>CM038224.1:20555491-21978785 GCA_021442155.1 Cymbidium sinense
GTGAGTTAATTTTTTGTTTATTTTTTAGTTATTTATTTGTTTAGTAGGACCTGTTAGTTTCTTGAAGGAGTTTATATCGTAGACTTATCTTAGATTTATTGAACGAGGAGAATCTCATCATTGAATAAATTGTCCAAGGTGGTACTTAGGAAAGAGGCAGATCCAAAAAACATGGGTAGTGTAAATGAGATGCATAAAGGACTTGATCCAAATAAGGTGCCTACAAGGGAAGGGGTCGATAAGGGCTTAATCCAACACCCTGAGAAAAATGGCATGGCTAGTCATATATCCAATAAGTATTCGGTGTCCAACTCAAGAAGAAAGTATGAGGACTCATATCTGCCAAGAGTGGTGTACTCGGTGAGAGTTGTCGATAACAACCAAGGTGTCCATCAATTTACAATAATAGAAGAAAGCTGGGGACTCACATCCTCCTATAACGGACTTGGGATAGTCCATCTTGATCGATAAGTGCCATCCAACTTGGGACTACTTAGTGAATGCCACTAGGGACTTATATCAACTTAAACGTAGTCAAGAGGAAAGGAGCCTCTAGGGGACTTATCCTAAACTTCAAAAATACTCGACCTAGTTAGAACATAATGGCTAGTTCAAGAAGAAAGCACGAGGACTCACATCTTCTTAAACAAAGTCAATCATGAGGTACTAGGCGGTGGCTCATACTAACAAGGCTCAATGGTTTGCAATGATCAAGTTAGGAAGAAAGCGTGGGGACTCACATCATCTAAACAAATGACCAATGGGGTGACATACTAGCGAGGTAGCATGTAGACCCGACCTAGAGCAGCTAATGAGTGAGTACCACAAGGGCTTGCTCCCACATCAAAATAGCTTGAGATAAAAGATTTGTGTTTATTGTTGTACATGTGTTACAAGGAAGAGGATGCTGGTACTCTTACTACTTTAAATACTAGCGATTTGATAAAATAGTGCCATGGAAAAGGATTTCCAGAAGAAACGATCTTGGGTTCTCTCACACCTATCTTAATCATGCTAATTGAAATAGGATGCCTCTCGAGTTCTCTTACACCTATTCTAATAGTGCTAGGAGATTATGTTTGTGTTGTGAAAAGAGGGATTGGATTCCATTAGGGGACTCTTATATCTAGACACGTCACGATAGATTTGTAAGACAAGCAAACAACACTTTGAAAGAGAAGATTTGATAAATGGATTCAGATTTTTATTCTTTTTATTAATGATTATTTTCAAACATGATTTGTTTCATGGGTAATATTTCTTTAGATAGAGCCCATTAATTGGAAGCATCAGGTATACCCCTTTTCAATCAATAAGCTGATAAGATCCTCCTTGGTAGGCCTTCTCTATAACATAGGGGCCTTCCCAAGAGGGTTCAAACTTGCCTCTCATCTTTCAACGGGAAACAATTGGTCTCCTTAGGATTAACATAATTTCTCTTACTCTGAAAGACCTAGGACAAACCAACTTGTTGTGAGCTTGAATCATTTTAGCCTTGTACAACTCGACGAGCTCTTCTAACCACAACTTTGTATTCTATTCTATGTGATATTGTTACCCAATGCTATCCTTAGTGACGGGAGTTGAACTTCTAAAGGAAGAACGGCCTTGGACCCATACACTAAGGAAAATGGGGTAGACTGAGTTGGAGTTTGGTATATTGTGCGGTAAGCCCACGAGGCTTCAACCAACTTATTATTCTACTATTATTTGTTGTCATCAAGAGTCTTCTTTAGTATCTAGATGAGAATTTTGTTGAATGCTTCTGCTAAACCATTTGCTCTAGGATAATAGATGGTGGAGTTTCTTCAATCTATATTGTGTCTTCTGGCAAAGCTGTTGATTTTTGTGCTTTTGAATGCAGTATCATTATTTGACATAATTCATCGAGGCACCCCGAACCTATATATGATATGGTTCCTAAAAAACTGAAGCACATAGTGAGTTATGGCCTCTCTGAGTGGGATGGCTTCCGCCCACTTGGAAAAGTAGTCGGTGGCAACTAAGATGAATCAATGCCCCTTGGAAGAAGAAGGATCGATCAGACCCACAATGGTACCCCAACACTCAAATGGCCATGAAGTTAAAGTAGGGTGTAGAATGTTGGATGGTTGATGGAGGATCACACCATGTACCTGACACTGATGGCATCTCCTAGCTACATCCATGCAATATGTGATCATCGAAGCCAGTAGTATCCAAGTCTTTTGATCTTCATCTTCATCTTTAAACCGGATTGATGTGCTATGCATAGACCTAAGTGTACCTCAATTATAATTCCACTGGCTTCTTATTTGTCTAATGTAACCATATTTGGTCAAAGGACCGGCGATACAGGGTGCTATCAACAAGAGCGTAGGAGAGAGCTCTATATTTCACCTGATGGGCTTGTGACTTTTCTTGAGGTAGTTTGTCAGTGTTCAAATAGTCTATGAACGGTTGCCTCCAATCTAGCTCATTATCCATTTTGGCAATGACAACCTCCCCTTCAAGAGAAAGTCTCTAGATGAGTTCAAAATCAATAAGGGACAAGACTTGTCTATTTTGGACCCTTATTGAAATGGACTCATCTTTCGGACATACCAACTCTTTGGCAAGTTTGGCCAAGGCATCTAATACTGCGTTATCTGCTCGGGGAATCTTGTAGATGGTGACTTTAGGGATTTGGGCCAATAGCTTCATGGTATACTCGTACTAATGATGAAGCTTAAGCTTGAGGACCTGACAATCCGGTTGATGACCAACTGAGAATCCCCAAAGATGTTGATGCTCTGGACACTAATAGTCATGGCTAACTCTAGACCGACAATCAAATCCTTATATTCAGCTTCATTGTTGGTGCAGGGTTTGGAAAGATAGTGTGAGAATCTCATCACATCACAGTTTGGAGTTAGAAGAACTATTCCTACCCCTGCCTTTTCTGGGAGAATAGATGCTTCACCTTTAAGAAAAGAAGTAGCACCATCAAAATACATCTCCCATGGTGGTTTCCCTAGGTTCATGATTTATTCATCGGGTAGATCATTTAGCGGAGAATCGACGAAGTGTGTTAAGAAATCCATTAGTGCCTGTCCTTTTATTGCACGAAGGGGTACAAATGTGGTATCAAACTACGAGAGTATCATGGACCAACATGACAAACATCTAGATAGCATTGGTTGTGTCATGAGATACTGCAGTGGATTTATTCGAGAGATCAAGTTCACCTTATGAGAAAGCATGTAATGTCATCACTTCTAAGATGCAAAGATCAAAGCTAGGCAATGTTTCTCAATAGGTGAATAGTTTGCTTCAACAAGGATAAGCTGATGACTGAGATAATAGAGTGCACTCTCCTTCCCTTCATTATTGGCATGTGCCAATAGAGCACTGAGAGAGTTGTCCAATATAACAGTGTAGAGGATGAGTGGTTTACGACAAGGGTCTAAAATTATTACCCAAGTACTTTTGATATCTTGAAGGCATGTTGGCACTTGTCATCCCACTTGAAGTTGGCATCCTTTTTGATAAGTGCTGAGAATGGCTTCGTCTCCCCGATAGGTTTGAGATAAAGCATCTAAAATATGTCAACTGTCCTTAAAAGGATCTGAGTTGAGTTAAACTCTTAGGAGGTGGCATTTTTAAAATAATTGTAATCTTTTCACGATATATTTCTATTCCCCGGTGTCGAATAACAAACCCAAGAAATTTTCCTTAAGCTACTCCGAATGCACACTTTAGGGGATTTATTTTGAGGTTATATTATCTTAACCGTTCAAAAATTACTCTCAAGTCAAAGAGATGATCTTCCTTTTCTAAACTTTGACTACTAAATCATCAACATAGCAACTCCCGATGATAGATGAGTTCGTTGAAGATCTCATGGCCCATTGGTATTTAGCACCAACATTTTTTAAGTCGTCGGGGTTCAAAAGTAGTATTTCTTTCATCTTCAAGAGACATCTTGATTTGGTTATAGCTAAATGACCCATCAATGAAAGAGAAGATAGCATAGGATGAGACGATGTCCACCATTAACTCTAGTATAGGAACATGAAACTCATCCTTAGGACATACCTTATTTAAGTCTCTAAAATTGACATAAATATGAATTTGGTCATTCTTCTTTTTAACTAAAATGACACTAGCTAATCAGGTAGGATATTTTTCTTCCCAGTTGAAATTCCTAGGCCTTAGGGTTGAGTGACTTGCTCTATGGACCAACACCACTTGAAGATCCCTCCGGCTTTGATCCAATTATTCATCTACTTGCTATGGGAACTCTAATGGAAGCTTGAGTGAGCTCGGATTGGTCCTTAGAAGAAGTGTGCAAGTGGAATTGAGGTGGTTTTTAGTGTGGAGAAAGTTAGGTTTTCAAGCGAGCTCCCTTATTTTCACACTGTGCAAACCCGAGAAGATGAAGATTGATTTCACTCTAAGAAGCTTTGGGAGGTTGAGGAATTGCTTCTCTAACTTCCCTAGGTTCAATCGAAATGAGGAATCTTGATTTTGAATTCAATTAGAGGGAGTATATCTCCCCATTGAAGATCAGACGGTCGCAAGCCTATTTTTCATTTTGATCCAATTGTCCACAATGGGAGGGTTGTTTTTGCACATGGTCGGTTTGAGGCATTAAGTGGAATGCTAACCTCCCATGTTCTTGAAATTGAGTGGGAGATGGATTTTGAATTAGCCATTTTGACCTATGGGGTCGAGTTTGGCCTTGGGGCCAATTGGTCTAACCCAAAATATATGGTTGGGTGCACCACTCTTCATTAGGTCCCCTTGAGCTATTAGGAAAGCATCAAGTGGATATGAAGTGGGTATGTCCAAATTACCCATGGATTAAGCCAAAATTTGTTCTATAGCCTAGGGGTGGAATGGTCATTTTCTTGGTTTTTTAATTTGGATATTTTGGGTATGTGGAGAAACTAGGTTCGGCCAAGTTTCATGAGATTTGGAATTCATTTGACAAGGTTTGGCTCATGTTGACCCATTTAGGTCAAAATGGGTCAACAATTGGTCAAATTGGGTCAAAGCGTTAGGTCATGTTCATATGACCATTTGAAATATTTTGGTGGCATTGGTTTGATTCAATTTGGTATAGTTTTGAATTTGGCTCATATGACTTCATTTAGGTCAAATGGGTCAAGTTGACCTATTTGACCCATTTGACCTATTTGAGGTAGTTCAAGGGTAGGTTTAGGTTAGGTTAGTCATATGGAGTGGATTGGTATCTTTGTTTCCAATCAATTTTGGTTAAGTTCAAATTTGGCTTAACATGACCCCTTTGGTCAAGTTCCGCAAGTGATTTGGAATGAACTTGACCCATTGGTTTGGATCAATTTGGCTTAGATCAAGTTTTGACATGGCCCATTAGGTCAAGTTGGGTCAACTTGGGTCAAGTGACCCAATTTAGGTTAGGCTTAAATGTTGGCTTCAAGTTCAAACATAGATTATGAGTGAACTTAGATCATTGGTTTCAATCAATTTGGCCTATGGTGAAATTTAGCTATGTTAAGTTTCATTTTGGGCTAAGTGTTGACTTGGTCAACCATTAGGTTTGACTTGGTTTGACCCAATTTAATTTATTGATCATCCCATAATGATTGTTGATCATGATGAGGTGTATATGAGTTTGGTTCAATCCAATTTGGTTAGGATTAGAATTTAACTCATAAGAGTATTTTAGGTCAATTTGGGTAAGTGCACCTTAGTGGGACAAATGGCTTGGGCAAAGCTTGATTTGAGTTTGATTGAACTTGTATATAGACTTATGATTAAAAAATAAATCCATTTACAAGTGGTTTGAAGTCAAATGGATTTTGATATATTTGACAATTTCATATTCAAAGAAAGAATATGAAAGGATTTTGGCTTTCATTTTTGAGTTGGATTTTGATTGAGTGATTGAAGTTTGCATTTATATATATGTTCATTATTGTAGGGTTGATTGAATCATGAGAGAAAATCAAGAGTTTGTCTTGATTTGAAGTTGATTTGGCTAAGTTCAAGATTTTGACTTGCTTGGTTAGATTTTAAGTGGATTTGAGTTTGATTTTGGAATTGGTTTTGATTGTTTGAATTATATTTCATTTATATATGTGAATATAAATGAGAATATAAATGAATCATGCAAAAATTTTAAGAATTTGAAATGGTTTAATCAAGATTTGGCTAAGTCCATTAAGAAGGATATAAAGGACTTAGGAAATTTTATATTTTGGATTTTGAATTTTTGAATTTGATTTGATTAATTTATATTTATATTTCTTTTATATATATGAATATAAATGAGGATATAAATGAATTATGAGAAAATCCCAAGAATTTGAATTGATTTGATGATGATTTAGGCTAAGTCCATTAATGGAAAATTAAGGACTTAGGAAAAATTGATGTTTGAAGTTAAAATTTTTTTTTTTTTTGATTTGATTGGATTGATTTATATTTATATAATTTTATATACATAAATATAAATGAGAATATAAATGAGTTTTGAGAAAATCTCTTGAGTTTGAGTTGATTTGATGATGATTTAGGCTAAGTCCATTAATGAAAAATTAAGGGACTTAAAGAAAATTTCATGAATTGAGTAAGAATTTTGAGTTTAGTTTGATTGGTTTGAATTTATACTTCATTTATTTATGTGAATATAAATGAGAATATAACTGAATTATGAGAAAATCTTAAAGATTTGATTTGGTTTAGATCATAATTTTGGTTAAGTCCTTAAGGGAAGATTAAGGACTTAGACAAAATTTCATAAATTGATTTGGAATTTTTGATGGATTTTTATCATGGGTTTCAATCATAGATTTCAATCATATGAAGTTGATTTGAGTTAGCAGAAAATCAAATAGAATTGATTTGGAGTTTGACTTGAAGGAAGGAAAGTGAGAAATGGTTCAAGGTAAGGGTAGGCAAGTTTTCCTAACACCCCTAATGCATGACCTATTCCTATGGCTAACTCTTCTAAGTCTTCTAGAGTTAGATTGAGTGTCCACCTAATCACTAGATGTGTCTTAAGACTAAGGAACTCTTAAAGTATAAGAGAAGTCCTATGTTTAAGAAGGAAGGGTTGAAAGCTCATTCTAAACATGAGGTCCACAATCTCATAAAATTACTCTCCTCTCAAAGATCAATATGCTGAAGTTCTTGATGGCAAGACTAGCATTGACGTTGCTCAGCGATGAGTTATTCTTCGCTATAATTTGACATCACATATGTTTCCGAGCGATGAAGGGAAAATTATAGCAGACTTATCATACCCTACAGACTCCCACAAAATCTACTTCTTATGCACTAGTATTAGGGGCTGATGCAATTCTACCACTTGAAGTTGAATGACCTTCACTCCGAGTAGCCATCCAACATAATCTTACCAAGATGGGAATGTTTGTCTACATATGGGAAAATATTGATGCGTTTAACAAAGTTAGGCTCAAAGATTAGTAAAATTTAGAAGTTTATCGAGCGAGGATGTCCAAACATTCAATCATACAGTGCATTCTCGAACTTTTCAAGAAGCAGAATTGGTCCTGGTGTTGAGAATACCAATTAATCCTCACCGTCATTACATGTGTAAGTTTTGCTTGGAATTTTATCGTAACATAAGAATGCATTTTTGAAATAAAGTAAACATCCCCCTGTTAGACAGGGGGCATTTTTTAATTTTATAGTAAAGTGTTAGGCTCTCCTTGTAAAGGCAGAGGCCTCCTTTTGTATTTGGGTTGACATCGTGTCTAAGGCCAATATTTCATATACAATTCAAATTATGTATTCAATTCATAAGTTTAAAAGTCTTACTGACCAAAAAGAGAAATTTTCAAGTCTACAAACATCAACAAATCAAATTGGAAACATATCTCCCATCAATACATCAAATCTAGGGCTTGAGTGGGTGCATAAGGTTGGACTCAACACGCTCAAATATGGTTGAGTCGCTGGCAGGTTTGCTTACTCAATACTCCACAAAGGCTGTAGTAAGAGATCCCCTATCTCATTAGCCCGATGATAAAATCCTCCAATAATTGCTTAAGTTCAAGACTCAAGTGAGTGCATAAGGTCGGACTCAACATGCCCAAATATAGATGAGTCGCTGATAGGTTTGCTTACCAATACGCCATAAAAGGCCGTAGTAAGAGATCCTCCTTCTACATTAGTTCAAAGATGAGAGCATCCAAATCTCCAAATCCCTCTAACTTGGTGAGTTTAAGTGGTTCAGACTGGGAGATCATCCTTAATGGTCGTAAGGTCATTTTTCAAAATCCAACAAAAAGATCCTCACTCGAGTAAGCACTAAGCCGAGTTTAGTATCAATATAAAAAATATCAACTCCTTTAATGAGTCTATTAAAACATAAAATAAAGACCGAAGGAAACTCTTCTTTAGTAAGTCCAATCAAGCAAAGGACCAAGAAGTCATCCCAATATTCATAAAAAAGCTAAACTAAGAGAGTCATGTCATCAATATGTCGTTATGCACAAATCATAGGACTGATGACTCTTTGCTATTGTCCCAACACAAGCTTTGAGGGCTAGGTCACCAGCAAACATCCTTCTATAAGCTCACAAAAGCATAATGCTAGGGTAGGAGGTAATTTTGTATCACCTTATAAGTATTCAAGATAATTTAGTACTTTCCTCCATCAAATCCATTAAGGTGTGAAGCCGGGATAGAAGGAAATACATTATACGAATCTTCGAGATGGAGTCTTCAACAAGTTCATCAAAGCATAAAGCATAGGACCGAAGATGTTCTCATCTCGCCAACATCAACTCCATTAAGTCCACCCAAGACATAAAGCTAGGACAGGAGAAAAATATAAATTTCAAACTCTCAAGAGAAAGTCTTAAACAAGTCCGAAAGCACAAATCATAAGACTAAAGATATTCCAAATTTTCTTAACAGGTATCGTAAAGCCCCTTGTTACAGAGGAATTTTTATATATTTATCTAAGTCGATATCGTGCTTCAAGAGATCCAGATAAATTTACATGATGATCAGAATGAGCTACGTTTATTTATATTAAAGAAGTTCAAACTCTATGATGCATTTTTGAGCTAATCTGCAATCCCCTATTAAACATGAGGCCTTCTTGTATATATATTTAAGTTGGCTTCGAGCTTTATGCCGAGATCCCTGAACATATCTATAATAATTATTATTAAAGTTGCATGCTCTTCTAAAGAATAAAAAAATCTATTTCTACATATGAAAAGACAACCTTAAATATCAAAAGTTTATCTCCCAGATTTGTCAAATTCTAAAGAGTAAGTTTAAAGAACTCTCAATTTGAAGCTTCAATTAAGTTAAAAATGATCAACCTCATATTCAAGTGGATGGGTTCTAAAGGTCAATCAACAAGCTCATAAATGGCGAGCTCTTCTCACTCAACAAGCCATAAGAAAAGGCCACAGTGAAAGAGCTGTTGCTCGTCAATCCAATAATGATAGTTATTCAATCTCAAACCAAATTCAACTTAATGATTACAAGCAGCTATAATCTAAGAGATCTTTTCACTTGATCGATGGGCCAAGACAATATGAGAAAACTCTCAATTCAGAGCTGCCTCAAATCAATCTCTATATTGTCTGCAAGGTGATAACACAATCTATTTTCAAACAGCCTGATCAAATTCAAAGAGCGAATCAAAGCCAATTTTCTCATCAAGTCCGCCAAAGCAGAAAGCACAGGACCGAGGAAGCAATCTCATAGTTCATACAAAGGCAATGACCAAATTAAAGGAATTATGTGATTATTCAGTCTGTTAAAGCACATACTGCTAGACTGATAACTCAATATTATATGCCTAATATAAGCCAGAAGGCTAGGTCATTTGTATTCATCCTTCAACGAATCCATCAAAGCAGCAAGCATACGATTCAGGGAGTACATACATTTCCTGACAAGTCGATATGGATAAATCAAGTCAATCCTTCATCAAGTCCATCAAGCTTAAAGCTAGGATAAAAGAAATTTCAAATCTCAAAGCAAACAAATCAATCCCTCCATAAAACCCAATCAAGCATGAAGTTAGGGTCAGAAGAAATCCAAATCTACAAAGACACAAAAGCAAGAGATTTTTAACAAATCCATTGAAGTAGTGACTAGATGGTGGAAGAAGATCTTCAGCGAACCCATCAATGCAGAGAGCAGATGGTGAAAGAAGATCTTCAATGTGCTCATTGAAGCCAAAGTGATTGATTGTTGACACGAAGGATCAACCAATTTTCTGACTCATTCTATGCACGAATCACATTTATTGGGGCATTTGTTGACCTCAATGTCTACTACATAAGTTGAGTCATAAAGCCAAATTCGATGGACTTTTGATGATGATAAAATACACTCATCAAAATGGCATCAAAATCATAATGGTCTCTGATCAATGAATGGACTTCTTCATCACATTCAGAATGTCAAAATTAATCAGAATATACATATTGCATAATTCTACCGTCGACCGATCAAGAAGAAAATCTATTGATGTGCTTACATGCATACTGAGGTCGAAAAGCTGTGATGATGCCCAAACAATCTCCATTCATAAAATTGATCACGTCGTTAGCGTCAAAATATTGAAGCTTATCAAATGAGACTAACCGCGCCAAATTTGGACGAGTATGCAGGAATGTCGAGCGGTCAGAAGTGATGACACACAATTTTGAACCAAAATAAACTCTTCACACTTTAATCAAACAATCTCTTATCGTGAAACGGATTACACCATTGAATTCGGAACATTGAATTTACCTAGAAATGATACTCATATTATGTAGATTTGATTTTGGCAAGATTCAGAAAAAATTTTGACGTGATAATGTGGAAATCAATTATCCAATTTAATTAAATTTGATTTAATTTTAATTATTAAATTATAATATTCAGAATTTTTGCATGAATAGAAATTAGTACTCTTCCCATAAATGCTCCTCATTCTTTCACCGGCTGCAACGAGGAGAGGATTGAGAACGCTCATGACTACAAAGGCATCGTGGCTGATCATTGTCCAGAAGCGGAGCCTTAAGCATTCTCCATGACCCCTAGTTCCATAAGGGCACTGTCTTCCCGATGACAGAGCAGGACAGGTTGGATCTCCGAGGGCTTCTTCCTCCTAACGTCATGACTCCTCAGCAACAAATTGATAGGTTCATGGTGGACATGAAGAGATTTCAAGTGAATGCAAGAGATGGACCATCAGATGCCAATTCTTTAGCAGAATGGTGCATTTTTACTGGCTCTTGGTGATCTTGGTGTTCAGGGTATTGGCATTGCCATTGGAAAATTGGATTTATATGTTGCTGCTGCTGGAACTAATCCTCAAAGAGTACTTCTTATAATGATTGATGTTGGAACAAACAACGAGAAGCTTCTCAAAGATCCACTTTATTTGGGATTTCAACAACATAGGCTTGATGGTGAAGACTACCTTGCATTTATTGATGAATTTATGGAGGCTATTTTTACTCATTAGCCCCATGTCATAGTACAGTTTGAAGATTTCCAGAGCAAGTGGGCATTGAAATTATTGTAGCGTTGTCGAAACACCTAGTCAAAAATCCTCCCAATTTCCTACTTTGATCATCCCATTTGCCGCAGCCAAGAGGCAACACCTTCATCAGGCGGGTTCTCTTCTAGGTCTCTGGCGTTTCCATTATTTCTGCGGCCAAACAACCCCTCTTTCATTCCTTGCAAGCGACGAAAACCTGGAAGCAACACCGTCATCAGGCAGGTTCTTCTCTAGGTTTTCGGCATTTTCTCACCTATTCAATCCAAATAATCGACACTCCAATATCTCTTATTCAATCCCTGCTAGCCGAACTCATGCAAAATCATTAGTGTTGTGGATTTTGGATGTATAAAAATATGTAAAAAATATATGCATATGCTTGTGCTTCTTTATGCAGGTTTCAAGACCCCGCTAATACCATTTGGGCATAGTGGATGCAAAGACATAGTCGTGGTGTCGCAAGACAACATTCGCTACGCTCATTAGGGCGTACCGAGTAAGCCAAAATTATTAGATGCAGCCTCCTTTGAATGTGTGAAATTGTATATATGCTTATGCTTTTTTATGAAGGGGATCGAATACCCTGCTCAATAGAGCTTAGTGGATATGGAAGATATCATCCGTCCATTACATATATACATATGGTAAGGCAAAATAATTCTGATGTAGCCCTATAAACAAATAGCTCTAAGCTCGCTAAAATAAAATTGATATCAAACTAAATTTTGAATTATAAATGAGAATCAATTTGAAGATTATAATTTAAATAAAAAAGTGGATTGAACTCAAAAAACTTTGAACTTGAAGTAGAATAAAATATTTTAGCAATAAATATAAATTTTGCACTTCAATATATGTTATTACAAGGGATCTAATAATATATTAGAATAATTTAAAACACATTCATGGCCACTAGATCTGCAATTCTTTGTGCAAGCAGACAGAAGGTGACACTAAATTAAATTCTGCACGAATGAAGGAGTTTCTTCAATCCAAAAATTAAAAAATTCTTGTTCTAATTATGATTTTTAAAATCAATGATTTCATTAATTAGATAAAATTATCTAAATTAAAAAAAGCACTGCATGCTCGTAAGAAATTTAAAGTAAATCTTAATAAATAGAGTTGAGATTAAATAAATATGAAATTAATCTCATAATTTAGAAATAAAATTACCTAAATCACTAAATACTCGCATGGGCCCTAACACTTATACTAAGTACTTAAACTTAGTGTTTGAGGATATTGTGCGAGTTTAAAAAGAAAATGGGGAGAAAATGATGAAATCAATTCAGTCATTTATGACTATATGCATGCAAGTTAATGAATGTCATCAATGTTAATTCAAGTCAATAAAAGATATAAGTATTCAACTCTATAATAGAATATGATAGTATAATCCTCTATGTTTGAAATAGAGTTGACATTCTACTAAATGATCAACTTCTAAATGAACTCAAATTACATTAGATTATATAACTCAATTCTATATTCACAATGAGTGTATTATGATATCAATTTGTTAAAGAATTTAAATTACCCATAAGTCATAGGTCTGATCCTTTACTAGTAAATAAGTAGAGTTGACAAGGTCTATCCCGATGATGATTGTGTTGAATGAAAATCTCAACCGGAGGGGATTACTACCATTTAGATTTATAAATTATTCTATCTCTAATTCAAATTGATAAATTCAAGTTATAGACCTGATCCTCTATTAGCAAATAAGTGGAGTTGATAAAGTCTACCCTGATGATAGTCGCGTTGACTGAAAATCTCAACTGAAGGGGATATTATCATTAAAAAAATATTTAAGCTCTAAATTAATTCATCTTAAAACTAAATTTCAACTAAGAAAATATCTGAACTAAACAAAATTTATCATTTAAATACTTAAAGCAAACAACTTATCCACCCATCTACCATCGTTTGTTAGTGATGACAGATTAAGAAAACTCTAGTTATAAAGGAGCTAATGTCATGTCAAATAAATCACTATATTCAAACTCAAATAATCTCATGCTAGTAAGGACGCGGCTCATGTCCTGTGCCCGCATGGTTTGGCCAGTAAGCTCCACATGCGATGCGATTACAACTAGAGTTTTTTGATCGGGTGGTTACCACCAAATGACACCATTATATTACGGTTACGACTGTAGCTCATATGTTCCCCAATTGCTCAGCCCTTTGAGTTATAAATCATAGGATATATTTGATAGGCACAAAGCCTTTTTCTTAGCTAAAGTGGACTTAAGATTGTCTTCTTGGACAAACACCACCCGAGGTCTATAAGGATTTCTTGGACGACATAACTCACGTGTTGCTGATAAGGATCCTTTGGTCAAGTTGGGTCGACTACCTCCTCTAACTAAGTAGACTAGGGACCACGATTCCAGGATAACGAAACCATGAGATCTAGATCGGACACGTCATCATTCCACCAACCATATACTTTAAGTTAAATAATGGTTAATTTCATAAATTCTAAAACTTCACATGCTCCTACTATGCTATGCATTCATCTAATGACCAAATTTTAATCGAAAGTTCTCTCTTAGAATTGGGAGAGGTAATTAACTATAGAAACTTGCGCCTATAGGAAACCTGAAACCATATCTAAAGTCCTTATAAAATGAGGGCGAAATCTCTGGGTAGTGTCTTATCTACTATCTCATCTGTCTTCTGAAAATTACATCGACATTAAATCAAACTCTCTCAACGCGAGATCGGTGGTGAATTTTCAGAGCCCACAAATATGATCATAAATTTTTGATAGCAACCAGACTCTATCAAGTCATATTATAAAATGTAACTTTCTTATCCAGGAACCTCGAAAATGCGATAAGAACGTAGTTTTCAAATGGCATTGTGATGCATTTTAATAATGCACTACAACTGCACTGTTGCCCAAACGCACTCTTAGTGAAGTAACCCATAATAGATACTATTATAATTAAAAGTTAATAATATTTAGAGTTATTTTTATTTTTATTTTTATTTTATTTTATTTATTCATGATATGATTCAAAATAATATATATTTGATATCTTAAAAATATATTTCTTTTATTTTTTTTTTTATATGATAATGGTTGTAGTTAGAGTCCGTAATAGCAATAGTAGTGGACTTTGGTGATGAGCGACGTTAACAATTAATGATGGATAGCAACTTGTGGTGATGGGTGGCATATATTGATAACTATTTTTTTTAAAATACTCAAAATATTTAAAATTAATTTGATTTACTTTTAAAGCTAAAAATATAAAGCATCTAAAATACATCAAAGAAATGTATATATGGAAATAAATGAACTTTATAAATTGTCCAATTTTATATGTTTATGCTCATAAATATTAATAAGTATTTGGTTGTGTTATATCAAGAAATCTTAAATTTATTAATATTTAATATAATTATTCAAATATAATCTTCCATATAATGTTCAATATTAATTTTATATATATATATATATATATATATATATATATATATATATATATATATATATATATATATTATGCTAAGGGTATAAACACCTACAAGCAAGAAGTATTTATATTTTTATTTACGATAAGTACTTTAAAGACAATCTCAGTAGTAGTAGACTAAGACGCCCTACCATTCATTCTTACCATACATCCTAATATTCAATCTAAAATATTTATCATAAAATAAAACATAACATCAAACCATGCACCGACTTAATCTAAATCTAGAAGTGGTGACTTAGGATAATGTGTATGCTTTGAAAGTTTATGTGGTATGCTTAGCTTAAGACTTTATGTTCAAGTTTTCTAAGTATGAAGAACATGTTCAACTTAGAGGAAGATTTTATTTAAGTTGTTTAAGTGTTTTGGATTATTTTTATTTCATGTTTTAATTTGATTTGAGTGAAACCTATAATTAATTACTAAATTATAAAGAGAGGTAATTAAAAGAGAATTTTTCTTTCCTTCACTAATCCTTAAGTAATTTCTAAGGTAAGAGAATTTCTCTTTCCTTCACATTTTAATTTCATTTAAGTGAATATTTTAATTATATCAATCCTAAGTTTAGATAAAATCTAAATAAACCTATTCAAAAAAAAAAATGATATTTAGAGATTAAATAAAATGAATCAAAATTTACACACATACAATAAATATATATATATATATATATATATATATATATAGAAGATGTTATAAAATATTATAAATATATTTTAATATAAGCAATATCAATCTTGATTATAAAATTATAAACTCATTCCAAAATTAAAAAAAAAATAATTTGAAATTAATCTTGATTAAATCTATAAATATATTTTTTATATAAACAATATCAATAATGATTTTCTTATATTTTTGACTTTCGGGCAATTATAATTAATGATATGTTTAGACAGCAAAATAAATATATAATTAAGAGTCGGAATACTCTATTTTTAATATTTTAACTTTATTTAAAAAAATTATCAGATATTTTAATTCTTAAACAGATAATATATGAAATCAAAATAATTCTAATGGAGTGGGGGCCCACATCTGGTGGTGACACGTGGGCATTGTCCGGGCGGTGAGAGCGACATGGATGGGCCGCGCACGCACGTTGGCCTTCGGATTGGTTCAATCATCACGACACGACAAAGCCGGTCACCGACAAGATTCCGGATCCCGCGTCACAAGCGAGGGCCTGATCGAACGGTTCGAATTCGGCCACGTGGATAGGCGATGCATGGCAATTATGCGACCGCTTCGGATGCGGGGCAGAGATCTTGGCCGTTGATTGATTTATGAAGATGGCGGGAAGATTGGGCGCCCCGGGTAAAAGATGTGATTATTCTGAGATAATTTAGAAATTTTAAAATTAATTTAAAAATAGTCCTAAATAAAATTTAATGGCGGACAGTTAATTGGGCTAACATGGGCTTTTTAAATGATAAGTTAGACTATGATGTAGAGTTAGCAACCAAAAAGTTAATTAGTGCATTAATTAGCGCAGTTCATTTCAAAATTAGTGGATTGAAAATTGAGATGTTATATATATATATATATATATATATATATATATATATATATATATATATATATATATATATGTATATATATAAATATATTAAGTGAGAAATAATAATAATAATAATAATAATAATAATAATAATAATAATAATAATAATATGATAAATAAAAAAAATACCGAAAATAAGAAGCTGAACGGATTTCTGCAGTAATTTTTATTTTAGAACTGAAGTTGTCCTACGAAAGCTGTCTTTACAGATGAGATGACTTCTCCCCAACCATGCTTTGCGCATAAACAAAAGATTTCACTTTTATTATGTTATATGGACACTCCTAAAAATTAAATATATAATATCTGATATATATCGGATAATGACACAACTCTAATATAGCAAAAAAAATTATCTGATTAAATAATATTAAAAAATTAAAGAGATATATAATATCTTAAATAATTAAATTAAAATTATATAAAAAATATTTTAAATTATTATAAAAAATTTTAAAATTTTTGAGAATAATATTTAAACTTAAAAGAGAAATAATAAAATATATTTATCACAAAATTAATATTATTAAAATTATAATTAAATTTAAAATTTAAAATTAATAATAAAATTTATTCATTAAAATTATTAAAATACAATAAAATAAATTACTTATAGTTATATATATATATATATATAACTAAGTAATTAATTAATTTTTTAATTAAATGATTTAATTTTTATTATTTAATATTTTATCTTTTTAATTTATACATATTATTTTAAATTACTATTATAATGATATATTCAATGCACATTCATGTCCTATATTTTTAAAAATAAAAATATCTAATCCCATATTTCTAAAAATAAAAATATCTCATTATGTATCATAAACTTTAGTAATAGATTTTGCAAGCACCCCTTTTTAAATTCATTATTTTGCATTTAAAAAATATTATTTAGCAAGAACCCCTTTGTAAATTCATCAGAAAATGAATTAAATCATGAAACAAGTCGTATATAATCCCACGAGCATATGAATTTCACTTATTAAATAACTTCTATTTCTAAGTGAGAATATGAAATATTTATTCCCGACATACAACCACATGAATCTTACATATTTACATGCTTAAATTATAATATTTACATATATAATACTTAGATCTTTAATATCACCATCACTTGTTAAAATTGAAATACATCTTTACATTATAGAAAAGTATAATTTAAGTAAATATGAAATTTTAGATATTTACATATGTAAGAATTGTATGTAAATGTTTTCAAATAAATAATGAAAACGATGATAATTTTATAAGACAATGTAGTGATCAAACAACATTTATGAAGAAAAAAAAATTTACATACCTACCACACAATTTTTATATATTTATATATAAAATACCTAAAATTAAATATTTAGTTATCTAATACTTTTCTATGCTTAAAAAAGTACATTTTAATTTTAAAAAGTGAGTAATTATGATATTTTTGATGTGATATTAAATATTCATGTATATTTATTAAAATTAAAATTTAGATATTAGATATATAAATACATAAGACTTGTGCAATATACATGTAAATCTCTCATTATATAAATATGGAACTTTAGATGTTAGATATGTAAATACATAAGAATTGTGTGGTATGTATGTAAATGTTCTAAAAATAATAATGAAAAGGTCAATGATATTATAAGGCAATGTAGTGATCAAAGAAACAATTGGTAAATGTTCACACCAGCACAAACATCCAAAAGAAATATTTCTTCCATATTCCAATTATATATAAAAATAATTATAGCTTCAGGGAAATTAAAATCAAAATCATCTCTCCACAGAACAAATATTTCTATTCAAGAAATTAAATTCTACAATCATACCAGCATTCTTCAATCCTCTAGCAAAAGAACTCATTGTCCTCGCCTGGTTATCTCATTCCCAGCCACAAGAAAGAATGCAGTATGCCTATAAATTGAAGACCAAATGATGAGAAAACTGAAGGCTGATTTTAATTTACAGCAGATTATGTGAAATACTTTAATTTATAAAAAAAAAAAGGCATTTTGCATGCAAATACTTTAATTTATATCAAGTTTTCACATAAACAGACAGTGAAGAAAAGAATTTAAAGCAGAAGGAAGAAACATGCCTGAAGAAATTCATCATTTTAATTTTTGAATCAGAGTCAATGCTTGGGGTAATATCTAAGGCCTGCTGCATATGGTTTAACCATCTCTCTGCTGCTTGATGAGTAACTGGAAATGGACGATGGCGCCCTATCAGGGAAGGATGTCCTGTAAAAGGAGAAAGAATGCTTAAGGTTATATAGAAATAGTGAACTACTAATGAAAAGAAAAATGTTTTCTGGGGAGCTTGAGTATCATTACATGTGGAGCAGTGCAATGTATTATTGCCTAATCTCTAGTCATGAGTTTGTATTTTCAATATTATTTAATGTTGTATGGTGTGATCATCTTTATTATCTCTATGCTAATTATTAGTGGTTGTAAATGTCATTTTGTTATTTAGGACATATTTAACATTTTCTAATTTTATAGGTTAGTTTTTATTTTGAGAAGATATAGTACTATGATTCAGACTCGGTGTTTAGGTCGTTGTAATTCAAATGGTTAATGATAGAATAGAGAATGACATAGGCATTCATTCATTAGATTTCAACATTTTTTTTCTCTTTTTTTCTTTTATCTCCTGCCTCGCTCTCTTTAATGAATTCATTCTTTGAATCTTCTCTTTATCTCACCATTTCATCATTTATATTAGAATCTTTCTTTCTAAGCAATCATAAAAAGAAATTATAAGGCCGTGATAGTTAGGAAATGATGAAATACAACTATATGCATATTTTAGTTTCATTGATTCAATAAAATTAAATTTACTTTGTTATAAGAAGTTACATATTTTTTTCTCAAGCTATTTAATATTTTAAACCTTATAAATGGTAAGATGTTTCTAACCAGCTAAAGCTACAATTAAGAAATTATCATCTACAACCAAACCCGATGGCGAAGATCTCATGAATATCCTCTATAGATAATCAAGGTAGAGTGCACAAAATTTAATTATAATTGTTAACTAAAGAATAGCTATAATTTTTTCACACCAACACAGCTCAAAAAAGACTTGGAATCAAAATAGATACAAGTACTATAAATAATTGACATAGAAGCACATTCCAAAAAGGTCAAAACAAACAATAGTATGGCCAAAATTTTATGCAAGATGTTACATATGTTATGTTTCTCCTCCCTCTCTCATACAATATTCAAAAGAAATTTTATCAAATATTTTAGAATCTACAGCTTCTCTTTAATTAGAAAGTTTTTCAAAGCAATATAGTCATTATATGTATGTCCAAGAAGTACTTGGCATACTCAATTGAAGCCTTGTATTCATCAATAATTTTATTAGCATCAACATATTCAATAGTTTTCTTCACCTCCCTTAATTTAACCTTCTCATTATAAAGTTCAATCAATCGCATGGCCAATTCCGAATACTTTTTTTCAATAACTCAAAATATTTTCATAATAGACTTAATTCTTCTTCTCGGCATCTATAACAAGGTATTCAAAGTGTTTTACTATCTCATCTAAATATCCTAGATAGTTCTTTGAATATTTATTTCTTATTCCAAACGGTTGAAGATTGCTCATAGGCCAATTTCTTCTCCTTCTCAGCAATAATCCTGATAAAAATTTTGACAAAAATTATATTATCCTTGTTTTCTATGGCTTTCACAACAATTTATTATGAGAGGATATTTTCTAATGGATCTTTTAGAGAAGAAACTTAGTTGGAGGCCTTTTGATAACATTACTCCTCTTGGCTGCCATTTGCTTCACTACTATCTTTGATTTATCCAGTTTTATCTTGTTATCTTCTGGTGGCTATGGATAGCAACAATGAGTTGACCGGATATATAGAGACTTACGAACATAACAAAAGTAATTGATTCATCTTCACTAAGTGTTTATTAGAGCAATCAAATTTTTTTTTCTGGTCTACTTGACAACAAGTTAAGTTTACAATTTCCTCCTTGAGCAAATCTTTAATGAAGTTGAGAAGAGAAAGACTATTGAAATATGTACAATTATGATATGTCCATCCTCATTCCATTACAGAATCTTTTCAAATTGTTTGAAATCTATCAAAACATATAAAGACATAATTAGAAGGCATTCACAAAAATCTCAATGAAACTAAGAGGGAAGGGATGTAAGAGTATATTTGTTTACCGTATAGTCATAAATTGAATTCAAGTACACTAGGGAGAAAAATTTGTCTTGCTCGGCAGCTTAAGAGTCCGTTTAGGGCAATTGTAGTTTTTTGTAAAACTAGTTGTAAAGTTGTTGTCGGAAAATAAGCCTTTGAAAAAGTTGTGAGTTTTAAAAATAATTTCTTTTTTGAAAAATTCAAATAATAAATTTTTGACAACCATCATTCTCTAACAACTCTGATTCTTAAAAACAACTTTTCACTATAAAATTTTCTGAAAAATAACAAAAAATTAAATAGTCAAATGCAACTGTGATTGCTTTTTGAAAAGCAAAGTAGCCAAAAAGCTGTCTCAAACACACCCTTATTATCCACCTGCCAATCAATCATATCTTCAATAGCAAGGTTGTTAAGGGAAGCATGTTCATTATCTTCCTAGACTTCCTTATTCAAAGAAGGATCACCTAGTTTAGTTTCCTTCTCAGTAATTTTATTAAGGTTTGGATTATACAAGACAATTGGTTAGGTCAAAACAAGAGTAATAATTAAGGCATTTTCATATTTTCACATTCTAATAAGCTTCAAGAGTACTTGAACAAAAGATGACTTAAGGATTAAATTTTGCACCTTAATTAACCATATATTGGGGTTGACAAAGAGGTAAATCAAGATCAAAATTGGTAAAAGCTTCTTCGACTAGTGCCATATCTTAAATTATACCTCTCATCACTTGCTCAACATATTTCATTGGTTTCTCTTCATCGATAATTGTGGCTCTTGAGCAAGAGAATGATTTGTTTAGTGAAATTCTTATTGGCAGATTTTTCTTCTCCTTGGTGGTCTTGTCATCCGCAATTGTGGCCTAACCACTTTATTTCATTCAATGGCTGAGACACCACTAACTCAACCTTCTTCGTAGGAACTGACTTGTTGGAGACTTGGCTCTTAGAGACCTGTTGATAAAGAAAGCAGACAACAAAAAAAACAAGATTATAAAAATGAACAGAAAATACTTGAAGTAACACCGAACCTTATTATTACTAATAAAACCAAGAAAGATGGTTATACAAGTTATTCAAATACACCACTATCCATACCTATATATAGACTCACCACAACAGAACTAAGACTAAGCTAAAGGAATAACGGGATGAGACTAATTACAAGAATAACCTCAAGAAAACTGGATCAAACACCAACAATCTCCACCTTGATCCTGTTTTAATCATCCCCATCATCACAACAATTTATTAAATTCAAACAGTGTTTGAATTTTGCAACGGGTAAGGATTTAGTCAAATATATCAACAGGATTGTGTTCAGTTGAAATTTTCTTCACATTTATCCTTCCGGCTGCAATGATGTCTCTTATGAAATGTAATTTTATATCAATGTGTTTAGATCTCTCATGAAAAACAAGGTTTTTCATGAGATGTATAGCACTTTGGTTGTCACAAAATATGTTGGTTTTGTTTTGAAAATATCCCAACTCTTCCAAAAATTGCCGAGGGCTTCTTTAATGGCTTCTGTAGCTGCTATAAATTCTGCTTCAATTGAAGACAATGCTACAATGCGTTGTAATGATGATTTCAACATCGCATTTCCAAAATAGTGAATATGTATCCGTAAATTGATCTGGTATCTAAACAATCGAAAATCAATCTGCATAACCCGTAATTATTTCCCTCCATCATATTTTCCTCCAAACGCAATCCTCGATTTAATGATGTTTTAAGGTATCTAAAAATCCACTTTACTGCTAACCAATGTGTTTTTATAGGATTAGCCATGAATTTGCTAACCATACTCATTGAATAGGCGAGATCAGGTCTAGTGCATACCATTCCATACATTAGACTTTCAACTGCATTTGCATAAGGAACTTTCTCCATATATTGTGCTTCTTCATACGATTTTGGAGAATCTTCATGTTTTAGCTTGAAATGACTTCCCAAAGGTGTTTGAACAGGTTTAGAATTATGCATACCAAATTTGTTTAAAACATGCTTCAGATATGATTCTTGTGAAAGAAAAATTTTACCTTCAAACCTATTCCTTTCGATTCGAATTCCCAAAATTTTACTAGCAATGCCCATATCCTTAATTTCAAATTCTGTAGACAACTTCCTTTTTAGCAAATCCACTTCTGATTTTAGTTTACTGGCTATGAGTATATCATCCACATATAGAAGCAAAAAAACATCAATGATTTTATCTGGTGATTTCTTCAAGTATACACAGTGATCTTGCTTACTTCTTTCAAAGCCAATTTGGCTAATAAAAGTGTCAAACCGGACATACCATTGCCTTGAGGATTGCTTTAATCCATAAATGGGTCTTTTAAGACAACAAACAAGCCTATTGTTTCCTTCTTCAAATCCTTCAGGCTGTTGCATATAGATGGTTTCTTCCAAATCACCATGTAAAAGGTCTTCGACATCCATTTGATCTAATTCCTGATTGAATTTAGCAACAATGGATAACACCACCCTTATAGAGGTTTGTTTGACTACGGAGAAAATATTTCATTGTAATCAATTCCTTTGTTATGTGTGTGTAGCCTTTGGCAACTAATCTTGCCTTAAACTTGGGCTTGTGGTTGTTGTGTGTATCTAACTTTCTTTTGAATGCCCATTTGCTACCAATGATATATTTGTTCTTTGGCTTCTCAACCGCCCATGTGTGATTTCGTAATGCTTCCATTTCTTTCTTCATAGCACATAACCAATGTTGAGTTTTGCCATCACTTCCGATAAGTGGATGGGTCCTCATTGTCTTTATTCAAGACGCTTAGTGCAAATGCAATTATATCGCAAAACCAAATCTATTATGTGGCCTTGATTCCCACCCTTTCTCGATCTCTCTAATTAGCGATATTCTTAATGCACATCACTCCTTTCGATTCCGATTGTCTCATCAGTAAAGGTTTATCTGTCTTTCTCATTTTCAGCAATTTCAAGCTCCACTGAAGTTTATCTTTTGCATGATGAAGATCACTTTCATCATTCAACTTCTCATAATCCTTCAACATTGGAAAGTCAATTTCATTAAAAGTTACATCTCTACTGATAACACATTTGTTCATATCTTTTCAATACACCAAAGCCTATATCCTTTAACTCCTTACGGATATCCAAGAAACACACATTTTATTTTTTGGTTGAAGCTTACCTTGATTAATGTGTGCGTATGCAGACAAACCAAAACTTGAAGTTTGTTATAATCGTGGATGACCCACCTTTCCATTGGTGTTTTGAAATTCAAAGTCTGAAGAGGAGATCTATTAATCAAATAACATGCGCTTTTAAGTGTTTCTCCCCAAAATCTTTTAACAATCCAGACTTACCATCATGCTTCTCACTCATCGAGCAATGTTCTATTCATTCTTTCTGCCAAACCATTTTGTTGTGGAGTGTTTCTAACTATTAAGTGCCTTGTTATACCTTCATTTGCACAATATTTATCAAATTGCTTTGAACAAAATTCTAATCCATTATCAGTTCTTAACTTCTTGAGTCTCCTTCCGACTTCATTTTCTGTTATTTGTTTCCAATGTTGAAAATTTTCAAAAGCTTCATCTTTGGTCTTTAGACAATACACCCAAACTCTTCGTGAGTAATCATCAATGAGTGAAATAAAGTATCTTGGTCCACCTTTGGTTGCAACTTTTGCAGGCCCCCAAAGATCACTATGCACATAATCAAGAATCCCTTTACTACAATGTTTTGCTGTTTGAAATTTAACTCTACTAGATTTTCCAATCACACAGCTCTCACAGAACTCCATTTGATTTAATTCATCACCACATAATAAATTTTGTTTGTTGAGCTCAATTAAGCCCCGATGGCTAATGTGCCCAAGCCTTAGATGCCGAGCTGGTTGAATTCACACTAGTAGATACAAAACCTCGCACAGATTGATCATAGCTTTACCTTGTAAAGCATATAATTTGTTGTGAAGGGAACCTTTCATCACAACCATTGCTCCTTTGATGATTTTAATTTGTCCTTGATCAATTTTTACATTGCATCCATTGGCATCTAGCATTCCTACAGATATTTTTAGGGTACATACCTGACCACCTTCAATGTTCTTATGCACCCGTCAAACATTCTGAAAGAAACTGACCCTTCTCCCATGACTTTACGAGCTTTATTATCTCCTAATAAAACCATTCCTCCATCAGCTTTCTTAAGATCTTGAAAATAATTTTCATTTGGAGTCATATGAAAAGAGCACCTAGAATCTATAATCCACTCATCTGTTGTGTATTTATCAGAAACCACCAACACTTCAGATGACTCATAACCATCAAAATTCGATGCAACAGCAGCCTTTCCTTCTACTTTGAATGTATTCCCTTGCCATTTGCCTCTTTCTAGACAATCCCTTTTAAAATGTCCCTCTTTATGGCAATGAAAACATTTTCTTGAAGTTCTGGAGTTTGATCTTGATTTTCCCTGATAATGTTTATTGTTTTTGTTACTTCTTTGATCAGGTCTTCCTCTGACTATTAGGCTGTCCCCATTCCTCTCTTCCTTTATTTTAGATTTTCTTTGAATCTCCTTTGACATCAATGCTGATTTTATGTCAGTCATTGTCAAAGTTTCTTTTCCATAAAGTATGGTGTCTACAATGTGTTCATATGATTTCGGGAGTGAACTAAGAAGAATAATGCCTTGATCTTCTTCATCAATCTTAACATCCACATTCTTGAGTTCAAGAATCAATTTGTTAAACTCATTCATATGTTTTCTCAAATCTTTAGATTCATCCATCTGTAAGGTGTATAGTTGCTTCTTTAGGTATAATCGATTAGCTAAAGATTTTTTCAGATATAATGAATGAAGCTTTTCCCAAACATCAATAGCTGATTCTTCTTCCGCCACCACTCGCAGCACTTCATCACCAAGACACAAAAGAATGGCGCTATGTGCTTTTAACTACAATTCTCGTGCCTTCAATCTATCTTGAATTGCTGCCAGACCTTCTCTTGAGATGGCATCAGCTAATCCCTGATGTACAAGAAGAGCTCTCATCTTAATTCTCCACAAACTGAAATCATTTTCTCCCGAAAACTTATCCACTTCATATTTCTACATTGTACCCATCCTTGTTTTCTTGTGGTGGCTCTGATACCACTTGTTGATAAAGAAAGCAGACAACAAGAAAAACAAGATTATAAAAATGAACAGAAAATACCTGAAGTAACACCGAGCCTTATTATTACTGATAAAACCAGGAAAGATGGTTATACAAGCTATTCAAATACACCACTATCCATACCTATATATAGACTCACCACAACAGAACTAAGACTAAGCTAAAGGAATAACGGGATGAGACTAATTACAAGAATAACCTCAAGAAAACTGGATCAAACACCAACAGAGACCATAACTTTATAAAAGCCAGTTAGTCAGATTTCTCCTTGAGGCAACCACAGGATGAAAAGGGAAGTTTTTTTTTGCATCCTTCAAATTCAAAATGCCTCTCATTTGGTCCTTTAGAAGATGGAAAACCTTCATAATCAAGGATTTGAAGAACTAACAAAAATAGGTATTGCTACAGCAACAAACCATCACTAGCTAGTCAGCTACACAAAATATTGCATTTGGGAGATGTTATACTTTATGAACAACAAACAACCCAAAATATTGAACGCATCCCACCCAACTGAACACAATCAAATTAGGATGTCATGAGAAGATTTGCTAACTCATCAATGAAGGGAAGCTCCCACCCCATTTCAAAATAATGTTCATATAGGTCTATTTCATTTTGCATATATGTGTTATTTGGCTTCTCACCCTTTTTTTTTTTTTCCTTCCTTAAATAGCTACAAATGACTGTATTTAGGAATGTCAAAATTCGCCCATATTCTCCTCAAAGTAAGAGAGCTCATGGTATAGTTTATTTCCCATGTTCCTTCCTATCTTCCCTCTAACCCTAGACTTAAGCTTTATCGATAGACATTATAGAAAAAATGCAAGAAAGGAGACAAGGGAGTGCTGGAATATAAAAAGTAACTAGAAAATAGAGGTCAAAGAAGTCAAAAACCATATATTTTAAAGCTTATTTATCCGAAAACCATAACTTGCTAGTACATAAACCAAAAAGACATTTAATACAATCAAATTGAATTGATGGCATGAATCATGATAAATCTAACTAAACAACAAGGAATACTTAGTTAAGAGGAAAAGATAATTTGGCATTCAAGTATTTTTTTTTTACTTGAGTGAGTGCAATCAGTATGCTAACTAATAAAGCCAAGAATCAACAACAAATTTTTTGTCACTAACAAGTGTGTCATGATTTCTAAAATGAAACAAAATAACATATAGAATACAAACCATTGGACAAAGCCACCTAGAATGTCAACATTCTAGTTTAGAGGAGGCGATGTGCATCCCAACACTCAGAATCCAACACCCAAGTTCAAGTAGATGAGAACTTAATATGATCCCTAATTCTATTAAGTTCAACATTATTGAAGCCAAAAAAGTTATAAAAAAAGAATACAACAACAACAAGCCTTTATCCCACAAAGTGGGGTCGACTACATGAATCCTTCGTCTCCATTGTTTCCTATTATGTGTCAAATTATCATTTAATTCAAGTATACTAAGGTCATTTTTTATACATCTTAACCAAATCATTTTAGGTCTACCTCTACCTTTTTTAACATAAGGCAAATCTAATGCATCTACTCTACTAACCGGGTCATCGGACGGCCGACGCTTTATGTGGCCAAACCATCTAAGGCGACTTTCTCTAATCTTATCTGTCATTGGAGCTACTAATAACATCTCCATCTATTTCACTATCATTTTGAATAGTAGAGTCTAAATATCTGAATCGCTCACTCTTTTTAATGACATATTCACCTAATGTCACAACACTACCACTAGAACTTTTACAACTAAAATTAACTCCATATATTCAATTTTAGATCTACTTAAACGAAAACTTTTGGACTCTAAGGTTGACCTCCATAATTCAAGTTTCTCTTGAACTCCCTCTTTAGTCTTATCAACAAGAAGAATGTCATCAGCAAAAAACATACACCAAGGTACATCTTCATGTAAATGCCTAGTAAGAACATCCATAACTAAAACAAAAAGATAAGGGCTTAAAGCTTATCCTTGATGTAATCCAACTGAAATAGGAAAATATTTTGTCAATCCTCCTTGCGTTTGGACACAAGTAATGCTCTAGTATACATATCCTTACTTGAATATAACCAATATTAACTCCTTTCTAAACTCTCCAAAGAACATCTCTTGAAACTTTATCATAAGCTTTCTCTAAATCAATAAAATATCATATGTAGATCTTCCTTACTCTCTCTATACTTTTCCATCAAATCTCTTAACAAATGTATAGCATCCATAGTAGATCTATCTAGCACGAAACCAAATTGATTGTGAGAAACTTTTGATCACATCGTAACATGCTCGACATTTCTCTCCCATAATTTTAATGTATGACACATTATCTTAATTCATCTATAATTTGCACACTATTATGCATCACATTTATTCTTAAATATAAGAACCAACAAAATCTTTTTCCACTCATCTGACATCTTTTTAGTCTTTAAAATAACAATAAAAAGATTTGTAAGCCAAGAAATTCCTTGATCTCCTAAACATTTCCACACTTCTATTGGAATATCATCAGCCTACTTTTTTTCACATTTTTTTTTCTTTAAAGTTTCTAACTTCGATTTACTATCATACGACAAAAAATAAAATTCTATTTTTGTTTAGGTATAAGGTTGGCAAAATCAATCATATTTTAAGATCCTTCATTAAAAGTTTATCAAAATATCTCATCCACCTATTTTCAATATCATTTTCTAAGAAAAATACTTTATTATTTTCATCCTTAATACACCCCACTTGAACTAGATCTTTACTTCTTCTATCTCTTTGATTAACTAACTTATATATACATCTTTCACCTTCTTTGGTATCTAATCTATTGTATAAATCACTAAAATTTAAATTTTTTGCATCATATATTACTTTTTTAAAATCTCTACAGGCCACTTTATATTTTTATCAATTCTTTGAGTTTTTATATCTAAACCAAGTTTTATAATAATGCTTCTTATTTATTATCTTTTCTTGACACCACTCACCACCAACTATTTTTATTAATAGCTTTTCCTTGATTCTCTAAGCATTTTTAACAACTTAATTTCACTTATTACTTTTCCTCACATAGATACTTTCCTTATGAACATCCCAAATTATGTTTTGTAGATTGTTCTTAAAATATTTTTATTTGTATTATTTAAGTCTTCCCATCTAATCTTGATAATAATTTGATTTATTTTTCCTCTTATAATCTTTTATCTTAAAATCTAAAACTAACAATCGATGTTGGGACTTAAACCACTTGAAATTATCTTTACAATCTAAATGATCTTTTTTCTTATCAAAAAATAATCAATCTGTGTTTTATTAAATTCATTTTTATAAGTAATAATATGTTCATCTCTTTTCTTAAATAAAGTATTAACAACTACAAAATCATAGATTAAAGCAAAATCTAATATAATCCTACCTTCTTCATTAGTCACTCCAAATCCATAACCACCATGAATACTTTTAAAATCTTTTACCACTCTATTAATATGTTCATTTAAATCTCCTCCAATAAATACTTTTTCTTCAAGAGGTATCTTTTGAAGAATAAAAAAAACAAAAAATTGATCATTGTTGTGGAGGTTTTGTCACTATGAAAGGAGCAACTAAGCTTATTATGAGGTTGGTTAGGAAGGGGAATGGTGAGAGAATAGCATCTTAACATCATTTTGAAATAATGAAAAGCATCATAATATTTTTTTTAATTATTATTTTATGCAGAGATCCAACCTTTTTCACATACATGATAATAAGAAACTATTGTATTATTGACAAAAAAATTGAAAACTTTTAATGCCTGTGTTACTTAAGCTCTTCAGATCCTCTCAAATTTTCCTTACACCAATAGAGAAATCAAGTACCATAGCCAATGAGAGATATATCAACTAAAATTCAAAGGGCGTCAAAAGAGATCTAAGAAATCTACCACATGCATTCAAAGAGACAGATTCAAGAAAAAAATCCATGACTACCCCTGAAGATTGAAACCTTCAAAAAATCCTTTAGCAGCAACAAAGGGCAGCGCAAAGAGATAGTCAATTATAAACGGTGTTATAGAGAGGAGAAGAGAGTTGCACATGCTAGAAAGAAGAAACCACAAGAGAAGTCATGCCAACATCAATAAAAATTGAACCTAGGTGTCGAGACCTAGCAAATAGTTTTAGGTAAAGTTGAGTTTTAAAACGTATGACTTCATGAACAAAAATTCTAACAGTGCCAAAATTCATATCAGCTTGTATCAGTCAAGCCAAACAGTCCCCCAAACATGAGCTGATGTCATGATGGAATGGTTGACTAAAAGCTAAGTAGATTAGTATTTGGTAGCATCTAAATGAAAATCCAAATAAAAAAAATCAAGAAATAGGTTGATGTTTTCTTAACACAAAGTCATCGAGATGCTGCAAGGAAGATTTGGATAAATCCTTGCCCATCTAAATGATACAATTGAATAAGTCATCTTATCTAGATCATTAACTCATCAACCTTATATATGGACAGTCTTGAAAACCTACCTAATCTTCTTCATAGTTCCTTACATAATTAATGGACCTGTTTTCTCTCCAAGCATGTATTAAAACTTATATGAAAAAGTTGCATTTTCCATGGCAAGTATGAGAAATTGGTGGCATCCTGATGAACCAAGTACTTATACTTCTCAAGGCATATACAGCTTGTAATATTAAGTTCTGCTTCTTATGTTTACAGGTTCAGCTCTTTCCTTCTACCTTCGGCATTCAAACCCAATTAATGACTTCAAAGAATCGCAGTGTCAAGAATGGATTCCAAATAATACAAAACTTGGCAACCAATGGATCCTAAACATGTATAAGACATAGCAAAAACATATTGTGGCATAGAACAGACACTAGGATAAATTACAGGATGGCCTGGTAGGAAATGTTTAGTTGCATGAAGCAAAAATAAAATTAAAAAACTTAAAATGAGTAAGAAAGTGCTAAAAGCCTCAAATATCCATGTATCTCCAAAAAATTACTAATTTATAAAATATAAAGCAAGAAAAAAAAATCAGATTTTTAATCCTTTAAAATACAAATACCTTCACATCATCAAGTAATCAAACTTATATGTCATTCCTGATAAAATATTGCTGTTGCGGAATTAGTGGAATTAAATGATACAGAAATCAAAATGGAAGATGAACCAGTGTTAAATTAGCGCAACGATTTCATTTTTGCATTGTTGCTTTGTGTTGTTCTGAATTTTGCAGTTGAGTAAATCATAATAACACGAATGAAAATAATTGTGATGATGGCATGAGTTAATGACATGAACAGAATAAATATCATCTTCATTTTCATACAATTAAAGCAATATCTTAATTTTAATTAGTATAGTAATGATCAATTACTTAATCTGATTAAATATGCCAATAATTCATGAAAATGCCAGGAAAATTTACATACGTGGTAAAATACTAAAGTGTTGTTAAATAATTTTGATGATGACATGAGTTAATGAAATGAGTATCTTGATTTGCATATAGTTAACAGAATATCCTAATTTTAATCAACAAATGAATAATCTATTACTTAATTTAATTTAAAAAAAAAACTAAAACTCATAAAAATTCTTTCAACTAACCAAATTTTTGTTCAAAATGTGTTGTTTTCATGTTTCATGTAACTAGACTGTTCCTCTGTTACTAACAACTATTTTGAGAAACAACTTAAACTGATTTTGTTAATTAGAAGGACGCAAACGGCCAAAACAATCTGTCCCAAACAAAACCTATGATCGAATTACCTTTTCTTTCGGAGTAGAGGGGAGGTCCTCCCATTCTCTGCACAAAGAACTCATACTGATTCCGAATCGCGTCCTCCTTCCTCGAACCCGCAAAGATCGATCGGAACCACTCCTCCTCATCATCATAAACCCTAAACCGACCCTCAGGTTAGCACAACGGAGAAACAAAAAGAGGCCGATATAGAGCGGACAGACCTGTTGTAGAAATTGGTGGACAAGTCGACAAAGGGCTTGATGCTGCCACCGAGGGCGTTGAAGACGTTGGTTTCGTCGATGGCGAAGGCGTCGCTCGCCGCCACGCCGCTCCACTCCGATGCTTTCTCCTGCAACGATTGCATCTCCCCGGCGGCGGCGACAGATTCTCTGAGAGGGACTGGGAGAGGTTCAATTTATAAGAGAGCGCGTGTGATCCACGCAAAACTTGTGGGGGAAGGAGATGAAACGGCAAGAAATTTTAGGGGGATTTACATACATATCATATAATTTTTATATATTTATATATCTAATACTTAAATTTCAATTTTTACATATATAACCCTCAAATCTTCAATATCACATCAAAAATATCATTATAAATCACTTTTTAAAAGTGAAATGTAATTTTTAAATATAGAAAAATATTAGATAAGTAAATATCTAAGTTTAGATGTTAGATATGTAAATATATAAGAATTATGTGGTATGTATGTAAATCTTTTGATGGTGGATTTGCATACATACCACATAATTTATATATTTTAATATATTTAATATCTAAATTTTAATCTCAATATATAACTTAAATTTTTAATATCATAATAATGATATTATTGTCATTTATTTTTTATAAGTGAAATAAATATTTACATATATAAGAAAAGTATTATATATGTAAAGTTGAAATTTTAATATGCCTCAAGTTATTAAAATTGTATATTTATTATGTAAATTTTTTTTATATTTATAAATCTCTTAAAGAAAATATTGTATTCATAAGCTTAAAAAAATTAAGAAGAAATCAAATTTAGTTGCAAGTTAACTTAATCTTATCAAATTGAATTAGACATGGTTTAATTTTTTTTAATTAAAATTAGTATTAGCTAAAATTAGGTTCTCTCCTAACGTGCATCAAGATTCTCATTTTTATAAGCCCCTCTCATTGCACTCCCCCAAATCCCGTATTCATGCAATCCTTCAATTACAATATCCAAACAAAATGTCATTCAAGGACCTTAATAAATTAGATTCACATAAACTTTCATTAATTTGCAAATTTATACATTCACCATCCAAGATATTTCTCACAAATTTTATGGAATCCAAAAAAATTATTATTAAATATGGGCTGTGTGATGCCCACTCCAAATCCATTACTAAACAACGAGTTGCTCCTCCCAAATCTGTTACTAAAAAAATAGTGTATTTCTTCTGCTTTATACATGCTTTTATAAAGCGGTCAAGTACGATAATTAGTTCTATAAACATAACTTAATTTTTGTATTAGTCATGTGGTCTCGATAATTAGTTACATGCACTGATATTACTAAATAGTAATCTTGAGTGGGAGGTAACATGATATCAATGAAAATTTAAAAAAAATATATTTTATAGATGATTTGTTTTGGGCTGTGCTCGCTCACCAACTGAACTGAGAGACGATGAGAGACGGTGAACGATAATATGATAATTTTATAGATGAAAAAATATATTTTATTTAAAAAAATTTAATGATAATAATATTTTTATATGATATTAAAGATTTATTTATTATTTATATAAATATTAAATTTTAAATATTAAATATATAAATATATAAGAATTTTATGATATGTTTATAAATCTCACTTAGTGATATTACTAAATCAATGAATCAATATTAATAATTAGCATATAATAATTTTATATAAATGTATCAATATTCTCTATTAAAAAAAAAATGCAAGAAGAATAATGAAAATAGTTCCTTTTTTCCCCCTCGTTTCTTCGTTCTATTGAGCATGAGGTTTTCGGGCGGGAGATTTCGGAAGCGGTGGCTGAAGCTATCGATCCACGAAGGCTGGTGCTTGAAGTTATCGAGGATTTCACGAGCAATTCAGCGGCTGCAGCCATGGCTTGTTGCGGGGAAAGGTTTTGGGTGGTGGGTGTGTTGGTGAAAGCTCTGTTTGATTTGGTTGACAAGAAGGCCGTGGAGATGTCAAGTAGTATTAGGGATAGGGCGGCTGTTGTGGCGGAGTGTTGGAGGACGAATCATGTGTGCAAGAAAGGGCTAGGCAAGGTGGTGGAGGAGGGGAAAGGGGATGGAGAAAATATTACGTTCGGAGTCCGCACGTAGCTACGCGGACTCAATCCACCTGATGACATGTGTCCGGTTTTTTTCCGTTTTACCGATTAACGGCAGAGATAACACGGCTTTCCTGACCCGACCCCGTAAATGTCGATTGATAATGACTGACTGAAATACATTTCCCGGCACCTCAGTTAGCGTCGTTGAGGGAGGAATTTAAAAGAACTATAGACAGATTTAGGGTTGAGGTTAGTTTTCCGCAAACGAGTGAGAAGAGATCTGAAAATCTCATTTCCTTTTACAAAAGAATGAAGATGGAAGCGTTGAAATAACAACCATTTTAGGGGATGTATTAAATACAAATTCATCTTAATGCTTCGCATTTTTTTCTATGGTTTATTAGTGATATTCTTGAATATATGTCATTACTTCATTAAAGCAATTTGGATGTTTTTTTTGTCGAATATTTAATTTTGAGTGTTATTTGTCACTGTAATTCTTTGGACAGATCAATTTTGACCTTTTCACATGTTTTTTCCAACTTCATGATTATGTTTAGACGTTGCAAAGGAAGCATTTGGAGATTATTTGGGTGATTTTGGGTGGGTTTAGTGCATCTATTTTGGAGGGTACAGACCTTTTGATCTTCTTTTCGGTTTTTTTTGCCAACCCCATGATTATGTATAGAAAGAAAGCATTGATGCGATTTGTGGTGATGGTTTAGTGCATCTACCTCTTTGGGGTATATCAATTTTGACCTTTTTCACATATTTTTCCCAACTTCTTATGATTATGTTTAGAACTTTGCAAGGAAGCATTTGATGGTGGTTTTGGGTGGTTTAGTGCATCAGTACTGTACCTCTTTGCAGATCAATTTGACCTTTTTCACATTTTTTCCCAACTTCTTATACTTATGTTTAGAACATTGCAAAAGAAGCATTGAGGGGTGGTTTAGGTTAGTGCACCTCTGAGGGTACTGACTTTTGAGCTTCTTTTCAGTTTTTTTTTTGCCAACTCCTTATGATTATGTTTAGGGCATTATAATGGAAGCATTTGATGATGGTTTAGTGGATGCAGACCGTGTACCTCTTTGGAGACCTTTTTTGATCTTTTTTATAGTTTTCGACCAACTCCTTATAGATTATAATGGAAGCATTTGATGGCGGTTTTATTTAGTGCATCAGTACTATGTACCTCTTTGGAGGCAGATCAATTTTGACCTTTTCCGCTTTTTTTGCCAACTCCTTATGATTATGTATAGAGCATTATAATGGAAGCATTTGATGCAATTTGGGTGATTTTGGGTGTGTATTTTGCATGCACCTCTTTGGAGGGTACAAACCATTTTAACCTTTTTTCCCAATTTTTTTGTCAACTCCTTATGATTATGTATAGGGCATCAGAAAGGAAGCAGATGACGGTGGGTTTAGTGCAGACCACGTGTACCTCTTTGGAAGATGACCATTTTACCTTTTTCCATTTTTTTTACTCCTTATGATTATGTTTAGAGCATTATAATGGAAGCATTTGATGTCGGTTGGGTGATTTTGGGTGGGTATTTTGTATCAGACCTATGTACCTCTTTGGGTCGACCTTTTGATCTTCTTTTTTTTTTTTCCAACTCCTTATGATTATGTTTAGAGCATTATAATGGAAGCATTTGATGTCGGTTTGGGTGATTTTGGGTGAGATTCACAGTACCTCTTTGGAGGTATTTTACCTTTTGATATTTTTCCAGTTTTTTTGCCAACTCCTTATGATTATGTATAGGAATTGCAAAAGCATTTGATGATGGGTGGTTGGGTGGTTTAGTGCATCTCAGTACCGGTCTTTGAGAGACCATTTGACCTTTTTCAGTTTTTTTTTTGCCAACTCCTTATGATTATGTTTAGAACATCAGAAAGAAAGCATTTGATGGCGGTTGCTAGAGGTGGTTTAGTGCATCAGACTGTGTACCTCTTTGGAGGGTACCTTTTTTGAACTTCTTTTCAGTTTTTGTCAACTCCTTACTGATTATGTTTAGGGCATTATAATGGAAGCATTTGATGGCGGTAATAATTTGGTTTAGTGCATCACATGTGTACCTCTTTGGAGGGTACGACCTCTTTTGATCTTTTTTACAATTTTTTCAACTCCTTATGATTATGTATGAGAATTATAATGGAAGCATTTGATGGCGTTTGGGTGGTTTCGGGTGGTTAATTTTCCATCTATATTTTCTAACATATTTTGTATCTGCTACGCAAAATGCAAAATGACCCATATTTGGAGAAACTCCTGGCACCAATCGTTGAATGAAACGGAGGCATATACCGTGATTGTGACTATGCACATCAAATTGTGTTGGAAGGACCATACTTATTGGCCAAACTCAAAGAAATTGAAATCAAAAGATTTTCTATGTAAAAAAGTCGGAAGGAAGAAGTGCTGCTAAATATTGACAAATTCTAGAAAGTTGATACAAGAACTGGTTGTCCAAACCATGATTAGATTCTTGATTTGAGGGAATTGACGATTAAAAACATACTGAAAGTCATAATCATTCTTGGAGCGTGTTACATATCTTCTCGATCACACGATGCATTAGCGATGAAAAGGCGTCCGTGTTGAAGACAATGAGTGGTATTAGAGCAACGATGCATTGTATCTAAGCGAGGAAGTTGGCGTAGAGAGAATATCGAGTTCACCAAAAGAGATGCTTTCAATTTTATTGAAAGAGAAAAGATTGAGGATTGCAAATGGTGATGGTAATGCATTAATCATTGTTTAAGGAGAGGCATCGGATGGGATGTTTGCATGGGATGTGCAAGTTGATGATTGCTTAGTAAGTTTTTTTTATGAGGATAGAATATGATTATTTTGGGAATGTGATAATTTTGATACAAGCTATCGATAAAATATAATCTCGTTTGTGCCCCTCTTGTTGGAGTGAATCATCTTGGCAAAATGTATTATTTGGAGTAGCCTTTTATCGGAAGAGACAATTGAGTCATTCTCATGGCTATTCCAAACTTTTCTTCTAATGAATGACATCCTAACAATATTCAATCGATCAAGATCATAGGCTGGCGAGAGCTATTGAAATTGTATTCGCATACTCATCATAGGTTGTGCCAATGGCATATTTCAAAGAAAGCTCCTTCCAAGGTTCATTGCTTTAGTAATAAGATACAAGGCCTATTTTATAAATGCATGAGTAAGTGTGACTCGGAGGAAGAGTTTAAAGAGGCTTGGTAAGCCATGCAAGAAGGCAATTTGCATGATCATGCTTGTCTCCGAGCTTTATAAGATTAGATCCAAGTGGTCCAGATTCGAAGGACTCTCTGCATGGGCATCTTAACGCATAGTGAGTCCACGAACAATGTATGTCATGGAATATCTAAACTAACAAGTTCACTCACAAATTGTTTCTTGGAAAAGGTTATGGAGACATGGCTTGGAATGAACATGACGAAGACTTCAAATCATCGATTGTTCTGTTGTTAAGACTAGTCCAATTCTAAAACAAGCTGCTATGTTTTATACAAGAAAGGTTTACACTATGTTTGAAGAGGAATTTTTGCATGGGGTTGGGGGCCTATCAGTAACTAAGTCAGATGACAGCACCATGGAGTATTTGGTAAGAAACTTAGAGAATAAAAATGCATCCAAAACATGTCGTGTATTTGACAGACTACCACAAGTGACTTGCACTTGCAAAAAATTTGAGATGATGGGATTACTTTGTGCCCATTGATCGAGTTCTGTGAAGATGGGACAAGTATCTTCACGCGATGGTCTACTAGAAAAGAGGGATATTTACAATGATAGTGCATACAGAAAATTAAGAGATGTGGCAAACTGATGGAAATGCCGCATTATTTTCCGAACCACATAAGTCGATATGCATATCAAATAAGCGAGATAGGCAATAGAGTCGAGGACTATATGCTTGGATCCCTAGAAAACTATATGATGATGTCGACTCTATAATAAGTGGGAATTCCAACCGACATAGAAGAAGAAGTTAACCACGACGGATAAGGGAAAAGACATCTTAAAAGATCAGGTTAAGCAACGCCCAAAAGGAACTCAAGGCTTAAGGGATATTGGGAGAGATCCAAGAAAGCCAAGAGTAATTTTCTACTATGTATTACTTTTTGGTATTTTAAATATTGTTGTTAATCTTCAAACCCTTCTACTTTTTTTTTGCGTAAACCAAACTACGCCGATAATGGTGAAGGTGCTTCCTCACAAGTTGCATCACCTTTCTCTGCTATGCAAAGCCGAGTGTAATGCACATAATATCACACATCGATCTTTGTAAGAAAGTATCAACTAATACGATGTTCTACATGCAGGAATTTAACTTGAGCTCCACAATGAAACAATCGGCTGAAGGGTACACTAAGCTGATGATGGATATTATCTCAGGAAAACATTTTGATACATGACATTATCCGTTTTGCTAGATTTAGCTAGAGATTTTGACACTGGTGTGTTTGTAGCTCTTTAAGCAATAGTGATTGAGTTAATCCCCTGTTGTGGAAATTGTAATCATTGGACAGTATCAATAAATATGTACAAATAATAGATCAGTTTTGACCCTATTTTTCAGTTTTTTTTTTGCCAACTCCTTATGATTATGTTTAGGACATTATAATGGAAGCATTTCATGACGGGGGATGGTTTAGCATTTTAGTGCATTGTACCTCTTTGAAGGGTACAGACCTTTTTTGATATTCTTTTCCAGTTTTTTTTTGCCAACTCCTTATGATTATGTTTAGATAATGGAAGCATTTGATGACTTGGGTTTTGGGTGGGGTAGTGCATGTACCATGTGTACCTCTTTGGAGGGTATAGACCTCTTTTGATCTTTTTTTACAGTTTTTCCTGGCCAACTCCTTATGATTATGTTTAGAGCATTAAAATGGAAGCATTTGATGGCGGTTTGGGTTGGTTTAGTACAGTACTCTGTGTACCTCTTTGGAGGGTACAGACCATTTTTGACCCTTTTTTCCAGTTTTTTTTGTCAACTCCTTATGATTATGTTTAGAGCATTAAAATGGAAGCATTTGATGGCGTAGGGGTGATTTAGTGCATCAGCCTCGTGTACCTCTTAGGCAGACCATTTTACCCTTTTTCCGGGTTTTTTTGCCAACTCCTGGGATTATGTTTAGAACATTATAATGGAAGCATTTGATGTTTGGTTTCGATGGTTTATGCATCTCACCTCTTTAGGGTACGCACCATTTTGACCCTTTATTCAGTTTTTTTGTCAACTCCTTATGATTATGTTTAGAGCATTAAAATGGAAGCATTTGATGGCTTTGGGTATTTCTGGTGGTTTAGTGTACTGTACTCACCTCTTTTATAGGGTACATACCATTTTTTTTTTTTCCGTTTTTTTGCCAACTCCTTAGGATTATGTTTAGAACATTATAATGGAAGCATTTGATGTCTTTGGGTGATTTACGGATGGTTTAGTGCATCAGTCGTGTACCTCTTTGGAGGGTACAGACCATTTTTGACCCTTTTTTCTAGTTTTTTTTTGCCATCTCCTTAGGATTATATTTAGAACATTATAATGGAAGCATTTGATGGCAGTTTGGGTGGTTTCTGGATGGTTTAGTGTATCCAGCACCTTTGTTGTACAGGCCATTTTTTACCCTTTTTTCCAGGTTTTTTTTGCCAACTCCTTAGGATTATGTTTAGAACATTATAATGAAAGCATTTGATGTCAGTTTAGGTGATTTCTGGGTGGTTTAGTGCATCTGTACCCTGTGTACCTCTTTGGAGGTACGACCTTTTGATCTTTTTTGTTTTTTTTTTCCCAACTTCTTATGATTATGTATAGAGCATTGCAAAGGATATATTATAATCTATTATAAACAATTGACTGTAATGAATAAATTAAGCCTCTAAAGCCGATAAATTAATAAAAATTTATTATATATAACTAATCATTGAACTAATATCTAAAATTTAAAATATATATGAATAATACATGAATAATTCTCAATATTTGAGTTACCATAAAATAAAGTTTTCTTAAACTTCGAATAGATTCATAAGAGGCTTAATTTATATAATTGTTCAAATCAATGATTTCGATTTTGATTTAACTCAAGAAAAAGCCCCACTCCAAAATGTATTAATCATTAACATCACGTTAATATCAATCCTAATGTGACAAAGCATAAATTGAGCTCATAAATATGTTCAAAGTGAGAAAAAGTACGACATGTTAAGCACAACTAAGCAACAATCTATCTAGTAAATAGAATTACTAATCAACATTTACCTCACAATCAAATATAAAAATATATATACGCAACAAACCACACTACTTCATTAAATCATCACTGATATAACTATACTACATATCAACTAAATATATTTAACATTAATCATAAAATAAACAATGAGCCATTTCCAAGAAAAAAACCTAAGCATTTATTTTGAAAAGTTATTTTTATAGATCCATCTCATAGAACCGAACACGGAATTATCATCATCACTATCAAATACAAATAGATCCATATCATATGTGAAAATATACAATGCGAATCACTATTCATGACAAGGAAATGCTCCATATTCAAGGAAAATATACAATGAATCACACTTTATGGAAATCACTCTTTATTGCACTCACCTCCATGCCAAGTCATCTTCTTCTTCTATTGTGTGACTTGCGAGGAGAAGCGAACAGAGAGAGAGGATGAGTTCCCTCACATTTATCTCTTCACGACTTGAAGAAGAGCTCTTGGAATTAGGGAGCTTCAATCGATGCATGCACTTCAACAAATGAGTCTTCAAAGCGAATAAAATATCATCCGTGTCCATGCACTTCAACTATATGAGATGAGAGAGAAGTTAAACAAAGCGAGTAAAATATCATCCCAGGTCTATGCACTTCAAAAAAAAAATAGCTGAGTCTTCAAAGCCACCTAACAGATGCATTAAACAAAATCATATATCACCAAAATAATATTATTCTCACTTCACTGGATTTTAAGTCCCAAACAAATGTAAGCGTAGTTAACTCACTCTAAATATATTCATTATCTTTGGCCAATCCTCATATTGATTTCCATGTATTTGTGCACAAACACTCCATGGCCGACACTATTTTTTTGACCGGTATCCCACTCACTATGTCGATTGGCCATTTCCTTGGATGCCGCAAAAGCTCAAAGATCTTCAACAAGTAATTTGATCTAAATAGGAAAAAAATTTCAATAAGTTGGAAAAAAAAGTAAAGATGAACCATTTGAAAGGTTCTTACAATTTCGGAAGAATGCTCTTATGGGTTGGTTTGGGCAATGAGTCATAAAATACGCCTCTGATTTAATATGTCAACCAAGAGTGTCCAGTTATCTATAAGCGAGATTAACTCACCGCCACACCCGATGATATCTTTGGATGAACATCTTGCTTTCCATCTCCGTGCACTGCATAACTCGCAGGAGAAAGAAGAGAACAATTACACATTACGCCTTTCATCTAAGCAAACAAGAATCATAATCGAACATTCAGTAACATACCCAATGCAAGCATGAAATGTACAAATATGGTTCATACACGGGTAAGCATTTCGCTAGAGTAAAGCATCAATGTGCAGAGATATTGATCGACAACTCATCGATCGCCGCAATAATGATATTCATACAATCGATCACCCCTGTAATTAATAAATATTTTAAAGTGATCCAACTGAGCAGTAGGTTATTTTACTTATGAAGGACTGGCAGAGGCTTGACTTACTTGTGAACCGAGCACGACGTGTCGATCGAGCATTGGCTTGGCAAAACAAACGAATGAGAACTCGATAACATGAAGTGCCTCTGATGCCTGCAACGAAATTACCGATGATAAAAGCTAGCGATGAAGAGCTACATTCACTATGAATAAATCCTCGATCTACTAAGATGATGCATACCACTAATCCTGCTCCTCCACCACGATGTCGGGTCATCAATTCTATTGGCTCATCTTGCTAACCTATAAAACAATTTAGTGATGACGAGCTAGACTAAATATGACTTTGGATCGAGAGGTCGAGATTAATACCTCTGCGATGCTCCTCCACCACATGATTCATCTTTATTGCATCATCGTGCTAACCTATACAAAATTTTGTGAAAGACTATTTATTATCTCAAATTTAAAAGAAAGTAACTTAATACCTCCCGATGCTCCTCCACCACAACGATGCTACTGTGGGTCATCGACCTTTATTGCATCATCTCTAACCTATACAAACATTTAGTGAAAGACTATTTCTATTATCTCAAATTTAAAGAAAGAGTAACTTAATACCTCGATGCTCCTCCACCACAACAAGCACTGGGTCACCGACCTTTATTGCATCATCATCGTAACAACCTATACAAAAATTTAGTGAAAGACTATTTCTATTATCTCAAATTTAAAAGAAAGTAACTTAATACCTCTGCGCTCGCCTTGAGTGGAGGCCACCACATCATTTATTCTTGCTCGAGACTTCCTGTAAGTGTGTGTGAAAGGGGAAGTAACAGTTTTCCTCTTTCTTATCTGCCGAGCTTTAACACCACGCTCAATGCTGCCAATTACAGGTTTCGGAGCATCGTCATGTGTAGTGGTGGCCTCCACAAGAACTTCTCCTACGGTCAATTCCACGCGGGCTTCCCCTTTTGAAGTATCCAACTCCGCAATGGAATCTCCTGTGGTAGCCTCCACAAGAGCTTCCTCTGTTGTACCCTCCTCAGGGGCTGTACACGTGGTAGTCTCCCGTGGGTACCATCCACAGGGGAAGCTCGTGTAAGAGTTTCCTGGTGACCCCTAGAACCTCCTCGTGATGGTGGACCCCACGCCTCGATAAACATCCTCGATAGCAAAGAACTCAAATCAAGCCCATCCAACCTCTTAGTTATTGTTGTGGAAAGACGATCTTTCTCAGTCCTTCAAACCGCAGAACATCCTCTTCACCGCAAAGTCCGTGGGGTATCAGAGGCGAAAACACCGACGGGGAGAATATCAAGGAGAGATATAAGAGTTTGAGTGGACTTAAAATGGGACAACTATCTGCTCCACATGTCTAGATTGTTGGGGACTCGAATGAAGGAGCCAATTCTCGTCTTCCAATAAGTCCGAATGAAAGGCGCACTGGTAAAAGGATAAAAAATTTTGAAGACATACAACATAAATGGATACATTCTTATTTGAACTAAGTGATATTATTATATGTCACTGGCCCCTCCCAAAAGTGAAAGTATTTTTTGGGAACTCTATTTTAGCCCATCGCAAAGATATGGCTTTGGTTCATGACGGGCTTATGATGCTTAGTGTACCGCCATATCTACAATGAATATATTAAACAAGAAACTTCAAGACATTATATTTCACATTAATGGAGATATAAAACATACCATCAGAGTAACAAATCCACTCATGTAGCTACCGCCTCTTCAATCTTTGATGCAATAACATCAAATTGGGAGACTAGAAGTCCCAAATGGCATCCGTCATGTACTCAACAAATCTATCTATATCATGGCAATCAATTCCGATGCCACCTGTAATTGTGATATACAAAAATAGATTTGTAAGAAAACGATATACAACTGACAAATCTTTGCAGTAACGAGCCATCTAAATTCTCAAGGTACTCGATGAAACAAATGACAGTGGGATTTCCATGCAACCTTCTCCCCTCTGTTTGGCATCCCTATCATCAATGCAACTTCATCGGGTGAAAGGAATGTACGCCCACCCGAGAAAGCTTGCTTTTATGTCCCAAGACAGATCGATGTAATGGCAACCGAAGTCTTGCTTGATGCCGGAGTCTAATGAATTGATGGAGATGAAGCTTCTTTAAAATGTCGGGGCTTCATCAAGAAAGCGTCAGTAATATTATCGAACACATTTCTCACAAGGTTTGCACCTCGAAGTTATCCTTTTCCCAGACATGGTTAACTTCAAAAGACAAGTAAATAGGTCAAAATGTACCCTCAAAGAGGTACAGTACTGATGCACTAAACCACCAATTTAAACCGCCATCAAATGCTTCCTTTGCAATGTTCTAAACATAATCATAAGGAGTTGGCAAAAAAAAAAAAGGTCAAAATAACCTCCAAAGAGGTACACAGTACGTGAAAATACTAAACCACCAAATCACCCAAACCGCCATCAAATGCTTCCTTATAATGCTCTAAACATAATCATTTGGCAAAAAAAAGAAAAAGGTCAAAAATAAGTTCTCCAAAGAGGTAATTACACATAAAATGCAAAATACCCACCCAAAACCACCCAAAGCCATCAAATGCTTCCATTATAATGTTCTAAACATAAATAAGTTGCAAAAAAATTAAAAAAAAAAGCTTCACTCCATAAAACATCATCGTACACTAAACCAAGGGTAAAATACCACCCAAATCAATCAAATGTCCATATGTGCTTCATAAAACTTCTAAAAAATCATAATTGTTAAAAAAAATATATGAAGTAAAAAAATGAAAAAAATGTCAAATGATCTGTACCTCCAAAGAGGTAGGGTACAATGCAAAATACCCACAAAAAAAAACCCAAACTGCCATCAAATGCTTTCATTATAATGCTCTATACATAATCATAAGGAGTTGGCCAAAAAAAACTGTAAAAAAATATCAAAAGAGGTTTGTACCCTCCAAAGAGGTACACAGGGTACAGATGCACTAAACCATCCAGAAACCACCCAAACTGCCATCAAATGCTTCCATTATAATGCTCTATACATAATCATAAAAGTTAAAAAAGCGTAAAAAAGGTCAAAATTGATCTCCAAAGAAGGTACAAATGCAAAATACCACCCAAAACCACCCAAATCGCCATCAAATGCTTCCATTATAATGCTCTATATATAATCATAAGGAGTTGGAAAAAAAAAGATAAAAAAGGTCTCTGTACCTCCAAAGAGGTACATTGCAGTACAGATGCACTAAACCACCCAGAAACAACCCAAACTGCCATCAAATGCTTCCTTTGCAATGTTCTAAACATAATCATAAGGAGTTGGCAAAAAAAAACTGGAAAAAAGGTCAAAATTGATCACTCCAAAGAGGTACGGATACAAATGTAAAATACCCACCCAAAACCAAACCGCCATCAAATACTTTTATAATGCTCTATACATAATCATAAGGAGTTGGCAAAAAAAAAAGATCAAAAGAGGTACCCTCCAAAGAGGTACATGGTACTGATGCACTAAACCAAAATCACCCAAACCGCCATCAAATGCTTCCATTATCCGCCTAAACATAATCATAAGGAGTTGGCAAAAAAAAAACTGGAAAAGAATATCAAAAAAGGTCTGTACCCTCCAAAGAGGTACACATGGTACAGATGCAAAATACCCACCCAAAATCACCCAAACTGACATCAAATGCTTCCTTTGCAATGTTCTAAACATAATCATAAGGACTAAAAAAAATGGAAAAAAAGGTCAAAATTGATCTCCAAAGAGGTACTGCAGTCTGATACTAAGCCCACCCAAAACCACCCAAAGCCATCAAATGCTTCCATTATAATGCCCTAAACATAATCATAAGGAGCAAAAAAAATGGAAAAAGGTCAAAATGTAACTCCAAAGAGGTACAGATGATGCACTAAACCACCCAGAAACCACCCAAATTGCCATCAAATGCTTCCATTATAATGCCCTAAACATAATCATAAGGAGTTGGCAAAAAAAAACTGGAAAAAAAGGTCAAAAATGGTATGTACCCTCCAAAGAGGTACACAGAGTACAGATGCACTAAACCATCCAGAAACCACCCAAACTGCCATCAAATGCTTCCTTTTGAATATAATGATCATAATCATAAGGAGTTGACAAAAAAAAATGGAAAAAAAGGTCAAAATTGATCTGTACCCTCAAAAGAGGTACAGAGAGTACAGATACAAAATAACATATAAAAACAGACAATCTTTCATCAGATATCGAGAAGAACAGAGTAAACCCTAAATTCATTCAAGTTCGGGAATGCATGTGTAAATACCTCATGTAGTCACCTACAATACCTCAATTTATGATTTGTTATACCACTGAGCGACGTCCGGACGTGCGCCGATCGACAACGGGAGCTAAGCTGAGAAAAAATCCTTCTATGACGAGGAATGTCGAACGTCGGTGCTCGTTTCTTCTCCCGCTTTTGAACGACGCTCCGGGCTCGGTGGAAATGTATTTACGCCTGTTAATACGCCATCGACGCACGGTCGGCCGGGAAAGCCGTATCTCACCGTAAACAAAAAACGACACATGTCGTCATGGATTGAGTCCGCGACGCAAAGCTACGGACTGACGACGTAATATTTTCTCAAGGGGATGGGGCTAAGGGAGGGATGGAAGGTGCCGAGTCTTTTTCTGACAGGATTTTGTTTGGCTGAGGTTTGAGGAGGATTTTTTGTTGAATCTGGTTATTGATAATGCCACAATGAAGGAGATGGCGAAGCTTGCCACTGAATTGGGATTCGGGGATATATATTTTTCTAAAATTTATAAATAAAGCACAAATTTTAAATTAAATCATATATATAATCTAATAAAAGGACACAGTGAGACGAGTCAACAATACTAGAAGCGGATCAGATCGAGCCCAAAGAGCTCAAATTAAGCTCAAAAATTATATATGAAAACTTCGAGTAACTAACTGGATGATCAAATGACTTCTAAATTTTACGTGCTTATAGTCAAATCGAGCGGCTCGATGAGACGAATCCAACGAGCCTAAGATCACTCAAATCGAATATCGTTCGAACGAGCAAATCACCAAAAAAACTATTTATGATCAAATGGATTAATATACACAGTCCGATAGAGTGTTTTAGGATTTTAGTTGCAATGTCTAAAATGCCTCTCTCAAAATCTTATAAATAGGATCTCATTCTTGTCATGAAGGGATAAAGAGAGTAAGAAAAATGAGGGAGAGAGAGCTAAGTTCAAAGTCAGACCGTCATGTCATCGTAATTATCATCAATTGCCACCAAAATTATTACGTCAACTATCGCCAGATATTGTTATAACGATTAATTTTATTATCGAATTTCACACAACCTTGTAATCCATCGAGAAGATTCAAACTTTATACCCTAAAGTAGATATATAACAAGATCTTATTGGAGGTCGTGATTTTTTACCCTCTTCGAGATTTTTCTAAAAAAAATTCAGAGTTTTATTCTCTTTCAACTATCTGTGTATGGATTTATATAAAGAAAGGTTTATTCTAGTTTACAAGTTTTTATACATGGGAGAAAATTGAAGGTACGGAATCATTACATGCTTTTAATGATTTTCTCAAATGAGGACATGTTAGCTTATAAGGTACTCGAATCTTGTTGCACATAACTGGATATAAGCCGAGTTCTATTCATGATGATGCACAAATGTAGCAATCAAATTTTCTTGTTTCCTTTTTTGTTTTGTTCTGCTTTGGTGAAAGTGTGGAACTTTGGCGTAATGACTTTCCACGTAGTTTTTTTTTTTTTTTTTAATTTTCTTTTTGGTCCAAAGTCTGGAAGTTCGGAGTTTTTAGTGACATAAGTGAGAATTAAACTCAAGATTTCGGTAACAATTTCTATGGTTCCCACATGATTTGCAGTTTGGATGAACTCATTTAAATATGAAAATTAGGTATTAATGATAAAATATAATATTTTTTAACCTATTCAGCAAAATAGGTAACATATGATTCGGAAAGAATGAAGACATGCTTAGATAGATGATAGCAAAAATGAGGTAATTTAACATTTAATCTTGGTATATTAGTGAGCCAAGTGTTGCTCTCATGTTTAATTTTGAGAGTGGCAGTACTTAGCATTGGTGCCTCTATTTTTAGTCTTCTAATAGCAATATTTTGTCGCTATAATTCTTTTTATATATATCTTAAGTTTAAAATAATTCAACTTTAGCCTTGTTTTAGTCTATCACAAATGTTTTCAATTTTTTGACAATAAATCTCAGCTTTGCTAAATCTATCTTCATTTTCTTTTACATTAGGAAAAAGAGATCACTAAGGATGTTTATGTTGTCCTATCTAATAATTTATTTCAGTATTTTATGTTTGAGCTAAAAGGCAATCATAAAGGAGTTATTTATAAGGGCAATTCTATTTGGAACACATGCACAAAGTACATAGTATTTTATCCATATGTTTTGAAATATTAATAGAATGGGACTGTTGAATTTCATTCTACTCATTTAAACCATTCTGGACAGTGATTAGATGCTACCATACTAAGATGAATAACTTTAGTGCATTTAAATGTGTCATTTGAACTTATCATAAAGAACCATATCCAAGCTTTCCCATATTTCATCATTGCCTAAAGTCAATTGCTACCCTACAAAGCAAGCATCTACAAGGATGTAGTCTAAAACATTAAATTAGGTTCATGCTCGCTCCTCTTCTTATTAGAACTCAAGTGTAAGTCTTTTCCAAATAGCTATAATTTCTTAATCATAATAGTGTGGCTCCTAAGTTTCTACCATAATAGGCTTATAGCTGGCTCTAAACAACTGTCACATATGAAAGAGTAGATGATTGATACCAATAAAATCAACTTTTATAAGACTTATAAGTCATCATATCATTAAACCCTCAACAAAAGAAGAATTTGAAGTTTATTCATGTAAATTATTTTCTCAAGAATCTTTTTAATAACCAAACATTTTGGAGATGCCCTAAGCATTTCAAATCAAAATCTTAATCGTTAATTGGTAAGGTTCTTGGATTTTTATTTGGCCTTAATCAATTTAAGTTGGGGAGACTAATATATTTTTTTATCTTTTATTCTTTAAAATTTTAAAAGAATACTAGTTGAAACTCCTCATCATTATCTTAGAAGAATTTGGATGGTGTGAGAAAGTATCCACATCAAATACATGAATATATGGTGCAGTATTATTATCATTCACACTTTTAAATAAGAGAATGTCCCTTCACATTCCTTATGAGCTTGAGCTCTGAAAAAATAATTGTATATTATTTACCAGAAATAAGATTTTTATTCTAACACAAATTCTGTTCTATTAACTTTCTTTATTTAATTATATATTATTTACTTAAATGATGTATTTTGATTTAACTGAAGAGTTTTAAGGAAATAATTTCTTTTATTTAAATATACTTTTTTTATTAGATGCCTGACTTATTATTCAATATAATATATAATTTCTTTAGATACTAATATGATATGACATTAACTACTAATATGCTATATTAATTACGAACAACTGATATAAGGAACTTTAATTATTAATTGTTGCGCGCTAGAAAATCAATCGGTAAGTAAAAAGTATTCACTGCTTGAAATCCAACACACACAAGTATTTAAAGAGTGAACAATAAAACTAATTTTTTACGTGAAAAAAATCAAAAGAGGAAACCAGGGGCCCAAAGAAAAGCTTCCACTATCTGTTTGAGTATAAAGATCATCCTCTCGGGATTACAATTGAGAAAAGGAACAACAACTACGCTCGTCGTAATTGTAAGAGTAGTGCTTTGAAGAGGAGCACCAGGTAGAACGCGAACAATTACAAAATGAGGAACAATCATTGGCGAACGCATGGAATAATCACCGGTAGAACGCAGCGAACAATCAATCGATAGAAGATGGGCAAGAGAGATTGAGCGGCGAGATCAAGGCCGGATATGGCATGACTTGACGTCTGATGATGCTTGGAGGATCTTTAGAGCTCTCTCCTCTCTCTCGGCCTCCTTTTATCAGGAATGATATTTATAGATATGAGGAGGACGTCAAATACATAAAACCCGTAATACTCCACTTCATCGACGGCTCAAAATGATCCTTGATCATATGATGTATTTTGTATTTCAATGCTTAAATGATGGAATTATGATATCTTAGCCACAAGACGCTTTCGATTGACTATAAACACTCCATATTTGATTTTTTAGGAATTTAACCGATGTCCAATGATATTTTAAGTCTTGACCGATCGCCACTGACTTGCTCAGATCAAGATTAGACTGACTAAAAATTTTCAGGATCATATCATTAATATAACATAAAATATCATTTTGTTCAGCCATATTAATACATCCATTTTCAGTTCAAAAAATAAATTCCTTTTTTAGTAGTATTATTATTATTATTTTAATTATCTGCAATGAATCTTTAGAAGCCATGTGCGGGGATAGCCTTCAATGACAAAATGCCAGGCTTTCTTTTTAATTATCGAAAAATAATAATAATAATAAAACATTTCCATGCCTTAATCAGTATGTTCAAACAAACCTTCTATTTACTGACAGCTTGAATAAATATAATATACTATAATTTAATTTAATTATTTAATATTTCTGAATTAGATGTTCAGTCGTTCAGTAATTCAAAATAATAATAAAAAAAACTGCAGAGCAAATTAAAATTAATTGAAGAAAATTGATCGGTCAGCTATGTTAATAATGGTATAAATAAAATTATTTTAAATTTACACAAAGAAAACAAATTTGTTCTAATTTGTTCAAATTAAATTTTTTTTTTAAAATATAAGATTTCTTAGTCTAAACAATAATTTTGGTCAGAAAAAAATTTAAAATTGTGATTTTTTAGATAAAGAAATTATAAATAATTAGTCAAAATGTATATTACTTTTATCTAATTAATTTTTATAAAAATAGATTAGAGAGTTTAAATCAAAATTCATTCTATAGACATATAAATTTAAATAAGATATAAAATATATATTTTTCAAATAAATTCTAAGCATATATTTAGGATAGTTGTAACTTTTTGAAAAACTCAATATGAAGTTGATCTATGTATTACAAATATTTTTTTAAAATATTAAATAAATAATTTTTTGATAATCATTTCATTCTAATGATTCTGATTTTTAAAATAGTTTTTATATCACAAAATTTTCTGAATAATAATAAAAAAATTTGATAGCAAAATAAAATTATTTTACTTTTCAGCTATTTTTTTTAAAAATAAAACATATAAGAAGCTGTACCAAACTCGCTCTCGTGAATTTTGAATGTCTTATTGCTAAGCATGGCATGCGGATGCTTATAAATAAACCAAAACCAATAACCCAAAGCTCAAGAACACCTGTTTGACAATAGATTTATAGAGACCGAAGAAATTTCATTGTCATTTTTTTTTAGGAAAATTTATGTATATAGCATACAAATTTTATGCATTTATATATCTAATACTTAAAGTTTGATATTTATAAACATAGCATATTTTCTATGCTTCAAAAGTTGAATTTTACTTCAAAAAATTAAGAAAAGAATTATTTTTGTTGTGATAATAAAGATTTAAGTACTATATATGTAAATATTTATATTTAGATATTAGATATGAAAATATATGAGAATTGTGTGCTATGTATGTAAATGACTATTTTTTAATCATTTTAAAAAATCTTAATTTTAAATAATTCATTTAATAACTAATTTTTTCTTAATTAAAATATGATGATAAAATTAATTTTAATTTAATATTATTAACTATTTATTAATATATAATTATAAGTTAATTATAATTTATTAATTGTAATTATTAATTAAATTTAAGTATTTTTACTAATGTAATAGTTTATAGTTTTTAATTTAATTTAACTTAATTTAAACTGATTTAATAAAATATTATTGAAGATTAACTTATAAGTTATTAAAATTAAATTATAATTTAATAAATATAATTATAATTATTATAAATTTGATAGTTAACTAATTAAAAATTTAGAAGAGTTCATGTAATTTTACCTCTTCACATGTTTTGATATAATTTAATTCCTAAGATATTAATCTACTAATAGAATTTAATAGCTACTAATTTTAATTTATTAATAGTTAATATTAATACATAGTATGATAGTCCGGGTTAATTGAACCGACTGGTGGAATGAACGGTGGTAGAATAAGGTTTTGGTTCAATGGTGCCTCTCGAGGTGATCAACTGTATTCCTCCTTGCTGTTGGATCTAGCACTTGGATTTTATCTTATTAGCCTTGAATTGCACCATCTGATCCTTCTGCCGATAGTGGAAGATACGCGGCTGCTTCTTGAGCGATAGATTACTTAAATGATGTATTTTGATTTAACTGAAGAGTTTTAAAGAAATAATTTCTTTTATTTAAATATATTTTTTTATTAGATGCCTGACTTATTATTCAATATAATATATAATTTCTTTATATACTAATATGATATGACATTAACTACTAATATGCTATATTAATTACGAACAAGTGATATAAGGAACTTTAATTATTAATATAACATAAAATATCATTTTGTTCAGCCATATTAATACATCCATTTTCAGTTCAAAAAATAAATTCCTTTTTTAGTATTATTATTATTATTATTATTATTATTTTAATTATCTGCAATGAATCTTTAGAAGCCATGTGCGGGGACAGCCTTCAATGACAAAATGCCAGGCTTTCTTTTTAATTATCGAAAAAAAATAATAATAATAAAACATTTCCATGCCTTAATCAGTATGTTCAAACAAACCTTCTATATACTGACAGCTTGAATAAATATAATATACTATAATTTAATTTAATTATTTAATATTTCTGAATTAGATGTTCAGTCGTTCAGTAATTCAAAATAATAATAAAAAAACTGCAGAGCAAATTAAAATTAGTTGAAGAAAATTGATCGGTCAGCTATGTTAATAATGGTATAAATAAAATTATTTTAAATTTACACTAAGAAATCAAATTTGTTCTAATTTGTTCAAATTAAATTTTTTTAAAAATATAAGATTTCTTAGTCTAAACAATAATTTTGGTCAGAAAGAAATTTAAAATTGTAATTTTTTTAGATAAAGAAATTATAAATAATTAGTCAAAATATATATTTACTTTTATCTAATTATTTTTTTATAAAAATAGATTAGAGAGTTTAAATCAAAATTCATTCTATAGACATATAAATTTAAATAAGATATAAAATATATTTTTTTCAAATAAATTCTAAGCATTTATTTAGGATAGTCGTAACTTTTGAAAAACTCAATAGAAATTTGTTGGAAAGAAAATAATTTTTTAGAAAAAATTGATCTATGTATTACAAATATATTTTTAAAATATTAAATAAATAATTTTTTTATAATCATCTCGTTCTAATGATTCTGATTTTCAAAATAATTTTTATATCACAAAATTTTCTGATTAATAATAAAAAAGTTTGATAGCTAAATAAAATTATTATACATTTCAGCTATTTTTTAAAAAATAAAACATATAAGAAGCTGTACCAAGAATATTGAATGTCTTATTGCTAAGCATGGCATGCGGGTGCTTATAAATAAACCAAAGCCAACAACCCAAAGCTCAAGAACACCTGTTTGACAATAGATTTAGAGAGACCGAAGAAATTTCATTGTCCTTTTTTTTTAGGAAAATTGATGTATATAGCACACAAATCTTATGTATTTATATATCTAATACTTGAAGTTTGATATTTACAAACATAGCATATTTTTTATGCTTCAAAAGTTGAATTTTACTTCAAAAAATAAAGAAAAGAATTATTTTTATTGTAATAATAAAGATTTAATTACTATATATGTAAATATTTATATTTAAGTATTAGATATGAAAATATATGAGAATTGTGTGCTATGTATGTAAATATTTTTTAATCATTTTAAAAAATCTTAATTTTAAATAATTCATTTAATAACTAAATTTTTCTTAATTAAAATATGATGATAAAATTAATTTTAATTTAATATTATTAACTATTTATTAATATATAATTATAATTTAATCATAATTTATTAATTATAATTATTAATTAAATTTAAGTAATTTTAACTAATGTAATAGTTTATAGTTTTTAATTTAATTTAACTTAATTTAAACTGATTTAATAAAATATTATTGAAGATTAACTTATAAGTTATTAACATTAAATTATAATTTAATAAATATAATTATAATTATTATAAATTTGATAGTTAACTAATTAAAATTTAGAAGAGTTCCTATAATTTTACTTCACATGCCTTGATATAGTTTAATTCTAAGATATTAATCTATTAATAGAATTTAATAGCTTTAATTTTAATTAATTAATAGTTAATATTAATACATAGTACTTTAGATTAATATTAATATTATTAAATATTTAATTAATATATATTTAAATTAATTTTAATTATATACTATAAATAATTTATTAATTAAAATTTTTTTTTAAATCTTAATAGATTTAAATTTTCAAATAATTTATCAAATATCTCTCTGAATTTAGTAAAATTTAATTAATTCATTATCAAATACTTTTCAGAATTTAATTTGATTGTTATGCGTTAGAAAACCACAGAGAGTGAAAGTTTACTTTAGCTTGTGAAGTCCAAGACACACGCGTAATTAAAGAAATAACAAGAGACACCTGCACTTTAACGTGGAAAACCTCGAAAAGAGGGAAACCACCTGGCCTAAAGAAAAGCTTCCACTATGTATCCTGCTTTGAGTACATGATGATAACAGATTCACCAGAGGGAGAAAAAGAGCTGTAACGATGGTAGAATTGTCGATGGTAGCGCGGGGTACACTGGACAATTGTATGCGATTTATTGATGGTCACGAGGGAGGCGATCTTGGGGTGCGATCTTGCTTGAGGATCTTGCTTGGACCTCTCTCTTCCTCCCCACTGCTTTTCTTTCTTCCTCGCTCGGACTCTTCCTCTTCTTCCTTGCTCTGACTCTTCCTCTTCTTTCCTCTCCTCTTCTCTCTTCCTCTTCTTCCTTGCTGCTCTTCCTCTTCTTCCTTGCTTGGACTCTTCCTCTTCTTCCTTGCTTGGACTCTTCCTCTTCTTCCCTTGTTCAGATTGACTAAGGATCAATGGCGGTATCTTCGACGCCGGCTGTTCCTCTTCTTCACACTTCACTTCACTTCTTTGTCCCCTTCATGTGAGGAATGAAGGTATTTATGGGGAATGTAAATTCTAAATTCAAAGCCACTCCCCTCGATCGGACGGCTCAGATGAATCCTTCAATCATTTGATGTATTTTGAGCATTTGGATGCCCAAATGAAGTCGAATTATGAGATCTTAGTTAGATCCGCCACGAGACGCCGATTTGACTATAAATACTATATATTGAGAGTCGTTTTTGGGATTTAATTGATGTCCCAAAGATTCCAATGATATTTTAAGTCTCGATCGGCTTTTGACTCAAAATTATATCGCCGACATCAAGATTGCTTTGACTAGTCATATTTTGAGAGATATCGCTGTTCCCCTATTTTGGATGACATTAGCTTAATCATCCAAAAATATACGTCAAATGCTCAAAATAATGAATTCTTCAACGAAACGTGCGGGCCCATGAATCATATATTTTGAGAGAATAAACCATCATAAAAATACAAAATTATGATAATATGTAGCTGGCATGAGATTTTGAGGTTATGGAGCTATTTGGATACTCACGTAAGTTTTAGACCCGGCGGTGCGCTCGGTCTCACTGGCGCAAGTCGAAGGCTATGCTGAAGCGGGCGCTGCCTCAGAAGGTCTGGCCTGTCGCAGTGGCCGTTGCTTTTATCTGGAGTGGCACGGATCTGCCTAATTCGGCCGACGCGGTCGATCTGGGCAATGGTACGTCTAATCGCTGGCGCCTTAACGCTGGTCTACGGGTCGGAACTACGGATGGGCGGTCGCGCATGATCTAAACAACCGTCGATATGCGGGTCGGAGGCTACAGGCGCTGGCCTGCTGGCTACAGCATGCAGCCTGGCAACGCGTCCTGGGCCGTCCGGCCGAGAATTGAAGTTTTGAGTTTGAGTCATACCGCTTTCAGACATTTTGCCGCTTTTCATTTTGAGCCATTTGAGCTTTTTTGCCATTTTGAGCTTTTTGAGCTTTGTGCCATTTTGACGTTTTTTTTTAGCTTTGCTTGGGGCTATAAACCCCCTAGAGTAAGAGAGGCACACCTTTCCCTCCCTTTCTTGAGTGAGGGTCCATTGGAGGCAATCAAGAAGGCGGGCTGAAGGGTGAGGCGAGGCGCCCACCTGCCGTGGGTTCCGCGACGTTTTAACCGTCTAGGCGTCAGAGGATCACCTGATACGTGGTTCGGTACCCGCCACGACCGTCCGTTGGAGGCGATCAAGGCCCACTGCACGTCGGTTCGGTTTACCACGGCCGATCCGTCCGGAGAGGCGATCAAGGCCCACGGTAGCACGTGGCCCGGCGCCGCCGGCCACCGCCCCGGGTTGGGCATCAGGCGCGATCGTCTGGCCGGTTTACGGCCACACCGCCTCCGGTTAGCGGCGATGGGCTCCGGCGACGCCGTTCACCAGCGATGTCCGGACGAATGGTGACCGGAGGAGCGGCGCAGGGTCCAGATATTGGTCGGAATATTATTCATGACGCCAACTCAGTATGGAAGAGGCCGGGAAGTCCACCAAGACCTTGACCTTTCCCCGAAGTTGTTTGTCGAAGTTTTTTGCTCGACGACACAACCTCGTACGGAAGAGGTCGCTAAAGTCCACCATACACCTTTTGACCTTTCCCCGTCTGTCGAAGTACTGACATTAACCCGTATGGAAGAGGCCGCGGAAGTCCACCAAGGACCTTTTGACCTTTCCTGGGTTGTTAGTCAGAGTTTTTACTCGATGACATTAACCCGTATGGAAGAGGCCGCGGAAGTCCACCAAGGACCTTGACCTATCCTGGGTTGTTAGTCGAAGTTTTACCACGACGCTAACCCGCATGGAAGAGGTCGGAAGTCCACCAGATCTTTGACCCCCGGGTTGTTTTTAGTCTCCGGCGACGTTAACCCGTATGGAAGAGGTCGGAAGTCCACCAAGGATTTTGACCTATCCGGTTGTTTTAGTCGGCGTTACTGGCGACGCAACCGCATGGAAGAGGTCGACAAAGACTTTTCCGGTTGTTTGTCGAGCTTTTGCTCAATGACATCAACCCGTATGGAAGAGTCGCGAAGTCCACCAAGGACGCTGACGGTAATTACGCCGGTGGGCGATGACCGACGGCGATGGTGGTGACCGCGAGATTGTTTGCCGATGGTCGGAAAGGCGACCGGCGACCGAATGCCGGGATGACATGAAATGTGATGACCTACAAGGATGCCAAGATGCATAGTTGCGCATGACCGGGCGAGGTAGGCGGCGCGACCGCTTATTTGGTCGCCATCGGCCGCACGAATCGGGTAATGGGTTGTCGACGGCGAATCGCCGGTACATTTACGGCCGCATTAATGGTGATGACCGCAAGATTGCGATGGTCGCGGCGCGACCGCGATGGTAGACGGCAGACGGCGACGATGAGGATTTTGACCCATCCGAGGTTGTTTGTCAGAGTGTTATCCGATGACATTAACCTGTGCGGAGTGGGTACAAAGTTTTTTTTTTTTTTTTGACCTTTCCTGGGTTGTTTGTCAGAGCTTTTGCTCGATGACATTAACCCGTATGGAAGAGATCGCGAAGTCCACCAAGGACGCTTTGACCTATCGGTTGTTTATCGAGTGTTTACTCGATGGCGTTAACCGTATGGAAGAAGGTCGAATATTTGCATGAGCTTGTAGCGAGTTGACCATTGATCTTTGCCTTTTCGTTGGTGTTCTTTGACTTGCTCATCTTTTGAGATTAAAGTTGCCCCAGTTGGGGTATGTTATGAGTCGATTGATTCTTTTCCAATTGGCGTGGATATCTTTGTTGAATGGGCCTTTCGATTTCTTCTTTTGATGGGGTATGGATTACGTGTTCCTTGGGGTGCTTTTATGTCTCTCTGCGGTTATCCAAATTGTTTGCGATGTGCATTAATAGCCTCATCGGTGAAGATTTGTGCTTCCACGATGAACTAAGTCGACATATGGCCAGGGCCGTGTCCATGAGTGATGAGTAAAAGGCCACGGGCCGGAGCCCTCAAGAAAAACTCCTCTTAATAGTTGAGTTTACTCGGGTATTTGGCGAGCTTCTAAGGAGAACCTCACGGAAGTATTCTTTAAGTGATTCACCCTCGTTACGTTGAATCTAGGAAAGATGGGAGGAATCTTTAATGATTCTCCGATTTGCAATGAAGCTGTTCCACTGAAATGGCGAGTTTGTTAAAGGTATGGATGGATCCCCTTGGAAGAGAGTAGAACCAAGTGCGAGCTTGCCCTTTGAGGTAACGGAAAGACGACAAAGCGGTGTGTCGAGGGGCTTCGTTGGATATGCATGATAGTCTGTAATGCGATGTGTGGTGTGATTGGTTGCCCCATCATAGGAATCAATGCGGAAGCTTGAAACTACGAGGTGGATGTTGAAGAATTGCTTGGTAAAGGTGAGGACTCCTCATAAGCGGTGTGGGTGAAGATGATTTACATCTTGAAGGTGAAATTCATCTTGCATTAAGCGTCGTATACAATGCGAATGTCGGCGGGATTAACAAGATGAGCATGTGTGAAGTTATCCGATCAACAATTAGTAGCGGTTGGTACGATGGATGAGTGGAACTAGCGTGTCGAGGAGATCGTTGGCCTCCATGTGCGGAGGAACTCCAGTGTCGGGAGGATTAGCATTTTGACCTCCTCCGGGCAACGACCGATCTTTGGGGAGATATGTTTGTCGTAGTAGCGGCTGTTGTAATCCTTGCAAAAGCTGGATCATTTTATTTTGAGACTCCTCCATTCGACGGACACGATCTTCCAAAGAGATTCTCATTCAGCCCTCGCTTGGGAGTCCTTGGTTGAGGATGGGTTTTGAGAATGGCGGGGAGTTGGAGTGGGAGACTCCGTTAGCAGTGTTGTACTATTGGCCATAACGTGATGTTCCACGGAATTATGGTTGAGGTTTTACTTCCACAGGCGGCCTTGCGTGCGTCTTGAAAACCGGTCCTTGAGCAGAGTGAAAGTTCATAGCCTTGTTGTCGTAGTCGGCACACAGGTAATTAAGAAGCGAACAAGAGACACTCGAATTTTAACGTGGAAAACCTCGAAAGAGGAGCTGGCGATAAAAGCTTCCACTATGTATCTGTTTGAGTACAGTCTTCGATAAGGATTACAATTGCATATGAGGGAAAAAAAAGCTGTAACAACGATGAAGGTTGTAATATTCTTGATGGTGGAGATCAGGGGAGTGATGTGGCGGCGATGATGGCGACGGTTGATGGCGGGCGGTCTTGATCTTGGGGTGCGATGCTTGGAGGATCTTCAAGCTTCTTCTCCTCACTTGGGCTTTTCCTCTTCTTCTGCTGGATCTTCCCTCTTCTTCCTTGCAGACTCTTCTTCCTTGCTTGGACTCTTCCTCTTCTTCCTCCTTTCTGCGATCGATGGTAGGATCGGCGGCGGCTGCATGGTGGTTGGCGCACCGGCGGTGGCTCTCTTCTTCACTTCACTTCACTTCGCTTGGTCCCCTTCATGTGAGGAATGAAGGTCCTATTTATAGATGGGAGGAGGGATATTGTAAATTCATGTACCAGCACCACTCCTCGTCGGACTTCGGGATGAATCCTTCAATCATTTGATGTATTTTGAGCATTTGGATGCCCAAATGAAGTCGAATTATGAGATCTTAGGCTCGTTAGATCGTCGAGACCCGATTTGACTATAAATACTATATATTTGAGAGCTGTTTTGAGATTTAATTGATGTTTGATTCCAATGATATTTTAAGTCTTGATCTCGTTTGACTCAAAATTATATCGCTTTACATCAAGATTTGGTAGTATATTTTGAGAGCCATATCACTGATGATTTACTAAATTCAGATATACTGGACTAAATCCTATTTGAAATAAATCAAATCTGTTATAAAATATTTAGAGAGAGAGAGAGAGAGAGAGAGAGAGAGATTCTCCCATGGCCTCCAATGGAAGTTGTGTTGAAGATGCCAGAGATTAAGTTCACTAAGCTCTTCATCAATGGCAGCTTCGTTGACTCCATCTCTGGTAAGACTTTTTTCTTCTTCTTTTTTTCTTATATAAAGATTTCAGTTTGCTGCTCTTTCGTTCTCCTTCATGTTTATGAAAGTTTTATTAGAAATATTTTTAAAAAATATATATATATTTTTTATTTTGCCCTTTTCTTTCTCAAGATTTTAAACTTTTTTACAGTGAATTTTTTTGGGGGATTTTAAGAGATATGTTAAATCTGCTAAATCCGAGAGATTTTAATTTTTTTTATAATTTATTTGATGGGATTTAAGCTAAAGTCCGATCAAAAACTGGTGAAACTCGAATTTTTTTTAGATTTATTATTATTTTTTGCTTAATTTTACTCAGTATAACACAGATGAGATTAAGCAGAGAAGAGAAGAAGATGAATCTCTTTCTTCTCTCTATCTCTCTCTCTCTCTCTGATTAATTATATCTTATTAAAAAAAAGCTTAAGCGGAGCAGAAGAAAAGAAACGATTCTCTCTCTTAAACTTCTCTATTGTAAAATTTTTATTTTTATTTTTGAATTAAGATTGTATAGGGGTGCAATCGAGTCAAGCCTACTAGCGAGCCGGCTCGAGCTCGACTTGAAATCCGGCTCGTTTACTGTTCATTTCGAGTATCGAGCTCGAGCTCGAGCTCAAAGGTAGGCTCGATAGATTAAACGAGCTCGAGTTCGGGTTTGTTGTGTTCCTCGAGTCGCTCATGGGGATATGAGAATATTAACCAACGTCGACTTCGAGCGACCACGTTTTGCATCCTAGTTTTCTAACTTATATCCGCCAGCTGAAAGTGCCGAGTCACTCTAATTCCATGTTCTCGAAGCCTCTCTCGCCTCTGTCATTAATCGCCTTCGCTTCGCCTCGAGTCTCTAGGTCTCTCCTTTCTCCTAGCACCTCTGCTGGTTCTCGGTTTGAGTTCCCTCATCTTCCCGGCTTCAAATTTTTCACTGATAAGAAGATAAACGAGCAAGCTCGAGCTTCTAAACGAGATGAGTCAATCGAGCTTAATTTACAGAGCCGAGCTCATTTGTGTCGAGTCACTGAGCTCGAGCTGCGGTTCAGTCAAGCTCAAGCTCACGGCTTGAGCTCGACTTCTTCACCCCGAGTGTACATTATTTTATCTAAATTAAAAATTTTAATTGAATCAAACAGATTTTATTAATTTAGTTTGATTTGATATAAATTTTTTTAGTTTTTGATTTTAAATTTGTTAATATTTGGTTATTAATTTTCTATTCTATTGTGTATGCTATTAAACCGATTAAACTAATTAACTTAATATAATACAATTTAAGTTTGGCAAACTGCGCTCAAGTACGACCGGTCCAACACTATTGACGGACCCAACTGATTTAATTTTTGATTTTTTAATATTAATTTTAAGAATTTTGTTACACCAATTTACATCTTTAATTCAGCTTTTTTTATAATCAATTTGAATAAATCGAAAAAAAATAGATTTGATTTAGCTCTATTTATATTGTATTAAATAGTTTGATTTTTGGAATTATGAATTCAAAATTGATTTGAATTAGTTCTTTTCTTAGTTGAACTTTCTTGAATCTTTTGGATTCTAAAAATTGATTTAAAGTATTCTTGAAAAGTTCTTGATATATGATGAAAAGTTCAGATTAATTATTTGAATAAAAATAGCTTTTTATAATTTTGATTAAATCGGATTTATTTAAATAAGAAATGATCAAAATGCCCCAATCTCGGCAAATTTTATTTAAAGTATAAGAGGTTATGATATCATAAATATATGTATTAATATATATTAAAAAAATTTAATCACCAATCGTAATATATTATATATATATATATATATATATATATATATATATATATATATATATATATATATATATATATATATATATATATATATATATATATATATATATATATATATATATATATATAAAATAAATATATATTAATTAAAACTTTATTATGATCAACATATGGGATTAGAAATTAAGACTAGAAATTAAGGAAAAAAATATAATGAAAAGAGCATTTCATAATAATAAATTTCAGATATATATATATATATATATATATATATATATATATATATATATATATATATATATATATATATATATATATATATATATATATATATATATATATATATATATATATTCCATTCCACGATTTCTTGGAGTTAGTTTTTCAATAATTTTTTGATGATGCCTTTTTAAAAATAAATTTAAGACTAAGAAGAGGTTATGTAAATATAATTTTTTGCTGGCTCATTTTTTATCGAAGGAGCTTGTTCAATTTTTGAAAAATTAAAATAAATTAAAAAAAGTAAAATAATTATATTGCAATAATTTTTAATATAGTTGATAATGCGGTCGATCAACTGTCTAGATATATAATTATTTTTTTTTTCTCGGACAATTTTGACATTTCAGTATCCGAAACAGCAGAGAGCAGGGCGAAAAGAATTTTCTTTTTTGATTTCTGAAATGGGGGTAAAAACGAAACTTTTAATAAAATAGAGGTTCAAAAAGTATAGTATTCAAATACGAGTTTAAATCCGAATTTTACGTTTTCAAAAGTAAAATACATTAAAAAAAGCTTATTCAAATGAAGCTTTTAGTTAAATTTTTATTTAATTTTAATAAATTATAATTATTTTTTATATATCATAATTAAATTTTTTTCAGATCTATCTCTACTTTTTTTAGAATAAGGTACATCAAACTTGATTATATGATAAGGGAGAATATTATATTTATTTTATGTTAAATATATTTAAATTTGGTAAGCATCTCTTAAAAAGATAAATGCGAAATTAAGTCATAAAATATTAAGAAATTATGTACTTGATTCATTATTTAATTTTTAATGTGATCCTCACAGTATGGGCCCACATCTGTCAGGCTCATATAAGACAATTTTTTAATTATTTTTGCCGTCCCTAGACGTGGTATTTAGGACTGCTACGCATAAATAATTTATTTATTTTTAAATCTGGCCACGGTGAAACTCACTGTGGAGGGACAAAGCTGTATGGAGCAGGTACCGCTAGGGCTGTAATCGAGCCGAGCCGAATAATTTTATCGATTGGACTAAAAATTATATAAGTTATTCTTGATTTGAGTTCGAGAGATGATTCAAACTGATTTCGCTTAATTTTATCTACGTTCAAACTGAATCTTGTTTAAATAAATGAACAATTATATAATCAAGCTTAATTTTAAATTAGTTCTAATTTTTCTAATGGATTATTAACTCATATAATGAATCATGATCTAAGTTTCCTCAATAATAAAATCTAGATTCTTAAAATAAATAAATCATGAAGTTTAAAAACTAAAACATATAAAAAAATCAAGAAATATTTAAAATTTTATGAATATAAATTTATAAAAGAAGAGACAATAGATATTTTAAACATTGACACTAATTATGTAAAATAAATGATTAAAAACTAACACAAATGTCTTTATAAAAAATAATACACAAATACTTTTTTTATAAAAAAATAAAGCACAATCGGTTTAAAAAAAATAAATAGATAATTAAATTTATGTAACATACCTTATGTTGCTCAAATTACGAATTCTCTAAATTGACAACAAAAAAATTAATAAATAACTTAATAAAAAAACTCAAAATAAAAGAGTATACCGATATAAAGCATTATATATAACAAGTTTCTATCAATCTCTCAAATAAAAAAAGTGCTTCAAATTCATAAGAGAGTAAAACATATTATATTATTTTTCTCAAAAAAAATGAAACAGAAAACACCTATTCATAATGATTCAAAAACATTCATCGTTTCTATTCAAAACTTAATTAAAACATACATAAAAATCAAGAAATATTTAAAATTTTATGATATAAATTTATAAAAGAAGATACACATTCATTTTAAAAACACCAGATTATTGTTTAAAATAAATGACTTTAAAAAAATAATCTTTTTAAAAAAAAATAAGACAGCCTTTTTTTAAAAAAAAAATAAAGACACAATCGGCCTAAAAAATATAAAATAGATAATTAAATTTTTGTAACATACCTTATGTTCCCAAATTACAAAGAATTTCTCTAAAATAAGACACCCTAAAAAAAAAATTAATAAATAACTTAATTTGAAGAAAAAAACTCAAAATAAAAGAGTGCATACCGATATAAAGCATTATATATGGAACTTTTATCAACCTCTCAAATAAAAGTGCTTCAAATTCATAAGAGTGAAATATATTTATTTTTCTTAAAAAAATGGTTAACCGAAAACACCTATTCATAATGATTCAAAAAACATTCATTGTTTCTATTCAAAACTTGATAATAGTTACCCAAAAAAATATACAATCATTCATATATTAGTGGATTAATAAGATGATGCTATTCTTTACATTGAATGGTTTAAACAAAAATTTTATAATATCACCTTCTAAGACTTTAAGAAAGATTAATGACTTTGATGTCTTCTTTATCTAATAAAAAAAGAATTAATATAACTTTTTTACTATAAATATATTATCAACTTAAAAATAAAAATGAACAACATACCATTGATTTTTTCTTAATTCCATAATAATTTCTAAACCAATCACTTCCACACATAACTAACAAAGCTTAAGGATGAGCGATATGTATCTATAACTGGCCAAACTTAAAGTGGACTCGATGCACTAATAGTAATAGGTATTGATAGATATCACAAGCCATTTTAGATAGTATTGGAAATTTTAATGTTTGCTTTCCACCACTCTAAAGCATCAAATTGGTAAATCATTTCTTATCGTGAATATGAACACCATCTTCTAAGTAAACATCAAGTGATTTTACATTCTCATTGGCATCACTCTAAGATAATTTTCAAAGATTTCTCTGTCTCAAAGACTTGCCTCTTAAAGTGAAACGAGTGTTACGCTAAAGTGACTAACAACTTCTTCATATTCAAGTTGTATTTCCAATGATATTTGAAGCATGAGTATTTGCATATAATCATTATGCAATAGTTGTAGTGACTCACGAATGGTTGTAACATGCTTAGTGCTTCATTTGGAGAATAAATTTTAGAAAATGCAAAGTTAACTAACTTCATCTTATTTCTGATCAAGTAATCGCAAAGAATAAATTAGCAAGTTACATTCTCCCAATATTTGTCAAACTTCTCCTTCATGTTCAAGGCCATCAATCTCATATAATCAACACCATTTATAGAAACTTCATCCAACACATCCTTGATTCTCCAAAGATCGAAAAGAAATAGATTTGAAGTTGGATACTGCTCCTACAAATAAAGTTTGCATACTTACAAATAAAAAAAATGTAATGATAGATAAATGAAAGAAGATATTTAATGTAACTGAAATTATATTTGTAACTTGATTAAATAAACCCAAAATGAGCAAACATCTTGACTTTATTCCAATCTTCTTCATGGGCAATATGTAAGATGGATCTCTATCTTGAAAGATACTTCTCTAAACTCCAATGCACATGAAAGCATGGCATATGTGCATTCCATCTAGTGCAACAATCAAGTATCTTTTGTTGAAGTTTAAGTTGCTTTGAAATTTCAAATTTAATCAAAGAAGTCGAAATATATTTCACACTTTCTCTTATATTATAGATAATATGGTTTATCATAGAAAGACCATCTTGCACTATGAGATTTAATATGTGTGCACAACATCGCATATGAAATAATTTCCCATTCAGGAAGCTTCTTTTGAAAGTTTATGCTATCACAAAAGGCCAACCGCTTTGTCGTTATATGAAGCATTATCCATGTCATACTAAAAACTTTGCCTTCAATTCCCACTCTTTCAAACATTTATAAATAGCATCATGAATATCATGTGCTCTATGTGGATTAACATCAACAAAATTTAAAACCCTCTTTGTAGACACCACTCTTTATCAACAAAATGCCTGTGATAACCATATATATATTGAATTTTTTGTACTTCCATAAGTCGTTGTTATGCTTATCATCCCTACCGAGCTTAACAAACTTTTCAAGTTTCTTCTCAATTTCATAACTAATGACATAATCTTGCTTTGCCATTACACGTGAAATTTTCTCATATTGGACTAGACCATCAAAATATATTAAACACTTCATACTGTAAAAGTGAAAGGCAACTCATGCACCATGATCATATGAGAGATGTAATCTCTAATTTTAGCATGATCATACTTCTATGCACGCCACTCACCAGTAGATGTAAGTGTTGATTTTCCCATAGTGATAAGTAGTTGTCCCTTTCTAATTTTTGAAGATGCCTTTATATTGTGTTGTTGCCATCCTTATTTTTATTCATGTAACTTGCAATGATTTGCACTTTCTCAACACCACTTTTTTAACACAATAGTCTTCCAAACATCTGAAGTTCTTTTCTTTTCCTTTTCAAAAGGGTTTTCTTGAATATCATCGATAACAAGATCTTCACTTTTCTGGCACTTATAATAACATTAAATCTACATCTTGAGTCTCATTCATGATTTCAACACTAAAAAAAAAGGAAATGTAATGATCACTCCAAAAAAGTCTACTACATCATTATTAAATTAAAATATTTAATACAAAAAACTATATGGACAAAAAATATAGGCTTATATAAAAATGCTTTATTAGTGCCATCATGATGAGAGATATTAGGCTTGAATCTTCCAAACCCTAAACTAAAAGAAGAGGTCAAGAAAATGTTGAAAATAATGCTCAACTTCTAACAAACTAAGATCTACAATAGATTAAATTTGATATATATATATATATATATATATATATATATATATATATATATATATATATATATATATATATATATATATATATATATATATATATATATATAAACAAACTATAATCCAAATTAAAATAAACCCAATCTAGAATAAAGAAAGACCAAATAGAGCTCACATCAACTAAGTTGCACTAAATGAAGCAAAAAGATATAATCATTGCCTTTTAAAAAAAATCTATCTTTCAGGTTTCACTTGCTAGTGGCTTCAATGAAAGATAGACATTAAATTTTAATAAAATGGGAGGATCCATAAATTTTTTATTATGATAGAGTTCCCGATGGATATTTAAAGATCACCAAATCATAATATTGTCGATTCAAGACAAGAACCTTCCTAAGAATCAATCAATGCATAAGAACTCTATTATCAACGCACAAGCATATCAACAAGTGAGGGCATTAGCATACAAGTAGACAGGTGATAGAGCATTAGCACGCAAGTAGACAGGTAATAGAACTTTATTATCAATCTTAGCAGTTAGCACAAAATTATTTAATGCCATACCTAAGATGACCAAATATTTAACCGAGAGAGAGACATGTAACCCAAGAAGTCAAGAAAAAAGAGAGACAGGAAGTCAAGAAGAAGATAGAATGATCGGTTCACGTTTCCTCGATTTACCTTGTGAATCGAATCAAAATTGATAAGAAGATGAGAGAATGCTGAAAGAGAAAGGGAATGCCTACGAAAGTGTTAGGTTTTCAAGTTCAAGGGACTAACCGATGAGCTTAGAGTTATTCTAAATGCAAAAAGAAATGTGAAGATCGACATAGTAAATGAACTTGTAATTTGGATGAACCGAGTTAGTAGGCAAAATGCTTTAAATGTGAAATGCGATAAAGACTTCGTAAATGAACTTCGTTTAATTTGGATGAACCGAGATCTTAGGGAGGCATATGATATAAGAATATAATTAATATAAATATAATTAATAGTTATTCATTTCATCATTTATAAATTAAATAAAATAATTTATTAATTTTAATTAATTTTTAAATAATTAATATGAGTTTCTTTTATTTTTTTGTGTATTTATCTTATAATTTATAAACTATAATATTAATTATATTTTATAAAATTTAATTAAATATATAATATATTTATAGATTATACTAGTAAATTTAATAAATTATAATATTTTTATTAAATATATAATTAAAAAATTATAAGTTATATTTATATTTTAAATATATGAACTATTATCAAATTTAATATCAATTAATTAATAAATTACTTGAACAATAAACGAATGTCACGAACATAAACAAAGAAAGTAAGGATAATGTCAGCCTCATTTAACATCCGAAGTTTTCAAAAGTTCAAGCTTTTTATTAAGTGAACAAACATGAACGATTAATCGAAATGAAGTTCAGTAGTTCATTGTTTACTAGTCATTTATACCGCATAATTTATATATATTTATATATTTAATATCAAATATAAGATATGTAAATATATAAAAATGATGTGATATACATGTAAATCTTCTTTATTTTTATTTTAAATATTTAAAGAAAAAAAAGATGAGAATATCTTTTACAATTTTTTATCATAATTGATTATAAATTCATTGAATTTATTTTAATATTTAAAATGAGTGTATTCTAGATTTTGAGAATTTACTCATATATTATATTCCTAATCAAATTTATTATAGTATGATAGTTATAATTTAGTATAAACTATTATGAGAAAATAGAGTGTTTGAAAATTATTATGATTATTTTATTTTTAAAAATTATAAAAAAAAGCATTCTAAATCCAATCTAAGAAAGCTTTTATGTAATTGATTCTAAAGAGAATTCTATTCTACTTATAATAATTCTCAAAAACTTAATATTTACCAAATAATTTTACTCGAAAATAGAAATTAACCATTAATTGCTTTTTTATGTCTAAACATGAAGTGAAATTGTATACAGGAAGAACATTTGAGACCAGAGACCCAAGAACAGGAGAGGTGATTGCAAACATAGCTGAAGGCGATAAACAAGACATAGATTTAGCTGTTAAAGCAGCGAGAGAAGCCTTCGATCACGGAAAATGGCCTTGAAAATCCGGCTTTGTATGAACTCATCATCATCTTCTTCTTCTTCGTTGTTGTCATCCTCCTCCTCCTCCTCTTCTTCTAACTCGTAGTATTTTCATCAGGAAAGAGGAAGGATTCTGATGAAACTTGCAGATTTGATTGATCAGCATATGGTAGAACTCGCGGTTCTCGAGTCATTAGATTCTGTAAAACTGTTCCATCTTAACAAGGCGTTCGAAATTCCGAGCGCCGCGAACTCGATTCGTTATTATGCTGGCGCTGCTGATAAGATTCACGGCGAGACGCTCAAGTGTTCTGGAGAGTTTCATGGCTATACATTGAAGGAACCTATAGGTGTGGTTGGACTCATTATACCTTGGAATTTTCCAACCATAATGTTTCCAAAGCTGCCCCGGCTTTGGCCGCCGGTTGCACCGTGATCGTCAAGCCCGCCGAGCAGACGCCGCTCACCGCTCTTTATTATGCAAATTTGGCGAAGGAGGTGACTGATTTTCATCTTTTTTTTCCTCCCTTCTTGTTTGGTGTAGAGAACAAAAAGAAATATAAATCAGAAAAGAAGACTGATGTATGATAATAAATAACTGAGGAAAACCTGTAACATAGAATTATAACATATATTAGAAAAAAATATTTGATGTTCCATACTGAACTAAGAGTTAAGCTTTTTCTTCGAAGTTAACACGAGCAAGCAAATATTATGATATGAATATATATCCTCAAATTAACAACAGAAAGAAAAAGGACAGAAGAAGGCCAAATTGGCTAAAAGATTTCATCAATATACCCAAAATATAACATCAACAGAGAGACTCAAATTAAACAAGCAGAACATAAATAAATTACAGACTAAAACCAAGAATAGCTTACAACAAGAACAAGAATAAAGAAGATCTACAACAAAGAAATATCAAAGTTCAAAAGAAATTTATACAAACTATAAATATACAAGACTCAGGAGACAACTCAGAACAAAAGATATCAACAGATCATATTTCCAGAGCCCAACCCTGCAAGTAAAATAAATCCATAAATGTAATTAACTACCAAAAAAGTGGTCAAGAAAAATCAAGAAATCAAGAAGAGTAAGAATGCAATACACGCCTCAACTTCCGAATAAATGTATAAGAATAAAATAGAATGTAAATGTAAAACCGTAGTGTATAGCCTAGATCTAGGATATAGGATGAAAAAGAAAACTATAAATAGAAGGAAGAAATCCCAACAGAGGGTAATCAATATTTCAGAAAGAAACTTATCTTTTTCGTTCTCCTTCTTCTTCTCCTTCTCCGGCTTAACCTTTTCCTCCTGGTTTTCGCCGGAACCTCATCTCCATCAAGCCCTAGGTTTCTCCCCTTCTCCACTCTCTTTTTCCTCTCCTGAGCCGACGCTCCTCGAATGGTCAAGGAAACAAAACAAAAGAACATTAAGGAAAGCTTCCCTATAAGCTTCATCCCACTACAGACATGTTTTGAATCAAGTGGGCCAAGATTACTGGAACACGATCAAAGAGATCAAACCGCTAGCAACGCTGTAATCCACTATCAGAAAAGGAAATCAAGAATTGCTCAATCAAAACACAAATCCAAGGGCAGACAAGAGACAAACCAATCCAACGGTTCACGGTTCAGCTCAAAAGAAACTCAATCCAAGTGCTAGATCCAACGACCAAGAAAAAAAGGCACATATCCAACAGTTTAGAAGGCACCCGATAATCAACCAGGATTACCCCTTAACTCTGGGTTCATTTCACTCAGAGTGAGTCAACTCACTGAACCAAACCCAAGTCTCACCAAACCAGACCCTATCATTGGTGCTCTTGTTGATTACCACAACTCAGACAATGGCAGAAGGCACAAGACATACAACAAAAATACTAGAGGAATGTGTGGGAAGACTAAATAAAATTGATGAACAAATGTTCTCAATTACCATCATATTGAATGAAGTTTCAAGAAGGTTATCGGCTATAAAAACTAAATTAGAAATAAATTCTCAAGAACAACAACAATCCCAGGTGTGTATTTCTTCTTATACTGAATTTCCTTCCCCAAATAGATCATACACACAACAAAATACCCCTAAGGTAGATATGCCAAGATTTAATGGAGAAAATCCAGAGGATGGATTCAAAGCGGATCAATTTTTTTGTACTATAGTTTATCAGAGGACCAAAAATTCATAATAGCCTCAGTATACATGGATGGACCTGCCTTGGTATCAATGGATGCATATAAACAAATGCATTCATGGACACAGTTCAAAGAACAAGTCATTCAAAGATTTGGACCCTCTCTATACAGGGACTTGAGAGGAGAATTAGCTAAGTTACAACAAAAAATCACAGTCCAAGAATTCTACAATCAATTTGAGGAGTTAGCTAACCAAATTTTAGGTATTCCACCTGAATTTCTACAAAGTTGTTTTGAATCAGGGCTTAGACAAGATATTAAGGGGAAGTAAGAGCCTTACAATCCAATTCTCTTCAACAAGCCTTTCAGTTGGCTAAACTAATGGAAGATAGGTTAGCAGATGAGGTGTTTATGGCAAGAACAACAAGATTCAATCAAGTACCAACCATAAAATATCAACAGCAATATCAACAACCTCTGCTCCCTACACCAACAATGCCAATTCACAACAACAATACTAATAACAAGCCAACTATTCCAATACAAAGACTCACACCAACACAGTTAGAAGAAAGAAGAAAAAAAGGACTATGTTTTAACTGTGATGAGAAATTCCATAGGGGCCACATCTGTAAATCAAAGTTATTTGCCCTCATGGTGATCAATGAGGAAGGATGACAACTACGACAAAAAAAATCAAGAAAACACTCAATACAAGAAGATATTCCAGAAATTAGTTTGATGCCTTCAGGTCAATCAAATCCTAGAACCTAAGACTACAAGGGATAATTGGAAATAAAAAGTTCAAATCTTGATTGATAGTGGTTCAACCCACAACTTTATCCAGTTCAAATTAGCCAAGTTTATAGACCACACAGTAACACCTATATCAGTTTTTAAAGTATTAGTAAGAAATGGGGAAACTTTAAAGTGTTCAGGAATATGCTCTAATATTCCTATCCAACTACAAGGATACACCTTCATCACTGATTGCTATTTGCTGCCAATGCAAGGAGCAGATGTAGTATTAGGTGTTCAATGGCTAGAACAATTAGGAGAATGTACAACTAATTACAAAAAGCTCACAATGAAATTTAAGTATAAAGACACCTTGGTATAACTACAAGGAGATACAACATCCAAGGTTCAAGGCATTACATTGCACCAGTTCACCAAATTACGGAATAAACATGAAATAGCTTCATACGCAAATAATGAGTACAAAGTTCTGCTACATGAAGTGCGTTCCAAAGCCTACCTGAAAATATTCAAGCAATATTACAATAATACCAAGACATATTTCAAGATCCAGACCTTACCTCCCAAAGGTATTGACCACCATATTAATTTAGCCACGAACTCAACCAATCAAGGTAAAAGTTACAGATACCCACATTTCACAAAATTGAGAAACTTATAAAGAAAATCTTTGGGCGTGGAATAATCGAGAAAGCATCGGTCCTTCTCTTCTCCGACTTTTAATCAAAAAAAGGATGGAACTTGGAGATTACTGTGGATTATAGAGCTTTAAATAAAATAACAATCCACGATTCCCAATTCCACCCGAGAGCTTATGGATGAATTATATGGAGCCAATATTTTCAAAATTGGATTTAAGATCATGATATCATCAAATCGAATGGTGAAGAAGATATTTACAAAAGCGCTTTTAGAACATGAGGGGGCACTATGAATTTCTTGCAATGCCATTTGGATTAACAAATGCACCCTCAACATTCCAAGCTATGATGAATACAGCTTAAACCTCTCAGAAAATTTGTATTAGTTTTTTGATGACATCTTAATATACAACACTACAATGGAGCAAGATCAAATCCATTTACAAACAGTGTTAGAAAAACTGAAACAATCTGTTTATCAAGCCATCTAAATGCTCATTTATACAAGACAAAAGTATTTAGGACACATTTTATCTGCCGCAGGTATAGCGTGGATCCCAAAAGATTCAAGCGCAGCATGGCTTTTACCCAATTCAGTCAAACAGTTAAGAGATTTTTTGGGTTTAACTAGCTATTACAAAAAGTTTGTTAAAAACTATACAGCAATTGCCTCTCCATTAACATTAATACTAGCTAAACAATAATTTCAGTGGACAGAAGAATCAAAAGCAGCATTCACACAACTGAAACAAGCCATGGTATCCTTACTAGTGTTAGCATTTCCAAATTTTTCTATACCTTTTATTCTGGAAATAGATGCCTCAGGTACAGCAATAGGAGCAGTATTAGTTCAAAATAATCATCCTCTTGTTTATTTCAGAAAAATTATCTCCACATTACAAAAACATCAACATATGCTAGAGAACTTTATCTATAATGTAGAAGATGGAGACAATATCTAGGCAATAAATTCACTATAAGAATAGATCAAAAGAGCATAAGGAGTTAATGCAAACAATTGAGACTCGAACAACAAGATTTTAATTAAGCTCCGGGATATGACTACACTATTGAATATAAACCGAGATCAAACAAAAGATGCCTTGTCCAAAAACTATATACGATAATTCTAGGACAAATCAATCACTTATGTTATTGCTTAGCTATTTATACTCAAAATTTTAACTATAATACAACAAATCACGAGGAAACACAGCCACGAACTACAAGAATTTATAGACAAATATCGACAATCCAAGTTTATTTCTTAAATATAGATGGTTAATGGTTTGATATTATAAAGATAGATTGTCATAGCCAAAGATTGAGCATACAAAATACCATTATAAGAGAATTACATTCAACACCAGTAGGAGGCCATGGAGGAATTCGAGACTTTGGCGATTAAACAATTTCTAGAAGAATATGAATAAAGATATTAAACACTTTGTATTAACACATATTTATCAACAAGTCAAGTATGACACTCGAAACCGCGATTACTACAACCTCTACCTACCACAAGCCATTTGGGAGGAAGTATCAATGGATTTTATCACAGGACTACCCAAGTCTAATAATAAAATAACTATATTAGTAGTGGTTGATAGACTATCAAAATATGCTCACTTCTCAGCCCTTCCAAACAATTTTACAGCATCATATATAGCTCAGATTTTCATTACAGACATTGCAAAACTACATGGCATACCACAAGGTATAATCTCAGACAGAGACCCAATCTTTATGAGCAACTTCTGGCAAGAACTGTTCAGATTAAGTGGAACCACATTAAAACACAGCAGTGCATACCATCCTCAGATAGATGGTTAAACAGAGGTAACCAATAGAATCCTAGAGCAATATCTAAATAGTTTTGCATTAGAGATACCAAAGAGGTGGTTACAGTTTCTTCCTTGGGCAGAATTCTCCTATAATACATCCATCAATACTTCCACAAAGATGACTCCTTTTTAAATAGTATATGACAGACTTCCCCCTTCAGTAATATATTATAAGGAAAAGACAACTATCAACACAGAGGTAGAAATAATTTTACAACAGAGGGACAGAATGCTACAGCTACTTAAAATAAATCTACAGGAAGCTCAAAACAGAATGAAGCAACAGACTGATAAACATAGAAGAGAACTACAATTCAAAGTAAAGGATTTGGTACTTGTTAAACTACAACCCTATAGACAAACATCATCTCACGAAATATACAAAATTATAAAGAAAATACTATGGTTTCAAAATCTACTGAAGATAGGCTGTGCATATAAAATAGAGTCCAAACAAAGAATACATAATGTATTTCATGTATCCAGACTCAAGCAATACAGATAGGATTCTACAATCCACCCGAAAAAGCAAATTCTTGATGGCGATGTTAGTCAGGCCTATAAAAGTTTTAGATCACAGAATAATCTTAGAAGGAGATTATCAAATTAAAGAAGTCTTAATATAATGGGAAGGACTTCTAGCTATAGAGGCTTCTTGGGTATCAGAGGAAGAAATAAAGGAAACATTTTTTGACTTTGACCTTGAGGACAAGGTCAAGGTGGGGGAGGGGAGTAATGATATGAATATATATTTCCAAATTAACAACAGAAATAAAAGGAACAGAAGAAGGCCAAGTTGGCTAAAAGATTTCACCAATATACCCAAAATATAACATTAACAGAGAGACTCAAATTAAACAGGCAGAACAGAAATAAATTACAGACTAAAAACTAAGCCAGAATAGCAGTTTTACAACAATAGAGAATAGTAAGAATAAAGAAGATCTACAACAGTAGCTATTAAAGTTCAAAAAGAAATTTATACAGACTATAAATATACAAGACTCAGGAGATAACTCAGAACAAATGATATCAACAGATCATATTTCCGAGCCAACCTACAAGTAAAATAAATCCATAACAGAATTAACTACCAAAGGAACAGAAGTCAGTAAAATCAAGAAACCAAGAAGAGTAGTAATAACAGAATACACGTTCCTCAACTTCCAGAACGACAGAAGCAAGAATAAAAATAGAATGTAACAGAAAACTGTTAGCAGGTATAGAAAGCCTAGATCTAGGATATAGGATGAAAAAGAAAACTATAAATAGAGGAAGAAATCCCAGCAGAGGGTAATCAATATTTGAAAGAAACTTATCTTTTTTTGTTCTCCTTCTTCTTCTCCTTCTCACTTAACCTTTTCCTCTGGTTTCTCACGGAACCCGCCATCTCGATCGAACCCTAGGGTTTCTCCCTTCTCGCTCTTAGCTCTCTTCCTCCTCGCATCGTGGCTCGAATGGTCGAAGGAACAAAACAAAAGAATAGATTAAGGAAAGCTTCTCCTATAAGCTTCATCCCACGGCATAGAACAGGCGGCGTGTTTTGAATCAAGGGCCAAGATTAATTCCCCGGAACCTGATCAAAAGCGAATCGCAGCCTAGGCAGCGTGTAATCCACTATCAACAAAAAGAAAATCAAGAACCGCTCAATCGAAACACAAATCCAAGGGCAGACAAGAGACAAACCAATCCAACGGTTCACGGTTCAGCTCAAAAGAAACTCAATCCAAGTGCTAGATCCAACGGCCAAGAAAAAAAGGCAATCCAACGGTTTAGAAGGCACCCGATAATCAACCAGGATTACCCCTTAACTCAGCCGGGTTCATTCCACTCAGAGTGAGTCAACTCACTGAACCAAACCCAAGTCTCACCAAACCAGACCCTATCATATTAACTTGAATTGTTCTTTGCAGGCTGGTATACCTGATGGAGTCCTCAATGTTATCACTGGTTTTGGATCGACTGTTGGGTGCTACACTTTGTTCTCACATGAATGTTGATGCTATAATTCCTCCTTTCTTCTTGTATTCTTACGACGGTGGCATTCCTCAAACTCACCGAGTTAAACTCGAGGGCGACCATGATTGTACTGAAAGCATTGTCGGTCGAAGAAGATGGTTGTTTGACCAAGCTTTCAGTACAATCCTGGCTGTCCAAATGTTGTAATGATTTCGCTCCAATGGATTAGAGAAACACGCTTTTTTTTGTCTTTTGTTATTTTTGATGTAATTTATTTTATTTTTTATAAAGAGGTGCTCATCAAACCTGCACGATATAAGTCAAGCTCAATCAACATTGTGCCGAAAACATTGTTAGTCGAACAAGATCATTAATCGACTAAAATTGTAGTTTTGATTCCATGGGTGTGAGATGTGTGCCTATATTTGTTCATATCTAATTTGATTTTTTTTTATCTTTCTATGATCTCGTTGCAGATTAGTTTTACAGATCTACAGTAGGGCCTTATGAAAGCCCACAAGAAGCAATCTCAAGCCTGTTTCACTTGAATTAGGTGGGAAATCTCCATTGATTATATTCAACGATCAGATGTTAATATGGCTATTGATATTCGAGAAAGCTGTATTTTTTAACAAGGTATGTATATTACTCAAATATTTCAATATTTATATAGTTTTTGATTAAGTATTTGATGATATACAATAGACGTTCATATAACTTTCGATAATCATCAGGGCGAAATTTGTATCGCGGGATCTCGAGTTTTTGTTCAAGAAGGACTTTATGATGAATTCATCAAGAAGATTACTGAAAGCCTTAAAAATTGGGTGGTTGGAGATCCTTTCGATCCAAATGTTAATCAGGGACCTCAGGTTAGTTCTCTTATAATCATAATGATATGAAGAGATGATATTATCTTCTTTTCTCAAATGAACTTTTGACTTTTTAATATTTATGTTCATCATTTGTTTGTTGAGTTAGGTTGATAAGAAACAATTTGAGAAGGTTCTTGATACATCGAGTATGGTAGGAGACGTGCTACCCCCGACAGAAAGCCTTGCGGCGAGAAGGGGTACTTCATCGAGCCAACGATATTCATCGATGTTAAGGTAAAGTATCTAACAAATGATTCAAATGAAATTTTATTTTTGCAAACAAAGCTAATGTGCTATGTTCTATCTTCTTGAATTGAGCTATAGAACAATTGAGGAAGCGATTGAGAAGGCAAACAACACCATCTATGGCTAGCAGAAATTGTTACAAATGATTTAAACATAGCAAAGATGAGTGGATTTGGTAGGGATTTAGGGTTACATGCATTGGAGAAATATCTTCAAGTGAAGTCTGTGATTACTCCAATTTATGGCTCTCCTTGGCTTTAAAAGTGTTTTATTTTATAAATGGACAAAAGCTCCATATAAAGGCATTAAGGGTTGAAACGAATTTATACATAATAAGGTGAAGAAATAATATATCATCTTGTCTCTATCATCTATAATTTTCATGATACTATGTTAAATCTTTGGGGGATTTACATATGTACCACGGTAAACTATTCAATTTTCATATTTAACATCTTAAACTTAAATATTACTAAAATACCACCCTAAAACTTCAAATCTCTCAAAATTGCCATACGGGGCGATGCCATCTCCCCCTCCGTTAACTTCGTGCTCGCAGTCCAACCTCCACGACAAAGTGTTAAAGGATCCCATGTAAAAACTTTCGCTCTCTCCCTTCTTTGATCACGTGCGGCAGCGACAAACCCTTATCTCACTTTTCTTGAAGGTGCAGGTACGCCGGCCATTCACTCTTTCTCTATTACCCGGAACTTCATTTAAGATCTATGTCTATACGTGTTAGTTTCTTCGGTATTGTCCTAGGGCAAGAGGAGAGGCAGATATATTCAACAAAGTAGATCTATGTATCTAATTAATGATTATTTTTTGTTGGATTCTGATTTTCTGAAATTTCTGATTTTTTCAAAGTATAAATTTTCTGATTTTTACAAAGTATAAATTTTCTTATTTTTACAAAGATCTGTATAAATTTTCTGATTTTTACAAAGTATGTTGGATTCTTCTTCTTGATTGTTGAAAACAACGACTTCGATTCTTTTTCGTTGCTCAATATTGGGAAATCTATGTATTTGGTTGAAAATGTGATGTCCTTTTGGCTTGTTGATTTGTGAATTCCCTACATATGTATATATTCTAGCTTGGTTCTAAGATGTTGGAAAGAAGAATCTGTGTATTCAGTTGAAGAATCATTAGTACACAATTTTATTATGATTCCTCGAACAAATTTTTTTAAACAAATGTATTCAAATATGAAGTATTTCTAATTGGCTTCTCTTATTAAATTCAACAGGGCAATATTCATAAATGAGCTCAAGTAACTCATCTGTCCAAAGGAATTACAAATCGAAAATTTATTGTCGATGCAATCTATTGTGTTTGGTTTTCACAACCCATCATGGTGAGAATCATGGACGAAGATTTTATCGATATCCCCAAAATCGAACTGAGTTTGATTGTAATGTCTTTAAATGGGCCGATGAAATTGAGAATGATGCATTTGATTTGAATAGCATTCTTAGAGTACTCATTGAGGAGTTGATTAGAAGGAACCGTGAAGATGCTAGAAGGAACAACCAGAATTATGAATCTTTAAATTTTCATTGTAAAATTGCAATTGCTCTCTTAGTAGTGATTGTAATTATGATCTTCTTCTTCTAACTGACACAATATCATTTTGGTGTTTATATTCAATATCATTATGTGTATTTTGAAGGATGAGTTCTTAAAGCCTCATTCTATTATGTGTTATATATGTGATTTATTGAGTTTGAAGATTATATAAAATATTCACAATGCTTTTGTTTGTATCATATAACCAATTTTTTTTCTTGTTGCTCATAATGAACATCTTGAATTTGAAGATTATATAAAATGTTCAAAAATGAATCGATACAAGAATATATGTATATGTATGTAATCTTTTTCTCTCAACAATCATGGTGGTGTGATTCAAGTTTGTCAAAAGAGTGATAAACAAATAAAGAACTTATATGTACATGAAAAATAGGATGAACTAGAAATAACATCTAGAGTCCCAGGACACGAGGTGGATACTACATTGAAAGCTATGAAACCGCTTTTAAGAAGAGTAACCATTTCAACATCACCGATATTCAACATCTATGGTAAAATGGAAGAAAGAAACCTTATCGAGATAAGACTTGCGCTAAAACAAATCCTAAAATTCAATTGAATAATTATGACAGCAGTACAAAGGATTATTGCTATTCAGGAAATAGAATCCATATTACAAAAAAAAAACATTGCACACAAATATGCACTTGACAACACTAAAGAAAAGGCCTATAAATTGGATTTAATGATTTTAGCATCACATTGTCTTCACCTTTGTATCTTCACCGGCAAACTTAAACCATGGAATCACACACGTCATTCTCGATAATGCCGAGAAAGCCGCTTATCTTCGATTCAAAGATTCATTGTTTGACCATAACTGTGACATAGGCCAAGCAAAGACTATTCATAAATGGCCCAACAAACATCCATCCTTGTCCCACATTCCAAGCAAATGTAAATAAGCCCCAACACCAATTATGTAGTGAATCACATATAATAGAAAAAATGCCAATCGAGATCGACAAATATCAAGGGTTTGCTTTAATTTGCAATAATTAAGAGAAATAGTAGAAAGTTTATGAAGGAAAATAATGCAACAAGTTTATGATGGAAAACATATCCGCTTTATCAATGGAGAAAGAAAGTAAATAGCTTAATGATTGTTAGCATCACATTGTCTTCACCTTTATCTTCATTGGCAAACTTAAACCATGGAATCCACACACGTGTCATTCTCGATAATGCCGATAAGCCGCTTCTTGACAAGATTCGACCAAAAGCGTGACATAGGCCAAGCAAAGACTATTCACAAATGGCCCAACAAACATCCATCCTTGTCCCACATTCCAAGCAAATATAAATAAGCCCCACCACCAATTATTGCTGCAGTGAATCGCATATAGTCATAGACAAATGCCAATCAGGAAGATCTAACAATAGGCATTGGGTTTGCTTTAATTTGCAATAATTAAGAGAAATAGTGTAGAAAGTTTATGAAGGAAAATAATGCAACAAGTTTATGATGGAAAACATATCATCTGCTTTATCAATGAGAAAGCAAGCAAGCATTAATTAACCAAACTGATTACCTTCATGGTGAATTTTTAGGAAACAAACTAATTATTCTTAAAGAAAATATTAAGAACAAAGTAAGAAAAACTCTTAATAGATTATTTTGTACTTTGATCGATTCTAAATCTAAAGTAGTAAAAATAATCAGATCCTAACCCTTCCATCTCGAAGACTTCTCAGAGAGTTGAGGTGGTGGTATTGTAATTTAGAGTTATGTTTTACTAAAAGGGATTTTACCGTGAGCAACCTGGACATTTCATCTTGCACTGGATGAACTTACTAATTGATTTAGAGTGATATATGCTTTACCTTATGCTTATTTACTAGTTGTAAACCTACTTTTCATGATAGCATACCTTTTAGCAACTTATCATAGAAAGATATATAAATATGAAGTTCTTGGGTTATGTGATTCACTTTTAAATCCTCAAGGAAGGAATACATTTGCAATCGCATTTTTAAAGGAATCATCATGAATGCCTATTTCAAACTTCAAAACATCAAATATTTATTTATGGCTAAAAAAAGTATTTAAGAATACATTTGCAACTTTTTTTGAAGTATGGTACAATGAGTGGGGGTGGAAGTAAGCCAGGTGGCAAGATGGGAACATCAATCAAAATGAGTGTTTCTAGCGATTATTATCCCCGCGTGAACAAGTGAAACTCATCTTGAAGCTGAACCAAAGTGCAATGATCACAATTGTGTCCAACATAAAGAACACAATTTTGGGAAAAATCAATCTATGCGTGTGGAAAATTGATTAAGTGACAAAATTATTACCAAATGAAAATATCAGAGAAAAAAAGAAACACTTAAGTAAAAAATTTTCTAAGGTTATTAACATTTTCATTGTTTACAAAAAACATTCAAAATACATATAATCATTGGTACCAATGCAAAATTAATTAAATATTAAAGTTGGTTCCACCACCAACTAGTCGATCTAAACTTGTGTATTGGACTTCATATAGATTGGCATCACTTGTTTCTCGTCTAATTGGTATTTTGGGTCGAGCTGATTGGCCTTTTTGTGAAGCTTCAAAATTTAAATATGGATTGATTCCCAAAGCATTCTTGCATGTACTGCAGTGGTGGCCCCATAGCCCACAATGATTACATTTGTGGCTTTTCTTGTCTTGTTCCATGAAACTCTTAAGTCTCCTTTTTTTGGGTCTACCTCTTGGTCTAGATACATTTGGAACTCCAATCTGAAGACCTAGATCTACTTGTTGCCATAGCTCTTTGCTAGGAAGTGTTGATATTCCACCTTCATATGTAAATTTATATCTGTTACATTAATGAGAATAAACAAATTAAACATAAACTAAATTGAGAAAATATATTTAAAACTTTAACAAACTAGTGACCTATCCACATAGTAGTGCTTATCAACATATATATGCCATAACTGGTGCTCCTTCATTCAAATAAAAGCAATTGCATGAATACATGGTAGCCCTGTTAGCTGCCATATTCTACATGTACACTCCCCAACTTCGATGTCAACTTTGTGTCGGGTACAACATCCCTCCACCTCTGCCTTAAAGATTGAGGATTGCCTAACTATTAGTTGTTCTTTTCTTGTCGTGATTTCTCATATGTATTCTTCAATGTGAGGCAATTCTCCTCTCCAAAATGAAGAGTTTATTTTTCTTGTGGCCCTTTGCTCCATCAATTTCCCTCTAATCGATCAACTAGATCCACAACAAAACACCTCTAGCTTCAACAATCCATGAGTTGAAAGATTCAAAGTTATTTGTGTTACAATCATGCTTGATCTCCACCATGAATTGGCTTCGAGACCACTTGTAAGGCAAAGACATTAAATATGAATGAACCTCAGGACTTATTGTAAATAATTCCATAAGCTTGCTTTCAAACTCATAGTTTGTATAGGCATTAGCAGCTAACCATACCAAATTTTGGAGTTTATGCCCATCTTTGCAGTGGAAAAATTTCTTTATGTTTTTCCATAAATGACGGATGCAAACTCGATGTTCAGCACCCGGAAAGATATGTCTAATAGCCTCGCCAAGTCCTTTCTCCATGTCAGATATGAAGGCTACCGGATGTAGGTCCCAACCTATTGTGTAACATAAATTTTCAAGAAACCATGCCCATGTTTGCTTTGATTCAGTCTCCACAACAGCAAACGCTAAAGTAAACAACCCATTATTACCATCTAATGAATTTACAGATATGAGAACTCATAAGTGCTTAGACTTTAGGTGACAAGCATCCAGTGTGATAAGAGGTCTACATCTAGCTAAGAAACCATATGCACATACCTTGAAACTAACATAGAATCTCTGAAATGAATTATCACGATTGTCATATGTGTAGGTGATATGTGAGCTGGTTTCTATTAAGAAGTTCAGCTGTTAAAGTTGGAACCCATTTGTAGTTTCCATCAATTGAACCAAATACAATATCACGAGCTTGCTCTCTTGATCTCCATAACTTCATATATGGCAAGGATAATCCATAGTTAACCTCTAGATTATTATTAATCTGTTTTGGAGGAATGTCCGGCTGCCTCTTCACAATGTCTTGAATTTCATTAGCAACCCAAGCAGTTGTGGCTTTTATTTCACCTATTAACACGGCATGAGTGAGGACCGTCTATTCTTTCACGAAAAGTATATCATCACATAATGATGCCCGTACTCTCCATTGGCATCCTCGATAAGAGCATGTCACAATAACTCGTTTCTTGTTGCTTGCTTTAATTCGTACCCCAAAATTTTATTTGATTGCTTCGGATCGAAGGGCATGCTTGAAATTTAATGCATCAGTGAAATATGATCCAACAACTAAATGACCTTCATTGACACTATATTTCCCACTCAAAGGACCTTCATTACAACTAATAGAGTAGTCAACTATTTGTTCATCAACTATAGGCACTCCAATGTGTGAACATGTATCATTTATATTCATTTCTTCTATTGCAATAACAATCTCGATACGATCACATCCATTTAACTGCTTTATTATTTCAAGAACCTCAACATTATTAGTAATAAGTTTGTAGTCCTTAGGTGAACTTCCATAGATAAGATAATATATATCATAATATATCCTTTGAGCCATGGACATATCCTTTCAATCTCATCTCAATCAGTTATCGATAATATCTTTCTAGTTTAATAGTTCTTTGTCTTCCACCATCATATCTCTTTCGAACTAGATTCTTGACTCCAACCCAAGCACCACCAAACTTAAATGTTATGTACATAAATTCACCCAAAACCTAGATTCACAATAAAAAAGTAGTAATTGCTGAAAATCATCCTCATTAATAGATTATAGAAGAAAATGTTGACATAATGCTCTATAAATAAAAACAGGAACTTCAAATAGATTTTCAAATATTTTCTGCACTCCTACAACCTACAATGCTCTTTATATCAAAAGCGGTAACGAACATAAACAAGAATATCATAAAAGTTGTTGTTTGATATGAGGAGAGTTTTAAAGTTCGGCGAGAAATGCCGAGCAGAATAGTAATAAGGGGGGTGATGAATAGAATGCCGAGTTGTTCAGCGGCAAGGGGAATGACGACCGGGGATGACAAGAATGTCGAATTGCAAGGAATAACTCAAACACTTGAGTCAGGCGAGGCAAGAGGAATACCAAACAAAATAGCAATAAAGGGATATGAGCAATGCAGTGTGATGAAACAGAATGCCGGTGATGAAACAGCGGTGATGAACAGAATGCCGAGTTGTTATGGCAAGTGGAATAATGACGGGCAAAAGGAATGTCGAGCTAAATACCTTGGGCGAGGAAGATGAGTAGAGTGATCTTGATCTCAATCGCTCAAACCCTCTCGAGTCCATTGAGTTGTCGAAGAAGAAGCGGGGAGAAGCGAGAGTGGATCCTTTAACGTCGTGGAGGTTGGGCTGAACCGAGAAACGAAGAGGCAGTGCCCGTATGGCAATTTTGAGAGATTTGAAGTTTTAGGGTGGTATTTTAGTGGTATTTTAGTAATATTTAAGTTTAAGATGTTAAATATGAAAATTGAATAGTTTACCGTGGTACATATGTAAATCTCCCATTCTTATCAATAAATTATAAAACTATTTTTTAGAGTTTTATGATAATTGATGTTTATGATTATAACACTTTAGGATATATATATATATATATATATATATATATATATATATATATATATATATATATATATATATATATATATATATATATATATATATATACATTTTATATGGACAAAAAATCAAGAATATTCATTATATTTAAGAGATGAAGGATTTATTTGGCATAATTATGTTGATTATTTATTAAATTGTTGTGTGAAATAAAATCTACGTAATCTCAAATAGAAATACCAGTTGTTCAAAGCATAAATAAAAATTAAAGTAATTTGAATTTCTTACATAATTAATATTAAGTCACATTATAACTGATAATTGTACTCATATTCATAAATTCAATACTAATCATTATCAGATTTATTTAATATTTCACTTATTATTATTATTGTTGTTGTAATGCTTGGTATTATCTTTATAATGAAGTGGCTTAATTATCTACCATTGGATTTATAGATGATGAAAACACCCACCAAATTGCATTTTAAGTTAATACCAATCTCAATTTGTTTTTATTAAAAGAAATTCAACCAACATTGAAATTTTTTATTTTTAATTTTTTAATTTTCTTAACTAGCATAAACGTTCTTAGTACTGCTGCTTTCAGACTTATTTATTTATTTTTAAAATAATTAGCACACATAGTTAAGGGTGTAATTGAGCCAACTTGAACTCGACTTATTATCGAGCTCACGAGTCGGGCTTATCGAGCTTCGAACTCGAAAATTTAAAACTCGAGCTTTATTTCGACTCGAAGATTAATCTACTCATATCATATATTTATATATTATAAAAATAAGACAATAAAAATAGTAGCTTGCTCAGTCGAGTTAGCTCGATTGCCTGATTTCCGACTTATGGTATTACACCCTAAAATGAGAGACGAGAAGTTTGTTTAGGAAAAGACATTTCTGGTTCTAGGTATTAAGCCCTAAGGCTCTCGTCACGAGTCTCCTGCCTAACTCTTGATTTCTGACTTTCGTTTGGTATTAAGCCCTAGAACGAGAAGTGGCAGCCATCCTCCAGGAACTCTTGAATGCGATTCCCGAAGGTCAAACTCCTTTCCTTTCATGCTCCACTTCGATTGCAGATAGTCACTTCTAGGAGTAACCACTACTCGCAAAATAAATGATTGCCACCCCCAATAGAGAAAATTTTGCTCGAGAGTCAGGATAGACAAAGCTTGAAGGTTCAATTGACATGTGAGAATTATACTCAATATTATGGTAACAATTTATATGGCTCCCACATGATTTGCAGTTTGGATGAACTCATTTAAATAGAAAATTCTATTGTTTGGTTAATGCTATTTGGTTACCAATGTCATCTAGATAATATGATTTTTTTAGATAACAATGTTATGTTGTTGCACCATTTTCCATGATAGCTAAACTTAAAATGGATGCTATTTGGATGTTAATGAAAGATCAATTCTATGTTGAAAGATTTAAAAATTTGAAGGCTAGAATCATTAGAAATAAGTAGGTATGATGCTTAAATTTTTATTTCCATTGATAGTGCAATCAAGTAATCTATTTAATTTAAATACTTGAAATAGAACTTTAAGGAAGCTTGCTTTTTGTGTAAAAGTTGGGCACCTAGATGAAGAAGTGCCTTAGCACTATGACATATTAGATTTCCATGAAGAGTTGAGAAGCAATTTGGTGACAACTGCAATTTCTTGGATATGCTATGTGGATTTTGAGTGTTGGATAGTAAAAAAAATATTAATAATCAAGTTGTGTGTGAAGAAGTTAGAATGTTATAATGAGAAATTAGTAAAGTTATAAGTATATAATGGTAAAAATCATATTAGAGAAATGATATGAGAATTCATAGCTTGGGAAAATTTTATTAGGATATTTATTTTGCATCAGCCTTAATTCATATTTTGGGAAGATCATATTTTAGACATAGTTTAAGAGTGTGAATAAGAATTTGATGATTCAACTCTTAGATAGTTTTTAAATGTGAGGATTACATGCTCTTGATGATCTTTAATTAAACCCCTACAAGAAATCTTTGTGAGTTACCTTTAGAGCATGCATCTATATTAAATATAATCTTTCGAGTTACCTTTAGAGCATGCATCTATATTAAATATAATCTGTCGAGTAATATGTTTTAACTACCGCCCCACTTAGTGGAGGAAGAGGGATAATTCAATTGGGAGAGATGGGAATCATCTCTCAACACTTCCCTCTCCTTCCAACATCCAAATGTTGTGCCTTTTTAACAAGTAAAATTTTGTTAGTCACCTACAAAATGATACTTTAACCATTAATTTTGGTACTTCTATGCATCCCATTCTTCTTTTCAACTCCAGTATAGTAGAATATGAAAATTAGGTATTAACAATAAAATATAATCTTTTTAAACATATTCACTAAAATAGGTAATATTGTTTACCTTACTTTTGGAGTGAGTATTCAATCTCCTCTTCTTAGATTTAGGAGTCTTCTAGACACTAAGACTTCTTTTGTCATAAGATACTGCTAGCAATTAGGTGAACACTTAATTAAAGCCCAGAGACTTAGAAGTGTTAATCATAGGATTAGGCTATGCCTTAGGACATAGAGAGATTTACCTACCCTATAATCTAAACCAAATCTATGCCTACCTCTTTGACCTAAACCAAACCTCATATTCAATTCATCCAAATCAAAATCAAACAAATTCCAAACCATAATTCAAACCTATCCTAACCCATATGATTTGATCCTATGGACTTAACCAAAACCCCCTTTAATCCAAATTAAAATCAATTGATTTTCTCATGAATAATTTATTTCTTCAATTATCTTCATAAATATTAATCAAATCTATAATCAAATCAACTAAGCCAAAATACCAAGTTCAAACCCAAATCCAGGCCATATAACTCAACCCTATGAACTTAGCCAAATCTCCCTAATTCAAACCAAAATTAATTGGTTTTTTCATAACCAATTATTCCTTCAATCATCATCCTAAATATAAATGAAATCTACAATCATCAAGCCAAAATCAATTCAATCAAATCAAACTCAACTTAACCTATTTGACTTAAAATATCCAAATGAATCAAAACCCATTTAAACTTAAATCAATTGCAATCAAAGCTATATATCAATCCTAAATCCATATATAACCTCAACTAAATTCAAACTAACCCAAAATCAATTCAACTAAATCTAATTGACCCAAAGTGACCAATTTGACCTATTTGAAATAAGTTCCAATCCAACCCAAATTGGATTGAACTAAGCCTTCCAAAACCTCCTATGATTATTGTTGATCACCATAGATTGATCAATTGTCATCAATTGGTTCAAACTAAGTCAACTTAGTCATTTGACCAAGTCAACCTTTTAACCCATATGAACCAAACAAGTTAAATCTCAATTATTTAATTTGACTTAAAGACCAAATTGAGTCAAATCATGCTATTACCTAACTTAATTGCAACAAATGGCTCAAATTTTTTCCAAATTGATTGTTGAACTTGACCAAAGCCATAATTGAACTCAATTTGGCCAATTGAACCCAATTAACCCATTCAGCTCAAATTGATCTAAAAGGTCAAAATGGCCTAAATCTAAATCAAATTCGAATTAATTTAAATCAAAGTCTACAATCATATTCAATTAATCAATTAAACATTAATCAACTCATAATCCCCACCAATTTGGCTATTTTGGTCAAATTGGTCAACTTGAACCTAGCCCATACCTAATGGGGCTTGATCCAACCCACCCAAACCCATATTGGATTAGCCCCAAACTAGCCCAACCCAAATTGGGTCCTATCCAAAGGCAATAAAAATTAGATTTTCCTCCCCACATCAGATTTTTCTTAAATGGGAAAGTCCACTCTCCCCATCCCCATGTGGCAGCCATCCAAGTCCCAAATGAGGGCTTGACCTAGCTACCAAGCCCGACCCAAGTGGGCTAGGTCAGCGTTGGAGCAGAGGGAGGTGGGTTAACTAACCTCCCCACCATAGCTGAAATTAATGGATCTATGGGAGGGGGCTGCCACCTTGAACCACCAACCAAGTCGAACCACGTGGAGGTAACATTGACCACACTCTGACATGGTGACCCTAAAATTGAGCTTCAATCTGTCAGTCCAATCCAATGGAGGCGGTGGTTATACCTCATTTTGATCCAAATAAAACACACTCACACTCGACAAGCTTCCAGAGACCCTTTCGAGAACCCTAGAGCTCTCCCCAGAGCTACCCGAGCTTCCCCATTGTCGAATTTCTTAAAATCGAAATAGGGAATCCGTTTGCTCATTCCAACTCTTCCAATTCTCCACCAAACTCAAATAAACTTCACCCACACCTTCCCCACACTCCATCGAGCAAGAATGAATCACCTCCCAAGCCCTCCGACCACCGGAAGTGTGACTTTGATCAACGTCCACCTCCAAATCGTTGGTTCGTGGCCTTTCGAGCAAACCGCAAGGAATCTTCATGCGTGCTGACCATTAGGGCTTTGTCTCCACTAGACTATGCTTCCTCAATTGATTTTACCAACAGTCTTGTGCTCCGGTGAGGTAATTCCATGAAACTAATCTTTTTGTAAAAATTGTTTGAAGCTTTTTGAAGAAAAATTGTATGTCGTGCAAATCCAACCCGTAGATCCCTTCGGATTTACCTCATGAAGGTGTGGGTTGATTTTTGAATCGATTCGAGCTTTAGTGAGCTCAAATAGAGTGACAAAAGGCGAACAGTGTCTGTCTCTCATCACTCAGGAGACGATAGATCACGCATTGTCCATTCTACTTGATCGAAATGAGTAATCATGATTAATCAGTTAGATTTATCCATTTTTTATCCCTTAAGGAACCGCAGGTTTGATCCCGGGGTGGATAAGAAAGCATGTTCACTGCTAGCCACGTAGGCATTGAGTCGGAGGAGTTCAAGTAGCCAATCCTGCGACACCATGTGGAAAGCGTGTCACGTTAGTGGTCCATGTGGTGCCGATGAGATTAGGCTTAATTAATTGGTTTTAATAGCTGAAATTTTAGAAATTCATAACAAATTATAGAAAAATCCAAAAATTATAAATAAATACTTATTTTGAAGGTATTTCAGAGGAAATTTATTTAAAATTAATTTCAATTGATTTTAAATAGTGATTAAGACTTAATTAAAGTTTAATTGTAAACTTAATTAGCTTAATTACTACTTAATTAGTTGAGTAATTAATCTCAAACTTTGTAGGTTAATTTAATGGGATGACTTTTTCCTCTCATAATTTTTCATGGGATTTATTTCTTGGTTAATTAGGGTAATTGACCATTTAAGCCATAATCACTTTCTTAATTAGTTTAATTAATTAATTAACCTCTTTTCCTAAGTCCATTCCTCTTTAAAAGAAAATTAATTAAAAAATGGGATTAATTAAGAATTTAATTAATTAATTAAGTGGCTTAATTAATCAAATTGAAACTATGACCACATCAGATAATTAATAATAAAATTAATGATTCTTTTTTATGTGTTTAATAACATAAAGACCCTTAAGGAAATTATGATTAACATATAAGTGGAAAAATCATAAAAGTACTTAATTAGATTTTTTGATTTAATTAATACTTAATTATGAGCCATTTGCATTAGGTCATTGTAGGAGCATTGCAATTTTATTTACTCACAAATTCATATCATTTGAGGCTCATAATTAAATGGTTAATCAAATTAATGAAGCATAGGTAAGGGTAATTAATTGATTTAATTAAAGGTCCAACTTAATTAATTCATAAAATTCACCTAATTATCTTTTCTTAAACCAAATCAAATTACTAATGTGGGAATGGGATTAAAACAACAAATGATAAGTTCTTCTCTTCCAACTAAATCAAAATCTTAAATCATAAATTAATAAAGGAATCTTGGTTTTCTTTAAATGGGTTTATTTAGTGTGATTGTCCTTAGGGATTAATTTAATTGAATGAAATTATTTGGTTATGTTTAGTTGTTCCTTTCTAAGCACATTAAATGTTGTATGTCATTTGATTTTATGCATTCATGCTTTTAAATTTAAATAAATCAAATGAATTTCCTTTATGTTGCATGTGTTGGCTTAATTAAAAATATATGTAACTATTATCACTAATAAATTTAAAACTATTTTCTAAAGTTTATAAACCAATTATAATACTTAGAGAGTGTTGATAGCTATGAATATTCATAGGATTTGCATGTGTGTATAGCTTAGTTATGCAATAATAAGCTCTCTTTTTATAAATCTTTATATAAATTCACATAGGATTGAATACTAATAAATATATAGTTTAGACATCCCAGAAATATAAGGCTTTAATTAGACCCAATGAGGTATTTGATTACCTAACTTCTCTAGTTAATAATGACATGTACTTATTTAGTTTCATTCTTATGTCCTTTTGTATTAAGAATTTGGATAGAGCTTTAAATCATATGAATAAATAATTCAATCATATAAATAAAAGTACAACTTTGCATGATCTATTTTCCTTTAGTTATTTACACATTCATATATGTATGTACATCCCGGGAATACGAGGCTTTAGCTAGCCCCAAGGAGGACATTTGATTACCTCACTTCCCTGGTTAACAATGACATGCACTTGTTTATATCTTTTATACAGACAAATGTGTATTTAGTTAAAGAATCAAGATCCACATTTTCTACCAAAAATATATGCATTCATACTCACCTAAGTCATTAGCATGTGTTATATATAAATTAATGCTCTCTTTTTCTTATTTATATATATATATACTAATAAGGTTTGGAATGTTAATAAGTATATAGTTTGGACATCCCAAGAATACGAGACTTTAGCTAGCCCCAATGAGGTCATTTGAGTACCTCACTTCCTTGGTCGACAATGACATGTACTCATTTAATTTCATTACTATGTATTTTGGTATAACAATTTGGATAGAGCTTTAACTTACACATTAAATAATTCAATCAAATGAAATATAAACTCTAAATTTATGCATTCATCATTCAAGTGTGCTAAAATATGTTGTATGTATAGGCATAGTTAGGATTGAATCATATGCATGTTACATGTGATGGAAAGGAATGACTTGATACATGTTATGTGATAGTAATTCAATTATATTAATTCTAAGATGCCTTTCATGTTAGATAGGATTATTTAGAGTTAACCTAAACTTATGATCAATAAAATATTTAATAAACAATTCACCAAAGAAAATTACGTCATAATGAATGTGCTATATAAATGGCTTAGGATAGGGATGAAAGAGGGTAATCCCTTTTTTTTTCTCTTTATCACACTTAGATGCTAAGAGTGAATCAAATGAAACTAAATAAATTATAAACTAAAATTCACAAATCAACTAAATAACTTAAAGTTGAACCCACATTCATGCTAAATTGAATAATTTCAAATTTAGAAAATCATAATCCTAATGCTTAGTAAGACATACTACATAAAGCTTAACACACATATTAGAATTAAGCCACCACTTCTAATCCTAAATTGGGATGGTGATGTGTCATGTATATTTTATTTTGTGATGTAATATTTTAGACTAGATGTTAGGGTGTATGTTTCATAGACTAGATGTTAGGACGTTCTTAGCCTAATCATATTTTATGCATGAGATTATGTTTAAGAGGATGCTTAAAAAAATAAATATAAGTGCTCTCTTTGCAGATTGCTTAAAACCTCTAAGCATAATCTAAGTTAAGATATGTGAGTTTGGTTACTTATGTGTAGGGTGCTAAGCCTAAATTATACATATAACTGTTTGGGATTGTATGTATGTTTAGCTAACCTTTGTTTTGTAGGTGTAGTTAGATTTACTTTTTCCTATATGAATGTAATTTTATAATAGAAATTAGGATTAGTGCTATGAGATTTAGGATGAGTAGTGGCCAGAAGGCTTTGCCTTGGGGTGTTTTGTGATGCCTTTGGTGTAAATCAAATCAAGAGAAGGAAGTGAAGGAGGACATGAAAAAATGAAGAAAAGAAGACCCTCATAGCATGTATTCATTCTAATTATAATTATTCTTTCTTATTCTGGGTTGGATAAGGGTAGAGCTCGGCTACCCATGATTTCTCTTTTCATGTTGTATGGTGGCACCCAATTGCATCAACCTCTTATTCTTTTGCATTAGTTTATAAAATTATTTGATGATTTGTTTAAATTGTGCATTAGCAATGACATATTTTTCATAGTTTCTTATGATTGATGCCTTATTGTGTAGCTTGGATACGATAGACTCTTAGGACAAAATAAATTTTTTATCCAATTAATCACTCATAACTAAATTTTAAATAACTCATAACCTCACCATAAAGCCTAGGATATAAATCAAGATAATTAAAATATTTAACAATCCCTTAGCTGAATGTTGTATGCTTCACATTATGCATACTTCTTAAGTCACTTTTGCAAGATGAGAGCCTCCATATTTACAAGTTTAGGGACCGCTTGACCCATGAGAGCAACCCCTACTTATGAAGTTTCACCCCATTTTCTCTTGATTTTGCCATTAATCAACTTTTATCATACATTTAAGCATATAAAAATCCCAAAGCCTTTGTCTAAATGATGTGTCAAAATAAAATAAAATTTGAAAAGATTTTGTATTTATAGATTAAGTCATATGCTCATACCACTCATGATCTAATCTCTTAGGGAGTGAGTTTAGGACTTTAGTCTCTTTTCTAAGTAAATAACTACCATAGATATCTTGCAATTCATAAAGATCAGACTACATGATTTTAAAATTATAGGAGTTAGTTGGCGACTACTCCAGATAGTTATAAGTCTAGAAGTCGAACAGTTTATTCTCTCTCATGGAGATAAACCCTTATGTCTTCCTTTCACTTAGATTTAGGTTGTGCTTTAGCTCTTATTAAAGCTCCACAGATTTAGGATATGAGGTAGCTATTTTCTTCGGGCTATAAGCATAAATCCTTACCTCATAGAAATTTTTATAATCTTATGTTGGTGGATCATAAGCCCTAGTAATCTAATAAAATTCAACTCAAATAATTAAGTCACATCACTTTCAAACATATAAAGCCTAACCATAGGATAGATTGGGTGCTTACTAAGTCTCCTAGTATCATGAGCATTCCCTACTTATTTCTTTGGATTCCAAAATAAGTCTTTTACTTGAACTTTTTCATTTGATTTTTCCAAATACAACTAATCCTTTGATAGTCTAACCTTGAAATCTTTGAAGATAATAATTATCTACTTTAATCAAGAGTATTCTTAGAGAATTTCATTCCCCAAGATGTAATTAACTATGGAGGTTTGCCTCCATAGGAAACTTAAGAACCCGATTTAATATAAATCCTATTTTATTCATCCATGTAAAGTAGGGGAAAAATCTCTAGTATATTCGAAGACCCATGATGCCTTAGGAGTCCTTGTTAGGTGATTAGGTCTATTGAAGGGTGATGTTTATATCTTTGAGATAATATATCATACCTTGATGTATCATATAAATATCCCTCTCATGTATCCAAAAATAAACACCACTGATTTTTTTAACGACCCCGTTGGAGAAAGTTTCTGTCTCCATCTTTAGTAGACAATTATTGTCTCCAAGCATTAATAGTGGACTTATATTTTTATAAGCTCGAGACTATCATTCTTTCGTTGGCGCTTTGCTCATTTTATTCTTAAGCAATGGTAGCCAGCATCCTTTAGGTTTTAGGACCTCACTCCTGTGTGGGTTCTAATAGTCCTATTAGGTCCCCCAATAGGTAATAATAAATTAATTAAATAAAGGAGATGACCAAATATAAGTCAAATAGAATTTGGAACCTCTTACCACTAGCTTGGTAAATCAATGATCCATTTTATATTTTACAAAACCTTAAAAGAATCTGAAGTAAAATAAATAAAGTCTTTTGCAAAGTTTTCCAAAATATTTTCAAAAATAAAATCACATGAACTTCACTTAATATAATAAAATTGGCCAAATAAACAACTTCTTTTAAAATCATATACAGATAAAGCAAACTCAACATCTTTCAAATAAAATTAATTAAACCTCACTTAGTATACCTAAAATTGTTAAGTGAGTGTTCCCCTTTTTCAAAATCAAATCAAATAACAAACCTCTTTTTCAGAAACATATTCAAACCCTCTTTCAAAAATTAAACTAACCCTCATTTAACATAATTAAATTTGTTAAATGAGAGTCCCCTTTTCAAAATTAAAATGAAACATATCCGAAGTAATTTTAAACAAAATTAACCCGATTTAACATATCCATATTTGTTAAATGAGATTTTCATTTTGAAAATCAAAATAAAATCAAGATAAACAAAATATAATTGAACTCCATTTAACATACCCATATTTGTTAAATAGGAGTTCCTTCTTTCAAACCAAAATCAAAGCAACTGTCACACAAATTGGACTTCACTTAACATATCTAAAATTGTTGAGTGAAGGTTTCAATATATAATTGAACTCCATTTAACATAACCATATTCGTTAAATGAGAGTTCCATTTTCAAAATCAAATCAAAACTAAATAAAATATAAATGAATTCCATTTAACATACTTAAATTTGTTAAATGAAATTCCCTTTTTAAAATCAAATCAAAATCAAAATATCCAACCCACATTTTAAATTCTATTTAACATACCCATATTTGTTAAATAAGAATTCAATCCCTAGAATCTAAACAAACCACATATCAAACAAACATATAAGTGAGCTCCATTTAACATATCTAAATTTGTTAAGTGTGGGTCTCACTTCTAAAATAAAATCAAAACAACAAATAATAAACATATATTTGAACTCTAATTGACATACCTAAATTTGTCAAATAAGAGTTCCCCTTTTCAAAAATCAAATCACCAATAAATATCAAACACACATTTTTGAACTCCATTTAACATACTTAAATTTGTTAGATGAGAGTTCTTTTTTTCAAATCAAATCAACATATCAAACAAACAACAATCAAACCATTAAGGCAGAAAGGTTTCAAAATTGTCAAACATGTAATTAAAACCCATTTAACATACCTAAATTTGCTAAGGGTTTCCAAAATCAAATTTCAAACAAAAATATACAACAAATATGTCTCCAAAGGTCTCTCCAAAACATTTGAACCCCACTCAACATACCTAAATTTGTTGAATGAGGGTTCCAAATCAAAACCAAAATCTTATGGCAAAGTCTCTCCTCAAATTCCTAAATCTCTCCAATATAATGAACCCCACTTAGCATACTTAAATTTGTTAAGGGTGGGTTCAAATTCCAAAAGTCAAAATCAAAAGTCAATAATTCAAATCAACAGTTAAAGGCAAGGGTTTGATTTAATTCTGTTTCAACAAATGCAGAGATACCAACCTAGTTCTTTCCCCTTCACGGGATCAAATTTTAGTCATGTCTCTCGGCAAGGAGATCTTCTCATTTCCCTCTAGTGTGGATTTGGCCTTGGATCAGGCCATGCTCACCACCACCACGCACGTGATTCAGTTTGGACTTGGCTTTGAGGTAGTTAGAGTCACATGTGAGGGGCCAGTCCTCACCACTGTCAGCAAGGAGGAGGTGGAAAAAAAGAAGCCACTTCTTTGTTTTGATGTGCAGTCCGATCCTGAGTTTCACTCACTGAAGAGGAAGAATACTATGGTTCTTACACCTCTAAAAGTGTCGGTGCAGTTAGTGCCATTATATCTTTGCCCTAATTCCAATAAGCACCACCTCTATTGTTCTCCCTTTCTCTAAAGCATATGGCTATCTTAGCCTCTGAGATAGTCTCTTACACCTTCGTGGTTGGTAGTAGCTCCTTCTGCACCACTCACTAACAATCGCAATAGGAATCACATGATTAGCTCATCTGAGGTTGATTGATGCCTCTCATTCTCAAGAGGGTTCCCTTGAGACCTCTCCACTCCTTAATGGCTGTAGGTTACACCCCCTCTTAGCTTTAGAATGAGAGGATGACTACTATAGGATTGCTACATCACCACCATCTCCTGTAGAGTTTGAGACACCAACTAGGGATAGGAGGAAGCCATATGGCGTCATCCTATTATCTAGTCACGAGATCCCACAGCTTAGATTTTGCTTTACTACATAATTTAAGAGTCTTAGGAGCATTAGGGGTCATTCATAGAGAGAGAGAGAGAGAGAGAGAGAGAGAGAGAGAGAGAGAGCCACTGAGGCTAGAGTCACTGTTCAAGCAGGCAAGCAGAGGAGGAGGTATGCCAAGTAGTCGGTGGCCTCCACCTTGATGGATTTTCCTGATCGGCACCCTGTCAGGGTTGATCATTCTGACAACATCGTTCTCACTGGCACCGTCTGACGCAGGATGAGATCTCTGGCAAAGAGGTAGTTAGTGTCCTTACCATCACACCGCTCTACTCATTGCCCACCATCACCAGTCTAAGTCTCAGTATCCACAGTCCCTGCTAAGCTGCATAAGCCCCAATCAGAGAGAGACCCTCTCCTTTGGTGGTACGACAATGGCCTAAGGATCCCGCTCTATTTATTCCATCCATTTGAGGTAAGGCCGAGCTCCCCTGCTCAACTTTCTACTTCAGCCATGGTTAGGAGGGAGTGGCAACCCAAAAGTATTGTGGTCGCTTCACCTTCATAGCAGCTGGAGGAAGAGAGGATAGGGGATACTGACATAGTCCCCATGATAGTGGAGCTAGCTAGGAAGTGCACCCCACTAGCGTAGAGCATCCATTACATCTAATGTCAGTGGTGTTGGCCTACATCCCAATAGAGCTAGGCAGGGTAGATGACTGGTCCTTAGATGAGATCATATAGGACTACCGTGCTGCAGTCAAGCAGATTGTTGGCAGTGATCATTTAGATCAGGATGAGGGTAGAGTCTACTTTGATCCTGATGAGGATGACATATTGGATGACATAGCTGAAGTTCATATGGTCGACACTCAAGGATCCCTGTAGAGAGAACAACATAGCCATGAAGGTGATGTAGTTAAGGAAGTCGACAAGTTTCACTCAACTCAGCACCTCCTCCACCAACTCAAGAAGAATGATGATCAAATAGACATGATGGAGAAGAGGGTGGAAGAGTTGATGATAGTGGTCTTAGCATTGCAAAACCCAACTCTAGTCTCATAGCTCCTCTTCTAGCAGCAGGAGCATTGTATCTATGAATAACGACACCAAATCCCTTACGTCGCTTACTTTATTTGATTTCTATCATGTACCTCCACCTAAATTAAAAAAAAAATCAATGAAGAAAGCCAATTCCACTTATATTTTGTCTACTTCTAATGCTCTTGATTTCACTCTCATAGAAAGCTCTCTGAGTCTAAATAATAATAGCTCTATTAGTTTCGATCCTTTCCTTTCAGATTCGGAGCTAGACTTTTCTTCTCTAAATCAATTGGGTTCACCTCTTAAGATTGTCTTGGAGTCATCCGACTTTAAGGATCCTGTAGGAGAAGTTGTAGGTATGCCTGATCTATAGGTAGAACTTTCCCGCTCATCATTCTATTACAAGTTGGTTTTTGGAGAGATGTTGAGATTCAATCAAGGCCTTGATGAAATGGCCTTTTGGATATGGAGAGGGAGACACAATTTGATGACATTTTAAGGCACATTGATGAACACTTTTAGGGGCGATCGAGCATAACCATCCTCTTTACATTATGGATGTTGGCTCTAGCTATCGAGTTCTAGTTGACTCGGGTGCATTAGTCATCATTATGAGTCTAAGAACCCTTGACATCTCTAGACTCCAAAAGGAGAGGATGATGTTGAAAAGATTCAATGAACAAGGAGAGAGGGCTTTAGGCTCTATAGTGTTGCCACTAGAGATAGATGATTGGAAGACTAAAGTCAAGTTTTACATTATAGACTCAGATATATCTTTCAATACTTTTATTGGGAGACCGTGGATACACAAAGGTCTGTTCTCGTGAACTTAACTAAAATCCCCATGTGGGATAAAAAGAAAGAAAATAACAAAAAAGAGTTAGAAAAAGAAAAATAAATAGAAAATAAAAGGGAGCAAATGACTTGGGGAGGATGTGCAGTGAGATTAGATTTAGTTAGTTACTCCATTTGAACAAGTGGGGAGGATGATGACATCTACACCAAGACAGGAAGAGTCCATGAGGCGGTCCTCCGGTACTTCTTTGGGCCACCATGCAAGATTGGGTACTTATTGAAGTGATCTGGTACTATATTGAGGTATGATATACTATCTCAAAAGATAGAGGCATTACCCTTCAATGGACTGTTGACCTCACTTTTGGAGTGAGTTTTCAACCTCTTCAATATAGATCTAGGACTCTTATAGACACTAAGAGCTCCTTAGTCTTAAGAAAATTCTAGTGATTAGGTGGACACTTAACTTAAGCCTAGAGACTTAGAAGGTGTAGTCATAGGGGTATTAGGATTTAGGAGACCCATCCATCTAAACCCAACCTATGTTTACCTTATCAAACCAAACCTAAAATTCAATTCAAATACCAAATCCAAATTCTAATTCAAGTGATTGAAACTCATAAGCAAATCCAAAATCAAAATCTTTAAATATGATTTCATCTGGGAACCCTAACAAATTCAATCAATCACATTTAAATGATTTTCTAGATCAATTTAAATCCTCAATCATTTGTCAAATTCAAGTTCAAACTCAATTCCAAATGATTGAAACCCAAAATTAAATTTAAACTCCTAAATCCTCCTTAAGCCTTATGATTGAATTCCATAGACTTAGCCAAATCTCCACCCAATTCAAGCCAAACTTGATTGATCTCTTCATGAATCATTTATATCTTCATTTATATTCACAAATATATATGAAATATAAATTTAAACAACCAAAACTAAGTCAAACTAAACCCCAATCCAATCAAATATCTTCTTAAGCCATATGGACCTACTTTCATAAGCTTAGCCAAATCTTAACCCAAATCAATCAAAATTCAATTAATTTTCTCATAAATCAATTATTCTATCATTTATATTCAAAAATATAAATTAAACCCATATTCCTATGATAAAAACTAAATAAAACTAGATCAATTTCCCAACTTGACCCTTTTGACCTACCTCCATGAGCTTAGTCAAATTTGCTTCCAAATCACTCCAAACTCAAGTGATTTTCTCATAAGTTATTTATATCTTAATTTATATTCATAAATATAAATAAAATATAAACTCAAATAGCCAAACCCAAATCTAAAATCAAATCAAAACCCAATTCAAGCCTTTTAAGCCATTTCTTTGAACTTAGCCAAAACCCATCTAAATCAAGCCAAAATCAAAGGATTTTCTCTTGAATCAACCATTCCTTCAATCATCTATCCAAATATAAGTGAAACTAAAAATCATCAAGCCAAATAGAAATCAACCCAAGTCAAGCCCAACTTAGCCCTTTTGACTTGAAAATTCCAAATGCACCAAAACCCATCATAGCCCAAATTGATTGTAATTGGATTTATATTTCAATCCTAAACTCATATATATAAAATTAACAAAATCAAATAATTGACCCATTTAGGCCCACTTGACTTATAGTGGCTTAAAGAACCCATATGAAGCAAGTTCAAATCCAACTCAAATTGAATTGAACCAATCCCATCAAAATCTCATACCGTGATCATTGATCATCCTAGGATGATCAATTACCTTAAATTAGGTCAAACCAAGTCAACTTAGCTATTTGACCTAGACCTAGTCAACCCTTAGCCCATATGAAACTCAAACTAGCCAAAATGCATCATACATCAAATTGATTGAAGCCATTGATTCACATCAACCCATAATCAATGATTGAACATGACTTGACCATTAATAGAGCCAAACAAAATTCAATTGATCATTTGACCCAAGTTGACCTAAATTGACCTAAAAACCAAAATGAGTCAAATCATCATCCAACCTAAATTAATTGTAACCAATGACTCAAGTTCATTCCAAATTCATTATTAAACTTGACCAAGCTCCAATTTGATCAATTGGACCTAACCTAACCCAATTAACCAACCTAGCCCAAATTGACCTAAATGGTCAAATTGACTAAAATCAAAATTAAATCCAAATTGATTCAAACCAAAGCCTACAATCATTTGGAATTAACCAATTAAACTTGAACCAACACCCAACACAAGCCAATTTGGCCAATTTCGTTAATTTGGTCAACTTGACCCCTTTGACCTATATGAATCCAAATAAGCCAAGATCAAACCTAGGCCAAATTGATTGAAACCACTTGAACTAAAATACGTCAAATCATCATTTGAACCTAACCCATGCCTTGATTTGACCCAATTTGACCAATTGGTCAACCTAACCCAATATGACCCAAATTGATCCAAAACCCATGAAACCAACCCATGGGACTTTGCAACCTAACTAATTCGACAACCCCATCCTAGGTCAACCCAAAACTAACCCAAACCCAATTGGAGTCAAACCCAAGGCAAATTCCCCTTTGATATGCCTCCCCACGTGGGATATTGCCAAAATTGGCAAAGTCCACTCTTATATTATCCTTGACAGCTATGAAGTACCCAAATGGGGCATTACCTAAGAACCAATCTAATTGCTACTCAATAGGGCTACATCTCAAGTAAACAAAGCTTACTCAAGCACACAAGCCATCAATTTTAGCTTCGGTGAGGTAATTGCTTCAAATTGAGCTCTAGGGAGAAAATGTGTTGGAGATTTGTGAAGAAAATTTGCATGTGAACTGATCTTAGCCATTGGATCTTTGTGGATGGATTGAATCCAAGCTCAGGTGAGCTCAGATCGAGTGATCCATGGTGGACGGGCTCTGTTGTTCGTTGCTTGTGGGAAGAAAGATCACATGCCATCCATTCCATGTGATCAAAATAGACAACTGTGATCAGATCACGCTAGATCATCCATTTTATCTTTCCTTTTCTTGCGGGTTTGATTTTGAGAGATGACTCCGCTCCGGAAGAAATCGACCTATCATCAAGTCCCGCCAAAATGCCTTAAATCAATAATGCATAAGGTGATGGAATTCAAATTAAGGCATTTATAAAATAAAACTCCCATAATTCATAAAAATAGAAAAAAAAAATACAAACAAAGGCTCATTAAAAGGTATTTAATCCATTTTATATTTGAATAGTAATTTTGACTTAAAGGTTTAATTAAAAGTTAACTAATTACTAATTACTCAAATTTTTGATTGTTCAAGGGGATGACCTCTTCCTCCCCTACTTTTTTGATTATCTAAACTTAAGTAAGTAATAATTAATAATATGAATAGTAATTTGCTTAATTATTTAGTTCATTTATCACTATTTAATAGTGAGAAAACTTAGAAAATTGGATTGGGACTTCTCTCCTAACCTTTTCCCTAAGTTTCCATCACTTTTTCAAGAGAAATTAATTAAGAATTAGTAGATTAATTAATTATTTAATTAGTTTAATTAAAACTTAAAATACATCTAAACCTAATTAATCCATGGGTAGATGTTTAGGTGTTCAATAGCTTCAAGAGATTTAATAAAATTATGGTTTATCCATATGTGTGAAAAAATTATAAAAGTAATTATGTGAGTTCCTTAACCTTAATTAACTACTAATTGTGAGCTAATTGTATTAGGCCATTTAATTTCATAGGACCATTGCTAATTTAGTTTTCAATTCATTTGCATATCACATTGGCTCATAATTATTTAGTTAATTATTTTAAGGTAACATAGGTAAGGGCTAATTAATTAATTTAATTCAGACCTTAACTTAATTAATCCATAAAATCAACCTAATTACCTTTCATTAAATCAAATTAACCTACAAACATGGGATGAGATTAGGATTAGAAAACCTCTTTCTCTCATTCTTTAAATCAAGTTAAATATCAAATTAAAACTAACATTAAGAAGCTTTGGTTTGTTTAAAATAATTTAATTTGATATGATTGTCCTTAAGAATTAATTTGGTTGAACGAAATCACATACTTGTTTAGTTATTTCATTCCAATCATGTTAAATATTGTATGTCATTTGATTCATGCATTCATCTTTTACAAAATTAATTAAATTAAATGGTTTCCTTTATGTCAAGCGTGCATGTGTTGATTTAGTTTAATATATGTGTAGCTATTATCACTATTAAATCCAAATATATTTTTTCAAAGCTTATAAATGAATGATTACATATGCTATGAATGCTCGTTATAAATATATAAGAAATACCTGTGATTATACCTTGATTGGAGCTTTGTTTTCTTTGATTCATGTGTAGCTATACATGCATTTGAATGTTAATAGTCGGACATCCAGGAATAGCTTTAGATAAGGAGGTCATTTGATTACCTCACTTCCCTAGTTAATAGCGACAAGTACTTATTTGATTTCATTTACATATATTTCTACATTAAAATTTGAATAAGAACTTTAATCCACATGCACATATATTTAAATCAAGTGAAATATAATTTCCGCATGGTTTTACTTCCTTTACTTATGTATACATCCATATGTATTTGAGAAAAGCAAATATTTAGTCTGGACATCCCAAAAATATGAGGATTTAAGTAGCCTTAAGGAGGTCATTTGATTACCTCACTTTCCAAATTAACAATGACGTGTACTAGCTTATGTCTATTATACATGTCTGTGAATTTAATTATGGAATTAGAACACCTTTTCTTTTACAAAAATAACATGCATTTGCAATTGTTCAAATGATTGAATTAATTGATCATGTGTTGTGAAGCTCTCTTTCTTATGTTCATGTATGCAAATTTACATATGGTTGAATGTAATGGTATTTAGTCTAGACATCCCAGGAATACATCCCAGGAATACGAGGCTTTAATTAGCCTTAAGGAGGTCATTTGATTACCTCACTTCCTTGGTTAATAATGACACATACCTATTTAATTTCATCCCTATATACTTTTGTATAAGAATTTAGATAGAGCTTTAAATTAATATGATGAAATAATTCAATCAAATGAAAAGCATGAACTCTAAATGTACATACCCATATCCATCATTCAAGTGTGCTAAAACATATTGTATGTGTAGGTATACTTAGGATTTAATCATATGAATATTATATGTGATGGAAAGAAATCATTTAACATGTGTCATGTGGTTCAATCAAATTAATCTTAAGATGTCTTTCATATTAAATATGATTATTTAAAGTGAACCTAAATTTATTATTAATTTAAAATATGTAATAAGCCATTCACTAAAGAGAATTAAGCTAATTAATATGCTTTAAAAATGACTTAAGATAGGGATGAAAGAGAGTAATCCTCTTTTCTTCTTCTCTTTATAACACTTAGTTGCTAAGTGTAAGTCAAGTGAAATAAAAGAAAACACTAAGTAAAATTCTCAAATCAATTAAATCACTTAAAGTGAAATCAACCTCTTATAATTAAATCCTTTCACACTTTGAAAATCATAACTTTAATGATTAGTTACGATATATGACACAAGCCTTAATACACACACATTAAAGCTAAGTCACCATTTCTAGCCTTATGTTAGGGAGGTGCATGGTATGGTGTATGTTTTCTTTTATGATGTATTATTTTAGATTAGAAATTAGGGTGTATGTTTCATAGACTAGATGGTAGGCCGTAATTAGTCTAATCATATTTTTTGCTAGGGATTATGCTTAAAGGGGTGCTTAAAATAAATATAAATGCTCTTTTTTGTAGGTTGTTTAAACCCCTAAGCATAATCCAAGCTAGGACAGGTTTACCCATGTGTAAGGTTCTAAGTCCAAATTATACATATAACTGATTGAGATTGTATGTGTGTTTAGCAAACACTTATTTTATAGGAGTAGTTAGATTTACTTTTTCTATTTTTAATGTAACTTTGCATTAAGAATTAAGATTAGTGCTATGGGAGATTAGGATGAGCATTGGTCAGAAGGCTTAGTCCTGTGGTGCCATGTGATGCCTTGAAGCCTACCAAATCAAGTGAAGAAATGAAGATATGAAGACTTGAAAAATGATGAAAAGAAGACTCCCATAATATTTATTCATTTACAAATTATAGTTATTCTTTCATAAATTGGGATGTATAAGGGTAGAGCTTGGCTACCCATTTTCTCTTTGTTATGCAGGGCGGTACATTACTAATGTTATTTTTTCATGATAGTTATAGAAATTGGTTGATGATTTGCTTAGAATGTGTACTAGAAATGACATGCTTTTCTTAGTTTCTTAAATGATTGATGTTCTAATGTATGGTCTGGATACGATTAGGCTCTTATGAAAAAATAAATTTTTTTACCACTACTACAACTTATAACTAAAATTTTGAATAAATCATAACCTCATATAAAGCCTAGGAATTAAATCAAGATAATTAAAATATTTAGGAGCCCTTTAGCTAAATGTTGTATGTTTAATATCATGCATTCATGTTGCTTCACTCTTTCTAAGAGAGGGTTTCCATCCTTGCATGTTAGGGGCAAACTTGACCTTTGAAGGTCTCCTCTATGGTGGAAAATACCTCTTTTTTGTGATTTAGCCCATAATTCACTTTTATCATGTATTTAGACATATAAAAATCTTATAGCCTTTGTCAAAATAAATTATCAAACATCAAATAAAAATTGAGAAGATATGCATTAGGCTAAGTCACTACTCATACCACTCATGCTCTATTCTCTTAGGGAATGGGTTTAAAGACCTTAGTCTCTTCCTAAATAATAATAATCCAACTATCTTGCAAAATCATATAACCAGCCTCAATAGTTTTAAAGTGTAGGAAGAGTTAGCTGGCTCCCAATCCAGGTGGTTATAAGACCAGCAGTCGGGTGGTTTACTCTCTCTTGTGGAGATAAATCTTATGCCCATATTCACTTAGATTTAGGTTGTGCTTTAGCTCTGGCTAAAGCTCTCTAGATTTAGGATCCGAGGTAGCTGTTTTCATTGGGCTACAAGCATAAATCCTCACCTCTTAGGCATTTCCCTAACCTTGTGTTGGTGGACTATAAGCCATAGTAATCTAATAAAATTTCAACTCTAATAGAATAATTCTCCTCACTTTCAAATATATAAAACCTAAACATAGGATAGATTGGAATGATTACTAAGCTTCCTAGTATCATAAGAATTCCTTACTCATCTCCTTTGGCTTCCAAAAATAAGTCTTATCTTTGATCTTTTTCACTTGATTTTTCAAACATAACCAACTTATTGATAGTCTTATCCTTAAAATCTTTGGAGATAATAACTGTCTACTTTAATCGAGAGTATTCCTAAGGAATTTACCTTTCTTAGGATGTAATTAACTATGGAGGCTTGCTTCCATAGGAAACTTTAGAATCAGATTTAATATAAATCCTATTTTATTCATTCATGTAAAGTAGAAAAAAAATCTTTGGCATATTTGAAGATCCATCATGCCTTTGGAGTCATTATTAGGTGATTAGGTCCATTGAAGGGTGATATCGCTATCTTTCGAGATAGTATATCATACCTCAATGTCATACTCGAGCACTTCAACAAGTACCTCCTCAGATCTACATGGTGTCACCCATATACATCTAAAAAATAAACACCACAGATTTTTCTGTTGACTCCATTGGGGATGGTTCCTCTCTCAATCTCTAATAGACAATTATTGTCTCCAAGCATCGATAATATACCTATATTTTTATAAGTCCGAGACTATCTTTCTTTCCGTTGGCACTTAGCTTATTTCACCCTTAAGCAAAGCTTGCCAACATCCTTGAGGTTTTAAGACCTCACTCCATGTAGGTCTTGAAACCCCTATTGGGTTCCCCAATAGGTGAAAGATAAAATTATTTAATGAAGGAGATGACAAGAAATTTTAAACCTCTTTACCACTAGCTTGTCGAGGCAAGGTTCATCTTATACTTAAAAAAATAATCCCTTTTGCAAAATAACACTTTTCAAAAGAACTTTTTCAAAATTCACATAACAAAAGATTTGCACAAAATTCATAGGAAGTTTTTAAAAAGCATAAAAAATAACCAAACCTCATTTAATAATTCCTAGAATTGTTACATGAAGGTTCTTTTCAAAATCAAAATCAAATAATTTTAAAATCCCTTTTTTCAAAAAACACATATTTGAAAATTGCTATTTTCACTCAACATATCCAAATATATTGAATGAAGATTTTATTTTCAAATGAAACCATGACATAAAATTGAAACTCCACTTAGCATTTTCCATATGTGCCAAAGTTGGAGTTCCCCCTTTCAAAAGTGAAAAAAAGCACACACAAAATCAAGAAACTCCATTTGACATACCCAAATTGTCAAATTAGAGTTCCCTTTCTTCTTTGGAAAATCAAAACAAGCTGAATTCTATTTAACCTACCCACATTTGTTAAGTAGAATTTTTCTCTTCCAAAGTCTTGAAAATCAAAACACATTTGTACTCCATTTGACACACCCAAATTTGACAAATGAGAGTCCCATTTTCAAAAATCAAACATAAATTGAACTCTATTTAACATATCTAAATTTGTTAAATAGATTTCTCTCTTTCAAAATCATAACATATTTGAACTATTTTTGACATACCATATTTGTCAAATAAGAGTTCTCCTCTTTTTTTTTTTAAAAAAGGAAAATAATATCAACACATATCAAACACATTTGGCCTCTACTTAACATACCAACTATGTTAAGTAAGAGCCCCATTTTCAAATCAAAGCAACATATATCACATACATAATAAACAATCATCACAAATAAAGATGTTTTCACCAAATTTTAAAAAATATAATTGAAAACCCTTTAGCATACCTAAATTTGCTAAGTAAAAATTTTCCAAATCAAAATTTCAAATAAGACATACAACATATATATATCTCCAAAGTCTCTCCAAATATTTGAACCCACTGAACCTACTTAAATGGGTTGAGTATGAGTTTTAAATCAAAATCATATGGCAAAATCTCTCCTCCAAACATGAAAAATCTCTCAAAATTCAATGAACCCCACTTAACATATCTAAATTTGTTAAGTGTGTGTTCAAATTCCAAATCAGATTTAGAAGTCAATGATTGAAGACAAATATCAAAGCAAGAGTCTAACTCAATTATGTTTCAATAATTGCAGTGATTTCAAGACAGTAAGATCCTTTCTCGCTATTATGGCTGTAAGTTTGTTTTTTCTTCCCTTTTGATGTAGATCTTGCCTTGGATCAGGCCAATCTCACCATGATCACCGCCACACATCTGACTTATTTCAGCTGCAGTTTTGAGGGAGTTCAATTTACTTGTGAGGGGATAGGCCTCACAACTATTAGCAGGGAGAAGGTGGCAGGACATACGCCACTTATCCGCTTCAACATTCCATCTGACTCTAAGTTCCCCTCGCTGAAGAGGAAGGCTACCGTGGTTCTAACACTTAGATCGATAGTATCGTTACTTCAAGTTCAATCGGGCCTCCCATGGCTTTAGTGAGAGCTGCTACCTCCTCTTTGGTTACCCCAAAGGGGAAGGCTATCTTGGCCTCCAAGATAGTCACCTCTACCTTTGAGGTAGGTTCCATCTCTTGCTTTGCTTTGCTCACCCACAGCTAGCACCGTAACAAAAATCGGGAGGTCAAGCGATATCATGAGCGAGCAGTCAGGGAGATCGATGTTGCCTCCCACATCATTGAGGATTGTTCTCTCCATGAGACCTCTCCACTCTTGTATGGAAGTAGGTTTCACTCCATCTCGGTCTTATATGGAGAGGAGGACTATAAGAGGATTACTGCATCACCACCAACACACTTTGAGGTACCGACTAGGGAGAGGGCCTTATGCCAGTCTTAGGACTGTTCTTCACTAGATTGGCAGAGCCTACGGATGCTCAAAGTTTGGAGCATTATTTGATTTGAGGTCTGTGATTCATAGGAGTGTCAGTGACTAGATCCATAGGGAGAGAGAGAGTCATCGAGGATTGAGTATCATCCTTAGCAGACAAGAGAGAGAGATGGAGGTATACTAGACAGTCAGCGACCTCTGCCCTGATGGATTTCTTTGATCGTCGCCCTATTAGGGTTGATCATTATGACAACATTTTTCTCATGGGCACAGTTCAATGCAGGAGGAAATCTCTAGCTGAGAGGTAGTCGGTGTTACTATCACACTGCTCCACTCATCGTTCACCATCACCCATTTAGTTTATAGCATCTACTACCCCGCCAAGCTTTAGAAGCCCCCATCCGGGGAAAGACCATCCCATTGGTGATCCATACCAAGGATCCCACTCATCCATTCCATTGAGGTGAGATCGAGCTCCCGCACCCTACCTCACTATGGCTAGGAAGAAGTGGTGACCCAAAAGTGTTATGGTCACACCACCTCCACCGTAGATAGAGGGAGAGAGAGGAGGGGACATAGACATAGTCTCCATGATTGTTGATCCTCCCAGTGAGGAAGTCCTCTCAGTAGGCAGCATCCGGTGCATAGAGTCAGATGAGTATAGTCATATGGTCACCATTATGCGTTCGCTCCAAACCAGAGTATCACATTAGATGACATCTTAAAATACTACTTTGTTGAGAAGAGACAAATTCTTGGGAGTGACTATTTAGGTTAGGAGGAGGATAGAGTCCACTTTGATTTTTATGAGGATGACATATTAAACGACACAATAGAGGTCCACATGGTTGACACATGGGGGTACTTATAGTGGGATCAACATAGTCAGAAAGGTGTTGTGCTTGAGGAAGGTGACACTTCACTTCACACCACCCACCTCCACTTAGGGATGATCACATTGATAGGATGGAGAAGAAACTAGGGTAGTTGATGGTAGTGGTTTTATCATTGCAGAACTCAGCCCCAGTTTCACAGCCTTCTCCTATGGTAGCCAACCGGCCAAAGTTGGTACATACCTTAGATCATCTTAGGTGCACTCTCATAGAGGATGATGCTGGTATCTTGCATAGGAAGGTCAGCGATGGCACCTCCATGCATGAAAATGATATCAAACACATGGTAAAGCAGTAGGTGGGGGAAGTCATGGCGCAAGCTAGGGGGAGCTCATCCATTCCAATGAGTAGACCATACCCAAAGGAATTTAATATAGTTTAATACCCCAAGGGTTTTATTTTACCTTCCTTCAAGATCTTTGATTATAGTGGGAACCCTCAACAACATATTGCACAATTTAGTGCAATGTAATGGCGGATGCACACATGTTCGGACTTTTGTTAAGAGTTTATAAGGGGGTTGCATTTGATTGATATGCAGAACTGTCCAACATTTCAGTGAAGAATTTTACTGAGTTCGAGCACCTCTTCATCAAGAGGTTTGCTAGAGCTAAGTAGAGAGTGACTGTAGGCGACCTCGTTGTAGCGAAGCAGAATCTCAATGAGCCCCTTATTTATTATATTCTCAGGTGGCACAACTTGAGCATGAAATGCGAGCTGCAGCTATCCAAACACCATGCCATTAAAATTCTTCTTAAAAATATCAATGACTTGGTCGCCTTCCTGCTTAAGGGATTTACCATCAAGACATTTGAGAAATTAATCAACAAGGTGACTAGCCTACAAGAGGAAGCCAAATAGTTGCCCTTTTTCGACCAATCATTTCGGCCCAAGCTGTAAAATGTGTTTAAGAATAAGCCAGGGATAGTTGTGTTAGTGGATAGAGGGAAGAAGCCAACTAGAGTCCAATATGGGAGACCCCGAGCTCAGAAGCCTCTTTTGTCACCTTCTCGGCCACCACCTCGGCCATCATATCAGCCGCCACAGCCACCACAATGGCCATTCACACCACCTCAGTAGTCTACTTAGTAGAGGTACTCCTACCTACCACTAAGTAGCTATTACCCACCTACTCTAGCCGATAGATTGAATAAGTCATATTCATTCAATAGGGAGGTAGTTAGAAAAATCTTTAAGAATCTCTTAAAGAAACCTGACTTTCAGTTGCTAGAGCCCAAGAGGCTGGAGGAAGTGTGCAAGAGTAATGATCCCATGATTAGCCATGTCTCAGAGGATTATATCACTTTTAAGGTCTGGCTTGAGCATAGCTATAAGTCAGGTGCTATAGTTATCCTTAAGGAATACTTATTAGAACAACCATCCAGTTCTATTAGGGTAATTCTTGGGGATACTTGCGATCCTCATAAGACAAAAGAAGGTTGGGATATTGCCTTATCTCGAACCATTAAATAAGTTGTTTCTAAGATCAAGAGAATCTCTTTATAGGTGCTTGAGGTAGCTCAAACCTCTAACATCAAGGAAGATTTGTAAGTTACAAAAGACAACTTGAAGAAGGTGACAACCCAATAGCAACAGCCGCAACTCACCATACTTGCCCGTGATAGTCTAGTAGTGCAACCACCATCTGAGTCTAGCACTCCATCGACTATTGTAGCTACTTCTTCTTATGCTAGCTCCTCTTCTATCGATAGGAGCATTGTATCAGTAGATAAGAGCATTAAATCCCTTAACCCACTTACTTTACTTAATTTCTACCATGTACCTTCGCCCAAAAAGAAATTAATGAAGAAATCAAATTTTACTTACATCTTGTCCACTTCTGAAACTCTTGATTTTATTCTTGTTGAAAACTCTCCTAGTCTACAGAATAATAATAGCTCTAGTAATTCCAATTATCTCGCTTCGATTTAGAATCGACTTTCCTTTTAATCAGTTCACCTTGAGATTGACTTAGAGTCAATCGATTGAGGATCCCATAGGAAGTGTAGGTATACCGATGAGAAGGTAGAACATTTCACAAGTTCATTATTTCAAGAGGTCACCAAGTCAACTGGTAGTGGCAAAGTTCTACCTCCTAGGGTAGCACCTCAGGATAAGAGTAAACAAGTAATCGAGTGAGTAGATAACCCCTTTACAAGATGCTCCACCTATGGATATGCTTGTGGAGGACCAGGTCAGAGATGATTACAATGTCATAGCTCATCTTAGAAATTGCCAGCTAAGTTAAGCATTTATGACACCATAGTCTTATCCAAAGAGATGAGAGAATCTCTAATAAAGGCCCTACTTTATCTAGAGATATGTTCAACTTAGCTGACCACTACTGAAGAGGAGGCACACCACTCGAAGGACATCCTAGGAGTTGCATTTAGTTATGAAGACCTATTTTTAGGGACAACTAAGCATAACTGTTCTCTTTACATTACAACAGATGTTGATAGATACAGGCTATCAAGAGTTTTGGTTGACTAAGGTGCATCAGTCAATATTATTAGTATAGGAACCCTTTCTTACTTGAGGATCGACATCTTCAAACTCCAAAAGTATAGGATAATGTTGAGAGGATTCAATGAATAAGGCGAGAGGGCCTTAGGCTCCATAGTGTTGCCATTGGAGATAGATGATTGGAAGATGGAAGCCAAGTTTCACATCATAGACTTGATCATTTTCAATGCTTTGCTTGTGGATACATGAAAATACATAGTTCCATCCTCTCACGCATGAAAGTTCATGACAAGTGGGATTGAGTATTACATCAAATGAGATCTCAAACCATTCACAGTTCATGAGGTCGAGATATATGAGGATGCAGCTTATTTCCTCCCAAGTCCATTCTCATGAACTTAGTCAAGATCCCCATGAGGGACAAAAAGAAAGAAAAGAAAATGAAATAGAAATAAAAAAAGAAATGAAAAAAGAGAAAGAAAAAGAAAATAAAAGGGAGTGAGACATGGACTCAGGGGAAGATATAGAGCCTAACATTAGATTTCACCCATAATTCATTACTCCATTTGAACATATGGGTCAGATGACCTGACCAAGTAGAGGAAGAGGACAATTTAGAGGCATCCCCAAGGTGGAAAGCCTCTCTATTGGCCATTTAATAAGAGGTATGTCCCAACCATCATGAGTACACCCGCTATCCACATAGACTTAAAATCTAGTTCATAGGATGATTCTTATGTGATTAACAAACCAACCAACTATTCTCAGCAGTGGATCCCTTTCGTGGTGACACTTGAGCAGGATAGTGATGAAGACTAGGTTCTAAAGCAAAGCATAAATGTATCCAAGTCTATATGTGAAACAATCAAGCATTAGTTGGGAACCTTAGCTCTAACCGCACTTTTCTTATAAAAAGTTAAGGGTTTGATGGTTAAGGAAGCCCCTAAGTTATCCACAGATGTGAAGAGTTAGAGGATCTTTCTAGGAGCATCATCCTTAAGCTAAGAAGTTGATGTAGAACTTGAGGATGATTCATATAAAGATTTAATAGAATTACATATTGATTGGTGCTCGCCATGTGTTCTAAACTTAACAAAGAAAGGGTTAATCCCACATACTTGTTAAAAGCATAGGTCAGACTATTTCAAATGAATATGGAAGAATGAATGCAAAAGCTCTCAATCAAAACCATGACTATGATTCAGTATAGTGGGTCTAATCGATGATGACGATTACTGCTTAGTCATCACCATTCATTTGGAATTTGATAGGTTCTTTTCAAATCATGCTAACTCATATGAGGAGGTATGTTTAAAAACTTTAGATGCTCTAGATGATTTTGAAGTAATAGATGCACCACCATAGTTTGAAGAGGAGATTAGATCAACCATCGACGAGCTCAAAGAAATCAACTTAGGAACTGAAGACAATTAACGTCTGAGATACATCAGTTCTTTGTAGAATGATACTAAAACCAATGAATTAATTAGGATATTGATTGAGTTTAAGGATTAGTTTGCATGGAGTTATGAAGAGATGCCTAATTTATCTCCTAACGTGGCAGCCCATAGACTAGCAATAGAGCCTAGTGCTAACCCTATTGAGCAAGCTCCTAGATGCATGTGATTAGACTTTATGTAGCATGTCATTTTTGAAGTCAAGAAATCAATCGATGATAGATTTATCAGGGAAAAAAAATATCCTACCTGGTTGGCCAATTGTCCCAATTAAGAAGAAGAATGGTCAAATTTGCTAAGGCATGTCCTAAAGATGAATTTTCACTACCAATACCAGAAAAGATGGAGGACATTGCCTCATCTCATGTAGTCTTCACTTTTATGGATGGATCATCTAGATATAACCAAATAAAGATGGCCCTTGAAGATGAAAGAAACACTAGTTTTCAAACCCTGATCAAAATCTTTTACTATCGGGTCATGCCTCTTAGCCTAAAAAATGCTAGTACTACCTACTAGCGGGCCATGACTTGAATCTTCGATAAACTCATTCATCATCAAGTCGAGTGTTACATCGATAATCTTGTAGTCAAAAGTAAAGAAAAAGAAGACCATCTCTTTGACTTGAGAGAAGTTTTTGAATGGTTAAGATAATTTAACCTTAAAATAAATCAAATGTGCATTGAGTAGCCGGAAATTCCTTGTTGTTAACTGGGAATTGAAATCGATCTCAAGAAGATCAAGGTGATATTAGAAATGCTACCCCTTAAAATTCTAACTCAACTCAGATCATTCCAAGGGCAGTTGGTGTATCTGAGATGCTTCATATCCAACATATCAGGAAGATGCCAAGCATTCTCATCATTAGTCAAAAAGACGCTAAGTTTAAGTGGGATGATAAGTGTCAGTGTGCCTTTGAACATATCAAGAACTACTTGATGACATCTCCAGTTCTAGCCACCCCTATCTCGGGAAAGCCATTGATCCTCTATACCACTGCATTAGATGACTCCCTTAGTGCTTTGTTGGCCCAAGCCAATGACAAAGGGAAGGAGGATGCACTGTGCTATCTCAGTTGTTGCCTAATCCCTACTGGGATAAACTATCCTCCAATTAAGAAACATTGCCTAGCTTTAATCTTTGCATCCCAAAAACTATCCTATTACATCCTTTCTCATAAGGTGAACTTGATCTCTAGGATCAATCCACTGTAATATCTCATGACATGAATAACACTATCCAGATGATTGGCGCATTGGTCCATGATTTTGTCATAATTTGATATTACTTTCGTACCCCTTCATGCAATGAAAGGATAAGCACTAGCAGATTTCTTAGCAACACACCCACTTCCTGCTGATTTCCCACTTAATGTTAACCTTCCCGATGAACAAATCATGAACTTAGGGGACACCAGCATTTATCGCTAGGAGATGTATTCTAATGGTGCGGCTTCCTCTTAAAGAGGAGAAGAACCACGATCTACTATCCCAGGAAAGTTAGGGGTTAGAATAGTTCTCCTAACTCTGGACCACGATATGATAAGATTCTCATATCATCTGTCTAATCCATGCACCAACAATGAAGAGAAATATAAGGCTCTAATTGTCAATCTGGAGTTAGCCATTTCTTTAAGCATCCAAAATATCAACATCTTCGGGGATTCTTAGTTAGTCATCAACCAAATCACTGGGTCCTACAAAGTTATAAAACCTAAACTCCATCACTCCCACAAGTACACTATGGAGTTATTGGCCCAAATCTCAGAGGTTACCATTTATAAGATTTCTCAAGGAGAAAATATCATAACAGATGCTTTAACCAAGCTCGCCAAGGAGTTGACATGTCCAGAAGATGAGTCCATACCAATAAGGGTCCAAAATAGACAAGTCTTATTTCTTATGGATGCTGAACTCATCAAGAGACTCTCTCTTGAATGGGAGGTTGCCGTTGCCAAAAAGGATGATGAGTTATATTGGAGGAAACTATTCATAGATTATCTAAATATAGGCGAACTACCTCAAGAGAGGTCCTTAGCACATCAGATGAAGCAGATATCACTTTCCTATGCTTTCGTGGATGACACCTTATACCAATGCTTTTTTGATCATATGTGGTTACATTATTTAGACAAACACGAAGCCCGTAAAATCATGACCGAGGTACACTCAAGTTTATGTGGAGTGCACCAATCCACTTTGAATATGAAATCTAGGATCAAGAGACTAGGACACTATTGACCGTCGATGATCACAAACTGCATGGATGTAGCAAGGAGATGTCACCAATGTTAGGTGCATGGTGTGGTCCTGCACCAACCACCCAACATTCTACACCCTACATTTGCCTCATGTCCATTTAAGTGTTGGGGTATCAACATAGTGGATCCAATTGATCCTTCTTCTTCCAAGGGTCATCGGTTCATCCTAGCTGCCACTGACTATTTTTTCAAGTGTGCGGAGGCGTTCCCACTCAGAGAGGTCACAACTCAGCATGTGCTCCAATTTTTCAGGAACCATATCATATACGATAATGGTATTACATTCAAAAGCACCAAGATCAATAGCTTTGCCTGGAGAGACAACATCGATTGGAGATATTCTATCATCTACTACCTGAGGGCAAATGGCTTACAGAAGCCTTCAATAAAACTCTCATCTGTGTAAGGATGGAAACCCTATATTTTCAAGAGTGAAATAATATGCATGCATGATGTGGAATATTCAACCATTCAGCTAATGGGTTGCTAAATCTTTTAATTATCTTGATTTACATCCTAAGCTTTATGATGAGGTTATGAGTTGTAAAAAATTTTAGTTACGAGTAATTGGGTAGAAAATTTATTTATCCTGAGAGCCTAATAGCATCCAGGCCACACATTAAAGCATCAATCATTTAAGAAACTAAGGAAAGCATGCCATTTCTAATGTGCAAACTGTATAAATTATCAAATATTTTATAAAATAATATAAAAGAATAAGAGGCCGGTGCGATCGGGTTCTACTATACAACCTAAAAAATAAACGATAAGTAGTCGACCTCTACCCTTATACAATCCAGAATTGCAAAATAATAATTACAATTTATAGTGAATGAATGGTATGGGTGGTCTTCATTCTTCATCCTTCATATCTTCATTTCTTAATTTATTTCCTCCTTGCTACTTTGACTTGGTAGGTTTCAAGGCATCACATGGCACCCCAGGACAAAGCCTTTTAGCCAATGCTCATCCTAAACTCCCATAGCACTAATCCTAATTCTTAATACAAAATTATATTAAAAGTAGGAAAAGTAAATTTAACTACACCAATAAAACAAAGGTTAGCAAAATATACATACATTCCCAAGTAGTTATATATATGATTTGGACTTAGCATCCTGCACATGGGTAACCAAGCCCACCTGTCCTAGCTTAGATTATGTTTATGGATTTAAGCAACCTACAAAGAGAGTATTTATATTTATTTTTAAGCAACCCCTTAAGCACTATCCTCTGCAGAAAACATGATTAGGCTATTATCGACATACCATCAAGTATATAAAACATAAACCCTAACATCCAGTCTAAAATAATACATCATAAAATAAAACATGCATCACACTATACATAATCCTAACATAAAGATCAAAGTGATGACTTAATTATAATGTGTGTGTTAAGGCTTGTGTGGTATATCTTGCTAAGCATTTGTGTTACATTTTCTAGGTATAGAAGGACTCAATTTAACATGAAAAGGGAATTTCACTTGAAGTTATTTAATTGATTTGTAAATTTTACTTTGTGTTTTTCTTTATTTCATTTGATTTACACTTAATAACTAAGTGTTATAAAGAGCAGAAAGAGGATTGCCCTCTTTCATCCCTACCTTAAGTAACTTTGTAAAGCACATTAATTTGATTTAGTTCTCATTAGTAAATGGCTTATTAAATAATTTTAAATTAATCCTAAATTTAGGTTTACTCTAAATAATTCTATTCAACATGAAAGGCATCTTAAGATTAATCTAATTGATTTACTATCACATGACATATATTAACTCATTCCTTTCCATCACACACATCATGCATGTGATTAAATTCTAAGTGTATATATACATGCAATATATTTTAGCACACTTATATGATAGATTGACACATGTGTATTTAAAGTTTATATTCTTTTATGTGGTTGAATTACTTAATCATATTAGTTTAAAGCTCTATCAAAATTATTACACAAAAATACATAAGGATGAAATTAAATAGATATGTGTCATTATTAACCAGGGAAGTGAGGTAATCAAATGACTTCTTTGGGGGTAACTAAAGCCTCGAATTCCTAGGATGTCCAAATGATATACCCATTCACATTCAAACATATATAAATTTGCATGCATGAATCATGAGAAAGAGAGCATTAACTTATATGTAAGACATGCTAATTATTTAGACAATTATAGAATGCATGTATCCTTGATAAAATAAAAGGGTTCTAATTCCATGATTAAATACACACACACATGCATAAGAGACATATGAAAGTACGTGCCATTATTAATCAGGGAAGTAAGGTAATCAAATGACCTCCTTGGGGCTACTTAAAGCCTCGTATACTCGGGATGTCCAAACTAAACACTTGTTCTTCTTAAATACATATGGATGTATAAATAAATAAAGAAGGAAAACCATGCAAAGATTATATTTTTATTTGAATGAAACATTTATGCATGTGGATTAAAGTTCTATTCAAATTCTAATGTAGAAACACATGTAAATTAAATCAAATGAGTACTGTCACTGTTAACCAGGGAAGTGAGGTAATCTAATGATCTTTTTGAGGCTACCTAAAGTCTCGTATTCTTCGGATGTTTGAGCTATATACTTAGTAACATTCAAATACATATAAAACTACATATGAATTAAGGAAAAGAAAGCTTTACTTCACATATCTAAGCTATCACCACATGCAAACCTATATATGTTCATAACTACTATCATTATAATCAATGTAATTGATTTATAAACTTTGAAAAAATAATTTGAATTTATTAATTATAATAGCAACACATGTTATAAATTGGTCCAACACATGCAAGCTTACATAAATGAACATTATTTTATTTAATTAATTTCTTTTTTAAAAAAGATGAATGCATGATTCCAAATGGCATACAACATTTAACATGATTGGAAAGGAATAAATAACATAAACACTTGATTTCATTCAATTAAATCAAATAAAATTGTTTAAAGTAAATCAAAGCTTTCTTAGTATCATTTTTAATTTCATATTTTGATTTGATTTAGAAATGTGAGAGAAGTTTGCTAATTCTAACCCATTCCCATGTTTGTGAATTAATTTGGTTTAATGAAGTGTGATTAAGTTGAATTTATGGATTAATTAAGTTATAATATACATTAAATCCATTAATCAACCCTTACCTTTATTTCCTTAAAGTAATTAACTAAATAATTATGAGCCAACTTGATATGCATGAAAATAAAATTTATAATGATCCTAAGAAATGAAAGGGCCTAATGCAATTGACTCATAATTAATAATTAATTAAATTAAAGAATATGATTAAGTACTTTTATGATTTTCCCACTCATGTGGGTTAACCATAATTTCCTTAAATATCTTTATTGAACACCAAAAGATCTACCCCTCAATTAATTAGGATTGGATACATTTTAGATTTTAATTAGATTAATCAAGTAACTAATTAGCTAATTAATCCTTAATTGATATTTCTTGAAAAATGGGATGAACTTAGGGAAAGAGATTAGGAAAGAGGTCCCTATCCTATTCCATAAGTCCCCTGATTGTTAGACAATGATTAGTGAGCCAAATTAATTAATTAGTCATTATTCATGTGATTAATTAACCCTTAATTAAATTAAGAAAGTAATTAGGGCTTAATTAACTATTTTCATAACCAATAAATCTTATGAAAATTAGGGGAGGCAGAGGTCATCCCCTTAAATAATATCAAAAAGTTTATGGTTAATTAATTAATTAATTAGGGAGTAATTAAACTAATTAATTTCTAATTAAACCTTAATTAAGCCCTAATTATTGTTAAAAAATAGTTATGGATATTTATAATAAATTCCTCTATGAAATACCTTTAAAATAAGTATTTATTTATATTTTTGGTTTTTTTTATGATTTGTTATAAGTTTTGTAAATTTCTGCCATTAATTCCATTTAATTAAACCTAATTAAGCCCTAATCTCATCAGTGTCATATGGTGCGCTAACACAGTGCACTTTCTATGTGGCACTACGGGATTGGCTATTAAAGCGTATCTGAGTCAGCGCTGACATGGCTGACGTGATTTTGATCTTCGCCTTTTGATCTCGAATTAGATGATGCAGATTGATCTAGTAGTTAATAAGAGATGAAATCAGCTTGATTTAACAGATCAAATCATGGTTGTCCATTTTGATCATGCAAAATGGATGACATGTGATTTATCATCTCACGGGCGGTGAAGGACTAAAGCCGTTAGCCATTACCCGCATGATCTGAGCTCACCTGAGCTCAGATTCACTACAAATAGATCCCACACCTTCATGATAATGATTAGAGGGGATTTAATGGTCAAGATTGCCCCACATGCACGTTTTCTTCAAAAAGCTCTAACTCATTTTTATGAATTCTCATTTTTAATGGCAATACTTCATCGTGGCTAAACACTGGCAAAAAATTTGCTTGAGGAAGATTTGTCTGGTGGAGACAAAGCCCTATTGAGTAGCAATTAGATTGGTTCCCCGCTGTTCCCTCGAAAGACCAAGCTTCATTGCTTGGAGGCTCAACTTTGGTCAAAGTGCTACCCTAGTTTGGAGCTGGGAAGCTGGGTCCACGGGATGTGGTGATGGTGTAGGAAAGGGGAATTTGGGTTTGGTGAGGAATTGGTGAAGTTGTAATCAAGGGAGGCTTGCCCTATTTCAGGAATGCTCAGGAAGAGAAATTCTGGTGAGGGGAGGCTTTGAGAAGGTCGGGGAGCTCTCGAGGGAGTTCAAAAATCCACTTGGGAGCTCTAAGGAATCAAATGCGTGAGAATGTGATGAGAATGGGAGGGGGGGGGGGGGTTACCCCTCTCCAATTGAGATGGATGAATGTGATTGATCTTCCATTTTCGGCAAGCGAGCCACCATCAGGCCTTCGGTGTAGTTTCCATCACCTCCATGTGGCATGCCTCAAGGGGTGGAAGGGTTGAGAGGTGGCTCAAGGTAGCTACCCTCCCTTTTTGATCCAATGGATTTCGACCATGGAGGGAGGTGAGTTAGCTCCTCCCCTTGGTTTATGGTAGACCTAGCTCACTTGGGCTAGGTCTAGGGGTGTAGGATAGACGCAAATTAGGTCTTGGAGGCTGCCAAGTGAAAATAAGAGAGTGGACTTTGCCAATTTTGACAAAGTCACATTTAGGGAAGCAAATCTAAGGGGGATTGCCTTAGGTTTGACCCCAATTTAGGTTGGACTGGTCCAAGGTGGGTTTGGGTTGGGTTAGATCAGGTCCCAATGGGTCATGGCTTGGTTCCAAGGGATTTGGCTCAATTTGGCTCTTATGGGTCAAATTGGGTTAGGTTGACCAATTGGTTAAATTGAGTCAAATAAATGCTTGGGTTAGGTTCAAATGATGATTTGAAGAGTTTTGGTTTGATTGGTTTCAATGAATTTGGCTTATGTTTGATTTTGGCTCATTTGGATTCAAATGAGTCAAATGGGTCAAGTTGACCAATTCGACCAAATTGACCAAATTGGCTTAGATTTGGTGTTGATTCGTGTTGAATTGATCAATTGGAGAGGATTGTAGGCTTTGTTTTGAATTAATTTAGATTTTGGTCAATTTGAGCTAAGTGGGTCAATTGGGTTCAATTGGCCAAATTGGGTTCAATTATGGCCTTGATCAAGTTCATTAATCAATTTGGAATGAACTTCATCCATTTGTTGCAATCAATTTGGGTTAGATCATGATTTGACCCAATTTGGCCTTTTAGGTCAATTTAGGTCAACTTGGGTCAACGGGCCAATTGGGTTTGGTTTGGCTCAATTAATGGCCAAGTCATGTTCAGTAATTAATCATGGGTTGGTGTGAAGTTATGGTTTCAATTAATTTGGTGTAGGATAGGTTTCAACTAGTTTGGTTCATATAGGTTAAGGGAGTTGACTTGGTCAAATGACTAAGTGGACTTGGTTTGACCCAACTTATGATAATTGCTCATCTTAGGGTGGTCAACAATCATGGTGGAAGATTTTGATGTGTATGGTTCAATCTAATTTGGGTTGGATTGAAACTTAACTCAAATGGGTTCTTTAGATCATTTTGGGTCAAGTGAGCTTAAATGGGTTAATTGGCTTGGTTTTGGTTTAGGTTTAGTTGAATTTGTATATGAGTTTAGGATTGAAATATAAATTCAACTACAATCAATTTGGATTCTAATAGGTTTTGGTTCATTTGAAAATTTCAAGTCAAAAGGGCTAAGTTGGGTTTGACTTGGGTTGATCTTGGTTTGGTTTGATGATTATAGGTTCATTTATATTTGGATAGGTGGTTGGAGGAATGATTGATTCAAGAGAAAATTCAGTAGTTTTGGCTTGATTTATGGGATTTGGGTAAGTCCAAGTAATTGGCTCAAAGGGTCTTGGATTGGATTTTGATTTGATTTTAGATTTAGTTATGGCTATTTGAATGTATATCTCATTTATATTTGGGAAGTGTTGACCTCACTTTTGGAGTGAGTTCTCAATCTCATCATCTTAGACTTAGGAGTCTTCTAGATACTAAGACTTTCTTAGTCATAAGATGCTTCTAGTGACTAGGTGAACACTTAACTTAAACCTAGAGACTTAGAAATGTTAATTATATAATTAGGTTATGCCTTAGGGATTAGGATAACCCTCCTAGCCCATAACCCAAATCCAATCCAGATTCATCCTATCAAACCTAAAATCAAACTCAATTTCAAATCCAAATCCAAATCCAATTTCAAATTCCAAGCCAAATGATTGAAACCCATGATCAAATCTAAACTTGAAATCTTCCCTAAGTCATGTGGATCAACCTTCATGAACTTAGCCAAAATTCCATCTAAATCAAACCAAATTCAATTGATTTTCTCACAAATCAATCATTCCTTCAATTACCTATCTAAATATAAATGAAATCTACAATCATCAAATCAAATCAAAATTAACCCAAGTCAAACCCAACTTAGCCCATTTGACTTAAAATATTCAAATGAACCAAAACTAATTTGAACCCAAACCATGCAATTAGATTTATATATCAATCCCAAATCCATATATAAACTCAACTAAATCAAACTCAACCCAAAATCAAGCCAACTAAATCTAATTGGTTCACTTGACCCAAAGTGGCCAATTTGACCTACATGAACCAAAATCCAATTCAATCTAATTCAAAGTGAATTAAGCCAATCAAAACTTCATACCATGATCATCAATCACCCTAAGATGATCAATTGCCTTGAATTAGGTTAAACCAAGTAAACCTAGCCCTTTGACAAAGTCAACCTTTTAGCCCATATGAACCCAAACTTACCAAATTGTAACCTAAGCCAAATCTATTGAAACCCACGATTCATATCAACCCAAAATCAGTACTTGAACATGACTTGACCTTAATTAAGCCAAACAAAACCCAATTGGCTCTCTTGACCCAAGTTGACCCAAATTGACCTAAATGGTTAAAATGGGTGAAATCAAAATCTAAACCAAATTGATTGTAGTCAATGGCTCAAGTTCATTCCAAATTGATTTTTGAACTTGACCAAAGCCTCAATTAGGCCCAATTGACTCACTAGACCCAAATGACCTATTGAACCCAACTTGACCTAAAGGGTCAAACCAACCCAAAAGCCCAATCAAATCTAAATTAACCTCAATCAAAGCTCACAATACATTTTAAAATGATCAACCAAACCCAAACCAAGTCATGACCCAAGTCAATTTGGTCAATTGGGTCAAATTGGTCAACTTGACCCATTTGACCTAAATGAACTCAAATGAGACAAAACCAAATCTAAACTAAATTGAACCAAACCAATGGCACAAATACACTACAAATGATCATATGAACTTGACCCATTGCTTGGTTTGACCCAATTTGACCAATTGGTCAACCTAACCCAATTTGACACAAATTGAACCAAGTTGAACCAAATGAACTCCAAATGACATGAAATTTGGTCCAACCCAATTTTGGCTCATCCCAAATCTGCTCAAATTAAATATAATGCTAAATGATCACTTTGCCCTTGGATCAAGGGCATCACCTATGACAAAATACCCATGTAAATGATGATTTCTCTTCCTTGGCAACTTGACACTTATCCATTGGTCCACCTAAGCTCCAAGGACATTGACCAACCTGACACAAGAGGTGGTTGGGTCAGTCATGACTCATGGGGAGGTGAATTCACCTCACCTCCCCCATTAGAACACTTGGCATCAAGGACCTTCACTTCCCCTTGCTCGACACTAATCACTCTTCTCTAACCAACTAAATTAAGCCACATAGGATGATTCCCTGCCATTCCCAACCACCCCAAGCTATATGACATCCAGTATGAGCAAAAAAATCACCATTATAAGGGATTTTTGACCAAAACCAAAAATAAGAGAAGAAGAGGCTTCCAATAACTGATTATGCTCTCATTTCACTCTCCAAGAGCTCCCCAAGAAACTAACATTCATCCACTACTTCCTTTGAGCTAAAGCCACCAAAAATTAAGCAAATTTTGGCAAGAAAGTAACGACTCTTGGTGGACACATCATTCCAAAGGGAGCAAAAGCCTAGGTCCATCCCAAAGCTTCTTCTTGCATCTAGGAGCTTGCTCGGATCAACACCACCGCCAGAAACCATCCATGGTGAGATAATTTTTAAAAAAACTTTAGTTGACCATAGGATCTCTCATTTACTACAATAGGAAGGACTATCAATCGATTGGTTTATTTTTGGAAGATCAAGTGGGATTGATCAAAAGAGGGAGTTATTATCGAAGCCAAAATGGGAGATAAGTAAGAAATTCCCATGATGCTAAGAAACCTAGCGAGCATGCCATATTGTTACACTTTACATTTTTGAAATTGATTTAGTTTATTTGAGTTATATTTTTTATTAGAAATTTAGGACTTAAGATTCCTTAACACAAGATTAAGGAAATGCCTAAGAGGTGAGGAATTATGCTTATGACCCACAAAGGGGAGAAGCAACCTCAAAATCTAAATCTAGAGAGTTTCGACGAGGGCCAAAAGCACAACCTAAATCTAAGGTGAAAATGGGTAATTGGTGCGTCTCCATAAGAGAGGACAAACCACCCGATAGCTTGGATTTACAACCACCTGGGGGTGGCTGCCAACTAACTCCTCCTATGATTTTAAATACATGTAGGCAAGTCATTATGCTTATGCAAGATAACTAGGCTATTATTTATTTAAAAAGAGACTAAGTCTTTAAACTCACTCCATAAAGAGACTAGATCATGTAAAGGGACATGCTTCAAATGACCTAAATCTAATGAAATTCAAATTTCATTTTATTTTCATTTTGGATAATTATTTTGACTAAGGCTAATAGGATTCATATGACTAATGCATGTGAAATAGAGTTATTGGCCAAAATTAGTGAGAAGAGAGGTGTGTTTCCACCATGGATCTCAAAGGTCAAGCTAAGTTTCTCTGGCAAAGTGGAAGCCCTCCAATCAAGAGTGACAGAAGATGCATTTGTGTATGATATTATAAAAGAAATGCTCATCCAGCTAAGGGGTTGCTAATTTTTTTATCTTAATTTTAAACTTTAGCTTTAGGTGAGGTTATGAGTTGTTTAATTTTATTTTGAGTTGTTAAGTTAGGTAAAAGATTTATTTTTCTCTAAAGAGCCAAATTCACATTGAAGGCATACATAAAGCATGGAAGAACTAAGAAAATCATGTCACTTAATGCAAAAACTAAACAAATCATCAACCAATTTATAAAGCTAATCGTAAAAGAATAAAAGGCCATTGTGGTCAGGTACCACTGCACAAACCCAAAAATATCAAATTGGATAGCCAAGCTCTACCCTTATACAACCCGGATTACAAATAAATTAAATTACAATTAAGCAAGAAATTCATTATTATGGGGGTCTCAAGCTTCATCTCTTCTTTCTTCTTTTCTTTTATCTTCTTATTTTCTTCCTTCTTCTTATTTGGTTCATTCTTTTAGATGGTCAGAAGGTGGATGCTCCAAGGCTTCACATGGTGCATAAGATAGGATCTTATGGCCAATGTTCATCCTAATCCCCATAACAATCATTCCAAAATCCTAATTATACAAATTTACATAAAAAGGAAAAGTGGAAATCTAACTAACACCTACAAAACAAAGGTTAGCTAAAACAAACCACACAAATCCCAAGCATGTATATTGGACTTATCACCCCACACATGATTGACTAAGTCCATATGGCCTATGGATTGTGCTTAGGGGGTATAAAGCACCTGCAAGCCAAAGAATTTATATTTTTATTTATGATAGCGCCCCTTAAGCACAATCCCCTACAAAAAAAGAATAGTTAGACTAAGAATGTCCTACCATTAATTCTACAAACATACACTCTAACATCCAGTCTAAAACATACATCATAAAACAAAACAAACATCAAAATGTGCACCGACCTAACCTAAGGCTCTAAGTGGTGACTTAGGCTAATGTGTGTGCTTTGAAGGCTTATGCGGTATGCTTAGCTATGGCTTTAGGTTCAAATTTCTTGAGTATGAAGAACATGTTCAACTTAGAGGAGTGTTTCATTTAAGTTGTTTAATTATTTTGGGTTGATTTTATTTTATATTTTGGTTTGATTTAAGTGAACCCTACAATTAATTACTAGGTTATGAATAGAGAGAAAGAGAAGAGACATGCATATGGATGGACCCTAAGCATATCTATACATACAAATGAGAGTATTAAACACACTTTATGATGCATGCTAAGTAATCCATTTAAGGAAATTTAGAAGTTTGCTATGCATGATTTTCATTAGTAGAAAAGGGTTTTCCTTATCCAACTTTTCACATACACACATGAAAGTAAGAAAGGCATAAGTGAGTACAACACCATTGTTAACCAGAGGTGTAAGGTACAAGATCTACTTAGGGCTACTTAAAGACTCGCAACCTCAGTGTTGTCCAGACTAATATACCACTTTCCTTAAATAGATAGATATGTATAAAATAAATGAAATAGAAAAGGAGAATGCAAAAGTTGTATTAATGGATTCATTTTTTTTATTTATGCAATTTATATATGCAAGTATAGGTAACCCTCCTTAAGTGGTAGCATAGAGATGAATAGGATATAGAATTAAGTGAGTGTTAGGTTCTTTTCAAATGAACTATACACCTCACCAAATTTCTATTCAAAACTATACCAACATAAGAAAGAAAGGAAACCTATGCTAAGCATACCTTTATATTCTATCACATGCAAACTCATAATTAAAATATAAGTAGAATACTTCCAGATTTGGTATTTGATTTATATGTTTTGAAAATAATTTGGATTTAGTAGTGATAATAGCCACTCATATTTCTACTTTAGCCAACACATGCAAATTTGACATAAAGTAAGCAATTTCATTTTTATCATTTAAATTTGAAAAATATGAATGCATGAAACCACATGACATACAAAATTAACATGTTGGGGAAAGATTCAAAGCCATGAAAGAATGTAAACAAGTTCACTTCACTTAAATTCTAAAGATATTCTTATGGAATAAGAAAGTTTAAAATAAATCAAAGTGAATTCAAAGTGATTTTTGTTTAGTTTGAAGTTTGATTTAATTTTGAAAGGTGAGATGAGTTTGCTATTCCTAACCCATTCCCACATATGTTTGATATTTTTGTTTAATTTTTAGATAATTAGATCCACTTTTATGAATTAATTAGGTTAAGGTATGAATTAAGTAACTTAATTAACCCTTACCTACACCACCTTAGAAGAATTAACTAAATAATTATGAGCCAATGAAATGACAGAAAACCCATAAGGAATTTAAATTTGCAATGCACCTAATAAGAAAGAGGCCTAATGCAATTTGGCTCACAATTAAAAGTTAATTAAGCTAAGGGGTTTAGCTTAAGTAATTTCAAAACACCCATTCATACTTATAAATTGGGTTTTGATTTTCTTAATTGAACTTAGGCTATTAAACACCTAAGAATCTAGCAAAAGTAGATTAATTAAGTTCTAGAACTTTTTAGAATTTTTAAAATTAATTAAGGGGATAATTAATGAATTAACCTTTAATTAAGAGGAGATTATGGAGAGAAAAGTGGGTTTAGGGAATAGCTTAGGGGAAATGCTCCAAAAATATTCCATAAATCTCCTACTTACTGGATCTAACCTTAATCAACCCTTATCATGGGCTAAAATTTCTAATTACACCTTAATTATTCTTAATTATATAAGGAGGGTAATTAAGATATTCATATAAAATTCTTCTAACCAAGCCCTCAATAAAACCTAAGAAAATTAGGGGAGATAGAAGCTATCCCCTAAAACATACCCAAGAAATTTGGGATTAATCAGACGGTTAATTAAAAAGTAATTAGCAAAATAAACTTTCTAATAAAACCCAAATTCTGAGAAAAATATAATTCAAAACCCATTGAATTTAATTTTAAAATATTCTAGGTTTAATTATCTTTCCATAAGATTTTATTTCATAATTTTCTGAATTTTTTAGGAGTTATGAATTTTAGAAGATCCTTAAGTTAATTAGGATTAATTAAGGCTTTTTATGTAATTCCCTAGCTCATGGCGCGACATGTGGCGGCTGCTGTCAGCGCGCTTTACACGCATCGTGTTGTGAGGGGTTTACTTAAGTGTCAAATCCCAGATGGCGGCTGAAGGGGCATGCGGTTTGATCTTTACTATCTGATCAAAGATCGGATGGCCAGGGATCTCCTTGCAGCTTTAAAACAAATAACATATATCTAAATGTAAATATTCCATCCATCCAAAATGCTGGATGGACCGAGATCTAAGTTCTTCCCTTGATCAATAGAGACCGGTCCATGATCAAGGGGAAGATCCAAGCTTGTTCTAGCAAGGATTCAAATCAAACTCAACCCACCCCATCTAAAGCTAAAGAGCGGCAAATCCAACAGTAAAAAATCTATGGGATGAAAATTTCTTTCACAAAGCTCCACACCACATTGAGTTTAATGGTCAAAAAATCTCATACCTCATCGGAGGTGATCACCGACGCTCGATTCTCTTGGAGAAGTTTCGTCTAGTTGAGATGAAGTCTTGCTATAGTTTTGACCAAATTACACATGGATTAAGCCAAAAATTATTCTATGGCCTAAAGGTAGGGTCATTTTGCTATTTTTCCACTTTGGATATGTTGGGTATGTGTAGAAACTAGGTTTGACCAAGTTTCATGAGATTTAGAATTCATGTTGACCCATTTAGGTCAAAATGGGTCAACTTCAAGTTTACCAATTGGTCAAATTGGGTCAAACCAAGGGTTGGGTCAAGTTCATATGACCATTTGAAATGTTTTGTTGTCTTTTGATTTGATTCAATTTGGTATAGTTTTCAATTTGGCTCATATGACTTCATTTAGGTCAAATGGGTCAAGTTGACTTATTTGACCCATTTGACCTATTTGAGGTAGGTCAAGGATAGGTTTAGGTTTGGTTAGGCATATGGAGCAGATTAGTATCTTTATTTTCAATCAATTTTGGTTAAGTTCAAAGTTGGCTCAACATGACCCCTTTAGGTCATGTTGGGTCTAAGGTCAATTGGGCTAGGTTAGGTCTAGTTGGCCAATTGAGGCTTTGGTCAAGTTTCACAAGTGATTTGGAATGGACTTGACCCATTTGTTTCAATCAATTTGGCTTAGATCAAGTTTCACATTTTGACCCTTTAGGTCAAAATGGGTCAATTTAGTCAAGTGGCCAATTAGGTTAGCTCAAATGTTGGCTTGGTCAAGTTCAAACTTAGGTCATGAGTGAACTTAGATCAATGGTTTCAATCAATTTGGCCTATGGTGGAATTTGGCTATGTTAGATTTCATTTTAGGCTAAGTGTTAACTTGGTCAACCCTTAGGGTTTGATCCAATTTGATTGATTGATCATCCCATGATGATTGTTGATCATGATGAGAGGTAAATATGAGTTTGGTTCAATCCAATTTGTTTAGGATTAAAAATTTAGTTCATAAGGGTAATTTAGGTCACTTTGGGTCAAGTGAGCCTAAGTGAGTTAAATGGCTTGGTCAAAGCTTGATTAAGTTTGATTGTTCTTGTATATGGACTTATGATTGAAATATAAATCCATTTATAAGTGGTTTGAAGTCAAATGGGTTTAGATTTATTTGACAATTTCATATTTGAAGGAAGAATATGAAAGGATTTTGGATTTGATTTTTGACTTAGGTTTTGATTGTTTGATTGAAGTTTGGATTTATGTATGAGCTCATGATTGTAGGTTTGATTGAATCATGAGAGAAAATCAAGAGTTTGGCTTGATTTGAAATTGATTTGGCTAAGTTCAAGATTTTGGCTTGAAAGGCTTAGATTGGATTTTGAGTTGATTTGGGTTTGATTTTTGGAATTGGTTTTGATTGTTTAAATTTTTATTTCATTTATATATGTGAATATAAATGAGAATATAAATGGATCATGAGAAAATTTCAAGGATTTGAAGTGGTTTAATCATGATTTGGGCTAAGTCCATTAAGAAGGATTTAAAGGACAGGAAAGTTTGGAGTAGGGTTTTGAATTTTTGAATTTGGTTTGATTGGTTTATATTTATATTTCATTTATACATGTGAATATAAATGAGAGTGTAAAAGAATTATGAGAAAATCCCATGACTTTGATATGGTTTGATGATGGTTTAGGCTAAGTTCATTAATGAAAAATTAATGACTTAAGAAGATATTAAATTGGGAATTTAATTTGTATTTGATTTGATTGATTAATATTTATATTTCATTTATATATGTGAATATAAATGATGATATAAATAAGTTTTGAAAAAATCCCATAAGTTTGAATTGATTTGATCAAGGTTTAGGCTAAGTTCATTAATGGAAAATTAAGGACTTAGGAAAGATTTTTAAATTGGAGATTTAATTTGAAGATTTGATTTGATTGATTTATATTTATGTTTTATTTATATGTTAGTATAAATGAGAATATAAATGAGTTTTGAGAAAAACTCATGAGCTTGAATTGATTTGATCAAGGTTTAGGCTAAGTCCATTAATAGAAAATTAAGGGACTTAGGAAATTTTTAATGAATTGATGTGAAATTTTGAGTTTGGTTTGATTGGTTTGAATTTATATTTCATTTATATATGTGAATATAAATGAGAATATAAATGAATTATGAGAAAATCTCAAAGATTTGATTTGGTTTAGATCATAATTTTGGGTTAAGTCCTTAAAGGCATGATTAAGGACTTAGGCAAAATTTGAACTTAGGAATTTTTGATGAATTTTGATCATGGGTTTCAATCATAGATTTCAATCATGGATTTCAATCATATGAAGTTGATTTGAGTTTGGAGAAAATCAAAAATAATTGATTTGGAGTTTGACTTGAAGGAGGGAAAGTGAGGAATGGTTTAAACTAAGGGTAGGTAATTTTCCTAACACCTCTAAGACATGACCTATTCCTATGGCTAACTCTTCTAAGTCTTCTAGGGCTAGGTTGAGTGTCCACCTAAACACTAGATGTGTCTTAAGACTAAGAAACTCTTAAAGCCTAAGAGGAGTCCTATGTCTAAGATGGAGGGGTTGGGAGCTCATTCTAAAAATGAGGTCAACAAAGGGCACACAATAGGTGTGGTGTGACTGATAAGGAACACCACATGTATTGGTGTTGATCGAAATGATCAACAACACCAAGAGATCACAAGCACTAATAGAAACAATCTATCCTTGATCCAAGGAAAAGAAAGAATCCAGAGCTTAGTGCAATGCGGCTCTACTTATGTCCAAGACAAAAGAGAGAGGAAAGAAATCCACTAAGGGATAGAGTGTGAACCTTCCACTAGAGGAAGCAGGTTCAAGTCATCCTCAAGGGGATGAAATGTTTGATTTGATTTGAATCTCATTGAGGGGAAAAATATTTGATTTATTCCACTGGGGAAGAGGGTTGAATTTTTTTTAATTTTTTGTTAGGTTTGAATTTTGAGAAGAACTCTATTGGTTTGCAATGGGTTGTACTGAATAGGAGCCATGGAGGCTAAGACCTAATTCAGATTTACCAATCTAAAGGGATAGTCCACTAAACACATAGTAGGACTAGCCAACTAAAGGGATGTCTTTCGGTATGCAGCAACTATAATAGGAAGAACGCGTAGTAGACTTACATCCTCCAAGTAAGGACCAATTACTGGGGTAATCTATTGGCAAGGCAACTGATTGAACACAACATAGGGCTGACTATTGAGTGAATGCCATTGGGAAACTTAGATCAGCTCAAAGATAGTCAAGATTCATTTCATTTTTAGTTTTGTTTATTTTGATTAGATGGATCCCATAGTTTGCGATGAACTGCACTGAGTAGGGGCCATGGAAGCCTAGACCTAACTCAGATTTACCAATCCAAAAAGAGTAGTCTACCAACCATAAGGTAGGACTATCCAACAAAGGGGAAATTCCTTTTGGTATACAATGGTCAAGTCTTAAGAAGAAAGCACAGGGACTCACATCTTCTAGAAATAAGAGACCATTGGGGTGATTGGTTGCTTTGGGCAACAAATCAAACTCGATCTAGGGTTGACTATTGACTGAATGCTATTGGGGGACTTAAATCAGCTCAAGAATAGTCAAAGATTAATTTTATTTTAAATTTATTTTGGTGGGTTCCATTGGTTTACGATGGATCACACCGAGAAGGAGCTTATAGAAGCCTTGACCTATCTTAGATTGATTGAAACAAAGGGAGTAGCTTCCCGGCCGATGGGAGAGCTATCCAACCAAAGGAGTGCCTTTCAATTTGCAATGATCAACTGAAGGGAAGAAAGCTTGGGGACTCATATCTTCCACTAGAAAATACCACTAGGGTGATCGGTTGCTTTGTGCAACAAATCGAACCCGACCTGAGGTTGCCCGTTGGTTTGCAATAATCATGTTGGAAAGAATGTGTTATAGCCTTACATCTTCCAAAGCAGAATGATTGTCGGGGTAACCTGCTTGTGGAAAAATAGATTGAACTCGACATAAGGGTGACTATGAAGTGAGTACCAACCCAAGGATTTATCTCAACTTAGATAGTCAGGCAATTCCTATTGGGAGTTCTACTGACACTGCCCTAAAGATAGGATGACTACTTGGGAGAAGGGGCCCTTTGGGGGCTTGAATTCCTAATCCACAAGAAAATTAATTTTATTTGTTTTATTTGTTTTAGTTTGTTTATTTTATCATGGATACTATTAGCTTGCGAGGGATCAAAATGAGAAGGAGCTTATATCAGCCTGGACCTATCTGAGATTTACTAAACCAAGGGAGAATCTGCGCATCCGCTGAATAAATTTTCTAACCACATCAGTGGCTACTAGGAAAGGGAAACTATCTAATCCAAAAGTAACCCGAGTAGTATCTAAATGGGGTCATAAAGGACTTGATCCAAATAGAGTGCCCATAAGGGATGAAGCCGGTAAGGGCTTAATCTAACACCCTAGAGAAGATGACATGGCTAGTCATATATTCAATGGGAATTCAATGTAAAACTCAAGGAGAAAGCATGGGGACTCATATCTGCCAAGAGTGGTGTAATTGAGTTCTCACGATAGTGAACATCAACCAACCTAAGGTGCTGCCGATTTGCAACATATTCTAGGAAGAAAGCTTGGGGACTCATCTTCTATGAACCAGGATAGTCTTTGGCTCGATAGGTGCTATCCCACCTGGGAGACAGAGTGAATGACACTGGGGGACTTATATCAACTCAAAAGTATTTAAGAGGAAAAGAGCCTCTGGGGGACTTATCCTAAGCCTCAAATATACTCGACCTAGTTAGAGCATGGTCGCTAGTTCAAGAAGAAAGCACCAGGACTCACATCTTCTTAAATGAAGCCAACATGAGGTAGCTTACTGGCGGGCATTGGTGGATACAACATTCCAAGGGAAGGCAAGGGTCTAGATTCATCCCAAGGCTTCATCTCACATCAAGGAGTGCACTCGGATTAACACAGTAATCAAAAACCATCCCTGATGAGATAATTTTCAAATCCTTTAGCCGGCCATAGGTTTCTTTGTTTATGACAATGTTCACTCAATTTTAAGAATTTCCATTAGAAATCCCTTGCATCTTTTATTTTACATAATCTCAATGTGAAAATAGGAGTTTTTCGGTGAGAATCGCTAAAAAATTGAGCCCTAGAAGCCCCTCAATGTAGGATTTATTTGTTCATCCATTCGGTCCATCCATTTTTGGGGAAGAAAAGCAGCAGTCATCCAATCCTTTATTAATAGGGATGGATGGCTATTATTAGAAGAGAAATCACATCGATTTGAACCTTTAGATCACAACATTCAATCTGGAAAGTCCGATTGAACGAGCCATTTCTTGATTATTTTTGTGCGACCCAATCACACATTGCCACGCGGCACCGCGTGCCATGCAAAACCACATGACCCAATCGTGTGGCGATGTATGGAACTATGTGGTCTAGTTAGTGTCACGCGACGCTAACGATGTTAAGTAGGAAATTTAGGATTTTTTTATTTTAAAAACTTTTAAAATTATGTGAAACTTCAAAACTTCATAGAAAATAAAATACTTAACAAAATTTTTTTTAATAAGAGTTTGTTGGATTCATATTTTTGAGAGGAATCCAACAAAACCAAAATCCTTAATTTTTACTAAGTATTTTGAGCTTAATTTAAGTTTCAGTCAAAATCAAATTTTATTAATGAAACTAAAAATATATACTAGATTGATCTAAATTTTTTAGAGATTGAAACTGAAGTTAAAATGCACCTACTATAAAAATTTGAAGTTAAAATGATTTTTGGAATGGGTGATTATTGAATTTGGAGCTCAAATAGTCTATTTTAGTAGAATAAATTAATAGAATTTATAAACATTATAAAAAATGGTTTAAATCAGCTGAAACTTTGAAAAATTATAACAAATCATAGAGAAATCATAAAAAATGCAAACTAAATATTCATTTTGAAGGTATTTTAGAGGAGAATTCATTAAAATTATTATTAATAAAATTTAAATAATAATTAGGGCTTAATTAAGATTTAATTATAAAATTAATTAATTTAATTACTCTTTAATTACTTAAGTAATTACCATAAACTTCATGTGTTAATTCAATGGGATGACCGCTGCCTCCCATGATTTTATTGGGATTTATTGCTTAGTTAATTAGAGAAATTAACTAATTAAGCTCTAATTACTCTTTTAAATTAATTAATAATCAATTAATTCCATGAACAATAATAAATAAATTAATTAAGTGGTTAATTATTGCTTAACAATGAATGAACCCATTGAATAAGTTTAGGGCCTCCATCCTAATCTATTTTCCTAAGTTTATTTCATTAATTAAATTAAATAAGGCTTAATAAATTAATAAAACTACTTAATTAATCAAATTTAAATTAAAATCACATGGAATTTTAATTAATGAAGTCTTGGGTAGAGCCTTAAGTGTTCAACAACCTAAGGAAATTATAGTTAACCACATGTGTGGGAGAATTATAAGAGTACATAATTAAGTTTCCTAACCTAATTAATCATTAATTGTGAGCCAATTACATTAGACTCCTTTGATTTCTTAGGATCATTGCTGTTTTAATTTCTAATGTATGTTCATATCATGTTGGCTCATAATTAGTTGGGTAATTATATTAAGGTAACATAAGGAAGGGTTAATTAATAGATTTAATTTATAATGTAACCTAATTAACTCCTGAAATCAACCTAATTATATTTCATTAAACTAAATCAATTAACTTATATGGGAATGGGTTAGGATCAACAAACCTTCTCTTCTCACATCCTTAAATCAAATCAAAATATGAGATTAAAACTGACATTAAAGATGCTTTGGTTTGCTTTAAAATAATTTTAATTGATATGATTGTCCTTAGGAATTAATTTGATTGAATGAAATCATGTGTTTGTGTTTATTTGTTCCTTTCCAATCATGTTAAATGTTGTATGTCATTTAAAATCATAGATTCATCTTTTCAAAACTAATTAAATTAAATGAAATTTCCTTTATGTTAAGCTTGCATGTGTTGACTTAATTTAATATATGTGTAGCTACTATCATTATTAATCCAAATGTACTTTCCAAAAAGATTATAAATGAATAATGACATATGTTATGAATGCTAGTCATAAATACATAAGAGATGTATGTGATTATAGCCTAAGTGTATGAAGTGAAGCTTTCTTTCCTTTATTTATGTGTTGATTTACATAAATATGAATGTTAATGGGTATATAGTATGGACATTCCGGGAATACAAGGCTTTAGCTAGCCCCAAGGAGGTCATTTGATTACCTCACTTCCCTAGTTAACAAAGGCACGTACCCCATTTAATTTGATCCTTGTATATGTCAAAACTAGAATTTGGATAAAGCTTTAATTCATATACATAAATAATTCAATCAAAGAAAATACAACCTATACATGATTTTCATCCTCTTAATCATGAATACATGTGTATGTATTTAAGAAAATTGGGTATATAGTATGGAAATCCAGAGAATATAAGGCTTTAGCTAGCCTCAAGGAGGTCATTTGATTACCTCACTTCCCTACTTAATAAAGGCACGTACTTGCTTATGTATTTTTATACATGTATGCTTATGTTTAATTAGAGAATGATAATCCTCTTTTCTATGAAAAATACATACATTCATAATTATTTAAGTTGTTTAATTAATTAATCATGTGATTGAGAGCTCTCTTTCTTATATTCATGTATGGATATTTACATATGTTCAAATACAAGCGAGTATATAGTCTAGACATCCCAGGAATACAAGGCATTAGCTAGCCCTAAGGAGATCATTTGATTACCTCACTTTCCTAGTTAACAATGACACGTACCTATTTAATTTCATCATTATATATTTTTGTATAAGAATTTGGATACATCCTTAAAATCAATATGATTAAATAAATCAATCAAATGGAAAATATAAACTTTAAATATGTATGTTCACATCCATCATTTAAGTATGCTAAAACATTTTGTATGTGCATATATACTTAGGATTTAATCATATGCATGTTACATGTGATGTAAAAGAATGATTTAACATATGTCATGTGATAGTAATTCAATCAAATTAATTTTAAGATGCCTTTTATATTGAATGGGATTGTATATAGTGGACTTAAACTTAGGATTAATTTAAAATGTGTAATAAGCTATTCAGTAAGAGAGCTAAATCAAATTAACATGCTTTAGAAAGTGGCTTAAGGTAGGGATGAAAGAGGGCAATCCTCTTTTCTTCTCTTTATAACACTTAGTTGCTAAGTGTAATCAAATGAAATAAAAGAAAACACAAATTAAAATTCTCAATCAATTAAATAACTTCAAGTGAAACCAACCATTCATGTTAAATTAAATCTTTCTTTACTTAGAGAACTACAACTCTAATGCTTAGAAAGACATACCACATAAGCATTAACACATACATTAGAATTAAGTCACTACTTCTAGCTTTATGTTATGGTGGTGTTTGGTATGATGTATGTTTTATTTTATGATGTATTATTATAGACTGGATGTTAGGGTGTATGCCTCGTAGACTGGATGGTAGGCTGTGATTAGCCTAATCATATTTTATGCAGGAGATTATGCTTAAAGGGACCGGTTAAAAATAAATATAATGCTCTCTTTGTTAGTTGCTTAAGCTCCTAAGCATAATCTAAGTTAGAATAGGTGGGCTTGGTTACCCATGTGCACAGTGCTACATCCAAATTATCATATAACTGCTTAGGATTGTATGTGTGTTTAACTAAACTCTATTTTTTAGGTTTAGTCCAGAATGCTTGGCCTTTGAGGGCATCACTTGTGGTGAAAAATACACCTTCTTACTGATTGAGCCAACAACTCTATTTCATCATGCATATAGGCATGAAAATCCTAAAGCCTTTATCAAAATGAAGTGTCAAAATTAAAATAAAATTTGAAAAGATTTAGCATTAGATTAAGTCATTATTCATAACACTTATGCTCTAGTCTCTGGGAGTGGGTTTAAGGACTTCTCTAAATAAATAGCCCAACTATCTTGCAAATTCATAAGACTTGCCTACATGATTTTAAAATAATAGGAGTTAACTGGCGGCCACTCCATGCGGTTATAAGCCCATCAGTCGGGTGGTTTATTCTCTCTTGTCAAGGTAAACCTTATGCCTCTTTTCACTTAGATTTAGGTCGTGCTTTGGCTTATGCTATAGTTCCTTAGGTTTAGAATTTGAGGTAGCTATTTTCTTCAAGCTACAAGCATAAATTCTTACCTCTTAGGCATTTTCACAATCTTGTGTTGGTGGATTATAAGCCCTAGTAATCAAATGAAATTCCAACTCAAATAAAATAAATCTCTTCAACTTCAAATATATAAAGCCCAATTATATAATATATTGGAATGCTCACTAGGTTTCCTAGTACCATGAGCATTCCTTACTCATCTCCTTTGGCTTCCAAAATAAGTCTCTCTATTTGATCTATCTCATTTGATTTTCTAAACATAACCAATTTATTGATAGTCTAGCCTTAAAATCTTTGGAAACAATGATATACTACTTAATCGAGAGTATTCTTAGGAAATTTCATTTTCAAAGATATAATTAACTATGGAGGCTTGCTGCCATAGAGAAGTTTAGAACCTAGTTTAATATAATCCCTACTCTATTCATCCATGCAAAGCAAGGGAAAAATCTCTAGTACATTTGAAGACTCATCATGCCTTAGGAGTCCTTATTAGGTGATTAAGTCCATTGAAGGGTGATATCTCTGTCTTTCGAGATAGTATATCATACTTCAATGTCGTACCCAATCACCTCAATAAGTTCCCCTATGATTTGTGTGGTGTCCCCCCCCCCCCCCATCCAAAAAATAAACACCATAGCCCCAAATTAAAACATAAACTAAATCAAATCTATATCCCCAGCGGATGCCTACTAAACAAATTCTATCAAATATCAATCCCTAGTGGATTTATCCTTCATGCCCTTGGCATGAGGTAAGTTGTATTGCACTAAGATCATGATTCTATCTACCTTTCGGGTTTAGGTATAGATCATTTTCATTAGTGCTTGCAATCTTTTGGATGTTGTTGATCACCTCAGTCAATGCTAAAATGTGCGATGTGCCTTGTCAGTTACACCACACTTATTGGGGGTCCATTTGTTGACCTCACTTTTGGAGTGAGGATTCAATCTCTTTTTTTAGATTTAGGAGTCTTCTAGACACTAAGTCTTCCTTAGTCATAAGATATTTCTAGCTATTAGGTGAACACTTAACCTAAGCTTAGAGACTTAATAATGTTAATCATAGGATTAGGCTATGCCTTAGGACTTAAAAGAGATTTACCTATCCTATAACCTAAATCCCAATCTATGTCTATCTCTGTGACCTAAACCAAACCTCAAATTCAATTCATCCAAATCCAAATCCAAACCCAAATAAAAAAAAATTCTAAACCATAATTTAAACCTATCCTAGGCCATATGATTTGATCTTATGGACTTAGCCAAAACCTCCTTTAATCCAAACCAAAATCAATTGATTTTCTCATGAATCATTTATTTCTTCAATCATCTTCCTAAATATAAATCAAACCTATAATCAAATCAACTAAGCCAAAATCTAAACCAAGTTCAAACCCAAACCCAAGCCATATAACTTAACCCTATGGACTTGGCCAAATCTCCTCCAATTCAAATGAAAATCAATTGATTTTCTCATAAGTCAATTATTCCTTCATTCATCATCCTAAATATAAATGAAATATATAATCGTCAAGCCAAAAATCAATTCAATAAAATCAAACCCAACTTAACCCATTTGACTTGAGATATCCAAATGAATCAAAACCCATTTGAACCCAAATCAATTATAATCAAAGCTGTATATCAATCCTAAATAAATTTATAAACTTAACTAAAGCCAAAACAACCCAAAATCAATTCAACTAAACCTAATTGGTCCACTTGACCCAAAGTGACCTATTTGAACTAGGTTCCAATCCAACTCAAATTAGACTGAACTAAGCCCACCAAAACCTCCTATAATGATTGCTGATCACCCTAGGTTGATCAATTGTCATCAATTGGGTCATACCAAGTCAACCACTTAACCCATATGAACCAAACTAGCCAAATCTCAATCCAAGCCAAATTAATTGAAACCATTAATTCACCCCAACCTATTATCAATGATTGAACATGACTTGACCATTAATTGAGCCAAACCTAACCCAATTAGCCCTTTGACCCAATTTAACCTAAAATACTAAATTAGGTCAAATTATGATATAACCCAAATTTATTGCAACTAATGGCTCAAGTTCATTCTAAATTGATTGTTCGTCAATTGAACACAATTGACCCATTTAGCCCAAATTAACCTAAAAAGTAAAAATGGCTTAAATCCAAATCAAATACAAATTAATTCAAACCAAAGCCTACAATCATCTTCAATTAACCAATTGAACATGAATAAACCCATAGCTTGGCTAATTTGGCTTGGTCAAATTGGTCAACTTGACCCATTTGACTTACATGAATCCAAATGAGCCAAAATCAAACCTAAGCCAAATTGACTCAAACCAATTGAACCAAAATACTTAAAATCATCATTTGAACTTGACCAAAGTCTTGGTATGACCTAATTTGATGAATTTTGTCAACCAAATCCAACCTAGCCCAATTTGACCTATAAGGGTCAAATTATGCCAAACCCACTTGAACATAGCCCAAACCCAATGGGACCTGATCAAACCCATCACAAACCCACCTTGGGTTAGCCCAACCCAAATTGGGTCCCATCGATTTTCCTCCCTACATGAGATTTTTCCCAAATGGGAAAGTCCACTCTATTCTGCTCTGTGTTGAAGCCATCCAAGACCCAAATGAGGGCCAGACCTAGCTGCCTGGCCCAACCCAAGTGGGCTAGGCAGGCCTTGGACCAAAGAAGGTGAGTTAACTCACCTCCCCACCATAGCCGAAAGAAATGGATCCATGAGAGGGGCTACCACCTTGAGCCACCAACCAAGCATTCCACAAACTAAGTCGAGCCACGTGGAGGTGACACCGACCACTCCAATGCTCGGTGACCGGTTGACCAGCCAAAATTCATGCTTCAATCCCATCCGTCTAATCCAAGGGAGGGGGGATATACCCCCCCCTCATTTTGATCCAAATAAAACACACTCACACTCAGCAAGCTTCTAGTGACCCTTTTGAAAACACTAGAGCTCTCCCCAAAGCTTCTCGAGCATCCCCATCGCTGGATTTCTTAAAATTGAAATAGACATCCATCTGCTCATTTTAACTCTTTCAATTCTCCACCAAACTCAATTAACTTCACCCATGCCTTGCCCACACTCCATCAAGCAAGAACAAATTGCCTCCCGAGCCCTCTGACCACCGAAAATGTGACTTCGATCAACGTCCACCTCCAAATTATCGGTTTGTGGTCTTCGGAGCAAAAAAGAAGGAATCTTTGTGCGTGCCAACCAGTAGGGCTTTGTCTCCATTAGACAAAGCTTCCTCAATCAATTTTGATGCCAAACTTGAGCTCTGGTGAGGTAATTTTATGAAACTAATCCTTTAGTGAAAATTGTTTGAAGCTTTTTGAAGAAAAGTTGCATGTTGCACAAATCCAACTGTTAGATCCCTTCGGATCTACCTCATGAAGGTGTGGGTTGATTTTTGAATCGATCTCAGCTTAGGTGAGCTTAAATCGAGTGATAGATGATAGACGGTGTTCATCCCTCATCGCTCAATAGACATTAGATCACTCACCATCCGTTTCACATGATAGGAATGGACGGTCGCAATTAATTCGTTAGATTTATCCATTTTTTATCCCTTAAGGAACCATGGGATTGATCCTGGTCATCCGATCTTAAATCAGACAACATATAAGAAAGCATGTCCACTGCCAACCAGATAGGCGTTGAGTTGGACGAGTTTAAGTAGCCAATCTGGCTACCATGTAGTGCATGTGGCGATGGATGGGCTTAATTAATTAGTTTTAATGGCTGAAACTTCAAAAATTCATAACAAATTATAGAAAAATTCAAAAATATAAATAAATAGTTATTTTGAAGGTATTTCAGAGGAGATTTATTTAAAATTAATTCCAATTGATTTTGTATAGTGATTAAGGCTTAATTAAAGTTTAATTATAAGCTTAGTTATCTTAATTACTTCTTAATTACTTGAGTAATTAATTCCAAACTTTATGGGTTAATTTAATAGGATGACTTCTTCCTCCCATAATTTTCATGGGATTTATTGCTTGGTTAATTATTGTAATTATTAAGCCCTAATCACTCTCTTAATTAGTTTAATTAATTAACCTCCTAAAGAGTAAAAATAATTAATTAAGTATGCTAATCACTATTGAGCAGTGAATGGGCAAGGTGATTAGGGTTAGGACCTCCTTCCTATCCTCTATTCCTAAGTCCATTCCTCTTTAAAGGAAAATTAATTAAAAATGGGATTAATTAAGAGTTTAATTAATTAAGTGGCTTAATTAATTAAATTGAAACCATGGCCACATTAGATAATTGATAATGAAATTAAGGGTTCCTCTCTATATGTTCAATAACATAAAGACTTATTGACCTCATTTTTGGAGTGAGTTCTCAATCTTCTCATCATAGATCTAGGACTCTTTTAGACACAAAGAGCTCCTTAGTCTTAACACACTTCTAGTGATTAGGTAAATACTTAACCTAAGTCTAGAGACTTAAAAGGGTTTGTCATAAGAGTAGGCTATGCCTTAGGGATGTAGGGAGACTTATCTACCCTATAGCCTAAACTCAATCCATGTTCACCTTCTCTAACCAAACCCCAAATTCAAATTCCAAAATTTACAATCAATCTCAACCTCAAATCCAAGCTCAAAATCCTTCTCATGATTGAATCCTATATTTAGCCTAAATCCAATTAAATCCAAAACTCAATTGATTTTCTCAAAGATCAATTCAATCCCCCAACCAATGTATCAAATTCAAATCCAAACCCAACTCCAAATGATTGAAACCCAAGATCAAATCCAAGCTCCAAATCCCTCTCAAGCCATATGACTTGATTCTATAAACCTGGCCAAATATCCACCCAATTCAATCCAAATTCAATTGATTTCTTCATGAATCAATCATACATGCAGTTATCATCACAAATATAAGTGAAATCTACACTCCAATGATCAAAATTAAATCAAACTAAATCAAATTTCCTTCTAAGCCCTTTGGACCTACCTTCATGAGCTTAGCCAAATTTGCCTTCAAATCACTTCAAACTCAATTGATTTTGTTATAAATCAATTATTCCTTTAGTTATCCTCCCAAATATAAATGAAATATACTTTTAAATAGCCATAACTAAATCCAAAATCAAATCAAAACCTAATCCAAACCCCTTTGAGATAATTCGTTGGACTTAAACCAAATCTCATCTAAATCAAGCCAAAACCAATAGATTTTCTCTTGAATCAATCATTCCTCTAACCACCTATCGAAATATAAATAAAACCTATAATCATCAAACCAAACCAAGATCAACCCAAGTCAAACCCAATTTAGCCCTTTTGACTTGAAATTTTCAAATGAACCAAAACCTATTAGAATTTAAATAGATTGTAGTTAAATTTATATTTCAATCCTAAACTCATATATAAATTCAACTAAACCTAAATCAAACCAAAACCTTGACTAATTTAGGCTCACTTGATCCAAAGTGATGTGAAGAACCCATTTGAGCCAAGTTCCAATCCAAACTAATATTGATTGAACCATGCACACCAAAATCTTCCAGCATGATTGTTGACCACCCTAAGATGAGTCAACAACAACAACAACAACAAGCCTTAATCCCACTAGGTGGGGAATTCTACATCCTTCTCTCCATTGTGTCTATTATGTGTCAAATTCTCATTTAATTCGAGTATACTAAGATCATTTTTATACATCTTAACCAAGTCTTTTTCTACCTCTACCTTTCTTAACATAAGGAAAATCTAATGCATTTCTCTGTCGGACTGTACGCTTTATGTGGCCAAACCATCTAAAGCGACTCTCCCTAATCTTATCTATCCTGGAGCTACTCCAACTTTTCCGAACATACTCATTTTGCATTCTATCTCAGGGTAAAGCCACTCATCCCACCGCATCCTCATCTAACTTAACTTACTCTTATGTTTCTCTTTTATTGGCCAACATTGCACCATAAGTCATTGCGGTCTTACCACCATCTTATAAAATTTTCCCTTAAGTTTAAGTGGAACTTTTCTATCACATAATAGGCGGATGCATTCCTCCACTTCAACCATCCAACTTGAATTCTACTAATAATATCTCCATCTATTTCACCATCATTTTGAATAATAGAGCCTAAATATCGATAAATCCTCTTATTAATGACTTGATCACCTAAAGTCACAACACTACTAAAATTTCTACAACTAAAATTACACTCCATATATTCAGTTTAGATCCTTAAAACCTTTAGACTCTAAAGTTGACCTCCATAATTCAAGTTTACGTTGGACTCCCTCTAGTCTTATCAACAAGAAGAATGTCATCAAAAGCATACACCGGGTACATCTTCTTGTAAATGCCTCTAAGAACATCCATAACTAAAGTAAAAGATAAGGGCTTAATGTTGATCCTTGATGTAATCCAACTGAAATAGGAAAATAGTTTGTCAATCCTCCTTGTGTTTGGACACAGCGACTCTAGTATACATATCCTTAATGACTTGAATATAACCAATATTAACTTCTTTTTTGTTCTAGAACTCTCCAAAGAACATCTCTTGAGACTTTATCATAAGCTTTCTCTAAATCAATAAATATCATATGTAGATCCTTTTATTTTCTCTATGCTTCTCCATCAAACCTCTTAACAAATGTATAGCATCCATAGTAGATCTACACGGCATGAAACCAAAGCGATTGTGAGAAACTTACGTATCACATAATCTATGCTCAATTACTCTCTCCCATAATTTTAATGTATGGCACATTAACTTAATTCCTCTATACAATCTTGTGCATCACCTTTATTCTTAAATATAGGAACCAACAAACTCTTTCTCCACTCATCGGCATCTTTTAGTCTTTAAAATAACATTAAAAGATTTGTAAGCCAAGAAATTCCTTGATCTCCTAAACATTTCCACACTTCTATTGGAATATTATCCGGTCCTACTGCTTTTCCACATTTCATTTTCTTTAAAGCTTCCACCCTAAGATGAGTAATTGTCATAAATTAGGTTAAACCAAGTGAACTTTATCATTTGACCAAGTCAACCCCTTAGGCCATATGAACCAAACTAGCCAAAACCTATCCTACACCAAATCAATTGAAACTATGACTTAACACCAACCCATGATCAATGACTGAACATGACCTAACCATCAATTAAGCCAAACCAAACCTAATTGGTCATTTGACCCAAGTTGACCCAAATTGACCTAAAAGACTAAATTAGTTCAAATCATGATCTAACCCAAATTGATTGCAGCCAATGGCTCAATTTCATTCCAAATTAAGTTTTGAACTTGATCAAGGCCATAATTGAACCCAATTTGACCAACTTAACCCAATTAACCCACTCAACCCAAATTGACATAAAGGGTCAATTTAGCCTAAATCCAAATTAATTCAAACCAAAGCCTAAAATCCTCTCCAATTGATCAATTGAACATGAACCAACATCAAACCTAAGCCAATTTGGCCAATTTGGTCAAATTCGTCAACTCGACCCAATTATTCTTATTTGATTCCAAATGAGCCAAAATCAAACCTACACCAAATTGATTGAAACAAATTGAACCAAAAAACTTCAAATCATCATTTGAACCTAACCCAAGCCTTTGTTTGACTCAATTTGACCAATTGATCAACTTAACCTAACCTAACCCAATTTGACCCATTAGAGCCAAATCGATCCAAATCTCTTAGAACCAAGCCACGACCTAGTAAGACCTGATCTAACCCAACCCAAACCCTCCTTGGACCATCCCAAAGCTAGCCCAACCTAAATTGGGGTCAAACCCAAGGTAATCCCCCTTAGATTTGCTTCCCCACATGGGACTTTGCCAAAATTGGCAAAGTCCACGCTCTTCTTTTCACTTGGTAGCCTCGAGGACCCAATTTTGGGTCTATCTTACACCCCTAGACCCAGCCCAACTGGGCTAGGTCTGGCACAGACCAAGGGGAGGTGAGATAATTCACCTCCCTCCATGGCTAAAATCCATTGGACCAAAAGGGGAGGGCAGCTACCTTGAGCCACCTCCTAACCCTTCCACCACTTGAGTTGTGCAATGCGAAGGTGAAGGTGACTACTCCGACTGCCTAACGATAGATCAACAGCCTAAAATGAAAGATCAATCCCATCTGTTCATCTCAATTGGAGAGGGATATAAGCCCATTCTCATGCATTCGATTCCTCAGAGCTCCCAAGAGGATTTTCAGACTCCATCGTGAGCTCCTCGACCTTCCCGAGGCCTCCCCTTGCCAAAATTTCTCTTCTTGAGCATTCCTAAAATAGGGCAAGCCTCTCTTGATTCCAATTTCTCCAATTCTTTACCAAACCCAAATTCCTCTTTCTTACACCATCACCACATCCCATCGAAGCCAACCGAAGCTTCCTCCGAGATCTAAGCCTACCGGAGGTAGCACTTCGACTAAAGCCGAGCCTCCAAGTGACGAAACTTGGTCTTTTGAGTGAACGGTGTGGAACCAATCCAACTGCTGCTCAACAGGGCTTTGTCTCCACTAGACAAAGCTTCGTTAAGCGAGTTTGCCACCGGTTTTTAGCTCCGGTGAGGTATTTCCATTAAAATTGAGATTTCTTGAAAATGAATTAGGGCTTTTTGAAGAAAATGTGCATGTGGGGTGATCTCGACCATTAGATCCCCTCTGATCACTGTTATGAAGGTGTGGGATCCATTTGGAGTGGATCCAGCTGTAGCTTCATTATCAGTAATGGTGGGCGACTTAGATCCTTGCACAGATAATAGATCATCCATTTTATTGATAATGGATGACCATGATTTGATCTATTAGATCATGCTGATTTCATCCATTATTAATCATGGGATCGATTTGCATTGTTCAATCCAAGATCGAACAACTGAGATCGAAAGCACGCCCACCATTAGCCATGTCACTACTGACTCAGACGCGCTTTAATAACCAATCTTGCGGTGCCATGTGGAAAGCACGCCGTGTTAGCGCACCTCATGGCACCAACAAGATTAGAGCTTAATTAAGCTTAATTAAATGAAATTAATGGAAAAAATTTTCAAAAATATAACAAATCATAGAAAAATATAAAAAAAATACAAATATACTTTTGTTTTAAAGGTATTTTAGAGATGAATTTTTTAAGAATATACTAAATTAATTTTGAGTAGTAATTAAGGCTTAATTAGGGTTTAATTGGAAAGTTATTTAGCTTAATTACTACCTAATTAATTAATTAATTAATCAACCTCAATTTTTTTGAGATTGTTCAAGGGGTTGATCTCTACATTCCACAATTTTCTTGAGATTTATTAGTTAATTAATTAGGCAAATTAGTTAATTAAGCTTTAATGACTTAATTAATTTAATTAAGAGTTAATTAATTACATGAACAATGACTAATTAATTAATTAAGTTTATTGATCATTGCCTAATAGTGAAGGGACTTATGGAATAGGATTGGGGCCTCTTTCCTAATCTCTTTCCCAAAGTTCATTCCATTTTTTAAGAAAAATTAATTAAAGATTAATTGGCTAATTAAGTACTTGACTTATTAAAATCTAAATTGTATCCAATCCTAATTAATTGAGGGGTAGATCTTTAGGTGTTCAATAACCTAAAGACATTTATGAAATTATGGTTAACCTACATGTGTGGGAAAACCATAAAAGTACTTAATCAATTTTCTTAATCTAATTAATTATTAATTACAAGTCAATTATATTAGGCCCTTTCATTTCTTAAGATCATTATAGATTTTTTTTCCATACATATCATGTTGGCTCATAATTATTTAGTTAATTACTTTAAGGTAACAAAGGTAAGGGTTAATTAATAGATTTAATGTATATTATAACTTAATTAATTCATAAAATCAACTTAATCACATTTCATTTAACCAAATTAATTCACAAACATGAGAATGGGTTAAGAAAAGTAAATTTCTTCTCTTAAATCAAATCAAAACATGAAATTAATAATGATACTAAGAAATATTTGATTTACTTTAAACAAATTGATTTGATTTGATTGTCCTTAGGAATTAATTTGATTGAATGAAATCATGTGTCTACGTTTATTTATTCTTTTTCAATCATGTTAAATGTTGTATGCCATTTTGAATCATGCATTCATTTTAAAAAAAATTAATTAAATCAAATGATGTTCCTTTATGTAAGCTTGCATGTGTTGGACCAATTTATAACATGTGTGACTATCATCACTAATAAATTCAAATTAATTTTCCAAAGTTGATAAATCAATTACATTAATTAGAGTGATTGTAGTTATGAATATATATAGGTTTGCATGTGCTTATAGCTTAGATATGTGAAGTAAAGCTTTCTTTTCCTTGATTCATATGTAGTTCTACATGTATTTGAATGCTAGTAAGTATATAGTCCGGACATCTCCAGAATATGAGGCTTTAGATAGCCCCAAGGAGGTCATTTGATTACCTCACTTTTCTGGTTAGCAACGACTTGTACTTGTTTGATTTCATTTACATGTGTTTCTATGTTAGAATTTGGATTAAACTTTAATCCACATGCATAGATGTTTCAATCAAATAAAATTATAATCTTTGCATGATTTTCCTTCCTTTATTTATGTGTACATCCATATATATTTGAGAAGGACAAGTGTTTAGTTTAAATATCATTGGAATACGAGGCTTTAAGTAGCCCCAAGGAGGTCATTTGATTAGCTCACTTCCCTGATTAACAATGACACATACTTGCTTATGTCTTTTAGACATCCATGTGTGTATTTAATCATGAAATTAGAATCCTTTTCTTTTATCAAGGATACATGCATTCTATAATCATCTAAATAATTAGCATGTGTTACATATAAGTTAATGGTCTCTTTCTCATGATTCATGTATGCAAATTTACATAATGCTCTCTTTCTCATGATTCACGTATGCAAATTTACATATGTTTGAATGCGAATGGGTATATAGTTTGGACATCCCAGGAATTCGAGGCTTTAGGTAGTCTCAAGAGGTATTTGATTACCTCACTTCCCTGGTTGACAATGACATGTACCTATTTAATTTCATCCCTATGTATTTTTGTATAAGAATTTAGATAGAGCTTTAAACTAATATGATTAAATAATTCAATCACATAAAAGAATATAAAATATAAATGCACATGTGTACATCCATCATATAAGTGTGTTAAAACATATTGCATGTGTAGATACACTTAAGATTTAATCACATACATGATATGTGTGATGGAAAAGATTGAGTAATATTTGTAATGTGATAGTAATTCAATTAGATTAATCTTAAGATGCCTTTGATATTAAATAGGATTATTTAGATTGAATCTAAACTTAGGATTAATTTAAAATCATTCAATAAGCCATTCACTAAAGAGAATTAAATTAAATTAATGTGCTTTAGAAAGTGGCTTAAGGTAGGGATGAAAGAGGAAAATCCTCTTTCTTCTCTTTATAAAACTTAGTTCCTAAGTGTAAATCAACTAAAACAAAATAAAACACAAAGTAAAATTTACAAATCAATTAAATCACTTCAAGTGAAATTTCTCTTTCATCTTAAAGTGAATCCTTCTATACTTAGAAAATGTAGCACTAATGCTTAGCAAGACATACCACACAAGCCTTAACACACACATTATAATTAAGTCACCACTTCTAGCTTTATATTAAGATGGTGTATGGTGTGTCGTATGTTTTGTTTTGTGATTTATGGTTTTAGACTAGATGTTAGGGTGTATGTTTTGTAGATTGGATGTATGCCGATATTAGCTTATCATGTTTCCTACAGAGAATTGTGCTTAAGGGGTTGCTTAAAAATAAATATAAATGCTGACTTTGTAGGTTGCTTAAACCCCTAAGCATAATCCAAGCTAGGACAGGTGGGCTTGGTTACCCATGTACAGGGTGCTAAGTCTAAATCATATATATAATTGCTTGGGAATGTATGTATGTTTAGCTAACCTTTATTTTATAGGTGTAGTTAGATTTACTTTTTCTATTTTTAATGTAATTTTGTATTAAGAATTAGGATTAGTGCTATGGAGATTTAGGATGAGCATTGGCTAGAAGGCTTTGTCCTGGGGTGCCATGTAATGCCTTGAAACCTACCAAGTCAAAGTAGCAAGGAGGAAAAAAAAATGAAGAAATGAAGACATGAACGATGAAGAATGAAGACCCCCATATCATTTACTATAAATTGTAATTATTAGTTTGTAATTTCAAGTTATATAAGGGTAGAGCTCGGCTACCCATATTTTCTTTTTCAGGTTGTACGGTGAAACCCAATCGCAATGATCTCTTATTCTTTTACACTATTTTACAATATGTTTGATGATTTGTTTAGTTTATACATTAGAAATGACATGCTTTTCTTAATTTCTTAAATGATTGATGCTTTAATGTATGACTTGGATGTGATTAGGCTATTAGGATAAAATAAATTTTCTACCCAATTAATCACTCATAATTGAAATTTTCTTCAACTCATAACCGCACCATAAAGCCTAGAATGTAAATCAAATAATTAAAAGATTTAATAACCCCTAAGCTGAATGGCTGAATGTTTCACATCATACAGGCATATTATTTCACACTTGAAAATAGAGGGTTTCCATTCTTGCATGATAGGGGAATGGTTAACCTTTGAGGGCCTCCTCTGTGTTGAAAAATACCTCATTCTTGCTGATTTAGTCCATAATCCATTTTCATCGTGCATGTAGGCATCAAAATCCTAAAACCTTTGTCCAAATGAAGCATCAAAAATTAAATTAACTTTGAAATTTTTTTGCATTAGATTAACTCATTACTCATACCACTCATGCTCTAGTCTCCTAGGGAGTGGGTTTAAGAACTTTAGTCTCTTTTCAAAATAAATAATAGCCCAACTATCTTGCAAGTTCATATGATCGGATCACATGGATTTAAAGCATAAGAGGAGTTAGCTGGCAACCACTCCAAGTCATTATAAGCCCAATAGTCAGGTGATTTATCCTCTCTTATAGACATAAACTTTATGCCCATCTTCGCTTAGATTTAGGTCGTGGTTTAGCTTATGCTAAAGCTCTTTAGATTTAGGATATGAGGTAGTTATTTTTCTTGGGCTATAAGCATAAATCCTCACCTCTTAGGCATTTCCACAATCTTGTGTTGTTGGATTATAAGTCCTAGCAATTTAATAAATTTCAACTCAAAACATATAAATCTCTTCACTTTCAAATATATAAGCTCAATCATATGATAGATTGGAATGCTCACTAAGTTTTTTAGTATGATGAGAATTTCCTTCTTCCTACCTTTTGGATTCCAAAAATAAGTCTTCTCCTTGAACTTTCCTAATTGATTTTCCAAAGATAACCAATCCTTTGATAGTTTAACTTTGAAAATTTTGGGGGTGATAATTGTCTGCTTTAATCAAGAGTATTATTTGGGAGCTTCATTCTGTAAGATGTAATTAACTATGGAGACTTGCCTCCATAGGGAACTTTAGAACCCGTTTAATATAAATCCTACTTTATTCATCCATGTAAAATAGGGGGAAAAAAATCTTTGGTATATTCGAAGACCCATCATGCCTTTGGAGTCCTTATTAGGTGATTAGGTCCATTGAAGGGTGATGCCTCTATCTTTCGTGATAATATATCATATCTCGATGTAGTAAAATCAATAATCTATGATCTGCATGGAATCCCTCACATACATCCAAAAATAAACACCACAAAACCCTTAAGGAAATTATGATTAACCCATAAATGTGAAAAAATCATAAAAGTGCTTAATTAGATTCTCTAATTTAATAAACCCTTAATTATGAGCCATTTGCATTAGGTCCTTGTAGGAGCATTGCAATTTTATTTCTTCACATGTTCATATCATTCATGACTCATAATTAACTGGTTAATCAAATTAAAGAAACATAGGTAAGAGTAATTAATTGATTTAATTAAAGATCCAACTTAATTAATTCATAAAATTCACCTAATTATCTTTTCTTAAATTGAATAAAATTACTAATGTGGGAATGAGATTAAAATAACAAATGATAAGTTCTTCTCTTCCAACTAAATCAAAATCTCAAATCATAAATTAATAATGGAATCTTGGTTTTCTTTAAATAGGTTTATTTAGTGTGATTATCCTTAGGAATTAATTTAATTGAATGAAATCATGTGGTTATATTTAGTTGTTCCTTTCTAAAAACATTAAATATTGTATGTCATTAGATTTCATACATTCTTGCATTCAAATTTAAATAAATCAAATGATTTTTTTTATGTAAGCTTGCATGTGTTGGCTTAATTAAAAATATATGTGGTTATTATCATTAATAAATTTAAAACTATTTTCCAAAGTTTATAAACCAATTATAATACTTAGAGTGTTGATAGTTATGAATATACATAGGATTTTCATGCGTGTATAGCTTTGTCATGTGATGGTAAGCTCTCTTTTTCTAAATCTTTATATAAATTCACATGGGATTGAATGCTAAAAAGTATATAATATGGACATCCCAAGAATATGAGGCTTTAGTTCATCCCAAGGAGGTCATTTGATTACCTCACTTCATTGGTTAACATTGGCACATACTTATTTAGTTTCATTCTTATGTCCTTTTGTATTAAAAACTTGGATAAAGCTTTAAATCATATGAATAAATAATTCAATCATATAAATAAAACTACAACTTTACATGATCCCCTTTCCTTTAGTTATTTACATATTCGTATGTATCTAAGAAAGCAAATATATAGTCTAGACATCTCGTGCATATGAGGCTTTAGCTAAGCAAATATATAAAGCTTTAAATCATTTGATTACCTCACTTCCTTGATTAATATTGACACGTACTTGTTTACATATTTTATACATACAAATGTGTATTTAGTTAAGGAATCATGATCCTCCTTTTCAATGAAAATGCATCCATTCATACTTACCTAAGTCATTGGCATGTGTTATATATAAACTAATGCTCTCTTTTCCTTATTCATATATAGATTTACATAGGTTTGGAATGTTAATAAGCATATAATTTGGACATCCCAAAAATATGAGGCTTTAGCTAGCCCCAAGGAGGTCATTTGAGTACCTCCCTTCCCTAGTCAACAATAACACGTACTCATTTAATTTCATTCCTATGTATTTTTGTATAAGAATTTGGATAGAGCTTTAACTTATACATATTAAATAATTCAATCAATTGGAGCATATACTCTAAATTTATGCATTCCTCATTCAAGTGTGCTAAAATATGTTGTATGTATATACATACTTAGGATTGAATCATATGCATGTTACATGTGATGGAAAGGAATGAGTTGATACATAGCATGTGATAGTAATTCAATTATATTAATCCTAAGATGCCTTTCATGTTAGATAGGATTATTTACAGTTAACATAAACTTAGGATTAATATAATATTTAATAAATAATTCACTAAAAAAAATAAGTAATAATGAATGTTTTGAGAAATGGCTTAGGATAGGGATGAAAGAGGGTAATCCCCTTTCTTCTCTTTATCACACTTAGATTCTAAGTATGAATCAAATGAAAATAAATAAATTATATACTAAAATTCACAAATCAACTAAATAACTTAAAGTGGAACCCACCCTCATGGTAAATTGAATAATTTCAAATTTAGAAAATCATAACCCTAATGCTTAGTAAGACACACTACACAAAGCCTATCACACACATTAGAATTAAGCCACCCCTTCTAGTCTTAAGTTAAGATGGTGTATGTGTGATGTTTATTTTGTTTTATACTATAATATTTTAAACTGGATGTTAGGGAGCATGCTTTGTAGATTGGATGTTAGGCCACTCTTAGACTAATCATATTTTATGCAAGGGATTGTGCATATGGGGATGCTTAAAAAAATATACATGCTCTCTTTGTAGGTTGCTTAAAACCCCTAAGCATAATCCAAGTTAAGACAGGTGGGCTTGGTTACCCATGTGCAGGGTGTTAAGCCTAAATTATACATATAACTTCTTTGGATTGTATATATGTTTAGCTAACCTCTATTTTGCAGGTATAATTAGATTTACTTTCTCTTATGTGAATGTAATTTTTTAATAGGAATTAGGATTAGTACTATGGGATTTAGGTTGAGCAGTGGCTAGAAGGCTTTGTCTTGGGGTGCCCTGTGACGCCTTTGAAGCAAATCAAATCAAGAAAAGAAAGTGAAGGAGGACATGAAGAAATAAAGAAAAGAAGAACCCCATAGCATGTATTCATTCTAATTGTAATTATCCTTTCATTTTCTGGATTATATAAGAGTGGAGCTTGGCTACCCATCATTTCTCTTTTTAGGTTGTACAGTGGTACTCAACCGCACTAGCATCATATTGTTTTACGTTAATTTATAAAATTGTTTGATGATTTATTTAAATTATACATTAGAAATGACATTCTTTTCATAGTTTCTTATGATTTATGCCTTAATGTGTGGCATGGATACGATAGAATCTTTTGGTGTTTATTTTTAATATGTATATGAGGGACACCACAAAAATTTGAGGGTGTACTTATAGAAGTGATCAGGTACGATATTGAGGTATGATGTACTATCTCGAAAGATAGAGACCTCACCTTTCAATGGACCTAATCACCTACTAAGGACTCTTAAGGTATGATGGGTCTTTGAATATACCAGAGATTTTTCTCCTATTTTATATGCATGAATAAAGTAGGGTTTATATTAAATCGAGTGCTGAAGTTCTCTATGGGGGCAAGTCCCCATAGTTAATTTCATCCTAAGGAAGGTGAGTACCTTAGGAATACTCTCGATTAAAGTAGGCAATTGTTATCTCTAAAGATTTCAAGGGTAAGACTATCAATAAATTGATTATATTGGAAAATCCAATGGGAATGATGAAGGAGAAGACTTATTATCGGAAGCCAAGTGAGATGAGTAAAGAATACTCATGATACAATGATGCATAATGAGCACTCCAATCTATCATATGATTGGGATTTATAATTTTGAAATTGAAGAGGATTATTTATTTGAGTTGAGTTTTATTAGATAGTTAGGACTTATAACCCAACAATACAAGGTTGTGAAAATGCTTAAGAGGTACGGATTTATGCTTGGCCTAAAGAAAATAGCCACCTTGGATCCTAAATATAGGAAGCTTTAATAGGAGCTAAAGCATGACCTAAATCTAAGGTAGAGATGGTATAAGGTTTATCTCCATAAGAGAGGATAAATCACCCAACTACTAGACTTATAACCGCCTGGAGTGGCAGCTAGCTAACTCCTCCTACACTTTAAATCCATATAGCTTGGTCATACGAAATTGTAAATAGTTAGGCTGTTATTTATTTAGAAAGAGACTAAAGTCCTTAAACCCACTCCCTAAGAGACTAGAGCATGGGTGGTATGGTAATGACTTAGTATAATGAGAAATCTTTTCAAATTTTATTTTATTTTATTATCTTATTTATGCCTAAGGGGTTGCTAAATCATTTTATTATCTTATTTATGCCTAAGTTTTAATGTGAGATTATGACTTGTAAAAATTTTTAATTATAAGTTGTAGTTGGGAAAAAGATTTATTTTTCCTTAAGAGTATAATTGGATCCAGACCACACATTAAATCATCATTCATAAAGAAACTATGAAAAGGCATGCCATTTCTATTGAGCAATTTAAACAAAACATCAATCAATTTTATAACTAACATAAAAGAATAAAAGGCTGGTGTGATCGGGTACCGCCGTAAAACTTGAAAAGAGAAAAAGGGTAGCTGAGCTCTACCCTTATACAACCCAAAATTACAAAAGAATAATTATAATTATAATAAATGAAAGCATGGGGGGTCTTCATTCTTCATGTCTTTGTGTCTTTATATATCTTCCTCCTTCTTTGATTTGGATGGGCTTGCTTCAAATGCATTATAAGACCTCCCAAGACAAAGCCTTCTAGCCATTGCTCATCCTTATCCCCCCATAACACTAATCCTAATTTCTAATACAAAATTACATTAAAAATAAGAAAAATAAATCTAATAACACCTGTAAAATAGAGGTTAGCTAAACATACAGTATAACCCAAGCTGTTATACATATAATTTAGACTTAGCATCCTGCACATGGGTAACCAAGCCGACCTATCCTAACTTGGATTATACTTAGGGGTTTAAGCAACTTGCAAAGAGAGCATTTATATTTATTTTGAGCACCCTTTAAGCATAATCCCTTGTAAAAAATATGATTAGGCTAATCATGACCTACCATCTAGTCTATAAAACATACAACCTAACATACAGTCTAAAATAATATATCACAAAATAAAATATACATCATACCAAGCACCGTCCTAACATAAAGCTAAAAGTGCTGATTTAGTCTAATGTGTGTGCATTAAAGCTTGTGTGGTATGTCCTACTAGGCATTAAGGTTATAATTTTCTAAATGTGAAAGGAATTCAATTTAAATGGTGGTTTCACTTCAAGTGCTTTAATTGATTTGCAAGTTTTAATTTGTGTTTTATTTAGTTTCATCTCATACAGCAACTAAGCGTTATAAAAAGGAAAGAGAATTGCTCTCTTTCATTCCCTAACTTTCTAAAGCATGTTAATTTGATTTAGTTCTCTTTAGTAAATGGCTTATTACACATTTTAAATTAATCCTAAGTTTTAGGTTCGCTTTAAATGATTCTATTCAATAAGAGAGGCATCTTAAGATTAATTGGAATGAATTACTATCACTTGACATATGTTCGTTCATTTCCATCCATCATATGTAGCATGCATATGATTAAATCTTAAGCATACCTACACTTACAATATGTCTTAGCAAACTTAAATGATGGATGTAAGCATATACATTTGAAATTTTGATGTTTCATTTGATTGAATTATTTTATCATAGTAATTTAAAGCTCTATACAAATTTTGATATAAAAATATATAGAAATTAAATTAAATAGACACATGTCATTGTTAACAGAAGTAATCAAATGACCTCACAGAGCTAGTTAAAGCTCACATTCTGGATGTCCAAACTATGTACCCATTACATTCAAACATATGTAAGTTTATACACAAGAACATAGAAAGAAGACTTCAAACCATATGATTAATCAATTCAATCACTTGAACATATATGAATGCATGTGTTTCTTAATAGAAAGGGGATTTTCATTCATTAGCTAAATGCACATATAAGTGTATAAAATTTTTAAGCGGATACTTCGCCATTGTTGAGCGAAGGGAGTGAGGTAAAGACTTCCTTGGGGCTACTTAAAGCCTTGCATCCCCAGAATGTCGAGACTAGATATACCCACTACTCTAAAATACACATGAATGTACAAATAATTGCAAGAATGGAAAAATCATGCAAAAGTTGCATTTGATTTAATTGAATGAAGATTTTCATTCATTAGCTAAATACACATACAAGTGTATAAAAGTTTTAAGCTGATACTTCGCCATTATTAAACTAGGGGAGTGAAGGTAAAGACCTCCTTGGGGTTACTTAAAGCCTTGCATCCCCAGAATGTCCAGATTAGATATACCCACAACTCTAAATTACACATGAATGTACAAATAACTACAAGAATGTAAAAATTATTGAAAAGTTATATTTAATTTAATTGAATTATTTATACATGTGAGCTAAAGTTCTATCTAAGTTTTAACATAGAGGTACATAGGAATGAATCCTAACAAATGTTGTGTCCTTTCAAATGAACTATACACTTGTTAACATTCAAAGTTTATGTAAATCCATCAAGATTAAAGAAAGAGAACTTCATATCACATGTTCTAAGCTATAAGCACATGTAAGCTTACGGATATTTATAACTATTATCACTCCATATATTATAATTGATTTGTATATATACTTTTTGAAAATAATTTTAATTTAATAGTGATAATAGCCACACATATTTTAATTCAAATCAACACATGCAAGCTTGACATAAAGGAAATTATTTAATTTAATTGATTTTTGAAAAAAAGATGTATGCATGATTACAAGTGACATACAACATTCAATATGATTGGAAAGAAATAAAGGGACATAAGCATATGATTTCATTCAATCCAATTAATTCTTAAAGACAATCATACTAAGTAAGCTCATTTAAAATAAACCAAAGCTTCTTAATGTAATTTTTAATTTCATGTTTGATGTGATTTAAGAAATATGAGAAGATGTTTGTCAATCCTAATCCCATTCCCCATGTGTGAGTTAATTTGATTTAATGAAAAGTTATTAGATTGATTTTATGGATTAATTAGGTTAAAATATGAATTAAATCAATTAATTAAACTCTTACCTATGTTACCTTAAGATAATTAATCAAATGATTATGAGCCATTGTAATATGCAAATGAATGAAAAGTAGCAATGATCCTATGATGAAAAAAGGGGCTAATGCAATTAGCTCACAATCATTACTTAATTAAATTTAAGGAACTTACTTAATTACTTTTATGGTTTTCTCACACATGTGAGTTAACCATAATTTCATTAAACCTCTTTAGGCTATTGAATACCTAAAGGCCTACTGTTGAATTAATTAAAGAAAATCAGATCCATTTTAAAATATAATTAAGCTAATTAAGTAATTAATTAGTTAATTAATTCCTAATTAATCTCTCTTGAAAGTAAAGGAAATTTAGGGCGAAGATTAGGAAAAATTCTCCAATCACATTCCCTAAACCTCCCTACTATTAAGTAGTGCTAAATGAGTCCAATTAATTAGCTAATTTACTGTTCCCTTGCTTACTTAATCTTCAATTAAGTTAAGAAGGTAATTAGGGCTTAATCAATCAATTTTCCCAATTAATCATTCAATAAATTCTAAGAAAAATAGGGGAGATAGAGGTCATCCCCCTAAGCAATCTCAAAAAACTTGAAACTAATTGGATGATTAATTAGGGAGTAATTAGGTTAATTAAATTTTTAATTAAACCTAATTAAGCTAAAATCACTCTTTAAAATTAATTAAGAATACTTTGAATGGATTCCTTTCTGAAATTCCTTTAAAATGAGCTTTTATTTATATTTTTTTTGGTTTTTTTTATAATTAATTATGAATTTTAGAAGTTTTAGCCTTACAAACCAATTAATTAACCTAATGAAGCCTTAATCCCATCGGCTCCATAGGGCACGTTGATGCACTATGCTTTCCACATGGTGCCACAAGATTAGTTATTAAAGTAGTGACATCTGCGACTGACTCAGATGGTGATGGGAAGCGCTTTCTAGTGGGCCATCCGACCTAAGATCAAACGACCACGATCAAACTCACTACTATGGAGGGATCAAGCAATGGATCTAGTGTGATTTGATCAGAGTCGTTCATTCCAATCAAGAGGAACGGATGACACACGATCTCTCTTCCTATGAGCGATGAACGATAGAGTCTATCCGCCATGGGTCGCTCGATCCGAGCACACCCGAGCTCAGATTCATTCCAAAATCATCCCACACCTTCTTGCGAGGGATCCACGAAGATCCAATGGCTAGGATCAGCTCACAAGAAACTTTTCTTCAAAAAGCTCCAACACATTTTCTCTTAAAGATCAGTTTCAATGGATTTACCTCACTGAAGCTAAGACCAACGGTTTGTTCCCTTGATGAAGCATGGTCTAGATAAGACAAAGCCCTGTTGAGTAGCAGTTGGATTAGTTCCAAGTGGATCGCTCGATTGGCCAAGAACGGTGATTTAGAGCTTCATTTTGATCAAAGTCTGACCTTTAGTAGATTTGAAACCTTGGGAAATGGATTAAGTAGCTTCGAGGTATCTAAAGGTGTGAGTCACTATAGCACCAAGAATTAGGTGATATTAAAAATTTTAAAAGTTCAATCATAATTTTTAAATAAAAAATTAATTTTTGATTTTATAATGACAAGATATAATTGTTAATGTAGAAAAAATAAAAATATAGTAAAGTAAAGAGAGACAATAGGCACACAATTTTACGTGGTTTCCAAACCCCAAAATCACTCGTCCACTACCCATGGCTAGGAATCCACTAAATGGAAAATAGCTTATAAATAGTACTCTCCTATAACGAGGCAAGTACAACCCCTACAACAATATGTACTCTCCTACGAAGGGGCGAGTACAACCCCAATATAAAGTTTTATAGCATAAAAAGAACAATAAATTTTGATAAAATAAATCCCTCACAAATATACCAAGCTATCCAATTCAAAAAGTGCAACTTATAAATGATCACTTTATAACTTAAAAATTTGGCAAGACAAAATGCTTAGGTTATATTGATAAGAAATAATAAAATAAATATCTTAAAGTGATCTTACTAAGATGTTTATGTTATTACAATTTGTAGACTAATATAAAAATGATTTCAAAATAAATTCATAATATTCTTTTGCACAATAAAATAACTTCAACAAGGAATAGTTTATTTTATTTTAACTAAAAAGATTATTTCAATTAATGCTAATGATCACAAAATACTTAAATAAAATGAGTATATGATAGATCTAAGTAGGCTAATAAGCTTTTAATTAAAGATTAGAGATCTAGCAAATATGAAAATAATTTCAGCACAATAATTTAATTTAAAATGCTTATAATATACTTCTAAAATAGATCTAAGAATAAATGATCTTTCAAAATAGAACTAATGATGAAATATTTCAAGAAACCAAAAGAAATTTGTAGGAAGTTAAAAAATTTCAACAAGTTTAAATAGATCCTACAAACTATCACAAGATTTTTTCACAAAAAAATGATTGAGCAGCTTTGATGTGAAACACAATGTCCAAAGACTAATCCACCAAAAAGTATAAATTGGAAAGAATAAATAGATGGTGAAAATAGAATGAACAACTAAAAAGGATTATGATCAAGAAAATAAACTCAAGTAATTTGAGAAAGCTTGCTTAGTTGAAGATTTTGAAGCTTCCAAACCAAGGATTTGATCTTGCAATATTTGGAGAATACTTGGAAGGAAAATCTAAGAAATTTTCTCTTAGATTTGCTGGAGGGATTTTGAATTTGAATGAGGAATGCTTTCATGAAGAGAATGAGGTTTATTTATATAAGAAGGTCATTTTGAATTATTTCAAAAAATATATTATTCTAACATCATGTTATCATCTAATAATTTAATATTCAATAAAATATAATTTATATTAAATAAATATTAAATTTAAGCAAAATTCAGCTATTCACATGGGCAGTCAAAAATAATCAAATATGGCTCTTAATATATTCAAAGCATGTAGCATGCATTCATTATTAAAATCATAATGTTTGAAAAGTCAAAATAAATTCAATTTTAATCAACGTGGGTCATGTAACTTCAATTAAAAAAAAATCCAAGGAATTGTTGGAGATAAAATCAGATATAAATTCCTTGATTATAAAATGACTTTAAAATACAAAATTTCATATATTTTTGTTAATTTTGACATGTGACATTTAAATAATTATGATATAATTTATATATAATCATAAATATGTTAGTTATCATATAACCATCAAATTAAATTAAAATATTTAATTATATTAAGTAAATAAAATAATTACACTTAATAGTCATTATCATTTATTATTTTGACAATTTTAATGCTATGTATGAAACATATAATTGAATGTTAATAAAATAAAGATTTATATAAATTAACCTCATTAAAATAATATGTTAAGTTTTGATCAAATTGATTCATGCCAATGAACTCATATGAATTTCTAAGATAGTTATAAATGCATATAACCTAAAATATTGTATCTTGAGCTTCACATTATCCATTTTGATCTATTTTTTATTCTACTCTTGCAATTTCCTCAACATATGAGATGTATTGGATATGTAATTAGCAATTGATATATATAAAAACACATAAAAACATTCATTAGAACATCCAAGCATTCATTTTGTTATCATCAAAATTGATCATTGAACATGAGGCTAATTAAGCCAACAATCTCCCCTTTTGATGATGACAAACTAATGTTGGTATTGATTTTGATGAAGGTGCAAATTGACCTTTCATCATAGTTTTGAAAAAAAATTCTCTAAAAAAATTTATGCACAAGAGATGAATAATGTTGCTCCCCTAAATGTATGCATGAATAGACTTAATACTAACCAACATTTTACTCTTCTCCCCTTTTGACAACATCAAAAGTGAGAACAAACTACATACAATTTTAAATATTAGGATCTAACATTCCAAGAATGCGTCTTAAAGTACAAAAATGTTCTTCTGGTAAGGGTTTTGTAAAGATATCTCCAATTTGTAAATCGGTGCTAATGAAATTAATATTAACATCACCTTTCAAAACATGATCCCTAATAAAATGATGTCTAATTTATATATGCTTGGTTCATGGATAGGATTTTATAAACTAATAGCACTAGTATTGACTGAAACTAGAATGTGATCTTGCTTAATACCAAAATCTTATAATTGTTGCTTTAACCAAAGGACACGAGCAACACAACTACTATGTAGCCTCGAGAGTGGATAAAGCTACAAAATTTTGTTTCTAGATGACCAACACAAGTGATGATCCTAAAAAATGACATGATTTTTTTCTATCTACTTTGCATCTCTCAAAATTAGCATTAGAATAAGTAACCAAATCACATGATAAATAATTTTTAGGATACCATAAACCTAACCTAATAGTGCCTATCAAATACCAAAAGATATGCTTGACTGCTATTAAATGAGATTCTTTGGGTTGGCTTGAAAACCAACAAACAAATAGTAAACATAATATCGCCTACTAGCGAAGGTATAAAAGTGAACCTATCATACTCTATAAAGTTTTTGATCAATGATTTTCCTAATTCATCTAAATCCAATTTTGTAGATGGGCACATAGGAGTTTTACTAGATTTAAATCTTTTCATGTCAAACCTCTCAAGCAATTCATTTATACTTTGTTTGATAGATGAATGTGCCATTTTCTTGTTGCTTCACTTGAAGACCTAAGAAAAATTAAGTTCTCCCATCATACTCATTTCAAACTCTTTAGACATCAAAGATGAGAACTCATGGCATAGATTCATTTGTACTTCCAAATAATATATCATCTACATACACTTGTACCACAATCAAATCATCATCTATGCTCTTAAGTGGAATAAAGTGGTATCTACTCTACCCTTTCTAAATCCATGATCTATCAAAAGTTACTTAACTATCATACCAAGCATGAGGAGCCTATTTTAAACCATATAAGGCTTTCTTTAATTTATACACATGATTTGGACAATCAAGGCTCTCAAATCCAGGTGGTTGCTCTACAAATACATCTTGGTCAATAAATCCATTCAAAATACACTTTGACATCCATTTAAAAAAAAGTTTAAAATTTCTAAAACAAGCATAAGCAAGGAGTAGCCTAATAGCTTCTAGTCTTGCTACGGTGCAAAAGATTCTTCAAAATCTATACCTTCAACTTGTGTACCCTTGCAACTAACCTATTATTTCTAATACAACTTGAATCTTCTAGCTTATTCCTAAAGACCCATTTTGTTCCAATGACATTTTGATCAGGGGTCTTGGGACTAATTCCCAAACATCATTTCTTACAAATTGATTCAACTCCTCTTCCATAGCAATAATCCAAAATTATCATTTAATGCTTCTTCTAAATTTTTAGGTTCAATCTTAGATAAAAATAAATGATCTACAACTTCTACTATGTCTTCTAGTCATAACTCCTTTTGAAGGATCTCCTATAATTAGTTCCTTTGGATGATTTTTATTATATTTCCATTCTTTAGGCAATGAATCATCCACATTATCTTCTAAAGATATTTTCTTAAAATTATCAATCTTTTCATCAATCACTTCATTTCTAATGGGATCAATTAAATTTTCATCAAAAATAACATGTATTGATTCTTCTACAATCATTTTTCTTTTATTGAAAACTCTATAAGCTCTACTAGAAAGAGAGTATCCTAAGAAAATATCATCATCATCGATTTGCAATCAAACTTACCTAAATGATCTTTTCCATTATTCAAAATAAAGCATTTACATCCAAATACATGAAAGTGTTCAATCTTCTTTCCAAAATAATTCATAGTGTCTTCTTCAAAATTGGTCTAAAATAGATCCTATTCATCACATAACATGCAATATTTATCGCTTCCAAAAATATTTTGGCAATTTATACTCATCAAGCATAGATCTACTTAATTCAATTAATATTCTATTTTTCTCTACTCTCCATTTTGTTGGGGAGTTCTAGGTGCAGAAAAATTATGTATAATCACATGTTCATCACAATAATCCTCAAATAATTTATTTTCAAATTCGCCACCATGATCAATTTGAACCCTATTAATCAAAAGGTCTTGTTCTCTTTGAATATATTTAGAAAACTTTCTAAACTCACCAAAAACATCATCCTTGTAAGTTACAAATAAAACCAAGTATATCTAGAGAAATCATCAACAATCACAAAACCATAATTTTTTCCACCTAAGCTAGTGGTGCTAATAGGACCAAATAAATCCATGTGCAATAATGCTAGAGGTCTAGAAGTAGAAACAATATTTTTACTTTTAAATGAGCTTCTAGAATTCTTACCATGAATACATGCATCACAAACATAGTTTGAATGAATATTTAATTTAGGCAAACCAACTACTAAATCAAGTTTGGCAATTTTATTAAGTGTGTGCATGTTAATATGTGATAGTCTCCTATGCCATAACCATATATCATCATGAGTGCTTTTAAAACAATGTAAATTCAAATTCACATCATGAAAGCTATCTAAATCAATGACATAAAAATTTTTATATCTTTTACCTACTAATAAAACATTTTAATTTTTTTTTATAATGCAAAATGATGCATGGAATACTACATTCAAACCTTTATCACATAATTGACTAATAGAAATTAAATTATGTTTTAATCCTTCTACTAGAAAAACTTTATCTAAAGTGATAGAATATTTACAAATGAAACCAATGCCAATGATCTTTCCCTTTGCATTATCTCCATATGTAACAAATCCTCCATCACTTGATTCTAAAGTTGTGAATTTATCTTTATCATCATATGTCTTGAACATCCACCCATGTACCACATGCCTTCTTTGATTTTTTTGAAGGCATTCTACAAAATAAACTCACATGTTAACTTTTGGAACCCAAACATGTTTGGGTCCACATTCTAAATTTGAAGCAAGATATAGCATGTGTGTTTGTGTAGTGCTTGTATTTTTGGTACCCATACATAAGATGATTGCTTAGTATTTTGTAATTTACATGCATAACAATCAAATGAAATATGCCTTTTCTATCACAATAGTTGCACCAAACATTAGTGTTTGGATATGGCTTAACATGATAATTATAAGGTAAATAAGTATGATGCAAATAATTTTTATTAAATATTTTACTTGATGAAGCATTATAATGAACTTGTGATTTCAAACATAATTCTAATCTTGCTTTTAACATGATATTCTCTCTTTCAAGTTTACATACAAGTAAGGAACAATTTAATAAAGAAGTATTTTTACTTTTAAATTATCACATTCATTTTTAAATCACAAAAATACATATCTAAATTTTATGTTCTTTTTCTAAGGTTTCATATTTTTTTAAAATTTTTTATATTCAATAACTAAATCATTAAAAACATCATCTAATTCATCATAAGATATATCATTACATACTGCTTGAGAATCTAAGTTAGATTTTCCATTTGCCATAAGACATATGTTGACCTCTTCATTGGATGAGCAAGTACTTGATTTATTTGAATCTGGATTGGCCCATAAAGCCGTCTTCTTCTTCTTATGGTACTTTTCTCCTTCATATTTTTCTGTTCACATCAATCTCTTTCTTGATTCAAGTTCGGACAATCACCTCTTATGTTTCCAGTTTTTACAATGGTATAAATGATCCCTTCACAGCAGAAATTTCTTAATTTGAAATTTATAATTTTAGATTTTATACCTTTGATTCTTCTTCCTTAGCAAGTTCCCAAGCCTTTTGGAAAGCATGACCACCTCATCACTATCACCATCCGAGCTTGAGGTGTTATGCTCATCACTATCATCAACTTGTAATGCAATGGATTTTCCTTTCTTCTTCTCCCTTTTTGCTGAGTTATCCATCTTATCCCTTTGAGCAATAACATTCATGTGCTATCAAAGAACCCAAAAGCGATCAAGTGGATAAGTAGATAAATCTTAGCTTCACTAATATACTTTAGCTTCCCATTCTTTTGGAAGACATCTAAGAATCTTATAAACTAAGTCTTGATTCCTATATGTTTTTCCAAGAGAATGCAATGTGTTAATTATTTTCATAAATCTGGTATACATATCAGAAATAGATTTATTAGGAGACATATGAAATAACTCATATTCATGAACAAGCTTATTTATGTGAGCATCTCTAACTTTACTAGTTCCTTCATAAGTTATAATGAGTTTATCCCATATTTCTTTTTAAACATAGAAATTTTCATGAAATCATCGTAATAAAGCACAATGTAAAGTATTACAAGCCCAAGATTTAATTAATCAAGTTCTCTTTACCACAAACCATTCCTCAAAAGGTTTTCTACTTTAATGCCATTTACTTTACTATGGGTGTATGATATTGATGTGTCAACATATACCACATGTGTGCATCTTGACCTCTTAAAGATGTACTAATTGTATTTTTTCCAATAAAATGGTACACTATCTAAAAGTGGAGGTCTATAAGTGGATTGTCCCTCTAGTGAACCCTTTAGGAAACCTTGTGCCATAGTGAAAAGATCTACTCTTGGATGTTAATCCAATTGTGAGTCATAGCACCCAAGAGGTGTTTTTGAATATATTAAAATTTTAAAACTTAAATCTTAATTTATAAACAAAAAATTAATTTTTGATTTTATAATGACAAGATATAATTCTTAATACAAAAAAAATACAGTAAAGTAAAGAGAGAGACAATATAATTTTTTTATGTGGTTTCAAACCCCAAAAATTTTACCCACTCTTAGCCACCTGTGCTAGAATCCACTAAATGCAAAATATTTACAATAGTACTCTCTATATGTATGAGTACAACCCCTACAACAATATGCACTCCTACAAGAAGTACAACCTCAATATAAATTTTACAAGATAAGGGTTTGAGCAAGAATCATATTAAAATTTTAAAACTTAAATCTTAATTTTAAATAGAAAATTAATTTTGATTTTATAATGACAAGATATAATTAATACAAAAAAAAAATACAGAAAGTAAAGAGAGACAATAGACACATAATTTTATGTGGTTCAAACCCCAAATAATTATGTCCACTCTTAATGGCTAGAATCCACTAAATACAAAATAGCTTACGAATAGTACTCTCCTATAACAGGGTGAGTACAACCCCTACAACAATATGCACTCTCCTACAAAGGGGCAAGTACAACCCCAATATAAATTTTTATAGCATAAAAAATAAAATAAATTTTGATAAAATAAATCTTTCACAAATATACCAAGCTATCCAATTCAAAAAGTGATCTCACAACTTATAAATGATCACTTTACAACTTAAAAATTTGGCAAGATAAAATGCTAGGGCAATTTTAAATTAAATTAAAATTATTAATTATATTAAGTAAATAAAATAATTACACTTAATAGTTATTATCATTTATTATTTTGACAATTTTAATGTTATATATGAAACATATAATTGAATGATAATTAGATAGAGATAAATTAACCTCATTAAAATAATATGTTAAGTTATGAGCAAATTGATTCATGCCAATGAACTCATATGAATTTTTAAGATAGTTATAAATGCATATAACCTAAAACATTATATCTTGAGCTTCACATTATCCATTTGATCTATATTTTTCTACTTGCAATTTGCTCAATCATATTGTGAGATATATTGATATGTAATTAGGAAATTTATCTCAAACACATAAAAACATTCATTAGAACATCCAAACATTCATTTGTTATCATCAAAATTGATCGGATTGAACATAAGGCTCATTAAGCCAACATAAGGTGTGTGTATGAGAAATTGAAGTTTAGTTGAGAGAAGAAAAGTTTGATCATTGTGCTATTGGTTTAACAAGAGGAAAATGTAGAAAATAAGTTCTAGGCATTTCATTTCATAAGATTAATGAATCAATGCAAGTAAAATAACTTGAATTGATAATTTGTAAATGATAATTGTTTTTATTTTAAATATAGTGGTAAATCATTATTTAATAATCATGTGGCTCAATATATGGGCTGATTTATCTAATTTGCTCAATAAAGATGAGATAAAAAATTTGGTCCATAAAGTCTAAGTTAAAAATGTTCTCAAATTGAATGATCAAGTGATAGAATGGACTTTACAATTTATAGGTAATCCTATGTAAAGATTACAATGGACAATGGCTTGGATTGGATATTGGCCTTTACAAAGATTTTTTTTTTATCAGCCTCCAATGGGTCATGGGTTGGTTTCATGAGTTTTGGCTCAATTTCATATGGGTTCAATTTAGGTCATGTTAAGGTTGACCAATTAAAATTGGGTCAAACAAAGATTTTAGTTCAAATGATGATTTGAAGTTTTGGTTCAAGTGGTTTCATTCAATTTGGCTTTTTGATTTTGCAATTTGGATTCATATAGGTCAAATAATAAGTTGATCAATTTGACCAAATTACAAATTGGTTTGGGTTGGGTGTTGGTTCAAGTTTAATTGGTTGATTAAAAATGATTGTAGGCTTTAGTTTGAATCAATTTTGATTTAATTTGGAGTTTGGCTAGTTTAACCTTTTTGGTGAAATATTCTCATCTTCATCTATCCTTTTTGGAAAAGGTAAATGAAGACAAAAATATATGCTTTTGTCGGGACACCATGTAGATCAATATATATTCTTATTAGGGTGATTGGGTATGACATTGAGGAAAGGTATACTATCTCGAAAGATAGAAGTCGCCACCCTACAATGGACCTAATTACCTGAATAAGGACTCCTAAGGACTATGGGTCTTCGTATATACCAGAGATTCATCTCCTACTTTACATGAAAAAGTAAAAGTTTGATTTTAAAACTTTGTTTTCTAAGGAAAACCCCATAGTTAATTACATCTAAGGAATGAGATTCCTTAGAATACTCATTAAGGTAAATGATCATTGTCTCCAAAGATTTCAAGAGGACTATCAATCAATGATTATTTTTTTTGAAGATCAAGTGGGATTGATCAAGAGAGGAGTTAAAAGGAAGATAGAATATGCTTATGATATTAGGAAGCCTAGTAAGCATCCCAAACTATCCTATGGTTGGGCTTTATATTTTGAAATTGAAGAATTATTTGTTGAGTTGAATTTTATTAGAAATCTAGGCTTACAATTTCACAACACAAGATCAGGAAAATGCCTAAGAGGTGAGGATTTATGCTTATAGGCCACAAAGTGAAGTAGCAACCTCTTAACCTAAATCTAGGGAGCTTCGGTGAGTGCCAAAGCACGACCTAAATCTAAGGCAAAAATGGGTATATAGTTTACCTCCATAAGAGAGGATAATCCACCAAACTATTTAGACTTACAATCACTGAGGTGCCAACTAACCTCCTACCATTTTAAATATATGTGCAAGTCATATGCTTTTGCAAGATAGCTTTATTATTTATTTAGAAAGAGACTAAGTCCTTAAACACACTCCCTAAGAGATTAGATCATGTGGGGCATGATTAATGACTTAAATCTAATGCAAATTTTAATATGTTTTATTTTTATTTTGGACATTTCATTTAACACAAGCTATGAGATTCATATGCCTAATGCATGATAAATTTGATTATGGGCCAAAATCAGTAAGAAGGAGGTGTGTTTCCATCATGGCTCCCAAACGTCAAGCCAAGTTCCCTGGCACAGGTGGAAGCCCTCCAAAACAAGAGTGAAATAAGATGCTTTTTATGCATGATGTGAAAACATAAAACATCCAGCTAAGGGGTTGCTAAATCTTTTATCTTATTTTTATAACCTAAGCTTTGAATGAGGTTATGAGTTGTTAGTTTTATGTTTTGAGTTGATTAGTTGGATAGAAAATTTATTTTTCCCTAAGAGCCTAATCGCATCCAAGCCATTCATCAAAGCAAGGAAGTGACTATGAAAGCATGCCATCTTAATGCATAAGCTAAACAAATATTAAATAATTTATAAAGCTAGTGCAAAATAATAAGAGGCCTTTTGTGATCTGACTCCACTACACAAATCTAAAAACAAATTGGGTAGCCAAGCTCTACCCTTAACAACTCGGATTACAAATGAATTAATTGCTATCAAGAAGTAATTCATGTTATGGGGTCTTCATTCTTCATTTCTTCTTTCTTCTTTCTTCTTTTGGTTAGTTGGAATGTGGTTGCTCCAAATGCTTCACATGGTACATAAGACATAGTCTTATGACCAATATTCATGCTAATCACCCATAACATTCATTCCAAATCTTAATTGCAAAATTACATGAAAATGGGAAAATAAATCTAACTAAAACCTATAAAATAGAGATTAGCAAACCACACAATCCCAAGCATGTATATTGATTTAACACCCCCACACATGGGTAACCAAGTCCACCTGTCTGATTTTGGATTATGCTCAGGGATATAAGCAACCTACACAACAAAAATATTTATATTTTTACTATAATGCCCCATAAGCACAATCTCCTGCATAAGACAATGGTTAGACTAAGATTGCCCTACCATTTAGTCTACGCACATACACCTTAACATCCATACTAAAACATTAAATCATGAACAAAAGCAAACATCAAACCATGCACCAACCTTAATGTAAGACTAAAAATGGTGACTTAGCCTAATGTGTATGCCATTTATGGTTTGTGTGGTATGTCTTAGCTAGGCTTTAAGGTTAGAATTCTCAAAGCATGAACGGTTCAACTTGGAGGGTTATTTTATTTAAGTGATTTAGTTGATTTGGTTGATTTTATTATATGGTTTTGATTTGGATTGAACGAACCTACACTTAATTACTAAGTATTGCAGAGAGAGGAAAAGAGAAGAGAACTTCTCTTTCCTCCGTTCCTTAAGTGACTTCTAAAGTAGATTCGTTAATGACTTTTTATTTAGTGAATATTTTATTATGTTTGAATTAATCCTAAGTTTAGATGGACTCTAAACAAACTAATTCAATAAGAAAAGCATTTTAAGATTAAGTAAAGTGAATTACTATCATAAAATACACAACACTTTATTTCTTTCCAACATGTGTAACATGCATATGGATGAACCTAAGCATATCTATACATGCAAATGAAATGTTTAACACACCTTAATGATGAATGTTAAGAAATGTTTACTTAAGAAAATTTGGAATGTTTATGATGCATGATTTTGTTAAGTAGAAAAGAGATATTTTTATCATTATCATATGTATTTTACATGTATGAAAGACATAAGTGAGTACGACGCCATTATTTTCTACACCAGGGGTGTAAGGTACAAGACCTACTTGGGGCTACTTAAAGCCTCAATCGATGTCAGACTAATATACACTTTTTCTTAAATACATGTGCATGTACAAAAATAAATGCATGGAAAGAGAATCATGCAAAAGGTTTATGTTTGTTTATTTGATTTTGTTTGTTTAATTTATATGTGCAAATGTGAAGGTCCCTCTTAAGTGATAACATAGGAATGAATGGGAATGGATTTAAACAAGTGTTGTGTTCTTTTCAAATAAACTATACACTTTGTAAATCCTATTCAAAACTATCATAAAAGTAAAGAGAAGAAAAGTCACATAGTGTACATCTTATATTATACTCACATGTTTGATTTATAAGTTTTGAAAGTAATTTTGAATTTAATAGTGATAATAGTCATTCATATTCTTACTTTTGTCAAAACATGCAATTTGATATAAAGAAACATTTTCATTTTAATTTGATTTTTCAAAAGACATGAATGCATGATTTCATATGACATACACATTTAGCATGCTAAAGAAATAAAGTGATGTATGTAACTTCATTCACCCTAATTAATTCTAAAGACAATCCTATGAATAAGATTATTTAAGTGAATCAAGTTTTTTAAATTTTGATTTTGTTTGAGTTTGATTTGAATTTAGGAAATGTGAGAAGGTTTCATCTTAACCCATCTCCCACATGTGTGTTATTTTATTTTAATTTTAGAACATTAGATTGATTTTATATTTTGTTTAGGTTAAGGTGTAAATATTAAGTTCAATTACCCCTTACTTACACTAATTTTAACATATTTAATCAAAATAATTATGAACAATGTATGACATAAAACCACAAGGAATTTAAATTAGCAATGAACCCTAAGAAAGGGCCTAATGCATTTGGCTCACAATTAATAATTAATTGCTAAGGTTTAATTTAAATACTTTCATAACCTTCCCACACATATGGGTTGATATGATTTCCTTAAGTACTTAGGTTATTGAACACTAAGCACCTACCCAATAAGGAATTGATTAAATTCAGATTGATTTGATTTTAAAACTTTGATTAATTAAGCCATTTACTAAAGTGATTAAACATTTTTATTAATTTGTACCTTAATTAGATTTTATAAATGAAATAAATTAGGGGAAAAGATTTAAAGAATCCTAATCTCATTCCTTAGGTCCATTCACTATTCTAAGGTAATTAGAAATCTTAATTAATAAATTTATCACTATTTAATAGGTTAATTAATTATTTAATTGATTAAGGAAGTGATAAGAGATTAATCAAGAAATTCCTCTAATTAGGCCATTAATAAATTCCAAGAAAATTAGGGGAGGCTGAAGTCATCCCACTAAACATACTTGAGAAGTTTGGAATTAATCAATGAAATAATTAGAGAGTAATTAACATAATTACATTCCCAATAAAACCAAAATTATAAGAAATTTACTACTCAAAATCAATTAATTTTATATTATTCCCATTTGAATTATCTTCAAAATGCATTTATTTGTATTAATTTTCTACATTTAGTTATGTAATTTTGAAGATTATTAATTAAAACCTCTAATTATATAACTAATCCCATCATGCGGACATGAGTGCATGCTTTCCATGTGGTCAGGATTGGTTATTTATGTTGTCACATCTACACATATCCGCGGTGCTACGCTTTCTTGATCATCCGATCAAAGATCGACGGTCAAGATCAAGCTACGATTAAAGGATTAAATAGAATCTACAGATTAATCTGACCGTCCATCCAAAACATGGGATGGATCCATGATTCATCCGTTCCATGGGGAGAGACCACCATCCATCCCATGTTGATCCATTCAATGAGCAATTGAGTGATTGATCACATACCATCAAGAGGTAAAGGAAAAATCCAACTAATTTACTTGGGATGAAACTTTCTAAAGGACAAAGAAATCTACACCTAGCTTTGATCATTCCTCACCGTGAGGCTATCACCGATGCTCCCAACCATTGAGGTAATTTTGTTTAGTGGAGATGAAGCCCTGTTGAAAGTTTGGAGGCTTGAGGTTGAGTAGATCATCCAATTGGCCAAAGTCCTCCTTCTAGGTTTGCGGCTTTGATCAAACTCTCCCTTCCCGTGCCTTGGAAGATTGGATGAAGACTTGGGTGAGCTTGATTGGGTCCTTTGAAGGTGCTTGCAAGAGGAATTGGATTGAAATTGAGTTTTGAGTAGATTGGTATTTCTTGCTACCTCGACTATTTTTGGTTTTGGTAAACCAAGAAATGGAGAAATGAAACAGCTAGAGGATGCTTGGGGAATCTTGGGAATGCTTGCTCTAGGTTCCTTCAGCTCAATCGAGTGTGAGTGATCGTAATTCAAGTGAAATTAGGGGGAGTATATCTCCCCCCCATAAGGATCGAACAGCCGAGCTTGTCTTTGCCATTTTCATCAAATTGATCCCATGGTGTGAGTTGGTTAGGCCATTTTCAGTGGCATGTGATTCGGTTTTGGCGGGAGTGAGAGAAGTTCCATGTGCTTGAAATGAGAGTGGGAGTGATCCATGTGGAGAAATTCATTGGGTGGTCTTTTGGCCTTGGTTGGGTTTGGCTAACCCAAACATTGGGTCATGTGCACCACACTCATTAGTGTCCACTTGGTCCACTAAGAGGGTGCCAAGTGGCCATGAAAAGGATATGACCAAATTTCAAGTGGAATTGGCCATAGGTTACCCTTTGACCTAGGGGTAAAATGGTCATTTGGCCTTGATTTTACTTTAGAAAGATTTAGAATAGTTTGAAATTGGGTTGGTCCAAATTTTAAAGAATTTAGAGTTGATTTCATGTCATTTGGCTCATGTTGATCCATTTAAGTCAAAATGGGTCAACTTGGTTCAAGTTGACCAATTGGTCAAATTATGTCAAACCAAGAGTTGGGTCAAGTTCATATGACCATTTGAAATATGTTGGCATCATTGGTTTGGTTCGATTTAGTTTATATTTGATTTTGGTTCATTTGATTTTATTTAGGTCATATGGGTCAAGTTGACCAATTTGACCATTTGACCTAATTGAGTTGGGGTCATGGGTTTAGGTTTGGTTGGTCATTTGAAATGTGTTGTTTGGTTTCAATCAATTTTGATTTGATTTTCATTTAATTTGACCTGGTCAAGTTGGGTTCACTTAATTGGGTTGGGTCTAGTTAATTGAGGCTTTGGTCAAGTTCAACAAGTGATTTAATGAATTTTGACCCATTGGTTGCAATCAATTTGATCAAGATTTGACACATTTTAACTTTTAGGTCAAGTTGGGTCAACTTTGCTTAAGTGGTCAATTGGGCTAGGTTAGGCTCAAATGATGACTTGGTCAAGTTCAAACATTGATCATGAATTGGTTTCAATGGTTTCAATCAATTTGGCCTATGGATTTTTTGGCTAGTTTAGGTTTCATTTGGCTAAGTGTTGACTTGGTCTTAGGTTTGACTTGGTTTGACCCAATTTGAGTGATTGATCATCTCATGATGATTATTGCTCACAATGTGAGGCTTAGGGCTTAGTTCAATCCAATTTGGTAGGATTAAATTTGGCTCGGTACTTAGGTCACTTTGGGTCAAGATGTCAATGGTTTGATGAAGGCTTAATTCAAGTTTGGTGAACTCACATGGACTTATGATTGAAATATAACCAATTGCAATTTGACTCAAATGGTTTTGATTCATTTGACAATTTCAAGTTCAAAGGGTGAACATAAGTTTGACTTGTGTTTGATTTTTGAAATTAGTTTTGGTTTGATGATTAAAGTTTATATTTATATTTGGATTCATGATTGAAGGATTGCTTGAATCATGAAGAAATTCCAAAGGTTTGAATTGATTTGATTTTGTTTTGGCTAAATTCAAGAATTTGACTGAATTGATTTTGATTGATTTGGTTTGAGTTTTGGTTTGATGATTGAATTTTATGTTCATTTGATTCAAGGATTGGATTGAAATCATGAAGAAAATCAAGTTTGAATTGATTTGAGTTGATTTGGCTAAGTTCAAGAATTTGACTTAAAAAGGGTATAGGTTGGTTTTGATTAATTTGATTTGAGTTTTGAATTTGATTTTGATATTTTTGAATTTATATTTCATTTATATTTATGAATATAAATGAGAATATAATGGGTTATGAGAAAATTTTTGAGTTTGAATTGATTTGAATTTGATTTGAAAAGTTCAAGTCTATCTTGAAAGAGTTTAGGGATTTTTGATTTGCTTGAGTTTTGAATTGGTTTTGATTTGAATTTATATTTCATTTATATTTATGAATATAAATGAGAATATAAATGAGTGAGAAAATTCTTGAATTTGAATTGATTTGGATTTGATTTGAGCTAAGTCTATAAGATGGAATCAAAGTTTAGAAAATATTTTTTGAATTGAATTTCATGGTTTCAATTATTTGAATTGATTCATGATTTGAGAAAATCCATTGGAATTGATTTAAGGTTTGTTTTGGAATTGTTGATTTGAGTTTGAGGTTGATTTGATTTGATTTTGACTTGAAAGAAGGAAGTGAGGATTTGGTTCCATAGGGTAGGCAAATTTTCCTAACACCCTAAGGCATAACTATTCCTATGGCTAACTCTTCTAAGTCTCTAGGGTTAGGTCAAGTGTTCACCTAGTCACTAGAAGTGTCTTAAGACTAAGGAACTCTTAGTGTCTAATAGGTGTCCTACGTTTAAGATGGAGGGGTTGAGAGCTCATTCTAAAAATGTGGCAAACAAAAGGCGCCCAATAGGTGTGGTGTGATTGACAAGGCACACCGCACGTATTGGTGTTGACCAAGATGATTAACAACACCAAATGACCACAAGCACTAACAAGAATGATGTACTCCTAACTCGAGGTGTAGAAGGAATCAAGTGCTTAGTGCAATGTGAGTCTACTCATGTTAACAATATAAGAGAGTGAAGGAGGAATCCACTAGGGACTGAGTATATGAACCTTCCACTAGGGAAAGAGATTCAAATCATCCACTGGGGGATGAGAGGTTTGATTTGATTAGAGTCTCACTGGGGAGAAATTGATTTGATTGGAGTCTCAGTGTTTCACTAGGGATGAAGATGTGAAATCTCCACTAATGGAGCAAGTTCAAGTCATCCACTGAGAAAAATAGGTTGTGAAATCCACTAAGGGATTAGGATTCAGGATCCATTGGGGAACCAAAAAAACTTGCATCTCACAGAGGATAAGTAGATTAATATGAATATTTATTTTATTGATTCTTTGATTTGACTCCACTAGGGGAGATTGATTAGATTTATTTTGTTTATTTAGTTGACTAATGATGGAGAAGTTAATTTATTTCATTTTTTTGATGAATCCTTGCATGATGGATCACATTGAGTAGCGGCCATGTTGGCCTATGCCTAACTCAGATTTACCAATCCAAAGGGGTAGTCTACCAACCACATAGTAGGACTATCCAACCAAAGGAGTTACCTTTTGGTTTGCAATGGCCAAGTTTAAGGAGAAAGAGCTGGGACTCACATCTTCTAAAATAAGGAACCACTAGGGTAATCAATTGCTTGTACAATAAATTGAACCCGACCTAGGGCTGACTACTAAATGAATGCCTCTAGGGGACTTAAATCATGTCAAAGATATTCAAGATTAATTTTATTTTTAATTATTTTTGATGAATCCCATCGGTTTGCGATAGACTGTACTGAGTAGGGGCCGTGTTGGCCTTGATCTACCATAGATTTACTAATCCAAAGGGAGTCGCTTCCCTGTCGAGGGGAGAATTATCCAACCAAAGGGGTGCATTTCAGTTTGCAGTAGCTGATTCAGGGAAGAAAGTTCCGGGACTCACATCTTCCATTACAAAAAGACCACTGGAGTGATATATTAATAAAGTAACATGTCAACTCAACCTAGGCCTGTCTGTCGATTTGTGGTAATCATGCTAAAAAGAATGCATAGTAGACTTACATCTTCCAAAGCAAAATGATCACTGGGGTAACCTATTTATGGCAAATAAATTTGAACTAGGACATGGGAGAGGAGGGACTTATCTCAACTCATAGAATTGGAGTTCTCACACATCAAAGATAAGATCAGGGGGCCCTTGGGGGCTTGATTTCTTAATCCAAAGAATTAATTTGTTTGTTTATGAATCTTGTTAATTTGTGAGGATAAAGAAGGAGACTTATATGTTGACTAATCGATTTCAACCAGAGAGAATATGCATGAACAAATTTTCCAACTAGGGGTGGTTACTAGAAAGGGGAATCATCTTAAAGTAAGAATAGTGTAAATGTAGACTTATCCAAAGAGTGCCTGATGGGACTAAGGGTTTGATCCAACAAGAAGATAATTTGCAATTTAGTGGCCAACTCATGGAGAATTGGGACTTGTAAAGAGTGGATCAATGAGTTCTATCAGAGAACATCAACTAACCAAGGTGTTGATTTGATAATCAGAAGAATGTGGACTCACATCCTATGGAATCAATGGATAGTATCCCACAAAAGTATCCACTTAGGGTGACTCAAAGTAAGGCCACGGGACTTATATCAACTCAAAAGTAGTCAAGAGAAAGGGAGCGGGAGACTTATCCAAAACCTCAAATATATCGTATGCATGATGGCCAGTTCAAGAGAAAGCACGAGGACACACATCTCATACAAATCAACATGGTGGTAGCCACCGGGTGCATCAAGTCTGAACATAACAAGATGCCTTGGTTTGCACAATAAAGAAAGTTGGGGACTCACATCCTCCTATGGAAAATTGATTGGATAGTCTCCTTGATAAAGCATCCGACCTAGGGTGACTATTGAGTGAATGCCACTGGGGACTTATATCAACTCAAAAGTAGTCAAGAGGAAAGGAGCCTCTAGGGGACTTATCCTAAACCTCAAATATACTCAACCTAGTCAATACATGATGATTAGTTCAAGAAGAAAGCATGGGGACTCACATCTTCTTAAACAAAATCAACATGAGGTAGCTTACTACGCGTGAAGTCTACCAAACTAACAAGGTGCTCATTGGTTTGCAATGGTCAAGTTAAAGAAAGCTGGGACTCACATCCTAACAAATGACATTAGGGTGACACATGGTAGCATATCACCGACCTAGAGCAGTTAATGAGTGAATGCCATAGGGGGCTTGCTCCCACATCAAAATTTCCCGAGACAAAAGATATGTTTTTTTTTTTTGTGTTAAAAGGGAATAGGATGCCACTGGCTCTTACACCTATCCTAAACACGCTGGGAATTTGATGAAATGGTGCCATGGATGGAGAATTCCCACCAAGAAAGGATGTCGCTTGGGTTTTCTTACACCTAACTTAGTTATGCTAATTAAAATAGGATGCCTCTTGGGTTCTCTCACACCTATTCTAGTAGCGCCAGGGAATTGTGTTTAATTATGTTCATGTTGTTAAATAGAGATAGGATGCCTCTTGGGTTCTCTTACACCTATCCTAAATCACGTCATGGCGGATTCGCAAGATGAGAAAATAACACTTCAAATGAAGAGAAGATTTTGAAGAATTGGAATGAAATTTTATTCTTTTAATGATAATTATTTTAAAACATATTTTTATGGGTAATATTTCTTCAAATATTGCTCATTAATTGGAAGCATCAGGTGTTCCCCTTTACAATCAATAAGCTGATAAGATCTTCTTTGGTAGGCTTTCTCGATGACAAAAGGGTCTTCCCAAGTGGATTCAAACTTGCCTCCTATCTTTCGATGGGCAACAATTGGTCTCCTTAGGACTAATACAAGTTCTCCTACTTAAAAAGCCCTAGGATGGACTAGCTTTTTGTGAGCTTGAATCAGTTTGGCTTTGTACAACTCGAGGTTCTAGCACGCCCATAGGCGTCTCTCCTCCAAACCTTCAAGCTCTTCTAACCATAACTTTGCATTATGGTCTGTATTGATTTTGCTACCTAATGCTATCCCTAGTGATGGGAGTTGAACTTCTAAAGGTAGAACATCTTTAGATCCATACACTAAAGGAGAACGAGGTAGATTGAGTTGGAGTTCTATATGTGGTGCAGTAGGCTCACAAGGCTTCAACTAACTGCTCATGCCACTATCACTTATTATCATTAAGTGTCTTCTTTAGTATTTGGATGAAAGTTTTGTTGAATGCTTCTGATAGACCATTTGCTCTGAGTAGTAGATGATGGAGTATCTCTAATATATACCGTATCTTTTGACGAAGGCATTGATCTTGGCACTTTTGAATGCAATACCATTATCAAATATAATTTGTCGAGGCACTCTGAACCTATATATGACATGGTTCCTGAAAAATAGAAGTACATGCTGAACTGTGACCTCTCTAAGTGGAATTGCTTCCACCAACTTTGGAAAGTAGTCGGTGGTAGCTTAGATGAAGCGATGACCCTTGGAAGAAAGGGGATTAATCTGATCCATAATGTCGGTACCCCAACACTCAAATGTCTATGAAGCCAATGTAGGATATAGAATGTTGGGTGGTTGATGAAGGACCACACTGTGTAGCTGACACTGATGGCATCTCCTAGCCACGTTTGTGCAGTCTGTAATCATCGAGGGACAATAGTATCCTAGTCTCTTGATCCTTGCTTTCATATTTAGACCGTATTGATTCGCTCCACATAAACTTGAATGTACCTCAGTCATGATCCTACAAGCTTCATGTTTATCCAAACAGCGTAACCACATTTGATCAAAAAATTGTTGATATAAGGTGCCATCCACAAGAGCATAAGAGAGAGCTTTATGTTTCACATGATGGGCTTGTGACTTCTCTTGAGGTAGTTTATTGGTGTTCAAATAATCTATGAATGGTTGCCTCCAATCCAACTCCTCGTCCTTTTTGGCAACGGCGACCCCCCTTTCAAGAGAAAGTCTCTCGATGAGTTCAGCATCAATAAAGGATAGGACTTGTCTATTTTGGACCCTTATTGGAATGGACTCATCTTCCGAACATGCCCATTATTTGGCAAGTTTGGCCAAAGCATTTGCTACTGCATTCTCTCCTCAAGGGACCTTGTAGATGGTGATCACAAGGATCTGGGCCAACAACTTCATGGTATACTCGTGGTAATGACAAAGCTTGAGTTTGAGAACCTTGTAGGATCCAAAAATTTGGTTGATGACCAACTGAGAATCCCCATAGATATTTATACTTTTGACACACACTATAATGACTAACTCCAGACCCACAATCAAAGCCTCATACTCAGCTTCATTGTTGGTGCATGGATTGGAGAGATAATATGAGAATCTCATCATATCGCAGTCTGGAGTTAATAGAACTATTCCTACCCCTTCCTTTCCGGAAGAGTAGATCATGGTTTCTTCTGAAAAGGAAGTGCACCATCAAAATACATATCCCAATGGTGATTGTCAACCTAAGTTCATGATTTATTCATCGTGGAGATCATCACTAAGCGGAGAGTCAGCAGGAAGTGGGTGTGCTGCTAAGAAATCCACCAGTACTTGTCCTTTCACTGCACGGAGAGGTACAAATGTGATATCAAACTGTGAGAGAATCATGGACCAACGTACTAGTCATCCAGATAGCATTGGTCATGTCATGAGATACTACAATGGATTGATTCTTGAAATCAAGTTCACCTTATGAGAAAGCATATAGTGTCGTAACTTTTGGGATGCAAATATTAAAGCTAGGAAATATTTCAGGTGGGTAGTTTGCTTGAGGAATCGATGATACGAGGTATTAGAGTGTTCTCCTTCCCTTCATTAGCTTGGGCCAACAGTGGAGTCATCCAATGCAATGCAAAGGATCAATGGTCTACCTGAGATAGGGCCTGCTAGAACTAGCAGCTTCACCAAATACTACTTAATATCTTCAAAGGAATGCTGGCACTTGTCATCCCACTTGAACTTAGCATCCTTTTTGACAAATGCTGAAATGGTTTGCATCACCTCGAATAGGTTAGAGATAAAGCATATTAGATATGCTAATCACCCTTGGAAAGATTTGAGTTGAGTTAAACTTTTAGGGGTGTCATTTTTAAGATAGCTTTGATCTTTTCTGGATCTATCTGTATTCCCTGATGTTGGACAACAAACCCAAGGAACTTCCCTGAAGCTACTTTGAATGCACACATTAGGGGATTCATTTTGAGGTTGTATTGCCTTAACCGTTCGAAAACTACTCTCAAGTCAAAGAGATGGTCTTTCCTTTTCTCTACTCTTGACCACTAGATCATCAACATAACATTCAACCTGATGATGGATGAGTTTGTTGAAGATCTGAGTCATGGTATGTAGCACCATTTTTTTAAGGCATGATTATAAAATAGATTGATCGGGTTTGAAAAGCAGTTTCTTTCATCCTGGGGCCATCTTGATTTGTTATGATGACCCATCCATAAAGGAGAATACATGAGATGAGGTGATGTCCACCATTAATTTTGGTATAGAAAGAGGAAACTCATCCTTAATGCATGCCTTGTTCAAGTCCCTGAAATCGACGCATATGCAAATTTAGCCATTCTTCTTAACCGATGATATCGGTAGGTATTTTTCTTCCCGATGAAACCAACATCGATCGCTTTCTTGACTTAAAAATCTATTGTTTGATTTCTAATAATGCATCTAGGAGCTTGCTTGATAGGGTTAGTTAGGGTCTATTGCTAGTTTATGGACTACTACAAGATCCGGGGCATCTCTTCATAACTCCATGCAAAGAAATCTTTAAACTCAATCAATAGCCTAACTAAGTCATTAGTTTCTTCTTCATTCAGCAATGAACTGATGTATGTCAGGTGAGGATTTTCTTTTATCCCAAGGTTGATTTCTTTAAGCTTGTTGATTGTTGAATGGATCTCCTCTTCAAATTTTGGCTATGTATCTTTGATTTGGAGATCATCTAGATCATCTATAGTTTCTAAGTATACTTCATCATAAGAGTTTTTATGGTTTGAGAAGAACCTATCGACTCCGTGATGACAACTAACCAAGCATTAATCATCATCACATCGACCCAGTCCTAGTCCTGATCTTGATTATGCATCACTGTATTTATTGTTCCACAACTTTTTGAAGTATACTGACCTATGCTTAAACCATGTATAAGGAATCAAACCTTTCTTTGCAGATTAAGAACACAAGGCGAGTACCAATCAAATGACAATTCCATTAATTCTTTATATGAATTATCCTCAAGTTCTACATCAACTTCAATACTTGAGGATGATGATCATAATATGAATTTCTTCAGCTTCACATCAATTGAAGACTTAGGGGCTTCCTCAACTACTAAACCTTCAACATTTTGATAGGAAAATGAGGTTAGAACTAAGGTTCCTAATCGCTGTATGATAGTTTCACATACATCTGATTTGAATACATTTGTGCTTTGCTTGGAGGCCTGGTCTTCGTCGCTGTATAGCTTGAGTGCCACCTCCAATGAAACCCAGTGAGAGGGGTTGGCTGGTATATTAATCACATGAGACTCATCCTTCGAGCTGGAGTCCAAGCATATGTGAGTAGGGTTACTCCTATGAACTAGAACATAACCTCTATTGGCTGGCTGCCAACCAGGGGACTTCTACCTCTAGGGCTATCTCCATTTCTGCCTCTACCTCTGCTTGGTGGAGGTCAAGTAATCTTACCCACATATCCATATTATCGAATAAACTATGGGCGGAATGTCACATGTGGCTCTACTTCTTCCTCAATGTCCTTTTCTCGCTTACTTAAACTTTCATTTTTTTTTTCTTTTTCTTTTTCTTCTTTTTCTTTTGCATTTGAGTTTTGACCAAGTTCACGAGGATATGTGTTTTGAGAAAGAGAATAGGTTGCATCTTCATATATCTCAACCTCCCTGACTGAAAATGGCTTTTCATTACCTTTGACACAGTACTCGATCTCATCCTTTCGAAACTTGATGCACTGATGGAGGGATGATGGAATCGTCTTGTTCTGATGTATCCAAGGCCTACCAAGTGAAGTAGTAAATAAAGTATTTGAATCAATTATGTATAATTTGTCTTTAGTCTTCCATTCACCTATCTCCAAATGTAACACTATGGAACCTGAAGCACTCTCACCTTGTCCATTGAATTCTCACAACATCATCGGATCTCTTTGGAGTGTGGAGATGTTAATCCTCAAATAGGCAAGAGTCTTTAGACTCAAAATGTTCACCAACCCTGGAAAGTCTGAATCTGTCCATGTCCACTATAATGTAAAGGGGACGGTTGTGCTCCATGTCCCCTAGAAGAAGATCTTCGTCTATGAAAGTGACTCCTTGGGCTTCTCTGGAATAATGTGCCTCCTCTCCAATAGTGGTCAACTGAGCTAAGCATATTTCAAGATTAAGAAGAGCCTTGATTAATGACTCCCTCATCTCTTTAGATAAGATAAGGACATAATATATACTTAACTTAGATGACAACTTTCTTAAGTGAGAGAGGACATTGTAATCCACTCTAGGTTGATCCTCCATAAGCATATCCAAGGGTGGAACATCTTATGGAGGGGCTTCCCGATTATCTAAACTAATGAATTATTTTCCTCTTGAGCCCCTGGAGGTAGAACCTGCAGGAGGAACTCGATCTCGTTTAGTGGAAGGTTCTACCTGCTTGTCAGGCTCACCTATAGCTTCTCCTATGGGACTCTCAAAATTAGATGATTCCAAGTCTATCTCAAGAGGTGAACCTGTATTATTCAGAGAAGAAAAGTCCAACACTGAATCAGAAAGAAGAAGATCAGATTTATTATAATTGTTGTTTAGACTTAAAGAGTTTTCTAAAAGAATAGAGTTAGATAACCCATCAGAAGTGACATAGATATAATTCAAACTAGCTTTATTCCTTGATTTCTTAGATTTTGAAAGGGTACATAGTAGAAGTCAAGTAAAGTAAGTGGGGTGAGGGATGCCCTCATCCGCAATACAAGATGTCTACTATAGGAAGAGCTAAGTAGAGGTGCTCAAGAAGAAATACAACCGTGGACTGAGGAGGTTGGCCTTGGTTGCACTACTTATCTAACCCAGGCTGGCCTAAGCTATTGCTATTGAGCTCCCACCTTCCTTGAGTTATCCTGGACAACTTACAAACCTTCCTTGATATTTGAGGTTTGAGAGCCCTCTTTTTTGATTTTGATTTTGGACACAATCTTCTTAGAGGTTCGGGATAATGAGATATCCCAACCTTCTTTGGTTTTGGAAGGATCATAGGTATCCTCAAGGATTACCTTAATGAAATTGGATGGTTGTTCCACAAGGTATTTCTTCGGGATAACTATGGCGCTTATCTTGAAGCTATACTCAAGCTAGTCCTTGAATGTAAAGCTATCCTCCAAAACATGACCTAACATGAGGTGGTAGGGACAAAAGTTAGGATCATTGCTCTTGCCAACTTTCTCTGGCCTTCTAAGTTCAGGTGCTAAAAATCAAGTTTCTTTAAGAGATTCTTAAAGATTTTTCTGATTACCTCCCTCTTAAATGAATATGATTTGTTTAGTTTATCCATAAGAGTAGGTGAACCGCAGCTACTTAGTGGTGGGTATATGTACTGCTGCCATTGTGGATATGGCTGAGGAGGAGGCTGTGAAGGCCATGGAGGATATTATGGTGGATGATAGGATGGTCTCGGTGGTGGTAGAGGAGCTGGAAGTGACCGTTGTAGAGCTCTTGGTCTCTCATACTAGTCTCTGGCTGACTGCTTCCCCTTGTCTTCTACTGTCACTGCCCCTGGTTTCTTCTCATAAGCTTTCTGTGGATTCAACTTTATTAATTGATCCAAAAAAGGAAACTATTTGGCTTATCCTTGTAAGCTAGCCTCCTTGTTGATTAGCTTCTCAAATATTTTGATGGTGAAATCTTTGAGCATGAAGGCGACTGGGCTATGGATATTCTTAAGTAGAATTTCAATGGCATGCTATTCAGACAGCTGTGGTTCATATTTCATACTCAAATTATGCCATTTGAGAATATAATCAATGAGAGACTCACCACGGTGTTGTTGAGCCACAACAAGATTGTCTACAGTCACCCTTTGCTGAGCTCCAACAAACCTCTTAATGAAGACTTGCTCTAACTCAGCAAAAATCTTCATCGAACTATTGGGGAGTTCAATGTACCAATCGAAGGCTATGCCTGCTAAGCTACTGACAAAGAGATGGAACAAAAGAGCATTACTACCACGAGCATTGCAACAACTAACCCTAAAATGTGCTATGTGCTACCTTGGGTTCCCGCTACCATCAAAACTTTTGAAAGAAGGTGGCACAAAACCTGTAGGATACTGGATGTCATCAAATTCCTCTAAGTATGGTCTACCCTTTGGAATTGATGATCCTCTACAGGCTTGAGCCAACCCTTCTCTCACCTGCTGCTCAACCATGGTTTTAATATGTCCTATGAGGTACTATCCACTACCTTTCAAGCTAGTGCTACTATTCTACTAGAGGTAAAGTCTTGGCTAGATTCAAGACATGCAACAATTATAACTGACTAGTCTCTACTATAGTAGGATGCACTATTGCAGCTTGGTTCTAAAGTGCCAAGACTATTGCTAGCAAATCCTTGAGCTACTTCCCTATCCTATCTATTTATTCATGCTTTTGCTTTAATTATTGAAGGAGGTGTTGGGTCAGTGGTGTGTCTTCACGGCCACACCTTCCAAATCGCAGGAGGAGGATCACTTATGTACACCATGTGTACCCCTAATGAATCTTCTAATAGATCATCTTCATTTGGATCAAAGCTAAACTTCTCATCCTCTAAATTGGATTAGACATATCCTAAGATTTTGTTCCATTCCACTAGATATTGAGCCACAATGTCATCTAGGGATCGATCCAACTAAACATGTATAAAAGATCGAGGTTGATTGGTAGTAGGATCACTATCATAGATAGATAGACATCTAACATGTGCTTCTACTGGAGAGCTAACCCTATGATAGTTACGCTCTGTAGAAGAAAGATGCTCCTGGCTGTCACTGGGTTTGGATGTAGTACTACTCCTAGGAGGATCTATGGCCATGGGGGCAACTGAACTATCTCCTCCTCCCTCTACTGGTGCAATCTCCATAGCCTGCTGAGGTGGTGGTGGTGGTGATGATGACCACTGATGCCGAGGTCACCATTCCTCTCACCATACTGGGCAAAAGAGGCGAGGAGTGATCGACCTTGCCATAATAGGTGGTGTAGATGGAATGGGATCTATTAGACATAGCTGGATCATTAGTGGGGTTCTCTTCTCCCCTGATGAGGCCTTCATGGCTTTTGGTGGAATAGTAGATGCTGGAATATGTATTGAAGAAGACAGACGAGGAGAAGAGCGGTGTGGTGGAGGTACCACCGACTCTCTCTAACTAGGAGCTCTCCTATGATGGGTAGTCCCCGTCGGTAAGATAGTGTCAGTATGATCGATGCGGGTAGCATGTCGATCGAGAAAGTCCACAAGTACGGAGACCATTGACTATCATTTGTACCTCTGCCTCTCCCAGTATGATATGCAGCGATGTCGGGCCTCCGCCCTCTTGTTTTGATCTACACTTGTGGGGATAACGATCTTAAATCAAATTGAGCCTGACCGGACTCACGATCAGGTTATATACTCGTGAAGCTGACCTCAGGCAAGCGTACGACCTCCTCCTCTCATTGATAGGAGCTTGAAATTGTAATACAGGAAGAGGTGAAGTTGAAATCCTCCTAACATCCTCTCTATCAGATCTTGAGAAGGGGTGAAACCTATTCTCTATAATGAGAGGAGACACTACCCTAGGTGACTCCTCTACGGTAGCATGAAAAACTACCTCCAACTGCTTGGCTATATGGGTATAATACCGCTTCATCATGCAGTTCTTATTTCTGCGCTGAGTCCTAGTAGGCCGAGCAGTTTGGGAACTAGACCCAATCTCAAAGGTAGATGAGACAATCCTTGAAATCAGGGGAACCTTCCCATTGAAAGGTGCCAATGAGTGGGTGCTAGCCCACACTAGAGCAGCAAAGGGAACAACTGGGCACACTGGCACTAGCAATGCTACTATTGTTGGAACAACCACAATATTTCCTTTTAGTGAGGGAATCTTTGAATCAGATGGTAACTCAACCTGGATGACCATTCCTGCTCGGTCACAATGCTTCTACCTACTATCGTGAGAGTGGTCTCCTAACATGTAATCCTAGCCCCTTCAAAGCCTCGGCCAAAGTGGATGAGGTAGGCATAGTCAGATCATGGGAGGCTGGCCCGATCTAAGGCCAAATCCATCCCATAAGGAAATGTGAGGACATACTTCTATTTTTCCATTGAACTGAACTACACTAGACTAAACTGACTAAAAATAGATTACAATAATAGCAGCAACAACAACAAGCCTTCATCCCATTAAGTGGGGTCGGCTACATGAATCCTTCATCTCCATTGTGTCCTATTATTTAATAAATTCTCATTTATTTCAAGTATAAGGTCATTTTTACATCTTAACCAAGTCTTTTAGGTCTACCTCTACCTTTCTTAACATAAGGCAAATCTAATGCATCTAATCTTAACTTCATCGGACAGATGCTTTATGTGGCCAAACCATCTAAGGCGACTCTCTCTAATCTGGAAATTGATTAAAAGTCTGCAATGTTGAAAAACAAGTTTGAATCAGATTTCTACTTTGTTGATTTTTTTTTTATTTAGAAATTGAACTTGAACCCACACTTATCAACTTGAAAGTGTTAAGTGGGGCTCAAATGGATTTGGAAGAAAGATTGTTTTGGATTTAGATTTGAAGAGGAGTTTTTTTTAATGTAGAATCCATTTTCAACAAATTTATGTATGTTGAAAATGGGTTCAAGAAGTTTTGGAGAGATTGATGCTTCCATAGGTTCATATTTGATTTTGATCTTTGATTATTTGGGGACCCTTCATCTAACAAATTTGAGTATGTTAAGGGGAACGATCAATTGGATTTTGTTTTGATTTGTAATTTTGGGATTTTACTTACTTAGCAAATTTAAGCATGCTAAGTGAGGTGTTTGAAAACAATTTTCTTCATCTTTTGCTTGTTTGTGAATCATGATTAGATTTGAGAATGGAATCTTCACTTAGCAAATTTGGATATGCTAATTGAAGAATCTAAATATTTTGTTGTTTTTGAAGAGATGATCTTTACTTATCAAACTTAAATATGCTAAATAAAAGATCCCAATGTGTTTTGTGTTTTGATGATTTTGAAAAGAGGGTTCTTGGCAAATTTAAGTATGCTAAGGAAATCCAAATGTGTTTCATGTTTTGATGATTTTGAAAAAAGGATTCTTATTAAATTTAGGTATGCTAAGGAAATCCAAATGTGTTTTATGTTTTGATGATTTTGAAAGGAGGATTCTCTACTTAGCAAATTTAGGCATGGTAAATAAAGGATCCATGTGTGTTTTGATTTTGAAAAGTGGATCTTCACTCAGCAAGTTTGAGTATGCTAGATGAAAGATCCAAATGTTGTTTGATTTTTTCTTTTGAAAAGAGGATCTCCACTTAGCAAATTTAGGTATGCTAAATGAGAGATCCAAATATGTTTTGGATTTTGATGCTTTGATTTTTAATTTTGAAAAGAAGATTTTCACTTAGCAAATTTGAGTATGCCAAATGAAAGATCCAAATGTCTTTTTGATTTTTTGATGCTTCAATTTTTTTAATTTTGAAAAGAGGATTTTCACTTTGCAAATTTGGATATGCTAAATGAAAGATCCAAATGTGTTTAAATTTTGAGAAGATGATTGTCAATTTTTATTTTTTAAAAGATGCTTTTTAATTTTGGAAAGATGATTATTGCTTTTGTTTTGAAAATGAAATCTTCATCCAACAAATTGAATGATGATGCCTATTTGTCATTTTGGAAAGTATGATTGTTGGATTTTATTTTTGATAAGAAATTACTGATTTTATTTTTGAGAATGAAATCTTCATTAAAATGAATTGAGTGAAGATCTTCATTTGTGCTTTTGGAAAATATGATTGTTTGATTTTATTTTTAAAAAGAGAAATCTTCATTAAAATGAATTGAGTGAAGATGTCCATTTGTGCTTTTGAAAAATAAGATTGTTGGATTTTATTTTTGAAAATAGAAATCTTCATCAAAATGAATTAAGTGAAGATGTCCATTTGTGCTTTTGGAAACTATGATTGTTGGATTTTATTTTTGAAAAGAGAAATCTTCATCAAAATGAATTGAGTGGAGATGTCCATTTGTGCTTTTGAAAAATAAGATTGTTGGATTTTATTTTTGAAAAGAGAAATCTTCATCAAAATGAATTGAGTGAAGATGTCCATTTGTGCTTTTTAAAAATATGATTTTGAGATTTTATTTATAAAATGATCCTACATATAACAATCATAAGGATTGTTAGATGAGGGTGATTTATGAAAATTTTTGTGCAAAGCATTTTATTATGTGTATTTTGAAAAAGTGCTTTTTGGAAATTGATGTTTTTATAAAATATTTATTTCTCTTTATTTTTAGAATGAACCTTTCCTTATCAAAAAAATGGTACGGTGGAAGTCTTTAGTTAGTTCTTTTCATTAAGTTTTTATTTCACCTATTGGGGAACCCAATAGAGATTTTAAGACCTTCATGAAGTGAAGTCCTAAAACCTAACGGATGTTGACTAGCTTAGCTTAAGAATGAAATAAACTAAGTGCCAACGGAAAAGAAAGATAGTCTTGGGTTCATATAAAATACAAACCCACTATCGATACTTGGAGACAATGATCATTTACCAAAGATGGAGAGAGGAGCCATCCCTAGCGGAGTCACCAAAAAAATCTATGGTGAAATATTCTCATCTTCATCTATCCTTTTTGGAAAGGATAAATGATAAAAATATACGCCTTTATCGGGGCACCACTTAGAACCACAGATGTTCTTATCAGGGTGATCGAGTACAGCATTTAGGAAAGGTGTACTATATTGAAACATAAAAGTCACTACCCTACAATGGACCTAATCACATGAATAAGGACTCCTAAGGACTATGGGTCTTTGTATGTACCAGAGATTCTTCCCCTACTTTACATGGAAAAGTAAAGTAGGGTTTATTTTTAAATTGGGTTCGCTAAGTTCCCTATGGAGGCAAGTCCCCATAGTTAATTACATCCTAAGGAATGAGATTCTATAGGAATACTCTCGATTAAGGTAAATGATCATTTTCTCCAAATATTTCAAAGATAGAACTATCAATCAATTGGTTTATTTTTGGAAGATTAAGTGGGATTGATAAGAGGAGGGAGTTATTATCGAGACCAAAGGAAGATAAGTAGGAGATGCTTATGATACTAGGAAGCCTAGTAAGCATCCCAAACAATCTTATGGTTGGGCTTTATATTTTTTTGAAGTTGAGGGGAATTATTTGTTTGAGTTAAATTTTTATTAGAAATATAGGGCTTACAATTCTATAACACAAGATTAGGGAAATGCCTCAGAGGTGAGGATTTATGCTTATAGCTCACAAAGGGAAGTAGAAACCTCTGAACTTAAATATAGGGAGCTTCGGCTAGGGCCAAAGCACAACCTAAATCTAAGGCAAAAATAGGTATATGATTTACCACCACAAGAAAGGATAAATCACCCGACTATTTGGACTTACAACTGCCTAGGGGTGGCCTCCAACTAACTCCTCATACAATTTTAAATACATGTAAGCAAGTTATATGCTTTTGTAAGATAGCTAAGTTGTTATTTATTTAGAAAAAAGCTAAGTCCTTAAACACACTCTCTAAGTGACTAGATCATGTGGGGCATGATTAATGACTTAAATCTAATACAAATTTTGTTATATTTTATTTTCATCTTGGACAATTTATTTGACACAGGCTATGGGATTCATATGCATAATGCATGAGAAATTTGATTATGAGCCAAAATTAGCAAGAAGGAGGTTTATTTCCACCACGACTCTTAATGGTCAAGCCAACTTCTCTGGCATGGGTGGAAGCCCTCCAAAATAAGAGTGAAACAAGATGCTTTTTATGCATGATGTGAAGCATAAAACACCCAGCTAAGGGGTTGCTAAATATTTTATCTTGTTTTTATAACCTAAGATTTAAGTGAGGTTATGAGTTATTAATTTTTAGTTTTAAGTTGATTAGTTGGATAGAAAATTTATTTTTTCCTAAGAGCCTAATCGCATCCAGGCCATTTATCAAAGCAAGGAAGAAACTAGGAAAGCATGCCATCTTAATGCATAAGCTTAACAAACATCAAACAATTTATAAAGCTAGGCGCAAAAGAATAAGATGCCTTTTGTGATCGGGCTCCACCGCATAAATCCAAAAATAAATTAGGTAGCCAAGCTCTACCCTTATACAACTTGGATTACAAATAAATTAATTACAATCAAGAAGGAATTCATGTTATGGGGGTCTTCATTCATCATTCTTCATTTCTTCCTTCTTCTTTCTTATTTCTTCTTTCTTCTTTTGGTTGGTTGGAATGTGGTTGGTCCAAAGGCTTCACATGGTTCATAAGACATAGTACTATGACCAATATTCATCCTAATCCCTCATAACATTCATTCCAAATCCTAATTACAAAATTACATGAAAATGGAAAAAGTAAATCTAATTAAAACCTATAAAATAGAGATTGGCTAAAGAAACCACACAATCCCAAGCATGTATATTGGATTTAGCACCCCACACATGGGTAACCAAGTCCACGTGGCCTATTTTTAGATTATGCTTTAGGGTATAAGCAAACTACACAACAAAAGCATTAATATTTTTATTATAGCGCCCCTTAAGCACAATCTCCTACAGAAGATGATGGTTAGACTAAGATCGCCCTACCATTCAGTCTACGCACATACACCCTAACATCCAGACTAAAAACATCACATCATAAAATAAAAAGCAAGCATCAAATCATGCACCGCCCTAACATAAGACTAGAAATGGTGACATAGCCTAATGTGTGTGCCATTTAAGGTTTGTGTGGTATGTCTTAGCTAGGCTTTAACGTTAGAATTCTCTAAGTATGAAGGGTTCAACTCGGAGGGTGATTTTATTTAAGTGATTTAGTTGATTTGGTTGATTTTATTTTATGATTTTGATTTGGTTTGAATGAACTTACACTTAATTGCTAAGTGTTTTAGAGAGAGAAAAAGAGAAGAGAACTTCTCTTTCATCTCTACCTTAAGTGACTTCTAAAGTAGATTCATTAATGAATTTTTATTTAGTGAATGTTTTTTTATGTGTTTTAATTAATCCTAAGTTTAGATGGACTCTAAACATACCTATTCGAAGACAAAGTTATTTTAATATTAAGTAAATTGAATTACTATCACAAAACACACAACACTTCATTTCTTTCTAATATGTGTACCATGCATCTGGATGAACCTTATGCATATTGTTGACCTCATTTTTAGAATGAGCTCTCAACCTCTCCATATTAGACACAGGACTTCTCTTAGACTTTAAGAGTTCCTTAGTATTAAGACACATCTAGTGATTAGGTGGACACTCAACCTAGTCGTAGAGACTTAGAAGAGGTAGCCATAGGAATAGGTCATGCCTTAGGGGTATTAGGAAAATTTGCCTACCCTTAGCTTGTACCACTCCTCACTTCCCTTCCTTCATGTTAAACTCCAAATCGATCTTATTTGATTTCCTCCAAACTCAAATAAATACCATATGTTTGAAAATTCATGATTGAAATCCATAATTGAAATCCATGATTGAAACCCATTAATGAAATTCCTAAGTCCAAATCTTTCTTAAGTCCTTAATCTTCTCTTAAGGACTAATCAAAAATCATGATCAAACCAATTCAAAATCAGGATATTTTATCATAATTCATTTATATTCTCATTTATATTCACATATATAAATGAAATATAAATTCAAACCAATCAAACTAAACTCAAAATTCAAAATCGATTTATAAAATTTTCTAAGTCCTTTTAATTTTCCTTCATGGACTTAGCCTAAATCATGTTTAAATCAATTCAAACTCATGATATTTTCTCATAACTCATTTATAATCTCATTTATATTTACATATATAAATGAAATATAAATACAAATCAATCAAATCAAATACAAAATTAAATTCCAAATTTAAAATCCTTCTTAAGTCTTTAATTTCCTCTTAAGGACTTAGCCTAAATCATGTTCAAATCAATTCAAATCAATTCAAATTCATGAGATTTTCTCATGAATCATTTATATTCTCATTTATATATAAATATATAAATGAAATATAAATACAAATCAATCAAACCTATTTCATTCAAATTCTCCAAATCTTTTCTAAGTCCTTAATCTTCTAAAGACTTAGCCTGATCATGATCAATCATTCAAATCCTTGAAATTTTCTCATAATCCATTTATATTCACATATATGATGAAATATAAATTCAAACAATCAAAACTAATTATAAAAAAATCAAACTCGGTCATTCAACCAAGCCTTTCAAGTCAAAATCTTGAACTTAGCCAAATCAACTTCAAATCAAGCCAAACTCTTGATTTTTCTTCATGATTCAATCAATCCTACAATAATGAATCGAAATAAAAATAAAAACTTCAATCACTTAATCAAAACTCAATTCGAAACTCAATTCAAAAATCAAACCCCAAATCCATTCATGTTCTTCCTTTGAATATGAAATTGTGAAATGAATCAGAATCCATTTGACTTCAAACTACCTACAAATGGATTTATATTTCAATAATAAGTCCATATACAAGTTCAATCAAATTCAAATCAAGCTTTGACCTTGCCATTTGACCCACTTAGGCTGACTTGACCCAAAGTGACCTAAAGTACCCTTAAAATCTAAATTCTAATCCTAACCAAATTGGATTGAATCAAACTCACCTATGCCTCTCATCATGATCAACAATCATCGTGAGATGATCAATCAATCAAATTGGGTCAAACTAAGTCAAACTTAAGAGTTGACCAAGTCAACACTTAGCCAAAATGAACAGCCAAAATCCATTATAGGCCCAAATTGATTGAAACCATTGATCTAAGTTCATTCATGACCAATATTTGAACTTGACCAAGTCAACATTTGAACCTAACCTAGCCAAATAATTTACCCAAGTTGACCTTAAAAGTCAAAATGTGTCAAAACTTGATCTAAGTCGAATTGATTGAAACCAATGGGTCAAATTCATTCCAAATCACTTGTTGAACTTGACCAAAATCTCAATTGGCCAACTAGACATAACCTAGCTCAATTGACCTTGAACCCAACTTGACTTAAATGGTCATATAGAGAAAAATTCAAACTTAACCAAATTGATTGGAAACAAAGATACCAATCCACTTCATATGATTAACTAAACCTAAATTACCGATGACCTAGCTCAAATAGGTCAAATGGGTCAAATTGGTCAACTTGACCCATTGACCTAAATGAAGTAATATGAACCAAATTCAAACCTGAACCAAATTAAATTAAAACAAAGACAGTAAAACATTTCAAATGGTCATATGAACTTGACCCAACCCTTGGTTTGACCCAATTTGACCCATTGGTCATCTTGACCAAAGTTGACCCATTTTGACCTAAATGCATCAACATGAGCCAAACCATACCAAATGAACTCCAAATCCAATGAAACTTGGCCAAACATATTTTGTCAACATACCCAACATATCCAAATTCAAATATTAGCCAAATGACCATTCTACCCCTAGGCCATAGAACAAATTTTGGTCAAATCCATGGGGAATTTTGTCAAGTCCTCTTCATACCAACTTGATACCTTCCTAATAGGTCAAGTAGATCCTATGGAGGGTTGTGCACCCAACCCAATGGGTATGGGTCAGCCCAACTTGACCCAAGGCTCAAATTGGCCATATAGGAATCATGTTCCCACTCAATTTGAAGCACATGGAAGGTTACCTCTCCATTCCTTAGCCCAAACTAAGCTTCTAACAGATCAAACAACCCAATGCCTAAGGTCAATTGGATCAAAATGGCAAGTTAAGCTTCGACCATTCGATTGCCATAGGGGGAGATATACTCTTCACTTAATTCAATAGAGAAGGAGTGTGTAAGGAGCCATCTTAGAGTGATCTAAGCTTCTAGAAGGATTTTGAATTTGCCTTTCTCGATTTTCCTCAAGTGAAAATAGGGGAGCTCCATTGATTTGCAAACTTTTTTCACACTCCAATTCAACCAAATTGCCTTTGCACACTCCACTAGAGGGTCAAGTTGAGCTTGTCCAAGCCTTTTCCCAAGCTCCAAAGGTAGAGGAAGGCTCACCTAGATCAAAGCTATAAGGAAGCTAAGGAGGAGTCAGTCCATAGAGCTACCCACTCAACCTTAGGAGCTAAAACTTTCACCACAACTTCATCTCAACCACTCAAAGCTCCTCCAAGGGAATTAGATGATCACCTCCAAGACATTTTACTAAACCCATGTATGTTGGTCCTTTGTGAAAGAAATGTTAATGGTATGAAATTTCAACTATTAGATGTGATTGTCATTAGGGTTAGATGGTGTGTGCAAGATTTCATTCCAATCCGAGCTCAGATCTTCCCTTTGAAAGTGGATGGTCTCCATTATTCCTCAAGGAAGAATAGGGATGATCTCTGGCTATCCATCTGCACATTTTTGATGGACGACCAAGATTAAATGCACATTTTAAATCCTATTTCATCCTTTAAAACCATTATCTAGCTGATCCTTGATCAACAAGGATACCAAACCGTAGCACGCATATGTTTGTGATAAAATGTCAAGTTACTACTCATGGGTCGACACGTGGAAAGCACATCTAAGTCACTACCTGTGTGTCACATCGTTGGATTAAGGGAATTAATTAGTGTTTATTTAATTCTAATTAATCCTCTAAACATCAAAAATTCAAATCTCTTTAAAGAAAAATCAAAAAATATGATGTAAATTGCACTGAATGATAATTCAATCTAGAATATTCTAAAATTGGTTTTAATGGATTTTGAATTGTATCTTTCTCTAATTTTGTGTTTTATTAGAAATTTTAATTTGGTAATTACTCCCTAATTAATCCACTGATTAATCTCAAACTTCTTGGGTATATTTTGGGGGATAACTTCTGCCTCCCCTAATTTTCTTGGGATATGTTGATGGCTTAATTGAGGGAGTTGCTAATTCATTTCCTAATTACTCCCTTAATGTAATTAAGGTTAATTAAGGGTTTGATTAGTGGTTTAATCCCTTATTGAAGTTGATTAAGGTTTGATCCAGTGAATAGGAGGTTTAGGGAATAATTTTGGGGCATTTCTCCTAAGCTATTCCTTAAACCCCCTTTTTTTCTTAACCCTCTCTTAATTAAAGGCTAATTAACTAATTACCCTTTTAATTAATTTCTAAAATCTCTGAAATCTTCTAGAACTTAATTAATCTACTTTGGGTAGGTGCTTAGATGTTCAAGAGCCTAAGTTTAATTAAGGAAATCAAAACTCAACTCCTATGTGTGAGGGCTATTTCGAAATTACTTAAGTTAAACTCCTTTGCTTAATTAACCATTAATCATGAGCCAAATTGCATTAGACCATTTTATTCCTAGGTGCATTACAAATTTTCCTTGTGAGATTTTATTTCATCTCATTGGGTCATAATTATTTGGCTAACTATGCTAAGGTGGTGTAGGTAAGGGTTAATTAACATGTTTAATTCATACCTTAACCTAATCAAAATATAAAATGAATCTAATCATCTAAAATTAAACAAAAATTGTCAAATACATGTGGGAATGGGTTAGAAACAAACTCAATCCACATTTTCAAAATTAATCAAATTCAAAATCAAACAAAATCATATTAAATAAACTTTGATTTACTTTAAGCTTTCTTATTCATAAGATTGCTTTTAGGATTTAATTAAAGTGAATGTGTTTACATGTTTCATTGCTTTAATTCTTTTCCCAACATGCTAAATATGTATGTCATGTGGTTTCATGCATCCATGCTTTTCAAAATCAAAGTTAAAATGAAAATATTTCCTTTATGTCAAATTGCAAGTGTTGACTAAAGTAAGAATATGAGTTATTATTATCACTATTAAATTCAAATTATTTTCAAAATATATGAGTGAATTATCAAAACTCAAAGTGTGTAACTTATATATTAATTATAAGCTTGCATGTGAGTAAAATATAAGGATGTGCTTAGTGTAGGTTTTCTTTCTCTTCTCTTTTAGTATAGTTTTGAATAGGATTTGGCAAGATGAATGGTTCATTTGAAAGGAACCTAACACTTGCCTAATTTCATATCCTATTCATCCCTATACTATCATTTAGGATTCCTATGCACATATAATATAAACAAAATAAATCAACTAACACCAACTTTGCATTCTTTCTTTTCCAATCATTTCTTTTGTAATTTGTTTAAGGAAAGTATTAGTGATAACCCCTTGTGAGGTTTTAAGTAGCTAAGTAGGTCTTGTACCTTACACCTCTAGTTAATAATGACGTCAGACTCACTTATGCCTTTCATACATTCATTTTGTCCATGTGAAATTGGATAAGAAACCTTTACTTAATGAAAATCATGCATCATAAACATCAATTTTCTTAAATGAATTACCTAGCATGCATAAAGTGTGTTAAACATTCTCATTTGTATGTATAGATATGTTTAGGACTCATTCATGCATATGTACATTTATAAAAAAAATGAAGTGATATATTTTGTGAATTTAGTTCATTTTAATCTTAAAATTCTTTTGAATAGGTATTTAGAGTTCATCTAAACTTAGGATTAATTAAAACACCTAATTAAAACATTCACTAAACAAAACTAAAATATGATTTTACTTTAGAAATTACTTAGGTTGGGGAAGGAAAGAGAAGTTCTCTTCTCTTTCCCTCTCTTTATAACTTAGTAATTAATTGTAGATTCACTTGAACCTAATCAAAATATGAAATAAAATCAACCCAAAATAGCTAAAGCACTTAAATGAAACCCTCATCTAAGTTGAACATGCTTCACACTTAGAAAATTATAACTTAAAGCCATAGCTAAACATACCACAAACCTCCAAAGCACACACATTAGCTAAGTCACCACTTCTAGCTTTAGGTTGATGCAAGGTGCTTGCTTTTATTTTGTGATATATGTTTTAGTCTATATGTTAGATGAATGTATAGATGAATGGTAGTTGTCTTCTTCTGAGGATTGTGCTTAAGGGTGCTATAATAAATAAAAATATAAATTTTTTTGTCTGTGTTTATATCCCTAAGCATAATCCAATAGGCCAGGTAGACTTAGTCACTCATATGTGGGGTGATAAGTATAATATACTTGCTTGGGATTTGATGGTTTATTTAGCTAACCTTTATTTTGCAAGTGTTAGCTAGATTTACTTTTGCTTTTCATGTAAATTTTGCAATTTGGCATTGTCTTCTACAGGAAATGTTCATTCTAAAATAATAAAGTCAAAATAATTTTTTCATAAGAATCTTGCTTTTCAAAAGCACTCTTTCAAAAAATGCACATAATAAAATATTTTCCACAAAACTTCCTTAAATCACCCTCATTTAACAATTCTCATAATTGTTACATGTAGGAATCTTCAAAAATGAAACTAACAATATTTTCTAAAAGAATAAATGAACATCTTCCTTCAATTCATTTTTATTAAGATTTCATTCTCAAAATAAAATGAACAATCATCTTTCCAAAAGTCAAAATCAAAATTAAAAAAAAAATAAAACTTTCAAAAAACACACATGCACCTTTCCATTCAAACACTCGCATCTATTGAATGGAAGTTTCATTTTCAAACAAAATTAATTTTTTTTTCAAAAGCACATATGAACCTTTCCATTCAATACACTCACACCTATTGAATAAAAATTTCATTTTCAAATAAAATTAAATTTTCCAAAAGCACAAATGAACATCTTCCTTCAATTCATTTTTATGAAGATTTCACTTTCAAAAGAAAATGAACGATCATCTTTCCAAAAGTCAAAATCAAATTTAAAAAAAAAACTTTCAAAAAAACACACATGAACCTTTCCATTCAATACACTCACATCTATTGAATGGAAGTTTCTTTTTCAAACAAAACTAAATTTTTTTCCAAAGCACATATGAACCTTTCCATTCAATATACTCACACCTATTGAATGGAAAATTCAATTTCAAATTAAATTAAATATTCCAAAAGCACAAATGAACATCATCCTTCAATTCATTTTGATGAATATTTCATTTTCAAAATAAAATAAACAATCATCTTTCCAAAATTCAAAATCAAAATTTAAAAAAAAACCTTTCAAAAAACACACTTGAACCTTTCCATTCAGTACACTCACATCTATTAAATGGAAGTTTCATTTTCAAACAAAACTAAATTTTTTTCAAAAGCACATATGAACCTTTCCATTTAATACACTCACACCTATTGAATGGAATTTCATTTTCAAATAAAATAAATTTTTCAAAAGCACATATGAACATCTTCATTTAATATACTCAAATTTATTGATTGAAGATTTCATTCCCTAATAAAAAATGACATCATTTGGAAATACCACTTAAACAAATCTCACATATGATTAAGTTGGAAATTCCCTCTTTCAAAGAGCATTAATCACACGCAAAACAAAATTTTTACATTTTAAAAATAAGATTGATCTGCATTCCTTCATACCCAAATTTGTTGAATGGAAGTCCTCTTTCCAAAAATTGAAACTTAACAATCATATTTTCAAAATTCAAAACACATTTGAAACTTCATTTAGCATAATAAAATTTGCTAAGTGAAGTCTCCAAATTCAAAATAAATAAAAAAATTTCAAACACATTTGGAACTTCATTTAGCATACTCAAATTTGCTAAGTGAAGTCTCCAAATTCAAAATCAAAACATTTTCAAACACATTTGGAACTTCATTTAGCATACCCAAATTTGATAAGTGAAGTCTCCAAATTCAAAAATTTTTTCAAACACATTTGGATCTTCATATACCCAAATTTGCTAAGTGAAGTCTCCAAATTCAAAATCAAAAATTTTCAAACATATTTTAAATTTCATTTAGCATACTCAAATTTTTTGATGAAGTTTCCAAATTCAAAATCAAAAATTTTCAAACACATTTGAACTTCATTTAGCAAATTTGCTAAGTGAAGTCTCCAAATTCAAAATCAAAAATTTTCAAACATATTTGAAACTTCATTTAGCATAATCAAATTTGTTAAGTGAAGTCTCTAAATTCAAAACCAAAAATTTTCAAGCACTTTTTGGAACTTCATTCTTTAGCATACCAAATTTGCTAAAGAGAAGTTCCCACTTTCAAAACCGAAACACAAAAATTTTGGACACATCTTTTAGAATTTTCATTTAGCATACTCAAATTTGCTAAGTGAAATTTCCATTAAGTGGAGCTTCATCTTTAGCATACCATACTTGCTAAAGTAAAGTCTCCACTTTGAATTAAATCAAAACAAAAATAAAACACATTTGGATTTCCTTAGCACACTCAAATTTGCTAAGGATATAATTTTTTCAAAAATCAAAATATTCAAAAAATAAATGAAACACTTCAGGATCTTCTTAGCATACTCAAATTTGTTAACAATCCTATTTTCAAAAATCAAATAAAACACACATGGGTTCTTCACTTAACATACCTAAATTTGCTAAGTAGGAATTCTAATTTTTAAAATTAAAGAACAATTCACAAAAAGAAATAATTATTTTCAGAACACTTCAGTTAACGCATACCCAATTTTGCTAAGTAAATAAAATTTCACAAAATCAAAAAATCAATTGACCCTTACTTTAACATACCCAAATTTGTTAAAGGAAAGGGTCCTCAAATCAAAATCTAAATTCAAACAAACATGAACCTATGGAAGCATCCTTCAAAAAAATATTTGAATCCATTTTCAACATACCAAATTTGTTGAAGTTGGATTCATATTCAAAATTCCTCTTCAATCAAATTTCTAAATCTTCTCAAATCCATTTGAACCTTAACACTTCCAAGATGTTGGATGTGGGTTCAAATTTTAATTCAAATTCAAAATCAACAAAGATAAATCGAGCTCGTTTTTTTATCATAGATTCTCACCGCATAACTATAATTCGTTGGTAGATTTGAAATGTTAGTTCAGAAGTATTCACTTTCCTCATGGCATGGATTTGGCCTCTCCATTGATCACACTATCCATTTTGGTGGGATTTGAGGAGTGAGGATCATTCCTTCATGTGTGGGACCAGGGTGGACCATCATCCGTGATCATACCTTCCTCGATATCTCCTCATTGAAGAGGAAAGCGCCCACCAGCCAAAGAGTGACAATGGCAGACGCCCAATTTGCACCTGGGTTTCTCGTGTTCCTAGTGAGGGCTAAGACTCTCATCGATCTCTAAGGGTAAGGCTCCGATCTGGGATTGCCTCCCTACTTTTGAGTAACAAGCTCTCACTCCTTACCAACACAATGAAGGAATAAAACCACATGATCAAGCAGTATCACACATGGATTGCTAGGGAGATGGAGGTAGCACAACTGTTGAGGAGTTTCCTATTTTGACTTCACCACCGTTAATAAACCAGTTTCATCCTCTAGGTTAGATAGAGGATGCTAGGGATTCACACATCACCTCCAGTGGTCATCGGCATCATCGTGAGCTCGGCCCACGCCTTGGTTGGCTGGTGAGCTTATGGATGTTCGAGTCCAAGCTCAATTTGATTTGAGATCTATCATCCCCATGGTGTGTGGGGAATTAGAGAGGCTAGAGGCCCATACATTACCATAGAGGGGAGGTTCGGTCCGCAGCTCATTTTATTGATTTTTTCAGCTGACAGTACCATATAGACAACATCATCCTTATTAGGCGGGACCATCACGGAGGATAGCTCGCTCATAGAGTGGTGGTGTCCACCACACCTCACTCTTTCATCATCCACCATCATAGCATCTCTAGTTCCATTAAAGGCCATGAAGGCCATATCCGGGGAGAAGCACCCTGGTGATCCACGGAAGGATCCTACTCATCACCCATCTAAAGGCGAGCTCCCCACTCAACCTTGGTGGTTGGAGGGAGTGGTGACCCCGCATCATCCCCTTCACCAAATCACCTAGACATGGAGATGGTAGTGGCTAGGGTAGATGATAGCCCAAGCACTAAGAAAGTGGAACCTCCTAGGAATGTCACCCTTCATCCTGAGTTAGAGTGTTTCCTCTAGTGAGTACAATCCTCATAAGATTGACTCAAGAGATCTGTGCATAATAATGATCACACCCAGAAGATCATTTGTTCCCATTGATTATTTCTCAAGAGATAGTAGCACATTATCTTGTAAAAGAAGAAGGAGATTTGGGTATTGGTCAAATGAGGAAGAAGTTTCGACCCCAATAAAAGATGATTTATTGGGAGACTCACTGAGGTATGGTAGATACCAGGATCTCTTCTGAGCAAAGCCATGGAAGGTGATGAGGTTGATCGAAGACACAACACAAGCCCAACATCTTTGACTTCAACAGGTAAAGATGAGATAGATAGATGGCACGACAATAGAGGACTTGTAGTGATTAGTACTTGAAATAAGCCCAGTTCATCCTACTACAAACACATTAGTCCCTAGTTAGTGCATGTCTTGGACCCCAAGATCTTACCTCCCTGAGCAAGGTAGCACTAGCATGAGAAGGTAGTGGAAAGTACCTCCATACAAGAAAAAGACATCGATCCATGGTTGCGAGTGAAGGAAGCATTCAAGCCCTGGAGGATCATCTCCAAAGGTAGACCCTACTGAGGAATTCGATTCAATCCGATATCCCAAGGGTTTAGTGACACCTTCCTTCAAAAGCTTTGATGACAGTGGAAACCCAATGCAACATATAGCACAATTCTGTGCTGGCTGATGCTTTTTATTCTACCTCTTGTTAGTAGCCTGTGGATTACTTTTGATTGGTATGTTGAACTTCCCAACAGTTCAGTAAAGATATTTGCTGAGTTAGAGCAACTCTTTATCAAGAGGTTTGCTGGAGCTCAACAAATGGTTATTGTAAGTGATCTCGTTGTAGCACAACATTATATTCTCTTATGATAACCTGAGTATGAAGTGCGAAAGATGCCATTGAGATTCTTATAAAGAATATCCATGGCCTTCATGCTTAAGGGCTTCACTATCAAAACATTTGAGAAGCTAATCAATAAGGTGACTAGTTTCTAAGGAGAGCCAGTTGCCTTTTCAAGACCAATTGCTAAAAGCAAAGCCACAAAAGGTCTATGAAAGAAGTGAGCGTGATAGTGGTTGATAAGGGGAAGCCGCCTAAAGATCGTCTGAGAGACCATGACCTCTCACCTCCTTTTTCCACCACCGAGGTACCACCTCCATAGAACCTCCATGCAGCAGCCTCTCCTCGCCATACCACTAGCACATACACCGCCGTAGCTATGGTCCACCTACTCTTTTAGATAAGCTTAACAAACCTTATTAATTTAAGAGAGAGGTCATTAGGATGATCTTTAAGAATCTCTTAAAGAAGCCTGATTTTCAACTACCTGAGCCTAGGAGACTGGAGGAAGTAGGCAAAAGTCATGATCCTTTTGCCCTGCTACCATGTTTAGAATATTGTTTCACATTCAAGGATGGCTTGAACATAGCTTCAAGTTGTAGTTATCCCAAAGGAATTTTTGTGGAACAACCATCCGCCATTAGGTAATCCTTGGGGATACATGTGATCCTCCAAAACTAAAGAAGGTTGGATATTTCTTTATCCAAAACCTCTAAGAAGATCTCCGTAAGATCAAGAAGATTTTCAGTGCTCATCTCAAACCTCCAACATCAAGGTTTGCAAGTTGCTAATGCCAACTCGAGGAAAGGGGGAGCATAGCAGCAGTAAAGCAGGGATAGCCATTAGCAACCACCGATCGAGTCCACCTCCCTACATTGCCTTCCACACTATGACTTCTACCACTTCAACTAGTTCTCTTCTCTTCTACTAGTAGAACTCTTGTATATGGATAAGGGCATCAAATCTCCCCACTCACTTTACTTGATTTGTACCTCCAAACAAATCCAAGAAATTGAAGAATAAAGCTAGTTTGAATTACATCTGTCACTCGATGGGTTATCTTCTTCTATTCCTAATGATAACTCTTCAAGTCAAAATAACTATAACAATTTTGATCTTCCTCTTTCGATGTGAGTTGACTTTCTACTCAATACTGGTTTTCCTCTTGAGATAGACTTAGAATCATCCATTGAGGTCCCATAAGAGAAGCTATAGGTGAGCGATTTGGTAGAACCTTCCATTATCTTGCACAAGAGATCACCAAGTCAACCTTCATAAAGGTTCTACCTCAGGGCAACACCTCAAGATGGGGAAACAAGTCATTGGTATAGAGGATTGAGAATCCCCTCCACAAGATGCTCCACCCTTGGATATGCTTGTGGAGGCCCAACCCCAAGGGACTACAATGTCTCCTTCTCATCTAAGAAAGTTATCCATCTAAGCTAAGCATATACAATGCCCTTATATCCAAAGAGATGAGGACCTAAATATGCTTAGCTCAAATGCTATAGTGTGAGGAGGCACATTATACAAAAGAAGCTCAAGGGATCACCTTCATGATGAAGACCTTTTGGGACTTGGAGCACAACCGTCTACATCACAGCTGACATGCAGTGCATACTGCTGAGTTCTCATGATCGTGCATCGGTGAACATTATGAGTCTAAAGACCCTTGCCTATTTGAGGATCGACATCTCCACACTCGAGGAGATCGATGATGTGAGAGGATTCAATGAACAAGGTGAGCTTTAGGTTCTATAGTGTTACCTTTAGAGATAGTGACCGGAAGATCAAGCCAAGTTTTACATCATTGATTTGAATACTTCATTCACTTTTGCTTGGTAGGCCTTGGATACATTAGAATAAGATAATTCCATCCTCCCTCCATCAATGCATCAAGTTCAGAAAAGATGGGATTGAATACTGTGTCAATGGAGATGAAAAGCCATTTTCAGTTAGAGAGGTTGAGATTTATGAGGATGTGACCTACTATCTTCCTCAAAACACCCTTTCTCATGAACTTGGACAAAATTCAAATCAAAATCAAAAAAGAAAAGAAAAGAAAAGAAAAGAAAAGAAAATGAAAGTCCAAGTGAACAAGAAAGGGGAATTGAAGAAGAAATAGATCCACATATTCCACCCATAGTTCATTCCATCATATGGACATGTGGGTAGGATGGCTCAACCTCCACAGCGAGGCAGAGGTAAATAGAGGTGTTCTAGGAAGACTGTTGGCCATCCAACAGGTCGTGGTTCATAGTACTATTCCACATAGACTTGGAATCCAGCTGAGGGATGAGTCTAATGTGATTAGTATACCCAACCCTCTCGGTTCCATTGGAGGTGACTTTGATCCGACAGAGATGAAGACCACCTCCACAAAGCAAAGTATTCAAATTAGTTTATGTAAAACTATTATTACATTGGGAACCTTAGCTCTAACCTCACTTACATCTTAAAAAAGGGTTTAGTAGTTAAGGAAGTCCCTAAGTCCAATGACATGAAATAAGAGATTCTTTTGGGATCATCATCCTCAAGTCCCAAGTTGATGTAGAACTTGAGGAGATACATTTAAAGAATTAATGGAATTACCATTTGACTTTTACTCACCTTGTGTTCATAATCTTATATGGTTTAGTTCCTCATACATGTGCAAGTCGAGTACTTTGAAAAGCTATGGAACAATAATAAAGCACAATAAAAGCAAGACTAGATTCATATAGTGGGTCCACGATGATGATGATTACTTGCTTGTTACCAATCATTTGGAGTCTGATTTTTTCACACAACACCAACTCTTATGAGAATGTGTGTTTAGAAACTCGATGATCCAAGATGATCTCCAAATCAAATGCACACCGAATTTGAAGAGGAGATTCATTCAACAATTGACAAGCTTAAAGAAATCAACCTCGTGATAGAAGAAAATCCACGCATGTACATTCTTGTCGAATGAAGAAGAAACCAATGACTTAGTTAGGCTATCGAAGTTTAAAGACCGCTTCATGGAGTTATGAAGAGATGCCCGATTATCTCCTCGATAGTCCACAAGCTAGCAATAGATCCTAACGCTACCCTATTAAGCAAGCTCCTACATGCATTAGAAATTGAACAAGTCATTTCTAAAGTCAAGAAATTGATCGATGTTTCATCGAAGAAAAATATCCTACCGTTAGCGTCATAATTGTTAAGAAGAAGAATGGCCAAATTTGCATATGTCAATTTTAGGGACTTAAATAAGGCATGTCCTAAGGATGAGTTTCTTCCTATACTAGAATTTAATGGTGGACGCTCATCTCATGCAATCTTCTCTTTCATGGATGGGTCATCTGGCTATAACCAAATCAAGATGTCTCCTGAAGATGAAAGAAACACTACTTTCAAACCCGATCAATCTTCGTTATAGGTCATGCCTTTCATCCCTTAAAATGCTACATACCAATGGGACTGATCTTCAATGAACTCATCCATCATCAAGTTGAGTGCTATGTTGATGATCAAGAATAGAGAAAAGAAGACCATCTCTTTGACTTGAGAGTAGTTTTTGAATGGTTAAGATAATATAACCTCAAAATGAATCCTTGAAGTGTGCATTCAGAGTAGCTTGGAAATTCCTTGGGTTTGTTATCGACACGGGAATAGAAATAGATCTAAAAGATCAAAGCTATCTTAGAAATGCCACCTCCTAAGAGTTTAACTCAACTCGGATCCAAGGATGGTCGTATCTAAGATGCTTTATCTCCAACCTATCGAGGAGATGCAAGCCATTTTCAGCACTTGTCAAAAAAGGATGCCAAGTTCAAGTGGGATGACAAGTGTCAGCATGCCTTTGAAGACATCAAAAAGATTTGGTGAAGCCGCTTCTAGCCTATCTCCAGCCACTCATCCTCTACACTACGTTTGATGACTTCTCGCTTGTTGGCCTGGCCAAGCAAGGGAAGGAAAATTCTCTACTACCTCGCCATCCGATTCCAAGTGAACTATCCACCTATTGAGAAACATTGCCTAGCTTTGATCTTTGCTCAAAAGCTATGACATTATATGCTTTCATAAGGTGAACTTGATCTCAAATAATCCACTATAGTATCTCATGACAAGACTATCCGATGTTTGACATGGTCCATGATTCTCTATAGTTTGATATCACATTCTGCATCTCCAAAAAGGATAAAGCACTAGCGATTTCTTAGCAAAGACACCCACTTCCTGCTGATTCTCCGCTTAGTGATGATCTCCCCGAAGAACAAATCATGAACTTAGGGGAGGTCAACAACTGCCGATGGGAGATGTATTTTGATGGTGCAGCTTCTTTTCACAAAGGGGAAGCACCATGATCTATTCTCCCGTGAAAGAAGGTAGAACTCTAACTCAAGATGTGATGAGATTCTCATACTATCTTTCCAACCCGCACCAACAACTAGTATGAGGCTTTGATTGTGGGAGAGTTAGCCATCACTATTGTCAAGAGCATCAACATATTTGGGGATTCTTTGGTCATCAATCGATTGTCGTCCTACAAGGTTCTCAAACCCAAGCTTCATCATTACAGTATACCATGAAGTATCCCAAATTCAAGTCACCATCTACAAGGTTCCAGTAGAGAACGTAGTAGATGCTTTGGCCAAACTTGCCAAAGAATTGGCATGTCAAGATGAGTCCATTTCAATAAGGGTCCAAAATAGACAAGTCCTATCCCTTATTGATGTGAACTCATCGAGACTTTCTCTTGAAGGGGAGGTTGCCATTGCCAAAATGGACAAGGAGTTGAGGAGGCAACCATTCATAGATTACTTGAACACCGAAAACTACCTCAAGAAAAGTCACAAGCCCATCAGTGAAATAGAGAGCTCTCCTATGCTCTTGATGGCACTATCACGCCCTTGACCAAATGTGGTTACATTTAGACAAACATGAAGCCCATGGCATTATAATCGAGGTACATGTCTATGGAGCACATCAATCCAAAGATGAAGACAAAGATCAGACTAGGATACTACCTTCGATGATTATGACGCATGGATGTAGCTAGAGATGCCATCGTCGTACATGGTGTCCTCCACCAACCACAACATTCTACACCTTACATTGGCCTCATGGCCATTCGAGTGTTGGGGGTACTGACATTAGTGGTCCGATCGATCCTTCTTGCAAGGGGCATCGATTCATCTTAGTTTCCACTAACTACTTTTCCAAGTGAGCAGAAGCCATCCCACTCAGAGAGGTCACAACTCAACATGTGCTTCAATTTTTCAAGAACCATATCATATATAGGTTTGGGTGCCTCGATGAATTATATTCGATAATGGTACTACATTCAAAAGCACGAAGATCAATAGTTTCGTAAAAAGATAGATTGAGATACTCCACCATCTACTACCAGAGCAAATGGCTTAGAAGCATTCAACAAAAACTCTCATCCATATTAAGAAGACTCTTGATGATAATAAATGATAATGGAATGCAATTGGTTGAAGCCTTGTGCCTACCACCACATACCAACTCCAACTCACCTACCATTTTCTTAGTGTATGGGTCCAAACTATTCTCTACCTTTAGAAGTTCAACTCCCATCACTAAGGATAGCATGCAAGATCACTAAGAGCATAAAAAGTTATGGTTAGAAGAGCTCAAAGGTTTGGAGGAGAGTCACCTACGCATGCTAAAACCTCGAGCAAGGCCAAAATGATTCAAGCTCCTCAACAAGTCGGTCCACCGGTCTTTTTCGAGTAGAGAACTTGTGTTAGTCCTAAGGAGACCAATTGTTGCTCAAAAAAGATGGGAGAAGTTTTGAACCCACTTGGGAAGGCCCCTATGTCATAGAGAAGGCCTACCAAAGAAGGATCTTATCGCTTATTGATTGTAAAGGGGAACACCCGATGCTTCCAATTAATGGGCACTATCTAAAGAAATATTACCCATGAAATAAATCATGTTTGAAAATAATCATTAATAAAAAGAACAAAAACTTGATTCCATTCATCAAATCTTCTCTTCTTTCAAAGCATTGTTTGCTTGTCTTACACCAGATGTGTTTAGGTAGTGTAAGAGTCCCCTGGTGCATCCTATCCCTCTTTCACAACACACACAATCTCCTAATGCTATTAGAATAGGTGTAAGAGAACCCGAGGCATCCTATTGATTAGCATAACTATGATAGGTGTGAGAGAAGCCAAGCGACATCCTTTCTTAGTGGGAATCTTAGTTGCCATCCGTGGCACCATTTCATCAAAACCCTAGTGTATTTAAGGTAGGTGTAAGAGTCCCCTTGAGGTGTCCTATTCCTTTTAACACATGCACAAAAATAAACATAAATCTTTTATCTCAAGCTATTTTGATGTGGGAGCAAGCCCCCTATGGCACTCACTCATTAGCCTAGTCGGGCCCACATGCTTCTCTCTAAGATGTCACCCCGTGGTCACTTGTTTGGAGGATGTGAGTCTGTGCTTTCTTCCTAACTTGACCATTAAAACCAACAAGCACTTGTTAGTATGGTCTTCACTACCCATAGTTCTTCATGTTGATTTTGTTTTAAGAAGATGTGAGTCCCCAGCTTTCTTCTTGAACTAATCATCATGATCTAACTAGGTCAGTATATTTGAGGTTTGGATAAGTCCCCGAGGCTCCTTTCCTCTTGACCATTTGAGTTGATATAAGTCCCCTAGTGGCATTCACTCAATCGCCTAGGTTGGATAGCACCCATCGAGTCAAGATACTATCCCAACAATCACCTATAGAGGATGTGAGTCCCCAAGCTTTCTTCTAGTCGATTGAAACCAGATTCGTTGGTTCACCATGTCGACATGACTCACCTTTGGATACACCACTCTGCATATGTGAGTCCCTTGCTTTCTCTTCTGAGTTACACCAAATAATATTGGATATATGACTAGCCATGTCATCTTCTCGTGTTTTGGATTAAGCCCTTAGTGCCCCATCCCGCAGCACTCTATTTGGATCATGTCCTGACCCCATTTATTACACCAGTTACTTTTTTGGATTGACAGCCTCCTTTCCTAGTAGCCACCCCTGGTTGGAGAATTTGTTCATGATGCAGATTCTCTTGGTTCAAGAATCAGATAGGTCTAGCCGATATAAGCTCCTTCTCGTTTGATCCCTCACAAACTAATAGGTCCATGATAAACAATAAACAAAATAAACAAATTAATTTTTCTTGTAGATTAGAATTCAAGCCTCCAAAGGCCCCTCTCCAAGCCATCCTATCTTTAGGTTGTCGAACTCCCCATAGAATTGCTTGACTACCAAGTTGAGATAAGTCCCAGTTGGAACCACTCCCCATACGCCTTAAGTTCAATCTATTTTTCCATAAGCAAGTTACCACAATCCACTTTGAAAGATGTAAGACATGATGCAATTCTTTCTAGCATGATTTTCGCAAATCGACCGCCTAGGTCGTTGATTTGTTGCCCAAAGCATCACCCTTCTTTTGTGGAAGATGTGAGTCCCCAGCTTTTTCCTTAATTGATCATTGCAAACCAAAGGCACTCCTTCGATTGGACAGTTCTCCCATCAGTGGGGAAGCTACTCCCTTTGTAACTGAGATAGGTCTGGATATAAGCTCTCAGTAATCCATCAAACCAATGAATCCATCAAAATAAATAAATCTAAAAAATAAAATTAATCTTGACTATCTTTGAGTTGATCTAAGTCCCCTAGCAGCATTCACTCAATAGTCAGCCAGTTCAATCTGTTGTCTTGCCAATAGATTACCCCAACAACTGGTCTCTACTTTGGAGGATGTAAGTCTACTACATTTTCTTTCTAGTACAATTGCTGCATACCAAAAGGCATCCCTTTGGTTGGCTAGTCCTACTATATGTTTAGTAGACTACCCCTTTGGATTAGTAAATCTGAAGTTAGTCTCCCTCATGGCTCCTACTCAGGTCCATCAAACCAACAAGGTCCATCTCAAAATCCAAATCTAAAAAAATTAAAACAAATTCAACCTCTTCAGAAATTTCTCCTCAAGACTCAAATCAAATCAAACCTCATCCTTGTGGATGACTTGAACTTGCTTCCTAGGAAGGTTCACTCTATCCCTAGTGGATTCCTTTCCCTCTTATGTCTGACATAAGTAGAGCCACATTGCACTAAGCTCTGATTATTTCTACACCTTGAAGGATAGATTATTTCAAGTGCTTGTGATCTCTGTTGTTGATCATTTCGTCAATACGCATGTTCCTTGTCACCACACCACACCTATTGCCTTTGTTGACCTCATTTTTAATGAGCTCTCAACCCCTCCATCTTGGACATAGACTTCTCTCTTAGACTTTAAGAGTTCCTTAGTCTTAAGACACATCTAGTGATTAGTGGACACTCAACCTAGCCCTAGAGACTTAGAAGAGTTAGCCATGAATAGGTCATGCCTGAGTTAGAAAATTTGCCACCCTTAGCTTAACCACTCACTTCCTTCCTTCAAGTCAAACTTAAATCAATTTTATTTGATTTCCAAACTCAAATCCACATGATTGAAATCCATAATTGAAATCCATCATTGAAACCCATGAATGAAATTCCTAAGTCATCTAAGTCAATTCTTAAGGACTTATCAAATCATGATCAAACAAATTGAAAATCGGAGATTTTCTCATAATTCATTTATATTCTCATTTATATTCACAAATGAAATATAAATTCAAACCAAATAAACTCAAATTAAAAATCAATTCATTTCCTAAGTCCTTAAATTTCTTATGGACTTAGCAAATCATAAATCAATCAAACTCATGAATTTTCTCAATTATTTATATTCTCATTTATATTCACATATATAAATGAAATATAAAATAAATCAAATCAAACCTAAAAAAATTAAATTCCAAATTTAAAATCTTTCTTAAGTCCTTAATTTTCTCTTGGACTTAGCCTAAATCATCTCAAATCAATTCAAATTCATGATTTTCATCTCATTTATATTCTCATTTATATTCACATATATAAATGAAATATAAATATAAATCAATCAAACCAAAAAAAAATTCCAAATTTTTAAGTCCTTAAATTTCTCTCTTAAGACTTATAAATCATGATCAAATCACTTCAAATTCTTGAAATTTTCTTAATTCATTTATATTCTCATTTATATTCACATATATAAATGAAATATAAATTCAAACAATCAAAACCAATTCCAAAATAAAACTCAAACCCATTCAAAATCCAACCTAAGCCTTTCAAGTCAAAATCTTGAACTTAGCAAATCAACTTCAAATCAAGCAAACTCTTGATTTTCCTTCATGATTCAATCAACCTACAATCATGAATCCAAATATAAATACAAACTTCAATCACTTAATCAAAATCAATTTAAAAAATCAAACCCCAAATCCATTCATGTTCTTCCTTTGAATATGAAATTGTCAAATGAATCAAAACCCATTTGACTTCAAACCACTTGCAAAATGGATTTATATTTCAATCATAAGTCCATATACAAGTTCAATCAAACTCAAATCAAGCTTTGACCAAGCCATTTGACCCACTTAGGCTCACTTGACCCAAAGTGACCTAAAGTATCCTTATGAGCCAAATTCTAATCCTAACCAAATTGGATTGAATCAAACTCACCTATGCCTCTCATCATCATGGGATGATCAATCAATCAAATTGGGTCAAGCCAAGTCAAACCTAAGGGTTGACCAAGTCAACACTTAACCAAAAATGAAACCTAACATAGCCAAAATCCACCATATAGGCCAAATTGATTGAAACCATTGATCTAAGTTCATTCATGACTATGTTTGAACTTGACCAAGTCAACATTTGAGCCTAACCTAATTAATTTGACCAAGTTGACCCAACTTGACCTAAAAGTCAAAATGTGTCAAAACTTGATCTAAGCCAAATTGATTGAAACCAATGGGTCAAGTTCATTCCAAATCACTTGTTGAACTTGACCAAAGCCTCAATTGGCCAACTAGAAAAATCCTAGCCCAATTGACCTTGAAGCCAACTTGACCTAAAAGGTCAAATTGAGCCAAATTCAAACTTAACCAAAATTGATTGGAAACAAAGACACCAATCCACTTCATATAATTAACTAAACCTAAACATACCCATGACCTAGGTCAAATAGGTCAAATGGGTCAAATTGGTCAACTTGATCCATTTGACCTAAATGAAGTCATATGAACCAAATTAAATTAAACCAAAGCCACCAAAACATTTCAAATGGTCATATGAACTTGACCCAACCCTTGGTTTGACCCACTTGACCAATTTCCTTGACTAAAGTTGACCCATTTTGACCTAAATGGGTCAACATGTGCCAAACCATATCAAATGAACTCCAAATCCAATGGAACTTGGCGAAACCTATTTTCAACATACCCAACATATTCAAATTCAAAAATCAACCAAATGACCATTCTACCCCTAGGCCATAGAACAAATTTTGGTCAAATCCATGTGGAATTTGGTCACCTCTTCATACCAACTTGATACCTTCCTAATAGGTCGGGACCCTATGGAGGTGGTGCACCCAACCCAATGGGTTTGGGTCAGCCCAACTTGACCCAAGGCCAAAACCAGCACATGGCTCAAATGGCCAAATCATGTTCCCACTCAATTTGAAGCACATGGGAGTTACCATCCACTCTACAAACCACCATGTCCAAGCTTCTAACATCAAACAACCCAATCCTAAGGTCAATTGGATCAAAATGAAGCTTCATCTTGATTGCCATGGGGAGATATACTCTAATTCACTTCCAATTTAATCACCATAAGGGTGAAGTTAGAGCCATCCAGAGTGATCCTAAGCTTCTCTAGAGGATTTGAAATTTTCCATTCTCGTTTCTTTTGTGGGAGCTCCATTGATTTCAAACTTTCTCCACACTCAATTCAACCAAATTCCTTTGCACACTCACCTGAGGGTCAAGTCGAGCTGCCTTCCCAAGCTCCAAAGGGAGAAGGCCCATTGATCAAAGCCAGGGAAGAGGAGAGTTGGTCCAAAGCTATCCACTCAACCTAGCTAAAATTTCACCAAAGCTTTGTCTCAACCGACAAGCTCCTCCAAGGGAATCGAGCACGTGATCACCTCGTGGTATATTTTTTGACCACTAAACTCATGTGTTGGTCCTTTGTGAAAGAAATGTTAATGGCAAATTTTAACCTAGATGTGATTGCTCTTTGGTTAGATGGTGTGTGAAAGATTATTTCCCAAGATTCTCCATCTTCCACGCATTTTGATGGACAGAGATTAAATGGACAAGAAATCTCATTTTCCCTTTATGTTATCTAGATTCGATCCTGATCAATGGTGGATCAAATCATAACACCGCCAATGCATGCCGTGACAAGATGTTAAGATTACTCATGGGTCGCGCGGAAAGCACGCCACCGTCGCATGTCATGATTAAGAGAATTAATTAGTTTTAATTAATTTAATTAATTCTAAATCTCAAATTTCTAAAGAAAATATAAATTAAATCAATAAAGATAATTCCTAGAAATTTTAAAATTATTTAATGGATTTTGAATTGTATTTTCTAATTTTGGGTTTTAGAAATTTAATTTTAATTACTCTAATTAATCCACTGATTAATCTCAAACTTCTTGGGTATATTTTGGGGATGCCTCCCCCTAATTTTCTTCTTGGGATTTATTGATGGCTTAATTGGGGAATTGTTCATTTAATTACCCCTTAATGTAATTAAGGTTAATTAAGGGTTTGATTAGTGGTTTAATCTCTTATAAAGTTAAGGTTGATCCAATGAATAGGAGGTTTAGGGAATAATTTTGGGGCATTTCCAAGCTATTCTTAAACCCCTTTTCTTTCTTCCTCTCTTAATTAAAGGGAAATTATCTCTTATTAATTTATAAAATCTCTAAAAAATTTTAGAACTTAATTAATCTATTTTGGGTAGGTGCTTAGGTGTTCAAGACCCTAAGTTTAATTAAGGAAATCAAAACTCAACTCATATGTGTGAGGGCTATTTTGAAATTACTTAACACCTTTGCTTAATTAACCATTTCATGCACCAAATTGTATTATGCCCTTTTCTTCCTAGGTGTATTGTAAAAATTTGAATTCCTTGTGAGATTTTATGTCAGCTCATTGGCTCATAATTATTTGGTTAACTATGCTAAGGTGGTGTAAGTAAGGGTTAATTAACATGTTTAATTCATACCTTAACCTAATCAAAATCTAAAATGAATATATTATCATGTAAAGATTAAACAAAATTGTCAAATACATGTGGGAATGGGTTAGGAACAACAAACTCAATCCACAATTTTAAAATTCAATCAAATTCTAAAATTGAACAAAAATCATATTAAATAAACTTTGATTTACTTTAAGCTTTCTTATTTTATAAGATTGTCTTTAGGATTTAATTAAAGTGAATGTGTTTACATGCTCTCATTGCTTTAGTTCTTTCAATATGTATGTATGTCATGTGGTTTCATGCATCCATTTTCAAAATCAAATTAAAATGAAAATGTTACTTTATGTCAAATTGCATGTGTTGGCTAAAAGTAAGAATATGAGTTCTTATTATCACTATTAAATTCAAATTATTTTCAAAATATAAATGAATTATCAAAATTCAAAGTGTGTTACTTATATATTAATTATTTTGTATGTGAGTAAAATATAATATGTGCTTAGATATGTTTTCCTTCTTCTTCTCTTTAGTATAGTTTAATAGATTTGCAAGATGTATGGTTCATTTGAAAAGAACCTAACACTTGCCTAATTCCATATCCTATTAATCCCTATACTATCACTTAAGAAGGATACCGATGCTTGCACATATAAATTGCATAAACAAAAAAAAAATAAATCAACTAACAATTTGCATTCTTTCTTTTCCATTCATTTCTTTACATATGTTTTGTATTTAATGAAAGTGATATATTAGTTACAACACCTTGTGAGGTTTTAAGCATCCCTAAGTAGGTCTTGTAATTACTTTAGTTAACAATGGGATCATACTTAACTTATGTCTTTCATACTTAGATTACATGTGAAGGTCATGAAACCCCTCACTACTTAAGAAAATCATGCATCATAAACATCCAAATTTTCTTAAATGAATTACCTAGCATGTGTCATAAAGTGTGAAACATTCATTTGTATGTATTTACATGTTTTAGACTCATTCATATGCATGCTATATGTTAAAGAAATGAAGTGATATATGTTTTGTGAATTTAGTTTTTTACTTAATCTTAAAATGCTTTATTTTGATATTTGTAGAGTTCATATAAATTAGGATTAAAAAAAAATAATTAGAATGGTTATTGTCTTAGGAGATTGTGCTTAAGATTATAAATAAAAAATATAAATGCTTTTGTTGTGTGCTTATACCTAAGCATAATCAAATGTGGACTTAGTCACCATGTGGGTGATAAGTCCAATATACATGCTTGGATTTGTGGTTTGTTTTAGCTAACCTTGTTTTGTAAGTGTTAGCTAGATTTACTTTTTTTTTTCTTTAATTTTGCAATTAGGATTTTGGAATGATTGTTATGGGGATTAGATGAACATTGGTCATAAGATCTTATCTTATGCACCATGTGAAGCCTTTGAGCATCCACCTTCCAACCATCCAAAAGAAGGAACCAAAGAAGAAAAAGAAAGAAAAAGAAGAAAAGAAGAATGAAGAAATGAAGCTTGAAGACCCCATAATAATGAATTCTTGCTTAATTGTATTTTAATTCATTTGTAATTAGGTTGTATAAGGGTAGAGCCACCCAATTATTTTTTGGTTTGTGGTAACCACAATGGCCTCTTATTCTTTTGATTAGCTTTATAAATTGATTGATGATTTGTTTAGCTTTGCATTAAGTGGCATCCTTTTCCTAGTTTCTTCCTTGTTTTATTATGTATGGATGTGGATTAGGCTCTTAGGAAAAATAAATCTTTACCAAATTTAATAACTCAAAATTAAAATAAAGACTCATAACCTCATAAAGCTTAGCTAAAATCAAGATAAAAGAATTAGCAACCCTTGGATGAGTACTTCTTTTATAATATCATGCACAAAATGCATATTATTTTCACTCTTGATTGAGGGCTTCCACCTTGCCGAGAAACTTGGCTTGACCTTTGAGAGCCATGGAAACACCTCCTCCTTCTTTCTGAATTTTGGCCAATAATATCATTTCATCATGGCATATGAATCCTATTGAGTCAAAATGATTGTCCAAAAATAAATAAAATAAAATCTGAATTGCATTAGATTTAGGTCATTTGAAGCATACCCTTACATGATCTAGTCTCTTTAGGGAGTGAGTTTAAGGACTTTCTCTAAATAAATAACCTTTTATCTTGCATAAAGCATAAGACTTGTACATGAATTTAAATCATAGGAGTTAGGCCACCTGTAGTAAGTCAAGTAAATAGTGGTTTGTCCTCTAGGAGGCAAACCAAATACATTTTTTTTGCCTTAGATTTTTTTTGGCTCACCAAAGCTCCTAGATTTAGGTAGGTTGCTTCTCCTGTTAAATCCTCACCTCTGGCATTTCATAATCTTGTGTTATGGAATCATAAGCTAAATTTCTAATGAAAAAATTCAACAAAAATCAATTTTAAAAAATGTAAAGCCCAACCATAGGATGTTTTCGTCAAGATCGTGTATCTCCTACTTATCTTTCTTTGGCTTCAATAATCCCTCTCTTTGATCAATCCCATTTGATCTTCTAAAATAAACTAATCGATTGATAGTCCTACCTATTGAAATCTTGAAGATAATGATCATTTACCTTAATCGAGAGAATTCTAAGGATCCATCCCTAGATGTAATTAACTAGGCTCATGATTAACAAACCCCATTTAAAATAAACCTACTTTACTTTCCAAAAGTGAAGAATCTTGGCACATGTGTGCACTCATTATCCTTAGAGTCCTTATTTAGGTGATTAGTCCATTATGACTTCTATCTGAGATAGTACACCTCTCCTCAATGTAGATCACCCTCAAGAACATCTGATCTACTGTCAAAAGGCATAATATTCTTTATATTTCTATTTTCATTTATCCTTCTTTTCCTGAAAAGGAGAGGGGATAGATGAAGGCAAGAAATGTATAGAAGAATATAAAAATTTTCACCACACATATCTATACATGCAAATGTAAATGTTTTGCACTCCTTAATGATGAATGCTAGTAGATATTTTTTTAAGAAAAAATTAGAATATTTCATGTATGCATGATTTTGTTAATTTGAAAAAGAGAGAGATTCTTTTATCCATTATTAATATGCACACTTACATGTATGATACATATGAGTATAAATATTATTTTCTACATAGTGTAAGGTATAAGACCTATTACTTTAAAGAAATGGGTGTCAGATTAATATACCACTTTTTCTAAATACATGTGCATGTACAAAATAAATGCATGGAAAGAGAGTCATGCAAAAAATTTATGTCTATTTATTGATTTGTTTGTTTAATTTATATGTGCAAATAATCCTTTTAAGTGATAACATAGAATGAATGGAATGGATTTAAGCAAGTGTTGTGTTCTAAAATGAACTATACACTTTAAAAAATCCTATTCAAAACTATGTTAAAAGAGAAGAGAAGAAAAGTCACACAAATACATCTTATATTATATCACATGCAAGCTATAAGTTATTATAAGTAGCATACCTTCATTTGAATGTTTGATTTATAAGTTTTGAAAATAATTTTGATTTAATAGTGATAATAGCTATTCATATTCTTACTTTAGCAAAACATGCAATTTGACATAAAGGAAATTTTCATTTTAATTAATTTTTTCAAAAGACATGAATGCATGATTTCATATGACATACACATTTAGCATGCTAGGAAATAGTGATGAAAGCATGTAATTCATTCAATTTAATTAATTCTTAAAGACCCTATGAATAAGATTATTTAAAGTAATCAAATTTGTTTAAAGAAATTTTGATTTTGTTTGAGTTTGATTTGAATTTAGAATGTGAAAAGTTTACTGGTCCTCCCATCTCCACATGTATGTTATTTTAGTTTAATTTTAGAACCATTAGATTGATTTCATATTTTATTTAGGTATAATATTAATTAATTTTACCTACACAAATTTTAACATATTTAACCAAATAATTATGAGCCAATGTATGAAAATCACTAATTTAAATCAGAATGCACCTAAGAAAGAAAGCCTAATGCATTTGACACACAATTAATGATTAATTAGCTAAAGGGTTTAATTTAAGTATTTTCATAACCCTTCCACACATTTTGCTGGTTTAATTGCTAAATGATTTTCTTAAACTACATAAGTTATTGAACACCTAATCCTCTACCTAAGAAGAAGTTGATTAAATTCAAATTGATTTTATAATAAAACTTTGATTATTTAAGACATTTAATAAAGTGATTTTAGATTTTTATCCAAATGAAATAAACTTAGGGGAAAAGATTTGGGAAAGAACTCTTAATCTCATTTAAGTCCATTCATTATTTAAGGTAATCAAGATTAATTAATGAATTTATAAATTTAATAAGTTAATTAATCATTTAATTACATGAGTGATTAGAGATGAATCAATTAATTTCTAATTAACCATTAATAAATTCAAAAAAAATTAGAGAAAGTCATCCCACTAAATAGAGAAGTTTGGAATTAATCAATAAATAATTAGAGTAATTAACATAATTACATTCCCAATAAAATCCAAATTGCATAAAATTTTATCAAAAAATCAATTAAACTTAATTTTATATTATTCCCCTTTGAAATATCTTTAAAATGCATTTAAGTTTGTATTTTTTTTAGTTTCAAATATTTAGTTATGTAATTTTAAAGTTTCTGTGATTAAAACTTAATTAAAACCCCTAATTATATAACTAATCTTGCAATAGTGACATGTGCTTTCCATGTGGTATTGTTGATTATTTAAGTTATCACATTATTAGGTCGGTGGTACTTCATTTTTCCGCCGTCGATCAAAGATGGGGCGGTTAAAGATCAAGCTTATTATTAAAGGGATTAAATAATGGATCTCACTTATTTTAATCAAGACCATCCATCCAAACCACGTGGGATGGACAGTCCATGATTCATCCCAAAGCTCGCCTACGAGAGACGGTGACCATCCATCCTTTAAGGCTTGATCTGAGCTCGATCCAGCTCAGATTGAGCTAGGATTGATCACACACCATCAAGAGGCAAAGAGCAAGACATCCAATGGTTGAATTTACTTGGGATGAAACTTTCTTTCACAAAGGACCAAAACAATCTACACCTAGGCTCGATTTTGATCCATAGCTCGCTAGAGGCTACTACTAATGCTCCCAACCATTGAAGTAGTTCTCTAGTGGATACGAAGCCCTGTTGAAAGTTTGAAGCCTTAAGGTTGAGTAGATTCTCCAATTTGCTAAAGTCCTCCTCCTAAGCTTGCGGCTTTAATCAAACTCTCCCTTCTCGTGCCTTGGAAGCTTGGATGAAGACTTGCGTGGGCTCGATTGGGTCCTTTGAGGGTACTTATAAGAGAAATTGGATTGAAATTGAGTATTGAGTAGGTTGGGATTTCTTACTACCTCCCCTATTTTTAATTTTGATAAATCAAGAAATGGAGAAATGCAAAGAGCTAGAGGATGCTTGGAAAAGCTTGTGAATGCTTGCTCTAGATACCGTCACCTCAATCGAGTGTAAGTGATTATAATTCAAGTGAAATTATGGGGAGTATATCTCCCCCCATAATGATCGGATGGCTGAGCTTTCCTTTTCCATTTTAATCAAATTGATCCCATGGAGTGAGTTAGTTAGGCCATGTTCAGTGGCATGTGATTCAGTTTTAGCCTTGGAGTGGAGTGGTGAAGCTTCCATTTGCTTGAAATGAGAGTTGGAGTGATCCCATGTGGAGATATTCCTATTAGGTGGTTAGTTTTGGCCTTAGGTTTGGTTTTGTTGACCCAAACCCATTGGGTCATGTGCACCACACTCATTGGTGTCCACTTGGTCCATTAAGAGAGTGTTAAGTGACATGAAAAGGATATGATCAAATTCCAAGTGGAATTGGCCATAGGTTACCCCTTGACCTATAGGTAAAATGCTCATTTGGCTTTGATTTCACTTTTGGTAGAATTAGAATAGTTTGAAATTGGGTTGGTCTAAATTTCGAAGAATTCGGAGTTCATTTGATGTCATTTGGCTCCTGTTGACCCATTTAGGTCAAAATGGGTCAACTTGGATCAAGTTGACTAATTGATCAATTTTGTTCAAACCAAAGGTTGGGTCAAGTTCATATGACCATTTGAAATGTGTTGGCATCATTGGTTTGATTTAATTTAGTTTATATTTAATTTTGGCTCATTTGATTTCTTTTAGGTCAAATGGGTCAAGTTGACCAATTTGACCCATTTGACCTAATTTGGTTAGGTAATGGGTTGGTTTAGGTGTGGTTGGTCATTTGAAATGTGTTGCAAGCTTTGGTATCAATCAATTTTTGTTTTATTTGATTTGGCTCAATTTGATCTTTTAGGTTAAGTTGGGTTCCTGATCAATTGGGCTAGATTGGGTTTAGTTGGCCAATTGTGAGTTTGGTCAAGTTCAACATGTGGTTTAGAATGAATTTGACCCTTTGGTTGCAATCAATTTGGCTTAGATCAACATTTGACACATTTTGGCTTTTTAGGTCAAGTTGGGTCAAGTTGGGTCAAGTGGCCAATTGGGCTAGGTTTGGCTCAAATGATGACTTGGTCAAGTTCAAACATTGATCATGGGTTTTGATAAATGGTTTCAATCAATTTGACCTATGGTGGATTTTGGCTAGTTTATGTTTCATTTTGGCTAAGTGTTGACTTGGTCAACCCTTAGGTTTGACTTGGTTTGACCTAATTTGAGTGATTGATCATCTCATGATGATTGTTGCTCACAATGTGAGGCTTAGGTGGGCTTAGTTCAATCTAATTTGGGTAGGATTAGAATTTGGCTCAAAGGGGTACTTTAGGTCACTTTGGGTCAAGTGAGCCTAAGTGGGTCAATTGGCTTGATCAATGCTTGATTCAAGTTTGGTTGGACCCATATATGAACTTATGATTGAAATATAAATCCAATTTGCAAGTGATTTGGAGTGAAATGGGTTTTGATTCATTTGATAATTTCAAGTTCAAAGGGTGAACATGAGTTTAACTTAGGTTTGATTTTTTGAATTTAGTTTTGGTTTGATGATTGAAGTTTATGTTTATATTTGGATTCATGATTGAAGGATTGATTGAATCATGAAGAAAATCCAAAGGTTTGAATTGATTTGATTTTGATTTGGCTAAGTTCAAGAATTTGACTTGAAGAAGCATAGGTTGGATTTTGATTAGATTTGGGTTTGAGTTTTGGTTTGATGATTGAAGTTTATGTCTATGTTTGAATTCATGATTGAAGGATTGATTAAATCATGAAGAAAATCTAAATGTTTGAATTGATTTGAAGTTGATTTGGCTAAGTTCAAGAATTTGACTTGAAAGGATATTAGTTGGTTTTAGATTAATTTAGATTTGAGTTTTGAATTTGATTTTGGATATTTGAATATATATTTCACTTATGTTTGTGAATATAAATACAAATATAAATGGGTTATGAGAAAATTTCTTGAGTTTGAATTGATTTGAATTTGATTTGAAAGAGTTTAGGTTGGATTTTGATTAGATTTGGGTTTGAGTTCTAAATTTGGTTTTGCGCATTTGAATTTATATTTCATTTATATTTATAAATAAAATGAGAATATAAATGGGTTATGAGAAAATTTCTTGAATTTGAATTGATTTGGTCATGTCCTTTTCATGGCCACCTGGTTTTTGAACTTAGAATTCAATCATGGATTTGAGTTTAAGATGGAATCAAAGGGCTTAGGAAAGATTTTTGAACTTAGAATTCAATCAAGGGTTTCAATTATTTGGAATTGATTCATGATTTGAGAAAATCCATTGGAATTCATTTAAGGTTTTTTTTTGGAATTAAAGTTGATTTGAGTTTGAGGTTGACTTGGATTTGGATTTTGACTTGAAAGAAGGAAGTTAGGATTTGGTTCAAGCTATAGGGTAGGCAAATTTTCCTAACACCCCTAAGGCATAACCTATTCCTATGGCTAACTCTTCTAAGTCTCTAGGGGGTTCACCTAGTCACTAGAAGTATCTTAAGACTAAGTTCATGGTGTCTAAGAGGAGTCTTATGTCTAAGATGGAGGGGTTGAGAGCTCATTCTAAAAATGAGGTCAACAACCTTTTAGGTCAATTTGGGCTAGGTTGATCAATTGGGCTAGGTTGGGTCCAATTGACCAAAGTGGAGCTTTGGTCAAGTTTAAAAATGAATTTGGAATGAACTCGTGCTATTGGTTGCAATCAATTTAGGTTGGATCATGATTTGACCTAATTTGGCCCTTTAGGCCAATTTGGGTCAACTTCGATCGTCAAATGGCCATTTGGGTTTGGTTTGGCTCAATTGATGGTAAGGTCATGCTCAATCATTGATTATGAGTTGATGTGAATCAATGGCTTTAATCAATTTGGCGTAGGATGAGTTTGGGCTAGTTTGGGCTTCACATGGACTAAGGGTTAACTTGATCAAATGGCTAAGTTGACTTAGTTTGACCCAATTTAAGAAAATTAATCATCTTAGGGTGATTGTTGATCATGATATGAGGCTTGGATGGGCTTGGTTCAATCCAATTTGGGTTGGATTAGAACTTGGATCAAAAAGATTCTTTAGGCTACTTTGGGTCAAGTGAGCCTAAGTTGATCAATTAGAACCTCTCAAATCATGAATTCGAATAGTCTTAAAACCCATGATTTGGTTTTGGTCTGATTCAAGTTTAGTTGAACTTATATATGAGTCTAGGATTGAAATATAAATTTAATTGCAATCAATTTATGTCTAATGGTTTGATGATTGTAGGTTTCATTTATATTTGGATAGATGATTGAAGTAATGATTGATTCAAGAGAAAATCCATTGATTTTGGCTTGATTTAAGTGGGTTTTGGTTGACTACAAGGAATTAGCTTAAAGGGATGAATTTGTTTTTTTTTTAATTTAATTTTGGATTTGGTTTGAGCTATTTGAGTTTATATTTTAACTATATTTGTGAATATAAATGAAAATATAAATAATTCATGAGAAAATCACTTAAGTTTGGAGTGATTTCGAAGCAAATTTGATTAAGCTCATGACGGAATGTCAAAAGGGCTTAGAAGGAAATTGAATTAGTTTAATTTAGTTTTGATCATTGGAATCTGGGCTTCATTTATTTTTGTGAATATAAATGAATATATAATTGATTTATAAAGAAACTAATTGATTTTGGGTTGATTTCAATGAGATTTATCTATGCTTAAGGAGGTAGGTTTATATGACTTAGGAAGGGTCTTGGTTGGATAGGGATTTATTTTGGTTTAGTTTTGGTCATTTGGGTTTATATTTCATTTAGTGAATATAAATGAAGATATAAATGATTCTTGAAAGGATCAATCAAATTTGGGTTGAATTGGGTGGAGATTTGGCTAAGTCTATGGAATTCAATCATAAGGTTTATGAAGAATTTTGGACTTGGATTTGATCATGGGATTGAATCATTTGAAGTTGGATTTGAATTGAGATTTGATAGTTTAATTGAAGGATTGAATTAATGTTTGAGAAAAAATTAAATGAATTGGGATTGATTTGAATTTGGCTAAGGCTAAGTCCATAAGATGAAATCAAAGGGCTTAGGAAGGGTCCTGAATTTGAGTTTGATCATGGATTTCAATCAAATGTTTGGGAATTCAGATTTGGATTTTTAATTTGAATTTGGATTTGAGGTTTGGTTTGAGATTTGATTTTATATTGGATTTGAGAAGGTGCATATGGATTAGGTTTAGGCTATAGGGTGGATGATTCCCTTAAGTCTTAAGGCATGACCCAATCCTATGATTAACCCTTATGAGTCTCTAAACTTAAGTTAAGTGTTCACCTAATCACAAGAAGTGTCTTAAGACTAAGGAACTCTTAGTGTCTATAAGAGTCTAAGATCTATTTCGAGGAGGTTGAAGACTCACTCTGAAAGTGAGGTCAATAAAAGGACCCCCAATAGGTGTGTGTATGGCGAGGCACACGCGTGTATTGATGATTGAGATGATCAATAACATCTGAAGGATTGCAAGTGCTAACAGAAATTATCTACACTTAAACCCAAGATGTAGATAAAATCATGATCTTAGTGTAATGCAACTTAACTTATGCCAAAGGCATAAGTGAGCAAAGAAAATTTTATTGGAATTTCATGCCAAGAACATGAAGCAATATCTACTAGGGGATCACACATGCATTGGATATGACATGTGAGAGGTTCATGACGAAGGTATAAAATGGGGAATCACCTGGGGATTGAGATTTGAATTTAGTTGATATGGATTGGGGAAAGAAGGTCCATTGGGGATTAGAATTTATAATCTGCTGGGGATAGGTGCATGAACCTTCTACTAAGGAAGTAGGTTCAAGTCATGTGAGTTTGATTTCATGAAGGTATTCACTAAGGATAGGAGTTTGTTAAATTATTGTTGGTAGGCATCCACTAGGGATGAGAATTTGATTTGATTTAATTTGTGAGTATGGGGCTCCATTGGGGAGAGGATACAATTTGGTTTAATGTGAGGTTGAGGGTATATATGATGGAGATATGAGCTCGGATCTGCTAGGGGATAAGGTGGATTTAATTTATGGATTTCTTTGGTTTGTTTAGGGAAGTATCCATAGGGGATAAGAGGGGATTTAATTTATGGACCTTGTCAGTATGCAATGGATCTACTTAGAAGGAGCTATGTCAACCTTGGCCTATATTAGATTTATAAATCTAAAGGGATAGTCTACCATCCACAAGGTAGAGCTAACCAACCAACCTAGGGGTGATTACTGAGAAAGTGTCACTAGGGACTTATCTCAACTTGAAAATAGTCAAGGTTAATTTCATTTCAATTTAATGGGCCCTCTTGGATTGTGATGGATTCACTAAGAAGGGGCTATATTAGCCATGGCCTATCTTAAGTTTACAAATCCAAAGGGATAGTCTACCGATCGCAAGGTAGAGTTAACCAACCTAAGGGGTGCTTTTTAGTGTGCAACGGTTATGCTAGGGAGAAATCATGTAGACTTACATCTTCCGAAGTAAGGAATAGCCGCTTGGGTGATCAGTTGGTAGCACAACAAATTGAACTTGACCTAAGGCTGCTTATAGGTGTGCAACAGTCGTGCTAGAGAGAATGCATGTAGACTTCATCTTCCAAAGCAAGGATGACCACCACAGTGACCTATTGGCACAAAAGTGACTATCTTGAGAGTGCATGGGGACTTATCTCAACTCAAGAGTAAGCGACTAGAGAGTTTTCTTGCGACATAAAAATAGGATTGCTTGGGAAAATGTCGGTGTTCTCTTAATCCAGAAGCAAAAATATATATTTTGTTAATATGTTTGCATGGACCCTTCTAGTGTGCAAGGGACCACACTAAGAAGGGGCTTATATCAACCTTCTCTTACCTCAGATTTACTAGACCAAAGGAGAATCTGCATATCCGCAAGTCAGGTTCTCCACTCACAGTGGTGGCTACTAGGAAAGGGGGACTGTCCAATCCAATAGTAACCCAGGTAGTATCTAAATTGAGTTGCAAAGGACGTGATCCAAATACAGTGCCCACAGGGGAGGTGCCGCTAGGGGATTTATCTTGGACCTTGTTAAAAAAAGCCTATAGGTGTACGGTGGCCAACTCAAGGAGAAAGCTTATAGACTTACATCTATCATGAGTGGTGTATCCACAGGGTGGGTCATTGTCAGCATAGTGAGGATCAACCAACCTTAGGTGCTCATCGATGTGCGACAACCAATCTAAGAAGAAAGCTTCTAGACTTACATCTTTATAGACAGAAATGATCACCAGGATAGTCTGTTGTTTGCGGAACAAATTCTATTCAATCTTGACTACTAAGCGAGGAGTCCCATGGAAGGACTAGACCCAGACTTGAAGTAGTCAGAAGGAAAGGAGCCATTGGGGGACTTATCCTAAGCCTCAAATATACTCGACCCAATCAGTGCATGATGTCTAGTTCAAGAAGAAAGTATGTAGACTTACATCCTCTTAAAAAAAGTTAACATAAGGTAGCTTACCAACTGCGCAATAAGGCCTAGAAAACTAATAAGACACTCACCAATTTGTAATGGTCAAGTCAGGAAGAATGCGTGTAGACTTACATCCTCCTAACAAGGAACTATTAGGGTGACACACTAGTAGAGTAACATGTCAACCTGACCTAGAGTAGCTAATGAGTAAGTGCCATAGGGATTTTATCCCACATCAAAGTAGCCCAAGATAAAAGATGTGTTTATTTCATATGTGGTCGTGTGTATTTTGTGTTTGTGATATGCTAATAAAAGATAGGACATCACTCTAGTTCCTTACACCTACCCTAAACACATTGTGGTAGATTCACAAGCAAAGATGTTTTCAAAAAAATTGAAGAGATAGAATTTGAGATAAAAATTTTTATTGATAATTATTTTCAAACAAGATTTATGGGAAATATTTCTTTAGGTAGAGCCCATTGATTGAAAGTATTGGGGGCTCTCTCTTATGATTGATAAGTTGATAAGATTCTCCTTGGTAGGCCTTCTCTATGACAAAAGGGCCTTCCTAATTGGGTTCAAACTTGTCTCCCATCTTGCGATGGGCAATAATTGGTCTCCTTAGAACTAAAACAAGCTCTCCTACTTGAAAAGCTCTAAAATGAACCAACTTGTTGTGAGCTTAGATCATTTTGACTTTGTACAACTCGAAGTTCTGGCATGCCCGTATGCCCCCTCCAAACCTTTGAGCTCTTCTAATTGCAACTTGATGTTATGCTCCATTGCGATCTTGCTACCCATAGCTATCCTTAATGATGGAAGTTGGACTTCTAGTGGTAAAACGGTTTCAGACCCATACACTAAGGAAAATGGGGTAGATTGAGTTGGAGATCTATATGTGGTGCAATAAGCCCATAAGGCTTCAACCAACGGCTCATGCCACTATCGTTTATTGTCATCAGATGTATTCTTTAATATCTGGATGAGAGTTTTGTTGAAGGCTTCTACTAAACTATTTGCCCTCGGGTAGTAGATGGTAGAATATCTCTAATGTAAGTTGCGTCTTTGGGCAATGTTGTTGATTTTAGTGCTCTTGAATGCAGTACCATTATCGCATATAATTTGTCAAGGCACCCCAAATCTATATATGACGATATGGAAAAAAAGAAATGCTATTGTGACGAAAGTGGGATCCCGCCACTTGGAAAAGTAGTCGATGATCCGTGATAAATGACCCTTGGAAGAAGGAGGATCGATACCACTATCGCATTCCCCAACACTCAAATAATGGGGCCAATGTAGGGTGTAGAATATTGGGTGGTTGGTGTAAGACCACACCATGCACTTGACATTGGTGGCATCTCCTAGCTACATCCATGCAATCTGTGATCATCAAAGGCCAGTAGTATTCTAGTCTCTTGATCTTGGCTTTCATCTTTAGACTGAATTGATGAGCTCCACATAAACCTGAGTGTACCTTAGTCATGATCTTATGGGCTTCATGTTTGTCTAAACAACGTAACCACATATGATCGAAGGACTGCCAGCAGAAGGTGCCATCCATGAGAGTGTAGGAAAGGGCTCTCTGTTTCATCTGATGGGCTAGTGACTTCTCTTGAGGTAGTTTGCCTATATTTAGATAATCCGTGAATGGTTACCTCCATTTTGACTTGTCATCCGTTTTGGCAACAGAAACATCCCCTTCAAGAGAGAGTCTCTCGATGAGTTCAACTTCAATAAGGGATAAGAATTACCTATTTTAGACCCTTATTGGTATGGACTCATCTTCCAGAAATGCCAACTCTTTAGCAAGCTTGGCTAAAATATATTCTACATTATTTTATCCTCGAGAAGTCTTGTATAAGGTAACTTCAGAGATTTGGACCAACAACTTCATAGTGTACTTGTGGTAGTGATGGAGCTTAGGCTTTAGAACTTTCTAAGACCCAAAGATTTGGTTGATGACTAATTGAGAATCCTCGAAGATATTGATATTCTTGAAGCTTAGAATAATGACTAACTCAAGACTGGTGATCAGAGCCTCATATTCAACTTTATTGTTGGTGCATGGATTGGATAGATGATATAAGAATCTCATCACATTACAGTTCAGAGTTAGGAGAACTATTCCTACCTTTGCTTTTCCAGAAGAGAAGATCATGATTCTTCTCCCTTTTGAAAGGAAGCTGAACCATCAAAATACATCTCCCAGCGGTGAATGCTAATGTCCTCTACGTTCATGATTTGTTCATCGGGGAGGTCATCACTAAGCAGGAAATTAAAAAGAAGTGGGTGTGATACTAAGAAGTCCGCTAGTGCTTATCCTTTCACTACATGGACGGGTACAGAAGTGATGTTAAACTATAAAAAATTATGGACCAACACGGTAACCATCCAAATAATGTCGATCGTGTCATGAGATGTTGCAGTGGATTGATCCTAGAGATCAAATTCAACTTATGAGAAAGCATGAAATGATGTAGCTTTTTGGATGCGAAGATTAAAGCCAGGTAATGCTTCTCAATGGGTGGGTAACTTGCCTCAATGGGGATTAGATGATGACTGAGATAGTAGAGTGCATTCTCTTTCCCTTCGTCATTGGCTTGTACCAACAAACAGCCAAGGGAGTCATCTAATGCAATGGTATATAATATCAATGGCTTGCCCATGATAAGGGTTACTAGAATTGACGGCGTCATTAGGTAGTGTCTAATGTCTTCAAAGGCATGCTGGTACTTGTCATCCCACTTGAACTTGACATTCTTTTTGACAAGTACTGAGAATGGCTGGCATCATCCTAATAAGTTGGATATGAAGCATCTTATATACGCCAACCACCTTTAGAATGATTTGAATTGAGTTAGACTTTTAGGGGGTGGAATTTCTAATATCATCTTGATTTTATTCAAGTTAATTTCAATCATTACAACAACAACCCAAGGAATTTCCTAAGCTACCCAATGCACACTTCAGGGGATTCATTTTAAGGTTAAACTATCTCAATTGTTCAAAAGCTAATCTCAAGTCAAAGAGATGGTCTTCCTTTTCTTTACTATTGACTACAGGATCAATGACATAGCACTCGACTTGATGATGAATGAGTTCATCAAAGATCAGAGTCATAGCCTGCTGGTATGTAGCGCCAACATTTTTAAGGCTGAAAGGCATTTCCCTCTAGCAAATAATTCCAATCGGGGTTCAAAAAATAGTGTTCCTTTCATCCCCAAGGGCCATCTTTATTTGGTTATATCCAGATGAGTCATCCATGAAAGAGAAGAATGCATAAGATGAGGCAATGTTCACCATCAATTCTGGGATAGGAAGTGAAAATTCATCTTTTAGACATGCCTTATTTAGATCTATAAAATTTATGCATATGCAAATTTGGTCATTCTTTTTTAACTAGCACAAGCCAACGTAGATATTTTTCTTCTAAGCCAAGATTGATCAATTTCTTGACTTCAAAAATGACATGTTGTTCAATGTTTAATCACATGCATCTATGAGCTTACTTGATATGGTTAGTACTAGGCTCTATTGCTAGTTTGTGGAGTACAGAGGAGATAAACCGCATCTTCATAACTCCATGCAAAAACTTAACAAACCTAACTAAGTCATTAGTTTTAGTATTATTCAACAAAGAACTAATATATGTCAGACGTGGATTGTCTTCAGCTCCTAAGTTAATTTCTTTGAGCTCATCGATGGTTGATCTGATCTCCTCTTCAAACTCTGGTTGTGCATCTTTGACTTCAAAGTCATTTGGATCATTTGAAGTTTCTAAACACACCTCCTCATATGAGTTAGTATGATATGAAAAGAACCTATCAAATTCCAAATGATCGATGATGACTAGGCCATAATCATTATCATCGATTGGATCCAATTTACTGAATCCTAATCGTGGTCTTAATTGAGGGTGTCTGCTTTGGTTGTCTCATAACCTTTCAAAGTAGTCTGACCCATGTTTAGACCAAGTATGTTGGATTAATCCCTTCTTTGCTAGATTAAGAACACAAGGCGAGTACCAATCAAAAGACAATTATATTAAACCTTTATATGAATCCTCCTCAAGTTCTACATTAACTTATTGCCTTGAGGATGATGCTCCCAGACAGAATCTCTAAGTCTTCCCATCAATGGATGACTTAGGGGCTTCCTTAACTACCAAACCCTCAACTTTTTGAGATGAAAATGGGTTTAGGGCTAAGGTTCCCAACTGACGCCTGACTATTTCATATGAATACTTGGATATATTTATGCTTTACTTCGGAGCCCAGTCTTCATCACTATTCTGCTCAAGTGTCACCTCAAAAGGGATCTTTTATAGAGAAGAGCTGGTTGGTGTGATAATCACATAAGACTCATATTATGAACTAGATTTTAAGTCTGTGTGGATAATAGGTGTACTCCTAGTGGTTGGGACATACCTCCTATTGGGTGGCCAATAGGGAGGCTTTCCACCTCAGTGGTTGCCTCTGAATTGTCCTCTAGCTCTATCTTATGGAGGTCTAGTCATCCTACCCATATGTTTGAATGGAGTAACGAACTGTAGGTGGAATCCAATGTCAGGCTCTATATCTTCCTCTGAGTCCATGTCTCAACCCTTTTATTTTCTTTTTTTATTTATTTTTTATTTTTATTTTCTATTTCTTTTTTTTTCCTCATAGGGATCTTGATTAAGTTCACAAGAATGGACTTGCTAATTTTGGGAAGGAAATAGGCTGCATCCTCATATATCCTGACCTTATGAACTGTGAATGGTTTGAGATCTCATTTGACACAGCACTCAATTCCATCTCTCATGAACTTCATGCACTGATGTAGAGAGGATGGAACTATGTAGTTTTCATATATCCTTTGACACAGTACTCAATCCCACCTCCCCATGGCTTGCACCATCGCTTCCCTCGCCTACTGCTCTACCATATGCTTGATATTCTTTTCATGCATGGAGGTTCCATCTATGACCTTCCTATGCAAGCTACCAACATCATCCTCTCTGAGTGCACCTAGATCTTAGCATACCAACTTTGTATGTCAAAGGAGAAGACTGTGAAACTGGGGATGAGGTCTGTAATGCTAAAATTACTTGCATCAACTCCTCTATGTTCTTCTCCATCCTGTCAATGTGATCATCCTTCTGCCTGAGCTGGTGGAGGAGGTGATGAGTCATGTGAGAAGTGTCAGCTCCCTGGCTAAGTTAATCTCACTATAAGTACCCCTGTGTGTAAACCATACGGACCTCAGCTGTCTTGTCCAATATGTCATCCTCGTTAGGATCGAAGCAAACTCTACCCTCTTAATGGATCACAAGAAGTTATCTTTCTCGCAAGTCCTTTAATATGTCATCTAATGATCGATCTACTATGTCTAGTTGGGCCGGTATGAACACCCACTAATGTCTAACCATAAGACTATGCTTATTTGACTCCATGCACCTGATGTTGTCCACCACAAGACTTCCTCGGGAGGATTCCATGGGGACTATGTTTATGTCCCCTCTCTCCCTCTGCTCATGAGGTGGTGACCACAACACCTTGGGTGCCATTCCAACCATACGAGGGAAGGGATTGAGTAGAAAGCTGATCTCACCTCAATAGGTGGAATGGATGAAGTGGGTTTTAAGATCACTAAGGCGGATGGTATTTTGAATTCTAAAGCTTGGTGGGGTGGTAGATGTAGAAGTTTTAAGGGTGATGGTGGATGGAGAGTGGACATGTGATGGCAACACTACCTCTCTTGAGATCTTGCTTTGAACCATGGCGAAGAATAATATCGAATGATTGCCCAGTGGCAATGTTAGATTCATGGGGAGGCTACCACTACCGCATACATGTGTCTCTCTCTCTTGCCCATGTCAGTTGATACTTGAGCCTTCACAGCTCTCTCTCTATAGATCTGACCCCCTAAAACTCTTAGGGATCATAGATCTTCAATCAAATAATGAACGACTGAGGTTTCTCTACTAACCTGTGAAGAATAGTCTAAGATTGATAGTGGCACGCTTATTAACCTAGGGTGCTAGTGGAGATGGATCCTCCTATAATCCTTCTCTTCATCTAAGGCTAAGAGGGGATGAAACTTACTGCCACTCAAGAGTGGAGAGGTCTCAAGGGGAGATCCTTCCTGTGGTAGATTTATCTTGGGTACTGATGATGGACCTTTGTTGAAAAAGCGGTGTGAGTAAAATAATGAGAGATGGAACTACTTAAAGTGAGGGAGACTTCTTGGAAGCCAAGATAGCCTTCCCTTAGGGTGACCAAAGAGGAGGTAGTAGCTCTCACAACTATGTTGAAATGATATAAAGTAGTTTGAAAAGAGATAATGTGGTGTGAGAACTAGGGCGGCCTTCCTCTTCAATGAGGGGAACTAAGAGTCAGATGGAATGTCAAAAAGGATAAGTGGCATCTATCCCGCCACCTCCTCCCTACCAACATTTGTGAGGGTTGTCCCCTCATAAGTAACTAGGACTCCCTCTAAACCATGGCCAAAGTAAATTAGATGCATGATGGCGATTATGGTGAGATTGGCCTAATCCAAGGCCAGATCCACACCAGGGGGGAAGGAGAAAATAAACTTGCCGGAAGCCATAATAATTGATGAAAGTGAAGAAGATTGATTACAAAATCACTACATTTGTGAAACAAATAAGTGATGCTTTGATATTTATCTTCAATCATTAACTGAGATTTGATTTATATTTTGAACCCACTTAACAAATTTAGGTATGAAGTGTTCAAAATTTTGAAAGATTTTCATATTTCAAGGAGACTTATTATGAGTTTGATTTGGAACACATACTTAACCAATTTAAGTAGGTGAAGTGGGGTCAAACATGAGAGATTTGGATATATATATATATATATATATATATATATATATATATATATATATATATATATATATATATATCTGTGTGTGTGTGTGTGTGTTCATATTTTGTTTGAAAATTTGATTTGGAGAACCTTTACTTAGCAAATTTGGTATGCTAAAAAAAGTTTTCAATTATATGTTTAAAACTTTGGTGAAAACATCTTTGTGTGTGATGATTGGTTATGTGTGTGATATATGTTCATTTGATTTGAAAAATGGGACCTTTTACTAAACAAATTTGGTATGTTAAGTTGAGGCCAAATGTGTTGTGATATGTGTTGATTTGAAAATGAGATTCTTACTTAACAAATTTGGTATGTTGAGAGCAAATGTGATTTTTTGAAAGAGGGAAATCTATTTAATAAATTTTATGTTAAATAGAATTCAATTTATTTTTGTGATTTTTTGAAAATGATCTCTACAAATTTCGATTTGTCAAATGGATTCTAAATGTGTTTTGATGTTCAAGACTTTGGAAGAGAGGAATTTTATTTTACAAATGTAAGAGTGTTAAATAGAATTCAATTTTGTTTTGATTTTCCAAAAAAGAAGGGAACCCTCATTTAACAAATTTGAGTATGTCAAATGGAGTTCAAATATGTCTTGATTTTGTGTTTAATTTCTTGCTTCTGAAAAAAAAAAGGAAACTCCAACTCTAGCACATAAGGAATATGCTAAGTGGAGTTTCAATTTTATGTCATGATTTCATTTGAAAATAATCTTCATTCAACAAACTAGAATGGAGAGATAACTATTTTCAAAATGTGCTTTAAAAATTTGGGTGTTTATTTTTGGATTTGTTCATGTGTGTATATTTGAGATCTATGGATGTACTTATTGAGGTGATTGGGCACGACATCAAGGAATAGTTCACTATCTCAAAAGAAAGAAATCACCACCCTATGATGGACCTAATCACCTAATGAGGACTCCTAAGGCATAATGGATCGGGTCTACAAATATACGAGATTTTTCCTACTTTACATGGAAAATAAACCATGATTTATTTGGGTTCTAAGTTCTCAAGCCCCATAGTTAATTATATCTTAAGGAAAATGAATCCCTTAAGAATACTCTCGATTAAAGTAGGCGATTATCATCTCCAAAGAATTCAAAGATAGGACTATCAATAAATTGTTTTAGAAAATCAAGTGGGATGAATCAAAAGGAGAGAGTTATTATCGACACCAAAGGAGATAAGTAGGGAGTGCTCATGATATTAAGAAAACTAGTCAGCACTCCAATCTATCCTATGGTTGGGCTTTATATATTTGAAATCGAGGAGATTTATTTATTTGAGTTGAAATTTTATTAGAAATCTAGGGCTTACAATTCCAAAATACACGATTATGTAAATGCATGAGAGTGAGGATTTATGCTTATAGCCCATAAAGGGAAACATCAACCTTAGATCCTAAATCTAAGGAGCTTTGGCGAGGGCCAAAGCATGACCTAAATCTAAGGCAAAAGTGGGTATATGGTTTACCTCCATAAGAGAGAGTAAACCACTCAACTGTTAAACTTATTATCACTTGGAGTGGGAGTCAGTTAACTCCTCTTATGCTTTAAATCCATGTAGGCAAGTCATATACTTTTGCAAGATGGCAAGATTGTTATTATTTAGAAAAAAAACTAAGTCCTTAAACCCACTCCCTAAGAGAGAGAGGGGTATGAATAATGACTTAAATCTAATGCAAATTTTATCAAATTTCATTTAATTTGGGACTCTTTATTTTGACACGGCTATGAGATTTTGTATGCCTAAATGAGAGAAGTTGATTATGGGCCAAATCAAAAGGAAAGAGGTGTTCTTCCATCATATTCTTAAAGGTTAAGCCCATTCTATCGGGCAAAGATGGAAGCCTCTTAACAAGAGTGAAACAAGATGGTTATGCATGATATTAAACACATACAACATCCAGCTAAGGGGTTGTTAAATATTTTATTATCTTGATTTAATACCTAGGCTTTTATGTGAGATTGTGAGTTGTTTTACAAGTTTAGTTATAAGTTGTTAGTGGGATAGAAAATTTATTTTTATCCTAAGAGCCTTATCACATCTAAGCCATACAACAATCACCAATCATAAACAAACTATGAAAAGGCATGCTTTTTTCTAATGCACAAGCTAAATAAAATATCAAATAATTTTATAAAGCTATCGCAAAAGAATAAAAGGTTGATATGGTACCATATAACAAAAAAGAAATGTGGTATCTCTACCCTTATAACCGATTATAAGAAAATAATTATAATTAAGAATAATGAATGTTATGGGGGTCTTCATTTATCATTCTTCATACTTCATTTCTCCATCTTTCTTTTCTTTAGTTGATTTGCCCTATTTGTTTCTTCCTTCAAGTTTGATTTAGATATGGTTGCTCCAAAGGCATTACATGGTACATAAGACTTAGTCTTATAACCAATGTTCATCTTAATCTCCCATAACCTTCATCCTAATCCTAAAGCAAAATTACATTGAAAGAAGGAAAATAAATCTAACTACACTTACAAAATAAATGTTACCTAAACATACCATACAACCCAAGCAGTTATATGAATAATTTGGACTTAGCACCCCACACATGGGTAACCAAGCCCACCTTTCCTAACTTGGATTATGCTTAGGGGCTAAGCAACCTGCACAATAGAAGCATTTATATTTTTTTTATTTAGTGGCCCCTTAAGCACAACCCCCTCCAGAAAATATGATTAGGCTAATATCGGCCTAACATCCAGACTACGCCAATACACCCTAACATCCTGTATAAAATAATACTCACAAAATAAGCTTACATCAAATCATACATCACCTTAACATAAAGCTAAAAATGGTGACTTAGTCTAATGTGTGTGAATTAAAGCTTGTGTGGTATGTCCTAACTAGGCTTTAGAGTTGTAATTTGGTAAGTGTGAGGGATTTAATTTATAAAGGGTTGATTTCTCTTTAAGTGGTTTAATTGATTTGAAGATTTTATTTAGTGCTTTCTTTTATTTTATATGGCCTACACTTAACAACTAAGTGCTATAAAGAGAAGAAAGAGAGGGAACATCTCTTTCATCCCTACCTTAAGTCACTTCTAAAGCAAGTTAATTAATCAATTTCCTTTAGTGAATGGCTTATTATGTGTTGTAATCAATCTTTAGTTTAGGTTCACTCTAAATAATGTTATTCAATAAGAAAGACATCTTAAGATTAATTAGAATGAATTACTATCACATAACACATATTATTCATTTTTTTCCATCATTCATTTCATATGTATATCATGCATATGAATAAATCCTAAGCATATATACATGCAATGTATATTTAGCATACTTAATGATAAAATGCAAAGAATATGTTTCGAATTTAAATATTTTATTTGATTGAATTATGAATGCATGTCTTTTTTATAGAAAAGAGGGATTTTTTTATCCATTAGCTAAATACACATTCACATGTATAAAAGTTTTAAGTGATGATGCCATTATTTTCTTAAAGCGTAAGGTATAAGACCTACTTAGGCTACTTAAAGCCTTAGCGGGTGTCGTGACTAATATACCACTTTTCTTAGATACATGTAGATGTATACAACTATAAAGGATAGGAAAACCATGCAAAAATTGATTTGATTTGTTTATGATTCTTATTCATTGCCACATCACATATACACATGTATAGAAGTTTTAAGTGTAATGATGCCATTATTTTCTGCACCAATGGGTGTAAGGTACAAAACCTACTTAGGGATACTTAAATCCTCACAGTCGCAAGGTGTCTAGACTAATATACCACTTTTCTCAGATGCAGATGAATGTATAAAAAGAACCACAAGAAGAAGAAGTCATTTTTGATTTGATTATATGATTTACGTATGTGATATGAAATTCTTCCTAATTCTTAACATGGAAATGCATAGAATAGATTTAGACAAATGTTGTATTCTTTTCAAATGAACTATACATTTGTAAATTTTATGAATCCATGTAAAGTAAAGGAAAGAGACTTTATATCACACATATCTTATATTATCAACACATGCTTATATAGTATTTGTAATTAATCACTCCATATATTATAATTGATTTAAGAGCTTTTGAAAATAATTTGATTTAATAGTGATAATAGCCACATATTTTTATTTAAATAAAACATACAATGACATAAAAGAAACCATTTCATTTTGTTAATTTTAAACGAAATGAATGCATGATTACATATGGCAAGCAACATTTAACATAATTGGAAAGAAATAAAGGAACATAATCACATAATCTTATTCATTCCAATTAATTCCTAAGAATAATCATACTAAACAAAGCCATTTAAAACAAGCCAAAGTTCTTTGATGTTATTTCATCTTTATGTTTGATTTGAGTTAAGGAAAGTGAAATAGGTTTATTGGTCCTAATTCCATTCCCCATATGTGAGTTAATTTTGGTTTAAGGAAGAAGTAATTAGATTGATTTTATGATTTAATTAGTGGGGTATGAATTCAATTAATTAACCCTTACCTACATCACCTTAAGGTAATTAACTAAACAATAATGAGCCAATATGATATGCAACCACATGAAAAGTAAATAGCAATGCTCCTAAGAAATGAAAGGGCCTAATGCAATTCATTTTAATTAGTTAATTGCTTAAGAGATCACTTAATTACTTTTTATGGTTTTCTCACATGTGAGCTAACCATAATTTCATTATCTCTCTCTTTAGGTTATTGAACACCCAAAGAGCTACCCAAGATTAGACAAGTTTTGGAATAATGATTTCAATTTAATTAATAAGTCATTTAATTAATGAATTAAACCATTAATTAATCCAAATTGATTTCAAGTCAAGTGAAATGAACTTAGGAAAAGAATGGAAAGAGCCCCAATCTCATTCCCATGTCCATTCATTTCTCACAATGATTAAGAAGCTTAATTAATGATTTTCTTACTAATTAGCATGTTAATTAATCACCTAATTAATTAATAAAGTATTTAAGGCTAAGACAACCAATTCAAATCCCAAGAAAATTATAGAAGGCAGAGACCATCCCATTAATCAACCTCAGAATGTTTGAAATTATTTACTTAGGTAATTAATAAGTAATTAAGCTAATTATTTTTTTACTTAAACTCAAATTAAGTATTTAAAATTAATTAGAATTAATTTTAAGTTAATCTCCTCTAAAATACCTTTATAATGAGTAATTATTTAGATTTTTTTACAATTATTTATATTTTTTTTAAGTTTTAGTTGATTAAGATAATTTTCATGAAGTTTGTTAATTTATTTTATTAAAATAAATCATTTGAACTTCAAATTTCAATATCTTTTAATACATAAGTGATTTTCATTTGAATTTTTTATGGTAGGTATATTTTAGCTTCAATTTCAATCTCTGAAAATTTTAACTTAATCTGGAGTATATTTTTAGTTTAATTAATAAAATTTGATTTTTATCAAAATTTAAATTAAGCTCAAACCAACTTGCAAAAATTTGGGGGTTTTATGTTTATTGAATTCCTCTAGGAAAGAAGAATCCAATGAGCCCTTATTTGTAATTTTTCACAAAGTATTTTATTTCTATGAATTTTTGAAGTTTCACGTGTTTTGGATAATTTTTAAAATCAGAAAATCCTTAATTTCTCACTTAACACAGTCAGCATTGCACATGACACTGATGTGGCAACGCAGTGCCACACGACGTTGCATGATTGGATGTGTGGTTCTATGGCACATTCTCATTGCGCTGATGACGGCGCGCGCTGCGGAATCGAGGAAGTAAAACAATACTGACACAATTTGGACCATCCGATCGTGGATTGGATAATCCAGATCTAATCCATGGGATCTTAAGGTGGATCACGTGATCTAGGGGTCAGAAAGACACTAGTATGATGCGATCTAAGTCATCCGATCACCTAAACATGGGATCAGATGGCTGTTGTTCATCGACAGGAGAAACTGATGAGAAAAATAAAAAAATGCAAAATGAGGTCTGATTGGGCTCATTTTTGTGTCAATCTTCTCCAAAAAAATTCTATTTCACATTGGGATCAAATAAAATAAAAAATTCCTAGGATTTCTAAGGAAAAATCTTTAAAATGCATGAAAATCATCACAAAAAGCAAGAAATCCTAAGGCCGGCTGTGTTTTTGAAGATTACCTCACTGAGGATAATTTTTAGCGATGATGATGATCTGAGCATGCTTTTGAGTGGGGAAGGAAGCCTTGAATGAGCCCAGCCCTCTTGCCTTCCTTCGAAACGATGCCTTTTCTAATCGCCACAACTTTCTTGCCAAAATCCACTTATTTTTTTTGGTATTTTCACCCCAAAATCAAGTGGGAATGATTGTTGGTTGGCTTGGGAGCTTTAAGGGATGAAAATGAGAGTGGGAGGAGGCGTTCTTTAGCCTCTAATGCCTTAGTCTTAAAAGTGGCTGAAAATCCCTCATTTTATTTGATTTTTTTACTCTAAAAATTGTCACTTGGCTTGAGGTGGTTGGGAATAGAAGGGAATCATCTTAGGTGGCTCTTTTTGATTGGCTATGGCATGAAAAGTGGCTGCCATAAAGGATAAATGGGTGCCCTAGCAAGGGGATGTGGGAGTCCTTCATGCCAAGGGTTCCAATGGGAGAGGTGAGGTGAATTCAGTTCCCTATGAGTCATGGCTACCCCAACCACCTCTTGGGTTAGATAATCAATGTCTTTGGTGCCTATGTGGACCAATGGATTAGTGCCAAGTGGCCAAGTAAGAGAAATGATCACTTGGGCAAGTGTCTTTTCTCATGGGATGCCCTTGACCTAAAGGTAAAGTGGACATTTGATATTGGATTTGATTTGAGCAAATTTGAAATGAGTCAAAAATGAGTTGGACCAAATTTCATGTCATTTTGAGTTCATTTAATTTAATTTGGGTCAATTTGACCTATTTGGGTCAACATGAGTCAAAATGGATTAGGTTGACCAATTGGTCAAATTAAGTCATACCAAGGGTTGGGCCACGTTTAAATGATCATTTAGAGTATATTAGTTCAATTGGTTTCAATCAATTTTTATTTAATTTAGATTTAATTTTGAATTTGAATTTGAATTTGAGATTTTATTTTATATTTGAGAAAATCAATTGAGTTAGGGTTGATTTGAATTTAGTTAAGGTTAAGTCCATAAGATGAAATCAAAGGGAAAAGGGTTTTAAATTTGAATTTGATCATGGGAATGAATCATTTGATATGGAATTTGATTTATGAATTGGAGTTTGAATTGACATTTGAATTTGAGGTTTGGTTTGAGAAGGAAAGTATGGGTTTGATTTAGGCTATAGGATAGACAAGTTTTCCTAAGTCCCTAAGACATGACCTATTCCTAATGACAGCTCTTCAAATATACTAGAGGATTTTTTCTTACTTTACATGGATGAATAAATTAGAGTTTATATTAAACCGAGTTTAGAAGTTCCCTACGGGGGAAAGCCCCTATAGTTAATTACATCTTAAGGAAGGTGAGTTCCTTTGGAATGCTCCTGATTAAAGTAGGAAATTATTATCTCCAAGGATTTCAAGGGTAAATTATTAATAAGTTGGTTATATTGGAAAATCCAGTGGGAAATCTCAAGGAGAAGACTTATTATTGGAAGCCTAGGGAGATGAGTAGGGAATACTCATGATACCATGAAGCCTAGTGAGTACTCCAATTTATCCTATGGTTGGGCTTTATAATTTTGAAATTGAAGAGGATTATTTATTTGAGTTGAGTTTTATTAGATAGCTAAGACTTATATCCCAACAATACAAGGTTGTGAAAATGCATAAGAGATGAGAATTTATGCTTGTAGCCTAAAGGAAATATCCACCTAAAATTCTAAATTTAGGGAGCTTTAATAAGAGCTAAAGCGCAACCTAAATCTAAGTAGAGAAGGGTATGAGATTTACCTCCATGAGAGAGGATAAAATACCCGACTGCTAGACTTATAACCACCTAAAGTGGCAGCCAGCTAACTCCTCCTATGGTTTAAATCCATGCAGTCCAATCATATAAAATTGCAAGATAGTTAGACTGTTATTTATTTAGAAAGAGACTAAAGTCCTTAAACTCACTCTCTAAGAGATTAGAGCATGAATGGTATGAGTAATGACTTAGTCTAATGAGAAATCATTTTAAATTTTTTTTTGACTCGTCATTTGGACAAAGGCTTTAGGATTTTTTATGCCTGAATGCATGTTGAAAATGGATTATGCGCTAAATCAGTAGGAAAGAAGAGTTTTCCATCATAGAGGAGACCCTCAGAGGTCAAGTCTTCCTCTATCGTGCAAGGATGGAATCCCTCTCTTAGCAAGAGTGAAGCAATATAAATGCACGATGTTAAACATACAACATTTAGCTAAATGGTTGTTAAATCTTTTAATTATCTTATTTTTGCCCTTGGCTTTAATGTGAGGTTATGAATTATAGAAATTTTTAATTATGAATTATAATTGGGTAAAAGATTTATTCTTTTCTAAGAGTCTAATCAGATCCAGACCACACATTGATAAAGAAACCATGAAAAGGTATGTCATTTCTATTGCACAATTTAAACAAAACATCAATCAATTTTATAACTAACGTAAAAGAATAAAATACCGCCCGAAAAGAGAAAATGGGTTGCTGAGCTCTACCCTTATACAGCCCAGAATTATAACAGAGTAATTGTAATTATAATGAATGAATGCTATGGGGGGTCTTCATTCTTCATGTCATCATGTCTTTTTGTATCTTCCTCTTTCTTTGATTTGGATGGGCTTGCTTCAAAGGAATCATAGGGCCTCCTAGGATAAATCCTTCTAGCAACTACTCATCTTTATCCCCCCCATAACACTAATTCTAATTCCTAATACAAAATTACATTAAAAATTAGGAAATATAAATCCAACTATACCTACAAATAGAGGTTAACTAAACATACCGTACAACCCAAGCAATTATATATATAGTTTGAACTTAGCACCCTGCACATAGGTAACCAAGCCCACCTGTCCTAACTTGGATTATACGTAGGGGTTTAAGCAACCTACAAAGAGAGTATTTATATTTATTTTGAGCACCTCTTAATCATAATCCCTTACGTATGATTACGATCCTACCATCCAAATATCACATACATCCTAACATCCGCCTAAAATAATACATCACAATAAAATATACATTATAATACCTCCAACATAAAATAGGCGGTGACTTAGTATAATGTGTGTACATTAAGGCTTGTGTGATATGTCTTAACTAGGAATTAATGTTTTGATTTTCTAAATGTGAAAGGAATTCAATTTACAAGGTGGTTTCACTTCAAGTGCTTTAATTTATTTGAAAGTTTTAATTTGTGTTTTATTTGGTTGCATTTGACCTACACTTAGCAACTAAGTGTTATAAAGATAGGAAAGAGAATTTCTCTCTTTCATCCCTACCTTAAGCCACTTTCTAAAGAATGTTATTTTGATATAATTCTTTTTAGCAAATGGCTCATTACACATTTTAAATTAATCCTAAGTTTAGGTTCTCTTTAGATGATTCCATTCAATAAGAGAGATATCTTAAGATTAATTGGAATGAATTACTATCACATGACATATGTTCATTCATTCCCTTCCATCATATGTAACATACATGTGGTGTTTATTTTTGTTTTGTGTTGTGTTTATGAGGAGACACTACACAGATCCATGAATATACTGATTAGGGTGATCAAGTATGACATTAAGGAATAGTGTACTATCTCGAGAGATAGAAGTCACTGCTCTATAATAGACCTAATCACCTAATAGAGACTCCTAAGGCACAATGGGTCTTCAAATGTACCAGAGTTTTTCCCCTACTTTACATGTAAAGGTAAAGTGGGGTTTATTTAAACTCAGTTCATTAAGTTTCTTATGGAGGAAAGTCTCCATAGATAATTACATTTTAAGGGAAGTGAATCCCTTGAGAATACTCTCGATTAAAGTAGACGATTATTGTCTTCAAAGATTTAAAAGATATGACTATCAAAGGTTTGGTTGTATTTTAAAAAATCAAATGGGAGAGATCAAAAGGGGAGAGTTATTATTGAAACCAAAGGAGATGAGTAGGAAGTGTTCATGATACTAGGAAGCCTAGTGAGAACTCCAATCTATCATATGGTTGGTCTTTATGTATTTGAATTTTGAGGAGATTTATTTATTTGAGTTGAATTTTTATTAGAAGGACTTATAATTCCACAACACAAGATTATAGAAATACCTAAGAGGTGAGGATTTATGCTTATAGCCCGTAAAGGAAAATAATAACCCCAGATCCTAAATCTAGGGAGCTTTGACGAGGGGCAAAACATGACCTAAATCTAAGTCAAAAAATAGGTATATAGTTTACCTCCATATGAGAGAATAAACCACTCGACTGGTGGACTTATTACCACCTAAAGTGGTAGCCATCTAACTCCTCCTACATTTTAAATCTATGTAAACAAGTCATATATTTTGTAAGATGGTTAAGATGTTATTTATTTAGAAGAGAAATTAAGACATTAAACTTACTCCCTAAGAGATTATACCATGAAGGGCATGAATAATGACTTAAATCTAATGCAAATTTTGTCAAATTTTATTTAATTTTTGGACTTTTAATTTTGACATGGGCCATAGGATTTTGTATGTCTAAATCCATAAGAAATTGATTATAGGCCAAATCAAAAGAGAAATAGATGTCTTTCTATCAAAGGCTCTTACAGGTTAAGCCTTATTCTCTAGCATAGATGGAAGCCCTCTCTTAAAAAAAGTAGAAGAATATGACATGCATGATATTGTACATACAATCATCCAGCTAAGGGATTGCTAAACATTTTATTATCTTGATTTAATTCCTAAGCTTTTATGTGAGGTATGAGTTATTTTAAAATTTTAGTTATGTGTTATTAGTGGGATAGAAAACTTAATTTTCATCCTAAGAGCCTAATCCCATCCAAGCCACATAGCAATCATAAATCATAAAGAAACTACAAAAATGCATGATATTTCTAAAGCACAAGCTAAACAAAATATCAAACAATTTTATAAAATTGTCACAAGAGAATAAGAGGCTGGTGCAGTCAGATGCTACCGTACAACCCAAAAAGAAATGTGGGTAGCTGAGCTTTACCCTTATACATCCTAGTATAATGAAAAATAATTACAATTGTGAAATGATAAGTGTTATGGGGATCTTCATTCTTCATCCTCCATTCTCCACCTTCATTTTTCATTTATTCATTTTGCTTTGCTCCATTTCTTTCTTTCTTTTGGTTTGGTTGGGATGTTATTTGCTCCGAAGGCATCACATAGTCTTATAACCAATGTTCATCCTTATCCCCCATAACACTTATCCTAATTCTAATGCAAAAAATTACATTAAAAGAGAAGGAAAGTAAATCTAGCTACACCTGTGAAATAAGTGTTAGCTAAACACATCATGCAACCCAAGAAATTATATAAATAATTTAGACTTAGCACCTCACACATGGGTAACCAAGTCAACATATCCTAACTTGGGCTATGCTTAGGGGCTAAGCAACCTGCACAGCAAAAAGCATTTATGTTTTTATTACAGTGGCCCCTTAAGCACAACCCCCTGCATAAAACATGATTAGGTTAATGTCACTAACATTCACTATACATACATAACATCATCTAAAATAATACATCTAAACATTCATCAAACCATGCACCTAACATAAAGCTAGAAATGGTGTGACTTAAGTGCATGTTAAAGCTTGTGTGGTATGTCTAACTAGGCTTTAGAGTTATGCTTTGCTAGTGTGAGGATTTAATTTATAAAGGGTTGATTTCTCTTTAAGTGGTTTAGTTGATTTGGAGATTTTACTTATTGTTTTCTTTTATTTGATATAGCCTACACTTAGCAACTAAGTATTATAAAGAGAAGAAAAAGAAGGAATCTCTCTTTTATCCCTACTTTAAGTCATTTCTAAGGTTAATTAGCTTAGTTCTCTTTAATGAATGATTTATTATGTGTTTTAATTAACCCTAAGTTTAAGTTCACCCTAAATTATTTTATTCATTAAGAAAGTCATCTTCAGATTAATTAGAATGGATTACTATCACATAGCATACATTCGTTTATTTCTTTTCATCATGTATATCATGCATATGAGTGATCCTAAGCATATACATGTAAATCTTAGCATACTTTGATGATGAATGCAAAAGAAATATTTGAATTTAAATATTTTATTTGTTGATTGAATTATAAATATGTCTTATGTAGAAAAGATGGATTTTTCATCCATTAGCTAACATTCACATGTATAAAAGTTTTAAGTGAGTATGACACCATTATTTTCTACGGGCATAAGGTACAACCTACTTAGGGATAAAAGCCTCGTGACCCAGGATGTGTAAACTAATATACCACTTTTCTCAAATATACATGTACAAAAATACATGAATAGGGAATCATGCAAGAGATTATGTTTAGTTTGGTTATATGATTTACATGTGTGATATGAAATTCTTCCTAAGGTCATAGTGTGGAGATGCATAGGAAATGATTTTGGCAAGTGTTGTGTTCTTTTCAAATGAACTATGCACTTGCAAATCCTATGTGGATCCATGTTAAGATAGGAAAAGAGAATTTCACATCATGCATTCCATACTATTATCACATGAAAGCTTATAGGTATCTATAATTAACATCATTTCATTTATAATATTTAATTTTTAGGTTTTTAAAATAGCTTTTGATTTAATAAAGATAATAGCCACACATATTTAATTTAAGTCAACACATGCAATTTGACATAAAAGGAAATATTTTATTTAATTGATTTTAAAAGTAATGAATGCATGATTTCATATGGCAAGCAATATTTAGCATGATTAGAAAGAAATAAAGGAATGTAAGCACATGATTTCATTCACTCTTAATTAATTTCTAAGGACAATCATATTAAATAAAGCTATTTAAAATGAACCAAAATTATTTTAAAGACACATTTTAAACTTTGAATTTGATTTGATTTAGGAAACATGAGAGAGGTTTGTTAATCCTAACCCATTTCCCCATGTGTGAATTAATTTGCTTTAATGAAGGATATTTAAGTTGATTTTATGTTTTGATTAGGTTAAGGTATGAGTTAAATGAATTAATTAACCCTTACTTATCACCTTAAGTTAATTAACTAATTAATAAGCTAATATGATATGCAACATGAAAAGTAAATTTGCAATGCTCCTAAGAAATGAAAGTGGCCTAATGCAATTGTCTTATGAGTAATAGTTAATTAAGCTTAAGGGATCTCACTTAATTATTTTAATGATTTTCTCTCACCTTAGGTTATTGAACACACAAGGAGCTACCCAAGATCAATTAAGGGTTGTTTAGGTGTGGATGAATTGATTTTTAATTTTAATTTCATTGAGTTTTTAATGAATTGATTAAACATTTTTTGTTATCTTTTAATTTGAATGATGAAATTAACTTAGGGGAAAGACTCAAAGGCAAGGCCTCAATCCTAATCCCTAAATCATTTAAACATCCAATTATATTTTTGATTTCTTTATTTTGAAGATTAATCACTTAATTAATCAATTAAGCATTTCATTAACCCATTAACTAATTTGATTTTTAAAGATAAAGAAGACTTAGGATATCAATTAGGAAAAGTATCCCCAATCACATTCCCTAGGTGATCTTATTGTTCAAGTGAGGAAATTATGTTTAAATGATTAATCAAGTTACTATTTATTCCATAATTATAATTAATTAGATTAATAGAGTGATTAGGGCTTAATCAAATGATTTTTCAAATTAAGCCATCAATAAAACCCCAGAAAAATAAGGGAGGCAGAGGTCATCCCCCTAAACATCCACAAAAAATTTGGGATTAATTGAGTGCTTAATTACGGTATAATTAAGCTAATTAGATTTTTTATTAAACCTTAATTAAACCAAAATCATTGTTCAAAATTAATTAATTATGATTTTTCTAGATTCTCCTTTGAAATATCTTCAAAATGAGCCTAAGTTTGTATTTTTTTTTTTGGATTTTTATAATTATTTTAGGTAGTTTCAAGATTAAAACTAATTAATAAGAATTAAAGCATTAATCTAATCGGGCCATGTGGTGGCATTGGCCGCTTTCCATGTGGCCGATGGATTATATTTAAGTCATCACATTCTCGTCCAAAGCGTTGTGCTTTCTATGGACCATCCTATCTAAGATAGGACGGCCATGATTCAATCTATGATTTAGGAAAGGAATCGAGGGCTCTACCGCGGGATTTGATCAAAGCCATTCATCTCAATCACGCAAGATGGACGACTCGTGATCTATCTCGTTCATGAATGATGAAAGATGGATGACGTCTATTTTCCCTCACTCAATCCAAGCTCACTTGAGCTCAGATTGTGTCCAACTTCTTCCTACACCTTCGGGGAAGGGTGTCGCACACATCCAATGATCAATTTTTCATGAGGTTCAAATTTTCTTGAAAAAAGACCAAGCCACTTTTCTCTATAGCTACGATTTTGAAGAATTACCTCATCAGAGCTAATGTCTGATGGTGCAACGCCGGAGATATCTTTGCCTAGTTAAGGCGAGGCCCTATTGAGGAGCTTTAAACTTGATTTGGTGTCCGAGGCTCAGTTGACCAAGCTCCCTTCCTTTGGCATTCAGCTCCGATCGAACTCACACCTCTGGCCACTTGGGAGCTTGGTAATTGGTTTGGTTGTGCTCGATGATCTGTGGTGATGGTGTGGCTAAGGGGAATTTGGGTTTGATTGAGTGGAGAGGCAGTATTGTTTGGATGGGTGGTGTCTTATTTTAGCCTTGCTCAGAGGAGAGAAATGCTGAATGGAGAGGGCGTGGGGATCCTTGCAAACACTTAGGAGAGCTCATGATGCAAGCCTGTGTGTTTTCGTGTTTTAATTGAGGGGTTATACCCCTCAATTTCCCATCATTGATGGACGACTCATGAGCACATTTTGCACTATCTCGCTGCCATCTGATCGTTGGAGTTGTCTCCATCAAGTTTAGGCCGCACGCTAGGGATGGGGGGAGTGATGGGGAGCTGCCATGAACCCAATGTGGAAGGATGCCATGGTCTTGATCCAATGGGTTCTCGATTTGGGTTGGAGGTGAATCAACTAGCATCCCAAAAGTTCTTGGCTGACCTAGGGTGAGTTAGGTGGGATAAGTGAGTCATGGAAAGGTTCTTTTGAGTGAAAAGGGGCTATCATGGGGATGGGAGAGTTGACTTGGCTTGGATCCATTAGTTTAAAGGTTTAAATCCCATGGTTTGATGGTTAATCCCCTTGGCAGGCTCCACTTAGCTTTTGAGCTAATTTGGGAATGAAGTAGGGTGTGCTTGGGTCGGGTTTGACTAATTCTTAGGGTCTCATAAGTTGGTTTGGAGGGATTTGGCTTCATTTGGTCAAAATGGGTTCATTGGGTTGGGTTGGGTTGATCATTTGGTCTAAGTAAAAAACCAAAGGTTAGTTTATGATGATTTAGGATATTTTGGTTCAATTTTAATTTGGATTTGGTTTGAATTGGACTCATTTGGATTCAAAAGGGTCAAATTTGTCAAGTTGACCAATTTGACCAATTTGACCAAATTAGGTTAGGTTAGGTGTTGAGTCAAGTTCAATTGGATGATTAAAAATAATTGTAGGCTTTGGTTTGAATTTGAATTTTGGTCAATTTGACCTTTTTGGTCAATTTGGGCTAGTTAGTCAAGTTGACCAATTGGTCAACTTGGCTCTTTTTTGGTCAAGTTCAATAGGTGATTTGGAATGAACTTGAGCCATTGGTTGTAATCAATTTATGTTAAATCATGATTTGACCCATTTTAGCTTTTTAGGTCAATTTGGGTCAACTTAGGTCAAGTGACCGATTAGGCTTGGTTTGGCTCAATTGATGGCTTGACCATTTTTAATCATTGATTATGAATTAGTTTGGGTCAATGGTTTCAATCAATTTGGCATATGATAGATTTTGGCTAGTTCAGGCTTCATTTGGGCTAAGTGTTGACTTGGTCAAAGGCTAAGTTTGACTTGGTTTGACCCAATTCAAGGTGGTTGATCACCCCATAATGATTGTTGATCATGATTGAGGTTTATATGGGCTTAGTTCAATCTAATTTGGGTTGGATTAGAACTTGGCTCAAAATAGATTTTTTAGTTCACTTTAGGTTAAGTGAGCCTAAATGAGTCAATTAGCTTGATCGAGGTTTGATTCAAGTTTAGTTGTCACATATGAACTTAGGATTGAAATATAAATCCAATTGCAATTGGTTTGGAGCCAAATGGGTTTTAGTTCGTATGACAATTTCAAGTCAAAAGGGCTACCTTGGGTTTGTTTGGGTTGATTTAGATTAAGATTTGATAATGGTGGTTTATGTTTATATTTGGATCAATGATTGAAGGATTGATTGAATCATGAATAAATCTATGAGTTTTGAGTTGATTTAGATGTCATTTAGCCAAGTTCAAAAGTTTAGCTAAAAGGGCTAAAATTGGGAAATTGGTTTGATTTGAGTTTGGTTTTGGTCATTTGGATTTATATTTTATTTATATTTATGAATATAAATGAAGATATAAATGGGTTCTGAAAAAATTATTTGAGTTTGGAGTGATTTGAAAGCAAATTTAATTAAGCTTAGGGATGTAGGTCAAAAGGGCTAACTTGGGTTTTGATTTGGTTTGATTTATTTTTGAATTGATTTGAATGGTTTGAATTTAGATTTCATGTATATTGTGAATATAAATGATGGAATGATTGATTTATAAAGAAATCAACTAAGTTTGAGTTGGTTTGAATGAACTTTTGGCTAAGCATATGAAGGTGGTTCATATGGCTTAGGGAAAAATTTTGGAATTTGGACTTAATCATGGGTTTCAATCATTTGGAGTTTGGAATTGATTCATGATTTGAAATTTGATTTGAGAAAATCAATTGGATTGAGGTTGATTTGGATTTGGATAAGGCTAAGTCCATAAGATAAAATCAAAGGGCCTAGGAAAGAATTCAGAGTTTGAATTTAGTGATGGATTTCAATCATTAGATGGTTGGACTTGATTTTGGAATTTGAATTTGAATTTGAATTTGAGGTTTAGTTTGAAAGAAGGAAACAAGGATTGGGTTTGGACTATAGGGTAGGCAAGTCCTCCTAAATCTCTAAGGCACAACCTATTCCTATGGCTAACTCTTCTAAGTCTCTAAGGTTAGGTTAAGTATTCACCTAATCACTAGAAGTGTCTTAAGACTAAGGAACTCTTAGTGTCTATAAGAGTTCTAGACCTATGACGGGGAAAGTTGAGGGCTCACTCCAAAAGTGAGGTCAACAATGCATATGATTAAATCCTGAGTATACCTACACATACAATATGTCTTAACACACTTAAATGATGGATGTAAGCATATACATTTGGATTTAGATTTCATTTGATTGAATTATTTTATCATATTAATTTAAAGCTCTATCCAAATTCTTATATAAAAATACATAGGAATGAAATTAAATAGGTACGTGTCATTATTAACCAGGGAAGTAAGGTAATCAAATGACCTCCTTGGGGCTAGCTAAAGCCTCGTGTTCCTGCGATGTCCAAACTATATACCCATTACATTCAAACATATGTTAGTTTATACACATGAACATAAGAAAGAATACTTTAAACCATATGAATTTCAATTCAATCACTTGAATAGATATATTCCTTTCTTAATAAAAAAGGGGATTTTAATTCATTAGCTAAATGCACATATATGTGTATAAAAGTTTTAAGAGGACACTTCGCCATTGCTAAACCAAGAGAGTAAGGTAAAGATCTCCTTGGCGATACTTAAAGCCGTGCATCCACAGAATGTCCATACTAGATATACCCATTACTCTTAAATACACATGAATGTACAAATAACTCCAAGAATGGAAAAATCATGCAAAAGTTGCATTTGATTTAATTGAATGAAAATTTTTATTCATTAGCTAAATGCACATGCAAGTGTATAAAAGTTTTAAGCCGATACCTCACCATTGTTAAACCAAGGGGAGGTAAAGACCTCCTCTACTTAAATCCATCCGAATATCTAGTCTAGATATACTCACTACTCTTAAATACACAAGAATGTACAAATAATTGCAAGAATGAAAAAATCATGCAAAAGTTGCATTTAATTTAATTGAATTATTTGTACATATGAGCTAAAGTTCTATCTAAGTTCTAGCATAGAGGTCAACAACAACAACAACAACAACAACAATAAGCCTTTATCCCACTAAGTGGGGTCGGCTACATGAATCCTTCGTCTCTGTGTGTTCTATTATGTGTCAAATTCTCATTTAATTCAAGTATACTATGTCATTTTATACATCTTAACCAAGTCTTTTTAGGTCTACCTCTACCTTTCTTAACATAAGGCAAATCTAATGCATCTACTCTCCTAACCGTGTCATCGGATGGCCGACGCTTTATGTGGCCAAACCATCTAAGGTGACTCTCTCTAATCTTATCTACCACTGGAGCTACTCCAACTTTTTCCCGAACATACTCATTTTGCATTTTATCTCTAAGAGTAAAGCCACTCATCCTGTAACACTTAACTTAGTCTTTATGCTTCTCTTTATTGGCCAACATTCTCGCACTATAAGTCATTGCGTGTCTTACCACCATCTTATAAAATTTTCCTTAAGTTTAAGTGGAACTTTTCTATCACACAATAGGCCGATGCATTCCTCCACTTCAACCATCCAACTTGAATTCTACTAATAACATCTCCATCTATTTCACCATCATTTTGAACAATAGAGCCTAAATATCAATCACTCACTCTTATTAATGACTTGTTCACTAATGTCACAACACTACCACTAGAACTTCTACAACTAAAATTACACTCCATATATTAGTTTTAGATCTACTTAAATGAAAACCTTTAGACTCTAATGTTGACCTCCATAATTCAAGTTTCTCTTGGACTCCTCTCTAGTCTTATCAACAAGAAGAATGTCATCAAAGAAAAAGCATACACCAAGGTACATCTTCTATAAATGCCTAGTAAGAACATCCATAACTAAAGCAAAAAGATAAGGGCTTAAAGTTGATCCTTGATGTAATCCAACCAAAATAGGAAAATATTTTATCAATCTCCTTATGTTTGGACACAAGTAAACTCTAGTATATATATATCCTTAATGACTTGAATATAACCAATATTAACTCCTTTCTATTCTATAACTCTCCAAAGAACATCTCTTGAAACTTTATCATAAGCTTTCTAAATCAATAAATATCATATGTAGATCCTCCTTACTTTCTATGCTTCCATCAAACCTCTTAACAAATGTATAGCATCCATAGTAGATCTACCTGGCATAAAACCAAATTGATTGTGAGAAACTTTTGTATCACATCATAACCTATGCTCAATTACTCTCTCCCATAATTTTAATGTATGATACATTAATTTAATTCTCTATAATTTGCACACTCTTGTGCATCACCTTTATTCTTAAATATAGGAACCAACAAGCTCTTTCTCCACTCATCTGATATTTTTTAGTCTTTAAAATAACATTAAAAAGATTTGTAAGCAAGAAATTCCTTGATCTCCTAAACATTTTCACACTTCTATTGGAATACGTCCTACTATTTTTCCACATTTCATTTTCTTTAAAGCTTCTCTAACTTTAGATTTACTAATATGATGATAAAAATGAAATTCTCTATTTTTTTTAGGGTATTAAGGTTGCTAAAATCAATCATACTTTCAGATCCTTCATTGAAAAGTTTATCAAAATACCTCATCCACCTATTTTCAATATCCTTTTCTAAGAAAAGCACTTTATTATTTTCATCCTTAATACACCTCACTTGAACTAGGTCTTTACTTCTCCTATCTCTTTGGTTGGCTAACTTATACATACATCTTTCACCTTCTTTTGGTATCTAATCTATTGTATAAATCACTAAAAGCTAAATTTTTTTGCATCATATATTATTTTCTTAGAATCTCTACAGGCCACTTTATATCTTTCCAATTCTCTAAGTTTTTACATCTAAACCAAGTTTTATAACAATGCTTCTTATTTCTTATCTTTTCTTTCACACTTTGACTCTACCACCAACTATTCTTATTAAAAGAAGCTTTTCCTTTTGATTCTCCAAGCACATCTTTAGCAACTTGCTTAATTTCACTTGCTATTTTTTCCCACATATTATTAGCTTCCTTATGAATATCCCAAATTCTATGCTCTTGTAGCTTATTCTTAAAAATATTTTTATTTGTGTTTTTTAAGTGTCCCCATCTAATCCTAGGATAATAATTTGATTTATTTTTTCTCTTACAACCTTTCATCTTAAAATCTAAAACTAATAATCGATGTTGGGTACTTAAATTTTCACTTGGAATGACCTTACAATCTTTACAATATAAACAATCTATTTTTCTTATCAAAAATAATCATGTTTTACTAGATCCATTTTATAAGTAATAATATGTTCATCTTTTCTTAAATAAAGTATTAATAACTACAAAATCATAAGCTAAGACAAAATCTAATATAGTTCTACTTTCTTCATTAGCCACTACAAATTCATAACCACCATGAATATTTTTAAAATCTTCTACCACTCTACCAACATGTCCATTTAAATCTCTTCAAATAAATACTTTTTCTTCAAGAGGTATCTTTTGTATTAATCCCTCTAATTCATTCCAAAAATTTTCTTTAGAGTATACATCCAAACCTACTTGAGGAGCATAAACACTTATAACATTGATAATTTTAGTATCAATAATAATCTTTAAAGCTATAATTCTATCTCCACATCTATTAATATTTATAACATTATCCTTCAAACTTTTATCTATAATCACACGCACCATTTCTAGTTCGACTTTACAATACCAAAGTTTAAAACCTAAACTATCAATCTCCTTGGCCTTCTCCCCAACCCATTTAGTTTCTTGAACATAAAATATTTATCTTTCTATGAGCCAAAATATCTATTAATTCCATTAATTTACTTGAAAGAGTACCTGTATTCTAAGATTCTAACCTAATTCTAGTTTCATGGACTAACTTCTTTGCCTGCATCCATCCATAATGTGGAACCCTTGCTTATTTAATCGCACTGAGTCATGCTCCTTGCACATTTTCATCAGATATTCAAGCCATACAACATGGCTTGTGGAGATGCCCTAGCATTAACACAATGATTTAAAGGATTCATGTCATGATTATTTCAAAGTTTTATGTCACTACCTGTAACCTCCACTTTTCACATCCAACTGACCGAAAAGGTAGTGTACTAAAGAAGATAAAATCCATAATAAATCCAAATATATGTTGTGTCCTTTTCAAATGAACTATACACTTGTTAACATTCAAACTTATGTAAATCCATGAAGATTAAAGAAAGAGAACTATATCACATGTTCTAAGCTATAAACATGCAAGCTTATGAATATTTATAAACTATTTACCCATATATATTATAATTGATTTGTATATATACTTTTAAAATAATTTTTATTTAATAGTGATAATAGCCAAACATATTTTAATTCAAATCAACACATGCAAGCTTGACATAAAGAAAATCATTTCATTTAATTGATTTTTGAAAAAATATGCATGCATGATTACAAGTGACATACAACATTTAATATGATTATAAAGAAATAAAAGGACATAAGCACATGATTTCATTCAACCTAATTAATTCATAAAGACAATCATACTAAATAAGCTCATTTAAAATAAACCAAAGCTTCTTAATGTCATTTTTAATTTCATGTTTGATTTTATTTAAGAAATAGGAGAAGAGGTTTGCTAATCCTAAACCCATTCCTCATGTATAAGCTAATTTGATTTAATGAAAAGTAATTGACTGATTTCAAGGATTAATTATGTTAACATATTAATTAAATTAATTAATTAAACTCTTACCTATGTTACATTAAGATAATTAATCAAATAATTATGAGCCAATGTAATATACAAATGAATTGAAAAGTAAATAGCAATGATCCTAAATGAAACAATGCAATTAGCTCACAATCATTGATTAATTAAACTTAAGAAACTTACTTAATTACTTTTATTATTTTCTCACACATGTGAGATAACCATAATTTCATTAAACCTTTGTAAGCTTTTGAACAAAAGGCTAAATTAAGAAAATCGATCCATTTTAAAATCTAATTAAGCTAATTAAGAAACTAGTTAGTTAATTAATTCCTAATTAATCTCTCTTGAAAAGTAAAGGAAATTTACGGAAAAGATTAGGAAAAAATTCCCCAATCACATTCCTAAATCCTCCCTACTATTAATCAGTGCCAAATGAGTCTAAGTAATTAGTTAATTTATTATTCACATGCTTAATTAATCCTTTATTAAGTTAAGAAGGTAATTAGGGATTAATCAATCAATTTCCCTAATTAATCAACCAATAAATTCCAAGAAAAATAGGGGAGTGGACGTCATCCCCCTAAGCAACCTTAAAAAATTTGAAACCAAATGGATGATTAATTAGAAAGTAATTAGGTTAATTAAATTTTTAATTAAACCCTACTTAAGCCAAAATCACTATTTAAAATTAATTAATGATCGAAATACCTTTAAAATGAGCTCTTATTTATAATTTTAGATTTTTCTATAATTAATTATGAATTCTTGAAGTTTTAGCATTAAAAATCAATTAATTAACATAATTAAGCCTTAATCCATCATGTAATACGCGCTTTCATGTGGAAAATTACAAAAGTAGTCACATATGTAGCTAACTCAGATGGCAGTGACACACTTTCCTAGTGGGTCGTCTGATCTAAGATCGAACGACCATGATCAATCTCGCAACTAAGGAGGGATCAAGCAACGGATATAGCGTGATTTGATTAGAGCCATTCATTCTAATCACATGAAATAGACAACCTGTGATCTCTCTTCCTATAAGTTTGCCATGGATCGTTCGATCCGAGCTCACCCGATCTTAAATTCATTCTAAAACCACCTCACACCTTGGTGCCAGGGATCCACAAAGATCCAACGGCTAGGATCAACTCACATGCAACTTTTCTTTAGAAAGCTCCAACACATTTTCTCCTAAAGCTTGGTTTCAATGGATTTACCTCATCAGAGCTAAGTATTCTGTGCTTGAGGAAGCTCCTAGTTGACAGGCCTTGAGTAGAATGATTTCCAAGTGGATCTCAATTGGCTAAGAATGACGCTTTGGAGTTCTCATTGATAAGTCCTTGCAATTTGAAGATAAATGGCTTTAGCAATGAGGTATATGGAAGGTTTGTGTAAGAGGAAATGAAGTTTGGTTGAGAGAGGAAGAAGTTTAGATCAGGATTGAGCTCCGAAGTTTCAGTTTTGCACAAGAAGAGGAAATTCGAGGTGGAGGCCTTAGGGAAGCTCTGAGAAGTGCTAGGGCATTTCATTTCACTCTTAGGAGCTCAGACGAATCGAAGGAAAATGAAATCTAGTTTGAATTGAGGGGGTATATCCCTTAATTTTCTAAGGTGGATGGATGGGATTATCTCCCACTTTGGTAACCAGCTAGAGTGGTCATCATATCCACTCTTTGATAGGAGTGCTAGGTGGTTCAAGGCTTGATATGGGCTGACCTCCTTGCTTGGATCCAATGGGTGCTTAATTTGTAATAAAGGTAACTTGACTCTCCTTCTTTTGGCCCATGGCAAGTTCTAGGCCCCTTAGGGTGGGCTAGAAGGTTAGGTCAGATCTCAAATGGGGTGAGTGATGGCTGCCAAGCGATGGGAGAGTGGACTTTAGAATTTATGTGTGGAATCCTATGTAAAGAGGGCTTGACCAATGGATAATAGCTTGGATTGGAATCACTTGGTCTTTGGGCTGACTTTAGGCTAACCCAAGATAAGTTTGGGTTGGGTTTGATCAGCCTCCAATGGGTCATTGGCTGGCTACATGGGTTTTGGCTCAATTTGGTCATATGGGTTCAATTGAGGTCATGTTGGGTTAGGCTGACCAATTGGTCAAATTAGGTCAAATCAAGGTTGGGTTAGATTCAAATGATGATTTTAAGTATTTTGGTTCAAGTGATTTCAATCAATTTGGTCTAGGTTTGAATTTTTCTCATTTAGATTCATATAGGTCAAATGGGCTAAGTTGACCAATTTGACTAAATTAGTCAAATTGGCTTGGGTTAGGTGTTGGTTCAAGTTCAATTGGTTGATTAAAAATGATTATAGGCTGACTTTAGGCTAACCCAAGATGAGTTTGGGTTGGGTTTGACTAGCCTCGAATGGGTCATTGGTTGGTTTCATGGGTTTTGGGTGTTTTTGGTCATATGGGTTCAATCTGGGTCATGTGGGTTAGGTTGACCAATTGGTCAAATTAGGTCAAACCAAGGCTTGGGTTAGGTTCAAATGATGATTTGAAGTTTTTTGGTTTGAGTGAGTTCAATCAATTTAGCCTAGGTTCCATTTTGTCTCATTTGGATTCATATAGGTCAAATGGGCTAAGTTGACCAAATTGGCCAAATTAGCTTGGGTTGGATGTTGGATCAAGTTCAATTGGTTGATTAAAAATGATTATTGGCTTTGGTTTAAATCAATTTAGATTTAATTTATATTTTGGCCAATTTGCCAATTTAGGTCAATTTCAAGAGGTTGGTCAAAGGTGGGTCCAATTGACTAAATTAGAGCTTTGGTCAAGCTTAAAAATGAATTTGGAATGAACTTGTGCCATTACAATCAATTTAGGTTGGATCATGATTTAACCAATTTGACCCTTTAGGCTAATTTGGGTCAACTTGGGTCAAATGGCCAATTGGGTTTGGTTTGACTCAATTGATGGCCAAGTCATGCTTAATCATTGATATGAATTGATGTGAATCAATGGCTTCAATCAATTTGGTGTAGGATGAGTTTCGGCTAGTTTGTGTTTCATATGGGCTAAGGGTTGACTTGGTCAAATGACTAAGTTGACTTGGTTTGACCTAATTCAAAGTAATTAATCATCCTAGGGTGATTGTTGATAATAATATGAGGCTTGGATGGGCTTGGTTCAATCCAATTTTGGTTGGATTAGAACTTGACTCAAAAAGGTCCTTTAGGCTACTTTGGGTCAAATGAGCCTAAGTGGATCAATTGGCTTGGTTTTGGCCTGATTCAAGTTTAGTTGAACTTATATATGAGCCTAGGATTGAAATATAAATTCAACTAGAATCAATTTGGAGTTCAATGGGCTTTGGCTCATTTGAAGTTTTCAAGTTAAAAAAATGCTAACTTGGGCTTGACTTGATATGGTGTTTGTTTTCAATTATGTGTTGAGGGACACCACGTAGATTTGAGGTGTACTTTTTGAGGTGATCGGGTACGACATCAAGGAATGATGCACTATCTCGAAAGATAGAAATCACCACCCTACAATGGACCTGATCACCTAATAAGGACTCCTAAGGCATCATGGGTCTTCGAATATACCAGAGATTTTTTCCCTACTTTACATGGATGAATAAAGTAGGTTTTATTTAAACCGAGTTCTAAAGTTTCCTCAAGCCCCAAGCCACATCCTAAGGAAGGTGAGTTTCTTAAGAATACTCGATTAAAGTAGTAATTGTTGTCTCCAAAGATTTCAAAGATAGACTAACAATAAATTAGCTATGTTTGGAAAATCAATCGGGATAGATAAAAAAGGAGAGACTTATTATTAAAGCTAAAGGGAGATGAGTAGGGAATGCTCATGATACTAAGTAACATTGTTAGCATTCTAATCTATCCTATGGTTGGGCTTTATCTGTTTGAAGTTGAGGAGAATTTTATGTTTGAATTGGAATTTTATTGAAAAGCTAGGACTTATAATCTCACAACACAATGTTACATAAATTCCTAAAAGGTGAGGATTTACTCTTATAGCTTAAAAAAAATAGTAACCTCGAATCCTAAAATTAGGGAGCTTTGGCAAAAACCAAAGCGCGACCTAAATCTAAGTGGAGATGGGTATATGGTTTACCTCCACAAGAGAGGATAAACCACCCGACCGTTACATAATGTTTTGGAGTGGCTAGCTAACTCCTACGCTTTAAAATCATGTGGTCAAGTCATATATTTTTGTAAGGTGGTTAAGTTATTATTATTAGAAAGAAAACTAAGGTTCTTAAACCCTCTCCCTATAAGACTAGAGCATGAGTGGTATGAACAATGACTTAGTCTAATGCAAATCTTTTCACTTTTTATTTTATTTTGGACTCTGACATAAAGGATTTTTATATGCAAAATGCATGTTAAAATGAGTCAAATTAAGAGAGAAGAGGGTGAAGCTCTATCATAGGAGTTACTCATAGTCAAGGTTCCCATATGTGCAAGAACTGAGGACCTCATTTTATAATAGTGACTCAAGATGATATGCATGATATTAAGCATACAACATCCAACTAAGGGGTTGCTAAAATCTTTTAATTATCTTGATTTAATTCCTAGGCTTTGTGTGAGGTTATGAGTTATTTATAAAATTTAGTTATGAGTTCTAGTTGGGGTAGAAAATATATTTTTTCTAAGAGCCTAATCAGATCCAGGCCACACATTAAATCACCAATCATAAAGAAATTATAAAAAGGCATGTAATTTCTAATGTACAAGCTAAACAAAATATCAAACATTTTATAGTTAATGCAAAAGAATAAAAGGCCGATGTGGTCGTACCAACAACAAAAAAAATGAAATTTCTACCCTTATACAACCCAGATTACAAAAGAATAATTATGATTAAGGATGAATACATGCTACGGGGGTCTTCATCTTCTTCAAATTTTTATGTCTTCTTTCATCCTCTTTTCTTCTTTGGTTTGGCTCACTTCAAGGCATCATAAGGCACTCTCAGGACAAATCCTTCTAGCCTCCGCTCATCCTAATCCCCTCATAACACTAATCCTAATTCCTAATACATAATTATATTAAAATTAAGAAAATTAAATCTAACTACACCTGCAAAACAAGTGTTAGCTAAACACACCATACAACCCAAGCAATTATATGCATGAATTGGACTTGGCACCCTACATATGGGTAACCAAATCCACCTATCCTAATTTAAATTATGCTTAGGGTTAAGCAACCTACAAAAAAGAGCATTTATATTTATTTTAAGCATCCCTTAAGCAATATTTCCTGTAGAAAATATAATTAGGCTAATCACGACCTAACATCCACTCTACGAAGCATACACCCTAACATCTAATCTAAAATAATACATCACAAAATAAAACATATATCAAACCATGCACCACCCTAACATAAAGCTGGAAGTTGTGGTTTAATTCTGATGTGTGTGTTAAGGCTTATGTGGTATGTCCTAACTACGCTTTCGAGTTAAGATTTTCTAAGTGTAAAAAGATTCAACTAAATGGGTAGTTTCACTTCAAGTGCTTTAATTGAATGGAAAGTTTTAATTTATGACTTGTTTTGTTCAAATGACCTACACTTAATCTCTAAATGTTATAAAGAGAGGAAAGCGGATTGCCCTCTTTCATCCCTACTTTAAGCCACTTTATAAAGCATGTTAATTTAATTTAGTTTTCTTTAGTAAATGGCTTATCACATATTTTAAATCTATCTTAAGTTTAGGTTCACTTTAAATAATCTCATTCAACAAGAAAGGAATCTTAAGATTAATTGGAATTAATTACTATCACACAACATATGTTTGTTCATTTCTTTCCATCATATGTTGCATGCATGTGATTAAGTCCTAAACATATCTATGCATATAATATATTTTTGGCACACATAAATGTAGGATGCATAAATGAGCTTCATAGAAAAGAGGAATTAGCCATAGAAAAGCGGAATTATTTTCTCATTCATTAGCTAAATACACATTCAAATGTATGAAAGTTCTAAACAGTTGTTTGACAGGAGAATGAGGTAGAGGAACTCCTTATAAAGTCATGCATCCCTGTCCACTAGATATACTATTCTTAAATATACATGTGGATGTATAAATAATTATAAGAATGAAAATCATGCAAAAATTATATTTAATTTAATTGATTTATTTATGTAAATGAATTAAAGCTCTATCCAAATTCTAATGTAAAAATGCATAAGAATGAAATCAAATGAGTACATTGCCATTATTTTGCACCAGAGGAGTGAGGTAGAGACCTCCTTGGGGCTACTTAAAGCCTTGCGTCCCCGGAATGTCTAGACAAATATACCCACTAACATTCATACTTATGCAAATCAACATATGAATGAAAGAAATGAACTTCACTTCATACACTAAGCTTATATTCACATGCACCTCCTATGTATGTATAATTAATGTCACAACATGTATTATTATTCATTAATAAGCTTTTGAAAATAGATTTGAGATTTAATAGTGATAATAACTACACATATTTTTAACTTAAACCAACACATGCAACTTGACATAAAGGAAATCATTAATTTTTAATTGATTTTTGAAAGAAATGAATGCATGAATCAAGTGGCATGTAGCATTTTAATATGATTGAAAAGAAATAAAGAAACACAAGCATGTAATTTCATTCAATCCAACTAATTCCTAAGGACAATCATATCAAATATAATCATTTAAAGTAAACCAAAGCTTCTTATTTAGTTATTTTTGGATGTTTGATTTGATTTAGAGAAATGAGGAGATCAATCGTTTGCTACTCCTAACCCATTCCCATATTGGTTAATCAATTTGGTTCAATTAAAAGAAATTAATTTGATTTAGTGGATTAATTAGGTTGCAATATGAGTTATGTCCATTAATTAACCCTTGCCTATCTTACCTTAACATAATTAATTAAATAATTATGAGCCAACATGGTATGAATGAAAAATAACTTGTAATGATCATAAGAAATGAAAGGGTCTAATGCAATCAGCTCATAATGAATAAAAATTAAGTTAAGGAACTTAATTAAGTACTTTTATGGCTTCTCCACACATGTAGGTTAGCCATAATTTCCTTAAATAGCTTTAGGTTATTAAACACCTAAAGATCTACCCAAGAAACTTAATTAGATGAGTTCTAGAATTATTATGATTATAATTTGATTAATTAAGCAATTTTAATAAATAAATTAAACCATTAATTAGTCCCAAATTAATTAATTTCAAGTCAAGTGAAATGAATTTAGGTAAAAGAATGGGAAAGAGGTCCCAATCTCATTCCCCATGACCATTCACTGTTCCATAATGATTAGCAAGATTAATTAATGGTTTCCTTACTTTTTAGCATTTTAATTAATCATCTAATTAATTAAGAAAGTAATTAGGGCTAAGATAAGCAAATTTCCTAATTAACCAAGTAATGAATCTCAAGAAAAATATGGGAGGCAGGGGTAATCCCATTAATCAACCTCAAAAAGTTTGGGACTAATTACTTGGTTAATTAGGGAGTAATTAAGCTAATTAAGTTTGTAATTAAACCTAAATTAAGCTTTAATGACTATTCATAATCAACTGGAACATTTTTATTAAATTCTCTTCTAAAATACCTTTAAAATGAGTCTTTATTGCATTTTTATGATTTTTCTAAGATTTTTTATGATTTTTCAATGTTTCAGTTGATTTAAGTGGTTTTTCATGATTTTTATAAAGTTCATTAATTTATTTTTGTTAAAATAGACCATTTGAGCTTCAGAATGTAATATCTTCCAATACAAAAATCCTATTGACTTGAAATTTCTATGGTGGGTCCATTTTAATTTCAGTTTTAGTCTTTGAAAATTTCAACTAAATTTGATGTGTATTTTTAGTGTAATTACTAAAATTTTATTTTCACTAAAACCTAAATTACACTCAAAATATAACTAAAATTTGGGGAGTTTACATTTGTTAGATTCCTCTCGGAAAGATAAATTGAATGCGCTATTGTTCACAATTTTTGGTTAAGTATTTTATTTTTTATGAATTTTTAAAATTTTAGGGGTTTTAAATGATTTTCAAAATTCAAAAATTTCAATTTCCTGCTAAGGGCAGTTGATGTGGGCCTCACGACATCGTGAGGTCCCATGTGGCATGCAACACCGTATGATTGGGTTGCATGGTGATGTGGGTACCGAAATAGAAGATAGAATGGAAACACGGATCGAGACGGTCCGTGATCTCGGGATCCAAAGGCGAAATGCTATATTGGCATGTGATCTGAGCCACCTGATCCCAAAAATTGCAAGATCAGATGGCTGCTATGCATCGCGGCCGGCCAAATAGTAATCCGAGCACTTTAGGGGTTTTGTTGCAAAATTTAACTGAAATTACTTCAGAATGGACTCATTTTCACATTGATTCACACTGTAAGACATCTATATTCGTATTTGGATTGTATAAAATAAAGAATGCAAGGGATTTCTGAGAAAAATTTCTTAAATAACATGAAAATCATCACTAAACAAAAAATCCTAAGGTCGACTATGGGTTTTCTTGAAAGTTACTTCACCGGGGATTTTCTGGTGGTAGTGTTGATCCGAGCATGCTCTTAAGTGGAGGAAGATGCCTTGGAATGAGCCTAGACCTGCACCTTCACTTCAGAATAATGTATTTACCTGTGGTTACCACTTCCTCGATGAATTCCACTTAATTTTGGTGGTTTTACTCAAAAATCAAGTGTGAATGGTTGCTGGTTGCTTTGGGAGCTCTAGGAGAATGGAATGAGAGTGGGAGGAGGAGTTTTGCTATATTTATTTTTTGTGCTTAGGTTTTGGCTGAAAATCCCCTTTCATTTTTAATTTTTGGTTCCAAATGGGTGTCCTTTGACTTGGGGTGGTTGGGAATGGAAGGGAATCATCCTAGGTGGCTCATTTTGGTTGGATAAGGCATGGAAAGTGGCTACCATGAAGGACAAATGGGTGTCCTAACTAGGGGAGGTGGAAGTCCTTGGTTGCCAAGTGTTCCAATGAGAAAGGTGAGGTGAATTCACCTCTCCATGAGTCATGGTTGCCCCAGATGATCGATGGCCTTGGTGCCTGGAACCAATGGATGAGTGTCAGTTGCCAAGGAAGAGAAATGACCATTTGGACAAGTGTCTTTTCTCTTGACCTAAGGGCAAAGTGGTCATTTGGCATTAAATTTTATTTGAGTAGATTTGAAAGGAGTCAAAAGTGAGTTCAACCAAATTTCATGTCATTTGGAGTTCATCTGGTTTAATTTGAGTTAGTTTGACTCATTTGAGCCAAATTGGGTCAAATGGGTTAGATTGACCAATTGGTCAAATTAGGTTAAACCAAGGGTTGGATCAAGTTCAAATGACCAATTGGAGTGCATTAGTTTAATTAGTTTCAATTAATTTAGTTTAATTTTGGGTGATTTTGGCCAATTTGATCCTTTATCAAATTAAGTTGACCAATTAATTGGGCTCAATTGGTTTCAAGTTCAATAATCAATTTGGAATGAACTTAAGTCATTGGTTGTAATCAATTTGGTTTAGATTACATTTTGGCTAGTTTGGATTCATATGAGTTAAAGGGTTGACTTGGTCAACGGGAGGTTCACTTGATTTGACCCAATTCATGATAATTGATTAACCTCGGATGATCATAATTATGACATTAAGATTGGATTGGCTTAATTCACTTTAATTTGAATTGAACTAGATTTTGGTTCATGTAAGTCAAATTGATCACTTTGGGTCAAGTAAGTCAATTGGGTTTAGTTGGCTTGAATTTGAGTTGAGTTTGATTTAGTTGAGTTTATATATGGATTTGAGATTGACATATAATTTCAATTGCAATAGGTTTGGGTTCAATTGAGATTTGACTCATTTGAATATTTCAAGTAAAATGGGCTATGATGGGTTTGAGTTGAGTTGATTTTGATTTGGCTTCATGATTGTAGGTTTCATTTATATTTGGATACATGATTGAAGGAATGATTGATTCAATAAAAAATCCATTGGTTTTGATTTGATTTGGATATGATTTGGCCAAGTTCAAGGAATTCGCTTAAAGGATATAAATTAGATTTTGGATTTGGTTTTGGCTATCTAAATTTATATTTAAGAATATAAATGAAGATATAAATGATACATGATAAAATCATTTGAGTTTGGAGTGATTTGGAAGTAAATTTGACCTAGCTCATGGATGTAGGTCAAAAGGGCTTAAGTAAAAAATTGATTTAGTTTGATTTATTTTTGGTCATTAGAAGGTGGTATTTATGAATATAAATGAAGGAGTAATTGGTTTATAAAGAAATTTTATTTTGATTATGAGATTTGATTGCTTATGGAGATAGGTCCAGCTTAAGAGGGATTTTGATTTAGTTTGAGAATTTTTATTGAATTATGTTTGTGAGTATAAATGAAAATATAAATGATTCATGAAGAGAACAATCAAATTTGGGTTTAATTGGGTGGAGATTTTTCTAGGTATATGGAATTCAACCATAAGGCTTTGAGGGGGATTTTGATTTTGGATTTGATTATGGGTTCTAATCCTTTTGTTTGGAATTTGGATTTGGATTTGGTAAATAATTAAGAGATTATATTGATCTTGGAGAAAGTAATGGATTGATTTGAATTTGGCTAAGTCCATGCTATAGATTAGGAAGGGTTTTGAAGGGTTTCGATTTGGAATTTGGATTTAGATTTGGTATTTGGGTTGAGGGATTGAATTTGAGATTTTGTTTGAGAAGGAAAGCATGGATTGGGTTAAGATTATAGGATAGGCAAGTCTTCCTAAGTCCCTTGGGCACAACCTATTCCAGTAACTAACTCTTTTAAGTCTCTAGGCTTAGGTTAAGTGTTCACCTAATCACTAGAAGTGTCTTAAGACTAAAGATCTCTTAGTGTCTATAAGATTCCAAGATCTATAGTGAAGAAGTTGAGAACTCACTCAAAAAATGAGGTCAATAAAAGGACCCTCAATAGTGGTAAATCACAAGGTGCACAGATACTGCATTGAGACATCAATAATGTCCAGAAGATTGCAAACACTAAGGAAAATGATCTATCCCTAAACCCAAGGTGTGGACAGAATCAAGATCTTAGTGCAATGTAACTTAACCTATGCCAAGGGCATAAGAGAGGAAGAAAGAATGCACTGAGGGATCAAGTATGTGAACCTTCCACTAGGGAAGGAGATTCAGCTTATCCATAAAGAGGATAAAGGTATAAGTTTGATCATGAACATGATTTGGGGTGAAAAGATCCGCAGAGGATTGGATTTATATCCTACCAAAGATTAGTGCATGACCTTCTACTAGGGTAGCAGGTTCAAATTATGTGCTAAGGATAAGGATTTGATTTGATTTGATTTTATGGGGCTCCACTAAGGAGAGGATATAATTTGCACCTTGCTGAGGAGAAATTTGATTTGATTTAATTGGTGGGCATTCACTGGGGATGAAAATTTGATTGATTTTAAGGGCACATCTGCTAGAGATATGAGCTATACTCCATCGGGGATAAGGTGGATTTAATTTATGATTTTTCTTGGTTTATTTCACGGAAGCATCCACTAGGGATAAGAGTGGATGGATTTAATTTAGACTCCATTGGGGGAGGATGGAGGATTTAATAAAATGGACTATGTCGGTGTGTGATGGATCTACTAAGAAGGGGCTAATATCAGCCTAGTCTTATCTTAGATTTACAAATCTAAAGGGATAGTTTACCGATCGTGGGGTAGAGTTAACTAACCTAAGGGGTGTCTTCTGGTGTGCAATGGTTAGGTCAGGAAGAAAGCTTGTAGACTTACATCCTTCTAAACAAGGAACCATTGGGGTGATTGGTTGATAGCACAACAAATCAAACCCAAACTAAAGAGACTATTAAGCGAATGCCACTGTGGACTCATATCGACTCAAAAATATTCAAAATTAAATTTTATTTTAAATGGACCCTATCGATGTGCAATGGATCCACTAAGAAGGGGTTAATATCAGCTTAGTCCTTCTTATATATATTAATATAAGTCTTTAATAATAATAATAACAAAAAATATAAAAAATATAAAAATATAAAAAAAAATTATATATAAATCCTTTAAAGTGTATTAAAAAATTATATTAAAAAATTATATTAAAAAATTATATAAAAACTATATTAAAAAATTATATTAAAAAATTATATAATAAAAAATAAAGAAATGAAAATGAATATATATATATATATATATATATATATATAAATAACTAAATATTTTATAAATATATAAATAACTAAATATTTATATAATTTACAATTATTTATTTATTTATTTAAATTATATATTTTAAAGAAATAAATATTTTTAAATAAATAAATAACTAATTATATATATATATAATTATATTAAAAATTATAATAAATAAAATAAAGAAATGAATAAATATAATATATATATATATATATATATATATATATAATATATATTATATATTTATAAATATTTTATAAATATAAAATATTTATATAATTTATAATTTTACATATTTATTTCTAATTATATATTTAAATAAAAATATTTTTAAATAAATAAATAACTAATATATATATACATAGTATATATATATATATATATATATATATATATATATATATATATATATATATATATATATATATATATATATATATATAACCATTTTATTTATTTATATATATTTTAAATATTTTAAATTATTTATATAACTTAAAAATATTTATATAATTTAAATATTAAATAACTAAATATTTTATAATATAATAATATATATATATATATATATATATATATATATATATATATATATATATATATATATTAATATATATATATATAATTACTTTATTTATATAGTTTTATAAAATTTTATATAATTTATTCTTTCTTTATTTATTTATATATTTTAAATATGTTTATATTATATATTAACAAAAAATAAAAATTATATATTTTAAATAATTATATTAATTAAAAAATATTAAATAAATTTATAAATTTATATATAATTAAAAATATTTTAAATTATATATTTAATTATATATATAAATAAAAAAATAATAACTAAATATATAAATATTTAGTTATTAAATATTTTATAAAAAATATTTTTAAATTATATACTTTATATAATTATATTATTTAAAAAAATTAATAAAAATAAAATCTCTCTCTCTTTCTCTCTCTCTCCCGCCGTGGTTTGTAAAATCACCAAAAGTAGCCAGTCTTCCGTCAAACGGACGATTGGTACCACTGCTTGACTAATTATATATTTTTCATGCCTAAACAACTAATTATCATTAAGACTTATTTTAAAAAATAATTCTTTTAATTTCATTTATTTATTTAATTTGAATAAGTTGAGTCTTCTTTGCCATAGACTTTTATGTTAAACGACCCAAATGAATTTAGGTCTATTTAAAAAATGTGAGAAAAATCAATTGCATAGAATTTCAAGAATTATTTATTGGATGAGCAAGATAGGTCTATTTAAAAGGAGAAATTTAGTCAAAATAAAATTTAATAATAAAATGAGAATCTGATTTAATAATTAATCATAATAAAATTTCCTTTTTTTTAAATTTTCTTTAACATGATAAACTATATGAATAATTAATCAAGTCTTATAATACACTAATATTTAAATAAATTATAAATTTAAAATTTTATTTTGAGCAAATATAATTTTATTAAATATTCTAACTCATTTAATATCACGGAGACATTTATTTATTTATTTATTTTCATCATGAAGTTTCATTTATTTATTGGTATTCGTTCAACTTCTCCATTCATTATATAGAAGTCATACTTCACGACCGCAAGTGATGTAATTTGATGTTTGATTGGCACTAATTTTCTAATGTATAAATGCTATTAAAGAAGGTGCGTTGACATTCAAACTTTATAGAAGTCATACTTCTCGACAATGAATCAATCTAAAATGAATCATTTAAAATGTATACAATTATTGTTTTTATGCATAGCTTTACTTACAATTATTATTTAACAATTTTAAAGTATTTTTTAATCAAAAGATTTCGCTCGTGTATAAAGTGATAATGAAGATATTTTACAATGAATCTTTCATAGAGAATAATGAAACGATGAACGTGGATAGATATGAAATTTGTTAGAAGACAAAACATGATATTAAATTTTTGAGTGGGATGGCTAAGGTGATCATGTCGGTGATCTTTTATTAAAAGATATTTCACACAATAAAATCATCATATTCTACCAACTTGTTGTGAAGAGCTTTAAATGAGATGAATTGTTTCCTTACTTAGATGGCACCATCAATTTCTTTGAATTTTTGGTGGATATTATCTTTGAGAAATGTAATGTGAGGAAAAGAGCAATTTTGCATATATTGTAGTGAGGTTGCCCCATTCATCATGAGACAATGTATAGAATGTTGTGGCAATGAGTGCTTAGGATTAGTTTTTTCAATGCCATCTTGAATGATTGTAGTAGTTTGAGGCTGTGAATTATCTCCACTGACATAAAGAACAAGATTATATCCTTGAAGAAGGGACTAAACTTCAACTCACCATGAAGGGTAGTAGAGTGAGCTGTAGTCGAATGAATATAAATTGAAAGTGTGTAAGGGTGATGGTAAGAGTGGTGGGTTGATACCTTCTCTAGCCATAAGAGGGGGATTATGATCCACACATTGGAGTGAGAATGCTTTGATATCATATAAGATCAAGGATGCAAAGGACTTGTGATGAAATTAACTTGCATTTCATATACTAACTTATAGGTTATTTATATACACAATTTCGTGACTAAAAGTGCCAGAGATATGGTGTGCATATGATCAGTTTGGATGAATTTTATCAAATCTATCTATTTTGAATTCAGATTCCAAAAACCTGAACTGCTTAACCTATAGCAAAAACTAAATCAATCCAAACCAAAATTTCATTTGGTTTAGTCGATTCGATTATTAATAATTCAAAATTTATTGATAATTTATAAGCCATCATATCAGAATTAAAAATAAGTAACAAATATAAACCACATAAATCAATTTAATTTACAGACCACTTATTCAAATTCAAATTTACATTTGATTTGATTACTCAATTTAATCGGCTTAATAAAATGCAAAACCAATTCGCTAATCTATAACCAAATAATAACAAATGTAAAACCTAAAAACTAAAAGATTGATTAAAACTAAACTAAATTAGAACATTACTAAGTTTAGTTATATTTTATTTTTTGATTTCAACTAAACAATGCACACCCTTAGGTAAAGAGCTTAAATTGTTATAATCCTAAGATGGTAATTATAATAGAAAATTTTCTTTATGTGATGTGATCACAAGTTGGTAATTATCAAGAGAGTAATTTGAATTGATAGATGAGATTTTTTTTTGTCATAATTTATTGACACTAAAATCTTAAAATTTTAAAAATAATACTACTAGACTAATGATTTTGTTGAAAACCATATATATTATGATTAATTTATTAAAAAAATCAAATTGATTCATAAAAGGATGCATTATCATAAAATTATCACATCATAAAAAATAATTCAATGTATCTTCTAGAAGCCATGTGCAGGGACAGTCTTCAATGACAACAATGACAGGCCTCCTTTTTAATTATCGAAAAAAAAAAACAATTCCATGCCTTCATCAGTAAGTTCAAACAAACCTTTTAAATACTGACAGGTTTTTTTCCAAAAAAAATAAAAAAAAATACTGACAGGTTGAATAAATATAATATAATTTGATTATTTAATATTTCTGAATTAGACATCAGTAATTAAAAATAATAATAATAACTGCAAAGCAAATTAAAATTAGTTGAAGAAAATTGATCAGTCAGCTATGTTAATAATGATATAAATAAAATTATTTTTAATTTACACTAAGAAATCAAATTTGTTCTAATTGATTAATGTGCTCAAATTAAAATTTTTTAAAGAAATGAGTTTTTTTAGTCTAAATAATAATTTATATATATATATATAATATCTTAATTTTTAATATCACATTAAAAATATTATTATTATTTATTTTTTAAGTATAAAAAAATATTAGATAAATAAATATATAAGTTTAAATATTAAATATATAAATATATAAAAATTATATATGTAATTTTTTTTTAAAAAAAAAAACTCTAAATCTTCATCAAATTTTTTATGATGATTTTTTTTAGTAAAAAGAATTGTCAAATCTTCCTCTCGTGAATTTTGAATGTCTTATTGCTAAGCATGTCATGCGCATGCTTATAAAAAAACCAATAACCCAGAGCTCAAGGTTTTAAGATCACACCTTTCGAGAGAGAGAGAGAGAGAGAGAGAGAGAGAGAGAGCTTCTGCCATGGCCTCTAATGGAAGTTCTGTAGTGAAGATGCCAGAGATTAAGTTCACTAAGCTCTTCATCAATGGCAGCTTCGTTGACTCCATCTCTGGTAAGACTTTTTTCTTCTTCCTTTTTTTTTTTCTCACATAAAGATTTGATTTTGCTGCCCTTTCGTTCTCCTTCCTGTTTATGAAAGTTTTATTTGAAATATTTTTAAAAAAATATTTCCTTTTATTTTTTCCTTTTCTTTCTCAAGATTCCAAACTTTTTTACAGTGAATTTTTTGGGGGGATTTTAAGAGATATGTTAAATCTGTAAATCCGAAAGATTTTTTTTATATAATTTTTTTGATGGGATTTAAGCTAAAGTCAGATCAAAAACTGGAGAAACTCGAATTTTATTTATTTATTATTATTATTTTGCTTAATGTTACTCAATATAACAGAGGTGAGATTAAGCAGAGAAGAGAAGAAGATGAATCTCTTTCTTCTCTCTCTATCTCTCTCTCTCTTTATGATTAATTATATATTCTCAGAAAAAAAAAAAAAAGCTTAAGCGGTGCAGAGGAAAGGAAAACGATTCTCTGTTAAACTTTTCTATTGTAAAATTTAAATTTTTTTTTTTTTAATATTTGGTTATTAGTTTTTTATTCTATAGTGTATGCTATTAAACCGATTAAACTAATTAACTAACTATAGTACGATTTAAGTTTGACAAACTGCGCTCAAGTACGACCGGTTCAACAGTATTGACCGATCCAACTGATTTAACTATTTTTTAATATTAATTTTAAGAATTTTGTTACACCAATTTACATCTTTAATTCAGTTTTCTTTATAACCAATTTGAATAAATCGAAAAAAAAATTATATTTTAATTAGCTCTATTTATATTATATTAAATAGTTTGATTTTTGGAATTGAGAATTCAAAATCGATCGATTAGATAAAATCATGAATTGAATCAAACATACCTTTCTATCACACAATAGGCCACAGGCCAGATAGAGTACTTTTTTTTGGAAATTTTTTTTTAAAAAGATTAGCCACCCAACACCCCACCCATCTTGTGGGTGGGGATGTCGAATAACTCGCTAGCCATTCATCACGCGTGTGTCATTACTACTTTCTCCCAGAAGGCAAGCGGCCTCTGTCCCGGAATCGAACTCGTGCTGTTCTGAGCACGCCCACCAACCGAGCTAAGAGACGGTGGGTCCAGATAGAGTACTTCAACTTGAATTCTATTTATTAACAAAAAATTGCTGCATCCTTTTTTTTTCTAGAAATAAAAATGTGTATTTTATTTGAATAAAAAAATAAGTTTTTTATTTGAAACATTTTGAAAATACCCTTTAAAATCAGATTTTGGAATGAAACAATAGAAAATTGTGATAACAATAAAAAACATATAAAAACTTGATTATACGATAAGGAGAATATTATATTTATTTTATGTTAAATGTATTTAAATTTTGTAAGCATCTCTTAATTCTTCAAAGAAAAAATTAAATGTCAAATTAAGTCATAAAATAGAAAGAAATTATATTTTGACTCATTATTTAATTTTTAATGTCGTCCCCACAGTATGGGCACACATTTGTCAGGCTCACATAAGACAATTTTTAATTATTTTCGCCGTCCCAAGACGTGTGCTATTAAAGACTGCTACGCGTTCGATTACTAGAGGCGTCTATAAAAATAAATGAGATTTGATATACTTAAATTTCTGTAAGATTAGTCATAATAATATTCTTACTCTTAAAATAAATGTGATGTGATGTTGAATGTATACTCATTTAAAAAAAAAAAAAATTGAAGACTGCTACGCATAAATAATTTATTTATTTATAATTTTGCTGTGTAGGGGTGTAAACGAGCCGAGCTTGAGTGAACAGAATTTTTATTCGTGTTCGGCTCGTTTGAAATTTATTTTGTTCGTATTCGGCTCGTTTATATATCGAGTTTGAAATGTCTGTTATGTTCATTTCGTTTAACTAACTAGCGAGCGAAACACACATTCGAACAAAAGTTTTTTTTGACGTAGGAGGATTGACTTAATTTTTTGTATAATAAAAGTTTTAATCACTAAGCCATGCTTACATTTATGATATGTAAATGTGTTCGTATGTATATATAATAATAATAATAATAATAATAATAATAATAAATAAAAATAATAGTAATAAAATAATAATAATAATAATAATAATAGTAATAGTAATAAATAAAAATAATACTAATATAATAATAATAATAATATAATATAATATAATATAATATAATTTTTTATTTCGAGCTTGAAATATATGTTAGGTGTTTCGTTTAGTTAACGAGCGAACACCAAACTACCAAACAAAATCTGTTCACGAACAACGAGCTTTTTTGACAGCCCTACTGTTGTGTAGCAACTTGCAAGGCATAGCATTGACTACTGTAGAAGGACAAAGATGTCTAGGATCAGTTACCGCATAATTTATATATATTTATATATTTAATATCTAATATTTAATATTTATATACATAATATTCAAAAATTGTATATCATATTAATAGAAATATTTTTTCATAGATAGATAAGAAGACTTTATAAATGTAAATATCAAATACAAGATATGTAAATACATAGGAATTATGTGATATGGATGTAAATCTTCTTTATTTTTATTGACTTTTAAATATTTAAAGAAAAAAAGATGAGAATATCTTTAATAATTTTTATCATGATTGATTATAAATTCATTTAATTTATTTTAATATTTAAAATGAGTGTATTCTAGATTTTGATTATTTACGCATATATTATATTTCAAATCAAATTAATTATAGTAAGATAGTTATAAGATTCATTTAAGATGAGCATAACTATCTATAAAATTTAGTATAAACTCTATTTTTGAAAATTATTATGATTATTTTATTTTTTTTAAAATTATAAAAAAAATCATTCTAAATCCAATCTGAGAAAGCTTTATGTAATTGATTCCTGTTTGGTTTTCTGTAAAGTGAATCTGATGTAATTAGTTTACATCTTTTCTTTTTTGTTTGGATGGAAGAAAGTAAATCGATTGTAATTTTTTTGAGGCGTTTGAAATCATTAGATAATTTGAGTGTATTTGGAATTCAATCTTGATTCAAATCACATATATCAGTTATGGTGGGCCATGCCATGCTCCATGCTTATGCTCGCCATGCCATGCTGGCCACCGCCATGCCGCCATGCCAGCCATATTGCCACATGTATTGGTAGCCATATTGCCGCATTAGGCTTTCATTGCCATGGCTAGCCAGCCGTAAAGCCCAGCCATAGCCAGCCAGCCATACCGCCATTACATGCTTAGCCAGCCAGACCCGATGTTGAGGACAGCCAGCCTGTGCCATTGCTGCTGTTGCTGCCGTGGCCGTTGCTATTACGTAAGCTGCCAGCCATCATCAGCCAAATCATGGTTGGCCGCCAGCCATGCCATTATACCATTAGCCATCGCCCATCATGGGCCGGCTGCGATCCGTGATCATACATATCTGGTGCGCCGTGCCGGCGGCCGCGCCGTGTCGTCGCCAGCCGTGCAGCCGCCGGACTCCCGTGCCGACGTCCCACTGATTCTTTTCATTACATTTTGTCACCAAACAAAATCTAAGTCGTGAATTTAATAAAACTCTACCAAACAACTATAAAGTAATCCTCTGAATTTTTTGTTTTATTAAACTCGTTCCAAATACTGCAGCTAAAGAGAATTGTATTCTACTTATAATAATTCTCAAAAACTCTGCTTCTACTAAATAATTTTACTCGAAAATAGAAATTAACCATTAATTGCCTTCTTATGTCTAACATGAAGTGGAATTGTACACAGGAAGAACATTTGAGACAAGAGACCCAAGAACAGGAGGTGATTGCGAACATAGCTGAAGGCGATAAACAAGACATAGATTTAGCTGTTAAGGCAGCTAGAGTGGCCTTCGATCATGGAAAATGGCCTCGAAAATCCGGCTTTGTATGAACTCAGCATCATCATCTTCTTCTTCGTTGTCATCATCACCATCCTCTTCTTCTTCTAACTGGTAGTATTTTCATCAGGAAAGAGGTAGGATTCTGATGAAACTTGCAGATTTGATTGATCAGCATAAGGAAGAACTCGCGATTCTCGAGTCGTTAGATTCTGGAAAACTGTTTCATCTTAACAAGGCGATGGACATTCCGGGCGCCGCCAACTCGATTCGTTATTATGCCGGCGCTGCTGATAAGATTCATGGCGAGACGCTCAAGTGTTCTGGAGAGTTTCATGGCTATACGTTGAAGGAGCCTATAGGTGTGGTTGGGCTCATTATACCTTGGAATTTTCCAACCATAATGTTCTTCTGCAAAGTTTCCCCGGCTTTGGCCGCTGGTTGCACCGTGATCGTCAAGCCCGCCGAGCAGACGCCGCTCACTGCTCTTTATTATGCAAATTTGGCGAAAGAGGTGACTGATTTTCATCTTTTTTCTCCCTTCTTGTTTGAAGTAGAGAACAAAAGAAATATAAATCAGAAAAGAAGACTGATGTATGATTATAAATAAGACTGAGGAAAACCTGTAACATAGAATTTTAACATATATTAGAAAAAGTTATTTGATGTTCTATACTGAACTAAGAGTTAAGCTTTTTCTTCAAAGTTAATATTAGCAAGAAAATATTAACTTGATTTGCTCTCTACAGGCTGGTATACCTGATGGAGTCCTCAATGTTATCACTGGTTTTGGATCAACTGCTGGTGCTGCACTTTGTTCTCACATGAATGTTGATGCTGTAATTCCTCCTTTCTTCTTGTATTCTTATGACGGCGGCGTTCCTCAAACTCACCGGGTGAAACTCGAGGGCGGCCATGATTGCACTGAAAGCATTGTCATTCGAACAAGATGATCGATCGATCAAACTTTCAGTACTATCTTGGCCGTCCAAATGTTGCGATGATTTCGATCCAATGGATTGGAGAAACATACTTTTTTTTTTCTCTTTTGTTATTTTTGATGTACCACTTAAACTTAAGGAAAATTTTATAAGATGGTGGTAAGACCCCAATGACTTATGGTGCAGAATGTTGGCCAATAAAAGAAACCAAGTTAAGTGTAACGAGAGATGATGATGCAGTGGATGAGTGGCTTTACTCTTAGAGATAGAATGCAAAATGAGTATGTTGGGAAAAGTTGGAGTAGTTCGGTGGTAGATGGTTTGCCACATAAAGCGTCATCCGATGACGATTAGGAGAGTAGATGGATTTCTTTATGTTAAGAAAGGTAGAGTAAACTTAAAAGATTTGGTTAAGATGTATAAAAAAATGATCTTATATCTGAATTAAATGAGAATTTGACACATAATATGACACAGTGGAGACGAAGGATTCATGTAGCCGACCCCACCTAGTGAGATTAAGGCCTGTTGTCGTTGTTGTTGTTGTTGTTATTGTTATTTTTGATGTAATTTATTTTATTTTTTATAATAGAGGTGCTCATCAAACCTGCGCGATATAAGTCAAGCTCAATCAACATTGTGCTGAAAACATTGTTAGTCGAGCAAGATCGTTAATCGACTAAAATTTTAGTGCGGTCTTGATCATGGAAATGTTATGAAAGTTTTGATTCCATGGGTGTGAGATGTGTGCCTTTATTTGTTCATATCTAATTTGATTTTTTTTTATCTTTCTATGATCTCGTTGCAGATTAGTTTTACAGGATCTACAGAAGTAGGGCGCCTTGTTATGAAAGCAGCCACAAGAAGCAATCTCAAGCCTGTTTCACTTGAATTAGGTGGGAAATCTCCATTGATTATATTCAACGATGCAGATGTTAATATGGCTATTGATATTGCTGAGAAAGCTGTATTTTTTAACAAGGTATGTATATTACTTCTCAAAGATTTCAATATTTATATAGTTTTGATTAAGTATTTGATGATATGCAATAAATGTTCATATAATTTTCGATAATCGTCAGGGAGAAATTTGTATTGCGGGATCCTGAGTTTTGTTCAAGAAGGAATCTATGATGAATTCGTCGAGAAGATTACTGAAAGCCTTAAAAATTGGGTGGTTGGAGATCCTTTCGATCCAAATGTTAATCAGGGACCTCAGGTTTATTCTCTTCTAGTCATAATGATATGAAGAGATGATATTATCTTCTTTTCTCAAATGAACTTTTGACTTTGTTATTTATGTTCATCATTTGCTTGTTGAGTTAGGTTGATAAGAAACAGTTTGAGAAGGTTCTTCGATACATCGAGTATGGTAAGAGAGAGACGGCGCTACCCTTCTGACAGGCGGAAAGCCTTGCGGCGAGAAGGGGTACTTCATCGAACCGACCATATTTACCGATGTTAAGGTAAAGAAGCTCATTGAGTTATTTGATTGTCATTATAGTTCATGTACTCGAATGTGATTATTTGATCAGGAGGACATGTTGATAGCTAAAGATGAAATATTTGGGCCGGTGATGTCTCTCATGAAATTCAAGTAAGGTTTCGTTTGGGAGGGCTTTTTTAGTGCGTTTTGCTTTTGAGAGCGTGAATTTTTAATTTTGATACACATTTGAATAGTGTGTTTTTTGAAATTGCGTTTTACCATCTCTGAAAAATTTTAATTTTAAAAATTAAAAGACAAATAGTTTTTGAAATCTTTAAACCGAATTTTAGAATCAGAAAAGTTTAGCCAATGAAATTCTTTATCAGTTATCATATTAAATGATTCAAATGAATTTTATTTATGCAAACAAAGTTAATGTGATATGTTCTATCTTCTTGAATTGAGCTATAGGACAATTGAGGAAGCGATTGAGAAGGCAAACAACACCATCTATGGGCGGCGGAATTGTGACCAATGATTTAAACATATCAAATAGAGTTTCGAGGTCGATTCGAGCCGGCATTATATGGATCAATTGCTACACCGCTTTCGATCAAGATTGCCCTTATGGTGGCTACAAGATGAGCGGATTTGGTAGGGATTTAGGGTTACATGCATTGGAGAAATATCTTCAAGTGAAGTCTGTGATTACTCCAATTTATGGCTCTCCTTGGCTTTAAAAGTGTTTTATTTCATAAATGGACTAAAGCTCCATATAAAGGCATTAAGGGTTGAATAGAATTTATACATAATAAGGTGAAGAAATAATATTTCATCTTGTCTCTATCATCTATAATTTTCATGCTAAATCTTTTATCAATAAATTATAAAACTATTTTTTAGTGTTTTATGATAATTGATGTTCATATGATTATTACACTTTTAGTATATATATATAATTATGTTTTGAATATAATTTTTTTATTTGGACAAAAAAATCAAGAATATTCTTTATATTTAAGAGGTGAAGGAGATGAAGGATTTATTTGGCATAATTATGTTGATTGTTTATTTATTAATTATTATTATTATTATTATCAAGGTTGTGAAAATCGGATCGGATATAGAATCGGAAAATAGAGAGGTTCAAGGTTTAAAGGTCGGGGTGGAACCGAATGATATAATAAATATTAAAATTATCTAAATGAGATTTAAATGTTTAAATAATTATATAATATGTGTAATTTGAGAGAAATAAATTATAAAATATAAATAATATGTAAAATTTTTTTCTATTTTAAAGTTAAATAAATTAATATATAAATAGTAGCTTTTTTATAGTCATGATAATTTTTTTGAAATAACTTATTTTAAAATTTCAAAAAATTTCTTATCTAAAAAAGAATTGGAATTAAAATAAATATTAAAGTTAGTAATTTGGCATCAATTATATAAAATATATAAAAAAATATAAATTAAATTAACTACAAAAAAATATTGTAAATTATGATATAGAATATTTAATAATTAAAACTAATAAGTAATAAATTATAACAAAATTAAGATATTTATAATTTAATAAAATGATATATGATGTATCAATAATTTTTGTGATCTTTAATAAAAAATTTACTCTAAAAATTAAAATATTAAATATATATTAAAATTTATCTCAAAAAAATCAAAAGAAATAGATTATAATAAAAATAAATAAATTAAAAATTTTATTATTATCTGATATTTTCTGTTTAATGGCTGTTGAATAAAAAAAAATGATATTGAAAATTGACGGAAAAGCCTGTAGGGCAAAATGGATTAATAATTAAAATTTAAAATAACAATTTCTGAAAAATTATTAAATATTCATTGCGCAAAATTTTTCACGTGGACCGGTAGACTGCGGGCTCCGGTTCAGCGGTTGAACCGTCGATATGCTGCAGTTTCTCCCGATTTTTGTCTGAGCTGATTTTTTTAGTTCTCCGGACCGGCTCAGTGACCGGTTCGCGGCCGAATCGGTTGAACCGGCTGGTTCAGTTGGGTTATCAAAACGTTGATTATTATTATTGTAATACCTCGTATTATCTTTATAATGAAGTGGCTTAATTATCTACCATTGGATTTATAGATGATGAAAATACCCACCAAATCGCATTTTAAGTTAATACAAATCTCAAATTTTTTTTTTTTTTTTTTATGGAATTTCAACCAACACTGAAAGTTTTTATTTTTTATTTTTTAGTTTTCTTAATTAGCATAAACGTTCTTTAGTACTGCTGCTTTCAGACTGATTTATTTATTTATTTATTTTTAAAATACACAATTTTTTATGAATTTATATATCTAATATTTAATATTTAATATTTATAAATATAATATATTTTTATGCATAAAAAAGGTGAATTTTATTTTAAAAAATTAATATCGGCAATAATATTTTTGATGTAATATCAAAATTTAAAATTATTTATGAAAATATTAAAATTTAGGTATGAGAAATGTAAATATATATAAGAATTGTGTGTTATGTATGTAAATGCCTCCTTTTTTTTTTGAGTTGGAGCTTGAATTTAGTTATGATCTCCGTTTTTGTTTTAAACTATAATCTTAGCTTTAAAATTTCATTCAAATTTATTTATTAATCACTTATTGAATTTGAGTCATAATTAAATATAATTTTATTGTAATGATTTGAATATATAACTTAATTATTTGATATAATTACATTTATAAATTTGAATTAATATTGACGTAATTTATTAGATATTATTTAATTTATTTGATAAATGTTAAATATTAAAAAAATAATTCTTCATATCTGATTGTTCATGTAATATATTTATTATACTTAGATCTTTAATCATAGGCATAATTTAAAAATATATGAGGTATAAAAATTTGATTAAAAAAAACATAGAATAATTAATTAAATAACTAATTACGACATTATCAAATGATCGTTTTATTTAAAACTCATCAAATTCTTAACGAATATTTAAAATTTTATTTAAATTTATCCAATCATATAAATAAACGAATATAAAACAGTTTTACATATATAGTTATCAGGTTATTATTTATGGCATTAGATTATTATTTAAATTTTTTTTTTCTAATTTCTTATATTTATGTTCTTGACTGTGCTTCTTCTTTTGTTCTATTTGAATAATTACTTGGTCATTATCTAAATTATTATTCTTTCAGCAAAATCTATTTTATTAAGCCATGTTTCGAGTTATTTATTTATTTATTATTTTTGCTGGAAATCAAATTTGGTCATGTTTTTATTTTATTTATTTGTCCAAATTTGACATTTTAGTTTTATTTGATTGAAAGTTTCTACTTTTGAATTATATATTTTTAATGTGATAATGAGTGACTAATTTTTTACTAACTTTCCCATAAAAATTCTTTATTTACATAAACGGCTGCCTATCCAAAACTTGTTTCCCTATGTGCCAAAAAAAAAAAAAGAAAAGAGTTTAATATATTAGTCGTTAAAAAAAATGAAACCATGTCTTGAAAATTACAATAAGATCTTAAAAATATATTTTTATGTGATTTAGGTATTAAATCTTACATTTATTATTATTTATGCTTTATTATATATATGACACTTCATTAAAAAATACATTTAATAAAAAATGAAACTCGTATTAAAAATTTAGGATTATATGTATGCCAATTTTAATGAAATTATAGTTGATTTGAATGTTTTGATGAGACGGTCCCGTCAATACCAACAGTGTTATAATTTGAGTCCAACGAAGTCAAATCAAGTCTTTAAATTGTAACTAGAAGTTGAAATATTAATTAATATGTTAAATAATCTCAAAAATTGAGATGGTTATAGTCAAATGAATACTTGGACAAGACAAACGAGCGAACTCAGGACTACTCAAATCAGAGATCATTAAGATACTTAAATTTTAAGTAAATGAATTTTCTAGCATCATGTATGCAAAATATATATACATACATACATATATATATATATATATATATATATATATATATATATATATATATATATATATATATATATATATATATATATATATATATATATATATATATATATATATATTGTTACGTGTAAAAAACCAGTAATGATAAAATAAAATTTCACACTTTACTTTTGTATAAATCCAGTGTACTTGCAGATAGTTAAAAAAGAAAATATAGGATTTTACATTGAAAAAACCCTAGAAAGAGGGGAAAAAAATTATGGGGCTAAGCTTAGTAAAAATGCTATATATTTCTTTGGAGTCAAAGTTTAAATCTTCCATAACGAGATTACAAGATTTTATGTGAGAAATTACAATGATAGAATTCGAATAAGATTACAACGGTATGTGGTAGAATTTGATTGTTGGTTGCTGTAGCGATAATAGCGGTGTCGGAGACGTGGTGATGGCGACTTGAACTTAGCTCTCTCGCCTTTCTCCCAAGTTAACTTCTAACTCCTCCTCTTCATGATAAAAATATGGTCATATTTATAGGTTTCTCAAAGAGACATTTTGGTCATTGTAGTCAAAATCTTAAAACACTCCATCAGATAGTGTATATCGATTCATTTGATCATAAATAATTTTTTTGATGATTTGATCATTCAAACCATCTTCGATTTGAATAATCTTAGACTCATTGGATTCGTCTCATCGAGCTCAATTCATAAGCACATCAAATTTGGAAATCATTTGATCATCCGGTCATTATTTCAAAATTTAGCATGTAGCATTTGAGCTTGATTTGAGCTCATTTACGCTTGGTTTGACTCGATTCTAAAATTAGACTTGTCTCTCGAGTCATTTAATTTGATTGATACATATTTTAACTTGAAATTGTGATTGATTTATAAATTTTAGAGATATATCTTTTGTTCTCCTATTTTTAGATGATAAAACTTATCTCATCTAAAAATATATTAAATTTTAAAAATAGAATAACTTTAGCTAAAAATTATTATGATTTGTAATTATATACGTTATGAGTACCAATTTGAAAAGTCTCTTTTTCAAGTATAAATACCCCCCAAAAGGTAAAGGAAAATTCGCACCTTACTTTCTTTACATTCTTTTCTTTGGTAGCATCCAGGCGTATAATCGACCTCCCTCATGAGCTCCAGTACTCCTTGATCTTGGGGTTTCCAAGCCCGACTGGTTGCATCCAATTGAGCTCAGTGTCTTGGTTTCTCCCATCTATATAGCGGTCGCGACCCCTCGTAGGCTAGCTCTCCCAATCCCAGGGTTTCCAACCCACTGGTGCGGCACATCTCAAATTCAATCTCCGTGTAATTCCAAGTTTCTTTTCAAGTCTTAATTTCTCCCATTGATCCAGGTATAATGGTGTCGACCTCATGACTCCAGGTTCTCCCGATCACGTGATTTTCAAGAGTTAGGCGTGCATCCCGAATTTGGTCTCTAGTGTGATTCCAAGTTTCTTTTCAATTCTTGGTTTTTTCCACTGATCCGTATAATAGTGTCGAGCCCCTCACAGGCTCCAATTCTCCCTGATCTTGGGGTTTCCAAAGTGACGAGCATCCCAAATCTAGATTACAGTGTGCTTCCTAGTTCTTCTAACTTTCTCTAAATCCTAGAATCCTCCATTGACCTGTATGATAGTGCGTGACCCCCCTCGTAGGCTCCAGGTTCTCCCTCAGGATTTGAAGCTGTCTGTTAGGTGGCACATATCCCAGATTCAGGCTCTAGTATGATTTCGAGATCTTTTTTTTTTGAGTAAAAATAAAACTTTCTTGGATATGTGGTGCATAAACTACTTTCATAAGCTTTAGTTTTATTTTTTATGTCTGTTAAGGCCTTTGCACCCCCGATATAAAAGGTATATATTTTTATATATAATTTTTGCCCCCAATGACGGCAGTAATCATATATCCTTTTTCATACTTTGACTTCGAGATGATTATGATTTATATATATCTCCGAGATTTTTTTGGTATACTTGTACCTTCTGAGGCTTTTGCCTTTTGAGATTTTTTATGTGCATGTATCTTTTGAGATTTTTGATGTACGTGTACCTTCTGAGGTTTTTGCCTTCTGAGCTTTTTAATGTACATATACCTTCTGAAGCTTTTGCCTTCTGAGATTTTTGATGTACCTATACCTTCTGAGACTTTTGTCTTCTGAGATTTTTGAGGAGTGGAGACCATGTCAACCACTTACTCTTTTGGAGTCTTTCTAGTGAGGACCTTATCCCCACTAGGCCCAAATGGCTTCCTTAGGGTGTGCCTTCTGGGGGTAGAATCTATAAAAGATTTTTAACCTATTCAAGATTATTTCTAAGAGTGTTACTCGGTGATATTTAACCTGTGTGGAATAAGTTAATAGTTTTAACTCTCATCTGAGATTATTTTGTCAAAGTACTACTCGATGATGTTAACTTGTGTGAAAGAGGTTAAATATTTTGATTCTTCCAAGATTATTTGTCAAAGTATTACTCCATGACATTGACCTATGTGAAAGAGGTCAAATCAAAACAATTGTTTGAGGTTGTAGCCAAAATTGATCCTTGATCTTTACCTTACTTTCCGTGAGTATGATTGAAGAATCATAATTTGCAAAGCTATCCTTTTTTAAAAAAAAATGTTGGAATTACTCTTCATCATTGACTTGATTCTCGAACTGATAATCAATTAGATATCCAAAATATTGATTTGGATGATCTTTTGAGATTAAGGGTTGCCCCCCAACTTTTGCTAAGAACTGAAGGATCAACATTTGATGTTTCTTCATTCTTTATGTGTGTTATTCTGAACTAGAATTTACTCCATCATATAGATGGTGCTACTCTTAACATTAAGTTAGATTGTGAACTATTGTGAAGATGTAATGGAAATGTTTCACGTCCAAACCGTTACGCTAGAAAATCAAGTGATAGAATAAAATTTCATGCGCCTTTGTATGAAAATCCAGCACACACATAGATAGTTGAAAAGAGTATTAAAAACACTAGAATTTTTACGTGAAAAACCTCAGAAAGAGGGGAAAAAATCACGGGGCTAAGCTTAGTAAAAATGTTTCACTATATATCTGCTTTGGAGTACAAAGTTTAAATCTTTTCGATAATGAGATTACAAGATTGTTTGTGAAAAATCCTAAAAATGGAAATTCTAGAATAATGTTACAACAACTATCGGCGATTGGATCAGAATTTTCTATTAGCGATCAAGAGCGATAATAAAGGCGATCGCGCGGTGGTGATGACAAACTTCAAACTTCTAGCTCTCCCCAACTTTCCCCAAGTTCACTTCTAGCTCCTCCTCCTCTTCATGATAAGAATGAGGTCCTATTTATAGAATTTTGAAAGGGGCATTTTGGTCATTATAAACAAAATCCCAAAACACCCCATCGACCGGTGTATATTGATTCATTTGATCATAAATAATTTTTTGGTGATTTGATCATTCAAATGATCTTTGACTTGAATGATCTTAGACTCGTTGGATTCATATTGTCAAGCTGCTTGAATCGACTATAAACACGTCAAATTTAGAAGTTAATTGATCATCCAATTAGAGTTTCAAAGTTTCACATATAGCATTTGAGCTTGATTTAAGCTTATTTGAGCTCGATTTGACCTGATTCTAGCATTGTTGGGCTTGTCTCACTTAATTAAATTTTATTGTGTATAAGATTTAATTTGAGATTCATGCTTGATTTATAAATTTTAGAGATATAACATTTGCTCCTCTATTTTTGGATGATAAAATTTATCTCATCCAAAATATATTAAATTTAAAATAAAATAACTTTAGCTAAAATTATTACGTATTTGTAATTATATACGTTATGTGTATCGATTTATTTATTAATTGGTTATTAATATTTATTTATTATATATTGGCTCTTGGTTTGAAAAGAGGCACAGGCCCCCAATTTTCTCTATTTTTTTCTTTGTCATGAGTGAGTGAGAGAGAGAGAGATAGGGACATGGAGTGCGAGAGAGAAAGGGAGAGAAAAAGATGGAAAGGGAAAGAGAGAGAGAAAAAAATTTTAATTATTAAATGGTTGGCATTTTACCAACCATTATGGGAAGATGGGTAGTCGCCCCACTTAATAATAATAATTTTTAAAAAAAATTTGAAAAGCCTCTTTTTCAAGTATAATACCTCCCAAAAGATAATGGAAAACTTGCACAGTACTTTCTTTATTTTCTTTTCTTTAGTAGCATCCACTGACCTGTATAACGGTGTCGACCCCCATCAGTCCGTACTCCCGATCTTAGAGTTTCTAACTAACTGGTTAGGTGGCGTATCACGAATTCAGCTCCAATATGCTTCCAAGTTTCTTTTCAAGTCTTAATTTCTCTCACTGATCGATATAACGGTGCCTACCCCCTTCGCAGGCTCCAATTCTCCCTGATCTCGGGGTTTTCAACTGAACTGGTTAGGCGGCACGCATCCCGAATTCAGTCTCTAGTATGATTCCAAGTTTCTTTTCAAGTCTTGGTTTCTCCCACTGATCGTATAGCAATGCTAACCCCTCTCGCAGGCTCTAGTTCTCCCCGATCATGGGGTTTCCAACTAACCTGGTTAGGTGGTGCGCATTCCGAATTCAATCTCCAATGTGATTCCAAGTTTCTTTTCGATTCTTGGTTTCTCCCATCCAGATAATGGTTTAATTTGCGAGCCTTAGTTCTCCCGATCTTGGGGTTTCCAAGTGACTGGTTAGGCATTCGTGCATTCCGAATTTAGGCTCTAGTGTGCTTCCAAGTACTTCCAACTTTCTCTAAATTCTAGAATCCTCCATTGACCTATATGATAATGCGTGACCCCCCCTCGTAAGCTCCAGTTCTCCTCGATCCCAAGATCTGAATCTAACCTAGTTAGGCGGCACGTATCCCAAATTCAGGCTCTAGTGTGATTTCGGGATCTTTCATTTTTTTTTTTTGAGTAAAAGTTAAAATTGTCTTGGATATGTAGTGCATAAACCACTTTCATAGGATTTAGTTTTATCGTTTATGCTTGATAAGGCCTTTGCCCCCAAATATAAAAGGTATATATTTTTATATAAAAATTTTCCCCCAATGATGACAGTAATTATATATTCTTTTTCATACTTTAACTTCGAAAGGATTATGATTTATATATATCTCCTGAGATTTTTGGTATACTTGTACCTACTAAGGCTTTTGTCTTCTGAGATTTTTGATGTACCTTCAGCTTACGCTCGAGCTTTTGATGTACCTATACCTTCCTGCTCTTACCTTTTGAGATTTTTTTATGAGTGGAGTCTGTCAACCACTTACTCTATTGGAGTCTTTCTAGTGACCTTGTCCAATACTAGCTTCCCATTGAGGCTTCCTCAGGGCATGCCTTCCAGTGGAATCCATAAAGGATTTTTGATCTATCGGAGGTTGTTTGTCATAGTGTTACTCGTTGCATTTAACCTGTATGGAAGAATTCAATAGTTTTAACTCTCATTTGAGGTTATTTTGTCAAAGTGTTACTTGCGGCGTTAACCTGTGGAAGAAGTCAATAGTTTTAACTCATCCGAGATTATTTTGTCAAAGTTTTACTCGATGATGTTAACCTGTGTGAAAGAGGTTAAATATTTTCATTCTTCTAAGATTATTTGTTAGAGTATTACTTAATGATATTAACCTATGTGGAAGAGATCAAATCAAAATAATCGTTTGAAGTTGTAGCCAAAGTTGCTCCTTGTTCTTTGACTTATTTTTTCAAGTGTATGATTGAAGAATCATAATTTGCAAAGCAATCTTTTTTTTATTGTTGAAATGACTCTACATCATTGACTTGCTTCTCGGCCGATAATCAATTAGATATCCAGAATATTGATTTGGATGATCTTTTGAAATTAAGGGTTGCCCCACAACTTCTGCTATCAACTGAAGGATTAGCATTTAATATTTCTTCATTCTTCATATATGTGTTATTCTGAAGTAGAATTTCCTCCATCATATAGATGGTGCAGCTCTTAACATGAAGATTAGATTGTCAACCATTGTGAAGATGTAATGGGAATGTTTCCACATAAGGCATCAAACTATTGCGTGCCAAAAAACTAGTAGTGATAAAATAAAATTTCACACCTTAGCTTTGTATGAAAATTCAGCACACTGAGATAATTGAAAAGAGAATAAGAAACTCAAGAATTTTTACTAAAAAATCTTAGAAAGAAGGGAAAAAAATCATGTGGTTAAGCCCAATAAAAATGCATCATAATATATCTGCTTTGGAGTATAAAATTTAAATCTTCTCGATAACGAGGTTACAAAATTGTATGTGAGATATCCTAGCAATAGGAATTACAGAATCAGCTTACAAAACTATGCAGCGGTAGTTGGACTGTAACAGTTGTTGGTGGCGGTCAGTGACAATAATAGGCGGCGATCGGTGGCTACGGTGGTGATGACGAACTTCAAACTTCTAGCTCTCTCCTACCTTTCTCCCAAGTTCACTTTTAGCTCCTCCTCCTTTTCATGACAAGAATGAGGTCCCATTTATAGGATTCTAAGAGGGGAATTTTGGTCATTGTAGCTAAAATCACAAAACACTCAATTGGATGGTCTATATCGATTCATTTGATCATAGATACTTTTTTGGTTATTTCATCATTCAAACGATCTTCGGTTTGAATGATCTTAGACTCGTTGGATTCACCTCATCGAGTTGCTCTATTTAACTATAATCATGTCAAATTTGGAAGTCACTTGATCATCTAGTCAGTGTTTCAAAGTTTCACATGTTGCATTTGAGCTTATTTGGCCTCGATTTGAGCCGATTCTAGCATTGTTGGACTTGTCTCACTTAGTCATTTAATTTAATTATATACATGCTTTAACTTGAGATTCATGCATGATTTATAAATTTTAGAGAGATATATCATTTGTCTCCTATTTTTGGATGATAAAACTTATCTCATCCAAAAATATATTAAATTTTAAAAATAAAATAACTTTAGCTAAAAATTATTACGATTTATAATTATATATGCTATGTGTATCAATTTATTTATTTATTAACTAATTGGCTCTTGGATTTAAAGAGAGGGGGTGTGGGGCCCCCAATTTTCTCTCTTTTTTTCTTGTCGTGAGTGAGTGAGAGTGGGCGAGAGAGAGAGCGAGAGACAGAGGGTGGGAGGGAGAGAGAGAGAAAGAAATTTTTTATTTTTTTAAATATTAAATGGTTGGCATTTTGCGAGCCATTATGGGATGATAGTACACCCCTTAATAATAATAATAATTTTGAATTTGAAAAGTCTCAAAGTATAAATACCCCCCAAAAGGTAAGGGAAAACTCACACATTACTTTCTTTACTTTCTTTTCTTTGGTAACTTCTACTGACCTGTATAACAGTGCCGACCCCCCTCTTAGGCTCCAGTTCTCCTCGATCTCGAGGTTTCTAATTGACCTGGTTAGGTGGCATGCATCCCAAATTCTGGTTCCAGTGTGCTTCCAAGTTTCTTTTCAAGTTTTGGTTTCTCCCACTGTCCGTATAATAGTACTGACCCGCCTCGCAGGCTCCAGTTCTCCCCGATCTTGGGGTTTCCAACTGACCTAGTTAGGCGACCCTCATCCCAAATTCTATCTCTAGTGTGATTCCAAGTTTTTTTTCAAGTCTTGGTTTCTCCCACTGATCTGTATAATCGTGCTGACCCCTCTCGCAGGCTCCAGTTCTCCCAGATCATTAGGTTTCCAACTGAACTGGTTAGGTGGCATGCATCCTGAATTCAATCTCCAATATGATTCCAAGTTTCTTTTCAATTCTTGGTTTTTCCCACAGATCCGTATAACAATGCCGACCCCCCTCACAGGCTCTAGTTCTCCCTGATCTAGGGATTTTCAACTGATTAGGCTAGCATCCATTGCTCTAGTATGCTTCCAAGTTCTTCCAACTTTCTAAATCTTGGAATCCTCCATTGACCTATGATGTGTGACCCCCATAGGCTCCAATTCTCCCATCGATTTGAAACGACTTAGTTAGGCGACATGTATTTCAAATTCAGGCTACAGTGAGATTAGGATTCTTCATTTTTTTTAGTGAAAGTTAAAATTATCTTAGATATGCAGTGCATAAACTAATTTCATAGGCTTTAGTTTTATCTTTTTTGCCTATTAAGGCATTTGTCCCCAGGATAAAAGGTATATATTTTTATATAAAATTTTGCCCCAATAAAGGTAATCATATATCATTTTTCAAAGTTTGACTTCGAAATGATTATGATTTATATATATCTCCTGAGATTTTTGGTATATTTGTTCCTTTTAAGGTTTATGATGTACCTATACCTTCTGAGACTTTTTTCTTCTAAGATTTTTGATGTACCTATACCTTATGAGATTTTTAATGTTCATATATCTTTTGAGGCTTTTGCCTTCTGAGCTTTTTTGATGTAACTTTTATCTTCCGAGATTTTTTGATGAGTGGAGATCGTGCCAACCACTTGCTCTCTTAGAGCCTTTCTAGTGAGGACCTTGTCCACTTAGCTTCAAATCGAGGCTTTCTGGGCATACCTTCAGGGTAGAATCCATAAAGGATTTTTGACCTATCCGAGATTATTTATGAGAGTATTACTTGGTGACATTTTACCTATGTGGAAGAAGTCAATAGTTTTAACTCTCATATGAAGTTATTTTATCAAAGTGTTACTCGCTAACACCTATGTGGAATAGGTTAAATATTTTGATTCTTTCGAGATTATTTGTTAGAGTATTACTCAATGACATTAACTTATGTGGAAGAGGTCAAATCAAAATAATCATTTAAGGTTGTAGCCAAAGTTGCTCTTTGATCTTTGCATTACTTTTCCATGAGTGTGATTGAAGAACACAATTTGTAAAGCTATCTTTTTTATGTTGAAATTACTGCATCATTGACTTGCTTCTCGAACTCATAATCAATTAGATATCAAGAATATTGATTTGGATGATCTTTTGAGATTAAGGGTAGCCCCCAGCTCTGCTAAGAACTAAAGGAACACCATTTGGTGTTTCTTCATTCTTCATATGTGTTATTCTAAAGTAGAATTTTCTCCATCATATAGATGGTGCTGCTCTTAACATGAAGTCAGATTGTCAACCATTGTGAAGATGTAATAGGAATGTTTTTCATAAATGGCAACAACCTATTGCATGCTAGAAAATCAGTAGCAGTAAAATAAAATTTCATGCCTTCGATTTGTATGAAAGTTTAATACACACACAGATAGTTGAAAAGAGAATAAGAAACTCTAGAATTTTTATGTGAAAAAATCTCAAAAGAGGGGAAAAAAATCACGGGGCTATGCCCAGTAAAAATGCTCCACTATATATCTGCTTTGGAGTACAAAGTTTAAATCTTCCGATAATGATATTACAAGATGGTATGTGAGAAACTCGATAATAGAATTCTAGAATTAGGTTACAATAACTATGCGATAGTAGTTGACCAACGGTTGTTGATGGCGATCGGTGATGATAATAAGTAATCTACTATGGTGGTGATGACGAATTTCAAACTTCTAGCTCTCTCCCAGTTTTCTCCCAAGTTCACTTCTAGGTCCTCCTCCTCTTCTTCATGACTATGGTGTTTATTTTTGGATGTAGGGGGACACCACGCAGATTGTAGGGGGTACTTATTGAAGTGATCGAGTACGACATTAATGAATGATGTACTATCTCAAAAGATAGAGGCATCACTCTTTAATGGGCCTAATCACCTAACAATGACTCCTAAGGCATGATGGGTCTTCGAATATACCAGAGTTTTTCACCTACTTTACATAGATGAATAAAGCATGATTTATATTAAATCAGGTTCTAAAGTTCCCTGTAGAGGCAAGGCTCCATAGTTAATTACATCTTAGGAAATGAAATTCCCTAAGAATACTCTCGATTAAAGTAGACAATTATAATCTCCAAAGTTTTCAAGGCTATACTATCAAATGATTGGTTATATTTGAAAAATTAATTGGGAAAGTTCAAGGAGAAGACTTATTTTGGAAGCCAAAGGGAATAGGTAGAATGCTTATGATATTAGCTAGTAGCATTCCAATATATCATATGGTTGGGATTTATAATTTTGAAGTTGAAGAGATTTATATGTTTTGAGTTGGAATTTTATTAGATTAGAGCTTATAGTCCATAAGATAAGATTATGGAAATACCAAAGAGATGAGGATTTATGATTGTAACCTAAAGAAAATAGCAACCTCAGGTCCTAAATCTAGGGAGCTTTAGCATAAGCTAAAGTATGACCTAAATCTAAGCAAAAGAATGGTATAATGATTTACCTCCATAGAGAGAGTAAATCATCCAACTGCTGGACTTATAACAGCCTAGAGTGGTCGCCAACTAACTCTTCCTATGATTTTAAAACCATGTAGTCAAGTCTTATAAATTTACAAGATAGTTGGGAAATTATTAATTCAGAAAGAGACTAAAGTCTTTAAGCCCATTCTCTAAGAGACTAGAGCATAAGTGATATGAATAATGATTTAATCTAATGTAGAATCTTTTCAAATTTTATTTCAATCTTGATACTTCATTTTGTGAAGGCTTTAGGATTTTGACGCCTATATGCACGATGAAAGTAGATTATGGGCTAAATCAACAAGAAGGGGTGTTTTCCATCACAAGGGATGCCCTCACATGTCAAACATTCCCCTATCGTGCAAGGATGGAAATCCCCTATTTTCAAGAATGAAATAATATAATAAAGGATAGAAATCCTCTATTTTCAAGAATGAAATAATATAATATGCATGTTATAAAACATTCAACCATTTAGTTAAGGGGTTGCTAAATCTTTTAATTATTTTGTTTAATGCCTAAGCTTTATGGTGATGTTATGAATTATTTAAAATTTAGTTATGTGTGATTAGTTAGGGTAGAAAGATTAATTTTTTCCTAAGAGCCAAATTGCCTCCAAGCCACACATTAAAACATCAAATATTTAAGAAATAATGAAAAACATGCAATTTCTAATACATAATCTAAACAAATCATGAATCAATTTTTATAACTATCATGAAAGAATAAGAGGCTGGTGCGGTCGGGTGATGTCGTACAACCTGAAAAGAAAAGATGGGTTGCCAAGCTTTACCCTTATACAACCCAAAATTATAAAATAATAGTTACAATTTATAAAATGCTATGGGGTTCTTCTTTCCTTCATTTCTTCATATCTTCTATCTCTCTTCTCTTAATTTGGGTATGCTTGCTTCAAAGGCATCGCAAGGCCTTCCAGGATAAAGCCTTCCAGCCACTTCTCATCTTAATCCCTCATAACATTAATCTTAATTCCTTATGCAAAATTATATTAAAAATAAGAAAAGTATATCTAACTACACCTGCAAAATAAATATTAGTTGAACATACATACAACCAAGCAAGGTTATATTTATAATTTGACTTAGCACCACGGGTAACCAAGCCCACCTGTCCTAACTTGAATTATGCTTAAGGGTTTAAGCAATCTATAAAGAGAGCATTTATATTTATTTTAAGCACCCCCTTAAGTATAATCCATTATAGAAAATATGATTAGGCTAATATCACCTTACCATCCAGTCTATGAAATACACACCCTAACATCCACTCTAAAATATTACAACACAAAATAAAGTATACATCACATCATGCACTGTCCTAACATAATACTAGAAGTGGAGACTTAATTCTAATGTGTGTGTTAAGATTTGTGTGGTAAGTCATGTTAAGCATTAGTGTTATAATTTTCTAAGTGTAGACGAATTTAATTTACATGAAAGGGGAATTTCACTTGAAGTGATTTAATTGATTTGTAGATTTTACTTTGTGTTTTCTTTTATTTCATTTGATTACACTTAGCAACTAAGTGTTATAAAGAGATGGAAGAGGATTGCCCTCTTTCATCCCTAATTTAAACCACTTTCTAAAGCATGTTAATTTGATTTGGTTCTCTTAGATGAATGGTTTATTATGAATTTTAAATTAATCCTAAGTTTAGGTTCACTTTAAATACTTTTATCCAATGTGAGAGGTATCTTAAGATTAATCTGATTGGACTACTATCACATGACACATGCTAAATCATTCCTTTCCCATCAGATGTAGCATGCATATGATTTAAATCCTAAGTGTATCTATACATGCAACATGTTTTAGCACACTTAAATGATGAATGTATGTGTATATTTATAATTTATATTTTTATTGATTGAATTATTTAATATGTGTAAATTTAAAGCTCTATCAAAATTCCTATATGAAAGTACATAAGAATGAAATTAAGCAGGTATGTGCCATTGTTAAACCAGGGAAGTGAGGTAGTCAAATGACCTACTTGGGGCTACTTAAAGCCTCGTGTTTTCGGGATGTCCAGACTATATACCCATTTGCTTTCAAATATATATAAATTTGCATGCATGAACATAAGAAAGAAAGCTCCAAATCACATGATTAAATAATTCAATCACTTGAACAATTATGGATGCATGCATTTTTAATATAAAAGACGGATTCTCATTCTTTAATCACATGTACACACACATGTATGAAAACATAAATAACTATGTGTTGTTGTTAAACCAGGGAAGTGAGGTAATCAAATGACCTCCTTGGGGCTACTTAAAGCCTCGTATTCTTGGGATGTCCAGATTAAATACTTGTTTGTTTAGATACATATGAATATATAAATAACTAAGAGAATGAAAATCATGCAAAAGTTGTATTTTATTTAATTGAATTATTTTTGTATATAAATTAAAGCTCTATTTAAATTTTAATATTAAAATACATAAGAATGAAATCAAATGGGTACATGCCATTGTTATACTAAGGAAGTGAGGTAATCAAATAACCTCCTTAGGGCTACTTAAAGCCATGTATTCCCGGGATGACCAGACTATATACCCATTATCATTCAAACTTATGCAAATCAACATGTGAATAAAAGAAAGAGACTTTACTTCATACACTTTAAACTATAAGCACATACACCTTCTATTTATTTATAACTATCATTACTACACCTGTCATCATTCATTTATAAGCTTTTAAAAAAAACATTTGGATTTAATAGTGATAGTAGCCACTGTGGTGTTTATTTTTAGATGTGTATGGGGGACACACCGCAGATCTGAGGGGGTACTTATTAAAGTGATCGGGTACAATATTAAGATATGATCTATTATCTCAAAAGATAGAGACATCACCCTTCAATAGACTTAATCACCTAATAAAGACTCCCAAGGCATGATGGGTCTTTGAATATAACAGAGATTTTTCTTCTACTTTACATGAATGAATAAAGCAAGGTTTATATTAAACTGGGTTCTAAACTTCCCTTTGGGGACAATCCCCATACTTAATTAAATCATAAGAAAAGTGAATTCCTTAGGAATACTCTCAATTAAAGTAGGAAATTATTATCTCCAAAGATTTCAAGGGTTAGACTATCAATAAATTGGTTATATTGGAAAATCAAATGGGAAAGATCAAATTGAGAGACTTATTTTGGAAGCTAAAGGAGATAAGTAGGGAATGCTCATAATAATAGAAAACCTAGTGACCATTCCAATCTACCATATAATTGGGCTTTATATGTTTGATATTAAAGATATTTATTTTGTTAGGGTTGAAATTTTATTAGATTACTAGGCTTATAGTCCACCAACACAAGGTTAGAGAAATGCCTAAGAGGTGAGGATTTATACTAGTAGCCTGAAGAAAATAGCATTCTTGAATCCTAGATCTAGGGAGCTTTGGCATAAGCCAAAGCATGACCTAAGTCTAAGCGAAAGTGGGTATATGGTCTACCTCCACAAGAGAGGGTAAACCACCCAACTTCTGGACTTATAACCGCCTGGAGTGACAGCCAGCTAACTCCTCCTATGCTTTATATCCATGTAGGCAAGTCTTATGAAATTGCAAGATAGTTGGGCTGTTATTAATTTAGAAAGAGGCTAAAAGTCATTAAACCCACTCTCTAAGAGACTAGAGCATGAGTGGTATGAGTAATGACTTAATCTATGAGTGTAAATATTTTCAATTTTTATTTGATTTTTGACACTTCATTTTGACTAAGGCCATAGGATTTTTTATATCTAAATGCATGATAAAAATGAATTATGGGCTAAATCAATGGGAAAGAGGTGTTTTCCACCATAAAGAAGACCCTCAAAGGTCAATTCTTCCCCTATCGTGCAAGAATGGAAACCCTTTCTTAGTAAGAGTGAAGTAACATGCATGCATGATGTGAGACATACAATATTCAGCTAAGGGGTTGTTAAATCTTTTAATTATCTTGATTTAATGCTTAGACTTTATATGAGGTTATGAGTTATTTAAAACTTTAGTTATGAGTTATAGTTGGGGTAGAAAATTTAATTTAATTTTTTCTAAGAGCCTAATCACATCTAGGCCATACAACAAGCATCAATCATAAAGAAACTATGAAGAGGCATGTAATTTCTAATGCATAAGCTAAAGATAACATCAAACATTTTATAGCTACCATAAACGAATAAAAGGTTGGTGTGGTCGGGTACCACCGTACAACCCAAAAAGAGATAATGGGTAGTCGAGCTCTACCCTTATACAACCCAGAATATGAAAGAATAATTATAATTTACAAATGAAGAAATGCTATGGGGGTCTTCCTTTCTTCATTTTCATGCCTTTATCTTCTTTCCTCCTTTGATTTGGATGTTCTTGCTTCAAAGGCATCACAAGGCCTTTCAAGACAAAGTCTTATAACCACTGCTCATCCTAACCCCCCATAACACTAATCCTAATTTCTAATAAAAAATTACATTAAAAATAGGAAAAGAAAATCTAACTACACCTACAAAATAAGTGTTAGCTAAACATACATACAACCCAAGCAATTATATGTATAATTCAAACTTAGTGCCCACCTGTCCTAACTTAAATTATGCTTAGGGGTTTAAGCAACCTGCAAAGATAGCATTTATATTTATTTTATGCACCCTTAAGCATAATCCCTTGTAGAAAATATGATTAAGCTAATATCGACATAACATCTAGTGTATGAAACATACACCCTAACATCTAATCTAAAATAATACATCATAAAATCATAAAACCAAACATACATCATACCATGCACCGTCATAACATAACGCTAGAAGTGGCAACTTAGTTCTAATATGTGTGTATTAATACTTGTGTGATATGTCCTAACTAGGCATTAAGGTTACGATTTTTTAAATGCAAAAGAAATTAATCATAAGATGTTGATTTCACTTTAAGTAGTTTAATTTATTTGATAATTTTACTTTGTGTTTTCTTTTATCTCGTTTGACCTACACTTAGCAACTAAGTGTTATAAAGAGAAGATAAAGAGTGGGTTACTCTCTTTCATCCCTACCTTAAGTTATTTCTAAAGCATATTAATTATCTCAATTCTCTTTAAAGAATGGATTATTATATATTTTAAATTAAAAGTTTAGGTTCACTTTAAATAATCATATTCAATATGAAAGATATTTTAAGATTAATTTGATTGAATTACTATCACATGACACATGTTAAATCATTCCTTTCCATCACATGTAACATGCATATGATTAAATCCTAAGTATACCTACACATACAATATGTTTTAGCACACTTGAATGATGGATATTAGTATGTACATTTAGAGTTTATATTTTTCATTTGATTGAATTATTTTATCATTTTTATTTAAAGCTCTATCTAAATTCTCATACAAAAATACATAGGGATGAAATTAAATAGGTACATGTCATTATTAACCAAGAAAGTGAGGTAATCAAATGACCACCTTAGGGCTAACTAAAGCCTCATATTCCCAGGATGTCCATATTATTACCATTACATTCAACCATATGTAAATTTGCATACGTGAATCATATGAAAGAGGACTTCAAATCACATGATCAATTAATTCAATCACTTGAACAATTGCAAATGCATGTATTTTTGATAAAAGAAGAGTGGTTCTAATTCCATAATTAAATACTCACACATCTATAAGAGACATAAGCTAGTACATGCCATTGTTAACCATGGAAATGAGGTAATCAAATGATTTCCTTTAGGCTACTTAAAGCCTTGTATTCCCGGGATGTCCAGACTAAATATTTTCTTTTCTCAAATATATATGGATGTATACATAAATGAAAGAAGTAAAACCATGCAAAGATTATATATTTTTTTACTTGATTGAAACATTTATGCATGTGGATTAAAACTCTTATTCAAATTCTAATATAGAGATGCACGTGAATGAAATCAAATAAGTACTTGTCACTATTAACTAAGGAAGTGAGGTAATAAAATGACCTCCTTGGGGCTAACTAAAGTCTCATATTCTCGGGATGTCCGGACTATATACCTATTAACATTCAAATGCATGTAAAGCTACACATGAATCAAAGAAAAAGAAAGCTTCAATCCATACACTTAAGGTATAATCACATACATTTCCTATATATTTATAACTAACATTCATAGCATATGTAATCATTCATTTATAAGCTTTGTAAAAATACATTTGGATTTAATAATGATAATAGCCACACATATATCAAATTAAATCAACACATGCAAGCTTGACATAGGGAAAATCATTTAATTTAATTAATTTTGTACAAGATGAATGCATGAATCAAATGACATACTATATTTAATATGATTTGAGAGGAATAAATAAACATAAGCATATGATTTCATTCAACCAAACTAATTCCTAAGGACAATCATATCAAATAAAATTATTTAAAGCAAACCAAAGCTTTTTAATATCATTTTTACTTTGTTGTTTAACTTGATTTAAGGACAAGAAAGAGAGAAAAAGGTTTGCTAATCCTAATTCGATCCCTTGATTGTAAGTTAATTTGATTTAATTAGAAGGTAATTAGGTTAATTTTATTGATTAATTAAGTTAAGTTATGAATTAACTCAATTAATTAACCCTTACCTATGTTACCTTAAAGTAATTATCCAAATAATTATGAGCCAATGTGATATGCAAATGAATTGAAAAGTAAATTAGCAATGGTCCTAAGAAATGAAAAGGCCTAATGCAATTGGCTCACAATTAATAGTTAATTAAGCTTAAGGAACTTAATTACTTTTATGATTTTCTCACACATATGGATAAATCATAATTTCATTAAATCTCTTTATGCTATTGACACCTAAAGATCTACCCATGAATTAATTAGGTTAAGATATATTTTAAAGATTTAATTAAACTAATTAAGTAATTAATTAATCCATTAATGCTTAATTAATTTCTCTTGAAAAAGTGAAGAAAATTTAGGGAAAAGATTAAGAGAGAAGCCCCAATCTAATTCCCTAAGCCTCCTCACTATTAAACAGTGATAAATGACCCAATTAATTAAGTTACTATTCATATGATTAATTATCACTTAATTAAGTTAAGAAGAAAATTAGGGCTTAATCAATCAATTTTTTTAATTAATTAACCAATAAATCCCAAGGAAAATAGGGGAGGCAAAGACCATCCCTCCAAACAATCTCAAAAAATTGAGGTTAATTAGTTAATTAATTATGGAGTAATTAGGATAATTAACTTTTCAATTAAACCTTAATTAAGCTAAAATTACTGTTCAAAATAAATTAAGGATAATTTGAATGGATTCCTCTCAAAAATATCTTTAAAATGAGCATTTATTTTTTTTCTATGATTTGTTATAATTATGGATGTTTCAACCTTAAAAACTACTTAATTAGCCTTAATTAAGCCTAATCATGTCGGTGCGATGTGGCGCGCTAACTCGGCACGCTTTCCATGTGGCACCATAGGATTTTCTATTTAAGTAGTCACATATGTGGTTGACTCGGATTGCAGCAGGTGCAGTTTCTCGTGAGCCATCCGATCTAAGATCGGACGACCACGATCAAACCTACTATTAAGGAAGGATTAATCAAATGATATAGCATAATCTGATCACGACCGTTCATTTTGATCATGTGGAGCAGATGACCTGTGAGCTCTCTTCTCGCGAGCGAAGAACGACGGAGCCCGTTCACCATGGATCGCTCGATCCGATCTCACCTTAACTCAGATTCACTCTAAATAACCCCACACCTTCGCACGAGGGATCCACGAAGATCCAATGGCTAAGATAGGCTCACATGCAAATTTTCTTCACAAAGTTCCAACCCATTTTAAGCTGCCATCAGAGCATTGGAGTTATCCCCATCATGTCCATGTGGCTCTATTTGAGTGGAGGAATGGTTGGGAGGTGGCTCAAGACTTGACATGGCTGATGGCTTCTTCCTTTGTCCATGAGGTTCTCAGTTTAGGAGGGAGGTGAGTTAACTCATGTCGCTAATCCATGGTAGGCTCCTGTGGTGGGCTAAGTGGCTGGGTGATACCCCATTTGGGAGAGGGTTTTGCCAAGTGATCAGAAGTGAATTTGATAATTGGCAAATTGATAAGAGAGGCATATCAAGGGAGATTTATATTGGTTTGGTCCAATGGTTTGGGCTGATTTTGGTCTCATGGGGTTGGGTCCAATTAAAGGTCCAATTGGCAAAGGTTTTGGGTTTTAGTTCAATTTGAAAGTGGTCAATTTGGTAAATTTGGATTTAAAGATTTACATATCAAATGGGTCAACAATTTTAAGCTAATTCAAATTAGATTGTTCAAGTTCAATTGGTTTGAAAGTGGCTTTGGTTTGAATAAATTTGGATTTAATTTAGATTGCATTAACAAGGTCAAGTTTGACCATTTTGACCAAATAATCAATCAATTAAATTGGCTTGGTTGGTTTACCAATCAATTGGTTCAATTGAAAAGTTGTTATGGCTTTTGGTTTTCAATCAATTCATGAATTTTGGTGTGATCAATTTTCAACATTGATAATTTGAGGGTCAAGAAAAGTTGACTTGGTCAAATGACAAATTGACAATTGGCAATTCAATGATCATGGTATGAGATTTGAGATTAGTTGGTTCAATCCAATTTGATTAGAACTTAGTTTAGGCCACTTTGGGTCAAGTGGGTCAATTGGCTAAAATATAAATTCAACTACAATCAATTTAGGCTATGATGGATTTTGGTTCATTTGAAATTTTCAAGTCAAAAGGGCTAAGTTGGGTTTGACTTGGGTTGATTTCAATTTGGCTAGATAATTATAGGTTTTATTTATATTTGGATAGATGATTGAAGGAATGATTGATCCAAGAAAAAAATCCATTGATTTTGGCTTGATTTAGATGAGTTTTGACCAAGTTCAAAGAATTGTCATAAAGGGTTTGATTTAGATTTTGATTTGATTTTGGATTTGATTTTGGCTATTTTACTTCATATTTCATTTATATTTGTAAATATAAATTAAGATATAAATGACTTATGAGGAAAATCACTTGAGTTTGGAGTGATTTGGAAGCAAATTTGACTAAGCTCATGGAGGTAAGTCAAAAAGGGCTTAGAAGAAAATTGATTTAGTTTGATTTGGTTTTGATCATTGGAATGTGGGTTTCATTTATATTTGTGAATATAAATGATGAAATAATTGATTTATACAAAAATCAAATGAGTTTGGGTTGATTTGAATGGGATTTGGCTAAGCTCATGGAGATAGGTCCATATGGCTTAGGAAAGGTCTTGGTTGGATTTGGATTTAGTTTGATTTAGTTTTCATTGTTTGAATTTATATTTCATTTATATTTATGAATATAAATGAAGATATGATTGATTCATGAGGAGATCAATCAAAGTTGGATTAAATTGGGTGGAGATTTGGTTAAGTCCATGGAATTCAATCATAAGGCTTAAGGAGGATTTGGGAGTTTAAGTTTGATTTTTGGTTTCAATCATTTGGAATTGAGTTTAGACTTGAATTTGATAAATGATTAAGGGATTGAATTGATCTTGGAGAAAATCAATTGAATTTGGATTGATTTGAACTTGGCTAAGAGTAAAGCCATGGAATTCAATCATAAGGTTTATGAAGGATTTTGAGCCTGGATTTGATCATGAGATTGATTGTGAATTTTGAAATTTTGATTTTGGAATTTGAATTTGGGGTTTGATTTGAGAAGGAAAGCATTGATTGAGTTTAGGCCACAGGATGGACAAGTCTCCCTAAATCCCTAAGGCATAGCATACCCCTATAGCTAACCCTTCAAAGTCTCTAGGCTTAGGTTGAGTGTTCACCTAATCACTAGAAGTGTCTTAAGTCTAAGGAACTCTTAGTATAAATAAGAGTCCTAGATATATGATGAGGAGATTGAAAACTCACTCCAAAAGTGAGGTCAACAATCACACATATATTAAATTAAATCAAGACATGCAAGCTTCACATAAAAGAAACTTCATATAGTTTACTTAATTTAAAAAAAAAAGACATGGATGGATGAAATTAAATGACATAATATTTAACATGATTGGAAAGGTATAAATAAATATAAACACATGATTTCATTCAATCATATTAATTCCTAAGGACAATCATATTAAATAAAATTATTTAAAATAAGCCAAAATTTCTTTAATACCATTTTTAATCTCATATTTTGATTTGATTTAAGGATGTGAGAAAAGGTTTGCTGATCCTAACCCATTCTAATATTTTTTTAACTAATTTGGTTTAATGAAATGTAATTAAGTTGATTTTATGAGTTAATTAAATTATGGTATACATTAGATATATTAATTAACCCTTCCCTATGTTACCTTGACATAATTACTCAAATAATTATGAGCCAGCATGATATGCACACACATTGAAAATTAAATTAGTAATTCCCTAAGGAGTGAAGGGAGTTTAATGTAATTGGCTCACAATTTTGTACTCTTATAGTTCCCCCACACATGTAGGCTAATAATAATTTTCTTAGGATTTCCTTAGGTTGTTGAACACATAAGGGTCTACCCAAGACTTAATTAATCAAGTTCTAATGTGATTATAACTTCAAATTGATTAATTAAGTAGCTTAATTAATTAATCCTTGATTAATTTAATTAAGGAAATGAATTAGGGAAATGTATTAAAAAGGAGACCTTAATCTCATCCCATATGTTCATTTTATTGGATAGTAATTAAGCACTTAATTAACTAATATTTTATTGTTCATGTGATTTATTAATGACTAATTAACTTGGGAGGGCAATTAAAGCTTAATTAGTCAATTTTCATAATTAATTAAGCAAAAAATCTTAAGAAAATTATGGGAGGCAAATGTCATCCCATTGAATTAACCCATAAAGTTTGTGATTAATTAATTAAGTGATTAAAGAGTAATTAAGCTAAATAATTTTGTAATTAAATCTTATTTAAACTCTAATTACTATTCAAAATTGATTAGATATATTTTAAATAAATTCTCCTCTGAAATACCTTTAAAATGAGTATTTATTTGCATTTTTATGATTTCTCTATAATTAGTTATGATTTTAGGAAGTTTTAGCCATTAAAGCACATTAATTAAACCTAATTAATCCTTAATCTCATCGACGCCATGTGGCGCGTTGACACGATGTGCTTTCCATGTGGCATAGTGGGATTGGTTACTTAAACTTAATCCTAGTAAGCAATATCGCGGCGCAAGGCACTTCTTGTGGGCCGCCCGATCTAAGATCGATGGCCAATGATTAATCGGTGCGAATAAAATCGAAAAATTATATCGATCTAATCACGATCGTCCATTTCACTCCACACGGCAGGCGGTGTGATCTATCATCATGCGGAGGAGGAACGAGTCCGGCCCAAAGATTGCTCGCATGATCCAAGCTCAGTTCGGATCAATCTTAAATCAATCCCACACCTTAAAAGGGATCCAAAGGAATCTAACAGTTAATATCATGCGGGGTGAAACTTTCCTTCAAAAAGCTCCAACAAAATTTTACTCTAAAGTCCATTTCAATGGCATACCTCACTGGAGCTCAAGATCGATGCCAAATTCAATTGAAAAAGCTTCATCTAGTAGAGATGAGGCCTTATTGATCAGCACAAGCTCCAATTTGAGGTGGATAACTCGGAGACCAACATACGAGATGTAGATGGTTGGTGTTGATCGAAGTCCACCCTCCGACCATTGGGAATCTCGAGAAGCGATTCGTTCTTGCTCGACTACCTCCAAGGATGGTGTGTACAAAGTTAATTGCACTTTGGTCAAGCCTTGAGCAAATGGGAATCATTGGGAGGCTACCCAATTTCAGCTTGAAGAAATTCGAGAATGGGGAACTTGGGGAAGCTTGGGAACTCTCTAGGAGACTCTGGCTCGTCTTAGGGCTCTCTTGCTTTAGAGAATGAATTATTGTGGGATCCTAACCCATTCTAATATTTTTTTAACTAATTTAGTTTAATGAAATGTAATTAAGTTGATTTTATGAGTTAATTAAATTATGGTATACATTAAATATATTAATTAACCCTTCCCTATGTTACCTTGACATAATTACTCAAATAATTATGAGCCAGCATGATATGCACACACATTGAAAATTAAATTAGCATTGCCCTAAGGAGTGAAAGGAGTCTAATGCAATTGGCTCACAATTTTATACTCTTATAGTTCCCCCACACATGTAGGCTAATAATAATTTTTTTAGGATTCCCTTAGGTTGTTGAACACCTAAAGGTCTACCCAAGACTTAATTAATCAAGTTCTAATGTGATTATAACTTCAAATTGATTAATTAAGTAGCTTAATTAATTAATCCTTGATTAATTTAATTAAGGAAATGAATTAGGGAAATGTATTAAAAAGGAGACCTTAATCTCATCCCATATGTTCATTTACTGTTGGATAGTAATTAAGCACTTAATTAACTAATATTTTATTATTCATGTGATTTATTAATGATTAATTAACTTGGGAGGGCAATTAAAGCTTAATTAGTCAATTTTCATAATTAATTAAGCAAAAAATCTTAAGAAAATTATGGGAGGCAAATGTCATCCCATTGAATTAACCCACAAAGTTTGGGATTAATTAATTAAGTGATTAAAGAGTAATTATGCTAAATAATTTTGTAATTAAATCTTATTTAAACTCTAATTACTATTCAAAATTGATTAGAGATATTTTTAATAAATTCTCCTATGAAATACCTTTAAAATGAGTATTTATTTGCATTTTTATGATTTCTCTATAGTTAGTTATGATTTTAGGAAGTTTTAGCCATTAAAGCACATTAATTAAACCTAATTAATCCTTAATCCCGTCGACGCCATGTGGCACGTTGACACAACGTGTTTTCCATGTGGCACAGTGGGATTGGTTACTTAAACTTAATCCTAGTGTTTATATCGCGGGCACGTGACTGCTTTCTCGATCTAAGATCGATGGCCACAATTAATCCGCAAGCTAATAATAAAATTAGATAATTATATTAGATCTAATCACGACTATCCATTTCACTCACACGGAACAGACGGTGCGTGATCTATCATCATGCGAGCGAGGAGGAACGGAGTCTGTCCGGCATTGCTCGCATGATCCGAGCTCACCTGTGCTCGGATCAATCTTAAATCAATCCCACACCTTCGCACGAAGGATCCAAAGAAATCTAACAGTCAATATCATGCGGGGTGAAACTTTCCTTCAAAAAGCTCCAACAAAATTTTACTCTAAAGTCCATTTCAATGGCATACCTCACTGGAGCTCAAGATCGATGCCAAATTCAATTGAAAAAGCTTCATCTAGTAGAGATGAGGCCCTGTTGATCAGCACAAGCTCCAATTTGAGGTGGATAACTCGGAGACCAACGTACGAGACGTAGGTGGTCGGTGTTGATCGAGTCCACCCTCCGGCTATTGGGAATCTCGAGAGCGATTTGTTTTTGCTCGACTACCTCCAAGGATGGTGTGTGCAAAGTTAATTGCACTTTATCAAGCCTTGAGAAAATGGGAATCATTGGGAGGCTACCTAATTTCAGCTTGAAGAAATATGAGAATGGGGAACTTGGGGAAGCTTGGGAACTCTCTAGGAGACTCTTGGCAGCTCGTCTTAGGGGTCTCTTACTTTAGAGAATGAATTATGGGATTGAGTGGAAATGAGGGGTGTATACAACTTCCCTTAAATCGGATGGATGGGCTTGATTTGGCTTCTTCTTGATGCTTGGTCGTGGGTGGTGGCTAGGAATGGTAGGGATTCTCCTTAGGTGGCTTAGTTTGAGTGGCTAAGGCATGGGAGTTGCTGCCAAAAGGGATAGTGGGTGTCCTTGGTAGTTTCAAATGTTCCAATGGGGGAGGTGAGGTGATTTCAGCTCCCCATGGGTCATGAATGACCCAACCACCCTTGGGTCAGGTTGGGTAGTGTCCTAGGAGCCTAGGTGGACCAATGAGAGAGTGTCAAGTGATCAAGGAATGGAAATGACCACTTACATGGGTGATTTATCTCATGTGAAAGCCCTAGCCCAAGGGTAGGATGGTCATTTTGCATTGGATTTTATTTGGGTAGATTTGAAATGAGTTAAAAGTGGGTTGGGCCAAATTTCATGTGATTTGGAGTTCATTTGATTAGGTTTGACTCAATTTGACCCATTTGGGTTAAATTGGGTCAAAATCGATTAGGTTGACCAATTGGTCAAATCAGGTCAAACCAAGGGTTGGGTCAAGTTCATATGACCATTTGGAATGTGTTGATGTCATTGGTTTGGTTCAATTTTCTTTGGATTTAATTTTGGTTCATTTGAGTTCATTTGGGTCAAATGGGTCAAGTTGACCAATTTGACCTAAATTGGCCAAACTGGCTTGGCTCATGGCTTGGTTTGGGTTTGATTGGTCATTTGAAATATGTTGTAGGTTTTGGTTGAGTTTGATTTATATTTCATTATGTTTTATGTTAGTTTGACCCTTTAGGTCAAGTTGGGTTCAATATGTCATTTGGGTCTAGTGAGTCAATTGGATTCAATTGAGACTTTGGTCAAGTTCAACAATCAATTTGGAATGAACTTCAGCCATTAGTTGCAATCAATTTAAATTGGATTTTGATTTGACCCATTTTGGCCACTTAGGTCAATTCGGGCCAACTAGGGTCAAGAGGGACAATTGGGTTAGGTTTAGCTCAATTTAAGGTCAAGTCATACTCAAATATTGATTTTGGGTTGGTATGAATCATTGATTTCAAGAGATTTGGCATAAGTTATAATTTGGCTAGTGCAGGTTCATATAGGTTAATGGTTTGACTTGGTCAAAGGGCTAGGTTGACTTGGTTTGACCCAATTTATGATAATTGATGAACCAATGATGATCAACAATCATGTCATGAAGTTTGGATTGACTTAATTCACTTTGGTTTGGATTGAATTAAATTTTGATTCTGTGGTGTTTACTTTTAAGATGTGTATGAGGGACACCATGCAGATCTTAGGGGGGTACTTATTGAAGTGATCGGGTATGACATTGAGGTATGATGCACTATCTCTAAAGATAGAGACATTACCCTTCAATGTAAAGTTGACCTCACTTTTGGTGTGAGCTCTCAACTTCCTCATCATAGATCTAGGACTCTTATAGACACTAAGAGTTCCTTAGTCTTAAGACACTACTAGTGATTAAGTGAACAATTAACCTAATCCTAAAGACTTAGAAGAGTTAGCCATAGGAATAGGTTGTGCCTCAGGGATGAGGACTTGCCTACCCTATATCTTAAAGCCAATCCTTGCTTCCTTCTTCCAAATTCAATCCAAATCAAATCCAAATTCAAAATCATAATTCAATTCCAAACTCCAAGTGATTGAAACTCATAATCAAATTCAAATTCCAAAATCCCTTCTTAAGCCATATGAACCACCTTCATATGCTTAGCCAACCCAAATTTGGTTGATTTCTTCATAAATCAATCATTCCTTCATTTATATTCACAAATATAAATGAAATCCAAATTCAATCTCAAATCAAATCAAATTCTCAATTTTAACTCTTTTAGCCAAATTTTTAAACTTGACTAAATGATACCCAAACCGATTCAAAACTCATGGATCCCTTCATGATTCAATCATTCCTACAATCATTGACCCAAATATAAATATAAACCAACATTATCAAACCAAACCCAAGTCAACCCAAGTCAAGTCCATGTTGACCCTTTTGGCTTGAAATTGTCATATGAACCAAAACTGATTTGGCTCCAAACCACTTACAATTGAATTTATATTTCAATCCTAAGCTCAAGTGTGAGTTTAACTAAACTTGAATCAAGCCATGATCAAGTCAATTAACCCACTTAAGCTCACTTGACCCAAAGTGGCCTAAAAGAATCTTTTTGAGCCAAGTTCAAATCCAACCCAAATTGGATTGAGCTAAGCCCTTCTAAACCTCACAACATAACCAACAACAACCCTAGGGTGATCAATTTCCTTAAATTGGGTCAAATCAAGTCAAACCTAGCCCTTGACCAAGTCAACATTTAGCCCAAATGAAACCCAAACTAGCCAAAATCCATTATATGCCAAATTGATTAAAACCATTGATTCAAACCAACTCATAATCAATGATTGAACTTAACCAAAGCCACAATTGAGCCCAAGTTGACCAGTTGGTCAACTTGACCCAACTTAGCCCAAATTGACCTAAATGATCAAATTGGCAAAAATGCAAATTAAATGTAAATTAAAGCAAACCAAAGCTTATAATTATTTTTAATTAACTAATTGAACTTTACTCCACACCTAACCCAATTCAATTTGATCAACTTGACCCATTTGACCTATATGAACCCAAATGAGCCATAATCAAATTCAAATCAAATTAAATCAAACCAATGACACCAATACACTCCAATTGATCAGGTGAACTTGACCCAACCTTTGGTTTGACCCAATTTGACCAATTGGTCAGCTTGACCCAGCCTAACCTAATTTAAGCCAAATAAAATCAAATAAACTCCAAACCACTTGAAATTTTGGCTAACCCACTTTTGACCTATTTTAAATCTGTCCAAATCAAATATATAGCTAAATGACCACTTTGCCCTTAGGTCTAGGGCATCCCATGAGATAAGATACATGCATATTTGGTCATTTTCTCCCATTGGTCACTTGGCACCCATTCATAGGTCTACTTAGGCACCAAGGACCATGGTTGACCTGTCCCAAAGGTGGTTGGGTTGGCCATGACTCATGAAAAGGTGAAATCGCCTCCCCATTCCCATTGGAGCATTTCAAACCATGAAGGACATCCATTACCTCCCTTGGCAGCCACCTCCACACCCTTACCCAACCAAATCGAGCCACATCATCCACCCAAGGACCTCCACAACCCTCTCAAATGGCCAAATGATCAAGAAAAAGCCAAACTAGCTATAGCCATTCGATCTAAGGAATGACGGGGTATACCCCCCTCATTCTCACTCAAACTCAAAGACACACACTTGATTCAACCCTAGCAGCCAAGGAAAGAGATCCCAAAGCAATTTTCAAGGCTTCCTAAGCTCCCCAAAATTCTCACTCTCAATTTTATGTGAAACCAAAATAGGAGAGCCTCAATCCAATTGTCATTTGCTCAAACTTCCACCAAAGTGCAATTAATTTTGCACACACCATCCTTAGACCTAGACGAGCTAAAATGAATCATTTTCCAAGCTCCCCGATGGCCGGAGGGTGGAGTTCGATCAATACTGATTGCATACGTGCCGTGGATTGGACTTTCGAGTAAAATACACCTAATCAAATCTCGTGCGGCTCAACATGGCTTCATTTTACCAAACGAAGCTTCCATAATCGTTGGAATTGTCGGTCATAAGATCTAGTGAGGAATGCCATTAAAATTGATCCTTGAATGAAAATAGGTTGGTCTTTTATGAAAGAAAGTTTTATGTCATGTGATTTCCATAATTAGATTCCTTTGTTTTGCTTCCCCGAAGGTGTGGGATAATTTTCATCTCCATCCGAGCTTGGGTGAGCTTGGATCAAGCGACAATTGATGGATGGTATACGTCATTTTCTCCTTGGAAGGAGACAGATCACGGATCGTCCATTACACATGATTGGGATGGACGATCTTGATCTAATCACGCATTAGATCCTTTTATTTCTCCTCTAAATTGTCGATTAAATCACGGTTGTCTGATCTTAGATTAGACGACCCACGGAGTTACCGCATCCACCACCATCCGAGTCAGCCTTCAGATGTGAAAACTAAAATAGTCACTCACATCATGCCACATGGAAAGCGGACTGCATTAGCGCGTCGTGTTAACCATCAAGTGGCCCGACAAGATTAACGCTTTAATTAGGGTTAATTAATCCATTTTTAAGCCTAAAACTTCTAAAAATCATAACTATTCCTAGAAATATAAAAAATACAAACTTGGGTTCATTTTAAAGATATTTGAGAGTAGAATCTCAGAAAATTTTTATTAATTTATTTTGAATAGTGATTTTAGCTTTAATTAAGATTTAATTAGAAATATAATTAGCTTAATTATTCTTTAATTAATCACCCAATTGATCTCCAACTTTCTATGGATGTTTGGGAGGATGACCTCTGCCTCCCATATTTTTTTGGGATTTTATTAGTTACTTAATTAGGAAATTCAATTGATTAAACCTTAATCACTTTTATAATTTAATTAGTGATAATTAGTGAATGAATAGTAGTTTAATTAATTATTTAAGCCTAATTACCATTATTGAATAGTAAGGGAGCTTAAGGAATGTGGTTGGGATACTTTTCCAAAATCATTTCCTAAGTTTTCTTCACTTTTTGGAATTTAATTAGTTAATGATTAATAAGGTAATTAATTGCTTAATTAATTAATTAATCTTGAAGATAAAAATTAGAGCCTAATTGAGTGTTTAAGTGACTTAGGTGTTAAGGAATGAGGCCTTGTCCTTGATCCCTTTCCCTAAGTTAATTTTATCATTCTAATTAAAATATAATCAAATAATTTAATTAATTAATTAATAAGCTTGATTAACTCAATCTAAAATTCACTTCACACCTAAGCAACACTTAATTAATCCTGGGTAGCTCTTTGGGTTTCCAATAATCCAAAGTGGGAGATAATGAAATTATGGTTAGCTCACATGTGTGATAAAACCATAAAAGTAATTGAGTGAGATCCCCTAAGCCTAATTAACTATTAATCATGACCCAGTTGCATTAGGTCCCTTTCATTTCTTAGGAGCATTCCAAATTTACCTTTCATGTGGTTACATATCACATTGTCTCATTATTAATTAGTTAATTAACTTAAGGTGATGTGGGTAAGGGTAATTTAATTAGCTTAATTCATACCCTAACCTAATTAAACCATAAAATCAACTTAATAACTTCTTCATCAAACTGAATTAACTAACACATGGGGAATGGGTTTAGGATTAGCAAACCTCTTTCATTTCCTAAATCAAATCAAACTCAAAATTAAAAATATCATTAAAGAACTTTGGTTTATTTTAAATAGCCTTATTTAGTATAATTGTCCTTAGGAATTAATTGGAATGAATGAGATCATGTGCTTATGTTCTTTTATTTCTTTCCAATCATGTTAAATGTTGCTTGTCATATGTAATCATGCATTAATTTCTTTTAAAATTAACTAAATGAAATTATTTCTTTTATGTCAAATTATATGTGTTGATTTAAATTAAAAACAGGTGTGGCTATTATTACATTTAAATCAAAAGTTATCTTCAAAAGCCTATAAATCAATTATAATATATGGAGTGATTTTAATTACAAATATCTAAAAGTTTGCATGTGTTGATAATATAAGATATGCAATATGAAGCTCTCTTTTCTTACCTTATATGGATTTGCATGGGATTGATAAATGTATAGTTCTTTTGAAAAGAACACAACATTTGTCTAAATCTACTCCTATGCATCTCCATGCTAAGACTTAGGAAGAATTTCATACCACATATGTAAATCATATAATCAAATAAAATAATACTTCTTGCATAACTTCTCATTCTTGTGGTTCTTTTTGTACATTCATATGTATTTGAGAAAAATGGTATATTAGTCTGGACACCCCGGGGCTGCGAGACTTTAAGTAGCCCTAAGTAGGTCTTGTACCTTACACCCCTGGTATAGAATAATGGTGTCGTACTCACTTAAAACTCTTATACATATGTATGTATAATATGACCAATGAATAAGAATCATAAATCAAATAAACCAAATACAACTTTTGCATGGGTTTTCCTATCCTTATAGTTGCTTATACATCATATGTACATGAGAAAAGTGGTATATTAGTCTGGACATTCTAAGGCCGCGAGGCTTTAAGTTACCCTATGTAGATATTGTACCTTACACCCCTGGTGTATAACAATGGCGACGTACTCACTTAAAACTTTTATACATGTGAATGTGTACTTAGCTAATGGATGAAAAATCCCTCTTTTCTATTAAAAATACATGCATTCATAATTCAATTAAATAAAATATTTAAATTCCAAATACACTTCTTTGCATTCATCATTTAAGTGTGCTAAGACATACATTGTATGTATAGGTATGCTTAGGATTTAATCATATGCATGATATAAATGAAGGAAAGAAATGAATAAACATGTGTTATGTGATAGTAATTCATTCTAATTAATCTTAAGATGTTTTTCTTATTGAATAAGGTCATTTAGAGTGAACCTAAACTTAGGATTAAAATATATAATATGTGATGCAGGGCATCATCATCACCATCGTCGACGGCATCATCATAAAGCTTAAATGAATGATTTGGCCTTTTGTTATAATTTAAGTTATGTATTATTGGGCTTTTATATTTTGTATATGTCTTGAGTTTATATGTATTGGGCTATTCTTATGTCATGGTCCATGAGTCATTATTATTGGGCTTTTATATTTTGTATATGTCTTGAGCTTATATGTATTGGGCTATTCTTATGTCATGGCCCATGAGTCATTCATAGTAGGTATGGAATGAGTGGTAGGTTTGATAGTAGGTGGTGGTAGGTTTGATAATGGTGGTAGGTGTAGTTATGATGGTGTTAGGTTTGAGTTTGGAGTTAGGTTTGAGTATTCTTAACTCTTCCTTTCATTCCTATAAATAGGGAGACTCTTGTAATGCTTTGTACTTGAATTTGGAATGAAAGTTATCTTCTTAAATTTCTTTTACTATTCTTTTGTGTGCTTTCCTCTTGAGTGACGGACTACTTGAGTGTGTGAGTTCACAACCCTTAGAGAAGGACTTTTAAGGAAGGAGCGATCTCCACAATTTTGTTTTAGAGGTCGACTTTAACTTATCCGCTTACGGTTATTTTAAATCACTCTGTTAGATCGTTCATAACAGGTTATTTCTTTGCACTTATAAGATTAGATCTCTAGTGTGGTTGACATAACTTTAACTAAGATCTTTTCAACTTCACTAAATTCATAATATTGTGAATGTGCTCAATAGTGCATTTATCATTACTCTTTGTGAGGATTTAAGAATTATCGGTGTAATAAATATCATATCATAAAAAGCACCCTTTTCTTTAGGAACATCTTGTTTAGTATTGAGTTTTATTTTTGCATTAGAGTAATCTTGCAATTCATTGTTAAAAAAAAATCATACAAAATTTTTATCTAATTAGAGCATTTACTTACTTTTAATCGTGTCTTTGATTTCATTACATTGTATTTTTAAAAAATAAAAAATAAAAAATAAAAAATTAATTAAGTATTTGCTTATATTAATATTTTTGAAAGAATATCATCATGTCAACTCGTAGTGGTCATAGATATCAAGATCAATCCTTAGATGAAAAACATGATTCCTATGAATTTTTACTAGAAAAAATAGAAAAGCTTACCCTTATGCACCAACAAACCTTTAATGAATTCCAAAAAGATTTGAAGCCTTAGAACAAAAGTTGGTAGGCTTAGCACATTCACCAAACTAACCCAATCCTAGAACACCAACTTGAAGAGAGAGAAGGTCATCATGTTGATCTGCTCCTCTTCCTCCACCTCACCCACATTCTCCTATTAGACCCGTTATCTAGGAACAACTTTAATGAATATCCCGAGTTTGATGAGGTACTTCCTCACCCACCTCCTCAAATAGGAAGACAATTAAGACGAGATGAAGGTTATGCTCATCGAACTCCTTATGAGCATTATCCTCGACATTATGAAGAGCCATTACCTAATTTTGTTGCCCCGCGTCGTACACTTAGAGAACCTGATGATGATGTTATTGTAGGGTTAAAATTGATCCACCTACTTTTGATGGTCGACTTGATCCTAAAATTTTCTTAGATTGGTTAGTAGACATGGACCAATATTTTGATTGGATGCCCATGTCAAGAAAGACAAGTTCATTTTGCGCATGAAACTAACTAGTCATGCTAAGACTTATTGGATTAATCTCACGAAAATATCAACGATTAGGACAACCACCTATTGCTTCTTGGGATGAAATGAAAGAAATTTTAAAGCAAAAATATGTACCATTAAATTTTCATGATCAACTTATGGATGAAATGACTACGCTTAAACAAGGATCTTTAACTTTGTTGAGTATATGACACGGTTTGATGAATTGATGACCGTTGTGATGTTAGAGAGGATCACCGCACAATCTCTAGATTTAGATCGTTACGGCGATATTCGTAATGAAATGATAACTGAGAAATTTATTCTCTTGAGATGCATTTGTGGCGACTCAAATTGAACAATATCTTAGATCACAACCTTATAAGCTATTCACAACTTCATCTACAAACAACTCTCAATCGTGTGTTAACCCTCCTACTTTAGTAGTTCCTAAAGGACCCAGTGAAACAAAAGGAAAAACTTTAGTGGGAACATCTAGCTCTAAGACTTCTAGCATTACTTGTTCTACATGTGGTAAAATTGGTCACTATGCAAGTACTTGTCCTCGTCGAAACTTACACTTAGATTATGAAAATGAGGATCAACAAAATGAAAATAATGATAATCAAATTGCAGTTGACCCTTGTGAAGAAGCTAGTGATGCAAGATGCATTAGATGAGTCTCATATAGTTATGCATTGTGTGTTAGCAACCCCACTAATAATGATTGAGGCACATCAATTTTCCACACTTATTTTAAGAGTGGTGAAAAGATGTGTAAGTTAATCATTGATAGTGGCAGTTGCATGAATATTATTGCTACCTCTGCTTTAGCTAGGATGAAGCTCACCCCAGAGACCCACCCACAGCCTTATAAGGTTTCTTGGGTAGATAAGACCTCTATCTCTATATCTCAACGTTGTCTTCTACCCATTCAATTAGGAGAATATAGTGATAAAATTTGGTGTGATGTTCTTCCGATGGATGTTGCTCATATACTTTTAGGTAGACCTTGGCTTTTTGATATGGATGTCACAAATTATGGGCGATCTAATACATATGCTTTTAGTTTTCAAGGTAAGAGAATTGTCCTAAACCCAGCTAAGCCTAAAGAGGTCACTCCACTTCAACCCCAAAATTCTTCTCCACCCATCGAAAAGAAATCCCTACATATTATTAATAAATGTCAATTTCAACAAGAGATTAATGGGAATATCATTTTTGCATTAGTTGTCCTAACCTCTGAAAATCAATCTTGTGTTAAATCATTCTCATCTGAAGTACGTGAACTTTTATTGGAATATCAAGATATTTGTCCTAAAGAACTTCCTAGTGAGCTTCCCCCATTAAGAAGTATCCAACATGCCATAGAGCTAATTCCTGGATCATCACTCCCAAATTTGCCACATTATCGTATGAACCCAAATGAACATGAGCTAAAACAACAAGTTGATGATTTATTATCAAAAGGGTTTATTAGGGAAAGTTTATCTCCATGCGTCGCTCTTCTTACCCCAAAGAAAGATGGTAGTTGGCGTATGTGTAGATAGTCGCTATAAATAAAATCACTTAAGTATAGGTTTCCCATACCTAGACTTGATGACATGTTAGATATGATGCGGATCAATAGTTTCTCTAAAATTGATCTTAGAAGTGGATATCATCAAATTAGTATGAGAAGGTGATGAATGGAAAACCATTCAAGATAAAAGATGGTTTGTATGAATGGCTAGTAATGCCTTTTGGATTGACTAATGCTCCAAGTACATTTATGCAAGTGATGACTCATATCTTACGGTCATTCATTGGAAAATTTTTAGTTGTGTACTTTGATGATATTTTAATTTTTAGTCAAACTAAGAGCGATCATGAGAAACATTTATGACAAGTCTTTGAAGTGCTTCATGAAGAAAGACTATATGCTCACTTAAAAATGCTCATTTATGACGTCTTCGAATCTTCTTAGATTCATTGTTTCTTGTGATGGCATCTCTGCGATCCCGAAAAATTAGATATTCAAGAGTGGCCTACCCCAACCACAATTCATGGTGTATGTAGTTTTCATGGGTTAGCCACATTTTATCGAAGGTTTATTCTGGATTTAGCACTATTATGGCCCCTAACTCAATGTCTTCAAAAGGAGACTTTGTTTGGACAAAGGCACGATGCATTCTCTAAAATTAAAGAACTTTTAACAAGTCCACCGATATTACAAATGCCAAATTTTAACAAAGTATTTGAGGTATCATGTGATGCTTCGAGTTGGTATTGGAGGTGTTCTTAAACAAGAAGGTCATCCTATTGCTTTCTTTAGTGAAAAATTAAATGAAGCCGCGTCAGATATTCCACATATGACCGTAGAGCGTATCTTTGTCATCCAAACTTTACGTTATTGGCGACACTATCTTCTTTCACGAGAATTTATACTTTATTCTGATCACGAAGCGCTTAAATATCTAAACACCCAAAAGAAACTTAGTTCTCGTCATGCAAAATGGGTTCAATTTCTTCAAGAATATATGTTTGTTCTTAAACATAAATCTGGTGTCGAGAACAAAGTTGCAGATGCCTTAAGTAGAATATGTACATTATTAAATACCATGAGTGTGAAGGTTACTGGATTCGAAAAGGTTAAAGATGATTATCCTAATTGTAAAGATTTTCAACAAATTTTTGAATCTTTGAAATTTGATGTTTCAATTAATAGTCCAGATTATCAAATACGAGATGGCTATCTCTTTGTGGCACAACTATGTATCCCGATTCATCACTTCAAAATTTTCTTGTTGAGGAAATTCAAGGAGGTATATCCGGTCATTTTGGTGATGGAGAGGATAGGTTCTTTTGGCCTAGTCTTAAGAAAGATGTTGCTCATATCATTGCCCAATGTCGTACTTGCCAAGTAGTAAAAAAGTGGAAAACAAAATTATGGTCTATACACACCACTCCCAATCCCCCACAAACCTTGGGAAGATCTTAGTATGGACTTCATCTTAGGATTACCGACTATAACATTTTGACTCTATTCTAGTAGTTGTTGACCGATTCTCTAAAATGGCACACTTCATTCCATGTTATAAGGCATCAAATGCATCACATATAGCGAGTATTTTCTTTCGCGAGATAGTTCATTTACATGGACATCCTAAGATAATTATGTATGATCATAATGTAAGACTTATGAGCTATTTTGGACAAAATATTATGGAAAAAGCTTGGCACAAAACTCTTATTTTCTACAGCTTACCACCCTCAAACAGATGGACAAACTGAAGTTGTTAATAGAAGCTTAGGAAATTTACTTAGGTGTCTAGTGACCGATCATACTACTAGTTGGGACCTAGTTCTTCCTACTGCAGAGTTTGCTTATAATAGTTCAATTAATAGGTCAACCGGTATGAGTCCTTTTCATATTGTAACTGGTTATGATCCATGAAAACCAATTCATCTTGTTGAATTGCCTGAAACATATAGGTCTAGTGCATTTGCATCTTCATTTACACAAAGCATGCATGATTTACATCGTGAAATTCAACAAAAACTTACTGAAGTTATGATAAATATAAAGCGTTGATGCACATAGGCGATATGTAAAATTTAATGAGGGAGATTTGGTTCTTGTTAAAGTTAGACTAGAGAGATTTCCAACTGGAACTCTTAAGAAATTAACTCTCAAGAGATCTGGTCCTTATAAAGTTATAAGGAAGATAAATGATAATGCTTATGAAATAGATCTTCCAATGAATGCTGGAATTTCTCCAATATTTAATGTATCAGATTTAATGTTATACCATGGGAAAGCCATGGATGACCTATTCCTCGCAAATTGTCGACATGCGGTTCATACTTCATCATCGACTCTATACCATCTCGCCGCTTAAGATCACATCGTCGGATCAAATTTTAGAAGACCAGACATCTGATGAAGGCACTCAAAGGTTTCTCGTTCGTTGGAAAGGTCTTTCTCCACTTGAAGATTCATGGCTTACATTTAATGAGTTACATCAACTAGACTCACAATTATTACAAGAGTACTTGGATTTTCATTCTCTAGAGGAGAATCATTTAAAGCCGGGGAGTGCTGATGCAGGGCATCATCATCACCATCGTCGATGCCATCATCATAAAGCTTAAATAAATGATTTGGCCTTTTGTTATAATTTAAGTTATGTATTATTGGGCTTTTATATTTTGTATATGTCTTGAGTTTATATGTATTAGGCTATTCTTATGTCATGGCCCATGAGTCATTATTATTGGGCTTTTATATTTTGTGTATGTCTTGAGCTTATATGTATTGGGCTATTCTTATGTCATGGCCCATGAGTCATCGTAGTAGGTATGGAATGAGTGGTAGGTTTGATAGTAGGTGGTGGTAGGTTTGATAATGGTGGTAGGTGTAGTTATGATGGTGTTAGGTTTGAGTTTGGAGTTAGGTTTGAGTATTCTTAACTCTCCCTTTCATTCCTATAAATAGGAGACTCTTGTAATGCTTTGTACTTGAATTTGGAATGAAAGTTATCTTCTTAAATTTCTTTTACTATTCTTTTGTGTGCTTTCCTCTTGAGTGACGACTACTTGAGTGTGTGAGTTCACAACCCTTAGAGAAGGACTTCTAAGGAAGGAACGCGATCTCCACAATGACGGACTGTTTGTAGAGGTCGACTTCAACTTATCCCCACTTCGTTGCTGGTTATTTTAAATCTGCTATAGGTTAGATCGTTCATAACTTTTCAGTTATTTGTTTGCACTTATAAGATTCAGATCTCTAGTGTGGTTGACATAACTTTAACTAAGATCTTTTCAACTTCACTAAATTCATAATATTGTGAATGTGCTCAATAGTAGTATGCATTTATCATTACTCTTTGTGAGGATTTAAGAATTATCGGTGTAATAAACATCATATCATAAAAAGCACTCGTGTCCTACATCAATATGCCATTCACTAAAGGAACTTGATTAATTAACTTTCTTTAAAAGTGACTTAAGGTTGGGATGAAAAAGAAGTTCCTTCTATTTCTTCTCTTTATAACACTTAGTTGTTAAGTGTAGGCCATATGAAACAAAAGAAAACACTAAGTAAAATCTTCAAATCAATTAAATCACTTAAAGAGAAATTAATCCTTCACAAATTAAATCTTTTACACTTAGCAAAATTATAACTCTAAAGCCTAGTCAGGACATACCACACAAGCTTTAATACACACACATTAGACTAAGTCACTACTTCTAACTTTATGTTAGGGCAGTATATGATTTGATGTATGCTTATTTTATGATGTATTATTGTAGAATAGATGTTAGGGTGTATGTGCGTAGTCTGGATGTTAGGCCGATATTAGCCTAATTATGTTAGGGTGTATGTGCTTAAGGGACAGTTGTAATAAAAATATAAATGCTTTTTATTGTGTAGGTTGCTTATGCCCCTAAGCATAATCCAAGTTAGGATAGGTGGACTTGGTTACCCATGTGTGGGATGCTAAGTCCAAAATATTCATATAACTGCTTGGGTTGTATGGTATGTTTAGCTAATATTTATTTTGTAGGTGTAGTTAAATTTACTTTCCTTCTTTAATGTAATATTAGATTAGGATTAGGATAAGTGTTATGGGAGATTAGGATGATCATTGGTTATAAGTTCAAGTCTTATATACCATGTGATGCATTTGGAGGAACCACATCCAAATCAAGCCAAAAAGAAGAAAGAAACGGAGCAAATCAAATGAAGAAATGAAGAATGAAGACCCCCATAACATTCATCATTTGTAATTATAATTATTCTCTTATAATCCAGGTTGTATAAGGGTATAGCTTGGGTACCCACATTTCTTTTTGGGAAATCCGATCGCACTTATTCTTTTGCAATAGCTTTATAAAATTGTTTGATATTTGTTTAGCTTGTGCATTAGAAAAAGCATGCTTTCTCATAGTTTATTTATAATTGGTGATTGTTGTATGGCCTAGATGCGATTAAGCTCCTAGGATAGAAATTAATTTTTCTACCTAAACTAAGAACTCATAACTAAGCTTCTAAAATAACTCATAACCTCATATAAAAGCCTAGTCATTAAATAAAGATAATAAAATATTTAGCAACCCCTTAGCTAGATGTTGTATGTTTAATATTATGCATAATCATCTTATTTCACTCTTATTAAGGGAGAGCTTCCATCTTTGCCAGATAGTAAGGGCTTAACTTTTGAGAGCCTATGATGGAAGAACACCTCTTTCCCTTTTGAATTGGCCCATAATCAACTTCTCATGTATTTAGGCATACAAAATCCTATAGCCAGTGTCAAAATATAGAGTCTCAAATTAAACAAAATTTGATAAAAATTTACATTAGATTAAGTCATTATTCATACCTCTCATACTCTAGTCTCTTAGGGAGTGGGTTTAAGGACTTGGTTTCTTTTCTAAATAATAGTAACCTAGCCATCTTGCATAAAGTATATGACTTGCCTACATAGATTTAAAGCATATGAGGAGTTAGTCGACTGCCACTCCAATCGGTAATAAGTCCAGCAGTTAGGTGATTTACTCTCTCTTGTGGAGGTAAACCATATACCCACTTTCGCCTTAGATTTAGGTCGTGTTTTGGCCCTCGCCAAAGCTCCCTAGATTGAGGATCTGAGGTTGTTATTTCCTGCAAGCTATAAGCATAAATCCTCACTTTTTTTTGGCATTTCTGCAATCTTATATTGTGAAATTATAAGTCTTAGATTTTTAATAAAATTTCAACTAAAATAAATAAATCTCCTCAACCTTAAATATATAAAGCCCATCCATAGGATAGATTGGAGTGCTCACTATGCTTCATAGTATCATGAGGGCTCCCTACTCATCTCCTTTGGTTTTGATAATAACTCTCTCTTTTGATCCATCCCACTTGATTTTCTAAAACACAACCAATTTATTGATAGTCCTATCTTTGAATTCTTTGGAGACAACAATCGCCTTCTTTAATCGAGAATATTCTTAAGGGATTCATTTTTCTTAAGATGTAATTAACTATGGGGGCTTGCCCCCATAGGGAACTTTAGAACCTGATTTAAATAAACCCTACTTTTTTCATCAATATAAAGTGGGGAAAAAAACTCTAGTATATTCAAAAACTCATCATGCCTTAGGAGTCCTTATTAGATTATTAGGTCCATTATAAGGTAGTCACTTCTATCTTTCGAGATAGTATACTATTCTTCAATATCATACCCGATAACCTCAATAAGTACACCATCAAATCTGTGTGGTATCCCCCCTACAAATGAATCAAAAATGAACACCACAGATTCTTCTAGCGACTCCACTAGGGATGGTTCCTCTCTACATCTCTAATAGACGATTATTATCTCCAAGCATCAATAGTGGACTTGCATTTTATGTGAGTTTGATACTATCTTTCCTTCCATTGGCACTTAGCTTATTTCATTCTTAAGAAAAGTTAGCCAACATCTTATAAATTTTAGGACCTCACTCTGTGTAGGTCTTGAAACCCCTATTGAGCTCCCCAATAGGTGAAAAACAAAATTTATCAAAGAAGGGAGAGATAATGAAAATCTAGAACTGCCTTACCACTAGCTTAGTGAGGCAAGGTTTACCAATAAATTTAATAAAAAAAATTCTTTCACAAAATGACACTTTCCAAAAAGCACATTTTTTGAAAATAGCCACCTTTATTCAACATACTCAAATTTGTTGAATGAAGATTCTATTTTCAAATCATAACATAAAATTGAAACTCCACTCAACATATTTCACATATGCTAGAGTTGAAGTTTCTCTCTTTTCAAAATCAAGAAATCACATACATGGCATCAAAACATATCATTGAATACTATTTAACATACTTAATATTTGTTAAATGAACTTCATCTCTATTTTGGAATCTTATTTGACATACCACATTTGTCAAACAAAGAATTCCCCTCTCTTTTCAAAAAAGAAAGAGCTCACATCAAATACATTTGATTCCCACTTAAACATATCAAAGTTGTTAAGTGAGAATCTCATTTTCATATGCATTTGATTCTCACTTAACATGTCAAGGTTGTTAAGTGAGAATCTTATTTTCATGTCACATTTGATTCCCACTTAACATATCAGAGTTGTTAAGTGAGAATCTTATTTTTCATGTTATATTTCATTACACTTAACATATCAAAGTTGTTAAGTGAGAATCTCACTTTCATATACATTTGATTCCCGCTTAACATATTAAAATTGTTAAGTGAGAATCTCATTTCTTTGACACAATTGACTTTCAATTAACATGTCAAACTTACTAAGTGAGAGTCTTATTTTCATAAATCATGTTTGATTCTACTGAACATATCAAATTTGTTAAGTAAGAATCTCATTTTCATGTCACATTTGATTCCCACTTAACATATCAGAGTTGTTAAGTAAGAATCTTATTTTCATGTCATATTTGATTACACTTAACAAATCAAAGTTGTTAAGTGAGAATCTCACTTTCATACATTTGATTCCTGCTTAAAATATTAAAATTGTTAAGTGAGAATCTCATTTCCATGTCACATTTGACTTCCACTTAACATACCAAATTTATTAAATGGGAGTCCCATTTTCCAAACATATATTAATTACATTTGACTTTTACTTTTTGTTAAGTGAGAGTCTCATTTTCAGTACACATTTGATTCCTACTTAACATGCCAAATTTGTTAAGTAAGAATCTCTTTTTCAAATGACACCACTCTTGGGCTTTCACTTAACATACTAAATTTGTTATGTGAGAGTCTCATTTTCAAAGAAAAGCAAAACATATATCAATCACATTTGACATCCACTTAACATACTAAATTTGTTAAGTGAGAGTCCCATTTTCAAAACATATATCAATCATATTTGACTTTCACTTAACATACCAATTTGTTAAGTGAGAGTCTCATTTTCAACACAGATTTGATTCTCACTTAACATGCCAATTTGTTATGTAAGAATCTCTTTTTTTTTAAATCACATCACACTTGAGCTTTCACTTAACATACTAAATTTGTTAAGTGAGAGTCCCATTTAAAAAAAAAGTTAAACATATATCAATCACATTTGACCTCCACTTAACATACCAAATTTGTTAAGTGGGAGTCCCATTTTCAAAACATATATTAGTCACATTTGATTTTCGCTTAACATACCAAATTTGTTAAGTGAGAGTCTCATTTTCAATACACATTTGATTCCTACTTAACATACCAAATTATTTAAGTAAGAATCTCCTTTTTTTTTCAAATCACATCACATTTGGGCTTTCACTTAACATACTAAATTTGTTAAGTGAGAGTCTCATTTTCAAAGAAATAAATTTATCTCACAATCACATTTGGCTTTCATTTAACATACCAAATTTGTTAAAGTGAAAGTCCCATTTCAAACATAAATCAAACACATGTGTCCTCTACTTAACATACCAAAATTTTTAAGTAAAAAGTCCCATTTTTAAATCAATATTTTACTCATCACAAGCAAATACATTCTACTAAAATTTTTAAAGCACACAATCACAACCTCTTCTTAGCATACCCAAATTTTCTAAGTAAATGTCTTTCAAATCATCAATATTTTCCAACAAGATACACAAAATATAAATATCTCCAAGAAAATCTCTCCTCAAATTTATAAACCCTGCCCAACCTACTTAAATTGGTTGAGTATGGGTTCTAAAATCAAAAAAATCAAATGGCAAAGGCTCTCCTCCATTTCAAAATCTCTCTAATGAACCCTACTTAACATATTTGAATTGTTGAATTTGGGTTCAAAACACTAAATCTATATTACTCTCTTGGGGTAAGTATGAAAGCAGAATTCTTACTCACATTTACAACACATGTAGACACAGAATTGTAGACCAACGCTTTATTTTTGCGATACACATGGCTTCCCAAAAGTTCATTTTTACTTTCCCCTTTGAGGTGGATTTGGCCTTGGATAGGGCCAGCCTCCCTAAGATTGACTCCACCCACCTGATTTTCTTTGGCCAAGGATTCGAGGGAGTATGTGTTACCTGTGAAGGGGTGACCCTCACTACTATCAGTCGGGATGAGGTGGCATCCCTTTGGTCAGATAGTCCTACCATGTGGTTGATAGACTATCCCTTTGGATTGGTAAATCTGAGTTAAGCCAAGGCCTCCATGGCCCTACTCAGTGTAGTCCATCAAATAGATGGGATCCATCAAAAATAAATTTAAAAATAAATTAATCTTGACTATCTTTGAGTTGATTTAAGTCCCCCGACGACATTCACTCAATAGTCAGCCCTGGGTCGAGTTCGATTTGTTGCCAAAGCAACCAATCACCCCAGTGGTTCCTTATTTTGGAAGATGTAAGTCCCTGCACTTTCCTTTAAACTTAATCATTGCAAATCAAAAGGCAATCCCTTTGGTTGGATAGTCCTACTATGTGGTTGGTAGTCTACTCCCTTTGGATTGTTAAATCTGAGCTATCCCAAGGCCCATGGCCCCTACTCAGTGTGATCCATCACAAACCAACGGAATCCATAAAAAAATAATTAAAGAAATTAAATTAATCTTGATTATCTTTAAGTTGATTTAAGTCCCTAGTGGCATTCACTCAATAGTCAGCCCTAGGTTGGGTTCGATTTGTTTCCCAAAGTAATTGATCACCCTAGTGGTTCCATGTTTTGGAAGATGTTAGTCTCCACGCTTTCTTCTTAAACTTAACCATTGCAAACAAAAGGCAATCCCTTTGGCTGGATAGTCTTACTATATGGTTGGTAAACTAGTCCCTTTGGATTGGTAAATCTGAGCTAGCCTAAGGCCCATGGTCCCTACTGAGTGTGATCCATTACAAACCAACAGAATCTATAAAAAATAAAAAATAAAAAATCTTTGACTAGAGCTTAATTTCGAAAATAAGGTAGCTCAAGGAATTTTCCATCTCATTCAATTCTCCGCTATAGCTTAATTCCTCCTTCAAGCATCTTAAGGGGACCCAATTGAGCTCACCCAAGTCTTCATCCAAGATCTCAAGCCACGGGAAGGGAGAGTTTGATCAAGGCCACAAACATTTGAAGAGGACTTTGGTCAATAGGGAGATCTACTCAACCTCAACCCCTCAAACCTTCAACAGGGCTTCATCTCCACTAGACAAAGCTACCTAGATGATTGGGAGCACCGGTGATAGCCTCCGATGAGGTATGGATCAAATCGAGCTTAAAGAGAATTTTCTTTGGTCCTTTTTGAAGGGAATTATAATCCCATTGCATTTTGACCATTAGATCTTCATCTCCTTGTATGTTGATGGTGGGTTAAATTTTAGCTCAATCTGAGCTCAGATCAAGCCCTAAGGGGTGGATGGTTACCCTCTCCCGTAGGAAAGAGATGAATCATATACCATCCATCCCACATGTTTTGGATGGATGATCCTGATTAATCCACACTATATCTAATGATTTATCATATTAGAACTGCGAGTTTAATCCTGACTATCTGATCTTTGATCGGACAGTCTAGGGGAAATCGCGTAGCACCGCCGGCTGACGTGGCATAGGATGTGACAACTTAAGTAACGAATCCTATCATGCCACGTGGAAAGCATGCATCGTGTTAGCGTTCCACGTGGCACCGACAGGATTAGTCATTAATTAGGCCTCTTAATTATATTTTATTCACATAATATTCAAAAATACACAACAAAATATAGAAAAATCAAAAAAATATAAACTCAAATGTATTTTGAAGATATTTCAAAGGGGAATAATATAAAATTAAGTTTAATTGATTTTGAACAGTAAATTTTCTATAATTTAGGTTTTGTTGGGAATGTAATTATGTTAATTACTCCCTAATTATTCTATTGATTAATTCAAAACTTCTTAGATATATTTAGTGGGATGACTTCTGCCTCCCCTAATTTTCTTGGGATTCATTAATGGTTTAATTAGGGTAATTGCTTGACTCACTCCTAATCACTCTCTTAATTAATTAAATGATTAATTAACCTATTAAATAGTGATAAATTCACTAATGAAATTTGCTAATTAACTTAGAATAGTGAATGGACTTAGGGAATGATATTAGGAGCCCTCTCACAAATCTTTCCCCTAAGTTCAATTCATTTAGATAAAAAAGCTAATTAAGGTGAAAATTAACTAAATGGTTTAATAACTTTATTAAATGGATTAATCAATCAAAATTTTAAAATAAAATCAATCTGAATTTAATCAATTCCTTTTTGGGTAGATGCTTAGGTGTTCAATAACCTAAGTAGCTTAAGGAAACATATCTAACCCATATGCATGGGAAGGGTTCTAAAAGTACTTAAATTAAACATTTTAACTTAATTAATCATTAATTATAAGCTAAATGCATTAGGCCCCTTTCTTTCTTAAGTACATTACTGATTTAAATTCCTTGTGGTTTTATGCCACACATTGGCTCATAATTATTTGATTAAATATGCTAAAGTGGTGTAGGTAAGGGGTAATTAATGGAGTTAATATACACCTTAACCTAAATAAAATATAAAATCAATCTAATGGTTCTAAAATTAAACTAAAACATCATACACATGTGGGAAATGGATTAGAACTAGCAAACATTTTCACATTTCCTAAATTCAAATCAAACTCTAAATAAAATTTTCTTTAAACAATTTTGGTTTACTCTAAATAATCTTATCCCATAAGATTATCTTTAGGAATTAATTAGGGTGAATGAATTTGCACAATTTCATCTCTTTATTTCTTTCCTAGCATGTTAAATATGTATGTCATATGAAAATCATGCATTCATGCCTTTTAAAAATCAAATTAAAAATGAAATGTTTTCTTTATGTCAAATTGCATGTTTTGGCTAAAGTAAGAATATGAATGGCTATTATCACTATTAAATCAAAAATTATTTTCAAAACTTATAAATCAAACATTATAACTAAAAGGTATGCTGCTTATAATTATTTATGGACTTGCATGTGAGTAAAATATAAAGATGTGCATTGAGTGACTTTTCTTCTGTTCTCATTCAACATAGTTTTGAATAGGATTTGCAAAGTGTATAGTTCATTTGAAAAGAATACAACACTTGCTTAAATCTATTCCTATGTTATCAATCAAGAAGGATATTCACACTTACACATATAAATTGCATAAACAAATCAAACAAACAAACATAAACTTTTGCACCTTTCTTTTTCCATTCATTTCTTTAGTACATGCACATGTATTTAAGGAAAGTGGTATATTAATTTGGATATCCCGGGGTTGCAAGGATTTAAGTAGCCCCAAGTACTTCTTGTACCTTACACTCATAGTGTAGAAAATAATGGCGACGTACTCACTTATGCCTTTCATACTTGTAAATGTGCATATGAATAATGGATAAAAGAATCTCTCTTTTTCTACTTAACAAACTCATGCATCATAAAAACATCTAAATTTCTTAAACAATCTCTTTTAGCATTTATCATTAAAGTTTGCTAAACAATTCCATTTGTATGTATAGATATGCTTAGGATTCATCTATATGCATGCTACACATGTTTGGAAAGAAATAAAGTGTTGTGTGTTTTGTGATAGTAATTCACTTTACTTAATCTTAAAATGCCTTTCTTTTTGAATAGGTTTGTTTAGGGAAAATCTAAACTTAGGATTAATTAAAACACATAATAAAATATTCACTAAATAAAAATCAAATATGAATCTACCTTAGAAATTATTTAAGGTGGGGAGGGAAGAGAAGTTCTCTTCTCTTTTCCTCTCTTTACAACACTTAGTAATGAATTATAAGTTCATTCAAACCTAAATAAATCATCAAATAAAATCAACCAAATCAACTAAATCACTTAAATGAAACCACCCTCTAAGTTGAACATTTTCATACTAAGAAAACTTCAATCTTAAAGCCTAGCTAAGCATACCACACAAACCTTAAATGGCGCACACATTAGGCTAAGTCACCACTTCTAGTCCTATATTAGGGCGATGCTTGGTTTGATGTTTGCTTTTATTTTGTGATGTAATGCTTTAGTTTGGATGTTGGGGTGTATGTGCGTAGACTGAATGGTAGGGCGATCTTAGTCTAAACATTATTTTCTTCAGGGGATTATGCTTAAGGGGCACTGTAATAAAAATATAAAAATGCTTTTGATGTGTAGGTTGCTTATACCCCTAAGCATAATCCAAAATAGGCTAGCTGGACTTGGTTACCAATGTGTGAGGTGCTAAGTCCAATTTATTCATATACATTGTTAGGATTGTGTGGTTTGTTTAGCTAATCTCTGTTTTGCAGGATTTAGTTAGATTTCCTTTTTCCCATTTTCATGTAATTTTGTAATTAGGATTTTGGAATGATTGTTATTGAGAATTAGGATGAACATTGATTATAATACTATGCCTTATGTACCATGTGAAGCCTTTGGAGCAACCACATTCTAGCCAACCAAAAGAAGAAAGAAAAAAGAAGAAAGAAAAGAAGAAAGAATAAAGAAGAAATGAAGAATGAAGACCCCCATAACAAAGAATTCCTTCTTGATTGAAATTTATTCATTTGTAATCTAGGTTATATATGGGTAGAGCTCGACTACTAAATTTATTTTTGGGTTTGTGTGGTGGAACCCGAACACATATGACTTTTTATTCTTTTGTGCTAGCTTTATAAATTGTTTGATGTTTGTTTAGCTTGTGCATTAAGATGGCATATTTTTCCTAGTTTCTTCCTTGCTTTGATGTATGACCTAGATGATGATTAGACTCTTAGGAAAATAAATTTTCTATCCAATTAATCAATTCAAACTAAAAATAAACAACTCAAAACCTCACCTAAAGCCTAGGTTATAATCAAAATAAAAGAATTCTCAACCCCTTAGCTGGATATTTTATTTTATTTCTCACATCATGCATAAAAATCATCTTGTTTCACTCTTGATTTGGAGGGCTTCCGCCTTTTCCAAAGAACTTGGCTTGCCTTTGAGAGCCATGGTGGAAACACACCTCCTATCTTGTTGATTTTGGCCCATAATCTAATTTCTCATGCATTAGGTATATGAATCCTAAAGCCTGTGTCAAATTGATTTTCCAAAATGAAAATAAAATATAATAAAAATTTGTATTAGATTTAAGTCATTAATCATACCCTACATGATCTAGTCTCTTAGGGAGTGTGCTTAAGAACTTAGTCTCTTTCTAAATAAATAATAGCTTAGCTATCTTGCAAAAGCATTTGACTTGCCTACATGTATTTAAAATCGTAGGAGGATTTAGTTGCCGGCCACCCCTAGGCGATTATAAGTCCAATAGTCGGGTGGTTTATCCTCTCTTGTGGAGGTAAACTAAATACCCATTTTTGCCTTATATTTAAGTCATGCTTTTGGCCTTCGCTAAAGCTCCCTAATTTAGGTTCAAAGGTTGCTACTTCCCTTTATGGGCTATGAGCATAAATTCTCTTTTCTTAGGCATTTCCATGACTTTGTATCATGGTATTGTAAGCCCTAGATTTCTAATATAAATTCAACTCGAACAAATAAATCATTTCAATTTTAAAAATATAAAGCCCAACCATAGGATAGTTTGGGATGCTTACTAGGCTTCCTAGTATCCAAAGCATCTTCTACTTATCTTCATTTAGCTTCGATAAGAACTCCCTCCTCTTGATCGATCCCACTTGATCTTCTAAAAATAAACCAATCGATTGATAGTCATATCTTTGAAATCTTTTGAGACAATGATCATTTACCTTAATCGAGAGTATTCTTAAGGAATCTCATTCCTTAAGATATAATTAACTATGACGGCTTGCCCCTATAGGAAACTTAATGAACCCAATTTAAAATAAACCCTACTTTACTTTTCCGTATAAAGTAGGAAAGAATCTATGGTACATTCCGAAGACCCATAGTCCTTAGGAGTCTTTATTAAGGTGATTAGGTCCATTTGTAGGATGGTGACTTCTATCTCTCTAGATAGTACACCATTTCTCAATATCGTACCCGCTCACCCTAATAAGAATATCTACGGATCTGCATGGTGTCCAACACAAGAAGTGTTGTTAGAAGAATTATTTTTGGGTTCTTCATTTATTTCTTTTCTCTCTTCAGGAAAGATTTAGATGCAGAATCTGAAGATAATTTTTCACCACAGATTTTTCTGGTGACTCCATTGGGAAGGTTTCTCTCTCCATCTATGGTAAATGATCATTGTCACCAAGTATTGATAGTGGATTTGTACTTTATATAAGTCTGAGACTTTCTTTCTTTTCTGTTGGCACTGAGTTTATTCCATCCTTAAGCTAAGCTAGCCAACATCTTTAGGTTTTAAGACCTCACTCTGTGTGGGTCTTAAAACCCCCGTTGGGTTCCCCAATGGGTGAAAATAAAAATTTAATAAAAAGAAATAACTAAAGACTTCCTCCTTACCATTTTTGTGATAAGGAAAGGTTCATTCCAAAAATAAATAAAATTAAATACTTAATAAAAACATCAATTTCCAAAAGAACTTTTTCAAAATGCACATAATAAAATATTTTGCACAAAAAATTTTATAATTCACCCTCATCTAACAATCTTCATGACTGTTATATGTAGGATCATTTCAAAAACAAAATCCCAAATCATATTTTTAAAACAAAATGAACAATCATCTTTTTCAAAAAAGAAAGAACATCATCAAACATCTTTCTAAAATAAAATCAACAATCATATTTTCCGAAAGCACAAATGAACTTCTTCATTCAATTTATTGAATGAAGATTTCATTTTCAAAACAAAAATAAAACCAACAATCCTTTTCAAAAAAAGAAAATCAACAATCATATTTTCCAAAGGCACAAATGAACTTCTTCATTCAATTTATTGAATGAAGATTTCAATTTCAAAATAAAAATAAAACCAACAATCCTTTTCAAAAAGAAAATCAAGAATCATCTTTCAAAAATAAAATCCAACAATCATAATTTGAAAAAGCACAAATGAACATCTTCATTCAATTTATTGAATGAAGATTTCATTTTCAAAACAAAATGAACAATCACATTTTCAAAACAAAATGAACAGTCACATTTTCAAAATAAAATGAACAAACACATTTTCAAAATAAAATCATCAATCACATTTTCAAAAATAAAATCAACATAATCTTTTTCAAAAATAAAAATCAAAATCAAAATCAAAAAATCAAAAACAATATTTTGGATCTTTCATTTAGCATACCCAAATTTGCTAAATAGAGATCCTCTTTTTCAAAAATCATAAACAAAAAAAATCAAAACAAAACACATTGGATTTCCTAGCATACCTAAATTTTCTAAGAATCCTCCTTTTCAAAAATCAAACAAAAATTGAAACCAAAACACATTTGGATTTCGTTAGCATACCTAAATTTTCTAAGAATCCTCGTAATCAAAATCAAAAACAAAAAAAACCCATTAAGATTTTCTTAGCATACCTAAATTTGCTAAGAATCCACACTTTCAAAAATAAAAAAAATACAAAAACAAATTGGGATTTCCTTAGCATACCTAATTTTCTAATCATCCTCTTTTTCAAAATCAAAACAAAATAAAAAATAAAACAACACTTGGATTCCCTTAGCATACCTAAATTTGCTAAGGGTCCTCTTTAACAAAATTGAAAACAAAACACTTGGATTTCCGTAGCATACTCGAATTTGCTAAAGATCCTCTTTTTCGAAATAAAAAAAAAACAAAACACATTGGGATTTCCTTAGCATGCCTAAATTTATTAAGGATCCTCTTTTTCAAAAAAAATCAAATCAAAAATAAAAGAAAAATATTTGAATTTCCTTAGCATAACTAAATTTGCTATGGATCCTCTTTTTCAAAATCAAAATAAAAGAACCACAATTGGATTTCCTTAGCATACCTAAATTTGCTAAGAATACTCTTTTTCAAAAAAAAAAAAACAAAATCAAAACAAAACACATTGGATTTTTGTAGCATACCTAAATTTACTAAGAATCCTATTTTCAAAATCTTCAAAAACAAAATACATTTGGATTCTTCATTTAGGTTACCCAAATTTGCTAAATGAGGATTTCATTTTCAAAATCACACATGATTCACAAAATAAGCAAACAAAAGAGAAGAAATTATTTTCAAACACCTCACTTAGCATACCCAAATTTGCTAAGTGAGTGAATTACAAAAATCACAAATCAAAAAACAAAATCAATTGACCTTTTACTTTAACATACTCAAATTTGTTAAATAAAGGGTCCTCAAACTGAAAAATCAAAATCAAATATGAACCTATGGAAGCATCAATCTCTCCAAAAAATATTTGAACCCATTTTCAACATACCCAAATTTGTTGAAAATGGATTCTACTTTCAAAAATACTCTTTCCAATCAATCTCAAAATCTATTCTAAATTCATTTGTGCCCCACTTAACACTTTTAAGTTGTTATGGGTTCAAATCCTAAATTCAAATTCAAAAATTAACAAAGAAGAAATCTAATTCAAACTTGTTTTTCAAGATTGCATACTTTTCAGTCAATTTTCAATCAGTTCAGTTCAGTACAGCTCAATTTCAATGGCAGAGTAGAAGTACATCTTCACATTTCCTTTCGGGAGATGGACTTGGTTGTGGATCGGGCCAACCTCCCGCTGTCTGACTTTTCCCACCTCATCCACTTTGGCCTAGGCTTTGAGGGGGCCAGGATCACATGTGAGGGGACCACCCTCACGATAGTCAGCAGAAGCATGGTGGTCGGACAGAAGCCAGACATCCAGGTCGACATGCCATCTGACTCAAGATTCCCTCGCTGAAGAGGAAGGTTGTGATAGTTCCCATAGGGTTAAGGCGCCAATGCCGGTTCCCCGCCCTAGCTAGCACCCACTCAGTGGCTCCCTCTAAGGGGAAGGCTCCCCTGATTCCAGGGATTGTCTCCCTTGCTTTCAAGATTGGGTCTAGTTCCTACACTGCTCGATCTACCAAGACTCAGCATAGAAACAAGAACCGCATGATCAACTGATATCATACTCGCATTGCTAGGGAGTTGGATTCAGCTACTCAGTCTATTGTAGAGGAGTTGCATAGGATGGTTTCTCCATTGGTCACAGAAAACCAGTTCCACCTTCTCTCTAGATCTGATAGAGAGGATGTTAGGAGAATTTTAGCTTCACCTCTGCAAGCAGTTCAATTTCAAGCACCTGTTAGTGAGAGGAGGAGGTCATATGCCGGCCTTCAATCAGTTCTTCACTGAGCAGGCAGAGCCTATGGACGCTCAGAGTCTGGGGCTAAGTTTGATTTCTATTATATCAATTCCAATAATGTTGGTGAGGTTATCTGGAAGGGGCCGTGTAGCTCGATAAATTACTGCTACAGAGGGTGAGGTATGCAGCCTTAGCCCTCATTGACTTTCCAGATCGGCGTGCTACCCATGCTGACCATACCGATAACATCTTACTGATGGGTACTACCCATCATAGGAGAGGAGCTCCTAACCTCAGAGAGTTGGTGGGGCCTTCACCACACCACTCTACTCTGCGCCCACCATCTCTTGTACATGTTCTATCATCTACTGTTCTAGCCAAGGCCATGAAGGTCACACTGGGTAGAAGAGAACCCTATTGGTGATCTGGCTATGGTAAAGAGATCTCGTTCCATCTACACCGCCTATTGAGGTTAGACCGAGCTCTCTTGCTTGACCTTCTGCCCCAGTGGTGGTGAAGAAGGAATGGCGATCTTGGAGTATAGTAGTCATTTTATCACCACCACCACTGCAGTAGGCTATTGAGATAACAACAGTTGAAGGCGGAGGAGACAGTTCAGTCACCCCCATGGCTATAGATCCTCCTAGGAGTACCACTCCAGCCAGATCTAGTCTAGAGTATCTATCCTCTAGTGAGCGTAGTACTCATAAAATTAGCTCTCTAGCAGCATTAGAGGTTTGGTGCCTATCTGTTCATGATAGTGACCCTACTACTGATCAGACTCAATCTTTCATACATGTTCAATTGCACCGATCCCAAGATGACATTATAGCTCAATATCTAGTGGAGAAGAACAAGATATTAGGATACGCTTGGTCAGATTTAGAGGATGAAAAGGTCAGTTTTGATCCAAATGAAGATGACCTGTTAGAGGATTTAGTAGGGGTACACATGGTAGATACTAGGGGTTCCCTCCTCCATGAGTCGCGGACTTTGGAAGGTGCTGAGGCTGAGCAAAAAGACACAGCCTACTCAACCCAACACCTCCTTCAACAAATAAAGCAGAAAGATGAACAAAAAGATAGGATGATAAAGTAGCTTGAAGACATGCTAGCAGTAGTTTTGGCATTACAGAATGAATCCCCGGTAGTACATCCTACTATAGCAGAAAATGGTCAGCCCGAGTTGTTACACATCTTCGATCCAGCTAAGACTTCACCTCCAATAGAGCAAGGCAGCACCAAACTGTATAGGAAGGTAGTGGATAGTTCCTCCGTACTTGAAAAAGATATCAAAACCATGGCTTAGCAGTAGGTGAGAGAAGCATTGGCTCAAGTCCGAGGAGGATTGTTGGTTCCAAAGGGTAGACCCTAGCCGGAGGAATTTGATGCCATCCAATATCCTAAGGGTTTCGTCCCACCTTCTTTCAAAAGCTTCGATGGTAGTGGGAACCCAAGGAAGCATATTACACACTTTAGAACCAACTATTGCAATGCTGGTGGTAGTGATGCTCTCCTATTCCAACTTTTTGTCAGTAACTTAGTAAGCATAGCCTTCGATTGGTACGTTAAACTTCCCAACAGTTCAATGAATACTTTTGCTGAGTTGGAGCAACTCTTCGTTACGAGATTTGCTAGAGCTCAGTAAAGGGTGACTGTAGGCGATCTCATTGTGGCTCAACATAAAACCCTGGCGAGTCTCTCATTGATTGTATTCTCAGATGGCTCAACCTAAATATAAAATGCAAATCGCAGCTGTCTGAACAACACACCATTGAAATTCTGTTGAAGAATATTCATGGCCCGGTCACCGTCATGCTCAAGTATTTTACCATCAAAATATTTGAGAAACTAATTAACAAGGCTAGCTTACAAGGAGAAGCCAAATAGTTTCCTTTTCTAGACAAATCAACAAAGCCAAAGCCATAAAATCTTACGTGAAGAAGCTCAGGACAGTGACACCAGTAGACAAGGGGAAGCAGCCAGTCGAAGAGCATTTTGAGAGACCTCGAGCTCCACAGTTGTCACTTCCACCTCCTCTACTACCACCGAGGCCTTCCTACCGGCCCCCACAGCAGCCTCCATGGCCTTCACCACCTCCTCCTTAGTTATATCAGCAGCAGCAGTGGTACACATACCCGCCACTAGGTAGCTATGGTCCACCTACTCTTTTGGATAAAAAATAAGCCTTATTCATTTAAGAGAGAGGTAATCAAGAAAATCTTTAAGAATCTTCTAAAGAAGCCTGATTTTTAGCCACCCGAACCTAGAAGGCCGGAGGAAGTGGCCAAAAGTAATGATCCTAACTTTTTCCCTTACCACCGCATGTTAGGTCATGTTTTGGACGATTGCTTTACATTCAAGCATTGGCTTGAGCATAGCTTCAAGATAGGTGCTACAGTTATCCCGAAGGAATACCTTGTGGAACAACCGTAAAATTTCATTAGGGTAATCCCTATGGGTATTTGTGATCCTACCAAAACCAAAGAAGGTTGAGATATCTCCTTATCTCGTACCTCAAAGAAAATTGTGTCCAAAATAAAGAAACTTTTCCTATAGGTGCCCGAGGAAGCTCGAACCTCCAGCATCAAGGAAGGTTTGCAAGTTGTTCAGGACAACCGGAAAGGGGAGCTCAGCAGAGCATGAGGGATAGCCCAAAGAACCACCAACCAAGTCCGCCTCCACCCCACAGGCCTACTACATCGACCTCCTTTACTTCAGCTACCTCTTCTTCTAGTAGACATCTTGTATCAACGGATGAGGGCATCAAATCCCTCACCCCTCTTACTTTACTTGATTACTACTATGTACCGCCTTCAAAATCCAAGAAATTGAGGAATAAAACTAACTTGAATTATATCCGTGTCACTTCTAATGGGTTGTTCTAATCTACTCTTAATGAAAACTCTTCAAGTCTAAATAATAATTATAATAACTCTGTAGTGGCAAAGTCCTACATCCTAAGGCAGCACCTCCAAATAAGGGAAAATAAGTCATTGGTTTAGAGGATCGAGAAGCCCCTCCACAATATGCTCCACCCTTGGATATTCTTGTGGAGGATCAGCCCAAGGTGGACTACAATGTCTTCTCTCACCTAAGAAATTTGCCATCTAAGTTAAGCATATATGATGTCCTTATCTTATCCAAAGAGATGAGGGAATTAATAATCAAGGCTCTTCTTGATCCAGAGATATGCTTAGCTCCGCTGACCGATGTTGGAGAGGAGGCACATTATTTTAGAGAAGCTCGAGGAATCACCTTCACAGATGAAGACCTACTTCTGCGGGACATGGAGCACAACCGTCCCCTCTACATTATAGTGGACATGGGCAGATTCAGACTTGCCAGAGTCCTCATTGATCTAGGTGCATCGGTGAACATTATGAGTCTAAAGACCCTTGCCTATTTGAGGATAGACATCTCCACACTCCGAGGAGATCGGATGATGTTGAGAGGATTCAATGAACAAGGAGATGGCTTTAGGTTCCATAGTGTTACCTTTGGAGATAGTGACTAGAAGATGAAGCCAAGTTCTATATCATTGATTCAAATACTTCATTCACTTCTTTGCTCGGTATGCCTTGGGTACATCAGAATAAGATGATTCCATCCTCCCTCCATCAGCGCATCAAGTTCAGGAAGGTTGGGATTGAGTACTGTGTCAATGGAGATGAAAAGCCATTTTCAGTCAGAGAGGTTGAGATATATGAGGTTGCAACCTACTATCTTCCTTAAAATACATTTTCTCATAAACTTGGGCAAAATTCAAACACAAAAGAAAAAGAAAAAGAAAAAAGAAAAAGCAAAACAAAGAGAGGGGTTATGTTCCAACTCATAGAAGTACCCCTATTGCTCACTTAGACTTGGAATCTAGTTCAGAGGATGAGTCTAATGTGATTAGCAAACCAGCCAATGCCTCTTAGCAAGTTTCATTGGAGGTGATACTCGAGTCGGGCAGTGATGAAGATCGGGCCTCTAGATAAAGCAAGAATATATTCGAATAAAATGTATGTGAACTATTAGGCAGTAGTTTGGAACCATAGCTCTAACCTCACTTTCCTCTCAAAAAGTTGAAGGTTTAGTAGTTAAGGAAGCCCCTCGATCTTCCAGAGATGTCAAACCGAAGAGATTCCTTTCGGGATCATCATCCTCAAGTCCAAAACCTGATGTAGGACTTGAGAATATTTCAAACAAAGAATTAATGAAATTACCTTTTGATTGGTACTCACCTTATGTTCTTAATCTTACAAAGAAGAGTTTGATTCCTTATACATGTCTTAAGAACAAGTCAGAGTACTTCAAGAAGCTACGGAATAACAGAGGCAGGGATGCACAATCAAGATCAGGAATGGGATTCAGTACAGTGGGTCCAGTCTATGATGACGATTACTGCTTAGTTATCACCAATCATCTTAAGTCTAATAGGTTCTTTTCACACAACACTAACTCTTACGATGATGTGTGTTTAGAAACTTCAGATGATCCAGATGATCTCCAAATCAAAGATGCACCACCATAATTTGAAGAGGAGATTCATTCAACAATTAATAAACTTAAAGAAATCAACCTCAGGATAAAAGAAAATTCACATCCGACATACATCAGTTTGTTAATGAATGAAGAAGAAATCAATGACTTAGTTGGGCTATTGACTGAGTTTAAGGATTGCTTTGCATGGAGCTATGAAGAAATACCCAGATTATCTCCTGATGTAGTAGTCCACAAACTAGCAATAGATCTTAATGCAAGCCCTATCAAGCAAGCTCCTAGACGCATGCTATTAGAAATAAAGCAATAGGTCATTTCTGAAGTCAAGAAACTGATCGATGCTGGTTTCATGTGGGAAAAAAATACCCTACTTGGTTAGTCAGTGTTGTACCAGTAAGAAGAAGTATGGCCAAATTCGCATATGCATTAATTTTAGGGACTTAAATAAGGCATGTCTTAAGGATGAGTTTCCTCTTCCTATACCAGAATTAATGGTGGACATCGCCTCACCTCACATAGTTTTCTCCCTCATAGATGGGGTAACTGGATACAACCAAATCAAGATGGCCCTTGAGGATGAAAGAAACGCTGCTTTTTGAACCCCCGATCAGAATCTATTATTATAAGGTCATGCCTTTCGACCTTAAAAATGCTGGTGCTACATACCAACGGGCCATGATCAGATCTTTGATGAACTCATCCATCATCAGGTTGAGTGTTATATGGATGATCTTGTAGATAAGAGCAAAGAAAAGGAAGACCATCTCTTTGACTTAAGAGTAGTTTTTGAACGATTAAGATAATATAACCTCAAAATGAATCCCCTGAAGTGTGCATTCGGAGTAGCTTCATGGAAATTCTTTGGGTTTATTGTCTGACACCGAGGAATAGAAATAGATCCAAAAAAAATCAAAGCTATCTTAGAAATGCCACCTCATAAAAGTTTAACTCAACTCAAATCTTTCCAACTACGGTTGGCGCATCTGAGATGATTTATCTCCAACCTATCGGGGAGATGCAAGTCATTCACAGCACTTGTCAAAAATCATGCCAAGTTCAAGTGGGATGACAAGTGTAAGCATGCCTTTGAAGATATCAAGTAGTATTTGGTGAAGCCACCAGTTCTAGCAGGCCCTATCCCAGGAAGGCCACTCATCCTCTACACTGCTGCATTAGATGACTCCCTTAGCACTTTGTTAAGCCCAAGCCAATGATGAAGGGAAGAAGTGTACTCTCTACAACCTCAGCCATCATCTGATTCCTACTGAAGTGAACTTCCCACTTAATGAGAAACATTGTCTAGCTTTAATCTTTGCATCCTAGAAGCTACGGCCCTATATGCTTTCTCATAAGGTGAACTTGATTTCCAGAACCAATCCACTGTAGTATCTCATGACATGGCCAATGCTATACAGACATTTGGAATGTTGGTCCATGATACTATCGTAGTTTGATATCACATTTATACCCTTTCGTGTGATAAATGGTCAAGCACTAGCGAATTTCTTAGCAGCACACCCACTGCCTGTTGATTCCCTGCTTAGTGACGATCTCCCTAACGAACAAATCATGAACTTAGGTGAGGTTAACAATCACTGATGGGAGATGTATTTTGATGGTGCAACTTTCTTTCATAAAGGAGAAGCACCACAGTCTGCTCTTCAGGGGTAGGAATAGTTCTCTTGACTCTATACCGTAATGTGATGAGATTCTCATACTATCTATCCAATCCCTGCACCAACAATGAAGTTGAGTATGAGGCTTTGATTGTCGATCTGGAGTTAGCATTTACAGTTTGTGTTAATAGGATCAACATCTATGTGGATTCTCAGTTGGCCATCAACCAGATTGTCGGGTCATACAAGGTTCCCAAACTTAAGCTTTGTCATTACCATGAGTATACTATGAAGTTGTTGTCCCAAATCCCTGAAGTCACCATCTACAAAGTTGCTCGAGCAGAGAATACAGTAGCAGAGGCTTTGGCCAAACTTGCCAAAGAATTGGCATGTCCAGAAGATGAGTCCATTCCAATAAGGGTCTAAAATAGACAAGTCCTATCCCTTATTGATGTTGAACTCATCGAGAAACTTTCTCTTTAAGGAGAGGTTCTTATTGCCAATGAGGACGAGGAGATGGATTGGAGGTAACCATTCATAGATTATTTGAACACCAATAGACTACCTCAACAAAAGTCACAAGCCCATCAGGTGAAACAGAGAGCTCTCTCCTATGCTCTCATGGATGGCACCTTATTCCAATAGTATTTCGATCAAATGTGGTTACGTTATTTGGATAAACATGAAGCCCATAGAATTGTGATCGAGGTTCACTCAATTCTATGCGGAGCGCATCAATTCGGTCCAAAAATGAAGATGAAGATCAAGAGGCTAGAATATTATTGGCCTTCAATGATTACAGATTATATGGATACATCTAGAAGATTCTATCAATGTCGGTACACTGTGTGATCCTACATCAACCACCCAATATTCTACACCCTACATTAGCCTCATGGCCATTTAAGTGTTGGGGGTATCGACCTTGTAGGTCCTATTGATCTTCCTTCTTCCAAGGGTCATCGGTTCATTCTAGCTGCCACCGACTACTTTTCCAAGTGGGCTGAGGCAATCCTACTCATAGATGACATAGCTCAGCATGTGCTTTAGTTTTTTAGGAACCATATCATATATAAGTTTGGGGTGCCTCGACAAATTATATCCTATAATGGTATTGAATTCAAAAGCACCAAGATCATCATCTTCACCAAAAGACACGGTATAGATTTGAGATACTCCACCATCTACTACCCCAGAGCAAATGGCTTAGCAGAAGCATTCAATAAAACTCTCATCCAAACACTAAAGAAGGCACTTGATGATAATAAATGATAGTGGCATGAGCAGTTGGTTGGAGGCTTGTGGGCATATCGTACCACATACAGAACTCCAACTCAATCTACCCCTTTCTCCTTAGTGTATAGGTCCAAAGTCATTCTACCATTAGAAGTCCAACTCCTATCATTAAGGATAGCCGTGGATAGTAAAATCACAACAAAGCAGAATGCCAAGCTGCACTTGGAAGAGCTCGAAGGTTTGAAAGAGAGATGCCTCCGGGCATGCCAGAACCTCGAGTTTTACAAAGCCAAAATGATTCAAGATTTCAATAAGTTGGTCCATCCTAGAACTTTTCAACTATGAGAGCTTGTTTTAGTTCTAAGGAGACCAATTATTGCCCGTCGAAAGATGGGAGGCAAATTTGAAGCCACTTGGGAAGGCCATTTTGCCATAGAGAAGGCCTACCAAGGAGGATCTTATCATCTTATAAACTGTAAGGGAGAGCACCTGATGCTTCTAATCAATGGGCTCTATCTAAAGAAATACTATCCATAAATCTTGTATGAAAATAATCATCAATAAAATTTCTTTTCATATCAAATTCCATCTCTTATGTGTTAGAAATATCTACGCTTGTGAATCTGCCATGACGTGTTAAGGGTAGGTGTAAGAGAACCCAAGTGGCATCCTATCCAACTCAAATACAAACTACACACGATCCTCCAGTGTTATTAGGTTAGGTGTAAGAGAACCCAAGAGGCATCCTATTTTGACTAGTATAACTAAGTTAGGTGTAAGAGAACCCAAGCGGCATACTTTCATGGTGGAGTCACAATTGCCCTTTGTGGCACCATTTCATTCACCTTCTAGTGCTACTATGTTAGGTGTAAGAGAACCCAAGAGGCATCCTATTTCTACTAGTAAACTGAGTTAGGTGTAAGAGAACCCAAGCGGCATCCTTTCTTGGTGGAGTCATAATTTCCCTTTGTGGCACCATTTCATCCATTCTTCTACATGTTTAGGGTTGGTGTAAGAGAACCCAAGTGGCATCCTATTCCTTCTTTCACAACACAAACGAACACTTTTTTCTTTGAGCAATTTTCATGTGGGAGCAAGCCCCCTATGGCACTCACTCATTAGCTGCTCTAGGTTGGGTCGATATGCTACCCTGTTAGTGTATCACCCTAGTGGTCACTCATCTGGAGGATGTGATTCCCCATACTTTCTTTCTGACTTGACCATTGCAAATCAATGAGCATCTTTTTATTTTGGTAGGCCTTACTGCGCAGCCGGTAAGCTACCCCACGTTGACTTCATTTAAGAAGATGTAAGCCTACATGCTTTCTTCTTGAACAGTCATCATGCACTAACTACATCGAGTATATTTGAGATTTAGGATAAGTGCCCCAGTGGCTCATTTCCTCCTGACTACTTCAAGCTTGGGTTTAGTCCTTACACAGGACTCCTCGCTTAGTAGTTGCCTTAGGTCAGAAAGCCCCTGTCAAGCTGAAGATAGACTATCCCAGTGATAAATTTCGCTTTATGGAGATGTAAGTCAACACTCCTTCTCTCTAGACTAATTGTCACACACCGACGGGCACCTTAGGTTGGTTGATATACGCTATACTGATAGCGATCCACCCAGTGGATACACCACTCTTGGCAGATGTGAGTCCTCGCACTTTCTCCTTGAGTTGGCCACCGTATACCTATAAGCTTTCTTTTACAGGGTTTTGGATAAAGCACCCAGTGGCATATCCCCTGTGGGCACTCTATTTAGATCACATCCTTAGTGACCCCATTTAGACACTACCCCGGTTACTCTTGGATTAGACAGTTCCCCTTTCCTAGTAGCCACCCATGTGAATGGAGAATTTGTCTTATGGATATGCAGATTCTCCCTTGGTCTTATAAATCTGAGATAAGACTAAGCTGGTGTGAGCTCCTTCTCATTGTGGTCCCTCACAAACTAATAGGGTCCACAATTATATAAAATAAATAAAATATATCTTCGCTTGTGGATTAGAAATTCAAGCCCCCAGTAGCCCCTTGCCCAAGCAAGCATCATATCTTTAGGGCATTGTCAGCAAAACTCCCTATAAGAGTTGACTGACTACTTTGAGTTGAGATAAGTCCCCTAGTCAACACTCTCTCAGTAGTTGCCCTTAGGTCAGGTTCAACTTATTGTGCCACCAATGAGTCACCCCGTCGGTCATCTTTGCTTTGAAAGATGTAACTTTATTACGCATTCTTTCTAGTATGATCATTGTGCACCAAAGGGCAGCCTTAGGTCGGCTTCAATTTATTGCGCAAGAAATCGATCACCCTAGTGGTTCCTTGTGTAGAAGGATGTGAGTCCCCATGCTTTCTTCATAACTTGACCATTGCACACAAAAAGGCACCCCTTAGGTTAGTTAGCTCTACCCCGCGGTCGATAGACTATCCCAATGGATTTGTAAATCTAAGATAGGTCTAGCCTGATATTAGCTGCTTCTTAGTGGTTCCATCGCACACCGACAGGATTCTTCAAATTAAAATAAATGCAATTCAATCAAATGACACATCCTAACTACTTTTGAGCCGATATAAGTTCCCTAGCAGCATTCACTCAATAGTCACCATAGGTCAGGTTCGATTTGTTGCATCCAACAGATAACCCGAGCGGTTGTCCCTTGCTTTTGGAGAAGCAAGTCTGCTATGCTCTCTCCCTAGCACAGTTGTTGTACACCAAAAGGCAACTCCTTATGTCGAATAATTCTACCATGTGACTGGTGGACTACCCCTTTGGATTGGTAAATCTAAGATAGGCCAAGGCTAATATACCCCCTTCTCAATGCGGTCCATCACAAACTGACAGGGTCCATCTCAAAATTTAAACTTAAAATAAATAATAAACCAACTTCTTCCTAATGAGACATCAATCATACCAACCTCCCTAGTGAAGTCAATTAAATCCAATTCAAACTTGCATTCCCCAGTGAGTGCACCCTCAAAAGAAATCTCAACAAATCCTTATCCCTAGTGGATAATCTGAACTTGCTTCCCTAGTGGAAGGTTCATGCATCTCTCCCTAGCGGGTTATACATTCTAATCCCCATAGTACTTACCCAAATCATATCTTGCAATAAAAATTCAAACCTCTTATCCCTAGTAGATAACCTGAACCTACTTCCCTAGTGGAAGGTTCAGATGCTTGATCCCCTAGTGGATCCCTTTGTCCTCCCTTATGCCCTTAGCATGAGTGGAGTTGCATTGCACTAAGATCTTGATTCTTTCTACATCTCGGGTTTAGGGGTAGATCATTTCTATTAGTGTTTGTGATCCTTTGGACATTGTTGATCATCGCGATCAGCACCAATACATGCGGTATGCCTTGTCAATCAAACCACACCTATTGGGCTCCCTTTATTAACCTTAATTTTGGAGTGAGCTCTCAACATCCTCATCATAGAACAATGACTCTTATAGGCACTAAGAGTTCCTTAGTCTTAAGACACTTCTAGTGATTTGGTGAACACTTATTTAGGAGGACTTGCCTACCCTATAGCCTAAAACCAATCCTTGCTTCCTTCTTCCAAATTCAATCTCAAATCAAATCCAAATTCCAAATCATAAATCAATTCCAAACACCAAGTGATTGAAACCCATAATCAAATTCAAATTCCAAAATCCCTTCTTAAGCCATATGAACCACCTCCATATGCTTAGCCAACCTAAATTCGGTTGATTTCCTCATAAATCAATCATTCTTTCATTTATATTTATAAATATAAATGAAATCCAAATTCAATCTCAAATCAAATCAAATTCCCAATTTTAGCCTTTTTAGCCAAATTCTTGAATTTGGCTAAATGATACCCAAACTGATTCAAAACTCATGGATCCCTTCATGATTCAATTATTCTTGCAATCATTGACCCAAATATAAACATAAATCACCATTATCAAACCAAACCCAAGTCAACCCAAGTCAAGTCCATGTTGACCCTTTTGGCTTGAAATTGTCATATGAACCAAAACTCATTTAGCTCCAAACCACTTGCAATTAGATTTATATTTTAATCCTAAGCTCATGTGTGAGTTCAACTAAACTTGAATCAAGCCAATTAACCTAATTAGGCTCACTTGACCCAAAGTGACCAAAAGGAACCTTTTTGAGCCAAGTTCTAGTCCAACCCAAATCATAACCAACAACCACCCTTGGGTGATCAATTACCTTAAATTAGGTCAAACCATGTCAAACCTAGCCTTTAACCAAGTCAACATTTAGCCCAAATGAAACCTATACTAGCCAAAATCCATCATATGCCAAATTGATTAAAACCATTGATTCAAACTAACTCATAATCAATGATTGAACTTGACCAAAGCCATAATTGAGCCCAAGTTGACCAATTGGCCAATGACCCAACCTAGCCCAAATTGACCTAAAGGGTCAAATTTGCCAACATATAAATTAAATCAAACCAAAGCTTATAATCATTTTCAATTAGCCAATTGAACTTTACTCAACATCTAACCCAACCTAGTTTGGTCAAATTGGTCAAATTGGCCAACTTGACCCATTTGACCTATATGAACCCAATGAGCCATAATCAAATTCAAATCAAATTAAATCAAACCAATGACACCAATACACTCCACTTGGTCATGTGAACTTGACCCAACCCTTGGTTTGACCCAATTTGATCAATTGGTAAACTTGGCCCAACCTAACCCAATTTGACCTAATTATGCCAAATCAAGCCAAATCAAATCAAATAAACTCCAAACCACTTGAAATTTAGGCTAACCCACTTTTGACCTATTTCAAATCTACCCAAATCGAACCCATAGCCAAATGACCACTTTGCCCATGGGTCTAGGGCATCCCATGAGATAAAGCACATGCATATTTGGTCATTTTTTTCCCTTAGCCACTTGGCACCCATTCATATGTTCCACTTAGGCACCAAGGACCATGGCTAACCTGACCCAAAGGTGGTTGCCATGACTCATGGGGAGGTGAAATCACCTCCCCATTCCCATTATAGCATTTCAAATCACCAAGGACATCCACTACCTCCCTTGGCAGCCACCTCCACACCCTTACCCAACCAAACTGAGCCATATCATCCACCCAAGGACCTCCACATCCCTCTGAAATGGCCAAATGATCAAGAAAAATCTAAACTAGCAGCCAAGGAAAGAGATCCCAGAGCAACTTCCAAGGCTTCCCGAGCTCCCCAAAATCCCCACATTCAGTTTTACGTGAAACCAATATAGGGGAGCTTCAATCTGATTGACATTTGCTCAAACCTCCACCAAAGTGCAATTAAGTTTTCACACACCATCCATGGACCTAGACGAGCTGAAATGAACTAGTTTCCAAGCTTCCCGATGACCAAAGGGTGGAGTTCAATCAAGATCGATTACCTATGTGTCATGGATTGGTCTTCCCAGCAAACTACACCAAATCAAAGCATGTGCAGCTCAACAGGGCTTTGTTTCTACCAAATGAAGTTTCTTCAATCGTTGGAATCGCCGTTCATAAGTTTTGATGAGGTATGCCATTAAAGTTGATCCTTGAATAAAAATAGGATGTTCTTTTATTAAAGAAAGTTCTATGTCATGCGATTTCCACCATTAGATTCTTCACTTTGCTTCCCCAAACGTGTGAGAAATTCTCATCTCCATCCAAGCTCGGGTGAGCTCGGATCGAGCGACAATCGATGGATGGTATCCATCATTCGCCACTCAGAAGGAGACAGATCACGAACCATCCAATATGTGTGATCAAGATGGACGATCCTGATCTGATCACGCATTTGATTGTTTGATTTCTCCTCTAAACCATGGATCGAATCATAGCCATCCAATCTTAGATCAAATGGCCCATGGAGTTACCGCGTCCGTCAACATCCAACTCAGCCTTCGGATGTGATAACTTAAATAGACACTCCCATCGTGCCATGTGAAAAGCGCACCGCATCAGCCGTCACATAGCCCAATGAGATTAAGGCTTTAATTAGGGTTAATTAATCCATTTTTAAGCCTAAAACTTCTAAAAATCATAACTAATTCTTGAAAAATTCAAAAAAAACAAACTTAGGTTCATTTTAAAGATATTTCATAGTAGAATCTAGAAAATTTATTTTTAATTGATTTTGAAAAGTGATTTTGGCTTAATTAAGGTTTAATTGGAAATATAATTATCATAATTATTCCTTAATTAATCACCTAATTGATCTCCAACTTTCTGTGGGTGTTTGGGGGGGATGACCTCTGTCTCCCCCATTTTTTTAGGATTTTATTGGTTGCTTAATTAGGGAAATCAATTGATTAAATCTTAATCACTTTCCTAATTTAATTTGTGATAATTAGTAAATGAACAGTAGTTTAATTTATTATTTAAGCCTAATTACCTCCGTTGAACAGTTTGGGAGCTTAGGAAATGTGGTTAGGATACTTTTTCTAAATCATTTCCTAAGTTTTCTTAACTTTTTTGAATTTGATTAGTTAATGATTAATGAGGTAATTAATTGATTATTTAATTAATTAATCTCCAAGATAAAAATGATAGCCTAATTGAGTGTTTGAAGTGACTTAGGGGGTTAAGGATTGAGGCCTTGTCCTTGATCCCTTTCCCTAAGTTAATTTCATCATTCTAATTAAAATATAATCAAATAATTCAATTAATTAATTAATAAACTTGATTAACTCGATCTAAAATTCACTTCACACCTAAGTAAACCCTAATTAATCTTGGGTAGCTCTTTGGCTGTTCAATAACCCAAAGTGGGAGATAATGAAATCATGGTTAGCTCACATAAAAGTAGTTGAGTGAGGTCCCTTAAGCCTAATTAATTATTAATCATGAGCCAATTGCATTAGGCCCCTTTCATTTCTTAGAAGCATTGCAAATTTAGTTTTCATGTGATTGTATACCATATTAGCTCATTATTAATTAGTTAATTAACTTAAAGTGATGTAGGTAAGGGTTAATTAATTGGCTTAATTCATGTCCTAACCTAATTAAATCATAAAATCAATTTAATTACTTCTTCATTAAACCATATTAGCTCACACATGGGGATTTGGTTTAAGATTAGCAAACCTCTTTCATTTCCTAAATCAAATCAAACTCAAAATAAAAATGTCATTAAAGAACTTTGGTTTATTTTAAATAGCCTTATTTAGTATGATTTTCCTTAGGAATTAATTGGAATGAATGAGATCATGTGCTAATGATCTTTTATTTCTTTCCAATCATGTTAAATGTTGCTTGTCATATGTAATCATGCATTCATTTCTTTTAAAATTAACTAAATTAAATGGTTTCTTTTATGTCAAATTGCATGTGTTGATTTAAATTAAAAATAGGTGCGGCTATTATTACTATTAAATCAAAAGTTATCTTCAAAAGCTCATAAATCAATTATAATATATGGAGTGATGTTAATTACAAATATGTATAAGATTGCATGTGTTGATAATATAAGATATGCAATATGAAGCTCTCTTTCCTTACCTTATATGGATTTGCATGGGACTTATAAATGTATAGTTCTTTTCAAAAGAACATAACATTTGTCTAAATCTACTCCTATGCATCTCCATGCTAAGACTTAGGAAGAATTTCATACCACATATGTAAATCATATAACCAAATCAAATATGACTTCTTGCATGACTTCTCAATCTTATGGTTCATTTTATACATTCACATGTATCTGAGAAAAGTGGTATATTAGTCTGGACACTCCAGGGCTGCGAGGCTTTAAGTAGCCTTAAGTAGGTCTTGTACCTTACACCCCTGGTGATGAACAATGACACCATACTCACTTAAAACTCTTATACATATGTATGTATGATATGACCAATGAATAAGAATAATAAATCAAATAAACTAAATATAACTTTTGCATGGGTTTTCCTATCCTTATAGTTGCTTATACATCCATATGTACAAAAGAAAAAAGGTATATTAGTCTGGACTTCCCGGGGTTGCGAGGCTTTAAGTATCCCTAAGTAGGTCTTGTACCTTATACCCCTGGTGTAGAATAATGGTGATGTACTCACTTAAAACTTTTATACATGTGAATGTGTACTTAGCTAATGGATAAAAAATCCCTCTTTTCTATTAAAAAGACGTGCATTCATAATTCAATCAAATGAAATATTTAAATTCCAAACACACTTCTTTGCTTTCATCATTTAAGTGTCCTAAGACATACATTATATGTATAGGTATGCTTAGGATTTAATCATATGCATGATATACATGATGGAAAGAAATAACTAAACATGTGTTATGTGATAGTAATTCATTCTAATTAATTTTAAGATATCTTTCTTATTGAATAAGGTCATTTAGAGTGAACCTAAACTTAGGATTGATTAAAATATATAATAAGTCATTCACTTAAGGAAATTGATTAATTAACTTATTTTAGAAGTGACTTAAGGTAGGGATGAAAAAGAGGTTCCCTCTCTTTCTTCTCTTTATAACACTTAGTTGTTAAGTGTAGGCCATATGAAATAAAATAAAACACTAAGTAAAATCTTTAAATCTATTAAATCACTTAAAGAGAAATCAATCCTTCATAAATTAAATCTTTCACACTTAGTAAAATTACAACTTTGAAGCCTAGTTAGGTCATACCACACAAGCTTTAATATACACACATTAGATTAACTCACCACTTCTAGCTTATGTTAGGGCAGTGTATGGTTTGATGTATGCTTGTTTTATAATATATTATTGTATACTAGATGTTATAGTATGTGTATTTGGATGTGAGATATTTTAATCATGCTTTCTAGGGTTGTGCTTAAGGGGTCATTGTAATAAAAATATACATGCTTTTTGCTATGCAGGTTTCTTATACCCCTAAACATAATCCCAGTTAGGACATGCGAGCTTGGTTATGTGCAGGGTGCTAAGTCCAAATTATTCATATAACTACTTGAGTTGTATAGTATGTTTAGCTAATATTTGTTTTGCAGGTGTAGCTAGATTTACTTTCCTTCTTTTAATGTAATATTAGATTAGGATTATGATAAGTGTTATGGGAGATTAAGATGAGCATTGGTTATAAGACCAAGTCTTATGTAACACGTGATGCCTTTGGAGCAAGCACTTTCAAATCAAGCCCAAAGGAAGAAAGAAATGGAGCAAATCAAATGAATAAATGAAGAATAAATAATGAAGAATGAAGACCCCCATAACATTCATCATTTGTAATTATAACTATTCTCTTGTAATCCGGGTTGTATAAGGGTAGAGCTTGGATACCCACATTTCTTTTCAAGTTATATGGTTGTACTTGACTGCATCGGCCTTTTATTCTCTTATGACTTTATAAAATTCTTTGATGTTTTGTTTAGCTTGTGCATTAGAAAAATCATGCATTTTCATAGTTTGTTTATGATTGGTAATTATTGTATGGCCTGGATACCATTAGGCTCTTAGGATAAAAATTAACTTTTCTACCCAAACTAACAACTCATAACTAAACTTCTAAAATAACTCAGAATCTCATATAAAAGCCTCAGCATTAAATTAAGATAATAAAATATTTTTCAACCCTTAGCTGGATGTTGTATGTTTATTATCATGCATAATCATCTTATTTCACTCTTGTTATGGGAGGGTTTTCATCTTTGTCATATGGTAAGGGCTTAACCTTTGAGATCCTATGATAGAAGAACACCTCTTTCCCTTTTGATTTGGCTCATAATCAACTTCTCATGCATTTAGGCATACAAAATCTTGTAGCCTGTGTCAAAATAAAGAGTCTTAAATTAAATAAAATTTGATAAAAATTTGCATTAGATAAAGTCATTATTCATACCCCTCATGCTCTAGTCTCTTAGGAAGTGGGTTTAAGTACTTAGTTTCTTTGTAAATAATAACAACCTAGACATCTTACAAAAAGCATATGACTTGCCTACATGGATTTAAAGCGTATGAGGAGTTAGTCGGCTACCTCTCCAAGCGATAATAAGTCCAGCAGTCGAGTGATTTACCCTCTCTTGTAGGGGTAAACCATATACCCAATTTTTCTTTAGATTTAGGTCATGCTTTGGCCCTCACCAAAGCTCCCTAGATTGAGGATCTGAGGTTATTGTTTCCTGCGGGCTACAAGCATAAATCCTCACCTCTTAAGCATTTTCACAATCTTGTATTATGGAATTATAAGTCCTAAATTTATAACAAAATTTCAACTCAAATAAATAAATATCCTCAACCTCAAATATATAAAGCCCAACCATATGATAGATTAGAGTGCTCACTAGGATTCCTATTATCATGAGCGCTCCCTACTCATCTCCTTTGGTTTCGATAATAACTCTTTCCTTTTGATCCATCCCACTTTATTTTCTTAAACACAACCAATTTATTGATAGTCCTATCTTTGAATTCTTAGAAAAATAATCACCTACTTTAATTGAGTGTATTCTTAAGGGATTCATTTTTCTTAAGATGTAATTAACTATGGGGGCTTTCCCCCATAGGAAACTTTAGAACCTAGTTTAAATAAACCCTACTTTATTCATTCATATAAAATAGGAGAAAAATCTCAAGTATATTCGAAGACCCATCATGCCTTAAGAGTCTTTATTAGGTGGTTAGGTCCATTGTATGGTAGTGACTTCTATCTTTTGAGATAGTACACTATTCCTCAATATCTGTCTGCACAATAGTGCATCACTACCTCCGGCATTGCAACAACCTAATCTAAAATATGTGATATACTGACGTGGGTTCCCATTATCATCAAAGATTTTGAAGGAATGAGACACAAAATCCTTAAGGTATTGAACTGCATCAAATTCCTCTGGGTATGGTATACCTTTTGGAATAGATGAGCTCTCTCAGGCTTGCACCATCACTTCCTTCACCTATTGCTCTACCATATGCTTGATATCCTTCTCATGCATAGAAGTGCCATCTATAACCTTCCTATGCAAACTACCAGCTTCATCCTTTGTGGGAGTGCACCTAGGACGGTCTAAGGTATGTACCAACTATGGGCGATCGGCTATCATGGGAGAGGGTGAAACTGGGGCTGAGTTCTACAATGCTGAAACTACTGCCATTAACTCCTCAATTTTCTTCCCCATCTTATCAATATGCTCATCCATTTGTCTGAGCTGGTAGAGGAGGTGCTGAGTCAAGTGAGAAGTGTCACCTTCCTCGAGCATGGTTCCTTCCTGGCTAAGCTGATCCCACTATAAGGATCCTCATGTATCAACCATGTGGACCTCAATTGTATCATCAAGTATGTCATCCTCATCAAGATCGAAGCTGACCCTACTCTCATCATAATCTGAGTGGTCACTGCCAAGAATTCACCTCTTCTTGGCAAAGTACTCCACTAATATTTCATCTATTGATCGATTTACTATGCCTGGCTGGACTAGGACAAATACTCACTGACTACTAGCTGTATGACTGTGCTCCTCTGCCTCTATGCAATGGACACTGTTTACTATCAAGACCTCCTCATCGAGAGGACCAACTGTCATGGGGACCGTGTCTATGTCCACTCCCCTCTCTATCTTTGTATGCTGCGGTGGAGGTGGTGTGATGATGACGCTCTTGGGTCACCACTCCTTCCTACCACAGTCGAGGAAGGGGATCAAGCAGAGTAGCTCAATCTCACCTCAACAGGTGGAATGGATGGAGCGGGATTCTTGAGCCATAGTCAGATCATCAAAGGGGAAGGTCTCTCCCCGGATGGGAGCTTCTGAACCTTGGCGGGAATGGTAGATGTTGTGAGTTGAACTGGTGATCATGGACTGCGAGGGGAGCGGTGTGATGGTGTTGACCTCACTTTTGGAGTGAGCTCTCAACTTCTCCATCTTAGACATAAGACTCCTCTAGACACTAAGAATTCCTTAGTCTTGAGACACTTCTAGTGATTAGGTGAAATTTTAACCTAACCTTAAAAACTTAGAAGGGTTTATCATAGGATTAGGCTATGCATTAGGGATTTAAGGCAACTCCTTACTCTATAGCTCAATTCCAACCCCATGAACACTCCTTCAAACCAATCCACATCAAATCTCAAATCAATTCTAACTCAATTAATTTTCTCAAATCTTGAATCAATCCCACTCCCAAATGATTTAAATTCAAGATCAATTACAAATCCAACTCCAATTCCACATGATTGAAACCCATGATCAATTCCAAACCCAAAACCTTCCTAAGCCTTATGAATTACATCCATAAGCTTAGCCAAACCATTCAAATCAACCCAAAGCCAAGTGATTTCTTTATAAATTACTTATTCCATCATTTGTAGTCACAACTATAAATGGAATTGGTATCTAAATCATCCAAATCAAATGAATATAAATCAAACTAAATCAAAACTAATTTTTTCAAACTTTTTGACCTATCTTAGCCAAATTCATAATCAAATAACTCCTAATTCACTTGATTCTCTCATGGATCATTTATATTCTCATTTATATTCATAAATATAAATGAAATATAAGTTCAAGTGGCCAAAATAAAATCAATATAAATTCAACACTCAAATCCAAACCCAATTTATATACTTTAAGCTAATTTTTTGGATTTGGCCAAATCATTCTCAACTCAATCCAAGCCCTTGGATTTTCTCTTAAACAATCACTCCTTCAATCACATGCCCAAATATAAATATAAACTACAATCACCAAGCCAAAATCAAACTAACCCAAGTCAAACCCATGTTCATCTTGTTGACTTGAAATTGGCAAATGAACCAAAACTATTTGACTCAAAATCACTTGCAATTGGATTTATATTTCCATCATAAGTCCATATGTGAGTTTAACCAAACTTGAATCAAGCCTTGATCAAGCCAATTGACCCATTTAGGCTCACTTGACCTAAAGTGACCTAAAAGACCCTTTTGAGCTAAATTCTAATCCAACCCAAATTGGATTGAACTAAGCCCATCCAAACCTCACATTGTGATCAACAATCATCCTAGAATGATCAATCACTCAAATTAGGTCAAACCAAGTCAAACCTAGCCTTTGATTAAGTCAACACTTAGCCCAAATGAGACCTAAACTAGCCAAAATCCACCATATGCCAAATTGATTAAAACCATTGACTCAAACCCATTCAAAATCAATGATTGAACATGACCAAGTCATCAATCCAAACCAAGCCTAATTGGTCACTTGACCTATGTTGACCCAAATTGACCTAAAAAGCCAAAATGGGTCAAATCTTGATCTAAGCCAAATTGATTACAACCAATAGATCAAATTCATTCTAAATAATTTGTTGAACTTGACCAAAGCTTCAATTGACCAATTAGACCAAACCTAGCCCAATTGACCATGAACCCAACTTGACCTAAAAGGTTAAAATAACTTGAAATCAAATCAAATCAAAATTGATTGAAACCAATGCTTGTAATACATTTCAAATGATCAATCAAGCCTAAACCAACCCATGACCTAACCCAATTGGGTCAAATGGGTCAAATTGGTCAACTTGACCCATTTGACCCAAATGAACCTAAATGAACAAAAACTAAATCTAAACCAAATTGAACCAAGCCAACGATACCCATAGGCTCCAAATGATCATTTGAATTTGACATAACCTATGGTTTGACCTAATTTGATCAATTGGTCAACCTAACTCAATTTGATCCAACTTGACCTAAATGGGTCAAATTGAGCCAAATCAAATTAAATGAACTCCAAATCACTTGAAATTTGGCCCAACCCATTTTTAAATCATTTCAAATCTAGCCAAATCAAAATCATAGCCAAATGATCACTTTTTTCATAGGTCAAAGGGTATCTTATGACCAAATTCACTTGGAATTTGGCCATTTCTTGCTCAAGGCCACTTGGAATCCCTCTATTGGTCCACATGGGCACCAAGGTGAAATGGACATGACCGCTGGGTCACCAAGGCCAAACCGACCTCCCTAATCACATTTGAACACAAGGCCAAATCCACTCACCACTCACATACACTCCCTCACTCCTCGCCCAAAGCCATGTGATGTTTTGCAACTCAAACAGATCAACCAATCCAACCCATTGAGCCAAAATGGCAATTAAGCCTTCCACCATCCGATCCAAGGAGGGGGGAGATATATCCCCTCTCATTCTCACTCAAACCACAAGCAATCCATTCCTCAGAGTTTGAGAGGTTGAATCGGAGCCTCCCCAAGCTTTTCCAAGCCATTCCCAAGCTCCCTCATTTCCCATTTCTCGATTTTACTCAAAGCCAAAATAGGGGAGGTGAACTCAAAATCCAATTCACTCAATCGTCAATCAAATTATAATTAACCTTGCACGCACCATCCTTGGACCTCATCGAGCTCAATCGAATCATTTCCCAACTCTTCAAGCAACAGGAAGCACCACTTCGATCAAGGCCGATAACCATTAAAGGGGAGCTTGGTCGACCGAGCAAACCACTTCAAACAAAGACCAGATTTCTTCAATAAGGCTTCTTCTCTATTAGATGAAGCTACCTCCTCCATTGGAAGCACTAGTGATAGCCTCTGGCGAGGTAATTGCTTGAAACCATAGCTATAGGAAATTTCAGTTGGTCCTTTTCGAAGGGAATCGTCATCCCATGCAATCTTGACCGTTGGATAGCACTATCCTCCTTCCAAAGGTGTGTGATCATTTTGATCCCAAGCTGAGCTCGGGTGAGCTCGAATTGACCAAGAAAGATGAACGGTGTTCATCTTTCATCGCTCGGGAAGGAGAAGGATCATACGCCATCTGTTCTACATGATTGGAATGGACGGCTGTGATCAGATCACTAGATCCCTGTGATTCCTTCCTAAACTGTGGGATTGATGTTGGTTATTCGATCTTAGATCAGATGGCCCGCAAAGAAAATGCATCCGCCACCAGCTAACTTAGTCGATGAATGTGACAACTTAAATAACCTATCCCATCACGCCACTTGGAAAGCACTTCGCGTCTGATGCCACATGGCCCGACGGGATTAGGGGTTTAATTAGGCTTAATTAATCCAATTTTCATGGTGAAATTTCCTAAAATCATAACTAATTGTAGAAAAATCTAAAAAAATGCAAACTTAGGCTCATTTTGAAGATATTTTAGAGGAGAATCTATAAAAATTTTGATTAATTGATTTTGAATAGTGGACTTGGCTTAATTAAGATTTTATCAATAATCTAATTAGCATAATTATACCTTAATTAAGCACTTAATTAATCTCAATTTTTTTGTGGATGTTTAGGGGGATGACCTTTGCCTTCCCTATTTTTCTAGAATTTTATTAATTACTTAATTAGGATAATCATTTGAGTAAGCCTTAATCACTTCCTTAATCAAATTAATTGTAATTAAGGGATGAACAGTACCTTGATTAATCACTTGAACATAATTATCGATGTTAAATAGTGAGATCACCTAGAGAATATGATTGGGGAAATTTTTCCTAGTTTATTTACTAAATACCCTTTACTTTTGAAAATTAAATTAATTAATGGGTTAATGGAATGATTAGTTGATTAATGAAGTGATTAGATCTTCAAAAATGAGGGAATCAAAACCTAGTGGAATGATTGAATGATTTATGGATTAAGATTGAGGTCTTGCTCTTGATCCTTTCCCTTAAGTTCATTTTATCATTTAAATCAAACAATAATTAAAGCATTTAATCAATTCTTTAATGGCCTAATGAAATCAAAATCAAAAAATAAATTCACTCAACCTAAACAACCTTTAATTGGTCTTGGGTAGCTCCTTGGGTGTTCAATAACCCAAGGTAAGTGATAATGAAATTATGATTGGCTCACATGTGTGAGAAAATCATAAGAGTAACTAAGCAAGATCCCTTAAGTTTAATTAACTATTAATCATAAGCCAATTGCTTTAGGCCCCTTTCATTTCTTAGGAGCATTGCAAATTTACTTTTCATGTGGTTGTGTACCATATTGGCTTATTATTAATTAGTTAATTAACTTAAGGTGACATAGGTAAGGAATAATTAATTCATTTAACTCATACCTTAACAAAAATAAAACATAAAATCAACCTAATTATTCTAAATTAAACCAAACCAATTCACATATGGGGGAAATGGGTTAGGACTAGAAAACCATTCTTATATTTCCTAAATTAAATCAAGTTAAAAAAAATAAAAATCTCCTTAAGGAATGTTGATTCATTTTAAAAGATCTTACTTTATATGATTGCTCTTAGGAATTAATTAGCGTGAATGAAGTTGTGTGCTTACATCTCTTTATTTCTTTTCAAACATGCTAAATATTATTTTCCATATGAAATCATGCATTCATTTCTTTTAAAAATTAACTAAATAAAATGTTTCCTTTTATGTTAAATTGCATGTGTTGGCTAAATTAAGAATATGAGTGGTTATTATCACTATTAGAACCAAAAATTATTTTCAAAATCTATAAATCAAAGATTATAAATGAAGTAATGCTAGTTATAAATATTTATAACCTTGCATGTGATTATAGCATAAGATGTGTATTATGGAATTCTCTTTCTTTCTCTCAAATATGGATTCACATAGGATTTGAAAGTGTATAGTTCATTTGAGAAGAATATAATACTTGCCTAAATCTATTCCTATGCATCTCTATATTAAGACTTAGGAAGGATCTTCATATTGCACATGTAAATCATATAACTAAATCAAACATAATCTCTTGCATGATTCTTTATCCATTTGGTTCTTTTTGTACATTTACATGTATCTAAGAAAAGTGATATATCCCGACATCCGGGGTCAGGCTTTAAGTAGCCTAAGTAGGTCTTGTACCTTACGCCCTGTGTAGAAAATAATGACGTCATACTCACTTATAACTTTTATACATGTGGATGTGCATTTAGCTAATGGATGAAAAATCCCTCTTTTCTACATAATAAAGACATGCATTAATAACCCAATTAATAAATGGAATATCTAAATTTTCAAATCACATCTCTTTGCATTCATCATCAAGGTATGCCAAGTTTTGCATTGCATGTATAGGTATGCATAGGATTATTAATATGCATGGTATACATGGTGGAAAGAAATAAATGGGTGTGTGTTATGTGATAGTAATCCACCCTAACTAATCCTAAGATACCTTTCTTATTAAATAGGACTATTTAAAGAGAACCCAAACTTAGGATTAATTAAAATACATAATAAATTATTCATTAATGAATCTACCTTAGAAATGCTTTAAGGTGGGGATGAAAGAGAAGTTCTCTTCTCTTTTATTCTCTTTATAACATTTAGTCATTAAGTGTAGGTTCATTCAAACCAAATCAAATCACCAACTAAAAGTGGCAAGTCAACTAAATTACTTAAAATGAAACCACCCTCTAAATTGAATCTTTGACACTTAGAAAATTTCAACCTTAAAGCCTACTTAAGACTTTCCACGCAAACCTTAAATGGCACACACATTAGGCTAAGTCACCACTTCTAGCTCTATGTTAGAGCGGCGCATGGTTTGATGCATGATTTTATTTGTGGTGTAATATTTTAGACTGGATGTTAGGGTGTATGTGCATAGATGGGATGATAGGGCGATCTTAGCCTAATCATATTTTTTGCAGGGGGTTGTGCTTAAGGGGCGTTGTAATAAAAAAAAGATAAATATTTTTTGTTATGCAGGCTGCTTATATCCCTAAGCATAACCCAAATTAGGACAAGTGGACTTGGTTACCCATGTGTGGGGTGCTAAGTCCAAATTATTCATATAATTGCTTGGGTAGTGTGGTATGTTTAGCTAACCTTTATTCTGCAGGTTTAGTTAGATTTTCTTTCCCATTTTGATATAAATTTTGCAATTAAGATTTGGAATGAATGTTATAAAGGATTAGGATGAACATTGGTTATAATATCAAGTCTTATGTACCATGTGATGCCTTCGAAGTAACCATATTCCAATCAAGCCAAAAGAAAGAAAGAAAAGAACCAAATAAAAATGAAGAGATGAAGAATCAAGAATCAAGAATCAAGAATGAAAACCCCCCATAACATGTATTCCTTTTAATTGTAATTATTCATTTGTAATTCGAGTTGTATAAGGGTAGAGCTCGGCTACCCACATTTATTTTCGGTTGTGTGCATTATCGCATCCTCTATTCTTTAGCTAATGTTAAAAATTAATTGATGTTATGTTTATGGTTGCAAAATTAGGATGCCATGATTTTCTTAATTTCTTAATTGCTTGATGGATATTGAATGGCCTGGATGCGATTAGGCTCTTAGGGAAAAAAAATTTTCTATCCAATTAATCAATTCAAAATTAAATTAAATAATTCATAATCTCACCTAATGCCTAAGACATAAATCAATATAATAAAATATTTAGCAACCCCTTTGCTGGATGTTGTATGTCTCATATCATGCATAAATCATATTGTCTGACTCTTGCCAATGGAGGGCTTCCACCTTTGTGAGAGAAAATGGCTTGACCTTTGAGAACCATGGTGGAAACACACCTCCTTTCTTCTGATTTTGTCCCATAACTAATTTTCTCATGCATTAGGCATATAAAATCCCATAGCCTGTGTCAAATAAAAGAGTCCAAAAATCAAAATAAAACTTGACAAAATGTGCATTAGATTTAGGTCATTATACATACCCTTCATGATCTAGTCTCTTAGAGAGTGAGTTTAAAAACTTAGTCTCCTTTCTAAATAAGCAACAGCTTAGCCATCTTGTAAAGCATAAGACTTGCCTACATGTATTTAAAATCATATGAGGAGTTAGTTGGTAACCACCCCAAGCAGTTGTAAGTCCAACAGTCGGGTGGTTTATCCTCTCTTGTGGAGGTAAATGATATACCCGCTTTTATCTTAGATTTAGGTCATATTTTTGCCCTCGCCAAAGCTCCTTAGATTTAGGATCTGAGGTTGTTGTTTCTCTTTTAGGGCTACAAGCATAAATCCTCACCTCTTAAGAAAATTTCTACAATCTTATATTATGGAATTGTAAGCCTTAGATTTCTAATAAAATTTTAACTCAAACATATAATTCTCCTCAATTTAAAAAATGTAAAGCCCAACCATAGGATAGATTGAAGTGCTCACTAGGCTTCCTAATATCATGAGCATTCTCTACTCATCTCCTTTGATTTTGATAAGAACTCTTCCCTTTTGTCAATCCCATTTGATTTTCCAAAAATAACTAATTGATTGATAGTCCTATCTTTAAAATCTTTGGAGATAATGATCATTTACCTTAATCGAGAGTATTTTTAAGGAATCTCATTTCTTAGGATGTAATTAACTATGGGGGCTTGCCTAGGGAATAACAACCTTAAAATAAATCCTACTTTACTTATCATAAAGTAGGAGACATTCAAGACCCATCATTTGTGTCCTCATTAGGTGAGTAGGTCCATTATAGGGTAGTGACTTCTATCTCTTGAGATAATACACTATTCATTAATGTCATACCCGATCACCCTAATGAGTACATTTGCGGATCTGCGTAGTGTCCCCACACATAAAACACACAAAAAATAAACACCACATTATTTTGGCAACTAGGGATTTCCTCTTCATCTTCGATAAATGATCGTTGTCTCCAAGTATCGATAGTGGGTTTCTATTTCATATGGGTCTAAGACTATCTTTTTTTTTTCCATTGGCACTTAGCTCATTTCATTCTTAAGCTAAGCTAGCCAACATCCTTTAGGTTTTAGGACATCACTCCATGTAGGTCTTAAAACCCCTATTGGGTTCCCCAATAGGTGAAAATAAAATTCAACTAAAAAAATAATTAAAGACCTTTTTGAACCTCCTTACCATCTCTATGGTAAGGTGAGGTTCATTCCACAAATGAGAAAAATAAATATTTTATAAAAATATCACTTTTTAAAAGCACTTTCTCAAAGTTCACATAATAAAATACTTGCTGAAAAATTTCACAAAATATATAACTCAATCCCATCTAACAATCCTCATGATTTTTACATGTACGATCTTTTCAAAACCAAAATTAAAATCATCTTTCAAAAAGCACCTATTTGAAAATTAGAATCCTCATTCAATATACCCCAATTTAGTGGATGAAGATTTCATTTCCAAAATAAATCATATCATACAATTGAAACTCCATTCAATATATCTTACATATGTTGAAGTTGGAGTTCCTTCCTTTTCAAAAAGCACAAATTTGAAAATAAGCATCTTCATTCAATTTATGTAAATTTGTTGAATGGAGGTTTTATCTTCGAATAAAATCACACCATTTGAAATTCCACTCAACACATTCGACATGTGTTAGGTTAGAATTTCCTTCTTTCGAAAAGTAATAAACATACAAACAAACAAACAAAAATTTCATCTTTGGAAAATAAAATATGATTGACTTCCATTTTACATACCTAAATTTGTTAAATGGAAAATCTCCTTTGCAAAAATCATGAAAATCAAAATACATTGGAATTCCATTTGACATACCCAAATTTTCAAATGAGAGTTTCATCTTTTTAAAAGAAAATTTAAAATAAATTGGATTCTATTTAACACACCATATTTGTTAAATAGAAATTCCCCCTTTCAAAAATAACACAAATCAAAACAAAAATCAAACACATTTGGGCTTCATTTAGCATACACAAATTTGCTAAGTAAAGATCCCATTTTCAAAATTAAAATAAAAATCAAACACATTTGGGCATTATTTAGCATACACAAATTTGCTAAGTAAAGATATCATTTTTAAAATAAAAACAAAAATCAAACACATTTGTGTTTTATTTAGCATACACAAATTTACTAAGTAAAGATCTCATTTTCAAAATCAAAATAAAAATTAAATATATTTGGGTTTATTTAGCATACACAAATTTGCTAAGTAAAGATTCCATTTCTAAAGTCAAACATGATATACATCATGGGCAAACAAGCAAAAAGAAAATTATTTTCAAACATCTCATTTAGCATACCCAAATTTGCTAAATGAGTAATCCCAAAATCAAATCTAAAACAAAATCAATTGACCCTCTATTTACCATACTTATTTTGTTAAATAAAGGGTCCCCAAACATAAAATCAAATTCAAATATGAACCAATGGAAGCATTAAAAGTCTCTCCAAAATATTTGAACCCATTCAATATACACAAATTTGTTGAATGTGGATTCTAACTCAAATGAACTCAAAATCTCTCTCCAAGTTATTCAAAATCTCTCCTAAATTCAATGAGCCCCACTTAACATATTCAAATTGAGTGTGTTCAAACTCTAAATCAAATTTAAAAGTCAGAATAAAAATGATTTGAATTTATTTTCAATAATTGCAGAGTTCCAGTTCAGTTTCAACTCAGTCTAGTTAGCCTTTCTCAATTCAGTATAGTACAGATGGATTCACAGAAGTATGTGTTCACCTTCCCTTTGGGATGGATTTGGTCTTGAATCGGGCCAGCCTCCCCCAAACTGATTTTGCTCACTTGATACATTTTGGCCGAGGATTCGAGGGAGCCAAGATTACTTGTGAGGGGGCAACCCTCACCACTATCAGCAAGGATGTGGTGACTAGGCAGAAGTCAGTCATCTGTCTTGAGATGCCCTCAAATTTTGAGTTTCCCTCACTTAAGAGAATGGCGATAGAAGTTCTCACGTAGCTCAGGTGGCTTGTTCCCATCATCGCCTCAGTGGGTACCCACTCATTGGCCTCCCCTAAGGGGAAGGCTACCTAGCTTCAGGATAGTCCCCCACCTTTGTAGGGTCTTCTACCGCCCACCTAGTACCCAAGGTCGCAATGGAGCCACAAGATCAAACGGCACCATGTGTGCATTGCCAAGGAGATGGAAACAGTCTATCACATTGCATAAGAGGGGTCACCCAAGGAGGTTTCTCATTTGCTCACTCAGAATAAGTTTCATCCCCTTTTCGATTCTGAAGGAGAGGAAGATGTCAGTAGGATTACATCATCACCTCTACATTCGATTCATTACGAGACACCTATCAGAGATAGGAGAAGGTCATATACTGGCCTCAGGATAGTTTTACTCCAAGTTGGTGGGGCTTATGGACGGTCAGAGTCTGGTGCCCAGTTTAATTTATGATCAATTATTCCTCATAGTGTATGTGAGTAGATCCATCAAAAGAGGGCAAGAGAGACCCGAGTATCAGTTCACATCACTAGTAGAGAGTGGTAAAGATATTCCAAGCAACCAGCAGCCTCCATCCTCATAGATTTCACGTGTGCTAGCCAAGTTGGTCACACTGATAGTATTTTATTGACCGATACCACCATCATGGGAGGAGAGCCCCACACAGAGGCAGTCGGTGTTGTCTCCACCACACCACTCCACTCCATGTCTGCTATCACTAGTTCAAGTTCCATCTTCTACAGTTCCACCCAAAGCCATGAGAGCAGCATCGGAGGAGAAGAAATCCTCAATGGTGATCTGGCTATAGCCAAGGAATCCCACTTCATCTACTCCACTGACTGAGGTAAGGGTGAGTTCTCCTGCTCGACCTCGTACTTTAGTTGTAGTGAAGAAGGAGTGGAGACCTCATAGCACTGTAGTCATACCACCACCACCATCACCTCAATCGATCATGGATATAATAATGGTAGAAGGAGAAGATGATAGTTCTATTATCCCCATGGCGAGATCCTCCTGGGCGCACTCCACCCATAGTGAGTTCATGAGCATGTGTCCTCTAGTGAGCATAGCCCTCACAGGGTTAGCACTTCAGTAGTAGGGGAGGTCCGATGTATCTCCATTGATGAGCATAATACCACCACCGGTCAGCCACGAGTATTTGTATCGGCATAGTTAGACCGCTCCTTGGATGATATCTTGGAATAATATTTTACTGAAAAGAAGGAAATCATAGAGTATGATTGGTCTGACCTCGAAGAGGAGAAGGTTAGCTTCGACCCTGATGAGGTTTATTTGTTGGAAGACTCAACAGAGGTACACATGGTTGATACAAGAGGTTCCCTCCTTCATGATCATCATAGTTCGGAAGGAGTTATGGCTGAACAGGACGATATAGCCCATTCGACCCAACACCTCCTTCAACAACTCAAGCAGAAAGATGAGCAGATTGATAGGATGGGGAGGAGAATTAAAGATTTATTAGATGTAGCTCTAGCACTTCATAATCAAGCTCCAGCATTACAGCCTACCATTGTGGAGACTGGTCAGCCTAAGTTATTACATGTCCTAGATCAACCCAAGAGTTTGCCTCCAGTAAAGCAAGGCAGTACTAGCTTGTAAAGGAAGGTAGTTGACAGTACCTCCATATAAGAAAAAGACATCAAACTCATGGTAGAACAACAAGTGAGGGAAGCGTTGGTGCAAGCTCGAGGTGGTTCATCAGTTCCAAAGGGTAGACCCTACCCAGAAAAATTTGATGCTATCCAATATCCTAAGGGTTTTATGTCTCCTTCTTTCAAAAGTTTTGATGATAGTGAGAACCCTCGCTAACATATAGCATACTTCAAGACCAATTGTTGTAACGTGGAGCGATGCATTATTATTCCATCTCTTTGTTAGCAATCTGGCGGGTATAGCTTTTAATTGTTACGATGAACACCCCAATGATTCAATGAAAACTTTTGTTGAGTTGGAGCAACTCTTTGTTAAGAAGTTTGTTGGAGCTCAGCAAAGGGTAATTGTGGGCGATCTTGTTATAGCTCAACAACATCCCGTGAGTCCCTTGTTGATTATATTATTAGATGGTGCAATTTAAGTATGAATTACAAATAATAGCTGTCTGAACATCATGCCATTGAAATTCTATTAAAGAATATTCATGGTCCGATCGCCTTCATGCTTAAAGGTTTCACCATTAAGATATTTGAGAAATTAATCAATGAGGCAGCTTGTATACAAGGAGATGCCAAATAATTATCTTTTCAAGATTAGTCATTAAAGCCAAAGTTGCAGAAAGCCTATGAAAAGAAGCTGAGTAGCAAAGATTGGATGGGAAGCACCATAGAGATCAAGAGAGAGACCAAGCTCAGCCTTCACTTCCACCTCCTTTACCACCACCTGCCATCTTATCCCTCCATAGCCTCTCCACGGCCTCGCCACACCTCCTCCTCAGACTCTCAGATACATACCTACCCCTAGGTAGCTATTATCCACCTACTCTTTTGGATAAATTAAATAAACAGGTAGTCAAAAAATCTTTAAGAACCTCTTAAAGAAAGCTAATTTTTAGCTACCCGAGCCTGGGAAGTTAGCGGAAGTGGGAAGGAGTAATGATCCTAACTTTTTCCCCTACCATCGCATGCTATGCAATGTTTTGGAGGATTATTTTACATTTAAGGACTGGCTTGAGCATAGCTACAAGTCAGGCGCTATAGTTATCCTTAAGGAATATCTAGTAGAATAACCATCTAGTTCTATTAGGGTAATCCTTGGGGATACATGTGATCCTCTCAAAATAAAAGAAGGTTGGGATATCTCTTTATTTTGAACCTCTAAAAAGATTGTTTCTAAAATCAAAAAAACTTTCCTTACAAGTACCTGAGGCAGCTCGAACCTCCAACATCAAGGAAGGTTCGTAAGTTGCTAAAGGCAACTTGGGGAAATTGGGAGCTCAATAGTAGCATTAGCAGCCCATACTTTCCTGGGATAGCCAAGTTGTGCAACCAACGACCAAGTCCGGCCTCCATTCCACCATTGCAGCTACTACTTCACCCGACATTCCTACTTCAGCTAGTTCTTCTTCTAGTAGACATCTTGTATTAGCGGATGAGGGTATCAAATCCCTCACCCCACTCACTTTACTAGATTTCTACCATGTACCTCCTTTTAAATCTAAAAAATCAAAGAATAAAGCTAGTTTGAATTACATCTGTGCCTCTTATGGTGGGTTATCTAATTCTACTCTTTTAGAAAACTCTTCAAGTCTTAATAATTATAACAACTCTGATCATCCTCTTTCTGATTCAGAAATGGACATTCCTTTTCTGAATATTACTGGTTCATGTCTTTAGATAGACTTGGAATCATCTGATTCCAAGGGTCCTATAGGAGAAGCTATAGGTATGCCCGACAAGCAGGTAGAATCTTCCACTAACCCGCCACAAGAGATCACCAAAGTTAACCTTCACAGTGGCAAGGTTCTACCTCCTAGGGCAACACCTCAATATAAGGGTAAACAAGTCATTGGTTCAAGTAATCAAGAAGCCCCTCCACCTATGGATATGCTTGTGGAGGAATAACCCAGAGTTCATTACAATATCCTCACTCACCTAAGAAAGTTTCTAGCTAAATTAAGCATATATGATACCCTTGTCTTATCCAAAGAGATGCTGAAATCATTGATCAAATTCCTTCTTGATCCAAAAAAATGTTTAGCTCAGCTGACCACTATTGGAGAGGAGGCACATTATTCAAGAGAAGCCCATGGAGTCACATTCATCGATGAAGACCATCTTCTGGGGGATAGGGAGCACAACCGTCCCCTCCACATCACAGTGGATATGGGTAGATTCAGACTTTCTAGGGTATTATTTGATCCAGGTGCATCAATTAACATTATGAGCCTAAAAACCTTGCCTATTTGAGGATTGACATCTCTGAAATTCGAGGAGATTGGATGATGTCGAGAGGATTCAAAGAACAAGGCGAGAGGGCTTTAGGCTTCATAGTGTTACCTTTGTAAATAGATGACTAGAATACTGAAGCCAAGTTCTATATAATTTATTCAAATACATCATTTACTGCTTTGCTCGGTAGGCCTTCGATACGCCACAATAAGATGGTTCCATCCTCTCTTCATCAGTGCATCAAGTTTCAAAAATATGGAGTCAAAAACTATGTCAAAGTAGATGAAAAGTCATTTTCAGTTAGAGAGGTTGAGATATATGAAGATGTGACCTACTGTCTTTCTCAAAATCAAAACTCCTATTCTAGCAAACTTGGCCAAAATTCAAAAGAAAAAGAAAAAGAAAAAAAAGTAAGTATAAGTGGGCGAGAAAGGGACACCGAGGAAGAGGTAGAGTCGAATGTTACATTCCACCCACAGTTTGTTCCGCCATACAGACATATGAGTATGATGACTCGACCTCCACCAGGTAGAGGCAGAGGTTGATACAGAGGAAATTCCAGAGGTGGAAGACCCCCTGGTTGGTGACCAGCCAATAGGGGTCATATTCCAGTTCATAGGAGTACTCCTACTATTCGCATAGACTTAGAATCCAACTCGTAGGATGAGTCTCATGTGATTAGCATACCAACCAACACCTCTCAGCGGGTCTCATTGTAGGTGACACTCCAGCCAGACAATGATGAAGACAAGGCCTCCAAGCAAAGCATAAATATTTTTGAATCAGGATTATGTAAAAGCATTAGGCAATAGTTGGGAACCTTAACTCTAAACCCATTTTCTTCTTAAAAAGTTATGGGTTTGGTAATTAAGGAAGCCCCTAGGTCTTCCATGGATATCAAGCCAAAGAGATTCATGTTGGGATCATCATTCTCAAGTCAAGAAGCATATGTAAATTTTGAGGATGATTCATCTAAAGATTTAATGGAATTACCTTTTGATTGGTACTCGCCTTGTGTTCATAATCTTTCAAAGAAAGGTTTGACTCCTTACACATGGTCCAGGCACAGATAGAAATATTTTGAGAAGCTGTGGGACAACAAAGGTAGGGATGCATGATCAAGACCAGGATTAAGATTCAGTATAGTGGGTCCAGTCGATGACGATGATTGCTGCTTAGTTGTCACCAATCATCTGGAGTCTGATAGGATCTTCTCAAACCACACTAACTCTTATGATGAGGTGTGTTTAGAAACTTCAAATAATCTTGATGATCTTCAAATCAAAGATGCACTTCCAAAATTTGAAGAAGAAATCAATTCAACCATCGATAAGCTCAAAGAAATCAACTTCGAGACAGAAGAAGATCCACGCCCCACATACATCAGTTCTCTGTTGAATGAAGAAGAAACCAATGACTTAGCTAGGCTATTGATTGAGCTTAAGGATTGATTTGCATTGAGCTATGAAGATGCCTAGATTATCTCCTGGCGTAGTAGTCCACAAACTAGTAATAGACTCAAACGCTAACCCTATCAAACAAGCTCTTAGATCCATGCGATTAGAAATCGAACAATAGGTCATTTTTGAAGTCAAGAAATTGATCGATGCTTACTTTATCAGGGAAGAAAAATACTCTACCTGGTTAGCCAGTGTCATCCCAAGAAGATGAATGGACAAATTCACATATATTTCATGGACTTAAATAAGGCATGTCCTAAGGATGAATTTTCACTTCTTATACCAGAGTTAACGGTGGACATTGCTTCATATCATGCAATATTCTCCTTCATGGATGAGACATCTGGCTACAATCAAATTAAGATGGCCCCGGAGGATGAGAGGAATATTGCTTTTGAACCCCAATCAGAATTTATTGTTATAAGGTCATGCCCTTTGGCCTTAAAATGCTGGAGCTACATACCACCGGGCCATGAATCAGATTTTTGATGAACTCATTCATCATCAAGTAGAATGTTATGTCAATGATCTAGTTATCAAAAGTAAAGATAAGGGAGACCATCTCTTTGACTTTAGAGAAGTTTTTGAATGGTTAAGATAATTCAATCCCAAAATGAGCCTCATGAAGTGTGCATTCGGAGTAACTTCAGGGAAGTTCCTTGGGTTTCTTGTCCGACATCGGGAATAGAGATAAACCTAGAAAAGATAAAGGATATCTTAGAAATGCCATCCCTTAAAATTCTAACTCAACTCAGATCATTCCAAGGGTAGTTGGAATATCTAAGATATTTTATCTCCAATCTATCTGGGAGATGCAAACCATTTTCAGCACTTGTCAAAAAGGACGTTAAATTCAAGTGGGATGATAAGTGCTAATCCTTTCGAATACATCAAATAGTATTTGATGAAGTCGCCAGTTCTAGTAGCCCCTATCCCGGGCAAGCCACTTATCCTTTACACTGTTGTATTAGACGACTCCATTGGTACTTTGTTGGCCCAAACCAATGATGAAGGGAAGGAAAATGCTCTCTACTACCTCAATCATCATCTAATTCCTATTGAAGCAAACTACCCACCTATTGAGAAACATTGCCTAGCTCTCATCTTCACATCCCAAAAGCTACGGCATGACATGCTCTCTCATAAAGTAAACTTGATTTCAAGAATCAATCTACTGCAGTATCTCATGACATGGCCGATATTATCCAGACGATTCACACGTTGGTCCATGATTCTCTCATAATTCAACATCACATTCTTACCCTCTCGTGGTGAAAAGCACTAGCAGATTTCTAGACACCACTTCCTCTTCTCTTAGTGATGACCTCCTCGATGAACAAATCATGAACTTAGGGGACACTATTCACCGGGAGATGTATTTTGATGGTGTGACTTCCTTTCAAAAAGGAGAAGAATCATGATCTAATCTTCTGGGAAAGGCAGGGGTAGGAATCATCCTTTTAACTCTAGACTGCGATGTGATGAGATTCTCATACTATCTCTCCAATCCATGCACCAATAATGAAGCCGAGTATGAGGCTTTGATTGCTGATTTGGAGTTAGCTATTACAGTGTGTGTCAAAAGGATCAATATTTATGGGGATTCTCAGCTAGTCATCGATCAGATTGCTGGGTCCTATAAAATTCTAAAACCTAAGCTTCATCACTACCATGAGTACACCATGAAGTTGTTGGCCCAAATCCCTGAGGTCACCATCTACAAGATTTCTCGAGGAGGCAACACATTAGCAGATGCTTTGGTAAAACTAGCTAAGCAATTAGCATGTCCAGAGGATGAGTCCATTCCAATAAGAGTCCAAAATAGATAAGTTTTATCCCTTGTTGATGTTGAACTCATCGAGAGATTCTCTCTTGAAGGGGAGGTTGCCATTGCCAAAAAGGATGATGAGTCAGATTGGAGGCAACCATTCATAGATTACTTGACTAGAGGAAAACTACCTCAAGAGAAATCACAAGCCCATCAGATGAAGTAGAGAGCTCTCTCCTATGCTCTCGAGGATGGTACCTTGTACCAATGATCTTTCGATCAAATGTGGCTATGTTATTTATAAAAACATGAAACCCGTAAGATCGTGAAAGAGGTACTTTCAGGTCTATACGGAGCACATCAATCTGGTCCAAAGATGAAGGCAAAGATCAAGAGACTAGGATACTACTGGCCTTCAATAATTATAGACTGCATGAATGTAGCTAGGAGATGCCACCAATGTCAAGTACGCGGTGTAGTCTTGCACCAACCACCCAGCATTAGCCTCATGGCCATTTGAGTGTTGGGGTACTAATATAGTTGGTCCGATCGATCCTCCTTCTAAGGGTCATCATTTTATCTTAGCTACCACCGACTATTTTTCCAAGTGGACAAAGGCAATCCCACTTAGAGAGGTCACAACTTAGCATGTGCTCCAGAACCATATCGAGGGGTTATATTGATGAATTATATCTAAAAATGATACTACATTCAAGAGCACTAAAATTAATAGCTTCACCAGGAGACATGATATAGATTGGAGATACTCCACTATCTACTATCCCATGGCAAATAACCTAGCATAAGCATTTAACAAAACTCTCATCCATATACTAAAGAAAATACTCATTGATAATAAGCGACAATGGCATGAGCAGCTAGTTGAAGCCTTGTGGGCATACTGCACCACATATAGAACTCCAACCCAATCTACCCCATTCTTCTTAGTGTATAGGTTTGAAGCCATTCTACCCTTAGAGTTCAACTCCCATCACTAAGGATAGCAATGGATAGTAAAATCACTACAGAGCAAAATGCCAAGTTACGGTTGGAAGAGCTTGAATGTTTGGAGGAGAGACGCCTCCAGACATGCCAGAACCTCGAGTTGGTCCTCCCTAGAGCTTTTCAAGTACGAGAGCTTATTTTAGTTCTAAGAAAACCAATTGTTGCCCATCGAAAGATGGGAGGCAAGTTTGAACCCACTTGGAAAGGCCCTTTTGTCATAAAGAAAGCCTACCAAGGAGGATCTTATCAAGTTATTAATTATAAAGGGGAACACCCGATGCTTCCAATCAATGGGCTCTATTTGAAGAAATACTACCCATAAAATCATGTTTGAAAAAAATTATCTTCAAAATTCTATTCCAATTCATCAAAATATTCTCTTTATTTGAAGCATTATTTGCTTGTTTAAAAATCTGCCACGACGTGTTTAGGGTAGGTGTAAGAGAACTTAAGTTGCATCCTATCATTCTTTCACAACATAAACATAAATTAAACACGATTCCTCAGCACTACTAGAGTAGGTGTAAGAGAACCCAAGAGGCATCCCATTTCGACTAGCACGGCTAAGTTAGGTGTAAGAGAACCCAAGCAGCATCCATTCTTGGTGGAATCACAACTACCATTCATGGCACCATTTCATCAACTCTTAAGCTTATTTTAGGATAGGTGTAAGAGAACCTAAGAGGCATCCTATCCTTCTTTAACATAAACACAAACACATATCTTTTGTCTCGAGATATTTTGATGTGGGAGCAAGCCCCCTATGGCACAAACTCAATAGCTCCTATAGGTCAGGTTGACATGCTACCTTGCTAGTGTCACCACAGTGGTCATTTGTCTATCGGATGTGAGTCCCTGCGCTTTCTTCCTGACTTGACTATTGCAAATCGATGAGTGCCTTGTTAGTTTTGTAGGTCTCACTGTGCAGCCAGTAAGCTACCTCATGTTGACTTTGTTTAAGAGGATGTAAGCCTAAACGCTTCCTTCTTGAACTAGCCATCATGCACTAACTAGGTTGACTATATTTGAGGCTTAGGATAAGTCCCCCAGTGGCCCCTTTCCTATCGACTACTTTTGAGTTTATATAAGTCCCCTAGTGGCATTCATTCAATAGTCGCCCTAGGTCGGATAGCACCTATCAAGCTGAAGATAGACTATCCTGACAATCAGCTTTGCTATAGGAGGATGTGAGTCCATGATGCTTTCTTCCTAGGCTGATTATTGTAAACCAACGGGCACCTTAGGTTGGTTGATGTTTGCTATGCTAACAGTGACTCACCCTGTGGATACACCACTCTTGGTAGATATGAGTCCCCATGCTTTCTCCATGGGTTGGCCACTAAATACCTATAGGCATTATCTTCTTCAAGGATCAGGATAAAGCCCTTAATGGCCCCTCCCCTATGGGCACTCTATTTGGACCACGTCCTTTATGACCCCATTTAAACACTACCCAAGCTACTCTTAGATTAGACAATCCCCCTTTCTTAGTAGTCACCCCTGTGGTTGGAGAATTTATTCAGTGGATGCATAGATTCTTCCTTTCGACCAATAAATCTGAGATAGGTCTAGACTGATATAAGCTTCTTCTCAGTGTGATCCCTCACAAACCAACAGGGTCCATGATAAATAAATAAACAAACAAATTTATTTGCTTATGGATTAGAATTTAAGCCCCCAACGACCCCTTTTCCCAAGCAAGCATCCTATCTTTAGGGCAGTCTCAGCAAAACTCCCTATAGGAATTACCTGACTACACTTGAGTTAAGATATGTCCCCGGGTTAGCACTCTCTCAGTAGTCGCCCTTAGGTCAGGTTCAATCTATTTTGCCACAAACAGGTTGCCCCGGCAATCATTTCTCTCTAGAAGATGTAAGTCTACTATGTAATCTTTCTAGCATGACTATCGCAAACCAATGGGCAGCCCTAGGTCGAGTTGAAATGTTACCATGCTATAGGAAGATGTAAGTCCCCGTGCTTTCTTCCTTGAATTGGCCACTACAAACTAAAAGTAACCCCTTTGGCTGGATAGTTCTCCCCTTCGGTCGAGAAGCTGCCCCATTTAGATCGGTTGATATGAAGTAGGCCAAGGCTAATATAAGCTCCTACTCAATGCAGTTCATCACAAACTGGTGGGATCCATCAAATATAATTAAAATAAAATTAATTTTAACTATCTTTGAGATGATCTAAGTCCCCCAGTGGGATTGACTCAGTAGTCAGCCAAAGGTCGGGTTTGATTCATTGTGTTGCTAATAGATCACCCCAGTGACTAATCTCTACCTTGGAGAATGTAAGTCTGCTATGCTTTCTTCCTAGTATAGTACTGCACACCGAAAGGCAACCCCTTTGGTTGGATAGTCTTACTATGTGGTTGGTAGACTGACCCTTTAGATTAGTAAATCTAAAGTTGGTCAAAGCTGACATGACCCATACTCAGTGAAGTCCATCTCAAACTGACAAGCTCCATCTCAAAATTCAAATTTTAAAATATAAAATAAAACTAACCAACCTCCCAGTGGAGCCAAATTAAATAATCAAATCAATCAGCTTCTCCTCAGTGAGATGCAAATCTTTCTAATTTCCCCAGTGGATTCCAAATTCTAATCCCGAATAGATTTGACAACCTCTAATCCCCAGTGGATAACTTGAACCTTTTTCCCTAGTGGAAGGCTCATATATTCAATCCCTAATGGATTCCTCCTTCACTCTCTTATGTCTTTGACATATGTATAGTTGCATTACACTAAGATCTTGATTCCTTCTACACCTTAAGTTTAGGAGTTGATCATTTCAGTAAGTGTATGCGGTCGTTCAAATGTTATTGATCATTTCGGTCACACCAATACATGCAGTATGCCTTGTCAGTCACACTACACCTATTGGGCACCTTTTGTTGACCTCACTTTTGGAGTGAGCTCTCAACTTCTCTTTCTTAGACATAGAAATCCTTTAAACACTAAGAGTTTTTTATTCTTGAGACACTTCTAGTGATTAGGTGAACACTTAACCTAACCTTAAAGATTTAGAAGGGTTTATCATTGGATTAGGCTATGCATTAGGGATTTAAAGAAACCCCTTACCCTATAGCTCAATTCCAACCCCATGAACACTCCTTCAAACCAATCCACATCAAATCTCAAATCAATTCCAACTCAATTAATTTTCTCAAATCTCAAATCAATCCCACTCCCAAATGATTCAAATCCAAGATCAATTACAAATCCAACTCCAATTCCACATGATTGAAACCCATGATCAATTCTAAATCTAAAACCTTCCTAAGCCTTATGAATCACATCCATGTTTAGCCAAACCCTTCAAATCAACCCAAAGCCAAGTGATTTCTTTATAAATCATTTATTCTATCATTTATATTCACAAATAAATGAAATTGGTATCTAAATCATCAAATCAAATGAATATAAATCAACCAAATCAAAACCCCTTTTTCAAACTTTTGACCTACCTAGCCAATTCATAATCAAATCACTCTAATTCTTGATTCTTATGGATCATTTATATTCACAAATATAAATGAAATATAAATTCAAATGGCCAAAATAAAATCAATATAAATTCAAAACTCAAATACAAACCCAATTTATATCCTTGTGGTGAATTTTTTAAGATTTCTAAAAGAATGTATACTTCCATCTTCAATCTATGCGGAATAAAATGAAGATAGAAATATACTTCCTTTTTTTAAGCATTTTGACACCATGTAGATCCACATCTTATTGAGTGATCCCATTGAGAGGTGTACTATCTCAGAAAATAGAAGTCACCACCCTACAATGGACCTAATAACCTCAATATGGACTCCTAAGGACAATGGGTCTACATGTGTACCAAAGATTCTTTCCCTACTTTACATGGAAAAATAAAGTAGGGTTTATTTTAAACAGAATTTTGTTTGAACTTGATCAAGCCAATATTTGAGCCTAACCTAACCCAATTGGCCACTTGACCCAAGTTGACCAAACTTGACCCAAATTGACCCAACTTGACCTAAAAGTCAAAATGGGTCAAAACTTGATCTAAGCCAAATTGACTCGAACCATTAGGTCAAGTTCATTCCAAATCACATGATGAACTTGAGCAAAGCCTCAACTGGCCAACTAGACCTAACCTAGCCCAATTGACCTTAGACCCAACTTGACCTAAAGGGGTCATGTTGAGCCAAATTTGAACTTAACCAAAATTGGTTGGAAACAAAGATACCAATCCACTCCATATGACCTAACTCTTGGTTTGACCCAATTTGACCAATTGGTCAACTTGACCTAAGTTGACCCATTTTGACCTAAATGGGTCAACATGAGCCAAACCAATTCAAATGGATTCCAAATCCTATGAAACTTGGCCAAACCTAGTTTCTCCGCATACCCAACATATCCAAATTGAAAAATCAGCAAAATGATTATTCTACCCCTAGGCCATAGAACAAATTTTGGCTTAATCCATAGAAAATTTGGTCATACCCTCTTCATATCTACTTGAGGCTTTCCTAAAAGCTCAAGGGGACCTAGTGAAGAGTGGTGCACCCAACCCAATGGGTTTGGGTCAGCCTAATTGGCCCCAAGACCAAATCTGACCCCATGGGTCAAAATGGCAAATTCAAACTCCCTCTTCCACTCAATTTCAAGCACATGGGAGGTTGGCAATCCACTCCTTGGCTCAAACAGACCATATGCACACTCCTAACAGCTCAAATAGCCCTCCCATTGTGATCAATTGGATCAAATGGCACATAAGCTTGCGACTGTCCGATCCTTCAAGGGGGAGATATACTCCCCCTAATCAAACTCAAAATCATCAGTCCTCAATTTGATTGAACCTGGGGAAGCTAGAGAAGCAATCCTCGGCCTCCTCAAGCTTCCTATAGATAGCTTCCATTAGAGTTCCCATAGTAAGGAGGAGTTGAATTGGTTCAAAGCGCAAAGGGGAGCAAGGGGAGTTGGACCATAGAGCAATTCACATAACCTCAAGAGCTCATTCTTCCAACATGCTTCATCTCAATGACAAAGCTCCTCCAAGGGAATCGAGTGTCGGTGATCACCTCTGACGAGGTATGAACTTTTTTGACCACCTAGCATATCAAGTGTTGATTCTTTATGGAGAAAATTTTCAATTCAAGTGAATCCCACCATTGGATGTGTCGCTCTTTGGCTTTAGATGGTGTAGGTTAAGTCTTGTTTGAATTCGAGCTCAATCGAGCTTGAATCTTCCCCTATATCATGGACGATCTCTATTGACTAAGGGGGAAAGAACTTGGTAGATCTCAGCCATCCATCCACGCTTTTTGGATGGACGATTGAGATAATTCCCACGTTTAGATTTCTTTATATCCTTTTTAAAATCGTGAGGAGATCTCTAGCTGTCTGATCTTTGATCGATCGGTAGAGATCAAATCACATCCGCCCACCACCTTATGTATTTCATGAATCCTCACGGACGCATGTAAAGTGACGCCACCGCCATGACGCCGTGAGCGTAGGTTAGTTAAAATGCCTTAATTAGTTTTATTAATCTATGGATCTTCTAAAATTCATAACTCTCTCTACAAAATTTAAAAAAAATATGCAATAAAATCTTATGGAAAGATAATTCAGTCTAAAATATTTTAAAATTAATTTCAATGGGTTTGAATTATAATTTTCCCAGATTTTAGGTTTTATTGGAAACTTTATTTTTCTATTTACCTTTTAATTAAGCCTTTGATTAATCCCAAACTTCTTGGCATGATTTATGGGATGACTTCTGCCTCCCCTAATTTTCTTGGGATTTATTGAAGGCTTGATTAGAAGAATTGCATATGGATTTCTTAATTACCCACTTTATATAATTAGGGATAATTAGGGTGTGATTAGTAATTTTAATCCATGATTAGGGTTGATTAAGGTTAGATCCAGTGGATAGAAGGTTTACGGAATAAGTTTGCAGCATTTCCCCTAAGCTATTCCTTAAACCCCATTTTTTCATCTTAATCTCCACTTAATTAAGGGTAATTCATTAATTATCCCCTTAATTAATTTCTAAAAATTCTAAAAAGTTCTAGAACTTTATTAATATACTTTGGGTAGATGCTTAAAAGTTTAATAACCTAAGTTCAATTAAGGAAATCAAAACCTAATTCATATGTGTTAAAGGGTGTTTTAAAATTACTTAAGCTAAACCCCTTAGCTTAATTAACCTTTAATTATGAGCCAAATTACATTAGGCCTTTTTCTTATTAGGTGCATTGCAAATTTAAATTCCTTGTGAGTTTTTTATGTCATCTCATTATCTCATAATTATTTGGGTACTTATTCTAAGGTGGTGAGGTAAGGTTTAATTAAGTTACTTAATTCATATCTTAACCTAATTAACACATAAAAATGGATCTAATTATCTAAAATTAAACAAAAATATCAAACACATGTGGGAATGGGTTTGGAACAGCAAACCCAACTCACCTTTTGAAAATTAAATCAAACTCAAACATAAACAAAAATCATATTGAATTCACTTTGATTTATTTTAAACTTTCTTATTCCATGAGAATGTCTTTAGGATTTAATTGAAGTGAATTTGCTTACATGCTTTCATTGCTTTGGTTCTTTCCTCAACATGTTAAATTTGTATGCCATGTGGTTTCATGCATTCATATTTTTCAAATTCAAGTTTAAAATGAAAGTGTTTACTTTATGTCAAATTTACATGTGTTGGCTAAAGTAGAAATATGAGTGGCTATTATCACTACTAAATTCAAATTATTTCCAAAACATATAAACCAAATACAAAATCTAAAAGTATGATAGTTATACTTAAATTATAAGCTTGCATGTGAAAGGATATAAAGGTATGCTTAGCATAGGTTTCCTTTCTTCTTTATGATTAGCATAATTTTGAATAGGAATTTGGTGAGATATATGGTTCATTTGAAAAGGACCTGACACTCACCTAATTTCATATCCTATTCATCCCTATACTATCACCTAAAAGGGGCTACCAATACTTTCATACATAAACTGCATAAATAAAGTGAATCAATTAATGCAACTTTTGCATTCTTCTTTTCCATTTCATTTCTTTTATACACATATTTGTATTTAAATAAAGTGGTATATTAGTCAGGACAACCCCGATGTTGTGAGGATTTAAGTATCCCTAAGTAGGTTTTATACCTTACACCACTAATTAACAATGGCGTTGTACTCACTTATGCCTATCTTACTTTCATGTGTGTATGTGAAATATTGGATAAAGAAACCCTTTTCTACCTAAGAAAAAACATGCATATTCAACTTCTAAATTTCCTTAAATGGATTACTTAGCATGCATCATAAAGCGTGTTAAATATTCTCATTTGTATGTACATATATGCTTAGAGTCCATTCATATGCATGTTATACATGTTGGGAAATAAATGAAGTAATGTGTGTTATGTGAATTTTGATTCATTTTATTTAATTTTAAAATACCTTTCTGTTTGAATAGGTTTGTTTAGAGTTCATCTAAACTTAGGATTAATTAAAATATTTGATCAAAACATTCACTTAAATGAAACTAAAATGTGAAACTATTTTAGAAATCACTTAGATTAGGGATGGAGAGAGAACTTCTCTTCTCTTTCCCTCTCTTCATAACTTAGTAATTAATTGTAGGATTCACTTGAACCAAATCAAAACATGAAATAAAATCAATCCAAAACTTCTAAACAACTTAAATTAAACTCTCCTCTAAGTTGAACATGCTTCACACTTAGAAAATTTGAACCCAAAGCCATAGCTAAGCATACCACATAAACCTTCAAAGCACACACATTAGCCTAAGTCACTACTTCTAGCTTTAGGTTAGGGCGGTGCATGGTTTGATACTTTGTTTTATTTTGTGATATATATTTTAGACTGGATGTTATGGTGTATGCTCGTAGAATGAATGGTAGGATGCTCTTAGTCTAACTATTTTTTTCTGTAGGGCATTGTGCTTAAAGGGTGCTATTATAAATAAAAATATAAATTCTTTTGCTTGCAGGTGCTTTATACCCCTAAGCATAATCCATAGGCTAGGTGGACTTAGTCACCCATGTGTGGAGTGATAAGTCTAATATACATGCTTGGGATTTGTGTGGATTATTTTAGCTAACTTTTATTTTGTAGGTGTTAGTTAGATTTTTATTCTTTCCATTTTCATCTAAATTTGTGCAATTAGGATTTTGGAATGATTGTTATTGGGATTAGAATGAGCTTTGTTCATAAGATCTTATCTTATGCACCATGTGAAGCCTTGGAGCATCTACCTTTCAACCATCCAAAAGGAAGAACCAAAGAAGAAAGAAGAAAAAGGAGAAGAAAGAAGAAAAGAAGTAAAGAATAACAAAGAAGACCCCATAACAATGAATGCTTAATAAATTTATAAGGGTAGAGCTCAAATTATATCTTTTTGGGCACCATCATTTTATTCTTTTTGTGCTTAGCTTTATAAATTGATTGATGATTTGTTTAGCTTGTGCATTAAGTGGCTTGCTTTTCTTAGTTTCTTCCTTGCTTTATGTATGGCCTGGTTGAGGATTAGGCCTTTAGGGAAAAATAAATCTGCCCAACTCAAAAATTAAAATTAACAACTCATAACCTCACCTGGTTAACATCAAGACAAAAAGAATTAGTAACCCTTAGATGAGCATTTCTTTATAATATCATGCACAAGCATCTTATTTCACTCTTGATTGGAGGGCCACCTTTGCCGAAAAACTTGTGGAGCCATGGTGGAAACACCTCCTCCCTTCTCAATTTTGGCCAATAACTTTATTTCATGCATTAGGCATATGAATTATTAGAGTCAAAATGATTATCCAAAAAAAAAAAAAATGAAATTTGAATTGCATTAGATTTAGGTCATTAAGCATGCTTATCTAATCTCTTTAGGAGTGAGTTTAAGGACTTAGTCACTTTCTAAATCTATTATCTTGCATAAGCATGACTTGCCTACATGTGTTAAAATCATAGGAGAAGTTAGTTGCACACCCAGCGTTATAGTCCAAGGGTTTGTCCTCTCAGGGCAAACCATTTCCCATTTTGCCTTAAATTTAGGTTGTGCTGTAAAGCTCCTAGATTTAAGTTTTCGATTTTATTCCTAAGCATAAATCCTCACCTCTAAGGCATTTCCATAACCTTGTATTATTGAATTATAAGTCCTAACATTCTAATAAAAATCTAACTCAAATAAATTTTAAAAAAGTAAAGCCAAATTATATGATAGTTTGAGATGTTTGCTAGGTTTCCTAGCATCATGAGCATCTCCTACTTATTCCCATTTGGCTTCAATAATAAATCTGTCTTTGATCAATCCCATTTGATCTTCAAAAATAAACCAATCGATTGATAGTCCTTTCCTATTGAAATCTTTAGAGACAATGATCATTTGCCTTAATCGAGAGTTTTCCTAAGAAATCTCCATTCCTTAGGATGTAATTAACTATGTGGGCTTTCCCCTGTAGGGAACTTTATGAAGTTGATTTAAAATAAACTCTGCTTTACTTTTCCATGTAAAGTAAGGGAAGAATCTCTGGTACACTTCGAAGACCCAACGTCCTTAGGAGTCCTTATTGAGATGATTAGGTCCATTAAAGGGTAATGACTTCTATCTTTCGAGATCATACACTATTCCTTGATGACATACTCAATCACCTGAATAAACACATATGCGGATCTGCGTGGCATCCCAAAGATGAATTTCTATAAGCCTATCTTTCTCTTTATATCCACACATTTTGAAAGGCGACTCCTCCTCTATAGAATTTTTTTAACCAGATATGTTCATAAAGTTCCCTACAAGGGTAATCCCCCATAGTTAATTACATCTTAAGGAAGGGAATTCCTTAAGAATACTCTTGATTAAGGTAAATGATCATTATCTGCAAAGATTTCAATATGTAGGACTATCAATCAATTAGTATTTTGGAAGATCAACTGGGATTGATCAAAAAGAGAGTTATTATCAAACCCAAAGAAAGAAAAGTAGGAGATGCTCATGATGCTAGCAAACCTAGCAAGCATCTCAAACTATCCTATGGTTGGGCTTTATGTTTTCAAATTTTAATTATTTATTTAAGTTGAATTTTTATTAGAAGTTTAGGGCTTATACTTCTATAATACATAATTATGGAAATACCTAAGACATGAGGATTTATGCTTATGGCCCATAGAAGGGAGAAGCAACCTCATAACCTAAATCTAGGGAGCTTTGGCATGGGCCAAAAGCATGACCTAAATCTAAGGTGAAGATGGGTATTTGGCTTGCCTTCACAAGAGAGGACAAACCATCCAACTACTTTAACTTACAACTGCCTATGGATGGCTGCCAACTAACTCCTCCAATGATTTTTAAATTCATGTAGGCAAGTCATATGCTTTATGCAAGATAGCTAGGCTGCTATTTATTTAGAAAGAGCCTAAGTCCTTAAACTCACTCCCTAAGAGACTAGATCATGTAAGGGCATGAAAAATGACCTAGATCTAATGCAAAACACATTGCATTTTATTTTTTATTTTTGGACAATCATTTAACTCAGGCTTATAGGATTCATATGTCTGCTGTATGAGAAGTAAGATTATTGGCCAAAAGCACCGAGAAGGGAGGAGGTGTGTTTCTACCATGGCTCTCAAAGATCAAGACAAGTTCTCTGGCAAAGGTGAAAGCCCTCCAATCAAGAGTGTAACAATATGCTTTCATGCATAATGTTATAAAAGAAATACTCATCCAGCTAAGGGGTTGCTAATTCTTTTATCTTGATTTTTAACTTTGGCTTTAAATGAGGTTATGAGTTATTTATTTTTAATTTTGAGTTGATTAATTTGGTAAAATATTCATTTTTTTCTAAGAGCCTAATCGTCATCCAGACTATACATCAACCAAGGAAGAAACTAGGAAACATGCCATTTTAATGCACACAAAAAATAAAACATCAAACATTTTATAAAACTAATGTAAAATAATAAAAGGACATTTGTGGTCGGGCACCACCGCATAAACCCAAAAACAAATTGGGTAGCTAAGCTCTACCCTTATATAACCTGGATTACAAATGAATTAATATACAAACAAGTAAGGAAATTCATGATATGGGGGTCTTCATTTCATCTTTTCTTCTTTATTCTTTCTTCTTTCTTCATTCTTTTTTGGTTCCTTATTTTGGTTCATTCTTTTCGTTCCTTATTTTGGATGGTTGGAAGGTGGTTGCCCCAATGGCTTCACATAGTATATAAGATGTAATCTTATGAACAATGCTCATCCTAATCCCCCATAACATTCATTCCAAAATCCTAATTGCAAAAATACATGAAAAAAATAACTCTAACAAACACTTGCAAAATAGAGATTAGCTAAACAAATCATACAAATCCCAAGCTTTTATATTGGACTTAGCACCCCAAATATGGGTAACCAAGTCCACCTGGCCTATTGGATTATGCTTAAGGGTATAAGCACCTCCACGGCAAAAGCATTTATATTTTTATTATAACACCCCTTAAGCATAATCCCCTGCATAAAATAATGATTAGACTAAATCATCCTACCATTCATTCTACGTACATCACCCTAATATCCAGACTAGGAATAATATATCAAAAAATAAAAGCAAACATCAACCCATGCACCGCCCTAACCTAAAGCTAGAAGTGGTGACTTAACCTAATGTGTGTGCTTTAAAAAAGGTTTGTGTGATATGCTTAGCTATGGATTTATGGTTTAGCTTTTCTAAGTGTGAAGATGTTCAACTTAGATGCGTATTTTTATTTAAGTTATTTAGTTGATTTGGGTTAATTTTATTTTGTATTTTGGTTTGGTTTAAGTGAAACCTACAATTAACTACTAAGTTTTAAAGAAAGGGAAAAGAGAAGAGAACTTCTCTTTCCTTCCCAACCGTAAGTAATTTTTAAAGTGGATTCATATTTGGTTTTTTTTAGTGAATGTTTTATTATGAGTTTTAGTTAATCCTAAGTTTAGATTTTCCATAAATAAACTTATTCAAAAAGAAAGGTATTTTAAGATTAAGTAAAGTGAATTAATATCACAAAACACACATTACTTCATTTCTTTCCCAAACATGTATAATATGCATATGAATGAATCCAAAGCATATCTATGATGAATGTTTAGCACACTTTATGATGAATGCTAAGAAATGTTACTTAGGAAAATTAGAAAGTTTTATGATGCATGATTTCCATTAAGTAGAAAAGAAGGGTTTCTTTTATCCATTATTCACATGCACATGTATATGTATGAAAGGCATAAGTGAGTATGTTACAAGACCATGGGTAAGATACTAGGCCTACTTATACTTAAAGCCTCAAGAACCTGGGTTGTCAGACTAATATACCACTTTTCTTAAATACAAACACATGTACAAAAGAAATGAATGGAAAAAAGAAAGATGCAAAACGTTTATGTTTGTTTATTTGTTTTGTTTATGAAATTTATATGTACAAGTGTAGATATCCTTCTTAGGTAATAGCATAGGAATGGAAAGGAATGGGGTTAGGCAAGTGTTATGTTCTTTTCAAATGAACTATACACTTTGCCAAATCCTATTCAAAACTATGCTAAAAGAAGAGAGAAGGAAAGCTACACTATACACATCTTCATATTTATATCCACATGCAAGCTCATAAATAATTTTAAGTAGCACACTTTCAGTTTTGGATGTTTGATTTATAGGTTTTAAAATTAGTTTTGGATTTAATAGTGACAATAGCCATTTATATTTTACTTTAGCCAAGACATGGAATTTGACATAAAGAAAACATTTCATTTTCATTTTGATTTTTGAAAAGCATGAATGCATGAAATTCATATGACATACACATTTATCATGTTAGGAAAGAACTAAAGTGATGAAAGCATGTAAACACATTCACCCTAATTAATTCCTAAAGATAATCTTATGAAATAAGAAAGCTTAAAGCAAATCAAGTTATTTTAAAGAAGGTTAGATTTTGTTTTGAGTTTGATTTAATTTGAGAAATATGAGATGAGTTTTCTGCTCCTGACCCATTCCCCCATATGTTTTTTGATTTAATTTGTTCTTAGGATTATTAGATGATTTTTATATGTTGTTTAGGTTAAGGTGTCAATTAAGTGTGTTAATTACCCCTTACCTACACCACCTTAGCATAGTTAATCAAATAATTATGAGCCAATGACATGACATAAAACCATACAAAGAACTTAAATTAGCAATGCACCTAGGAAATAATGGTACCTAATGCAATTGGCTCATGATTAATGATTAATTAAGCTAAAGGGTTTAAGTTAAGTAATATCATAACCCCTCTCACACATGTGAGTTGAGTTTTGATTTCCTTAATTATACTTAGGCTCCTGAACACCTAAGCATCTCCCCAAGATAGATTAATTGAGTTATAGAAAGTTTTAGAATTTTATGAAATTAATTAAGGGGGTAATTAGTGAATTAACCCTTAATTAAGATTAGATTAAGGAAGAAAGGGTTTAAAGAATATATTAAAGAAAGTATCCTAAAATTATTCCCTAAGTTTCATATTCACTTAATAAAAACTTAATTGACTCAATCAGACGGTTAGACCACTAATTATACCCTTAATTTAGCTTAATTACATTAAGGGAGTGATTAAGAAATGAACTAGCAATTCCTCTAATTAAGCCGTTAATAAATCTCAAGAAAATTAAGGGAGACAGGAGTCATGTCACTAATTATGCACAAGAAGTTTGGGATTAATCAGTGGAGTAATTAGAGGGTAATTAATAAAATAACATTTCCAATAAAACCCAAATCCAGAGAAAAGTACTATTCAAATTCAAACTCCATTCAAATTATTTTCAGAATATTCTATGTTCAATTATCTATTCAATGCAATTTATTTCAAATTTTTTATTTTTCTTGGCTTATATATAAATTTAGGAAGTTTTCATGATTAATTAGGTGATTTAAGGGCCAAATTAAATGTTTAATCCCATCGGTGCCTCGTCGACCGCTGACACGGCATGCGCTTTCCACATGGCACGATGGGATTCGATATTTAAGTTGTCACATCATAGCGCCTCATCGGTGGTGGTGCTACACGCTTTCTCCTCACCCGTCCGATCAAGGATTGGAAGGTTGAAGTTAAAGTCGCAATTCTAAGGGGAGGAAACATGTGATCTACATGTCTTTGATAAGGTAGTCCACCCAAAATGTGTGGATGGATAGCCCATGATTCTTCTCTATTCTTCTCAGAAAGGAATGGATATTGTCCATCTTCTAGGAGAAGATCCGAGCTCGATTGAGCTCGGATTGGATTAAAACTCAACCCACACCATCTAAAGGCAAAGGGGATCACATCTAACGGTACAATCTCATGGGGTGACACTTTACTTCACAAAGGACCAAACCATATTGAAATTATGCTCGGTTTAATGGCATACCTCATCGAAGGTGGTCACCAGTGCTCGATTCTCTTTGAGAAGCTTCGTCTAGTGGAGATGAAGTATTTTTGAGAGTTTGAGGCCTTGAGATTGGATGGATCCTTCTATGGGTCAATTCCACCATCACATTAGCTCAGTCTTGATCAAGAATGGTCCTCCCTTGCCTTTGGAACTTAGGAAATAGCTTAGGCAAGTTCGATCGAGCTCCCTAATAGAGCTTGCAAAGGGAATTATGTTGATATTGAGTGTAGGCTAAGTTGGATCTTCGGTGGAGCTCCCCTATTTTTAAGCTATAAAAATTGAGAAAATGGAATTTCAGAATTTCTTGAGAGAGCTTAGGAAGGCTGGGAAATGACTTCTCTGGCTTCCTCTTGCTCGATTGAATTAAGGACTGTCTAAATGGAATCAAATTAGGAGAGTATACCTCCCCCTAGAGCAATCGAATGGCCAAGCAAGGAGATGTCATTTTGATCCAATTGACCCAATTCAATGGGTTGTTTGATCTGTTTAGAGTGGCATGGCATTCAATTTTGGCCAGAGGATGAGTGGGTGATGTGGTCATGTGCTCAAACAAGGTGGAGGGAGGATTCCATGTGGCTGACCCAAACCCATTGGTCATGTGCACTAGGTCTATTAGTGACTATTTGGTCCACTAAGAGGTTGCCAAGTGTCCATGAAAAGGATTTGGCCAAATTCCAAGTAGTTTTGGCCAAAATTTATTCTATGGACTAAGGGTAAAATGTTCATTTGGCTTGGGTTTCAATTTGAATATATTTGGTATGTTTAAAAAAATGGGTCAGGCCAAGTTTCATTGAATTTGGTGTTGGTTTGATTTGGTTTGGCTCATGTTGACCCGTTTAGGTCAAAATGGGTCAAGTTGACTAATTGGGCTAGGTTAGGCTCAAATGTTGACTTGGTCAAGTTCAAACATTGATCATGAATGAGTTTTAATCAATGGTTTCAATCAATTTGGCCTATGGTAGATTTTGGCTATGTTGGGTTTCATTTTGACTAAGTGTTGACTTGGTCAACCCTAGATTTGACTTGATTTGACCCAATTTGAGTGATTGATCATCTCATGAAGATTTTTCATCATAATGAGAGGCTTAGGTGGTCTTAGTTCAATCTAATTTGGTTAGGATTAGAATTTGGCTCATAAGGATACTTTAGGTCACTTTGGGTTAAGTGAGCCTAAGTGGGTCAAATGGCTTGGTCAAAGCTTGATTTGAGTTTGATTGAACTCACATATGGACTTATGATTGAAATATAAATCCATTTGCATGTTATTTGAATTCAAATTGGTTTTGATTCATTTGATAATTTCAAGTTCAAAGGATGAACATGAGTTTGACTTGGGTTTGATTTTTGGATTTAGTTTTGGTTTGATGATTGAAGTTTGTCTTTATATTTGGATTCATGATCGAAGGATTGATTGAATCATGAAGAAAAAATCAAGAGTTTGGCTTGATTTGAAATTTATTTGGCTAAGTTCAAGATTTTAGCTTGAAAGGCTTAGGTTGAATTTTGATTAAATTTTAGTTTGATTTTTGGAGTTAGTTTTGGTTGCTTAAATTTATATTTCATTTATATATGTGAATATAAATGAGAATATAAATGGGTTATGAGAAAATTTTAAGGATTTGAAGTGATTTGAACTTGATTTAGCCTAAGTCCTTAAGAAGGAATCAAATGACTTAAGAAAGATTTTTGATTTGGATTTGAATTTTGGATTTAGTTTCATTGATTTGAATTTATATTTTATTTATATATGTGAATTTAAATGAGAATATAAATGGTTTGTGAGAAAATTTCATGAATTTAAGGTGGTTTGAATTTGATTTAGGCATGATTTAGGCTAAGTCCTTAAGAGGGGATTAAAGGACTTAGGAAAGATTTTGAATTTGAAATTGAATTTTGAGTTTAGTTTGATTGATTTAAATTTATATTTCATTTATATATGTGAATATACAAGATAATATAAATGAGTTGTGAGAAAATTTCATGAGTTTCAATTGATTTGAACATGATTTAGGCTAAGTCCTTAACAGGGAATTAAAGGACTTAGGAAAGATTTTGAACTTGGAATTTTATTCATAAGCTTCAATCATAAGTTTCAATCATGGGTTTTAATCATTTAGCATTGATTTGGGCTTGGAGAAAAACAATTAAGCTGGAATTGATTTAGGGTTGATGTTGATTTGATTTGGAGTTTGACTTGAAGGCAGGAAGTAAGGAAAGTGGTTCAAGTTATAGGGTAGGCAAATTTTCCTAACACTCCTAAGGCATGACCTATTCCTATGGTTAACTCTTCTAAGTCTCTAGGGCTAGGTTGAGTGTCCACCTAATCACTAGATGTGTCTTAATACTAAGGATCTCTTAAAGTCTAAGAGGAGTCCTACATCTATGATGGATTTGAGAGCTCATCCTAAAAATGAGGTCAACAAAGGGCGCCCAATAGGTGTGGTGTGACTAACAAGAAACACCGCACATATTAGTGTTGACCAAAATGATTAACAACATTGAACGATCACAAACACTAATAGAGATGGTCTACTACTAACCCAAGGTGTAGAAGGAATCCATAGCTTAGTGCAATGTGGCTCTACTTATTTCAAGGACATAAGAGAGAGAGAAAGAGGAATCCATTAGGGATAGAGTATGTGAACCTTCTACTAGGGAAGCAGGTTCAAGTCATCCATAAGGGGATGAGAGTTTTGATTTGATTTTTAGTCTCATTGTGGAGAAATTTGATTTATTTAATTAAGTTCTGCTGGGGAAGAGGGTTGAATTTATTTTAATTTCTTGTTTATTTAATTATGTTTATTTTGACTCCACCGATAGACAAGTAAACTCTCCATTATGGAGGCAAGTTCAAGTTATCCACAATGGAGGAAAGGTTGTGAAATTCGATGAGGGATTGGAATTCTAGATCTGCTGGGGAGCTAGAAAGATTTGCATCTCACAGGGAGGAGCAAAAGATTTAATTTGGATTGAATGATTATTTTTGTTTGTTTCAGATTTAAAATTTTGTATTTTTGAAATGGACCCTATTGGTTTGTGATGGATCGTACTGAGTAAGAGCCCCGGAGTCCTACACTTAACTCAAATTTACCAATCCAAAGGGGTAGTCAACTAAACACATAGTAGGACTAACCAACCAAAGGGATGCCTTTCGGTATGCAGCAATTGTGCTAGGAAGAAAGCATAGTAGAGTTACATCATCCAAAGTGGGGACCAGTTGTTGGGGTGATCCATTGGCAAGACAACAAATCAAACCCAAACTAGGGCTAACTATTGAGTGAATGCCTCTAGGGGACTTAGATCAACTCAAGGATAGTCAATATTAATATCATTTTTAATTTTTTTTTATAGATCTCATTGGTTTGTGATGGATTGCACTAAGTAAGGGCCACAGAGACCTAGACCTAACTCAGACTTACTAATCCAAAGGGAGTAGTCTACTAACCACAAGGTAAGACTATCCAACAAAGGGGAATGCCTTTCAATTTGCAATGGTTAAGTCTTGAGAATAAAGTGCGGGGACTCACATCTTCTTGAAATAAAAAACCGCTAGGGCGATCGGTTGCTTTTGACAATAAATCGGACCCGACCTAGGGCTGACTATTGAGTGAATGCCGCTAGGGGACTTGAATCAACTCAAAGATAGTCAAGGACTAATTTTATTTTTTTAGTTTATTTTGATGGATTCCATTGGTTTGCAATGGATCACACTGAGAAGGAGCCTATATCAACCTAGACCTATCTCAGATTTACTAAACCAAACGGAGTAGCTTCCCGGCCGAGGGGAGGACTATCCGACCAAAGGAGTGTCTTTCAGTTTGCAATGATCATTTCAAGGAAAGAAAGCTCAGCGACTCACATCTTTCACGCAAAAGACCATTAGGGTGATCGGTTGCTTTGGGCAACAAATCGAACCCAACCTAGGGCTACTCATTAATTTGCGACAGTCATGCTAGAAAAAAATGTGTCATAGTCTTACATCTTCCAAAGTAGAATGACTATCGGGATAACCTGTTTGTGGCAAAATAGATGGAACCCGACCTAAGGCACTATGGAGTGAGTACCACCTGGGATTTATCTCAACTCAGTAGTCGCAATTCCTATAGGAGTTCTAACACCTAAAGATAAGATGCCTACTTGGGAAAAGGGGCCTTGGGGCTTGAATTCTAATCCACAAGTTTAATTTGTTTATTTTGTTTATCTGGACCTGTAGTTTGAGGGATCAAACTGAGAAGGAGCTTATATTAGCCTAGACCTATCTTAGATTTACTAAACCAAGGGAGAATCTGCGCATCCACTGAACAAATTCTCCAACCACAGGGGTGGCTACTAAGAAAGGGAGACTGTCCAATCCAAGAGTAACCCGGGTAGGGTCTAAATGAGGTCACAAAGGATGTGATCCAAATAGAATGCCAATAGAGAGAGGAGCCGCTAAGGGCTTAATCCAAAGCCTTGGAGAAGATGACATGGCTAGTCATGTATCAAATAGGTATTTGTTGGCCAACTCAAGGAGAAAGCGTGAGGACTCACATATGCCAAGAGTGGTGTATCCACCGGGTGAGTCGCTGTCAGCATAGCAAACATCAACCAACCTAAGGTGCCCGTTGGTTAGCAACAATCAACCTAGGAAGAAAGCTCAGGGACTCACATCCTCCCATATGAACCGATTGGGATAGTCTGCCTCGATAAGTACCATCCCACCTAGGGCTGACTAAGAGTGAATATTGGGGACTTATATCAACTCAAATGTAGTCAAGAGGAAAGGAGCCTCTGTGGGACTTATCCTAAACCTCAAATACACTCAATCGAGTTAGTGCGTGGTGGTTAGTTTAATAAGAAAACATGGGAACTCACATCTTCTTAAACAAAATCAACATGAGGTAGATACTGGGGCAAGAAGTCTACCATATACAAGGCACTCATTGGTTTGCAATGATCAAGTTAGGAAGAAAGTGCGGGGACTCACATCCTCCAATAAATGACCACTGGGTGACATACTAGTGAGGTAGCATGTAGACCCGACCTAAAGCAGCTAATGAGTGAGTGCCACAGGGGGCTTGCTCCTGCATCAAAGTAGTCCAAGATAAAAGAAATGTGTTTATTTTTGTGCATGTTTTAAAAAGAATAAGACACCTCTTGGGTTCTCTCACACCTACCTTAAAAAATGCTTGGGAATTTTAATAAAATGGTGCCACTGATGGCAACTGGGAATTCCCACAAAGAAAGGATGTCTCTTGGGTTCTCTCACACCTAACTTAGTTGTGCTAATCAAAATAGGATGCCTCTTGGGTTCTCTCACACCTATTCTAATAGCATCAGGAAATGTGTTTGATTGTGTTTGTGTTGTGAAAGAGGGATAGGATGCTGCTGGGGGACTCTTACACCTACCCTAAATACATCATGGCAGATTTGCAAGATAAGTAACCAACGCTTTGAAAGAAGAGAAGATTTTGATGAAATGGAATCAGATTTTTGTTGATTGACAGAATTATTTTTCAAACATGATTTTTAGGGGTAATATTTCTTCAAATAGAGCACATTAATTGGAAGCATCAGGTGTTCTCTTTTATAATCAATAAGCTGAGAAGATATCCCTTGGTAGGCCCAAGTGGGTTAAAACTTGTCTCCCATCTTTTGATGGGCAATAATTAGTCTCTTTAGGACTAACACAAGTTCTCTACTGAAAGAAAGACCTAGGACTTGTTGTGAGCTTGAATCATTTTGGCCTTGTACAACTTGATTTTGGCACTCATAGGTGAATCTCTCCAAACCTTTGAGCTCTTCTAACCACAACTTTGCATTCTACTCTAGTGATCTTGCTACCCAATGCTATCCTTAGTGATGGGAGTTGAACTTCTAAAGGTAGAACGGACAACCCATACACTAAGGAAAATGGGTAGGTAGATTGAGTTGGAGTTTGGTATGTGGTGGGTAGGCCCACAAGCTTCAACCAAGCTTATTCCACTCATTGTATCAAGAGTCTTCTTTAGTATTTGGATGAGAGTTTTGTTGAATACTGCTATTTTCTCGGGTAGTAGATGGTGGAGTATCTCCAATCTATATACAAGCTATTGATCTTGGTGCTTTTGAATATGTACCATTATCGGATATAATTTGTTGAGGCACCCGAACCTATACGATATGGTTCTAAGGAAGCACATGCTTTTGACCTCTCAGTGGGATTGCCTCACCCACTTGGAAAAGTAGTGGTGATAGCTAAGATGAACGATGACCCTTGGAAGAAGGAGGATCGATCGACCACAATGTCATACTCAAATGGCCATGAGGCCAATGTAGGGTGTAGAATGTTGGGTGGTTGGTGGAGGACCACCGTGTACTTGACACTAATGGCATCTCTAGCTACATCCATGCATAGTAATCATCGAAGGCCAGTAGTATCTAGTCTCTTGATCTTCATCTTCATCTTCGGACCAAATTGATGTGCTCATAGACAGAATGTACCTCGATTATAATGCCATGGGCTTCATATCTAACAACATAACCACATTTGGTCAAAGGACCGGGTGGTATAGGGTCCATCACGAGCATAGGAGAGCTCTTTGTTTCACCTTGGGCTTGTGACTTTTCTTGAGGTAGTTTTGGTGTTCAAATAGTCTATGAATGGTTGCCTCAATCCCATCCTTACATACCTCCCCTTCAAGAAAGTCTCTCGATGAGTTCAACATCAATAAGGGATGACTTGTCTATTTTGGACCCTTATTGGAATGGACTCATCTTCGGACATGCCAATTCTTTGGCAAGTTTGGCCAAAGCATCTCTCATTCTCTCAGGAACCTTGTAGATGGTGACTTGAGAATTTGGGCCGACTTCATGGTATACTCATGGTAATGAAGCTTGGGTTTATAGGACCGATAATAATTGGTTGATGACCAACGAGAATGACACCGATGTGATGGCTAACTCAGACGGCAATCAAAGCCTCTCGACTTCATTATTGGTGCTTGGAGATAGTATGAGAATCTCATCACATCATGATGGAGTTGGAGAGAACTATTCTCTGCCTTTCCGAAGAGTAGATCATGGTGCTTCACCTTTGTGAAAAGAAGTTGTACCATCAAAATACATCTTCTATTGGTGGTTGTCAACTTCCCCTAAGTTCATGATTTGTTCACCATGGAGATCATCACTAAGCGAAGAATCAGCATGAAGTGGGTGTGCTGCTAAGAAATCTGCTAGTGCTTATCTTTATCGACGGAGGTATGAATGTGATATCAAAATGAGAGAATCATGGACCATCATGCCAAACATCAGATAGCATTGGCCATGTCATGAGATAATATAATGGATTGGTTGTCGAAATCAAGTTCACCTTATGAGAAAGCATATAGTGTCAGCTTTTGGGAAAAGATCAAAGCTAGGCAATGTTTCTCAATAGGTGGATGGTTGCTTCAAGAATCAATGATGAGGTAGTAGAGCACTCTCCTTCCTTCATCATGGCTTGGGCCAGAGCACAAGAGAGTCCAATCAATAGTGTAGAGGATGAGTGGCTGCGGATAGGCTACTAGAACTGCGCTTCACCAAATACTTGATATCTTCAAAGGCATCTTTGTTATCAACCCACTTGAACTTGGCATCCTTTTTGGCAAGTGTTGAGAATTGCTTACATCTCCCTGATAGGTTGGAAATAAAGCATCTCAAATATGCAACCATTGGAAAGATCGAGTTGAGTTAAACTCTTAGGAGGTGGCATTTTTAAGATAGCTTTGATCTTTTCAGATCTATTTCTATTCTCGAAGACAAACCCAAGGAATTTCGAAGCTACTCACGATGCACACTTCAGGATTCATTTTGAGGTTATATTATCTTAATTTGAAAACTACTCTCAAGTCAAAGAGATGGTCTTCCTTTTCTGCTCTTGACTACTAGATCATCAACATAACTCAACGATGATGGATGAGTTCATTGAAGATCTAAGTCATGGCCTATTGGTATGTAGCACCAGCATTTTTAAGGCCGAAAGGCATGAACCTATAACAAAGATTCTGATCGGGGTTCAAAAAGTAGTGTTTCTTTCATCTTCAGGAGACATCTTGATTTGGTTATGTAGATGACCCATCCATGAAAGAGAGACTGCATGAGATGAGGTGATGTCCACCATTAATTTGTATAGGAGGAAACTCATCCTTAGGCCTTATTTAAGTCCACGAAATCAACACATATGTGAATTTGGCCATTCTTCTTCTTCTTAAGATGACAGCTAACGGGTAGATATTTTCTTCACGATGAAACCAACATCGATCAATTTCTTGACTTCAGAAATGACCTGTTGTTCGATTTCTAATTGCATGCATCTAGGAGCTTGCTTGATAAGGTTAGCGCTAGGATCTATTGCTAGCTTATGGACTACTATGTTAGGAGATAATACGGGCATCTCTTCATAACTCTATGCAAAGTAATCCTTAAACTTAGTCAATAGCCTAACTAAGTCATTGGTTTCTTCTTCATTCAGCAACGAACTGATATACATCGGGCATGGATTTTCTTCTATCCCGAGGTTGATTTATTTAAGTTTATCAATTGTTGAATGGTCTCCTCTTCAAATTCTGGCGGTGCATCCTTGATTCGTAGATCATCTATATCATCTTAGGTTTATAAATACACATCCTCGTAAGAGTTGGTGTTGTGTGAAAAGAACCTATCAAACTCCAAATGATTGGTAACAACTAAGCAGTAATTGTCATCATCGACTAGACCCATTGTATCGAATCCTAGTCCTGCTCTTGATTGTGTTTCCCTACCTGTATTGTTCCATAGCTTCTCAAAATACTCTGACTTATGCTTGAACCATGTATGAGGAACCAAACCTTTCTATATAAGAATATGAACACAAGGTGAGTAAAAGTCAAAAGGTAATTCCATTAATTCTTTGTATGAATTCTCCTCAAGTTCTACCTCAACTTAAGGACTTGATGAGGATAATCCCAAAAAGAATCTCTTTGGCTTCATGTCACTGGAATACTTAGGGGCTTCCTTAACTACTAAACCTTCAACATTTTAGGGTGAAAGTGAGGTTAGAGCTAAGGTTCCCAACTTCGATAGTTTTTCACATACATTTGAATACTTTGCTTTGTGGAGGCGGTCTTCATCTATGGTCAGTGTCACCTCAATGAAACCAGAGGGGTTGGCTAGTATGCTAATCACATTAGACTCATCCTCCGAACTAGATTCCAAGTTTATGTGAATAGTAGGGGTACTCCTATGAACTAAAACATAACCCCTATTAGTTGATGGCCAACCAGGGGGTCTTCAACCTCTGGAACTGCCACCATTTCTACCTCTACCTCTGCCTGATGGAGATTGAGTCATCCTACCCACATGTCCATATGATGGAATGAATTGTGGGCAGAATGTGATATGCTGATATATTTCTTCTTCAATTCCCCTTTCTTGTTCACTTGGATTTTCTTTTTGCTTCTTTTTTTGGTTTTTCTTTTTATTTATTTTCTTTTTCTTTTGAATTTGAATTTTGTCCAAGTTGATGAGAAATGGTGTTTTTAGGAAGATAGTAGGTCGCATCCTCATATATCTCAACCTCTCTAACTGAAAATGGCTTTTCATCTCCTTTGACATAGCACTCAATCCCATCCTTCCTAAACTTGATGCACTAATGGAGAGAGGATGGAATTATCTTGTTCTAATGTATTCAGGGCCTACCGCAAGGTGGTAAATGAAGTATTCGAATCAATGATATAAAACTTGGCTTCAGTCTTCCAGTCTCCTATCTCTAAAGGTAACACTATGGAACTTAAACCCCGCTCACCTTGTTCATTGAATCCTCTCAACATTATTCGATCTCCTCAAAGTGTGGAGATGTTGATCCTTAAATAGGAAAGGGTCTTTAGACTCATAATGTTCACCGATGCACCTGGATCGATGAGAACTCTGTGTAGTCTGAATCTGCCCATGTCAACTATAATGTAGAGGGGACAGTTGTGCTCCATGTCTCCCAGAAGAAGGTCTTCATCTGTGAAAGTGAACCCCTAGGCTTCTCTGGAATAATGTGTCTCCTCACCAATAGCGATCAGCTGAGCTAAGCATATCTTAAGATCAAGGAGAGCCTTGATTAATGATTCCCTCATCTCTTTGGATAAGACAAGGGCATCGTATATGCTTAGCTTAGATGAAAACTTTCTTAGATGAGAGAGGAAATTGTAGTCCACCTTAGGCTGATCCTCCATAAGCATATCCAAGGTTGGAGCATCCTAAGGAGGGGCTTCTTGATCATTTGAACCAATGACTTGTTTCCCTCATCTTGAGGTGTTGCTAGGAGGTAGAACCTTGCCACAGAGGTTGACTTGGTGATCTCTTGTGGCGGGGTAATGGAAGGTTCACTGCACAGCTCACCTACGGCTTCTCCTATGGGACCCTCAAATGGGATGATTCCAAGTCTATCTCAAGAGGAGAACCGTAGCATTGAGTAGAAAATCTAACTCATCAGAAAGAGAGAGGAAGACTTATCAAAATTATTATTGTTGTTGTTTAAACTTGAAGAGTTATTAAGAATATATTCAGACAACCCATCAAAAGTGACACAAATGTAATTCAAGCTAGATTTATTCTTCAATTTATTGGATTTGATTGGGGTATAGTAAATCAAGTAAAGTAAGAGGGGGGAGGATTTGATGCCTCATCCATCCATACAAGATGTCTACTAGAAGAAACTAGAAGTAGTGGTAGTCCCGATGTGGTAGGTAATGGTGGGTGGAGGCTGGACTCAATATGTGGTTGCTCTGCTATCCCGGCACATGTTATTGTTGTTGCTTGCTTTGAGCTCCCCTTTCCTTGGTTAGCTCACAACTTGCAAACCTTCCTTGATGTTGGAGGTTTGAGTGACCACACCAAGAAAGTTTCTTGATCTTCTAAACAATCTTTTGAGGTTTTGGATAAAGATATCCCAACCTTCTTTAGTTTTGGAAGGATCACAGTATCCCCAAGGATTACCCTAATGGAACTAGATGGTTGTTCCACAAGGTATTCCTTGGGATGACTATAACTTGAAGCTATGTTCAAGCAATCCTTAAATGTGAAGCAATCCTCCAAAACATGACCTAGCATACGTGGTAGGGCAAAAGTTAGGATCATGGCTTTTGCCCACTTCCTGTCTAGGCTAGGTAGTGGTCAGCTTCTTTAAGACATTCTTAAATATCTTCCTGATTAAATCCCTCTTAAATGAATAAGGCTTGTTGAGTTTATCCAAAAGAGTAGGTGGCCATAACTACCTGGCGGCTGGTATGTGTACTGCTGCTGCTGATGATATCGATACAAAGGAGATGGAGTAGACCATGGAGGCTGTCATGGCGGTTGGTAGAGTTTCCTTGGTGGTGGTAGAGGAGGTGGAAGCATCAGTTGTTGAGCATGAGGTCTCTCAAACTTCTCTCTGGCTGGCTATTTCCCCTTATCCACTACTATCACTACTCCAGGCTTCTTCTCATATACCTTATGCGGCTTTGGCTTTGTTGTACATCTAGAGAAGGTGACTATTTGTCTTCTCCTTACAAGCTAGCTGTCTTGTTCATTAACTTCTCAAAAGTTTTGATAGTCAAGCCCTTAAACATGAAGGCGACCGAGCCATGGATATTCTTTAGAAGAATTTCACTGGCATGTTGTTAAGATAGCTGTGACTCACAGTTCATACTCAAGTTACACCATCTGAGAATGTAGTCAACAAGGGACTAACCTGGTGTTGTTGTGCTACAATGAGATCACCCACTGAGCTCTCAAACCTCTTGATAAAGAGTTGCTCAACTCAGAAAAATATTCTTGAACTATTGGGAAGTTCAACATACCAATCAAAAGCTATCCCACCTAACTATGAAGAGATAAAAAAAGTAAGTATCCGCCACCAATTCAAATACAAATGGTGATGTGTTGCCTCGGGTTTTCACTGCCATCAAAACTCTTGAAGGGAGGTGACACAAAACTCTTAGGAGATCGGATTGCATCAAATTCCTCCAAGTAGGGCTGCCCTTTGGAAGTGATGATCCTCCTCGGGCTTGAGCCAACACTTCCATCATCTGCTGCTCAACCATGGACTTGATATCTTTTTCCTGTATTGAGGTACTATCCACTACCTTCCTATACATGCTGGTGCTACCTTGCTCTAATGGAGGTAAAGTCTTCACAGGGTCCAAGACATGCACCAACTCTGGCTAACTAGTCTCAACTGTGGTAGGATGAACTATTGGGGCTTGGTTCATGCTAAGCATGCTAGCATCCTCAGCCTCTTCTCCATCCTATCTTTTCATCCTTTTTATTTATGCTAGGAGGTGTTGTTGGAGTGGGTTGTATTCTTGCTCATCCTCAATACCTTCCATAGCCTGATGCTCTCTGAGGAGGGATCCCTTGGTATTTACCATGCAAACCTCGGCAGAGTCTCCCAACTAATCATCTTCATTGAAATCAAAGATGATCTTCTCCTCATCAGACTAGTCATATCTTAGGATCTCCTTCTTCTCCATGAAATAATGAGCTACTATGTCATCAAGAGAATGATATGTTAGAACTAGCATAAATGATTTTGGCTGACTGGTGGTGGGATCAATATCATGCACTTTAAGGCACCAGACCTCCCCTGCTGTCGGAGAATCAATCCTGTGAGGGTTGTACTCTCTGGGAGATATACACTCCTGATTGTCACTGACTCTGTATGGGGTGACACTCCTAGGAGGTTCTATGATCATAGGTGCAACTGGGTTGCCACCCTCTCCCTCTGTAACTGTTGTAACCATCTCTAGATCCTACTGCGGTGGTGATGGTGAAGGGACGACCACTATGTTTTAGGGTCATCATTCCTTCGCACCTGGCGGGGTAGAGGTCGGCGAGAGCCCAATCTTGCCACATAGGTGTAGATGGAATGGGATCCCTAGCCATAGGGATCACCAGTGGTCCTCTTCTCCAGATGTGGCCTTCATGGCCTTGGAAACTGGAGATCTTGAAACATGAGCAATGTGGATGGAGGGTAGAAGGTGTGGTGGAGACACCACTCTCTCAATAGGAGCTCTCCTCACATGATGGTTAGTCCTAAGTAGAATATTGTCTATGTGATCGATGGGTAGCAGCGTCGTGAAAATCAATGAGTGCAGAGGCCTCGCAAACCTCTCTCTTTTTGTAGTGATATAACTAGTATGAGCATCCCTAGCCCTCTCCTGCCATAGATGCTTCCTAACGCTATAGGGGATAACAGATCTCAAGTCAAATTGAGCCTCCACTGAGATATCATGGCTCCACCAACAGAACTGAATGGAGGCCATATGACCTCTACTCTAACTAATTGGCAGGAATTGAGCTGGCGGTGGAGGTGAAGTAGATCCTCTAGCATCCTCTATCAGGAGAGAGAGGATGGGGTTGTAACCGGAAATCAGTGGGAAACTCCTCAACAACGACTATGTAGGCTCCATCTCCACTGTATGGTACCGCTTAATCATCATTTTTGTTCCTCCTGAGCTTGGTGGGTAAGAGGCTGGACCACCTCAAAGTAGGAGACTATCCCTGGGATCATGGGAGCCATCCCCATGGAAGGTGCTAATGAGTGGGTGCTAGCCTTTATTAGGGCATCACGGGAAACAACCTAGCACACTAGTGTTGTCACGAACAATGGTAATGATGCTGGCATTGTAGGAACTACCATTGCCTTCCTCTTCAGCAAGGAAATATCAAAGTCTGAGGGCATATCAATCTGAATGATCGGCTTCTGCCCAATCACTATGCTCTTATTAACAGTTATGAGGGGAGTGCCCTCACAGGTAATCCTCGCCCCCTCAAAACCTCATCCAAAATGAATAAGGTGGGTAATCAAAGGGAAGGCGGCTGATCAGGCCAAGTCCATCCCAGGAAAGGTGAAAACATATTTGTGTGCATTTTTGTCAATAAACTAAACTAAGCGAATAAAGCTTGAACAAAAGTCTGCAATGTTGAAAATAAACCTGAATCAGATTCCTATTGACTTCAAATTTTGAATTTTGAATTTGAACTCAAACTCATCATTTTGAAAATGTTAAGTCGAGCTCAAATGATTTAGAATAGATTTTGAGATTTTTATTGGAAAGAGGAATTGTTTGGGTATAGAATCCATTTTCAATAAATTTGGATATGTTGAAAATGGGTTCAAATATTTTTGTTTGACGAGATGCTTCCATAGGTTCATATTTGAATTTTAATTTTGATTTTGAGGACCCTTTATTTAGGAATGTTAAAGTAAAGGGTCAATTTTGTTTTTTTTTTTTTTTGATTTGAGATTTTTGGAATTTATTCAATTAGCAACTTTGGGTATGCAAAGTAAGATGTTTGAAAATAATTTCTTCTTTTTTTTCTTTCTTTGCTTTATTTTTTGAACCATTTTGTGATTTTGAAAGGAGAAATGGAATTTCCCATTTAGCAAATTTGGGCATGCTAAAATGAGGAAATCCAAGTGTGTTTTGTTTTTGGAAATTTTTAAAAATAGGACTCTTAACAAATTTAAGTATGCTAAGAAAATTCGAATGTGTTTCTTTTGAATTTAATTTGATTTTGAAAATTAGGATCCTTAGCAAATTTAAGTATGCTAAGGGAATCCTAATGTGTTTCTTTTGGTTTTGATTTGTTTTTTAAAAGTAGGATCCTTAGCAAATTTAAGTATGTCAAGGGAATCCTAATATGTTTCTCTTTTGATTTTGATTTGATTTTGAGAAGTAGGATCCTTAGCAAATTTAAGTATGCTAAGAGAATCCTAATGTATTTCTCTTTTGATTTTGATTTGATTTTGATTTGATTTTGAAAAGTAGGATCCTTAGAAAATTTAAGTATGCTAAGGGAATCCTAATGTATTTCTCTTTTGATTTTGATTTGATTTTGAAAAGTAGGATCCTTAGCAAATTTAAGTATGCTAAAGGAATCCTAATATGTTTTTCTTTTGATTATGATTTGATTTTGAAAAGTAAGATCCTTAGCAAATTTAAGTATGCTAAGGGAATCCTAATATGTTCATCTTTTGATTTTGATTTTGATTTGATTTTGATTGAAAATGGAGACTTTACTTTAGCAAATATGGAATGCTAAAATGAAGTTCCATTTAATTTTGTGAAATGGAAATTTTACTTAGCAAATTTTTGTATACTAAATGAAATTCCAAAATGTGTTTAAAATTTTTGTGTTTTGATTTTACTTTGAAAATGGAGACTTCACCTTAGCAAATATGGTATGCTAAAGAATGAAGTTCCAAAAGTGTTTTTGAAAATTTTGTGAAATGAAAATTTCACTTAGCAAATTTGAGTATGCTAAATAAAATTCTGAAAAGTATGTTTCAAATTTTTGTTTTGGATTTTGAAAAGGGGAAACTTCACTTTAGCAAATGGGGTATGCTAAATTCAAGTTCCAAATCTGTTTTAAAATTTTTTGTGAAATAGAGATTTCACTTAAACAAATTTCAGTGTGCTAAATGAAATTTCCAAAAATATGTTTCAATTTTTTTATTTTTTTTTTTTGATTTTGAAAAGGGGAGACTTCATTTTAGCAAACGGGGTATGCTAAATTGAAGTTCCAAATATGTTTTAAAAAATTTTGTGTTTGTTGATTTTTGAAAAGGGAGAATTCCATTTAACAAATTTGGGTATGTAAGATGGAAATCAATAATGTTTCATTTTCCAAAGGTATATATTTTGTGTGTGATTATTGGTTTTTGAAAGAGGAAATCACAACCTAATCATATATGGAATATGTTAAGTGGTATTTCAAAATGATGTTATTTTATTTGAAAATGAAATTTCCATTCAATAAATTTGGGTATATTGAATAGAGATATTCATATGTGCTTTTTGAAAATATATTTTTTATTTTTTTTGAAAATGAAACCTCCACCCAATAAGTGTGGGTATATTGAATGGAGAGGTTTCATATGGGCTTTTTAAAAATATGAAAGTTCCAACCTAACACATGTGGAATGTGTTAAGTGGAATTTCAAAGTTGTGATTTTGCTTGAAGATGTAATATCCATTCAACACATTTGGATGTATTGAATGGAAAGGCTCATCTTCAAATTTTATACTTTTGAAAATATGATTGTTAAATTTTTATTTTTATTTTAAATGAGGTCTTCGCCAAAATGAATTGAGTGAAGAAGCACATTTGTACTTTTTTTAGAAAATATGATTGTTGGAATTTTAATTTTGCAAAGATGATCCTACATACGACAATCATGAAGATTGTTAGATGAAGGTGGTTTAGGAAAAATTTTGTGCAAAATATTTTATTATGTGCATTTTTTGAAAGAGTGCTTTTTGAAAAGCACGATTTTTATGAAAGATTTATTTTGTCTTTATTATTTTAGAATGAACCTTTTCTTACCATAAAAATGGTAATGAGGAAGTCTTTAATTAATTCTTGTTTATTCGACTTTTATTTTTTACCAGTTGGGGAACCCAACGGGGGTTTTCAGACTAACACGGGGTGAGGTCCTAAAACCTAAAGATCTTGGCTAGCTTAACTTAAGGATAAAATAAGCTAAGTGCTAATGGAAAGAAAGATAGTCTTGGATTCATACCAAAGTGCAAACCCACTATCGATACTTGGAGACAATGATCATTTACTAAAGATGAAGAGAGGAACCATCCTCAGCGAAGTCGCCAGAAAAATCTGTGGTGAAATTTTTAAGATTTCTAAAAGAATGTATACTTCCATTTTCAATCTATGTGGAATAAAATGAAGATAGAAATATACTTCCTTTTTTATGTATTTTGACACCACGTAGATTTGTAGGTGTTCTTATTGAGGGTGATTGGGTATGATAGAGGGGAGGTGTATTATCTCAAAAGATAGAAGTTACCACCCTACAATGGACCTAATCACCTCAATAAGGACTCCAAAGGACAATGGGTCTGCATGTGTACCAAAGATTCTTCCCCTACTTTACATGGAAAAGTAAAGTAGGGTTTATTTTAAACCAAGTTCATTAAGTTCCCTATAGGGGCAAGCCCCCATAGTTAATTACATCGTAAGGAAGGGGATTCCATATGAATACTCTCGATTAAGATAAATGATCATTGTCTCCAAAGATTTCAATAGGTAGGACTATCAATCGATTAGTTTATTTTGGAATATCAACTGGGATTTATCAAAGAGAGAGACTTACTATCAAAACTAAAGAAATATAAGTAGGAGATGCTCATGATGATAGGAAACCTAGTGTGCATCTCAAACTATCCTATGGTTGGGCTTTATATTTTTGAAATTAAATTATTTATTTGAGTTGAATTTTTATTAGAAGTTTAGAGCTTATAATTCCATAATACAAGGTTATGAAAATTCCTAAAGGTGATGATTTAAGCTTATGGCCAATAGAAGGGAGAAGCAACCTCAGAACCTAAATCTAAGGAGCTTTGGCGAGGGCCAAAAGCATGACCTAAATATAAGGCAAAAATGGGTATTTGGTTTGCCTCCATAAGAGAGGGCAAACCACCTAACTACTTGGACTTATAACCACCTAGGGGTGGTAGCCAACTAACTCATCCTATGATTTTTAAATTCATGTAGGCAAGTCATATGCTTTATGTAAGATAGCTAGGTTGTTATTTATTTAGAAAGAGACTAAGTCCTTAAACTCACTCCCTAAGAGACTAGATCTTGTAAGGGCACGAAAAATGTCCTAGATCTAATACAAAATACATTACATTTATTTTTATTTTTGGACAATCATTTGACTCGGGCTTATAGGATTCAAACACCTAATGCATGAGAAGTAAGATTATTGGACAAATCAGTGGGAAGGGAGGAGGTGTGTTTCCACCAAGGCTCTCAAAAGTCAAGCCAAGTTCTCTGGCAAGGTGAAAGCCCTCAATCAAGAGTGTAATAATATGCTTTTATGCATGATGTTATAAAATAAATACTCATCCAGCTAAGAGGTTGCTAATTCTTTTATCCTGATTTTTAACTTAGGCTTTAAATGAAGTTATGAGTTATTTATTTTTAATTTTTAGTTGATTAATTTGGTAGAAGAATTAGTTTTACCTAAGAGCCTAATCATCATCCAGGCTATAAATCAAGCAAGGAAGAAACTAGGAAACATGCCATCTTAATGTACAAGCTAAACAAAATATAAAACACTTTATAAAGCTAACACAAAAGAATAAAATGTCATTTATGACTGGGCACCACCGCACAAACTAGAAAATAAATTGGGTAGCCGAGCTCTACCCTTATACAACCCAGATTACAAATGAATTAATTTATAATCAAGTAAGGAAATTCATGTTATGGGGGTCTTCATTTATTCTTATCTTCTTTCTTCTTTCTTCTTTCTTCTTTCTTTTTTTGGTTCCTTCTTTTGGTTTCTTCTTTTGGATGGTTGTAAGGTGGTTGCTCCAAAGGCTTCACATGGTACATAAGATGTAATCTTATGACCAATGTTCATCCCAATCCCCCATAACATTCATTCCAAAATTCTGATTATAAAAATACATTAAAAGGAAAAGTAAATCAAACTAGCACCTACAAAATAGAGATTAGCTAAATAAACCATACAAATCCCAAGCATGTATATTAGACTTAGCACCCCAAACATGTGTAACCAAGTCCACCTAGCCTATTGGATTATGCTTATGGGTATAAGTACTAGCACAGCAAAAGCATTTTTATTTTTATTACAGTGCCCCTTAAGCATAACCCCTTGCATGAAATAATGATTAGACTAAATCATCCTACCATTCATTCTATGTACATTCACCCTAACATCTAGACTAGGAACAATATATCACAAAATAAAAGCAAACATAAAGCCATGTACCTCCCTAACCTAAAGCTAGAAGTGGTGACTTAACCTAATGTGTGTGCTTTAAAAAAGGTTTGTGTGATATGCTTAGCTATGGCTTTATGGTTTAGCTTTTCTAAGTGTGAAGATGTTCAACTTAGATGGGTATTTTTATTTAAGTTATTTAGTTGATTTGGGTTAATTTATTTTATATTTTGGTTTGGTTTAAGTGAATCCTATAATTAATTACTAAGTTTTAAAGAGAGGGAAAAGAGAAGAGAACTTCTCTTTCCTTCCCTACCTTAAGTAATTTCTAAAGTGGATTCATAATTGATTATGTTTAGTGAATGTTTTATTATGTGTTTTAATTAATCCTAAGTTTAGATTTTCCCTAAACAAACCTATTTAAAAAGAAAGGCATTTTAAGATTAAGTAAAGTGAATTAATATCACTTCAATTCTTTCCCAACATGTATAACATGCATATGAATGAATCCTAAGCATATCTATACATACAAATGGAAATGTTTAGCACACTTTATAATGAATGCCAAGAAATGTTACTTAGGAAAATTAAAATGTTTTATGATGCATGATTTCCATTAAGTAGAAAGAGGGATTTCTTTTATCCATTATTCACATGCACATGTATATGTATGAAAGGCATAAGTGAGTACAACACCATTATTGGCACCAAGGATGTAAGTTACAAGACCTACTTAGGGCTACTTAAAGCCTTGCAACCCCGGGGTTGTCGACTAATATATCACTTTCCTTAAATACAAACACATGTACAAAAGAAATGAATGGAAAAAAGAAAGATGCAAAAAGTTTGTGTTTGTTTATTTATTTTGTTTACACAATTTATATGTACAAGTGTAGATATCATTCTTAGGTAATAGCTTAGGAATGGATAGGAATGGGGTTAGGCAAGTTTTATGTTCTTTTCAAATGAACTATACACTTTGTCAAATCCTATTCAAAACTATGCTAAAAGAAGAGAGAAGGAAAGCTACACTATACACATCTTCATATTTATATCCACATGCAAGCTCATAAATAATTATAAGTAGCACACTTTCAATTTTGGGTGTTTGATTTATAGGTTTTAAAAATAGTTTTTGATTTAATAATAATAATAGCCATTCATATTTTACTTTAGCCAAGACATGCAATTTGTCATACAGAAAATATTTCATTTTCATTTAATTTTTGAAAAGCATGAATGCATGAAATTTAAATGACATACACATTTACAATGTTAGTAAAGAACTAAAGTGATGAAAGCATGTAAACACATTCACCCTAATTAATTCCTAAAGACAATCTTACGAAATAAGAAAGCTTAGAGCAAATCAAGTTGTTTTTAAGGAATGTTTGATTTTGTTTTGAGTTTGATATAATTTGAGAAATATGAGATGAGTTTGCTTGTCCTAACCCATTCCCACATATGTTTGTTGGTTTAATTTGTTCTTAGGATGATTAGATGATTTTTATATGTTGTTTAGGTTAAGATGTGAATTAAGTGTGTTAATTACCCCTTACCTACACCACCTTAGCATAGTTAATCAAATAATTATGAGCCAATGATATGACATAAAATCACATAAGAAATTTAAATCAGTAATGCACCTAGAAAAGAAAGGTACCTAATGTAACTGGCTCATGATTAATGATTAATTAAGCTAAGTGATTTAAGTTAAGTAATTTTATAACCCTTCTCACACATGTGAATTGAGTTTTGACTTTCTTAATTGTACTTAGGCTCTTGAACACTTAAGTAACTACCCAAGATAGATTAATTGAGTTATGGAAAGTTTTAGAATTTTATGAAATTAATTAAGAGAGTAATTAGTGAATTAACCCTTAATTAAGGTTAGATTAAAGAAGAAAGGGGTTTAAGGAATATCTTAAGGAAAGTATCCCAAAATTATTCTCTAAATCTCATATTCTCTTAAGCAAAACTTAATTGACTCAATCATAAGGTTATACCACTAATTATATTGTTAATTAAGCTCAATTATATTAAGGGAGTGATTAAGGAATGAACTAGCAATTCTTCTAATTAATCTAACAATAAATCCCAAGAAAATTAGGGGAGGTAGGAGTCATCCCACTACTTATGTACAAGAAGTTTGGGATTAATCGGTGGAGTAATTATAGGGTAATTAGAAAAATAACATTCCTAATAAAACTAAACTCTAGAGAAAAGTACTATTCAAAATCTATTCAAATCATTTTTAGAATATTCTATGTTCAATTATCTATTCAATGCAATTTATTTTATATTTTTTTTTGATTTTTTTAGGCTTAGATATGAATTTAGGAAGTTTCCATGATTAATTAGGTGATTTAATGGCTTAATTAAATGCTAATACCATCGGCGCCTCGTGGACTTCTGACGTGGCATGCGCTTTCTACATGGTGCAATGGGATTCAATATTTAAGTTATCACATCATAGCGCAGCGTCAGCGGCGGTGCTACAAGATTTCTCCTCACCCGTCTGATCAAGGATCGGACGATTGAGAATGTTGGTTCTAAAAGGAGGAAACGTGTGATCTATGTGTCTTTGATCAGGGTCATCCATCCAAAACATGCAGATGGTCGGCCCATGATCCTTCCCTATTCTTCTCTATGAGGAATGGACGTCGTCCATCTTCTAGAAGAAGATCCGAGCTCGATTGAGCTCAAATTGGATTGAAACTCAACCCACGCCATCTAAAGGTACAGGAGATCACATCTAATGGCTACAATCTCATGGGGTGACACTTTACTTCATAAAGGACCAGACCATATTAAAATTATGCTCTGTTTAATGGAATACCTCACCGGAGGTGATCACCGATGCTTGATTCCCTTAAAGAAGTTTGTCTAGTAGAGACAAAGCTTTGTTGAGAGTTCGAGGCCTTAAGATTGGATGGATCCATCTATGGGCCAATTCCACCTTCACTTTAGCTTGGTCTTGATCAAGAATGGTTCTCCCTTGCCTTTGAAACTTAGTAAAGAGCTTAGGCAAGTTTGATCGAGCTCCTTGATGGAACTTGCAAAGGGAATTAGGTTGATATTGAGTGTAGGCTAAGTTGGATCTTCAGTGGAGCTCCCCTATTTTCAAGCTATAAAAACTGAGAAAATGGAATTTGAGAATTACTTGAGAGAGCTTAGGAAGGTTGGGAAATGACTTCTCTAGCTTCCTCTTGCTCAATCAAATTAGGGACTGTGCAAAGGAAATCAAATTTGGGGGAGTATATCTCCCCATAGAGCAATCGGACGATCGAGCAAGGAGATGTCATTTTGATCCAATTTAGTTTTGGATAAAGGAGGAGTGGGTGAGGTGGCCATGTGCTCAAATAAGGTGGAGGGAGGATTCCATGTGGCCATTTTCAAAAGAGGTCGTCGGTTTTGGGTTTGGGTTGGGTTTGGCTGACCCAAGCCCATTGGGTCATGTGCACTAGGTCAATTAGTGACAATTTGGTCCACTAAGAGGATGTCAAGTGTCCATGAAAATAAATTGACCAAATTCCAAGTGGTTTTGTCCAAAATTTACCCTATGGCATATGGGTAAAATGGTCATTTGGCTTCAGTTTTAATTTGAATATATTTGGTATGTTTGAAAATGGGTTAAGCCAAGTTTCATTGAATTTGGAGTTTATTTTATTTGATTTGGCTCATGTTGACCCATTTAGGTCAAAATGGGTCAACTTGGGTCAAGTTGACTAATTGGGCTAGGTTCAACTCAAATGTTGACTTGGTCAAGTTCAAACATTGATCATGAATGAGTTTTGATCAATGGTTTCAATCAATTTGTCCCATGGTGGATTTTGGCTATGTTGGGTTTAATTTTGGCTAAGTGTTGACTTAGTCAACCCTTAGATTTGACTTAGTTTGACCCAATTTGAGTGATTGATCATCTCATGATGATTGTTGATCATGATGAGAGGCTTAGGTGGTCTTAGTTCAATCCAATTAGGTTAGGATTAGAATTTGGTTCATAAGGGCACTTTAGGTCACTTTGGGTCAAGTGAGCCTAAGTGGGTCAAATGGCTTCTTCAAAGCTTAATTTGAGTTTGATTGAACTCACATATGGACTTATGATTGAAATATAAAGTCATTTTCAAGTGATTTGAACTCAAATGGGTTTTGATTCATTTTACAATTTCAAGTTCAAAGGGTAAACATGAGTTTAATTTGGGTTTAATTTTTGGATTTAGTTTTGGTTTGATGATTGAAGTTTGTGTTTATATTTGTATTCATGATTGAAGGATTGATTGAATCATGAAGAAAAAAATCAAGATTTTGGCTTGATTTGAAATTGATTTGGCTAAGTTCAAGATTTTGGCTTGAAAGGCTTAGGTTGGATTTTGATTGAATTTTAGTTTGATTTTTTGAGCTGGTTTTGGTTGTTTTAATTAATATTTCATTTATATATGTGAATATAAATGATAATATAAATGGGTTAAGAGAAAATTTTAAGGATTTTAAGTGATTTGAACTTGATTTAGGCTAAGTCCTTAAGAAGAAATCAAAGAACTTAAGAGAGATTTTTTATTTGGATTTGAATTTTGGATTTAGTTTCATTGATTTGAATTTATATTTCATTTATATTTGTGAATATAAATGAGAATATAAATGGGTTGTGAGAAAATTTCATGAATTTAAGGTGTTTTGAATTTTATTTAGGCTTGCTTTAAGCTAAGTCCTTAAGAGGGGATTAAAGGACTTCGAAAAGATTTTGAATTTAAAATTGAATTTTGGATTTAGTTTGATTGATTTGAATTTATATTTCAGTTATATATGTGAATATACATGAGAATATAAATGAGTTGTGAGACAATTTCATGAGTTTGAATTGATTTGAACATGATTTAGGCTAAGTCCTTAGGAGGAAATTAAAGGACGTAGGAAAGATTTTGAACTTGAAATTTCAATCATAAACTTCAATCATAAGTTTCAATCATGGGTTTCAATAATTTATCATTGATTTGGGTTTGGAGAAAATCAATTAAGCTGGAATTTATTTAGAGTTGATGTTGATTTGATTTGGAGTTTGACTTGAAGGAAGGAAGTAAGGAAAGTGGTTCAAGCTATAGGATAGGCAAATTTTCCTAACACCCCTAAGGCATGACATATTCCTATGGCTAACTCTTCTAAGTCTCTAGGGCTAGGTTGAGTGTCCACCAAATCACTAGATGTGTCTTAAAGTCTAAGAGGAGTCATATGTCTAAGATGGAGGGGTTGAGAGCTCATCCTAAAAATGAGGTCAACAATCCTTTAAGCTAATTTCTTGGATTTAGCCAAATCATTCTCAAATCTATCCAAGCCCTTGGATTTTCTCTTCAAACAATCACTCCTTCAATCACATGCCCAAATATAAATATAAACTACAATCACCAAGCTCAAACCAACTTGTGTCAAACCCATGTCTATCCTTTTGACTTGAAATTGTCAAATGAACCAAAACCCATTTGACTCCAAACCACTTGCAATTGAATTTATATTTTCATCATAAGTCCATATGTGAGTTCAACCAAACTTAAATCAAGCCTTGATCAAGCCAATTGACCCATTTAGGCTCACTTGGCTTAAAGTGACCTAAAAGACTCTTTCTAAGTTCTAATCCAACCCAAATTGGGTTGAACTAAGCCCATCCAAACCTCACATTATGATCAACAATCATCCTAGAATGATCAATCACTCAAATTGGGTCAAATCAAGTAAAACCTATCCTTTGACCAAGCCAACACTTAGCCCAAATGAGACCTAAACTAGCCAAAATCTATCATATGCCAAATTGATTAAAACCATTGACTCAAACCCATTCATAATCAATGATTGAACATGACTAAGTCATCAATTGAGCTGAACCAAGCCTAATTGGCCACTTGACCTAACTTGACCCAAATTAATCTAAAAATCCAAAATTGGTCAAATCTTGATCTAAGCCCAATTGATTGCAACCAATGGGTCAAATTCATTCTAAATCACTTGTTGAACTTGACCAAAGCTTAAATTGACCAATTAGACCTAACCTAGCCCAATTGACCATGAACCCAATTTGAACTAAAAGGTCAAAACAACTTGAAATCAAACCAAATAAAAATTGATTGAAACTAAAGCTTGCAATACATTTCAAATGATCAACTAAACCTAAACCAACCAACCTATGACCTAACCCAATTGGGTCAAATGGGTCAATATGGTCAACTTGACCCATTTGACCCAAATGAACCTAAATGAATCAAAACCAAATCTAAACCAAATTAAACCAAACCAATGATACCCATAGGCTCTAAATGATCATTTGAACTTAACATAACCCATGGTTTGACCCAATTTGACTAATTGGTCTACCTAACCTAATTTGACCCAACTTGACCTAAATGGGTCAAATTGAGCCAAATCAAATTAAATGAACTCCAAGCCCAACCCATTTTCAAATCATTTCAAATCTACCCAAATCAAAATCATATCCAAATGACCACTTTGCCCTTAGTTCAAAGGGTATTCACTTGAAATTTGTCATTTCTTGCTCAAGGCCACTTGGCATCCTCCTATTATTCCACATGGGCACCAACGAAGGTGGTGAACATGACACAATGAGCTTAGGTCAGGCAAGGCCAAACCGACCTCCCCAATCACATTTGAGCTGGAAGGCCAAATCCACTCACCACTCACATGGGCAGCCACTCTCCCTTACTCCTCTGCCCAAAATAACTCATGTGGGATATTTTGTAACTCAAACTGATCAACCAATCCAACCCATTGAGCCAAAACAGCAATTCAACCTTCCACCATCTGATCCAAGGTGGGGGAAATATACCCCCTCTCATTCTCACTCAAACCACAAGCAATCCATTCCTCAAAGCTCGAGAGGTTGAATCGAAGCCTCCCCAAGCATTTCCAAGCCATTCCCAAGCTCCCTCATTTCCCATTTCATGATTTTACTCAAAGCCAAAATAGGGGAGGTGAACTCAAAATCCAATTCACTCAATCCTTAACCAAATTGCAATTAACCTTGCATGCACCATACTTGGACCTCACCAAGCTCAATCAAATCATTTCCCAAGTATCCAAGCAATGAAAAGCACCACTTTTATCAAGGTTGATCACCATCAAAGGAGAGCCTGGTTGACTGAGCAAACCATTTCAAATCAAGACTAGATTACTTCAACAGGGCTGCATCTCTATTAAATGAAGCTACCTCCTCCGTTGGAAGTGCCGATGATAGCCTCCGGCAAGGTAATTGCTTGAAATTGTAGCTATAAGAAATTTTAATATGTCCTTTTCAAAGGGAATTATCATCCCATGCAATCTTGACCATTGGATATGCATCCCCCCTCCTTCCAAAGATATGGGTTCATTTTGATCCCAATCTGAGCTTGGGTGAGCTCGAATTGATGAGGAAAGATAAACGGTGTTCGTCTCTCATCGCTTGTGAACTAGAAGGATCATAAGTCATCCATTCCATGTGATTGGAATGGATGGTTGTGATCAGATCACGCTTCAGATCCCTCTAATTCCTTCCTAAACTATGGGATTGATCTCGGCCATCCGATCTTAGATCGGATGGCCCACAGAGAAAAAGATCGGATGGCCCGCAGAGAAAACATGTTTGCCACCAGCTGACTCAATCGACAGATGTGATAACTTAAATAACCTATCCCATCGTGCCATGTGGAAAGCGCGCCGCGCCATCCGCCACGTGGCCCGACGGGATTAGGGGTTTAATTAGGCTTAATTAATCTGATTTTAATGTTGAAACTTCCTAAAATCATAACTACTTGTAGAAAAATCCAAAACATGCAAACTCGAGCTCATTTTGAAGATACTTCAGAGGAGAGTCTATAAAAATTATGATTAATTGATTTTGAATAGTGGCCTTTGCTTAATTAGGATTTTATCAGTAATCTAATTAGCCTATTTATACATTAATTAACCACTCAATTAATCTCAAATTTTTTATGGATGTTTAGGGAGATGACATCTCCCTCCCTTATTTTTCTGGGATTTTATTCATTGCTTAATTAGAGAAATCATTTGAGTAAGCCTTAATCACTTTCTTAATCAAATTAATTGTAATTAAGGGATGAACAGTAGCTTTATTAATCACTTGAACATAATTATCCCTGTTAAATAGTAAGATCACCTAGTGAATATGATTGGGGACATTTTTCCTCATTTATTTCCTTAGTATCCTTTACCTTTGAAAATTAAATTAATTAATGGATTAATGAAATGATTAGTTGATTAATCAAGTGATTAGATCTTCAAAAATGAGGGAATCATAACCTAGTGGAATGATTGAATGATTTAGGGATTATGATTGAGGCCTTGCCCTTGATCCTTTCCCCTAAGTTAATTTTATCATTTAAATGAAAGCATAATTAAAGCATTTAATCAATTCATTAATGGCCTAATGAAATCAAAATCAAAAATTCAATTCACCCAACCAAAATAACCTTTAATTGGTCTTGGGTAGCTCCTTGGGTGTTCAATAAACCAAGGTGAGTGATAATCAAAATATGATTGGCTCACATGTGTGAGAAAATCATAAGAGTAATTAAGTGTGATCCCTTAAGTTTAATTAAATAATAATCATAAGCCAATTGCATTAGGCCCCTTTCATTTCTTAGGAGCATTGTAAATTTACTTTTCATGTGGTTTCATATCATATTGGCCTATTATTAATTAGTTAATTAATTTTAGGTGATATAGATAAGTGATAATTAATTCATTTAATTCATGCCTTAACCTAAACAAAATATAAAATCAACCTAATTGTTCTAAATTAAACCAAACTAATTCACATATGGGGGGAATGGGTTAGGATTAGCAAACCTTTCTTATATTTCCAAAATCAAATCAAATTCAAAAAAGTAAAAATCTCCTTAAGAAATTTTGATTCATTTTAAATGATCTTATTTTATATGATTGTCCTTAGGAATTGATTAGTGTGAATGAAGTCATGTGCTTACATCCCGTCATTTCTTTCCAAGCATGCTAAATATTGTTTGCCATATGAAATCATGCATTAATTTCTTTTAAAAATTAATTAAATAAAATGTTTTCTTTTATGTCAAATTGCATGTATTGACTAAATTAAGAACATGAGTGGCTATTATCACTATTAGAACCAAAAATTATTTTCAAAATCTATAAATCAAAGATTATAAATGAAGTGATGCTAGTTATAAATATCTATAACCTTGCATGTGATTATAGAATAAGATGTGTATTATGAAATTCTCTTTCTTTCTCTCAAATATGGATTCACATAGGATTTACAAGTGTATAGTTCATTTGAAAAGAATATAACACTTGCCTAAATCTATTCCTATGCATCTCTATATTAAGAATTAGGAAGGATCTTCATATTACACATGTAAATCATATACTAAATCAAACATAATCTCTTGCATGATTCTTTATCCATTTGGTTCTTTTTGTACATTTACATGTATCTAAGAAAAGTGGATATCTAGATATCTCGAGACTGTGAGGCTTTAAGTATCCCTAAGTAAGTCTTGTACCTTACGCCTCTGGTGTAGAAAATAATGGTGTCGTATTTACTTATAAATTTTATACATGTGGATGTGCATTTAGCTAATAGATTAAAAATACCTCTTTTCTACATAATAAAGACATGCATTAATAATCAAATTAAAAAATGGAATCTCCAAATTTTCAAATCACATCTGTTTTCATTCATCATCAAAGTGTGCAAATATTTACATTGCATGTGTAGGTATGCTTAGGATTAGTCAAATGCATGGTATACATGGTGGAAAGAAATAAATGTGTGTGTGTTATGTGGTAGTAATCCTCCCTAACTAATCCTAAGATGCCTTTCTTATTAAAGAGGACTATTTAAAGAGAACCCAAACTTAGGAACAATTAAAATACATAAGAAATCATTCATTAAAGGAAATTCATTAATGAATCTACCTTATAAATGCTTTAAGGTAGGGATGAAAGAGAAGTTCTCTTCCCTTTTCTTCTCTTCATAACATTTAGTCATTAAGTGTAGGTTCATTCAAACCAAATCAAATCACCAACTAAAATTGACAAGTCAACTAAATCACTTAAAATGAAACCACCCTCTAAATTTAATCTTTCACACTTGGAAAATTTCAATCTTAAAGCCTACTTAAGACTTCCCACACAAACTTTAAATGGCACACACATTAGGCTAAGTCACCACTTCTAGCTCTATGTTAGGGCGGTGCGTATTTTGATGCATGATTTTGTTTTATGGTGTAATATTTTAGATTGGATGTTAGGGTGTATGTGCGTAGACTGGATGATAGGGCGATCTTAGCGTAATCATGTTTTCTGCAGGGGGTTGTGCTCAAGGGGCACTATAATAAAAATATATACAAATGCTTTTGTTGTCTATGTTGCTTATATCCCTAAGCATAACCCAAATTAGGACAGGTGGACTTGGTTACCTATGTGTGGGGTGCTAAGTCCAAATTATTCATATAACTACTTGGGTAGTGTGGTATGTTTAGCTAACCTTTGTTCTACAAGTTTAGCTAGATTTACCTTTCCCATTTTGATGTAAATTTTATAATTAAGATTTGGAATGAATGTTATGGGGGATTAGAATGAACATTGGTTATAAGATCAAGTCTTATGTACCATGTGATGCTTTTGGAGTAACCATATTCCAATCAAGCTAAAAGGAAGAAAGAAAAGAACCAAATCAAAATGAAGAGATGAAGAATGAGAATGAAGAATGAAGAATGAAGACCCCCATAACATGAATTCCTTTTAACTGTAATTGTTTATTTATAATTTGGGTTATATAAGGGTAGAGCTCGACTACCCACATTTCTTTTTGGGTTATACAGTGGTACCCAACCGCATTGACCTCTTATTATTTTACGCTAATTTTATAAATTGATTGATGTTATATTTATGATTGCGCAATTAGGATGACATGATTTTCCTAGTTTATTAATTGTTTGATGGTTGTTGAATGGCCTGGATGCGATTAGGCTCTTAGAAAAATATAAATTTTCTATCCAATTAATCAATTCAAAATTAAATTAAATAATTCATAACCTCACCTAAAGCCTAAGAAACAAATCAAGATGATAATAGATTTAACAACCCATTAGCTAGATGTTGTATGTCTCATATCATGCATAAATCTTATTGTCTCACTCTTACCAATGGAGGGCTTCCACCTTTGCTAGAGAAAATGGCTTGACATTTGAGAGCCATTGTGAAAACACACCTCCTTCCTTTTGATTTTGGCCCATAACTAATTTTCTCATGCATTAGCATATAAAATCACATAGCCTGTGTCAAATAAAAGTGTCCAAAAATCAAAATAAAATTTGACAAAATGTATATTAGATTTAGGTCATTATTCATGCCCTTCATGATTTAGTCTCTTATGGAGTGAGTTTAAGGATATAGTCTCCTTTCTAAATAAGTAACAGCCTAGACATCTTACAAAGCATAAGACTTGCCTATATGTATTTAAAATCATAGGAGGAGTTAGTTGGCGACCACACCAAGCAATTGTAAGTCCAACAGTCGGGTGGTTTATCCTCTCTTATGGAGGTAAATGATTAACCCACTTTTGTCTTAGATTTAGGTTGTGCTTTGGCCCTCGCCAAAGCTCCCTAGATTTAGGATCTGAGACTGTTATTTTTCTTTTGGGGCTACAAGTATAAATCCTCACCTCTTAAACATTTCTACAATCTTGTATTATAGAATTGTAAGCCCTGGATTTCTAATAAAAATTTAACTCAAACATATAATTCTCCTCAATTTCAAAAATGTAAAGCCCAACCATATGATAGATTGGAGTGCTCACTAGGCTTCCTAGTATCATTCTCTACTCATCTTCTTTGGTTTCGATAAGAACTCTTCCCTTTTGATCAACCTCACTTGATTCTCCAAAAATAATTAATTGATTGATATCTTTGAAATCTTTGGAGATAATGATCAATTACTTTAATCGAGAGTATTCTTAAGGAATCTTATTCCTTAGGATGTAATTAACTATGGGGGCTTACCTTCATAGGGAACTTAACAAACCTTATTTAAAATAAACCCTACTTTAATTTTTCATATAAAGTAGGGGAAAAATATATGGTACATCTGAAGACCCATCATGCTTTAGGAGTCCTCATTAGGTGATTAGGTTCTTTATAAGGTAGTGACTTCTATCTCTCGAGATAGTACACTATTTCTTAATGTCATACCTGATCACCCTAATGAGTATATCTGCGGATCTACATGTTGTCCCCTCACATAAACACACACAACACAAAAATAAAACACCACAGATGGCAACACCGACTGCCCCTCAACTGGAAATCTCTATCTGTGGTGTACTGTGCTAGTGAGAACAATGTTGTCTGAATGACCGGCCATAACAGGGCGCCGATGAGGAAAATCCATCAAAGCAGAGGCTACTAACTATCGAGCATACCTCCGTCGCTCTCTCCTGCCTACAAGGCAGATACCCGAGCCTCCATGGCTCTCTCTATGGATCTAACCCCTAACACTCCTAGTGATCATGGATCATAAGTCAAACAAGGTACCATACTATGAGTGTCGATAAGTTCTATCGACCTTGCATAGAACAGTCCTAAGTCCGGCATAGGGCCTCTTATTCTCCCTAGCTAGTGTCTCATGGTATGCTGGTGGTGGAGGAGATGCAGTGATCCTCCTGTAATCCTCCTCTCCATCTGAAGCTGAGAGGGGGTGGAACCTACTACCACTCAGAAGTAGAGAGGTCTCACGAGGAGAACCCTCCTCAACTACATGGAAAGCAGCATTAAGCTCTCTGGCTGCTCGCTAATGACCTCGCTTAATCTTCTAATTTTTATTGTAGCACTAGGTGTGAGTGAGCAAGGCAGAGTGGGAGCTGGAACCTACCTCGAAGGTGGAGGAGACTATCTCAAAGGCTAAGATAGCCTTCCCCTTTAGGGTGACCAATGAGGAGGTAAAAACTCTCACTAGAGCTATGGCAAGGGCAACTAAATGGATAGGTACTGAAATTGACACTGAACGAGGCGTGGGAACCACTGCAACCTTCCTCTTCGATGAGGGAAACTAAGAATCAGGTGGGATATCTAAGCGGATGAGCGGTGTCTGTCCTGCCATCTCCTCCTTGTTAACGGTTGTGAGGGCTAGCCCCTCACAAGTAATCCAAACCCCCTCAAAGCCGCCAGATCAGACAAATCCCATGGTGAGATTATCCGATCCAAGGATCTACACCTGAAGGAAAAGAAAAGATGAACTTGCTAGGAGCCATGACACTACACTGACTGGAAGCTGGAAAGATAAATTATACTGGAATCATTGCATTAAAGCTTCCCAGTTTTAATAACAGTAAATTTTTCTGTGATTTATTACTAATCATGAGGGTAATAAACAATAGGGCATGCGCTGTTACTTCTAGCCGCTCAAAAAGATGCTCTTAGTTGCATATATTTAAATAATTTGTAATTGATAAGGCTGACGAAGACTTCAAAATTCAAACTTATCAGTCTCAGTTAGATTTAAAATAGATTTAATTTTAAAATTCAAAATTGGTGCTCAAGTTAAAATGACTCAATTTTATTATAAGATTTACAATAATTTTAAGTTAACTGAAAAATTTTAAAAAAAATATATGACTACGAGGATAGCGATTGTAGGACCATCCATTAGTAGGAATAAAATGTATAATAATTATCCTTTTTTTATTTTTTTTATTTTTTATACTAATATTATATCAAACATATATAATATATCCTAATATCAAATTTCATCATAAATTTAATCTCGGCCAAAGTAGATCAAGTGTGCGGCATTAGTCATGGTGAGATTGGCCTGATCCAATGCAGATCTACACCTGAAGGGAAAGAAAAAATGAAATTGTTAGGAGCCATGACACTACACTGACTGGAAGCTGGAAAGATAAATTATACTTGAATCATTGCATTTGTTGAAACATAATTGAGTCAAACCCTTGCCTTGATGTTTGCCTTCAATCATTGACTTTTATACTTAATTTGGAATTTGAACCCACACTTAACAAATTTAGGTATGCTAAGTGGGGTTCATTGAATTTTGGAGAGATTTTTAATATTTTGGAGGAGAGACTTTGCCATATCATTTTGATTTAGAACCCATACTCAACCAATTTAAGTAGGTTGGGTGGGATTCAAATCATGGAGAGTCTTTAAAATATATTTATATTATGTATCTTGTTTAAAAATTTTGATTTAGAAAACCCTCACTCAGAAAATTTTGGTATGCTAAGAAGAGGTTTGATTATATGTTTGAAGATTTTGTGAGAGTATCTTCGCTTGTGAGGATTAGTTATGTGTGTGACATATGTTGATTTGAAAATGGGGCTTCTTACTTAACAAATTTGGTATGTTAAGTAGAGGCCAAATGTGTTTGATATGTGTTTGAAAATGAGACTCTCACTTAACAAATTTGGTATGTTAGGTGGGAGTCGAGTGTATTTATAATTTGAAAATTAGACTCTTAATTAACAAATTTTATATGTTAAGTAGGAGTCAACTGTGATATGATTCAAAAATGAGATTCTCACTTAATAAATTTGGTATGTTAAGTAGAAACCAAGTGTGATTATGATTTAAAATGAGATTCTCACTTAACAAATTTGGTATGTTAAGTAGGAATCAAGTGTGATTATGATTTATGTTTTGAAAATGTGACTTTCACTTAACAAATTTGGTATGTTAAGTGGAAGCCAACTGTGATTTAATTTACCTTTGAAAGTGAGACTCTCACTTAACAAATTTGGTATGTTAAGTGGAAGTCAAAAATGTGATATGATTTATGATTTGTGCTTTGTTTGCTTTTTTTTTTAAAAAAAGAGGTTCTTACTTAACAAATTTGGTGTGTTAAGTAGGAGACCAAGGGTGATTTAATTTTCTTTTGAAAATTAGACTCTCATTTAACAAATTTGTTATGTTAAGTGGGATCCAAATGTGATTTTTTTTGAAAAGTAAGACTCTCACTTAAGTGGAAGTCAAAAATATGATATGATTTTCTTTTGAAAAAGAGACTCTCACTTAACAAATTTGGTATGTTAAGTGGAAGTCAAATATGATATGATTTGTGTTTTGTTTACTTTTAAAATAAAATGAGGTTCCAACTTAACAAATTTGGTATATTAAGTGGGGAACCAAGTGTGTTTATGATTTAAAAAATGAGACGCTTACTCAACAAATTTGGTATGTTAAGTAGGAGTCAAGTGTGATTTGATGTGTTTTTTTTTTTTTTTGCTTTTGAAAATGAGGTTCTTACTTAACAAATTTTGTATGTTAAGTAGAAAACTAAATGTGTTTATGATTTGAAAAATGAGACTCTTACTCAACAAATTTAGTATGATAAGTAGGAGCCAAATGTATTATGATTTAAAAATGGGGCTCTAACTTAACAAATTTGGTATGTTAAGTAGGAATCCAAATATGTTCATGATTTTTGAAAAAAGGGAAATCTATTTAACAAATTTAGGTATGTTAAATAGAATTCAATTTACTTTTATGATTTTTGAAAATGGGACTCTCATTTGACAAATTTGGGTATGTCAAATGGAGTCCAAAATATATCCTAATTTCATGTATGTGATTTCTTGCTTTTGAAAAGAGGGAAACTTCAACTCTAGCATATGTGAAATATGTTAAGTGAAGTTTCAATTTTATGCTATGATTTTATTTGAAGATATGATATTCATTCAACAAACTTGGGTATGCTGAATAAAGATAATGATTTTCAAAAAGATGCTTTTGAAAAATGATTTTTGATTTTAATTTTTGAAAAGAACCTCCATGTAACAATCATCGGGATTGTTAGATGAGGTTTGGTTATATGAGTTTTGTGCTTTTTGAAAGTTTCTTATGAATTTTGTGCAAGATTTTTTGTTATGTGAATTTTGAAAAAGTGTTTTTGGAAAGTGGCACTTTGTAACATAGTTTATTTTCTTAAATATGAGATGAACCTTACCTCACCAAGCTAGTGGTGAGGAGGTTATAAGTTTTTGTCATCTCCTTTCATTAGTTAATTTTATCTTTCACCTATTGGGAGACCAATAGGGGTTTCAAGACCTACAAGGAGTGAGGTCCTAAAACTTATAGGATGTTGGCTAGCTTTGCTTAAGAATGAAATAAGCTAAGTGCTAATAGAAGGAAAGATAGTCTTGGACTCATATGAAATACAAGTCCACTATCGATGCTTGGAGACAACAATTATCTACTAGAGATGGAGAGAGGAACTTGTCCGCAGCGGAGTCACCAGAAAAATTATGGTATTTATTTTTAAATATGTGTATGGGGAAACACCATGCAGATCTGAGGGTATACTTATTGAGGTGATTGGGTACAACATCAAGGAATAGTACACTATCTTGAAAGATAGAAATCACTATCTTATAATGGACCAAATCACCTAATAAGGACTCCTAAGGCATGATTGGGTACAACATCAAGGAATATATGAGAGATTTTTTTCCTACTTTACATGGATGAATAAAGAAAGATTTATTTAAATTGGGCTCTAAAGTTCTCTATAGGGGAAAGCCCCATAATTAATTACATCCTAAGAAAAATGAATTCCTTAGGAATACTCTCAATTAAAGTAGGCAATTATTATTTCCAAAGATTTCAAAGATAGGACTATCAATAAATTAGCTATGTTAGAAAATCAAATGGGATAGATCAAAAAGGAGAGACTTATTATCGAAGCCAAAGGAAGATGAGTAGGGAGTTCTCATGATACTAGGAAATCTAGTGAGCATTTTAATCTATCATATGGTTGGGTTTTATATGTTTGAAATTGAAAATAATTATATATATTTGAATTAAATTTTATTAGAAAACTAGGACTTGTAATCCCATAATACAAGATTATGAAAATTCCTAAAAGGTGAGGATTTATGCTTATAGCTTGAAGGAAATAGCAACCTTAGACCCTAAGTCTAGGGAGCTTTTGCAAGGGCCAAAGCACGTCCTAAATCTAAGCGAAGATGGGTATATAGTTTACCTCCACAAGAGAGGGTAAACCACCCTACTGTTATACTTATAACAGCCTAGAGTGGCAGCCAGCTAACTCCTCCTATATTTTTCTTAAAACCATGTGGTTAAGTCATATATTTTGTAAGATGGTTAGGTTGTCATTATTTAGGAAGAAACTACAGTCGTTAGATCCACTCTTTAAGAGACTAGAGCATGACTGGTATGAATAATGACATAGTCTAATGCAAATTTTATTAATTTTTATTTAATTTTGGACTCTTCATTTTGACAATGGCCACAGGATTTTTACTTGTCTAAATGCATGATGAAATGAGATTATTGACTAAATCAGAAAGAAAAAGGTGTTTTCCACCACAGAGGAGACCCTCAAAGGTCAAGTCTTCCTCTATCGTGCAAGGATGAAAACCCTCTCTTAAAAAAAGTGAAATAAGATAACATGCATGATATTAAGTATACAACATCTAGCTAAGGGATTACTAAATCTTTTAATTATCTTGATTTAATACATAAGCTTTAAATGAGGTTATGAGTTGTTTAGAAAATTATTTATGAGTTGTAGTTGGGGTAGAAAGTTTATTTTTTTCCTAAGAGCCTAATCGAATTCAAGCCACACATTAAATCGCCAAACATGAAGAAACTAAGAAAATACATGCCATTTCTATTACATAATTGTAAACAAAGCATCAAATAATTTATAAACCCAATGTAAAAGAATAATAATGCGATTGGATGCACATACAACAGAAAAGAGAAATGGTAGATCTACCCTTATACAACCTGGTATATGAAAGAATAATTATAATTACATAAATGAATAAATATTATGGGGGTCTTCATTCTTCATATCTTCATATCTTCTCCATTTCTTCATTTGGATTTGTTTGCTCCAAAGGCATCATGGGCCTCCCAGGACAAAGCCTTCTAGTCATTGATCATCCTATTCTCCCATAACACTAATCCTAATTCTTAATACAAAATTACATCAAAAATAGAAAAAGTAAATATAATTATACCTGCAAGACAAGTATTAACTAAACAAACCATACAACCCAAGCAATTATATGTATAATTTGGACTTAGCACCCTGCATATGGTCCACCTATCTAACTTAGATTATACTTAGGGGTTAAGCAACCTATAAAGAGAGCATTTATATTTATTTTAAGCAGATAAGCACAATCTTCTGCATAAGACATAATTAGGCTAATCACGGCCTAACATCCAGTCTATGAAGCATACACCCTAACATCCAATCTACAACAATACATCATAAAACCAAACATACATCAAACCATGCACCGCTCTAACATAAAACTAGAAATGGTGGCCTAATCTAACGTGTGTGTATTGAGGCTTTTATGGTATGTCTTAACTAGGCTTTATCATAATTTCTTAAGTATAAAGAGATTTAATTATGAAGGGTAGTTTCACTTTAAATGACTTAATTGATTTAAGAATTTTTACTTAATGTTTTCTTTTATTTTAATTGATTTACACTTAACAACTAAGTGTTATAGAAAGAATAAAAGAGAGGATCACTCTCTCTTATCCCTACCTTAAGTCACATCTAAATCCAATTAATTAATTAATTCTCTTTAGTGAATGCTTATTATATATTTTAAATTAATCCTAAGTTTAGGTTCACTTTAAATAATCTCATTCAATAAGAGAGGCATCTTAAAATTAATTGGAATGAACTACTATTATATGACACGTGTCCATTCATTTCTTCCATCATATATAACATGCATATGATTAAGCCTTAAACATATCTATGCATGCAATATATTTTTGGCACACTTAAATGTAATATGCATAAAATGAGTTTTATAGAAAAGAGGATTTTCATTCATTAGCTAAATACACATTCAAATGTATGAAAGATTTAAGCAAGTACATCATCATTATTTTGCACTTGGGGAGTGAGGTAGGAACCTCCTTGGGGCTACTTAAAGTCGTGCATCCCCAGAATGTCCAGACTAATATAGCCATTATTCTTAAATACATATGGATGTATAGGCAACTATAAGAATAGAAAACCATGCAAAAGTAGAATTTGATTTATTTGATTTATTTTTGTGAATGAATTAAAGCTCTATCTGAATTCTAATGTCAAGACACATAAGAATGAAATCAAACGGGTACATCGCCATTATTTTACACTAGGAGAGTGAGGTAGAACCTTCTTAGGGCTACTTAAAGTCTTGTGTCCCCGGAATATCCAGACTAATATACCCATTAACATTCATACTTATGCAAATCAACATGTGAATTGGAGAAGGGAACTTCGCTTCATACACTAAGTTTATATCCACATGCACCTCTTATGTATGTATAGCTAATGTCATAACATGTATTATTATTCATCAATAAGTTTTTGAAAATACATTTGAGATTTAATAGTGATAATAACCACACATATTTCTAATTAAGCCAACACATGCAAATTTGACAATAAGGAAACCATTAATTTTTAATTAATTTTTGAAGAAATGAATGCATGAATCAAGTGGCGTACGACACTTTAATATGATTGGAAAGAAATAAAGAAATAGAAGCATGTAATTTTATTCAATCCAACTAATTCTTAAGGATAATCACATTAAATAAGCTTATTTAAGATGAACCAAAGTTTCTTAAATTCACTTTTGCTTTATATTTTGGTTTTGATTTATGAAATTAAGGCTTAGTTTACTAATCTTAACCCATCCCCAATTATGTAAATTAATTGGGTTTAATAAGGAGTGATTAAGTTGAATTTTATGGATAGATTAAGTTATTATAGGAATTAAATCAATTAATTAACCCTTACCTTCATCACCTTAAGTTAATTAAATAAATAATGATGAGCTAACTTGATATGCAACCATATAGAAACGTAAATTACTAATGCTCCTAAGAAATGGAGGGAGCCTGATGCAATTGGTTCATAATTAATAGTTAACTAAGCTTAAAGGATTTGTTTAATTACTTTTATAATTTTTCTACACATGTAGACTAATCATAATTTCAATAAGCTTCTTTAGATTATTAAACATCTAAAGATCTACCCAAAGTTTAATTAATCCAATTAAAGATGATCTAAAATTAGGTTAGATTAATTAAATCATAAATCAATTAATTAAGCCTTAACCATCCTTGATTAGTGAGATAAAATTGGCTTAAAGAAAGAGACCAAGAAAGAGGCCTCAATCCCTATCCCCAAGTCCTTTGTTTAATTAATTAAATTATGTAGCAATCCAAATTTTAATTTAGTTAATTGGTTAATTAAGTGATTAATGAATTCTTAATTAACTCTTTAAAGAAAATGATGATTAATTAAAGAGTAATTAGGTTAACTAAATTTTTAATTAAACCTTAAATAAGCAAAAATTATTATTCCAATTTACTTAATGATAATTTTATTGGATTCTCCTATAAAATACCTTCAAAATGAGGCCTCATTTTATATTTTTTGAATTTTTCTATTATTAGTTATGAATTTTTGAAGTTTTAGCATAAAAAATTAATTAAACAGTCCTAATTAAGCCTAATCCCTTTGGCCCATGCATGCGGCGCGATGCACTTTTCATGGTGATTAGTTCTTTAATGTCAACATCGCATGACCAGCGGTGGGCGTATGCGATCCCCACCATCCGATCTTGGATTAGACAGCATGGATCAAACCCGAGGCTTAAGGGAGGAAATATTGTGGCTCTAGCTTGATCTACTTAGAGCCGTCCATTCTGATCACGTGGAACGGATAGCTCATGATCCTTCCTCTACACAGGAGGCGGAAGATAAAACCCGTCTGTTGTCTCTCGTGCTATCCGAGCTCACCAAAGCTCAGATTTGCTCCAAATCGAGCCCACACCTTCGCACGAAGGATCCAAAGGGATCCAACGGCTATGATCGACTCACATTCCAGTTCACTTTACAAAAGACCAACAAAGAATGAGCTATGAAGAAGTTTTAATGACCATATCTCACCGGAACTAAGACCGATGGTTGAGCTATTGAGGAAGCTTTATCTAGTAGAGACGAGGCCCTACAGAGGGGCAATTACTTTGGTTTGATGTGGATTTCTCTAGAGACCAAGATCCTCCCTTTAAGCATTCAGTTTTGGTCGAACTCCTATCTTCGGTGACTTTGGAGCTTGAAAGAAGATTCAAACAGCTTTGACGAGTCATGAAGATGGTGAGGAAAGGGGGAATTAGAATTTGATGGAAGAATGGAAGAGGTGAAATTGAATGGGAGTTACCCTATTTTAGTTTTGCATGAGAAGAAGAGATTCTGGCAAGGGGAAACTCAAGAAGACTCTGAGGAAGGCTCTCAGTTTTCAAAATCACTCAGGAGACTCAAGTCAATCGAAAGCCATCACTTCTCATTCGAATTGGAGGAGTATACCCTGGAATTGAACATGATGAACAGACGGGATAGAACCCAGAATTTTGGCCAGCCAGCAGTCACCAGGGTGCTAGACTTGTCTCCATCGAGTCCATGTGACACAACCTGAGTGGGGGGGAGTCTTGGGAGGAGTCTCCAAGGCTGATATGGGCACGTGGTGGCTGATTTCCTCCTCCCTTTGTCCATGGGGTTCAGCTTGGAGTGAAGGGGATGAGGTTGGGTTTCCCTTGGTCCATGGTTGATCCTAATGTGCTTACAGAGGACTATGGGGAAGATGATACTCCAAATAGCTAAGTCTAGGGCTGCCAAGGAAAGGGGAGAGTGGACTTTGCCTCTTTTGGATGGAATCTAATGCAAATGTGTTTCTCCAATGGCTAATCCCCTTAGGTGGGGCCCACTTTACTTATGGGCAGATTTTGGGTTGAACTAGGATCAATTTGGGTTAGGTTTGGTCAGCCACCAAAGCCTCATGAGTTGATTTTGGGTGCTTAGGCTTCATTTGGTCAAATGGGTTCATATGGGTTCATGTTGGGTTGGGTTGACCAATTGGTCAAATTGGATCAAACCAAGGATTGGGTTAGGTTCAAATGATGATTTGAAGAGTTTTAGTTCAAGTGGTTTCAATCAAATTGTCTTAAGTTTGATTTTGGCTCATTTGGATTCAAATAGGTCAAATGGGCTAAGTTGACTAATTTGACCAATTTGACTAAATTGGGTTGGGTTAGGTGTTGGTTCAAGTTTAACTGGTTAATTGAAGATGATTGTAGGCTTTGGTTTGATTTGATTTGGATTTAATTTAGATTTTTGCTATTTTGACCCTTTAGGTCAATTTGAGCTAGGTTGGGTCAAGTTGACCAATTGGTCAAATTGGGCTAAATTGTGGCCTTAGTCAAGTTCAATAATTGATTTGAAATGAACTTGAGCCATTGGTTGCAATCAATTTAGGTTTAATCATGATTTGACCCATTTTGGCTTTTTAGATCAATTTGGGTCAACTTAGGTCATATGATCAATTGGACTTGGTTTGGCTCAATTAAGGGTTTGATCATGTTCAATCATTGATTATTAAATGATTTGAATTAATTATTTCAATCAATTTGGTATATGATGGGTTTTGGCTAGTTTAGGTTTTATTTGGGCTAAAGGTTGACTTGGTCAAAGGACCAAGTTGACTTGGTTTGACCCAATTCAAGATAGTTGATCACCCTAGGATGATTGTTGATCATGATATGAGATTTGGATGGGCTTGTTTCAATCTAATTTGGGTTGAATTAGAACTTGGCTCAAAAAGGTCCTTTAGGTCACTTGAGGTCAAGTAGACCTAAATGGGTCAATTGGTTTTATTTTTGCTTGATTCAAGTTTAGTTAAACTCATATATGAGCCTAGGATTGAAATATAAATCCAACTACAATCAATTGGGAGTTAATGGATTTTGGCTTATTTGAAGTTTTCAAGTCAAAAAGGCTAACTTGGGTTGATTTGAGTTTGGTTTGATAATTATAGTTTATATTTATATTTGGCTAAATGATTTATTCAAGAGAAATTCCATTGATTTTGGCTTGATTTGGATAGGATTTGGCCAAGTTTAGGAAATTGGCTGAAAAGGCTTGAATTGAGTCTTAGTTTAATTTTGGATTTCATTTTGGCTATTTGGATTTATATTTCATTTATATTTGGAGATATAAATGAAGATATAAAAGACCCATGAAAAAATGACTTAAGTTTGGAGTGATTTGGAAGCAAATTTCACCAAGCTTATAGATGTAGGTTGAAAGGGCTTAAGTAGGGAATTGATTAAGTTTAATTTGGTTCACTTTAAATAATCATATTCAATATGAAAGAAATCATAAGATTAACTTGATTAAATTATTATCACATGACACTTGTTCAACCATTCCTTTTCATCATATATGACATGCATTTGATTAAATCTTAAGTATACCTATACATATAATATGTTTCTTTTAGCACACTTTAAATGAAAGATGCATAAGTGTATTTTGCAGAAAATGAGATTCTCACTCATTAATTAAATGCATATTCAAGTGTATAAAAGTTTTAAGCAGTTACTTCACCATTGTTATACCGTAAGGTAAGACCTCCAGGTGCTTAAAATTCCTCGAGAATATCATAGATATATTCACTACTCTTGAATACACATGAATGTAAAAGTGACAATAAGAATGAAAAATCATGCAAAAGTTGTATTTATTTCAATTTAATTATATATACATATGCGCTAAAGTTGAAAAGGAGATTTTTATTCATTAGCTAAATGAACATACAAGTGTATAAAAGTTTTAGTGAATACTTCGCCATTGTTAAACCAGAGGAGTCAGGTAAAGCCTCCTTGGGGCTACTTAAAGCCTTGCATCCCCGAAATGTCCAGAATAGATATACCCGTTATTCTTGAATACACATAAATGTATAAGTGACTAGAATAATGAATTATGCAAATTTGTATTTTTACTTGACTGAAATATTTATGCATGTGGAGTAAAGTCTTATTCAAATTCTAATGTAGAAATACATGTAAATGAAATCAAATAAGTACTTGTCAATGTTAACCAGGGAAGTGAGGTAATCAAATGACCTCCATGGGGCTAATTAAAACCTCGTATTTTTGGAATGTCCGGACTATACACCTATTAACATTCAAATACATGTAAAGCTACATATGAATCAAAGAAAAGAAAGCCTCAATCCATACACTTAAAGTATAAATACATACATTTCTTGTACATTTATAACTAGCATTTATACCATATATAATTATTCATTTATAAGCTTTGGAAAAATATATTTGGATTTAATAGTGATAATAGTCACACATATATCAAATTAAATCAACACATGCAAGCTTGACATAAGATAAATAATTTAATTTAATTAATTTTGCAAAAGATGAATGCATGAATCAAATGGCATACAACATTTAATATGATTAGAGAGGAATACATAAACATAAGCATGTGATTTCATTCAACCAAACTAATTCCTAAGGACAATCATATCAAATACAATTATTTAAAGCAAACCAAAGCTTCTTTAATATCATCTTTTTAATTTGATGTTTAACTTGATTTAAGGAAAGAGAGAAAGAGGGAAAGATGTTTGTTAATCCTAATCCCATCCCATGTTTGTAAATTAAATTTAATTTAATGAGAGATAATTAGGATGATTTTATGGATTAATTAAGTTAAGACATGAATTAACTCAATTAATTAACCCTTACCTATGTTACCTTAAAGTAATTATCCAAATAATTATGAGCCAATGTAATATGCAAATGAATTGAAAAGTAAATTAGCAATGGTCCTATGAAATGAAATGGCCTAATGCAATTGGCTCAATTAATGGTTAATTAAGCTTTAAGAACTTAATTAATTACTTTTATGATTTTCCCACACATATGAGTAAATCATAATTTCATTAAATCTATTTAAGCTATTGAACACCTAAAGACCTACCCATGAATTAATTAGGTTCATATGTATTTTATGATTTAATTAAACTAATTATGTAATTTATTAATACTTAATTAATTTCTCTTAAAAAAGTGAAGGAAACTTAGGGAAAAGATTAGGAGAGAAGCCCTAATCTAATTCCCTAAGCCTCCTCACTGTTAAATAGTGATAAGTGACCCAATTAATTAAGCAAGTTACTATTCATAGGCTTAATTATCACTTAATTAAGTTAATAAGGTAATTAGGGCTTAATCAATCAATTTTTCTAATTAATTAACCAATAAATCTCAAGAAAAATAGGGGAGGCAGAGGTCATCCCTCTAAACAATCTTAAAAAGTTTGAAGTTAATTGGTTAATTAATTAGGGAGTAATTAAGGCAATGAACTTTTTAATTAAACTCTAATTGAGCCCAAATTACTATTCAAAATTAATTAAGAATAATTTTAATGGATTCCCCTCTGAAATACCTTTAAAATGAACCATTTTTTGTACTTTTTTTAGATTTCTCTACTATTAGTTATGAATTATGGAATTTTTAGCCTTAAAAACCATTAAATTAACCTTAATTAAGCCTAATCCTGTCGGTGCCATGTGGTATGCTGATGTGGCATGCTTTCCACTTAGCGTCATGAGATTGGCTATTTGAGTAGTTACATCCCAGACCTGAGTCAATGAAGTATTGATCTTGTTGTCCATCTCTACCGGATGCATCAAAACCTACCTCAATGGCTCGAATTAATGGATTTAGCGTGATCTCTCTTCTTAGAGCGATGAACGATGGAGCCCATCCACCATGGATCACTCGATCCAAGCTCACCTGAGCTCAGATTCATTCCAAAATAACCTCACACCTTCGCACGAGGGATCCACAAAGATCCAACAGCCAGGATCGGCTCACATGCAACTTTCCTTCACAAAGCTCCAACATATTTTCTCCTTAGAGCTCGGATTGAAGCAATTACCTCACTAGAGCTAAGATTGATGATTCGCACACTTGTGGAAGCTTCGTCTAGTAGAGACGAGGCCTTATTGACAACCAATTGGATTGTTTCCACCTAGATTGCTCGGAAACCCAAGGATTGAGCTTTGGACGTTCGGCTTTGGTTGAAGTCCATCCTCCAGTGTATTTGGAGCTTGGGAAATGACTCTGATGGCTTCAATGACATGCGTGGAAGGTGTGTGTAAGAGCAATTGAGTTTTGATTAAGAAATGAGAAAGTTGGAATCGAATGTGAGCTCCCATATTTTGGCTTCACACTGGAAGGAAAAATCTGAAGTGGGGAAGGATTGGAATCACTCTGGGGAGTGATAGAGAGTTTCAAAAAATACTTGGGAGGCTCAAACGAAATGAATCAGGATTTCCTGTGATAATTGAGGGGGTATACCTCTCAATTGGCTGAGGTAGACGGACAGGATTGCCTCCAATTTTTCGGTTGGCCAGCCATCGTTAGAGTGTAGGAGGGGATGCAATCGAGTCCACGTGGCGGTTTGAGTGGAGAAATGCTTGGTAGGTGGCTCAAGGTTTGATTTGGGCTGATGGCTTCTCCCTTTATCCATGGGTTCTCGGTTTGGTCCATGGCAAGCCTAGCCCACTTAGGGTGGGCTAGGTGGGTTAGGTGATACCCCATTTGGGTGCTTGATGGCTTCCAAGGACGATAGGAGAGTGGACTTTTCTAATTTTGGCAAAATCTCACATGGGGAGGCATATCCAAGGGGGATTTTCCTTGGGTTTGGCTCCAATTGGGTTTGGGTTGATTTTGGGCTGACTTAGGATAAATTTGGGTCAGGTTATGTCAGGTTGCAAGGTCCCATGGATTGGCTTTATGGGTTTTGGCTTAATTTGGTTAAATGGGTCAATTTGGGTATGTTTGGTTAAGTTGACCAATTGGTCAAATCGGGTCAAACCAAAGCTTGGGTTAGGTTCAAATGATGATTTGAAGATTTTTAGTATTTCAATCAATTTGATTTTGGCTCATTTGGATTCATATAGGTCAAATGGGTCAAGTTGACCAATTTGACCAAATTGAGCTTAATTATGGCTTTGGTCAAGTTCAATAATCAATTTGAAATGAAGTTGAGCCATTGGTTGCAATCAATTTTGGTTAGATCATGATTTACCTATTTTGGCATTTTAGGCCAATTTGGGTCAACTTGGGTCAAATGGCCAATTGAACTTGGTTTGGCTTAATTGAGGGTCAAGTCATGTTCAATCATTGATTATGAGTTGGTGTGAATCAATGGTTTCAATTGATTTTCTGTATGATGAGTTTTGGCTAATTTGGGTTTCATATGGGCTAAGGTTGACTTGGTCAGATGACCAAGTTGACTTAGTTTGACCCAATTCAAGGCAATTGATCATCCTAGGGTGATCAATGATCATGGTATTAGGTTTGGATGGGATTGGTTCAATCCAATTTGGGTTAGATTAAAACTTGGCTCATATGGATTCTTTAGGCCACTTTAGGTCAAGTGGACCTAAATGGGTCAATTGGCTTGGCTAAGTTGGGCTTGACTTGGGTTGATTTCACTTTGGCTAGATGATTATAGGTTTTATTTATATTTGGATATATTATTGAAGGAATGATTGATTCAAGAGAAAATTCATTGATTTTAGTTTGATTTATGTGGGTTTTGGCCAAGTTCAAGGAATTGGCTTAAAAGGCTTAAATTTGGTTGTGATTTGATTTTGGATTTGGTTTTGGCTATTTGAATTTATATTTCATTTATATTTGATAATATAAATGAATATATAAATGACTTGTGAGAAAATCACTTGAGTTTGGAGTGATTCAGAAGCAAATTTGACTAAGCTCATGGAGGAGGTCAAAAGGGCTTAGAAGAAAATTAATTTAGTTTGATTTAGTTTTGATCCTAGGAATGTGGGTTTCATTTATATTTATGAATATAAATGAATATATAATTGATTTATAAGGAAATCAATTGATTTTAGATTAATTTGGGTTGAGATTTGGTTAAGCTCATGGAGGTGGGTTCATATGGCTTAAGAAAGGTCTTGGTTTGGTTTGATTTAGTTTGATCTACTTTTGGTCATTTAAGTATGGATTTAATTTATATTTGTGAATATAAATGATGGAATAATTAATTTATAAAGAAATTAATTAATTTTGATTTAGTTTAAAGGGACTTTTGGCTAAGCTTATGAGAGTGGATCATGAGGCTTAAGAAGGATTTTGGAGCTTGAATTTGATTTTGGGTTTCAATCATTTAGAATTGAGTTTGGACTTGAGTTTTACAAATGATTGAAGGATTGAATCAATCTTGGAGAAGATCAATTGAAATTGGATTGATTTTAATTTGGCTAAGGCTAAGGCTAAGTCTATGAGATAAAATCATAGGGCTTAGGAAAGGTTTTGATTTTAGATTTGATTATGGGTTTCAATCAAATGATTTAGAATTTGGATTTGGATTTGTATTTGGTATGAATTTGAGATTTGGTTTGAGAAGGTGATCATGGATTGAGTTTAGGTCATAGGGTAGGCAAGCCTTCCTAAATCCCTAAGGCATAACCCACGCTTGTGGTTAACTCTTCTAAGTCTCGGCTTAGGTTAAGTGTTCACCTAATCACTATAAGTATCTTAAGAATAAGGAGCTCTTAATTATCTATAAGAGTCCTAGATCTATGATGAGGAGATTGAGAACTCACTCCAAAAGTGAGGTCAGCAGGTTCATGTAAGTCAAATTAGTCACTTTGGGTCAAGTGAATCAATTGGGTTTAGTTTGCTTGATTTTGGGTTGAGTTTGATTCAATTGAGTTTATATATGGATTTGAGATTGATATATAAATTCAATTGCAATTGGTTTGGGTTCAAATGGGTTTTAGCTCATTTGAAAATCTCAAGTCAAAGAGGGGTAAGTTGGGTTTGACTTGGGTTGATTTTGGTTTGGCTTGATGATTATAAGTTTCATTTATATTTGGAATATGATTGAAGATATAATTGATTTATGAGAAAATCAATTGAATTTGGAATGAAGGGATTTGGCTAAGTCCGTGGAGCTGGGTCATGTGGCTTAGACTTGGTTTTTGATTTAGTTTGATTTAGTTTTGATGATTTATAAATATATTTTATTTATATTTATGAAGATGATTGAAGATATAATTGATTTATAAGAAAATCAATTAAATTTGGAGTGGTTTAAAGGAAATTTGGTTAAGCTCGTGAAGGTATATCATAGGGCTTATATTTAGATTTGATTTAATTTAATTTAGTTTGATTTAGTTTTGATCATTTGAATGTAGATTTGATTTATCTTTTGAAAGATGATTGAAGATATAAATTAATCATGAGGAAATCAATTGGTTTTGGATTGATTTGGATGACATTTTGGCTAAGTTCATGAAATTGATTCAAAGGACCTATGAAGGATTTGGGTTTAATTTTAAACTTTGGCAAATTGGTTTTGGATTTGAATTTGATTATAAGTTTGGTAGAATGATTGAAGGGATGAATTGATATTTGAGAAAATCAATTAAGTTTGGATTAATTTGAATTTGGCTAAAGCAAAGTCCATAAGATAAAATCATAGGGCTTAGGTTTTTTTTTTTAGGAAACCCCATATAGGGGGAATTTTATTACCACAAAAAAGAAGGTTACAAGGTCCTTAAAAGGGGATAAACTCCAAAACTATTGCTCGAAGAGCTAAAACCAGCCTAGAGAAAATCCCCTATCTAATTACATCCAAAAAGCAAGTAAAAGCAAAAGAACAGTAAAAGATACATAGAGATCAACAATGGAAGATCTGGGCCAAAGCAGAATCGTATGCAGAATCAATGGGAAATGAACCTGCAATGCACCTACAAAAATAAAGGAAAGTTGCATATGTGCTAGGATAGCAGCCAAAGGATGAAGGATTTGTGTTCCTTAGTACCTGCAAATCTAAATAAATCCAAATACAATGTATATGAAAATGCAAGCCATCATCCCAAATAGGATAACCATCAGCCATTATATGCACCATAGCATCAGAATCCTTACCCAACACATAATAGAAAAACCAACAAAGACCCATGAATCCATGCTCAATCAATGAAACACAAGCACTTGATCTAGCCATGATCATAACTGAAATTATATCAGTAAAGCCAATTGCCATACAAAACCAACTGATGAAAAAAAATCACCACACCAATCAGCCCACCTCTACAGAAAGAAAAAATAGTCAAACCATAGGCCAAAAGAAGGAACCATGACCAAGTATTGATGGGAGCAAAAAACACAAAGTGTCCAGCAATTCCAAAAAATAGCACATTCCAGCAGGCTGGAGGAACAGAAAAAACATTCCCAACCTATTGGAGAAAACTAGTAAAACTAAATGCAAGAGTTAACCAGCTGATGGAAATAAACTAGCATACAAATCAGCCCAAAGCTACAATAGAAATAAATACAGACCAACAAGAGGGCCAAAAAAGGGCCCATGTCAGCAAATATTGATGGGAGCAACAAACACAAAGAAACTAGCAACTGCATAAACAACATATTCCAGTAGCCTGGAGAAACCAAAAAAACCACTTGCTCCAGTAGAATAGAAAATGAATCAGCACATGCCAGCCTATTTGAGAAATAGAAAAATGCTCCCAGAAAATGAGGGAATAGCAAACTAAATATACCAATAAAATCTTTAACTTCAATGAACACATATGTATTCCTACAGTTCAAAGCCATGAAACAACACTTGCCCAGAAGGAGAGGAGATTTATTTAGCCTGATGGACCATTGTAAAAAGGCCCCCAACATATCCAGCAGAGCAGGAATAAAAAAAATCCCAGAAAAGAGCATAGTGTTGACATATATTGTGATTAAAACACATCAAGAAATAAGATTTGGAAAGAAACAGCATTCATTTAGCCTATCACCCTTAAACTGCATCAGCCTGTGGCCAGAAATATATAGCAGAAAATAAACCCATGCAAACCAAAAGGCCAACAGAAAATAGGCCCAACCGAGTGAAAAGACATAAGTGATAATTTTGTCAATACAGATAGAGAGATAAGCATTACCAGCTAGTAGCTTAATGAAATAGGAAACATCATACCCTTCGAAATGAGACACAGCATTATCAAAAAAAAAAACCAAAGAGGTGAGCAAGGCTCGGGTCAAGCAATGTGAGAAGTAGAAAAATAATTATAGAATGCATCGAGAATAAGAAATAAAATAGTAAGAAAAGAGAGGGCTAATTTCTAAGGTATGGTAGGCTAGTATTATCCAAATTAACTAAGCCACGCAGGTGTCTAAGTAGATTAGATTGATCAAAGAAAATTTGATCATCTAATCTAGCACCTAGATTAACAAGATAATCAGCACATGCATTTCCTTCCCGCCAAACATGAGTGATTCTGTAACAAACTTGAGATAGAAGCGTTCTAGTTTGATTGAGAAGATAATACAATTCAGTGTTACCCATTTTATTAGAGGTTAATAGATCAATTAGAAGAAGAGCATCTACTTCATTCCAAATGTTAAGCCAGTTTTTTCTACAAACTGAGCTCAACAGCTTTATTAACGGCCATTAATTCAGCAAAAATAGCATAGCATGCAGGTAAAGGATAGGCAAAAGCACAAGTTACCATGCCTTTAAAGTTTCTGAAAATGCCACCACATACAAAATTATTTTGAGAAATAGAACCATCAGTGCTAATCTTGATAATATTATCATGGGGCTTAATCTAATAGACAATCTTATCATCTTTACAATTCAAATGCTCAAGCAAGGTAAGACCCAATTTTTTAGCTACAAATTTGCAACCTTTAAATTGATTGTTAGTAATTAAATTGGCATTGAATACGGCACGAACTTTATCTTTGATTCTCGCAATAATTCTTTTATGATTCATAGGAATCCCACAATGTTTAGTATCATTTCTATCCATCCATATAAATCATATGAGAGTGATGGCAGTTATCACTTTAATATGACCTTTAATAGTTCTTTGAAAATAAGCCTCCAGAAGTTGGTATAAAGATAGAGTTCCATTAAAAAGATTAATATTGAAAAGATCATCATACCAAACCCATAATTTAGAGGCAATAGCTCCATTAACAAAGACATGATTCACATTCTCAATGTGATAGCAGCAATAACATTTAGAGGGTAAGTAAAATCCTTTTCTCCACATAAGAGAGTCCACAGGGATGAAATTTTTTAGAATTCTCCAAGTAAGGATAGAATAAGAGATAGGTATAGTGTTATTCCAAAGTTTAAAAAATATATTAGAGAAGTCATGAGTTTCTTTAATATGAAACCAAACATCTTTAAGATTAAAATCTCCATTGTGAGAGAGCTTAAAGAGGATTTGATCAGGCTTGTTAGAATTGATATATATGTTGGTGAGATTATGTATAAAAGGAGTAGGAATGTAGTCAATAAGCATGATATCATTCCAATTATTATTTAGCCAGAAGGAGCTGACTTTAATATCAGTAGTGGAATGAGTATTTAATAAATTATCAATGGAACCATTGCCACCCATTGTCTTGCCAAAAGAAGGAAGAGCTAGAGTTGACACCCCACCCCTCAAGAAATAAGGGATTCAGCCTTCCCATTTGATGTTACAAAGTCTTTTCCATACATGTGAGTTACCCACTTTGTAAGAACAGTGAAGGATGCTTACCCCGGCTATTTATCATAAATTTAGCCCAAAGACTATACTTGCTTCTAAAGTTCCACCAAAGTTTATGAGAAAATGCAATAATAGTTTCACAGATCATCTTACAACCCAGGCCACCTTCAGCAAGGGTGCCACAGCTTTTATACCAAGAAGTCCAATGCATCCTTTTAGAAGAGTTGTTAGATCCCCAAAAAAATTTATTAAGGAGGTGCTCGATTTTATTAAGGATAGAATTAGTAGGGACAATGGTTTGAATAAGATATAAAGGCATGGAGTTTAGGGTACTCTTAAGCAAAGTAAGTCTACCTCTAAAAGAGAGTAAATGAAATTTCCAAACATAAATTTTATTTGAGATTTTTTGGATAAGCTTATCAAAGAGATATGATCTTTTTCGACCTTTATAAAGAGGAGCACCAAGATATTTAATGGGAGGTGATGTTGTTGAAAATTGGTGATTCTCAAGATTTGGTCAATTCTATTACTAGGAATTTTAGATGAAGGAATGAAACAACTTTTACCTTTACTAATAGAAAGACCACTTTCCTTCCCAAATTTAACAAATAATTTCATTATTTTTTTGATGTGATGAATGGAAGCAATGGTAAAAATGATGAAGTCATCAGCAAAGCTCAAATGAGAGATAGGGATGCCACCCAGGGTTCTAAAGTACATGCTAGGATTATTGTTGAATAGGTCATTAAGACCTTTAGAAAGATATTCCACTCCAATGATAAATAGAGAAGGAGACAATGGGTCTCCTTGTCTCAAGCTATGGGATGAGGGGAAGAAACCTAAAGCCTCTCCATTTAAAATGATAGAAAACCAAGCATTAGTAATACAATTTTTAATAAGAGATATGAATTTATCAGAAAATCTAAACAATTGAAGAATATGAAAGAGAAATTTCCAAGAAATATTGTCAAAGGCTTTAGAAATGTCTAATTTAAAAAGGATATTGCCACCTCTGATAGGGGCATCCAAGTCATGAATTAACTCTTGGGCTAGAAGAATATTATCGGATATAGCTCTGCCTCTTATGAAGCAAGTTTGATTATGAGAGATAATTTTTTGAAGCAAAGGAGTAAGTCTATTGCAAGTAATTTAGCAATAAGTTTTTGAAAGAATGTGCAAAGACTGATAGATCTGAAGTCACCCTAGTATTCTGGATTGCCAATTTTTGGTATTAGAAGGTGCAAGAGAAATATCTAGGTATAGAGTTACCATTAAAGAAGTCAATGACCGCTTCAACTAAGTCTTGTTTAATAATATTCCAACAATGCTAAAAGAAGTGAGTAGTATATCCTTCAGGGTCAGCGGCTGAATCAGCGTTCATGTTATTAACAATTTTGTTAATCTCATCTTCTATAGGAATCATAGTTAGTAAATGGTTTTCTTCACTGGAAATAAATGAGGGAATCAAATGAGTGTTGGAGATAGCATCTAAAGTATGGCTCTTATTCAGCAAATTTCTGAAATGATTAATAATAGATTCTTTAATTTCATTATTTTCAGTGATCCAGTTGTCATTGGTACTTTTAGTTTTTTGGATATAATTTAAAGCTCTATTTTTTTCAAAAAGAGCATGAAAGTATCTGGTATTTCTGTCCCCATCAGCAATGAGTTTACTTGCCGTCTTTTGCCCCCAGTAAGTTTCTTCCATATTTTGATAGGTAACAAGGTTATCTTTGGCTTCATTTAAATCCTTCAATTTAGAAGAATTAGTTAAAACAGCATTTTCAAGATTGCAGACCAATTGTTCCATGTTTGATGTCAAAAGATTTTTAAAGCGATGTTTGTTCCACCAAACAAGGTTTTGCTTGAGTCTTTAAGTTTAAACCAGGTAATCATACCCTTGACCGAATTGTTAGGGTGGAGGGGGGCAGTCCAGTTAGTGGTGACAACATTTAAAAAATCAATATGTTGAATCCACATATTTTGAAATCTAAAAGATGTAGAGTGGGAGAGCCGATTTAACGAATTTTTAACAGAAATCAAGAGAGGAGCATGATCTGACAAGGTTCTACTTAAATATTCAACAGAAGTATGGGGCTATTGATTTATCCATATAGAGTTAAAGAGAGTTATGTCCAGCCGTTGCCAGAGTCTAGAGTTGTGCCAAGTGTAATCCGATCCCGAGTAGCCAATGTCAATAAGGTTACAATCAAGAATCATATTAGAAAAATCTTCCATAGACCTTTATTTTGCAGGTATTAGTTAGATTTCCACTTTTCCTTTTCATGTAAAAATTTGTATAATTAAGGTTTTGGAATGATTGTTATGGGGGTTAAGATGAACATTGGTCATAAGATCGTATCTAAGCATCCACCTTCCAACCATCCAAAGGAGGAAGCAAAGAAAAAAAAAAAGAAGAAAGAAAGAAGAAATAAGAAAGGAAGAATAAAGCTTGAAGACCCATAACAATGAATTCCTTTGCTTAAATTGTAATTTAATTCATTTGTAATCCAGGTTGTATAAGGGTAGAGCTCGGCTACCCACATTTGATATTTTCGGGTGTGTGTGGTGGTGCCCGACCACAACGGTCATTTATTTTTTTTGCAATGAGAGCAGAACACAGGAAAATTCTCAAATTCAATTTTTTGATTATAACAATACTTTTCAGAGCCAACCCAAACTTCTTTAGGATGTTTTTTGGATATATCAATTTCTACTAAAATATGCACAACCAATGGTCGGGATCTTATAGCGGTGGCCTGATCAATTTGAAGAGGCCAAACCAAAGAGAGCCCACGTGAAAAGCGCACCACATAATGAATTTGCATATTGTAGATAACCAAACCGGAACAATTGGTGATTCCTTCTTTATATCCAAAAGAGGAGTCCATTTTAGAAGACGCATTTGGCAATTGAAAATGACATAGGAACGTCTAGCAAAAACCATTGAATAATCTAGGTCATTATTAAGCTGAATTAAGACATGCCTTGGATCAATCAAGCCAATATAAAAAGCACCCAAAAGTTTCAAATTATCAAAAAATGATCAAATTTTATCCAGATTTGGCCTACATAATGAAAATTTACCGACTAAAGAGAATTCAAGGCTTATAACAATTCAACCTCCTTATCGAGCATGATGATCAAATACCAAAAAAGAAGTTGATACTAAATTCACCAAGCATTAGATGAAAAACTCTTACCGAGAGCGATCCTTAAAGGATTTAACCACATTCAAGTTTGTAGGCATTTGAATCCAAAGAGCGAGAAAGATGCTCACGCTGGGCCGGTCTTGAAGGCTAGAGAACAATCCATAAGCATAAATAGCAGGAGATCACGGGACCAATAATACAATCATGCAGAATCATGCATTCGGCAAACCAAGGAAAATTGAAGATAGGGCTTAGGTTTATTTGATTTAATCTGGTTTGGAATTGGTTATAGATTTCAATCACTTGATTTGGATTTGGATTTGAATTTGAGGTTTGGTTTTGAGAGGGTGAACATGGATTGTGTTTAGGTTATAAGATAGGTAAATTTTTCTAAGTCCTAAGGCATAGTCTATTCTTATGGTTACTCATTTAAGTCTCTAGGCTTAGGCTAAGTGCTCACCTAAGTGCTAGAGATGTCTCATGACTAAGGAAGTCTTAGTGTCTAGAAGATTCCTAGGCCTAAAAGAAAGATTGAGAACTCACTCCAAAAGTGAGGTCAATAATGACAAGAATGTGGTTATATTTATAGGATTCTAAGAGGGGCATTTTAGTCATTGTAGCCAAAAATCTTAAAACACTCCATCGGACAATGTATATCGATTCATTTAATCATAGATAGTTTTTAATGATTTGATCATTCAAACGACCTTCGATTTGAGTAATCTTAGACTCATTGGATTCGTCTCGTCGAGCCGCTCGATTTGACTATAATCACATCAAATTTGGAATTTATTTGATCATCCGGTCAAGATTTTTGAAGTTCCACCATAAGCAGATTTGATTTGAACTCATTTCATTTGATATTACTGGAATTTGTTTTATGTAATTTATTTCATTTATTACTCTTTAACTTGATATTGCATTTATAAATTTTAGAGATATAATATATATATATATAGATATAGATATATATATATATATATATATATATATATATATATATATATATATATATATATATATATATATATATATATATATATATATATATATATATATATATATATATATATGTGTGTGTGTGTGTGTGTGTGTTTGTATGTCTGCATAAGAAGAAGAATATTTTGTGAGGATATCTTAATTTATTCAATGGATTTGTTGGGAGATGAATGTGTTGTATGTACATGACAATTATTTTGTTATATTAATTCAAAAATAGGTTCAGCACATAAAACTCACCTCAATTTAATTTAAATTATGATGTCCTGACCTCTTTTTTCAAAATGTCATTGTTATAATTATCAAATTTAATATCCAAAAAGGCCGGCCTTCTGATTGCAACAACAATATTATTTAAAAAAAAAAATTATTTATTTGAACTGCTTCATTTGACCGGTTGAATTTAATAAATTATCATGAATAATCATTTAATCAAAAAATAATAAATTTGTTTGTTTCCCTTTCAATCGTAATATTAATAATCTTATCCCATAATAAAAATCAAACTTGTAAAACTAAGTTAATTATCAGGTTACTTTTTTTTTAAATAATTACGTGCATAGTTCATATATAACTTTTACATTCGTATTTCAATAACATAATACTATGTGACACTTAGTTAATACACAATTATTATATATTTTTTATAAAATGATGTGCATTTCATGTAAAATGCTATGTATTAATATATATACATACTGTGTATTATTATGTAGTTAATATTATATCAATATAAAATAATATATAATATTTTACAGTAAATATATAATAATTGTATTTTAGTTATCTATACTCAGCACGTAATAATCTCTTCACATATTTGGATTAACTCTTACAATCATTATATATTCCTAATTTCTAAGGCTACATTTATTTTGTCACATAGAAACAAAAAAATATTTTATGATGGCCAGCTTATATATTATTTTATATTCGAATGAGAATAATCGCCAAAATGAAATATTAAGAAATTATTTTATATTTTCTCCATTGGCACATTAATTGTCTTATTTTGTAACAAATTTTTTAATTAAATAGTATAAAATAGAGATAGATAGACTTGTGGTTGGCCTATAAAAAGCATAGGCAGTCTTGAAGAGGCGAACAGCGCAGAGGAAGAGAAAAATATTTAATTAGAATTTGAATTTTGTTATAATTTTTTTTTTTCATGGCTGGTGAGGTTCCTGAAATTAAGTTCACCAAGCTCTTCATCAATGGCCAGTTCGTTGATTCAGTCTCTGGTATTTAATTCTTTCTCTCTTTAATTTTTTTCAATAAGAATAACCAAATTGAATTTCAATCTCTCTGTAAAATAATATATATATATATATATATATATATATATATATATATATATATATATATATATATATATATATATATATATATATATATTGATGAATATAAAATAATAATATAATTATTAAATAAACATTAAATTTTTTTTTTTTTTTTTTGGAACTCTGATGGAGCTTCAACAGCAACTGATCGCAAGTCAGATCGATCAAATCTGTAGCTGTATATTAATCAGATTAAATGATCGAAATTGATCTGAGATTATATCGTACAAATTAGAAAATTTTAGTTTTTTCATTTCATTTTATAAAAAAAACAATTAATTCAGAATATAAATTATTTCATACAGGAAAAACATTTGAGACGATAGATCCTCGAACTGGAGATGCAGTAACAGCAGTTGCAGAAGGTGACAAGGAAGACGTTGACCTCGCTGTTAAGGCTGCAAGAGAAGCTTTTGACCATGGCCAGTGGCCTCGCCTTTCTGGCTTTGTAAGATTTCTCAATAAATTATAAATATATTCAAGCTAATTATTGAAATGAACAGTAATTATTCATGAACATCGAGCTGTCATGAGCAGGAACGAGGAAGAATACTGTCGAAATTGGCCGACTTGATCGACGAACATGGAGAAGAGCTCGCCAAGCTTGACTCGATCGATGCCGGAAAGTTGGTGCACGTAACTAGAGCCCTCGACATCCAAGTAGCAGGCAATTCTCTGAGGTATTATGCAGGTCTTGCAGATAAGATTCATGGCGAGACGCTCAAATGTTCGGGTGAGTTCCAGGCTTACACGCTCAAGGAGCCCGTCGGCGTGGTTGGCCACATCATCCCTTGGAATTTCCCGGCGGCGCTTTTCGCCGCGAAGGTCGCTCCGGCGCTCGCCGCCGGGTGCACCATGATCGTCAAGCCGGCGGAACAGTCGCCGCTGTCGGCTTTGTATCTCGCTCACTTGACCAAGGAGGTGAGTACGTAGTCTGATTGAGTGTTATCTTTTCATTACTTTAATCTTCTTTAAGAAATGGAAAAGGGGGTGTTGAAGACCTAATATAAGAAATTGGGTATGGTTAGGGTTAATCAGTTTCAAGTCCATATCTATTGTGTGCTTAATTCGAAGTCGATTTCGAGTTCAATTGAATTTATTGCTAGTCGATCATATTCTAATTGAAGCATATCGATCTCAATTTTGAGTTCATTGAAATTTGATCTTATTTTGAGTTTTTGACATATTAATTATTAGTATGATAATCATCTCTATCAAGTAAGTGTCAATAGAGCTGCAAACGAACCGAGCTGAGCCGAGCATATATGTGTTCAAGCTTGAGCTTGTTTAATATGATCGAGTACGAGCTCGATTTAAGCTTTTTAGAATGACATTCAAACTTGAGCTAGTTTACCATTAATGAGCTCAAGCTCGATTCAAACTTGTTCAAGAGCTCAATTCAAATTGAATTATCGAGTTTGTTAACAAGTAGCTCCTTTAATGAAATAAATGAGTTTTAATCAAGCCTTAATCGAGTTTGCTCACGAGCAACTTGTTGAGAAATATACATGAGATGTATCAATTAAATCTTATTAAGCCTAAAAAAATAATAATTTGAACAATACTATTAACAAACAAGTCTTAATCGAGCCATAATCGAGCTCTTTAGCGAGTTTGTTCATGAATATAAATGAACCAAACGACGAGCTATTCAAGCTCGTTCATTTAGCAATCGAGTATTTACAAAAATGTTCAAGCTCGTTTGATTAGTTAATCAGACGATCATGAACGAGCCCTAATCGAGCCGAGCTATGAGCAGCTTGTCGAACGCTCGATTCATTTGCAACCCTAAGTGTCAATATCTTTATCATATATGAGATTCATCTATCGAGATACAATCAAAGATATATAAAATATTATAAGGAGCTTCTTTTTCATTGTGTCCTATTAAGCGTCAAAATCTCATTCAATTTTAATAAAATAAAATCATTTTTTACGCTTTCTAATCAATTTTTTTGGTCTATCTCTACGTACCTTTCTTAACATAGGTCAAATCTAATACATCTATTCTCCTAATTAGATAATTAGACAACAGATATTTTATATGATCAAATCATCTAAGACAACTTTCTAATCTTATCTGTCACTAAAGCTTCTCCAACTTTTTCACATATATATTCATTTATAAATTGCAGTAATAATATAGCAACAATTAATTTATACATATACTAACAGCTATAAATTTCTTCTGTCATTGAAGGCTGGTATTCCTGATGGAGTTCTCAATGTTATCAACGGCTATGGCCCAACAGCTGGAGCTGCTTTAGCTTCTCACATGGATGTTGATGCTGTAATTCATCTCCTTCCCTATTCTCAGTTTCATTCAAATTAAATATATCATTTCTTGATTAAAAATATAAATTTTATTTATTATGATTAAGATTATGTTAAACTTTTAATTAATTATTTTCTTCAGGTGAGTTTCACAGGATCAACAGAGGTGGGGAAGTTAGTAATGGGAGCAGCAGCAGCGAGCAATCTGAAGACTGTCTCGTTAGAGTTAGGAGGGAAATCTCCATTAATTATCTTCAGTGATGCTGACATCAACACGGCTGTGCAGATTGCTTGGCAGGCTGTTTTCTTTAATAAGGCAATTAATTACGCTCTTAATTAATTAATTTCATTAGGATTTTGTAAAATAAGTTTATAATTAGTTGAAAAAAAATATGTGCAGGGAGAAGTATGTGTTGCAGGATCTAGGGTTTATGTGCAGGAAGGGATATATGATGAATTTGTGAGGAAGGCAACTGAGAATGTAAGAAATTGGGTTGTTGGAGACCCATTTGATCCACAGGTTCATCAAGGGCCTCAGGTATTTAATATTTATTTATTTTAGTATATTTTTTTAACTATATTATACCAAAAAAAAGAAAATATTATCTATGTATAAAAATACTAAATAATTTTATTAAAATTTAGCTATTTGATGGATACATCCTATTTGTATCACTTCAAATTTTACAATGATTAGATTTTGGAGAAAATATAATCTTAATTTTTTTTGTAGACATAAAATAGTGTTTTCAGTTAATTTTTTTTGTAGAGAGAGAGAGAGAGAGAGAGAGATAAGAAAATAGAAAGTAATCGACTAATGTAATAAAATTCTAAAAATATTTTCAGTTAATTAATCAAAATTATTAAATACATACCCAACACCAAATACCACAAAGGGGATCCCCATCACACTACTAACCCTACAACTACTCCATCATAAAGTTAGACTCATGACTAAGGGTTTATTGGGGCCAGCTGCAACTATCTTAAAAAATAGTAGCAGAAATTATGTAAAATAAATAACTATTTGAAAAAGCTGCAGTAATTATACAATTTTTTTTACTATTTTACAAAAATCAAATCGTATTTAATGTCACATGAGCCGCGCCGATTGAAAATGTAATTTTTCCAACGTAGATTCCTCAAACTTAGCAAAAATGCTGCTCAAATATAATACCCGAATAATACTGTCATCACGGCCCCAAACCGCCCATAAATCTATACAACATATTTTATTAACAAGACAAAGTTCGGCTCCACAATCTAATAATAATAGATATTATAGATAATTCTTTTTAAATAATATAATTATTTACTTATAGTTATAATACAACAATTTGAAAAAAAAAAAATTCCAAAAAAGTCATCCCAAATATACACCTTAAAGATTTTATTTAAATTTTAAGAATTATTTCAAATAAATTGTAATTATTATTTTTTTTCTCAAAAATTTGAATTTTAGGTTGATAAGGAGCAATTTGAGAAGGTTCTTAGCTATATAGAGTCAGGCAAGAGAGAGGGAGCCACACTCTTAACAGGAGGTAAGGCTATTGGTGACAAAGGTTACTATATTGAGCCCACAATCTTTGCTGATGTGAAGGTAAGAATGCCTTGCTATTTATCAATGAAATTATTTCAATAATTTAAATTATATTTATATTAAAATTTATTTAAATATTTATTTTTTTCAGGAGAATATGTTGATTGCAAAAGATGAAATATTTGGCCCTGTGATGTCCATCATGAAGTTCAAGTGAGTTTCCAAACCCTAATTTTTAAACTCGATTTTATGTATATTTAAAAATAGATATATATACTATTAATCAAAATTTAATTAGTTTCGATCAAATTTTAATAATATTGATATTTTCCACTTAATTTTAATATTTTTTATTTCACAATTGAAATCAACTTAAAATATCAAAACTCATCCTAAATCAAATATATTTCATCTCAAAATCATGAAAACGCATTAATTTCAATCATATATATATATCATACTATAATTTTTCTAATTTTTTTCATTTCATCATAAATTAATAACACAAAAAGCTATATTTAAGAAAAATTTATATGCAAATCATACAATTTTAATGTATTTATATATCTAATATTTAAATTTTAAAATTCATCACTTTCTTGAGCATGAAAAGATTATTTCACTTTTCAAAATTTATTGATAATGATATTATATTATTTATAAATATAAATAAATAAATAAATTATATATATATATATATATATATATATATATATATATATATATATATATATATATATATACACCTAAACTTAAAGCATATTCAATATGAATATTGATAATTCTAATGTGATTGGATTAGGACGATTGAGGAGGCAATTGAGAAGGCCAACAACACGAGGTACGGATTGGCAGCGGGAGTATTGACCAATGACCTGAACATCGCTAATCGTGTTAGCAGGTCGGTTCGTGCCGGCACGATTTGGGTCAACTGTTTTCTGGTCACTGACACAAACATTCCCTTTGGCGGGTACAAGATGAGCGGTTTTGGAAAGGATAGCGGGCTTCAGGGATTGGAGAAGTTTCTCAAGGTCAAGTCTGTGGTTACTCCTATTTATGGCTCTCCTTGGCTGTAATCTAAAGGGGGTGGTTATCATGTAGTAATAGTCCAATGTTCTATCTACTACGTTGGCTTGAGTTATATAATAATAAATGTTTTGATTTTGGCTTACTTATTTAATTTATATATATATATATATATATATATATATGATATATCCCTATAAAATTTATAAATCAAATACGGATCTGAAGTTAAAACATGTGTAAAATTAAATTAAATAACTTTAAAATGAGTCCAAAAATATAATCAATCAAATCGTAAAATGAGAAATCAAGACCAAAATCACATAAAAATTAAATCGACTGATGATCAAACGACCAAATTGACGCATATAATCGAAATCGACAGACGAATCTAATGAGCCTAAGATCGCTCAAATCGGTCATTTGAATAGTCAAATTATCAAAAAATATCTATGATCAAATGAATCGATATGAACCGTACGATCAAATGATTTGAGATTTTTGCTATAATGATCAAAATACTCATCTTAAAATCTAATAAATAAGACCTCATTCTTTTCAAAGGAGATAGTAACTGATGAGTCGGAGAGAAAGCTCAAAGTCATTATCACCACTATGTGCCGATCGTCAAGTATGCCGCCGATGCCACTAACAATCACCCATAGTGATACAAAATGTTACGATTCAATTTCATTATCAAAATTTCTCACATACATTCTGTAATCTAAAGACTTAAACTCAGAAAAATGATATATATGGAGATTTTTTGCTATGCCCCATGATTTTGTCCCCTCTTCCTGGATTTTTTCATATAAAAATTCTGGAGTTTCTTATTCTCTTTTCAACTATCTGTGTGTGTGATGGATTTCCATATAAAGTAAAGTTTTATTTCGATTTGATTTTTTTGAATGCAACAGCATCATCAGGGAAATATTTTCTTTACATTCACAATGACAATGAATTTTAAAGTTAAGAAAGACCATTTATATGATGAAAAAATTCACTTGAATAACATATGAAGAATGAAGAAACATCAAATGTTGATCATTCTTCTATCTTTGGCAACTCTTAATCTTAAGATGTTATAAATTTCGGCATCTAATTGATTACCGAAGAAAAAGTCAAAGTTAGAGGATATTTCACCATGAGAAGAAGATATTCCATTATCATTATACTAGAAAAGATCAAGGAGCAACTTTTGCTATAACCTCAAGTGAATGTTTTAATTCTTTCATAAGCGTCATCTAATACCGACAAATAATTAAGAATCAAAATATTTTACTTCTTCGGCATAAGTTAACGTCATCAAGTAATACTTTGACAAAATAACCTCGAATAAGAGTTTAAATTATTTACTTCTTCCACAAGTTAAATGTCACCGAGTAATACTCTGACAAACAACATCGGATAAATCAAAAATCTTTTATGAATTCCTCCGCTTAAAGGCACGCCCTTGAGGAAGCCTCGATGGAAAGCTAGCAGTGGACAATGTCCTCACTATAAAGACTTCAAGAGAGCAAGTGGTTGATAGAGTCTCCACTCATCAAAAATCTTAAAAGACAAAAGCCTCAAAGGTACAGGTACATCAAAAATCTCAGAAAGTAAAAGCCTCGGAAGGTACAAGTACATCAAAAATCTCAGAAGGCAAAAGCCTCTAAAGGTATAGGTACATAAGCAAATGCCTTAGAAGGTACAAGTACATCAAAAATTTCAAAAGGCAAAATTCTTAGAAGGTACGAGTACATAAAAATCCCAGAAGGCAAATACATCAGAAGGTATAAGTACATCAAAAATAAGATAAAAGTCTCAAAAGGTACATGTACATCAAAAATTTCAGAAGATAAAAGCCTCATAAGATACAGGTACATCGAAAATCTCAAAAGGCAAAAGCCTCAAAAGATATAAGTATACCAAAAATCTCAGAACATATATATAAATCATAATTTTTTCGAAGTCAAAATCTAAAAAAGGATATATGATTATTGTCATCATTGGAGGGCAAAAGTTTTATAGAAATATATATATATATATATATCTTTTATATTGTGAGGCAAAGACCTTAACAGGCATAAAAGATAAAACTAAAGCATATATGCATCGCTAACTTGGGTTCAAACCCCGGACAGAAGAATTGGAGGGGGGGTCATACCTCATAAAGGTCAGTGGAGGATTCTGAGATTTAGAGAAAGTTAGAAAAACTTGGAAGCACTTTGGAGCCTGAATTCAGGATGCACGCATGTTGACCTCACTTTTGGAGTGAGTTCTTGTTGACCTCATTTTTAGAATGAGCTCTCAAACCCTCCATCTTAGACATAGGATTTCTCTTAGACTTTAAGAATTCCTTAGTTTTAAGACACATCCAGTGATTAGGTGGACACTCAACCTAGTCCTAGAGACTTAGAAGAGTTAGTCATAGAAATAGGTCATGCCTTAGGGGTGTTAGGAAAATTTGCATACCCTTAGCCTGAACCATTCCTCACCTTCCTTCCTTCAAGTCAAACTCCAAATCAATCTTATTTGATTTTCTCCAAACTCCAATCAACTCCATATGATTGAAATCCATGATTGAAACCCATGAATGAAATTCCTAAGTCCAAATAATTCTTAAGTCCTTAATTTTCTTTTAAGGACTTAGCCTAAATCATGATCTAAACCAATTTAAAATCATGAGATTTTTCTCATAATTTATTTATATCCATATTTATATTCACATATATAAATGAAATATAAATTCAAACCAATCAAACTAAATTCAAAATTCAAAATCAATTCATAGTTTTTTCTTAAGTCCTTTAAGTTTTCTTTCATGGGCTTAGCCAAAATCAAATCTAAATCAATTCAAACTCATGATTTTCTCATAACTCATTTATATTCTCATTTATATTCACATATATAAATGAAATATAAATGCAAATCAATCAAATCAAATCCAAAATTAAATTCTAAATTTAAAATCCTTCTTAAATTCTTAATTTCCCTCTTAAGGACTTAGCCTAAATCATGTTCAAATCAATTCAAATTCATGGGATTTTCTCATAACTCGTTTATATCCTCATTTATATTCACATATATAAATGAAATATAAATCAATCAAATCTAAATTTCAAATCCTCGCTTCAAAATTTTCCAAGTCCTTTAAATTCCTCTTAAAGACTTATTAGATCATGATCAAATCACTTAAAATCCTTGAAATTTTCATGACCATTTATATTCTCATTTATATTCATATATATAAATTCAAACAATCAAAACCAATTCCAAAAAATCAAACTCAAATCCACTCAAAATCCAACCTAAGCCTTTCAAGTCAAAATCTTGAACTTAGCCAAATCAACTTCAAATCAAGCCAAACTCTTGATTTTCCTTCATGATTCAATCAACCCTACAATCATGAATCCAAATATAAATACAAACTTCAATCACTTAACCAAAATCCAATTCAAAAATCAAATCCCAAATCCATTCATGTTCTTCCTTTGAATATGAAATTGTCAAATGAATCAAAACTCATTTGACTTCAAACACTTGCAAATGGATTTATATTTCAATCATAAGTCCATATACAAGTTCAATCAAACTCAAATCAAGCTTTGACCAACTTAGGCTCACTTGACCCAAGGTGACCTAAATTACTCTTATGAGCCAAATTCTAATCCTAACCAAATTGGATTGAACCAAACTCACCTATGCCTCTCATCATGATCAACAATCATCATGGGATGATCAATCAATCAAATTGGGTCAAACCTAAGGATTGACCAAGTCAACACTTAGCCAAAATGAAACCTAACATAGCCAAAATCCACCATAGGCCAAATTGATTGAAACCATTGATCTAAGTTCATTCATGAACTATGTTTGAACTTGACCAAGTCAACATTTGAGCCTAACCTACCCAATTGGCCACTTGACCCAAGTTGACCCAACTTGACCTAAAAAGTCAAAATGTGTCAAAACTTGATCTAAGCCAAATTGATTGAAACCAATGGGTCAAGTTCATTCCAAATCACTTGTTGAACTTGACCAAAGCCTCAATTGGCCAACTAGACCTAACCTAGCCAATTGACCTTGAACCCAACTTGACCTAAAGGGGTCATGTTGAGCCAAATTCAAACTTAACCAAAATTGATTGGAAATAAAGATACCAATCCACTTCATATGACTAACCAAACCTAAACCTACCCATGACCTAGCTCAAATCAAATGGGTCAAATGGTCAACTTGACCCATTTGACCTAAATAAAGTCATATGAGCCAAACTCAAAACTAAACCAAATTGAATCAAACCAAAGCCAAAAATATTTCAAATGGTCATATGAACTTGACCCAACCTTGGTTTAACCCAATTTAACCAATTTGTCAACATGACCCAAGTTAACCCATTTTGACCTAAATGGGTCAACATGAGCCAAACCATACCAAATGAACTTCAAGTCCAATGAAACTTGGCCAAACCTATTTTCTCAACATACCCAACATATCAAATTCAAAATCAACCAAATGACCATTCTACCCTAGGCCATAGAACAAATTTTGGTCAAATCCATGGGGAATTTGGTCAAGCCCTCTTCATATCTACATACCTTCCTAATAGGTCAAGTAGACCCTATGGAGGGTGGTGCACCCAACCCAATGGGTTTGGGTCAGCCCAAATGGACCCAAGGCCAAAACCAAGCACATGGCTCAAATTGGCCATGTGTGAAACCTCCCTCCACTTGATTTGAAGCACATGGGAGGTTACCACTCCACTCCTTATCCCAAACCGACCATGTGCCAACTTCTAACAGCTCAAATAGCCCTTCTAATATTGGCAATTGGATCAAAATGACAAAGAGAGCTTCGGTCGTCCGATTGCCATAGGGGGAGATATACTCCCCTAATTCACTTAATTCACTCATCATTGAGTGAGTGGGAGATTAGGAGCATTCTTGAGTGTTCCTAAACTTCCTATAGGGATTTGAAAATTTTCATTCTCGATTTTCTTCAAGAGAAAACAGGGGAGCTCCATTGACTTCCAAATTTTCTCCACACACCAAATCAAGCAAATTTCCTTTGCACACTCCACCAGAGGGCCAAGTCGAGCTTTCCTAAGCTCTCTCTCGAGTTCCAAAGGAAAGGGGAGGTCTAATTCCATCAAAGTTGTAAAAGAGCTAAGGAGGGGTTGGTCCATAGAGCAATCTACTCAACCTCAAGAGCTAATTTTTTTCACCACACCTTCGTCTCAACCAGATGAAGCTCCTCCAAGGGAATCGAGTGCCGGTGATCACCTCCGGGGAGGTTAGGCATTTTTCGATCATTAAACTCTATGGGTGTTGGTCTTTTGTGAAAGAAAGTTTAATGGCATGAAGTTTCAACCATTGGATGTGATTTACATTGCTTGATGATGGAGTGTGCAAGATTTTATCAATCCAGCCCATCGAGCTGATCCCTGGAAGGCCTCCATGGTTTATAAGAGAGGATGATCTCGCCCATCCATGCATTTTGGATGGACGAGATTAAATGCATTTTAAATCTTATTTATCCTTTAAATGGTGATTCTATGTGATCCTTGATCGATCCGGATATAAAAAGCATCACCAGCCATGCATGCACATGATGTTTAAGGCTCATTGGTGATGGAAAGCGCACTTGACTCAACCACCACGTGTCACGCCATTAGATCAAGGGATTTAATTAGGTTTTAAATAATCTTAATTAATCCTCTAAACTTTAAAATTTTGTATCTCTCTAAAGAAAAATCAAAAAAATATGAGGTAAATTACCACTGAAAGATAATTGAATCTAAAATATTTTAAAATTAATTTTAATAGATTTTGAATTGTATATTTCTCTGATTTTTCATTTTAATGGAAATCTTATTTTACTAATTACTCCCTAATTAACTCACTGATTGATCTCAAACTTCTTGAGTATATTTTTGGGGATGACTTCTGCCTCCCCTAATTTTCTTAGGATTTATTAATGACTTAATTGGGATAATTATAAATTCATTTTCTAATTACCCCATTTATGTAATTAAGATTAATTAAGGGTTGGATTAGTATTTTAATCCCTTATTGAAGTTGATTAAGGTTTGATCAAAGAGATTTAGGGAATAATTTTAGGGCATTTTCCCTAAGCTACTCTAAACCCCTAAACCCCCTTTTCTTTCCTAATCTTCTCTTAATTAAGGGTTAATTCATTAATTACCCTATTAATTAATTTCTAAAAATTCTAAAATCTTTCAAAACTTAAGTAATCTACTTTGTGTAGATGCTTAGATGTTCAAAAGCCTAAGTTCAGTTAAGAAAATTAAAACTCAACTCAAATGTGTGAGGGTGTTTTGAAATTACTTAAGTTAAACCCCTTAAATTAATTAACCATTAATCATAAGCCAAATTGCATTAGGCCCTTTTCTTCCTAGGTGCATTCAAATTTAAATTCCTTGTGAGTTTTATATGTCATCTCATTGGCTCATAATTATTTGGTTAACTATGCTAAGGTGGTGTGGTTAATTAATATGTTTAATTCATACCTTAACCTAATAAAATATAAAATGAATCTAATCATCTAAAAATTAAACAAAAATGTCAAACACATGTGGGAATGGGTTAGGAATAGCAAACTCAACTCACATTTTAAAATTAGATCAAATTCAAGATCAAACAAAAAAATCATATTAAATAAACTTTGATTTATTTTATACTTTCATATTTCATAAGATTATCTTTAGGATTTAATTAAAGTGAATGTGTTTACATACTTTCATTGCTTTAGTTCTTTCCCAACATGTTAAATATGTGTGTCACATGATTTCATGCATCCATACTTTTCAAAAATCAAATCTAAAATGAAAATATTTTATTTATGTCAAATTGCATATGTTGGCTAAAGTAAGAATATGAGTGGCTATTATCACTATTAAATTCAAATTATTTTGAAAACATATGAATCAATTATCAAAACTAAAAGTATGTTACTTATATCTTAATTATAAGTTTGCATGTGAGTAAAATATAAGGATGTGCTTAGTGGGTTCCTTCTCTCTTCTTTTAGTATAGTTTTGAATAGGATTTGGTAAGATGTATGGTTCATTTGAAAAGAACCTAACACTTGCCTAAATCCATATCCTATTCATTCCTATACTATCACTTAAGAAGGATACCTATACCTACACATATAAATTGCATAAACCAAATAAATTAACAAATGCAAATTTTTGCATTCTTTCTTTTCCATTCATCTCTTTTGTAAATATGCTTGTATTTAAGAAAAGTGGTATATTAGTCTGGACAATCTCGAGATTGTGAGGCTTTAAATAGCCCTAAGTAGGTCTTGTACCTTACACCTCTAGTTAACAATGGTGATGTACTCACTTATGTCTTTCTTACATTCATGTGTGCATGTGAAAATTGGATAAGAAATCTCTTTTTCTACTTAATGAAAATCATGCATTATAAACTTTCAAATTTATTTAAATGAATTACTTAGCATGCATCATAAGGTGTGTTAAATATTCTCATTTGTATATATAGATATGCTTGGGACTCATCCATATGCATGTTATACATGTTGGGAAAGAAATGAAGTGATGTATATTTTATGAATTTAGTTCATTTTATTTAATCTTAAAATATCTTTCTTTTTGAATAGGTTTGTTTAGAGTTTATCTAAACTTAGGATTAATTGTATGATTCACTTGAACTTAATCAAAATATGAAATAAAATCAACTCAAAGAAACTAAATCACTTAAATGAAACCCTCCTCTAAGTTGAACATGCTTCACACTTAGAAAATTATAACTTAAAATAAAGCATACCACACAAACCTCAAAGCACAATATTTAAGTCATCACTTCTAACTTTTAGGTGGTGCATGGTTTGATGCTTACTTTTTGTGATATATATTTTAGACTAGATGTTAGGATGTATGTGCAGAATGAATGGTAGATCTTAGTCTAACCATTTTTCAAAGGGATTATGCTGGGGTGTTGTAATAAATAAAAATATAAATATTTATGTGCGTGCTTATACCCCTAAGCATAATCCAATAGGAAGTGAACTTAGTCACCCATGTGTGGGGTGATAAGTCTAATATACATGATTGGGATTTGGTGGTTTGTTTGGCTAACCTTTATTTTGCAAGTGTTAACTAGATTTACTTTTCTTTTTCATGTAAATTTTGCAATTAGAATTTTAGAATGAATATTATGGGGATTAGGATGAACATTGGTCATAAGATCTCATCTTATGCACCATGTGAAGCCTTTTGGAGCATCCACCTTTCAACCACCCAAAAGATGGAACTAAAGAAGAAAGAAGAAAAGAATAATGAAGAAATGAAGCTTGAAGACCCCCATAACAATGAATTCTTTGCTTAATTATATTTAATTCATTTGTAATCCAGGTTTTATAAGGGTAGAGCTCAACTACCTAATTTATTTTTGTATGGTACCCACCACAATGGCCTCTTATTCTTTTGTGATTAGCTTTATAAATTGATTGATAATTTGTTTAGATTGTGCATTAAGTGGCATCCTTTTCCTAGTTTCTTTCTTGCTTTATGTATAGCCTGAATGTGGATTAGGCTCTTAGATAAAAATAAATCTTTTACCAAATCTAACAACTCAAAACTAAAAATAAAGAGCTCATAACCTCACCTAAAGCTTAGGTTTAAAATCAAGATAAAAGAATTAGCAACTCCTTAATGGATGAGTTCTTTTATAACATCATGCATAAATACATCTTATTTCACTCTTGATTGGAGGGCTTCCACCTTGCGAGAAACTTGGCTTGACCTTTGAGAGCCATGGTGAAAATACACCTCCTCCCTTCTCAGATTTTGGCCAATAATCTCATTTCTCATGCATTAGGCATATATGAATCATAGCTTGAGTCAAAATGATTGTCCAAAATGAAAATAAAATGAAATCTAAATTACATTAGATTTAGGTCATTTGAAACATGTCTTACATGATCTAGTCTCTTTAGGGAGTGAGGACTTAATCTCTTCTAAATAAATATGCCTAACTATCTTGCATAAAGCATATGACTTGCCTACATGAATTTAAAATTTAGGATGAGTTAATTACCACCCCTGTTTGTAAGTCCAAGTAGCGTGGTTTGTCCTCTCTTGTGGAGGCAAACCAATTCCCATTTTGCTTAGATTTAAGCTACCTCTCCAAAGCTCCCTAGATTTAGGTTGAGGTTGTTTCTCTTGTGGGCCATATAAATCCTCACCTCTTAGGCATTTCCATAATCTTGTGTTATGGAATCATAAGCCCTAAATTTCTAATGAAAAATTCAACTCAAATAAATTAAATCAATTTCAAAAATATAAAGCTCAACCATATGATAGTTTGAGATGCTCGCTAAGTTTTCTTGCATCATGGGCATCACTTAGTTATCTTTCTTTTGGCTTCGATAATAACTCATTCTCTTTGATCAATCTCATTTAATCTTCAAAAAAGAACTAATCGATTGATAGTCCTTTCATATTGAAATCTTTGAAAATAATGATCATTTACCTTAATCGAGAGTATTCCTAAGGGATCCCGTCTCTTAGGATGTAATTTGAGCCTCTATAGAACTTAATGAACCCATTTAAAATAAACCTACTTTACTTTTCATGTAAAGTAGGGAAGAATCTTTGGTACATATGCGACCCATTATCCTTAGGAGTCCTTATTGGTGATTAGGTCCAGGTGTGACTTTTATCTCTCGATATAGTACACCTCTCCTCAATGTTGTACCTAATCACCTTAATAAGAATATCTGCAAATCTACGTGATGTCCTAACAAGGTGTATATTCTTTTATATATTTATGTTTTCATTTATTCTTCTTTTCCTGAAAGGGAGAGGGGATAGATGAAGGCAAGAAATGTATAGAGAATATAATTATCTTCTAACCTCCTCTTTCTTAGTCTTCAAGATACTAAACTTTCTACATAAGACACTTCTGGATGAACACTTAACTTAAGCCCAAAAATTTAGAATATATAGATTAGGCCATGTTTTAGGGACCTAAAAAAATCATCACTATACTAAACCCAATCCAAATCTCAAATTAAACCTCAAATTCCAATTCATATTCCAAATCCAAATCTAAATTCCAAATCAAACGATTGAAGCCTTTAATTAAATCCTTCTAAGCCTTAAGATCTTATCCTATGGACTTAATCTAAGCTAAATTCAAATCAATCCAAATTCGATTGATTTTCTCCGAGATCAATTCAACCGCTCAATCATGTACCAAATCTAAATCCAAATCCCAAACCAAATGATTGTAACCAATAATCAAATCTAAAATCAAAATCCTCCTTAAAGCCTTATGATTGAATTCCATGAGCTTAACCAAATCTTAACCCAAACTAACCCATAATCAATGACTGAGCATGACTTGACTATTGGAGCTAAACCAAATTCAATTGATTATTTAACCCAAGTTGACCTAAATTGACCTAAAAGGCCAAAATAGGTCAAATCTAAATTCAATCCAAATTGATTACAACCAATGGCTCAAGTTCATTCCAACTTGACTATTGATCTTAACCAAAGCAATAATTGAGCCCAATTTGACCAATTGATCAACCTAACCCAACTTAGCCTAAATTGACCTAAAGGATCAAATTGGCCAAAATTCAAATTAAATCAAACCAAAGACACCAATACACTCCAAATAATCATTTAAATTTAACCTAACCCTTGGTTTGACCCAATTTGACCAATTAGTCATCCTAACTCATTTGACTCAATTTGACCCAAATGGATCAATTTGATCCAACTGAGTCAAATTGAGTCAAATTGAACCAAATAACATGAAATTTGGTTCAACTCACTTTTAACTCATTTCAAATCTTCCCAAATCAAATTTAATATCAAATGATCACTCTACCCTTAGGTTAAGGGTGTCACATAAGATAAAACACTCATAAATGGTCATTTATCTTCTTTGGTCACTTGGCACTCATTCATTAGTCCACTTGGGCTCCAAGGACCGACCAACCCAAGAGGTGGTTAGGTCAACCATGACTCATGGGGAGGTGAATTAACTTCACTTCCCCATTGGAATGCTTGGCAAGCAAGGACTCCCACTCCCCTTGCATTGGCTGCATTCTCACACCTTTCTCCACTCAAGTAAAACCACCTAGGATGATTTTCTGCCATTCTCAACCACCTGCCATAGGACATCCACTAGGGGCCAAAAATTAAAATGAAAGGGGATTTTAGCCAAAATCAAAAATGAAAAATATAAGCCTGAAAATTTCTTCTCGTACCCTCATTTCACTCTCCAAGAGCTCCCAAACTAACCAACAACCATTATCACTTTATTTTGGAGTGAAAATCATCAAAATCAAGTAGATTCTGGCGAGGAGGCTACGGCCATTGGTGGATACATCATTCCAAAGGGAGGCAAAGGTCTAGATCCATTCTAAAACTTCTTCTTGATTCAGGAGCGTGCTCGGACCATTACCGTCGTTGAAAATCATCCTCAATGAGGTAATTTTCAAGAATCATAGCCGGCCTTATGAGCATTTGTTTGTGACATTTTTTGCACGATTTTAGAAATTTTCTTTAAAAACCCTTGCATTTTTTGTATTTAGTCCCAATATGAAAATATAAGTTTTCTGGTGTAAATTGATTGGAAAACGATCCCATTTGATGAGATTTCGTACAGATTTTGCAAAAAATTCAATAATTCCATGACTTTGCAGTGTTCTTGTAAACTCGACAACTAGGAAGCCCATCATCCACTACGGATCAAGCGGTCCAATTTGGGTTAGATGATCTGCTTTTAGCCGTGGATCATCGGACGAATCGGACCAATCAATCCAGAATAAACCATTTTCAAGCTCATTTTACGATAACCATCAATCTTTATGACCTTTGTCTCCCTTAATTTTTTTTAGATTTATTAGTTAATTACTCTCTAACTTATTAATGCACATGAGCGAAATTAAATTGAGCTCATTTGTCATTATTTAATAGTGAGGAGACTTAGGGATTAAATTGGGACCTCTTTCCTAATTTTTTCTTAAGTCTACTTCATTTGGAAGATAGTTAACCCATGTGGCAATTAAGTTTAAGTTTAATTAAGTGATTAATGATTTTATTAATCTAATTAAAATCTAAAACAAATCATAACCTAATTAATCAATTCATAGGTAGATCTCTAGGTATTCAATAACCTAAATATATTTAAGGAAATTATGGTTAACCCATATGTGTGGAAAAATCATAAAAGTACTTAATTAAGTTTCTTAACTAAATTAATTATTAATTATGAGCTAATTACATTAGGTCCTTTCATTTCTTAGGATCATTGCAAGTTATTTTTCATGCATATCATGTTGGCTCATAATTATTTAATTAATTACTTTAAGGTAACATAGGCAAGTAAATAAAGTAATATGAGAATTTTTCATTATCCTTTGAGGGTATTTATACTTGAACAAAAGACTTTTCAAATTCTAAAAAATAAATAAATAAAAACTCTTCATGTTCTTTTAAAATATAATAATTAAAAAAGAAATTTATATTCTTATTTATATATATATATATATATATATATATATATATAATTTATCTTTCTAAAATAAGATAGAGAAGAAAAAATTATTCATATTTTAAATATAAAAAACTATTAATATTCCTCATTAAAAAAATTATCTCTTCCTCTCTCTCCCTTTCTCTCTCCACATCTCTTTCTCTCCGTTCTCTGTCTTTTCGTCTCCGTCTCTTCTCTCTCTCTCACTCTCTCTCACACTCACTCACTTAAATGAAAACAAAAGAAAGAAAAAAGAATGGTTCAAATCAAACACCACTAGGGGTGTGCATTATTTGGTTTTAACCAAAAAATCAATCCCAACCAAAGTTTTTGGTTTGGTTTTGAACTTAGTAATTTGGATTTTTGGTTTTAATTATAAAACTTTGGTTTTGGTTTTGGATCGGTTTGTTAAATAAAATTTTTGGATGGAACCAAATAAATCAAAATAATTATATGTAATACGGTATTATTAATTTATATATAATAGGCTTATCTATTATACACTTATTTTTATTTATTTTTTTAATACTCGATAGATGCTTTTTTTTAAGACCATTATCCAATTTTTTAAAATATTTTGGTCTTATAATATGATAATATGATTCATCAACTTCTAAGTTCATCATTAAGGTAAGTAAAAATTAGTTTAAAATATTTGTTTTGCGCAAGTAGTTAATTTTATTTTTTATTATATTTATGTTATTTTCTTATTGCTTAATCATTATACAATAAAAAATTATACAAATAATTTTAAATGTAGCCAACTTCGGTTTATCCAAAACCAAACCAAAATAACCACCAAATTAATATTCGGTTTGTTTGGTTTTGCCTTTTATTTGATCGGTTCGGTTCAATTTTTTAGGAATCCAAACCAATCGGTTTTAAAAATTTATCATCCAATCCATCCAAATCAATCAAATGCATACCCTAAACACCACCCATAAATAAAATATATATATATATATTATTATTAAAATAAGTTTTATATATTTATAAAAATTATCACTTTATATATATATATAAAAAATTAAAATCTTAATAATTTTTAAAGTGATTTTATTTTTTAATATATTTTTGGATGAAATAAGTTTTATCATTCAAATATATGGGGGTAAATGATATATTTCTCTAAAATTTATAAATCAAGCATGAATCTGAAGTTAAAGCATGTAAACAATCAAATTAAACGACTCAATGAGATGAGTCCACAAATGCTAGAATCGGGTCAAAGCGAGCCCAAATGAGTTCAAATTAAGCCCAAAAGTTATATATGAAAATTTTGAAATTATGACTGGATGATAAAATGACTTCCAAATTTGACATAGTCGAATCGGCACGAGGCGAATCCAGGCTAAGATAACTCAAATTGAATATCATTTGAATAATCAAATTACTAAAAAAATTTATCTATGATCAAATAAATCGATACGAACCGTGCAATGAAGTGTTTTGATATTTTGGCTACAATGGCCAAAATATCGCTCTCAGAATCCTATAAATAGGACATCATTCTTGTCAAGAAGGGAGGAATGAGCTAGAAGCGAATTTGAGAGAAAGCTAAGAAGAGCTAAAACTTTGAAGTTATCATTTTGTTGTCGTCATATTTATGTTGTTATTTGCCGCACAACAGTTCTGACCCAACTCTTGTATTTGTTGTAATATGATTATGAAATTCTCATTATCATGAATTCTCACATACAACCTTATAATCCGTGAAGAAGACTTAAACTCGATCAAAAGCGGACATAATGAAATATTTTCTTGGCTAGACAGTAATTTTTCTTCTCTTTCTGAGATTTTTTCACATAAAAATTCTAGAATTTTTTATTCTCTTTTCAACTATCTGTATGTGTGTTGAATTTTCTTATATAAATACAAAAGTGAAATTTTATTCTCTCTACATATATATATATATATATATATATATATATAATATATATATATATATATATATATATATAATCATAGAATATGATAATTCTAAAAATTTTATTTTTTAAAAATGTATATGGGTATTGGAGGTGGTATTAAATTCAAGTAGTTTGTGAGTGGACTCACTTAAAAATGGAGTGAGTTCACTCTCGTCTGGACTCCGGTAAAATAGCATCATGTGGCTCTCAAGTAATATATAACTATTGTGTATTGACTATGAAGTATTGTGTATTGATGTAATATTAACTACATTGTAATACATGACATCTATGTATATAACAATACACAACACTTTACAGTTAATACATAATAATAGTGTATTAGTTCAGTATCACATAGTGTTATATTATTAGAATCTGAATGTAGAAAGTTATACCCCGACTCCACACATAATATATATATATATAAAGAGAGAGGGAGAGAGATTGATTCAAGAGCATAATTTGACACTAACCAAAATTTTTTGAGAGATAAGGAGTCATTCCGAGATTTTATTTTCCACTATTATAGTTAAAATGAATTTAAGCTTCCATCATTTATTATGCATTAATGTTTCAATGTCTTCTTTTAAGTCTCCCACAACTTTATCTAATCATAGATTCATTAACTCAGAAGAATTTTGAAGAAATCTAGGAATCCAATTTTCATGCTCTAGTATTTCCTAATTTAACATTATTTAAAAGCTATAATTTTTTATTGAGCATTTACATGCCTATCATATAACTCTTATATATTTACATATCAAATATCTAAATCTTGATATTTACAAGCATAATATTTAATTATTTAATATCACATTAAAAATAGCACTACGATTATATTTTTTAAAAAATGAAAACACTTTTTTTATACATTAGAAATATAAATATCAAACTTTAAAAGTTAAGTGGTATTTCTTCTTAGCTCCCTGCAGTATATATTCGGCCCATTAAGCCCAGATATTGACGCAGTAATCCCATCTCGAACGGCGTACAAAAGAAAAAAAAAACATTAAATGGGCTAAGAATCATAGGCTGAGAGTTAAAGAATGGATGTTGCTTTATTTTTTTTTAATTTAAGGCCTCACTCCAACCCCATGGATCACATTAAAATAAAGAAGGATTTATACATCCACAAAATTATTATATATTTATATATTTAATAGCTAAAATTTGATATTTATATTTATAAGTTTTCACCAATACTTGAAAAAAAATTTACTTTTAATAAAATAATAATAAATATTTTTTTATATAATAGTGTTATATATCTACATTAAAATTTAAATGTTATATATATAAATCTATATAAATCATGTTATATGTATGACCCTAAAATAAATAATAGAGGTATAACTTTTATTCATAACTTCTTATTTAATCCATAAAAAAATAAAAAATAGTTCAGTTAATTTCCACTAACTCAAATTAATTATAGTTAATTTTGACTCAACCAAAAAATTAATTTAGTTTTTATTTTAAGTTCTATTAGTTAAATAAATTATACTTTATAAAAATTTCTGTGATCCATAGGCAACAAAAAAAATTATTATTTCGTGTGATTTTTTTTTATTTAATTTATGCGATTCACATTAAAATCTAGAATGACCTCAAATAATTAATTTCATCAGAAATTCATTTTTTTTATTTAGAAATTAGTGTGATTTTTTTCTATTCAATGTAAAAATATATATATTATTAAACTGTATTGGTGCATTGTTACCGATTTAATATATTTTTATTTAAATATTAATCTTTTTCTTATAAAAGGAATTATATTGATAAAAGAACCAAATCTTAATGAAAAGTCACATCATAGTTATGGGCATATTATATTTAAATTTTAGCTTTTTAGTTGAGACATCAATCTATAATGCTTGTCATATTCATCAAGATTTTAGCTAAATAATCAAATCAAATATAATACAAAACCAATTTAACAAATATAAAATATTAGATAAATTTTATGAACAATCACAAGAAAATAGATGGCATCATTTTTACGTGTGTATGTGTGTACGCACATACATGCATAAAAAGGCTTACTCGAAGAGCGGTGAAAGTCTTAATAAGAGATCTGAAAACTTGGTGCACCACTCTTGGCCCGAGAATATCGATATCAAACAAAGCTAATCCTTGATGTAAAAATACTTGGGGGGCTGCGTGATGACTCAGAACACTCAGTGAGTCATTTTCTGATCCAAGGAAAAGACTCTGTGAGTGCAAAAGCCCGAATATGAGATCTGAATACATTATGCATTGCTCTTAGCCTGAGAATATTGAGGTCAGACGAGCAACCATCAAGTCGAATTTATTCTACAAAATCAACAGTAAGATTGACACCTGGTGAGGTCGACAGCTAAACTTAAAAAAGATCAAATCTTCTAGTTGATAACTTAAACTATATAATACAAGATGAATTTTCTCCTCTAAAAATATTTTAGTGTTTATTATTTCTTATAATATTTAAATTTGTAGCCATACTAGTATTTATTGTGATTCACAACACCAAAAATATGTATGAATTGAATTTTTTTAATTTCCATGCTCATTTATTTACTTATTTTATTCATTAATGCATGATGATGATCACACTATTACTTCTTGTGATTCATGACATAAATTCTATCATTTTTATGATCATTTAATCAATTATTAAATATATAAAAAACTCCACAAATGATCTATATATATATATATATATATATATATATATATATATATATATATATATATATATATATATATATATATATATGTATCAAATATAATGGATTTGGACCCTCCAACTTTTTGAATGCTGACAGGTTAAAAAAAATCTTATTGAATTGGTGTGAGGTGCGATCCAACTTTCCTTTCTAATTTAACAAATTTAAAACATGAAAAAAACACTTTATAATGATTTTATTAAAAATGCATTATTCACATGTTTGATGTAAACATTTATAAAACATTTATAAAATGGAAGTAAGATGAAGGTAGCAATTAACCTTATGAAACACATTCTTTTTTTTTTTAATTAGTAAATTTGGGCTTGCCTTTTGATTAATTTAAATGGTTTGGTTTGGTTTCGATTATTTATTAAATAATTTAAATTTGTATTGGATTAATTACTTAGATTCAATTTAATTATGTTTAGTTCATTTTAATTTTAAATATTTTTTAAAGAATTGATCTAATTTAATTTGATATATTGCAACTAAATTAATAGGAAGGCTGCAAAGTAATAAAATTAAGATATATATATATATATATATATATATATATATATATATATATATATATATATATATAAGGTTTTATTTTATTTAATTTTTCTACAAAATTTTAAATATAAATCCTAATAATTATGAGAAAAAGACAAAGGAAGTTACATAATCAAAAGTAAAATTAAGGAGATATTTTAGTTTATTTAGCATAATTATTAGAATATTATGTCTAAGTTGATGCCAAATTTGGAGATATTATATTAAAAATATTATTTGACAAGAAATATGATTGTTTAAATTGAAAAACAAGAGCACAATTTCTTGTTTTGGGTTCATTTGATTGTTTAGAGATAGAAAATATTTTTAATTTAGAAATGATATAATTATTAGATTTATCATTTGGCTGTATCCATGTATTAAGCAAATTAAGATCAATTTTAAACTCTATTAAACATATCAAAATCTCATTAAATATAATAAATTTATTTTTCACATACAAATTCCACGAAATTAAAATATTTTTTTTAAATTAAATTTTTTATTATGATCCTTATAATCCCTAGTCCTATGGAAAATAAATAAAATATTATATATATATTTCTACTTTTTTAGTTTATTTATATTTTGATTTAAAATATAATATATTTGATGGTGATAATTATTTTTAAAGACATTCAAAATAATTTTTAAATATTTTTAAAATAATATAAAATTTTAAAATATAAATAAAATACTTTAAAAAGTACATTAAACAAACATGTTTTTAAAAATTACATTAAAATAAAAATCAAAAACACAAAATAATATCCATCAAAAATAGGCTCTTAAAATATCTAGATATTTTTTTGAATGTTTTTAAAAATAATATAATTTATTTTCATAAATTAAATATAAAATCACTATAAAAATATACTAAATAAATATATTTTAAAAATAATATAAAAAAAAAAAATAAAAAAAACACAGAATAAAATTGAACCCAAATATACCCTAAGTATCATACAACAAGAGTTCGGTCAATCATATAAAGACGAGTCACATATATATATATATATATATATATATATATATATATATATATATATATATATTCTGATAAATGAAAACTATTAATTGATTTATTATTTTATTTTTTATTTTGTTGAAGAATTATTTTCTACTTAAATATTTGTTTCTTTACTTGCAGGTAACAAACTCTACATAGCGTTGATGGGTCGGCGTTGCAAGGGGAAGCGTCCACACTCCACGTTTTAATATATTTCCTTTTTTCTTATTAGTAAAATAACATTATAATAAAAGGAAATTTTTTGGGTAATATCTATTTATAAAAAAATACTATCAAAGTATTTTTTTTATTTATAATAATTCATACGGAATTCTAAAGAACATATTAAAATTATAGCCCATTCTCTATTCTCTTTAATATTCAATAATTAATGATATATATATATATATATATATATATATATATATATATATATATATATATATATAAAAAATATATATATATATATATATATATATATGAAGTATGAAGAGAGAGAGAGAGAGAGAATTGATCTCCAAATATATTTATATGCCATTTGTGATTTGTTTAAAAAATTTTATTTAATCTTGTTTTTAAAAACTAAAGCAAGCCCATAAAACCTATATCTAAAAATTAAGGAAGATTTAGATGTATATCACATAATTCTTATGCATTTATATATCTAACACCTAAAATTAGATATTTACTTATCTAATACTTTTCTATACTTAAAAAAGTGCATTTCACTTTTAAAATGTAAGTGATGATGATATTTTTGATGTGATTATTAAGATTGGGATGTTATATATATGTAAAAAATTAAAATTTAGGTGTTTGATATGTAAATACATAATAATTATGTGGTATATATATGTAAATCCCCCAAAAACTAAATAATAAATTAATAAAATTAACTACTTTATCAATTTCAAGATATTATACAATTTATGCAAAGATAAAAGAAATATTATTAGAAAAAAAATGGTCATTGATGTTAAGCCAAATGCCATAGAAACTACATATTCTCTATTAAAATTGCAAAAATAGCACTTAAAATCTTCAAATTGCATGGGAAACGCTTAACTCCTCAAATATCAATATAAATTTTTTTTTTCTTTCCATTTTCAAGACATTGTGGATCTCTACGTTTCCTACATTTAGTATAGGGTCGATTTTACAATAAATCAAATATACATTATTATAAAAATAATGCTAAATAACTATTTTTTTGGTAAGGACACTATTATTTGGTCAAATTATTTATTGCACTTTATATTGTTTTTATTATTATTATGTATGGATGAGAAGAAAAATTGCTAAAAAAATGTATTTTTAATTGAGTAAAAAACAAAATAATTAAATTTTTATTAAATATTAATGATTTTGAACCCTTGGATAATATTAGGATATATCCACTTAAGTTTAGAGATATTCTCATTCATAGCACTAAAAGGCAAAAATGTTAATGCATAATGCCAAAGAGTAATCATATATGTTGTGATAATTCTTTATTTGTTCCTCCAATTCATATTTCTTGACTTATTTTCTTTAATAATTTCTTTTTGATGAATTTAATTTTCACTACATAAAAATATAGATTTTTTTTAATTTAAAACAACTATAATTTGTGACTAAAAATGATATAGACTAACTTAATATGATCTATATTCTGATCTAAAATGAAATAAATTCAATAATATCGATATATCATTAAAAATATATACTTGATTATAGATCTAAATGCAATATTGATGATGAAATCTTTTGAAATTAAGTTTAGAATTATTTGAACTCTAATTTTAATAAATTTATCATCAAATTAAACATCTCGAAGAAATAAGCTCAATAGCATAAAGAGTGATTCGATGTGAGTTCAAATTAGCTCAAATTAAGCACTTAACCATGATAAGCATCTTCAAAGCATTAATTAAAAGATCAAATAATTTATAAATCTTTCATGCTTATAATCAAATCGAGTAGCGTAATAAGAGAAATCAAATGAATCTAAAATCACTTAAATTCAACATCACTAACACATTAAAAGGCTAAAAAAAATTAAAACAAATAATTTGATAGATTGTTTTAGGATTTTGACTAAATTTAGCAACATCAACTCCCAAAACTCTATAAATAAGCTTAATTTTGAATACAAGCAAAAAGAGCTAAAAGTTAAGCCTAAGAGCTTAAAGTCAACCATCACCAGTAGTCAGCATTATTATTCATAGATTTTTTTTGCCTTACATTTATATATTAAAAGAAAAAAAATGAATATTTCTATCTTTGTAATCCCATCTTCCTAGTTGAAGAGAGTGAATTTATGTAATTTCTTTAATATAATAGATTATTTTTATTAAGTTAGGTCTTATGATTTTTTTTTTTTTTTTGTGTGTCTTAGATATTCCTTATGAGCTAAAATTGGATCCATGACTACATTTAAGAATTTTCTAGCATGTAATAATTATCTCTAATTGATATATCGAAAAAAAATTAATGTTAGTGAACATCTAATCATATATATTAAATTTCAAAAATGAAATAACATTTTACTAGTTTTATAAATATGATAAGCAATGTCATAAACATGAAACTATTTTCTTAGGGGCTGTTTGTGATCATTTTATTTCTATTTTTTTATTTTCATTTTTATATTATTTTTAAAAATATATTTGTTTAGAGTGTTTTTAATATATTTTTATTTTTTATTTTCAAAAATAAATAATATTATTTTAAAAAAATAGTTAAAATAACTTTTTGATGTTTTGAATATTTATAAAAATAGCAATTACAATCAAGTAAATTTTATTTTTAAGTAAAATATAAATAAAATAAAACAAAAATATAGAATAAATAATAATAATAAAAGTGATCCTTAATTAATAAATTTAATTTAATAAATTAAATGTACACAACTAATTATTACAACATAAAGATATTTTAAAGCTAATTTGATATATATATATATATATATATATATATATATATATATATATATATATATATATATATATATATATATATATATATATATATATATATGAGCATTATAAAAAAAAAAAGAAAATATAAACTCTTAATTAATTTTTTTAGGATATTCAAACTCTTTATTTATATTAAAAAACAAATTTTAATTAAATACTCACAAATTTGTGATATAATTATTATTTTTTTAATTTTCTCTTTTTAATTTTCTCTACATTACAAATTCTCAAACAAGTATCCAATGTGATGTCATCATTCATATAAAACTCATTGTCCACGTGTCAAATACATAAATAGCCACGTATCACCAACCTTGGGCCCGGGAAAGCCAATTGTATACGTAAAGATGCCATGATGTTACGGCCCGGAGACGTAATATCTCTTCCCGCTCTTTTCAAAAAAAAAAACATCTAACTCTCTATGCTTATCTCCGCATAATATTATTATGCTGAGAAAAGATCCACTCTCCGTACAGATTTACCCAAAAATGAATGGTTGATAAATTTCCGCATTGAATTTCTCTGCGGTGAACCGGGCGTCTTTTCTCGACTCTTTTTTTTTAGTATTTATTTATTTATTTTTGCATGTGATAGGAAAACCGTAAAGGTAGGATAAGGATAGGATGCCTTTAACGGCCGTTACGTGACGGCAAAGCAAAAACAGGTCACAAATAAATAAAAAAATTATATTATATCATTTAATAGTATGCCACGTGGCTTATCACTAAATTTATCTTATTTAAAAAATATTATTCCTGATAAAAATTTGTTAAAAATCGGGGTAAGGTTTCCCAAAATTTTAAATTTTATTATTTCAGTCTCAATTTAATGAATGAAAATATTTATATATATATATATATATATATATATATATATATATATATATATATATATTTATATTTAATTTTATAGCTTGTAGAATGGAATTTATTATTATTTAAATGAGATTTGAATATAATATTCTGATAATAAATTTAAATTTTAAATAATAAAAATAAATTAAATATATTAATCATGTATATAATTAAATTAATTATGATATGCAATATTAATTATTTTAAACAATTAATTAATTTATAGCTTTTATATCTCTGACATGAGTTGTCATAATTCATATAAATATTTATTAAATTAATGATTTTATTTTAAAAATTATCGGGAATATCTTTAATTTTTTTAGTACTTTATGTAAAAATCAAAATGAGCATTTTAGAGCTATTAAAATATTTATGTTTTTATACTGATATTGCCATTTGTGTTTTATATTCATAGTATAAATTCTTTTATTTATTATTATAATATATTTTAATCATTGAAGATATTTTTATTATATTACACTATTGCTAAATCAAAAAAAAAAAAAAAAAAAAAAAAAGGAAGCTTCTAGATGGGAGGCTGGTAGAGAAAATTAGACTGATTTTAAAATCATTAATTTTATATTTGCCAGTGAGCAATAATAATAAAAGTTAAATCACATATTCCGATATTATTTAACTATTTTCAATATATTAACTGAAAGCTGATTTTTCAGCTGACTAAAGCATTACTTAAATATATTTCGATTTATAATTTTTGTTAGTCACATAAATAATGAATTTTATTTTTATTTTATTAAGAATTTGACAGAATTTAAAAAATGTTTATATAAAATCCTATAAATATCTGTGGCAATTTTTTTAAACTAAGTATGGTTAGAAACTTAATTAGGTAATTAAGTATTATTAAAAAAAATTAAGAATAGGTATGCCATTAGTTAATGTACGCCATCGCCGACAGGCGTCACTGTTAAGCTACCTTAATGGACCAATTGCTAAGTTAATTTTTTTAAGGATTTGTGTGAGATAAGTACAAATTTAATTTTATATGAAGAGAACCAAGATTTTCATATAGAGTTACTCATCAAACAAAATCTTAATCCTTCAATTTTGTTCTTCTAAAAGTAGAGAGTAATAAACCTAGTTTAAAACAAAGAAAAAAAGTGCTTTAAACTTGAAATGGTTACACCGATCAAATAGTTTAATGGATTATCATAAGTTAACAAATTCATGAAATAAAATAATAAGTTCATTAACATAACCAAATTTAACGCGATATGACTCTCTCAAGTTTGTAATGAAACAGATAAACAAAACGTGATACAGACACAAAAGTATACTGTCCTAAACATCTAACGCCTCCTGCGTAATCGCACTCCCCAGTGTGTCGTGCACGGATGGATGATCACGCAAATTATGGCCTCTACCGCAAGATCCTCGTAGCGCCATATCATCTGATTGGAAGATGGGCTGCGACTTATATAGTGATATGGGAAGGACATCGATATGTAGAAGGACCGGATCGGAAGTAGATGACGCTCCACATGGTGTGCAATACACTCATAGTAATCGAATATGTGTCACCAATGTATACACTCATCCGTGTCTCGCATATCACTACTATCAACACATCCAGTGGGTGATCATCCACGCCTGGTATGGTCGAAAGATGTCTCGAATGCCTGATATGCTCCACACAAAAAAATAATATGTAAACTTAATACTTACATAAATATTGAATTTATATGAATACTCATATCAGGACTTACATAAATACGCTCCACGGTGCTGATAGTAGGGTCGGAGGATCTGTGTATGCAAATACTGAAGCTCACACCTAAACCACATGTATGACTAATAGATGTCTTCGCCCACATCCTCATCTAGCCCTCGACAGGCAATCCTCGCCTCTCCCAAGCAAAGAATGTGTGAATGATGGTAATCAACCCGCCGACATCATCGCTTTACCACTCGACCCTTTTGAAACTAGGTCAACTGGGCTACATCTACTGGAATAAGCCAATCAGCATGATTTATTGGTCACTCAACCCTCTTCCTAATAAGAGACTCGAACCATATGTTTGGAGTGCCGATAGATTCATGTCATCAACGACTGCATCACTGCACATATAAGAAAATTATGTTAAAACATAATCGATTCAGATATTTGAAGTAAAGTGTTATCTGATCCAACTTTTTCCGCAGTCATCTAAATTTCATTTTTTGTACAACATTCATCATGTTGCATGAACATACTTCATTCCATTTGCAATAAAATAGTTTAAACATATATAAGTATAATTTGAAAGCAATTAACAATACATACCTCAAACAACGCTTGAGACCAACAAGCTCGTGAATATGGAACATGAGACTTAATACATGAATATGCTCAAGCCCAAATCAAGGAGATGTAGCAACCATGTTGGCCATGTTGTTTCATGTCGGCCGCTCCCTATATAGATGAAGAAGCTCTCACCCATAGATCATGCTAAAGGAAGGTCATCCGTGGTAAATCTGCATTCTAACCAAGTATCGTAATAAGAAGTAAAATAAAATAAAATTTAAGCGCAAGTATGGAAGAACTCCTCGCAGACCGGTGTATGACTCCTAGAAAGTCCACGAGCCACCTGATATGTCAGCATGCGTGCTTGACCCATCCCGAATGTCGACTGACTGGATCATCGGATCATGATACATCACGTGGGGTGTCATCCCAAAAAATCATCGCAATAATCAGACCAGGTGTGCCATCTCTTCCCCCCGCCAATCACAATCGGGCCTATGATAGGTGGCCCATCAACCCGAGTCCCAGGATCATCGCCACGCCCCGGAGGCGCCGCATCTCTCAAAGCAAGGTGGAAGGTATTGTGCGAGACCATCTCAACCGCGAAGAAGAAATGATGATCTAGATGAAGCGTGATTAACCGCAGCCCAGCTTCTTAAGATCTAATCACGACGCTGATGGGCCACCTTCAAAGATAAGCAAGTGATGCGCTCAAGTACTCTGAAAAAAAAATGTCACTAACAAATAAAGGTAGCAATGCGAAATAAAAAATAAACTCACTTAGATTATCGGGGTGATGTCACCACCCATGGAGGCAATGCGGATGAACCTCGCCAGTGTAGTTCCAATGGTGGGTGGCCTCCCAAGATGGCTACGGCCGAGGTCTAGCTGGCGGGCGGTGCTCCTCGCCATCGCACGTGGAAAAGAAGCAAATATAATAGTGTTAATATTGTAAAATCTAAATAGAGCGATAACTAGAAAGAGAAAGATAAGCATTATCATGTAAATCTAACACCTATAAGTAAATGGGAAAATGTACCGCCGATTAATATTATGAGGGCAACGATGACCCGTAGTGACTTGTTTTGCATATGCTACAAGTTCGCATCGCTACCTACATTTTCATCCATTGTGTTTTTTGAATCTATTCAGTTGGCCTAACCTTGGAAAGTTAGGTGGTCAACGCGACCAATCCATGCTCTACAGAGATGACCAATCGAATGATCCGGTAGAGTATGAAATTCATTTATGTATGTTATACAACTGATAGAGTGTAGACACACACGAGATGGTTCAACCGAAATCTCAATGCAAAGAATCACATGTGGGCATGAACAATGATATATGATCGCTCGCCACAATTACAATCACATAGGTCATTATCAGCAAATCAACTCAATGATCTGACCAAAAAACCCGCAATGTTTGATATTTACGTGTTGGAAATGCCTACTCCCTTCGATGTTGTAAGGTGGACATCCTTTGAATATAACACAATGACTTCCTCTGAGTAAAAAGTGGATAAGCTTTCATGAACAAGGCTACTAAGTTGTAATATAAAGGATTAAAGCTGAATCGAAACCACGCGCTGTTGGACACCATTAAAACACTCAGATGCATTCGTCATCATTATCCCATAACGCATACCACCATCGTGCACAAGGGACCATTTAACAGGGTCACGCTCTACAAGCCAATTGTACGCTTCTTCTTTAACATTTTTAATATCTAACATTAAACGGTTGAACTGACGAATATCATCAGTATTACCTGACATATACATCTTTTGGCATAAAAACTCAACATCACCAATCCTCAAACTGCGTACGACCTTTTTAAAATTTTCACGCAAATGACGCAAACAATGCCTGTGAGCTGCCCATGAAAAAATCTCTTTGCATCCACATAAGAAACTAGCATGTTTATCAGATATTATGCATAAATCACGTCTAGCAGACACTACGGGCAACACATCATGAAAACACAGCAAGAACCACAACCATGAATCAACATTCTCGGACTCCACAACAGCAAAAGCTAGAGGAAACAAACCATTATTGTGCCGATTCCTACATAATGTGTACCACGATACTTGCCCAATAAAAAAAGTACCGCCTAAGCTCAACACCGGTCTAGCTACTCCATCCCATTATTGAAGGTCCAAAGGCCCAAAAAAGTCTCAAAATGCAGTGGTAGATTGAATTGTAGACCGTACTGTAAAGTACTACAACTGATTCCATATAAAGAGAGTCTATGACTCTTCCACCGGCCGAATATTACTTTTTTTTTTTACGCCGCATCCCAAGCTTTCATATAAAACTTTAACATTGAATTTTGACTCCATTCTACCTATAATCTCTAGCTGATCAATATGCTCGATCACGTATGATGGTATGCTATAAATTTTGAACTATTGTCGATGACCGGATGCACTATCGATTGACACATCTATGATTTTCACCAACTCTTGATATTCTCCAAGCACCCCCTAAGCATCTGCTGTTGCTACAATACAAATGCCACTTACAGGACCTTGTAGGACTATCGTGCTGTACACATACAACCGTGTAGTTCTTCTGGTTAGAGATAATTATTTGGAATTGAACATTATTTACTATGCACCACCCAACAACAGTAAATTGCAAACTCCGTTTACTTGGGAAACACATACTTCAATAAGTCACTTCAAATTTCAATTTCATCTATTAGGCGTTTAGGATGGGTCAAAGTAAACATCTCTCTCGTAGTTTAACATCCGGACATACGTTGTGGACAACATATGACTTTGTCAATAGAAATGAGTGATTTTTCAAGATTATGACTATATTCTCAAGACGATTTTAACCGACCAAAAGCCATCATCACTAATATCCGCCGCATCACTACTTGACCCACTACATACCGATACTTATCTTCGAGCAAAGACTGGCATACGGTTCATCAATGATGATACATCGCCACCGCCATATAACTTATAAGTTGAGCAACAAATTATCATATTAATTATTACAAGTATAATCAGATAATATTGACCATATACTATATGGGAATCAACTCATCAAAGCTGCGTTGTATCCCCAGAGGTGCTTATGCGATGAAATCTGTATGCATTAACGATATATCTCGACCTTACTACCGGATCAGCTGATGTGGATGCAATATTAACATCGTCCACTTCGACATACAACACCAACATCCGACGGAAGCTTCATTTAACTCGCAAACGCGCCGATATTACATACGCTATAAATCCGCCATCCACCTGATAACGACTATTAGAGTGACCGTGGATGCTCGGATCAATGTGCAAGATTCTCATAATTGGCTTCTAGTGGCCGACGCAAACCTTAACCGGATGATTTACCTCAAATTGGATCAATCGATCGATACTTAGTTCTCTCCATAGAAATGATCAAATAAACAAATTCTCTATTCATTCTTGTCAAACAAACTATATAGCTACTTAACACGAATACGCATACAACTTAAATCCCAAACAAAAGTTTAAAATACTACTCAAATTCCTACCATACATACTCATTACTTTATAAATTGATAAGTAGGGATTTACTGAGTTTATAAATAACGATGGGGATGTACGAAAAAAATAAGTCAAAGAAAATTTCCTAACAAAATGGAGCCGTTAATCGGAAGCTAATGTTGGCTTCAAACCGCTATATGAGAGAGGAAAGTGTCAAACACCGTAATGCGGCCGTTCAAACATTGAGCTTCCGACGGCCGATATATCTCCAACCTATTGGTCTCTGATTGAAATAAACTTATTTTTCGGTCTTTGCATAATAGATGGCCCGAATATTATGGGAGGCCGAGCCGGTTTTTTTTCGACTTCGCTCCTTGTGAGGGACGATTATCATATTCTTAAATTTTTTAATAATATTTAATTACCTAATTAAGCTTCTAACTATATTTAGTTTAAAAAAATTGCCAATATTTGTTCGTTGTCTTATTCAAAAATAATATTAGATTTGCAATCAATTTACATGGTGCTTGAAAAATGAAAATTAATTTTTTATAAATATTGTTATATATATATATATTTGTTTTTGTTTTCTTCTGTCGGGAATCTCGGTTGATAACCCAGATTGGCTGCCCCATTCACGCCGTTAATTGATCGCTAAGATTATTTTACAGCCAATCCTCTTGTTTTTAATTACTATCTTTTAGGATGTCATATTTGTTAATTAATTTGGTGATTTTATGAAATATGATCTGCAAATTTTTTAATAGTTTATTATTATTATTATTATATATATATTTACAAACATATCAAGAGAGTGAAATAACTATGAGAGTAACATGACCATAGTTAATTATGCTAAACAAAACATTTTAATATGCATTTCATTGATAAAGAGAGATAATTTAATATATTAATTTAGAATTAAGATCAACATACAAATTGATGCAAGAAAATAATAGGAAACTTGTGATTCTTTAATGTCAATAATTTATTTAAAAAATTAAAAATTGGCCTAGACAAATTAGAATTAGAAAAGATTGAAGAAGTCATCAGGGTAACATAAGGTTTAATATTATCGAGAAAAGCCATATGTTATGGTAGAGTAGATAATATAAAAGAATTAACGAGGATGATGATGATGAAGGGTGGTCTAAAAAAATTTTCTCTTAAAAGGCAAGATTTAGCTAAACAGTTAAAATCAAAGGGTGATTAGAAGATATAGGAATATGAGGGCAAACTTATGGGCTATTTGAAACTGGCCTTCTCCTAGAAAGAGAGGTAGGGAGACCTAGATAATTGAGAAAGATAAACCACTAAAGTATTTCAAAAACATTATAATGATCAATTAGAATATTTAGAAAACAATTGCAGTGACCATAACTCATATCCCACATGATACCCCAATCATATGAGAAAGATGGCGATCGACTTAGATTTCATTCATATGAGTTAAAAGCTTCACAACCATTCAATTTTAACGACTTTTATATCTTTGAAATTATGGGTATCAAAAGATAGCTTTGAATATAACTTTGAATATTAGGAGTTCTTTTAATCTTGGAATTAGCTTTAGAGTATTGGTTTAATATTTTGAGTACTTTGAGATTTACAATTTGTTTTGAAATTTACACTTGATAAGATAAAAATGTATAATATTGATTAGATGTCTCTATTAAACATGGATGTGCACATATATGGGGGATTGCCTCCACCATCACCCCACCATGGGTTCATCAAGCATGCCCCATTAAAACTAACACCACTTAGGCATTAGAGAATGGCAATTCAATTTGATATGTCATGCTTGGGTCTTGACTTTAAAGTGATCCAACCTAAATATAAATGAATTGAGTAATATATTATATAGGTTAAAATATTTAGCATAAATTTAACTTGACCCAAATCCACCTAATCCAAGCTTATTTAGCATAAATAGTAATTGGATTAATTTTGAGTTAAATTTAGTTTATTTGAGACAATTTGAACATAGCTTGAATAATAAGCAGGTTTGCAACTTATATCTAAACAAACTCAGATAATAAGTGGTTCAACCCAAATTTGAATATTTTGAGCTAGATTAGATTTAATTGTCACATCAATTCTGCTATTGATGCCCTCATAAAGTACTTTATCTAATCATGCATATACAAGTTTGTTAATTTTATTATAAACCAATTGATATATGTGAAAATTTTTATAATAATTTAAAAAAATGAATTTTAGAGAATCTAAATTCAATTATTTCACTCAGGGGCTCTTTGATTGCCTGAAAAATGAATATAGTGTAAAAGAATACAATATATTTGTATTACTTTAGATTGTTTGATTGAAAATTATACAAATACATGAGTTTACATTTTCTATTTGGTAAAATAAATATAATGTAAAGTATTTTTGAGGTTGTGGGTGGCGGAAGCGATGACGTGGCGGTATGGTTGGCGCAAAGAATAACACTTTACATTATAAGACATTCAATACGCCAAGAATGATTATTTCAATGTATCTAAATACATTCTTGTTGTGCTAAAAAATATTAGAATAAAAGTTTACGCTTAAATTTTATGTGAAATCCGTCGATATTTGAAAAGTGAATAAATTATATGATTTTACATGAAAAATCCCAAAAGAGGAAAATCATGCCTAAGCAAAATCATTATATATCTATTTAGTACATAGTCCAACATTCTAATCAGAGAAAGTTTGACAAGGGAATCCATAAGTAACAAATGGCGCTAATGGTTAGTAAAGCTTATTAGGTGATGGTGAGTGGTGGTCTAATGCGCATGATGGCGGTGATAACCGGAGGAGATGGCGATAACGATGGCCCTGCCGGGCCCGACATGATGATAGGTGGTGGTGAGGCGAAGAACCGGCTGGCCAACAAGAAGAGCAATCGAGTGGATAAGCCGAGCGGGAATGGTGAAAAGTGGTCAGCGGATGAGCATGGTTGGCGCGATGATGAGATGGTGGTCAGGCAAGGAGGCCTAATATCGCCGCTGGAGGTGTTAAGATTAGAAGAGCCAGGATCACGATTAGCTTTGAGGATCTTCAAGCCGATCTCTCTTCACTTTTCAACCTCGTGAAGAATGAGGGTTATTCGGAGAGAATGTATTTTGTAAATACATGTAAAATCTAACACTCCATGGATCAAAAATGATTCCCTTAATCATCTGATATATTTTGTGTATTTGAATGCTCAAATGAAGTAAGAATCAAGAGACATTGGGCTTGTTAAATCTAGCTCGTCAAGACGCTCGATTTGATCATAAACACTCCATATTTAAGAACTATTTAGAGATTTAACGGATATCCCAGAGTTTCCAATGATATTTTGCTTGATCTCATTAATTTCAACTTACATTACTTGCTGATATCAAGATTTTCTAGTAGTATTTAGCATATCAGTTGTCACACTATTTTTGGATGACATTATCTCAATCATCCAAAAATATATATGTCAAATACTTTAAAATAGCAAATTCTTTAATAAAATTTGTGGGGTCCATTAACCATATATTTTGAGAGAACAGATATTCATGGGAGCACAAGATTATGATCACCAAAGCGGCCGTGGATGTATCTGTACGCGGTAGATTTGAGGTTATAGACCCATCCGCACTTGGGCGCTTATAGGCAGCGCGCATGAGCGCAAGGGACGCGAGCATGCACATATGGGTCGCGGGCGCATGCCGCTGGCAGCGCCGCACGCTAATGGCCTGCCGGAGCGATGAGGATGCTCGCATGCCGTTAAGGGTTTTTTTGTCTATTTTCTTCCGTTTCCGCCCATTTTCACCCATTTTTCCTATTTTTTTTATTTTTTTACTTTTTTTTCCCTATAGGGGGTCTATAAAAACCCCCTAAGGTCAATTAAGAAGACATAAATCCCATATGCTCTGGTGTTCCTCTGTATTTGATGAAAAATCATCTAGCGGAAGTTCAAGGGCTAGGGTAAAAAAAAATTTCTTTCCTTTTGTCAGTGAAGTTCTGACCTTCTTCTTAAGAGAAGGTCATTAACTTCTTGATCGGCCCAGAAGCTAAGAGGCTCCGCCCTCAAAAGAGACATCAACCCTTGTTGGACCGAGTTCGGGATCAAGGTCGTATACGGCAGGCTGATTTTCTCCAAAGAGCGCCAACTCTCGCCGTAAAGGGTTGAGGTGATCAAGGCCTGTAGTTCATATGTGAGGCTCGATTTTCCTCGAAGAGGCCAAGTTTCTCGGACCGGTGGTTCGGAAGCCATCAAGGCCCGTAGTTCATTCGACGAGGCTCCAGTTTTCCCTCGAAAGAGGCATCAACTGTCCTCATCGGGCCGACCGGGTTCACAGGCGATCAAGGCCCGTAATTTCTACTTCTTCTTGTAGAAAATTGGATTTCTTAAAACTCCAATGGATGGTTTAACAGTTGACAACTGTCAAGATGATAGGAAAACATCAATTAGGATCGAATTCTCCATGATGTTACTTGATGCCGTTAACTTGCATGGAAGGGATAGAATCGAATTCACTGAGGATTTTTGACTCATCCGAGGTTGTTTGTCAAAGTGTTACTTGATGACATTAACCTGCATAGAAGAGGGCGAATCAAATCCGCTGAGGATTTTTGACCCATCCGAGGTTGTTTGTTAAAGTATTACTTGCGATGTTAACGTATGGAAGAGGTCAAATCAATCCGCCGAGTATTTTGATTGTCGAGGTTGTTTGTCGAGTGTTTCGATGACGCACGTATGGAAGAGGTCGAATTGAATCGAGAATTTTGACATATCCTACGTTGTTTGTCAAAGTGTACGAGCGTTAACTGCAAGAGGTCAATTGAATCGAAGATTTTGACCTATCCGGTTATTTATCGAGTGTTATCGATGACGCCAACTTGTATGGAAGATGTCAATTGAATCCGCTAAAATTCTTGACTATCCGAGGTTGTTTGTTAGAGTGTTACTTGAGGTTAACTATATGGAAGAGGTTGAATTGAATCGGGATTTTGACTATCGAGGTTTGTTTATCGAGTATTCGACGCTAACGTATGGAAGAGATAAAATCCGAGAATTTTTGTCCGGGGTTGTTTTTTTCAAAGTATTACTCGATGATGTTAACATGTAAAGAAGAGGTCGAATTGAATCCACTGAGGATTTTTGACCATCCGAGGTTGTTTGTTAGAGTGTTACTTGATGACGTTAACTGTATGGAAGAGGTCAAAATCCGTGAGGATTTTGACATATCGAGGTTATTTGTTGAGTGTTACTGGCGACGCAATGGAAAGAGGTCAATTGAATCCGAGGATTTTTGACTGTCGTTATTTCTTTTGATGAAATTGTTGATTTGTGTTTCCTAGGGCACTCTTACATTTTCATGTGGATTATTCAAATTATTTTCGATGGGCATTAATAGCCTCATCGTTGTATTGCTTCCATGGTGAACAAAGTCGACATATGAAGGGATCGCATCTACATTAAGGACAGTAGAAGACCGTGAGCTAGGAAAACTCCTCTTAGTAATTCGCACCCGGGTATTTGGCGAAGCTTGAGGAGAACCTCGGAAGTATTTTATATGTGATTCACCTTCATTTTGATGGATGCCTGAGAGATGAGAGAAATCTTTAATGATCCTCCAGTTTGCTATGAACTGTTCTACAAAAATCTTGGCGAGTTCGCCAAAGGTATGGATATATCCACTTGGAAGGGAGTAAAACTAAGTGCGGACTTGACCCTTGAGCGTGATTGGAAAAACTTAACAAAGTAGTGTTTCAGGAGCTCATCGGATATACATGATGGTTCTGTAATGATCGATGTGTTCATATGGGTAGTTTTCCCATCATAGGAATCGATGCTCGGAAGCTTGAATCCTACGGGAATAAGATGTTGAAGAATAGAGATTTCAGCGTAGGGGAGGATGATTTAAGGTGAAATTCATCTCGCATTAATCGTTGTCAAACTACAAGCAATAATTGTTGGATTAGTAATCAGTTGAGCTGCAAGTGATGGATCAGTGGAACTAGTAGTGTCAAGAAAGTCAGTATCACGATCTGGAAGTGGAGGAACTTCAGTTTGATGGCGAGAAGGCCCCTTATTAACATTTTGACCTCCTCTGGCTAACGATCGATCTTGGGGAGATGTGTTTATTATGGTAGTGGTTGTCGTGTTCCTTGTAGAAGTCGGATTATCTCATTTTGAGACTCTTCCATTCGGCGCACACGATCTTCTAGAGATGTTGACTTTCACCGACAGGTCATGCCTATCGGGGGAAGTGGGCGAAGCTTCGCTGTTGAAGGATTGGTTTCGAGAGTGAGGAGCGGAGGCCCGTGCTGAGTATCTTTATAGCCATAATCGGTGTTGAAATTGTGATTGAGGTTCTCTTCCGACGCCCAAACCTGTTCTTGAAAACCAGTTAGAATAAAGTTTACGTTCTTGTTGTGAAATCAACACACACAATGTGATATTTGAATAAGTGAACAAGAAACTCTAAGATTTTAAGTGAAAAACCGAAGAGAGGAAAAAATCACTTAGCAACAAAATTTTTTATTATATATCTATTAGTACATAATTTTCCGTCTGATTACAAAATCAGATATGAAGCGAGAATGAATCAGAACAATAAATATATGTAATGGTATCAGCAATTTGTTGGTTGTGGTGATGGTGAACATGGTCGGTCACACGATGGGCATGGTGATGACCCGAGATCCGTGAAAATACCGACGAATGATGAAGACGATGATGATCAATGGTTGACGTGCGGTGACCGCGGATGGGGATAAGACCGGTGGTTGATAAACGACGATATGGTGGTATGGCAATCGATGCGGTGCGCAGCGACGCGGTCTACAACGATGACTAATACGATATGATGACCGAATGCCGAAATGGTGGTGACGGCATATGGCGTGGTTGGCGTGACGCATGGTGGCAACCGTCAGTGGTAATTATATGCTGGGATCTTCGAGCTCTCTCTTTTCTTTTGCACCTCTCATGAAGAAATTTATTTATGTTAGAGAGAATGCATTTTAAATATATGCAAAATCAAACCACTCCATCGATGGCTCAAAATGATGATCATCGATGTATTTTGTATTTGAATGCTCAAATAATCAAGAGACTCCATTAAATCCGGCCAGACGCTGATTTGATCGTAAACACTATATTTAAGAACTATTTAAGGATTTAACGATATCTCGAGTTTAATGATATTTTAAGTCTTGATCTCGAGTTTAAGGATCAGTTTGGTTATGGCATCAAGATTCATGCTTCGACTAGTAGTATTTTTAATGTCATATCAATTACATTACTTTGAAATTTTATTTTGTATCATGTCAACAAAATTTTTTTTAAAAAACTCTTCATTTATTTTTGATTTTACACCCAAAATTCATTAGTCCGAGTAACCTTAAATTTTATCCTTTATAATTTATAAAAATTTCATGGTGAGGAACAAATTTAAAATATCTTAAATTTAGTGAGTCTTCTTATTAATGCTAATAAATTATTATCATTTAAAATGTTTAAACAAATGTCATAATCATGATTTTTTTTTTCCACCCATAACTAGAATTCTTAACTGCCCGGAACATTTTTCAGTGCAAGAACCTATGGGCCCCACACAAAAAAAAAAATCAATCTAACCAACGCATAGCGTCGGCTATAGAGTTAAAAAGCACCGTTAAGTCTTACGGTTGGGATCATATAAGAACCCAATGGAGTTCATATAGTCGGCCCAAGCCGAAGGGGTGGATGGATTCCAGGAGGCTCGCCGCCTGCGAGGATTCCGGCATGAGGACTGCTGCGGCGGAGGCCCTGGAGGCCACTGTGAACAGGATGTGGTCTGAGGATCGAGAAACGAGGATGGATGCGGCGAGGGAAATTCGCCGGCTGACCAAGACGTCGGCGAGGCACCGCCGGCACCTGTCCGGCGCGATAGAGCCGTTGGTGGCGATGCTGCGGGATGAGAAACCGGAGTGTGGGGAGGTCGCCATCCTGGCTCTTCTCAATCTCGCCGTGAAGGATGAGAGGTGATTTGGGCTGTGGGTTTTTCCCTCCTGAGTCGGTTTCTACTGGTTTGATTGGATTTTTGCTGATTTAGGTTTAATTTGTTTGGAAAGGGGGTAAAGTATAAATTATTTTTGTTATGATTGTGTAACATTGAGCTCTATAGGCTTTCTTGAATGATAGCTTGAAGGAATATCTTGGGTTATTGCTTTGATTTCATAAATTGATGCAGATGATTTGAGTTTTATTGAATTGGATTCAATCTTTTGATTTTGAGTACCAATAAGCCTGACATGTGAAACCGGAGTGCTGTTTGGCTGCCATCCTTGCTCTTCTCTTTCTAGTTCTCAAGGACAAGCGGTGATTCCGTTTGTATATTTTCCCTTCTTGATTGCTTTGTACTGGTTTTCTATGGATTTGTTTTTGGCAAAGTTGAAATCTCAGTTATTATTACTGTAAAGGATTGATCTCTGTTATGCTTTTTTTTCTTGCCTACTGATTTTGAAGCAATTTGTAAATTCTTTTTGGTCTATAATATGATTTCGGTTGTCATACATATGATTTGATTTTTTTTAGCTTGAATTTGGAAATTCCTTTTATTTTGACATGTTAGCTTGAATTAGATTCAAGCTTTTGATTTTTGTTAATATTTAGCTGGATAAAATCTTTTTGATATTATTCACACTCGCCAGGCTCGATCTTGGAAGGAAAAACTACTAAATTTTGTTACAAGTCCTCTTTTTTTGGGGACTTATAATCAAATATCATCCCAAATCTACGCAGACCCTTTGGCACAAGTCTTGAACATATGACCATCGCAGGAAAAGCCAAAGTCCCCAATCATATAAATTGATGGGTTGCATCTTAAACCCTCCTTCAGTTTACTGTTATATTCTGATATAACTTAGAGGATACTAAGAGAAAGGCCAAAGAATCATCTTCTTTTTCTTCCTTTTTTTTTTGTGAAAATTTATGATTATACTTGCTTGCCTTGTTTTGTGGAAGAAAAAAAAAATTGGGCAAGGATATTTTGATAGAAAAAAGTCATTAAAGGTTATAATCATTGAATTTGCTTTTAGAAGAGTATAAAATATGACTAATCAATTAGGGACCTTTTGGGATCACTTTTGTTTTATGTATTTTATTTTATTTTTTTTATATTTTGATTCAAAATAAATATTTGGTGATGATAGTTGTTTTAAAAATACTCAAAACACCTAGAAGTTATTTGAGTGTTTTTAAAAAAATATGTTAATTGTTTTAAGCAAAACATTTTAAAAATACATTAAATAAACATGTTTTTAAAAATAATATAAAAACAAAAACAAAATTGAACCCAAACAAGCCCTTAGTTTTTATATTGCACTTATTTCAACGTAAATTTAATGACTAAATTTTTTCCTGATCCTGACCAAAATATTCTATGCTTTGGCCATGAGATCCTCTTTGAAGCTATGGAAGAGAAGCTAAGGTGCTGTTCACTAAGAAATTATTGTAAGTTATAATAATGAGATGATTTAAGCAAGAGGTGACTTTTTTTCATTTTTTTTTTGGCCACATAAATCCATTGTCATGACCATTTTCTTTTTTATGTTAAGAAGGTCATGCCTCCAAAGACTTGGTTAAGATGTATAAAAATGATCAGTATCTTGAATTAAATGAGAATTTTATTGGTCTTTATAAGAATTAGTTGCTAGTTTAAGGCTTGTTTAGTTGTTGTTTGTTGTACTAAAACTACTACTTTGCTACATTTGTCATTGAAATCCATTCATAACCATTTTCTTTTCTTTTATTGCACTTCATCATGCCTCCACATGGGGATTAATCAAGTAAAAGATAAATCATAATTTATTGGTCTTTATAAGAATCTAGTTGCTTTAAATGCAAGCTTTAGAACTTTGTATTAGTCTGATTAAAGGCGGATTACTTCATAAAGATGCAATTAACCAAGCTTTTTGCTGCTATTGATAGGTAAAACATGAAAATTGATGATGATTAGTGGGACCTTCATGCTTAAATGCAGAGCAACTGTTTCTTCTCCATATACTGATTGAAAATAGGTGACTAATCTGTGTCAAATGATTCTTTTCTCTTCTAAATGTGATGGTACAATTAGCTGAAGTTCACCTATAATTTGTACCATCCCTTCATAGTAAAATATTCTTCCTTTAATGTCATCAGCTAAAGGAACCTTCTGAACTTTAATTTGTATGGTGATGCCTGATATCATTTCATTTTCTTTGGTACTCCTCTTTTAAACTTTAGACATAAAACTTTACTTTTGTTTTTCTCTCTCAATTATGATATATTTCTTTATTTGTAAAGATTCATCCAATTGTAAATTCTTCGATGTTTTGTGATTAAGAATGTGAATTATGAAGTTTTTTCTTGATTATTTGTTTGATTTGAGGACAAATTATCTTACATGTCTTGATTTGATTGGATTCGTTTGGTGATTTAGAATGGTGAAAAGAAATAATACAAGTTCAAGTTGTTGTAAAACGATCTCTCTAATTTCTAACTTTTTTTGAAGTCCTCATTTGATTTTGGTTCCCATTTTCTCTTAAGTCGAGCTAGTTTTACCTAGACTTAATACTTTCATAGAGCTTTTTTAGAAGTTCTCATAAGAACTTTTGATTATTATCATTTGTTATGTTGTGGAGTGTGATTGATGCCCTATAAAGAAACATCTTATGTAAATTTAGTCATGGATCGACTCATATTTGTAAGGGCATTTTGAGATTTCATTGTAATTCTTGTTGGTTCTTTATTCTCATTGTGGGGGGTGGCATCAATATGTAATTGGCTTTGGGGGATTAAGCTTTTTAATTCTTTTGTTAAAACTTCAACATCATAGTGAAATCTACTACGACGATAACAATTGGGAGAATTTGTAGAAAAATATTGATTTATTTTATGTGTTTATGATGCTTCCATTTATTCGATTCGAAGTAGATCTCATCTAACTCTTTACATCATTACCAATTTGCTATTTCAAATTGCAGGAACAAGATCAAGATTGTCGATGCCGGTGCACTCGACCCTCTCATTGGCTTCTTGCAATCAACAAACTCAAATTTGCAAGAGTACGCCACTGCTGTTCTCCTCACCCTCTCAGCCACTTCCATCAACAAGCCTATCATCAGCTCCACCGATGCCATCCCTCTCCTCATCAAAATTCTGGAGAACGGGAACCCACAAGCAAAGATTGACGCAATCATGGCTCTCTATAATCTCTCTACAATCTCCACCAACCTCGAAACTATCCTCAAATCACAAACAATTTCCCCATTGATCACAGTCCTCAAGAGCTGCAAGAAATCTTCTAAAACTGCCGACAAGTGCTGCGCCATCCTCGAATCTCTCCTCGCCTATGACGAAGGAAGGACCGCTCTAACAGCTGAGGAAGGAGGGGTGCTCACGCTCGTCGAAGTGCTCGAGAACGGCTCTCTCTGTGGCCGAGAGCACGCAGTCGGCGCCCTTCTAACCATGTGTGAGAGTGATAGGAACAGATATAGAGAGATCATTCTCGAAGAAGGGGTGATTCCTGGTCTTCTCGAGCTCACAGTTCATGGAACACCAAGGTCTCAATCCAAAGCCAAACAACTACTCAAGCTGCTGAGAAACTGTCCATACCAGAGATCAGAACTGGAAGCTGATACATTGGAGAACATAGTTAGCACCATTGTGTCGAGAATGGAAGGCGAGGATTGTGCGGGGAAGGCGAAGAAGATGCTCGCAGAAATGGTGCAGGTGAGCATGGAACAGAGCTTGAGGCATTTGCAGCAGAGAGCTTTAATCTGCACTCCATCTGATCTTCCTCTCAACACCTGCAGTTCTGAGGTTCCTCTAAAATGATGCTTTGAAGGCCTTCTGCCTTTTCATTTCTGCCATTTTTGTGCTTTTTCTAAGGTTTCTTGAATTGCAGAGAATAAGATTTGGTGGCAGAGATGGCAGAATCGGGATTTCAGGTGAGAAGGGACGAAAGTTTCTATATAACATATATAGTTGCAGTAGAATTTCAGATTAAAATTTTGATATTATACATAATTATATAGAACTTCTCACCCCTCAGCGTCTTCCTGATTCTGCCACTGTTTGATAGAATGCCAGTCCAGGCCACTCTGGTATCAGGTGACTGGTTTAGAAGGTCATAGTTTATTTTCTTTTCTGCTCTTTTCTTTCACTTGTAATCTCCTATTTGAACTTTATACTTCGTTGGGAATTGGAATATCCATTGGCTTTTCTTTTCCTTATAATTATGTTGGTCCGAAATATTAGTCTGCAAGTTTTTTTTATGTATACAAAATTTAAGAAAATTTATTATATATAGAATTTTAATAATATAATTCGTATTTCAATAATCACACATAATATGTATTAGTAAAGTGATTTATATTGATTATGAGGTGTTGTGTATATAGATATTATTTATTAGCATGCAACTAATATTATATCAATACACAACAATTGTGTATTGACTGAGTACCACATGATGCTATGTTATTGGAGTTTGGATATTGAGTGCTCTATATTTGGACTCCACATGTAATAGTCTCTCAAAATTCAAACAAATTTTTTTTAATGTGTTGGTAGATATAAGTAGGAGAATTTGGTGGAATTGTTGGGCCCAAATATTATAGGGAATTTTTTAATTTAGTATGCTTTAAAACGTAATTAATAAATTAAGTATCATTTAAAAAAAATTTAGATATAGATATAGTCGTCCACTAAGTGGGCAACTAGTGTGTCACGTCAAATTTGACATGGCAGGTGTCCTGCCACGTGTAGTTGAAGCTAGTCGCCCACTTAGTGGGCGACTAGCTGAGGGCACAGAAATAGGACCGATCGACTGATCGGCCCCATTTGCAAGCCGATCTATTCCGTGATTTGAGCTCCCATTCCGCATCCAAGTCTCCATCGCCACCTCCTCCTCCCGAGCATGAGCACCTTCCTCTCCGACCTTCCGGCCTGCCTCTCCAACTGGCATTGGAGGCGAACGCAAATAGGGCCGATCGGCCATTTTATTCTAAGCCGATCTATTGATTTGAGCTCCCATTCCATTCGTCTCCACTGATCCGGCCCGTTCCTCCCTTCCGAGCACGAGCACCTTCCTCTCCAACCTTTCCGGCAGCTGTCGGCCTTGCTCCAACCGCCGGCATTGCTTTGCCTGCCGCTTCTTGCTAGACCGACGATGTTTTCTTGCCTGACAGCCGTGTCCGCTGCGTTCGACGGCTTTCCTCTCCATCTAACAGCCCTTGGAACCCAACATTCTGGCGATTCTTTGTTCCTTTTAGAGGTTTCTGCGGATTCTATAGTTCTTAGCGCACATTATCGTCGTTCTTCGTAAACATACGGTAAATCCCTAATTTTTCTTATTTATAATTAACTAGAGTTGTGGGCTTAAAGTTTGTACTAAGGTTTCAGTTTAGGGCTTAGAGTTGTAGTTAAGAGATTTGATTTGTAATTTTGGGTGATAATACAATCTTTAACGTTTAATATATGTCGGGTATATTATTAAAAATGATTGTAAAATATTTAGATGATGTAGGATTTGAGTCGCGTCTATAAGATTAGAGTCAGTTACCTTTAGAGCAAATCACCTTAGATAGAGGCGTTCACATAACATATCGATTGAATTAAATATCATTTGATTTATGTAGTATGTACTACAAATAAATTTGGATGCGCGATATTTTTTTAAATTTAGGGAATACTGATATGATTGGTTATTTTTCAGTTATTTGAGGAATAAGTAGAGAGTTTGCTTCGTTCATCCTATTCTATGGAGGCGAACTAAGTGTCGATGAGCAGTTCATTCCTAGTTATGTTGTTGGTCGAAATCGTCCAGTTAAGGTTCTGCGGCACATCACCTTATTGGAATTGAAACAAAGAATTATGAGATTCTTGCACATTGATTCAAAGCGTCACACTGTGAGTCTTACATGTCGTTATCCGGTGGATAACGGATTTATAACGTCTGTTATTTCTGATGATAAAGTTTGCGACACCGACGCTTCTTAGATATTAGATTGTATGTAGTGAGAGCCGATGTTGTATCCACATCAGCTGATATGGTGTTAAGGTCAGCAGATATACCATCGATGTATATACAGGATTTCATCGCACATGCTCCTGTGGTGACATAGAGTAGCTTTGACGAATTGATTCTCAGGTAATACCTTCTTTATCTTTCCATGCTTATATTGTTAATATTTAATAGCAATGTGTGTCGTCGTACTTATGAGTGTTATGGCAGCGATGATGTTATTTATCGATCAGAGAAATCATATGTGCCTCAAAGTGCTACAGGCGATAATGCGTATGAGATTATGAGTAGTGGTTCAAGTAGTGACTTTTTGTAGGATATCAGTGATGATGATTGTTTACCTGGGTTAGAAACTACTATGGTTGAAAATGTAGCCAGTCAGGATCTCTTAAAAAATCATTCATTTCGGAATATTGATAGTGAAAGTCAAATGTTGTCTACTAACGAGTATGTACGGATATGTCAAACCACGAGAGAGTGGGACAATGATACTTAATTTGACGGTCCTTCTGATGAAAATGTTCTAACAGATGATGTTGAAATCTCAGGTGATCTTGTAGAAGGAATGTGTTTTACAAGTAAAATGAGCCTTCAGTTTGCTGTTATTGGATGATATATAGTTAATAATGTTCAATTCCAAACAGTTACCTCAAACCAGAAAAACTATACTGTGATATGTGTACATCACGATGGTCCTAACAGAGCATATAATTGGTGTCTGCATTGTAACAACAGCAGACGTCTAGGGGGTGCCTGAAGAATCTCCAGAATTGGGGATCACCACAGATGTATCAATGCAGTGAGTATTGGTGGTCATCGACAGTGCAATTCCAAATTCACTATTTTATTATACTATAATCATGCATCAAATTGATCTGAAACCTAGGGAGATTATAGGTAGAATGAAATTAAAGTTTAATGTAAAAGTTTCTTACATGAAGGCCTGAGATGCTAGACGTAAGACAATAAAAACACTTTTTGGCAGTTGAGAAGAGTCTTATAGGACTCCCAGCCTTTTCATGGAAACAGTTTGTACTACTTTACCTGGTACAGTTTACAGAATTCAGTCTAGTAGTACACAACGATTCCAGAGACTTTTCTGAGCATTTGATCCTTCTATTTTGGGCGTTTGCCTCTCGCTTAGATAATATATTTTTGTTAAGTATGGTACATTATTTATCATTGTTGGAATAGATGAAAACAATGGTTTGTTTCCTCTTGTCTTTGATGTCGTTGAGTCTGAGTCGACTGATTCTTGGTTGTTCTTAATGTGTTTACATGATATGCTGTCTATGGTGTCAGCTAAACGTGATTTGTGCATAATATCTGATAATCACACTGGCTTATTACGTGGGTGCAAAGATATTTTTTCATGGGCCGCTCACAGATACTGCTTGCATCATCTATGTGAGAATTTTGAAAAGGTGATACGTAGATTGAGAATTGGTGATGTTGAATTTATTTGCCAAAAAATGTATATGGTTGAAAACAATGATGACATTTGTGAGTTTAATTGATATATGATAGATATAAAAAATGTGAAAGAAGAAGCTCACAATTGGCTTATGGAATGAGACCCAATTAAATGGTCACTAGTGTATGATGGTGGAATGTGTTACAACCAATTCATCTGAATGTTTCAATGGTGTTCTTAAACGTGCACATGGTTTGTCAATTCAAGCACTAATCACTGATATTTATTACAATTTAATTGCACTGTTCATGAAAAGATTTGTCACTGCAACTCAACAACAAGAGGCCAATTTATCTATGTTCACCCAAAGGATATCAACCATGTTACAGCGTATTGAAAGGGAAGCCAGATATTTCCCAGAACCGATGAACATCAACCCTCGGGAGATGCAGGTGTTTGATAGGTCAAGCTGATCATTTCGAGTTGATTTATTAGATAATCGATAAGCAGCTGCACAAGACAATTATATATGATTGGTCATGCATGCATGTTATCGTGGTTCGAAGATTAAACCACTTGACGCGTGTGTAGTACACTGCACTGAGCGACATTATGAGAGACTTGAGGTTGTTATGCAGAGACTTGAGGTTGCGGGTAGATATCGGTGATCCACATTATGGATTAGAGTCTACAGAGGATGTCTCACAATATGACTGGGGCGCCAGACCATCTATATATGTTGATCCAGATCCTTCCACATACCAGCCTACATATGAGTCACAACCGCCTTTCTTCCTGTCATAGGACTATCATACGCAGACTTTTGAAGATCTTGCATTGGAGGGCCACCATCAACTGATGATCATTCCACCACGCACTGACGGCAGACACACCTGAGTGCGATTCCACACGCACAAAAGCATATGCTAGGATATTGTACACGTGCACATTGGTTCATGTATGTTTTATTTTTCTTTTTGGATTGTGCTATAGTAGACGATCCATTTCTTTGTATATATCTTGGAACTTTATTGTATTGCATTATTTTGATAATCTTCTATATGTTTGGATACAACTAATTTTTTCTTTTCTCTTTTACTATCTATTTCACCATCATTTTGAATAGTAGAGCCTAAATATCTGAATCTCATTCTTTTTAATGATTTGTTCACCTAATATCACAACACTAATACTATAACTTCTACAACTAAAATTACACTCCATATATTTAGTTTTAGATCTACTTAAATGAAAACCTTTAGACTCTAAGGTTGACCTCCATAATTCAAGCTTCTCTTGGACTCACTCAATAGTCTTATCAACAAGAAGAATTACATTTGCAAAAAGCATACACCAAAGTAAAATTGCCGATCTTTGATGTAAATGACTTGAATATACCTAATTGTCGATCCTAATATTCAAGTCATTTACATCAACGACCAGAAAAAAATTGTTGATCCTCAATAGTCTTCCTATAAATGCTTATTAAGAACATTCATATCTAAAGCAAAAAAGATAAGGGCTTAAAGTCGATCCTTAATGTAATAGCTCTAGTGTACATATCCTTAATGACTTCAATATGCCTAATATTAATTCACATTAACGATTTGAATATGCTTAATAACTTGGTGTAACGCAATTGAAATAAAAAAAACAGCTAATTTCGCCTTGCGACGCTATTACGCCTGAGCTACGTCAAGAATCGGGCTAGCCTGCATATTACAATTAATATCGCCACGCTCGAGTGACATATTAGTCGTCCTTAGTATACCTATTTCTAAATTTTTTTTAATGATACTTAATTACTAATTATATTTTAAACTATACTTATTTTAAAAATTTGCCCAATATCATATTATATTTTTTAATTGAAAAGAAAATTATAGTGTTAATGAATCTTTCTGGATGAGGAACAGCTTATAGGCAAAGGGAAAATGAATGGAATTATTAAAGAATTTTTATCATTATTTAAGCTAAAAAGATCTTTATCATTATTTTAATATTTATATAAATAATACTTATTTTTTTAATATTATATTAAAAATAGCATCATCATCAATTTTTTAAAATGAAATGTACCTTTTATTAACATAAAAAAGAGGTATATTTATAAATATCAGATTTTAGATATTTGATATATAAATACATAAGAATTGTGTGTTATATATGTAAATCTCCAAATCTAAATTCAGTTGGATTCCCTCATATTTGATAAAAATGTTCTTAGTATAAACGTAATTAAAAGCTTGTCGTATCTCTATTTCAAGTTCATATATATATATATAAACTTAATTAATTATGTAATTTAAATATTTTTTATAAGAAATTTATATATTTTAAAACTATTATTATTATTTTTAATTATTTAAATATATTAAATAATTATATTTTATAATTAAAGTTAACAAAATATATAATTTAAATATTTTTGTTAGAAATTTAATAAAATTTGAAACTATTTTTGTTATTGTAATGAGATTGAACTAAATTAACCATAATATATTTATCAAATCATAACCTAGTTGTATTAGAAACACATGCTTTGAAGCTCTATTTTTTAATATAAAGAGTGTAATACTAAATCTCTCTTAAGACATATAATTAAAAAAAAAATTGAATATGATGAAACTTATTAAGTTGGGTTTTAGGATTGAGATATTTGGATTATGTGATGGGCTTTAGTAATATCAAATGTATTTTGAAATATAAGAGCATAAGAACAATATTTTAGCTTTTTAAAATTATTTTTTTATTATAAATTATATTTTATAATATAAATAGTTTTTTAAGAATATAAAAATTATAATAATATTTTTAAATATTTTATAATAATATTTTTTCAATATTAGATGGTATTTTCACAACTTGGAGAGTAGTAGCTTAATTGTGATGGAGCTGTATTTAAAAAAAATTGTGGTAAAAAAATTATATTTTCTAATCTCATCTAGTTACCTATAATGATAGTCAGAAAGTTATGATTTGACTTTTTTAAAATAAAAAAAAACTTTTTTTTTGTAACTTTATCATTATTTTTTCATATAACTGTAGCTGTTTCAAACAGATCCTAAAGCATGTCAGCATAATAGATTATTTTTATTTTCTGTTTTTTTTGTAATTATTAGTAATAATATTATGTTTCATGTATATAATTTCTAAATAACAATAATCAATAATATTTTGTTTGAGCATGATAAAAATATATTATCAAAATAACTATATTATATAAAGTTATGATACCTGCCATTATGCTAAACTTCTTTTTTATTTATTTATTTTACATATTAGATAATTTAGGTTTCATTTTCATTCATAAATAATATAGTAATTGTGAACCCATCTCAAAATAGTAGCTGTAATTGTATATTAATTTCTTATTTGATGACCTAATTGAAAACTCTGACCATTATATAGTATGAACAAATGGCTTGAAAGGGTATTTGTTATTTTTTTAATTTTTTTTTAATATGATATTTGGTCTCATGCTTAGGCTTAATATTAAAATTTTAAAAGCAGGCCAAATTAAAAATAAAATATATTTAAAATATTAATTTAATTGTATTTATTTAATTTAATAATTGAAGATGTGGCTGAATAATGAATTAGAAAATTAATTAATTGGGAAGGTTTTCTTTTATAGTTTTTTTATTTAATAAATTACTCATATTTGGATGAAATCTCAATCAATTATATGAAATTGAAAGCTGACTTCTCTGTTTTATTATAATTTTATTATTATTATTATTATTATTATTTATCATTAATAGGCCCTTAAATTAGTTTAGATGCAATAATGTTTCTAAAAGGCAGCACAGTACATGATTAGTTATTAATACTGTTCTGCAGTTCCTGTCAGGCCCACAAATCTCTCAATTTAGAATTTTGATGTGCATCATATATATCACTATTATAATATTTTTTAAAATTATTATTTTAAAATATGACAAAAAGTAATATTTAAAATATTTTGCAGCTATATAAAAAAATAATGATGAAATTATAAAAAAATTTACTGTATAAGTTATAATGAGTATCACAATTATTTTTATTTTTAAAAAGTAAAATCACAACTTTATGCACTTGGATAGATCAAATTAAAAATTGTAGATTTTCTGTGGAAAACTCTTCAATATGTAGCCCCTCTATAGTTTGTTAGACGTTTACGGCGGTACGGCTCAAACCGCACTGCAGACGCAATGTCATCCCAAATGCATTATAATCAAACTTTTTGCCATTTTACCCCTAAATTTTAAACTATGATTCTTGATTATATGACTAAATATTTGTTATTAAGGTCTAGTATTTGGTCATAATTTTTAAAATTTGTGATCAAAATTTTTATTATTCAAAGAATAATGGTAATTTCAATAATTTAATTAAATAATAAGATGATTACCAAATAATTATTTTTAGTATAAATTAAAAAAATATATTCAAATGATCAAATCATATTTTTCAAATGAAGTGCGAATATAAATAAAATATTTATGTTTTAAATTTTTACATAAATATAGGTAATTTTTTCCATTTGATGAGAATAATAATTATTATTTTCTTCTAGCTTGTGTTTTATGTTTACCATCTTGTACATGTGTCACACACAAAATTATAAAAGTAATTTTATCTTGTTTATAAAAAGAATTATTGATTAAATTTTAACAATAATTTCATCAAATAAATGTGAAGAAAATAGGAATAATGGAAAGACAAAAATTTTGATATTCAACTAAGGGTGTAAGAAAGAAATGCATTGAAAACGATCGTAAGATCATTCGAACTAATGATCTAATCAGAATTAAAAAAAGATCTAAGAGGTGGTTATCAGAAAATTATAATTTAAATTTTTTAAAATAAAAAATTATAATAATCACAATAATTTTTTAGATAATAATTTCTTCTGTAGTAATTTTATTATTATTTTTTATAGATATTTATAATCAGAAGAAATACATTTTAAATATACTAATAAAAATATATTAATAAAAAAATTGATGTGATCTTATTTATGATGAATAGCTTTGAAGGTTGATATTAAGAATTATCTTTCAAATTTTATATTTTTTTATCTTAATACATTGGTTAAGGTTTGTTTCTTTCTCGTAGAATTTTAATTAGAAAATTGAGAAATATATGGAGTTTATCATTAAAATGGCTAAAATAATTTAAAAATAAAAATTTGATTAGCACCGCCACTCAATAAAATCATTGGTGGGCTTCTGAGAGCCACGTGTTTTATTGGGCCCACCATCTTCTCCCTGACGGCTCCCGACAGATTCCTATGGTCAACGTTCGCCACTCAATTTTTTAGAAAGCTTTGCTTATTCTTAATGATTGCCAAATGTAAAATGGCTAATTATTTTAATGATTATGATGTCATTAATTAATAATTAATGTATTTTGATAAATAAGATATAAAATATAAAATTATTATTTTACCTCATATTATTTAAAATTTTAACTTTGAGAGTAAATAAAAATAATTATATTGCATGCAAAATTGTTCATTAAATTAAAGCTTAAATTTAAATAAAATTAAAGATCATAAATTATAGTTTAATTACTTTAGCTAAAACATTTTAACAAAATTTAGAAAATAATTTTATGATTTGAATAAAATTAAATATTACAAAATACTGAATATGAAAAAATATATATATATATTTATATAATGAAGGTTAGTGTTAAGAATGATGCTGATGTTGATAACATTAACGGAGATATAACGGCGTTAACGGAGGAAGAGATGAAGACAAAGGAGACGGAGAGCATCGAGAGACTGAGGGAGAGCACGGGGTTTGAAAGCTCTACCTTGTGAGAAGGCGGTACTCTCTTCTTCATGTGCTGCAGGCACTACGATTTGAAAGCCAGTGGATTCTACTTATAAAGTGAAAAATAAGGTCTTCGAAGTAGTCTCTTCGCAAAGATCAAGCGGAGAGCTTCTGATCGAGCTCTATTTCGCGTTGTTTGGTTAGGAGTGGGAGAAGATTCCCCGGAAATGGTTGATTCGTGGTTCCTTCTTGAGTTAGGGGTTCGTTTCACGTGCAACGAGGCTCGGTGAGGTATGGATTTTTTATTCATGTTTTGTGGGAACTGGGAAGACCTCATTCAGCTATTTGGTTGTATTTGTCCAGGTCTGTGTCGGTTTGAGCTTCGATTTCATGTTTCATGGCCATTCATCGTTTTGAGGAACTGTTGTCGCAAAATTGATAGTTAGGGTTTGATAGATTATGCTTTGTTGATCAACAAATTTGCTTCTGATTTTATTTCGAAAAGAACATGATGTAAATTCTAGTGATACGGCACTATTTCTATGAGAGAAAAATTGGAAAAGAAGAATTACTTTTATTCAGGAATGTTATCTAATTTTATGTTTACAGGTGGTCTACTTTCATAGATTGATGCTTTTTGGACTGGAGAATGATGGCAGCAGAAGTTGAAGACTGCATTACCCATCAGGTTTTCTTCTGCTTATGTGGTATTTCTTTACATTTCGAAGCATGACTTGTGGATGATTGGGATATAGGAAACATTGATGGGCATGCTTTTCTAGTTTTTTATTAGGGTATTTTGGTTTAATTTTTGGTAATTCATGTTAAGATTTGCAGCCTGATTTTGCCATATGATGAAAACATATTAGACAAACTTAGTCATTGGTCTTATGAAAGGAGAGGGGGTTTCCATCTTCCATAATCACTAGTAAAATTTGCAACTGCGATAACGAGATGTGGCCATTAATTGGGTGAAACAGTATAAAATTGTTATGTGTTTTGCTCTTCTTCTCTTTCCTGCTTTTTTTTTTCACTCTGTGTTTTCATAAGTTTTACTCATTTTCCAGCATTTCACTTAGGATTCATTTGATTGAGGCTTGGGTTTAAGCTAATACAAATAAGTTAAGTTAAGCTAAGCCTTTTAAGTAAAATCAAGCTGTTTGGTTAGTAAAACAAATAATAAGATGTTGTTCCCCAGAATAAGCTACGAAAGTTGTTTGATGGCATTTTGATTTAAGCTCATTTTTTCAACATAAATAGTGTCAAAATTGATAATTAGACATGAACTATCATTAATTAATATTATTTGAACCTTAACTAATTAAAATTACCATACTTCTTTGGATATAATAGAATTATCTTATTTACAATTTGTTATTAATCTTAATTAATTAATATTATTTTTAGTATGCATAATTAATTGAATAATTAATTATCCCATGCTTTAGTATCATAATATTTTAATTAAAATTATATTAATCATAATTTGTTTTTTTTATCATGAATTCTTATGTGTATAATTTATTTTCTAATGCTTAAGTATCATAACTATTGTAATAAAAAAATATCCATAATGATAAATTTATATTATGAATATTCAAATGATTATTTTATTAACTTAGGCTTAACTATCATAATTTAATACTAATATAATTTGACTTATCCTAATAAAATCATAATCAGTCCTCAATTAATGTAAATGAGTGATTAATTATTGATTTTAGATTATTTATCTATTTGTTAATATTATCTATTATTATGGTTAAGCTAAGCCTTTTAAGTTAGGGTTTCCACTAACTTAGCTTAAGTCAAGTATAGGTGCACCTAGGATAAAGGAGACAACTCAACTCACAAAATAAGCTAGGGATAAGAAATGCACCATGTTGTTCTTAAGCATGTTTAAGTGCTAACCAAACTGCTCCTCAAGGATTCGTACCTTTTTTATATGTTTTGTTGCTTTAGAAAGCCACCTCAAAGGTGACGCACATTAGTTGGGAGAAAAAGCATGAGTTATTTTTTCTAGAAATTTTCTTCAAATAAAAATGCTTGCGGCTTTTACATACACAATCACCTAATTCTTATATATTTACAAATCATCCCCCTTCAACCTTAATTTTTTTAAATTGACATTCAAATATTAAATATCATAACTAAAGCCCAACCAATATTTTTCATTTTTGTAAAATTCTGAACAATTTGATCTTGGCAAGTGCAAATACATGGATCCTATAGTTCAAAAAAATGAAGGTAGTTAAATTGTAAATACACATGATTTGTGTGGTTGAATTGTAAAAATCCCAAAATGCTTTCAGAATGATGTTTTGAGTCTTCTTCATAAAGTGGTTTTAACATATCTTTCATCCTTCTTTATTTATGAAGAATAGAAGCTCACTTATTGGTGGCTCCTTCTTGTGGTGTTTCACCTTCTATTTATTTTTTTAATATCATGTCAATAAAAATTATTCATCTCTTCTGCTTCTCATCATGGAAGTTCACTGGCAATCTTAATTTTTTCATCAGCACAAGTTTTGACCAACATGAGAGGAGATGGTCAACAGGGGTCATGTTGTTTATAACACTATATTCTTCTCTCTTATACATTTATAGTAATATCAACCCTAAACATGGTCAAAATCGAAAAACTTTGTTAGCTTCTTAGTTCAGATGGGCTTTGGTATTTACTTAGATTCCTCCCTGAGAAAAAGCATACTATTTTATAGCTTTTTTTAGCAGTCTCCTTTTCCATGAAATTATATTTGTAATTGTTATTTTCAAAGCATGCAATACATCAATAATTAAGAATGCAATACTATATAATTACAGATTATTTTATCGTTCTGTGCCCTGTGTCCCTTTGTGCTGTTTTAATTTTTTATTTTAGGCTGTTACTCATGATGTGCTGCTTCTATTTTGTCCTCTCATGGTATATTGTTTCCTGGTTCGTTTGATCATTGGCAGTCTGACAGTTTACAAAGTGGTTCCATATCATTTGGAAGATTTGATCTTGAATCTTTGTCCTGGGAAAGAAGGTCAACATTCTCACATAACAGATATCTGGAAGAAGTTGAAAAATATTCTACACCGGGTTCAGTCACTAAGAAGAAAGAATACTTTGAAGCTCACTTCAGGAAGAAGGCCCTTCTTCATCAGGTTTCAGTGGAGAATCAAAAGGAGACAGAAACTAAACATGCTGAAAGTATCACAGTTGATAATGATAACATCATTGAAGATTTCATGCATCATGATAACAATGAACTGGTTGAAGTTTCCTTGGATGATAGAGATGCTCCCGCTGTTTCAGATGAACATGAAGCAGTTGAACTTCAAAAGGAGGAAATGTCATCAGCAGGATTAAATACAAGATTTCCATCTTTCAACAGTGAAAAATGCACAGAATTATTAAATGAGCCTTTGGCTTCTGATAGTGCAGATCAAAGTCAAGTTGGAGATAATGGTGTGCTATTAGATGATGGTAGTCTTTGTGAGATTGTGGAAGATAAAGCTGTGAATGCCAATGTAAATAGTAAAAAGCTGGAAGAAAATGGGGATACTTCATCAAAGATCCGTGAGAATAAGAAAAAGAACGAGTCCATCCAAATGAAAAGTCAAAAAGTTTCAACGAAGGTAGAATTACTGGCTGGGGTATATTCGCTTCTAGTTGATTGTATTTATCATTTTACATTTTAATTTGAAATATAAAGCTGAGTTCATCACATAACCTATTTATGACTCATTGTCGTGAAATTACGTTGCATAATCTTTCATGTGCAGTCCACTTAAGCATCAACCAAACTTTGTTTATTGAGGTATTTTCTTTGTATTTTTTTAATAGACTGCACTGACAGAGCATTTTATGCAATTATATTAAATCTAGGAATTCTTTCAGTATTGTTATTTATGCTAATCTTGATTATTAATTATTTTAATTTGTTTTTTTAAGTTTTACGCAATTATTATCTAAAGGAAGCTCTCCACCAGCTTTCTTAAGGTAAGGCTTAGTTGTCACTGTTTGAAATTTTTTTGAAACTACTGTCCCATTTTGCCAAAACACCAAAGTATATGTAATTGTATACAAATGTCAGGCAATGTACATGTCATTAGAATTTATTTATTTTTAATTGAGTAAATGATCAAAAAGCCGACCCCACCTAGTGGGATTGAGGCTTGTTGTTGTTGTTGTTGTAAATGATCAAAATGGCCTAGATTTTTAACTGTCCATTTTAATTCTGGTTTTTTTTCATGTGTTTAATTTAGTCCATCATCTCATTAAATTTGAACAAAATTAGTCTTTCCACCAACTTTATCATTTCTTTGAATAGAAATTGGTAGAAGAAAGCTTTTTATGAGGGTTTTTTTTTGTAATTTTTAGGATCAATCCTACTATTTGATATTAGCTCAAACTTAAGCAGTCTAAGATGCACCTTTGAAGACCTTCCATCCACCAATTTACGTCCAAAAAATGATAAAGTTGATGATAGGATCAAATTAGTTCAAATTTTATAAGTTAAGAGATTAAATTGAACACTTGGATAAGTCTAAGGCAAAATGGACATTTAAAAAAGTCGGAAGATAATTTGATCATTTACTCTTTTTTGATAATCTTGCAAAATTCCTAGCTACTTTTTTATGTTGTCTCATTAGTACTTATTTTTGTTATTATTTAAAAGCATGATTTTCTTAATTCCTCATCCTACCACCAAATTCTCTTACATAGGCAAGATCTATTTCTCTGTCTTCATTTTCATGGCAAATCTTTTTAATGCAACTAGTCATATCAAATTTGAGTCAAATTGGAAGTCCCGAACTCTGCCTCTTTACAACCTCCCTTACAAGATTAGTTTTAATCACTATTTAGTCTTAACTCACTTATGTCTTTTGATTATTATCTTTATGGTTTTAAGACATATATATGTAATTACTGCCCAATGTTAGCTTTTTTCAGCACTTCTCCATTTCTTATTTTATACTCATGAATTATATCATAACTCATTAAAACATAATCTATATATTTATTAAAATCACCGTCAATAATTTCTTTCTCATAAACACATTGTAATAGTTGTTCATTTCTTAACAAAATTAATTTTTAAGCTATTGTAATCCAGCATGAGCATTAGTAGTACTGTATTGTTATTCTAATTAATAATTTACTTGATTGAAATCATCAGTCGCTAACCTTCATCACTTAGCAATTTTAGCTGTTATCTCTCCATCTCCTATTATCTCTTTCTCATTTTGATATATAGCAATCTAAGTTGCAGGGTTTCCTAAGGGAACCTTTTTACTCAAGATGTGATATGGAATGAGGAACTAAGTGAAAATTTTGCTTTGCTTATGTAGCTTAATGAAAATCCAACTATCTAATGAGACATTATGTGCAATAGGCATACAAAGAAAAGGCATTTAATACCGAAAATTGCTTTTTCTTTTCAGATATTTTGTAGAAACATCAGATTTCAAATATGAATGATTCAATAAGGGATCATGAAAGTTAACTGCAAAGATTTCGGATCATGCAGAGAATTCAAGATAATCTAAAATCAAGTAAAGAATTATTATCTGAATCTATAATAAAACTAAAGCAAATTAATCTCACTCTCAAACATTTTTTTTAATAAGGAAACAAACGAAGAAGAATAAGAACAAGGCAGAAAAATTGAAGCGGCATATTTGCCCAAAATTATTTTGGAAATCCCAAGAAAGAGGATTTTTTTTTTCACCGAGCCAAAATTTTCTTACAGAAATTCAGAACCTCCTTTTAATTAAATAAATGCATATATCTGATAAGAGCCCAAAATTTTGGAATAAAGTTGAATTCAGTCCACTTAAAATGTTTGAGGCATTCACTAGCAATCTACTTTACATTGAACCGGCTATAAGGTACGTTCTAGGGAATGTAAGTTGCATCTTATGCGGGAAGATCCTCATGAGAATTTTAGAAGGTACATTGGACTGTACCTTAGGTTCATCTTGATCTGAAGGTATGACCGGCATAAATTTCTTCTGCATCTTTCACGCTGGAAACTTGCTACTAGATAATGCTAATTACAGATTCTGATTGCAACTAATTCAAAGTTACATTAAAGTGGGCTGAATTGTAACCAAGCTTGTGCATCCGTTGATACAAGATACTAATTGGAGAACTTAAACTCTGCATCAAATTTTATTGCTAACCTCTCGGTTAGCCTGTTGAAATCATGGAATATCTTATCTTCTTCTATTCACTGTATCTTCGAAATCTCTAGCTTTTCATTCGAAGTTCATGTTTCAAATCTAGTCTTGATTTCAGACTTGCTTAATCCTTGTCCATTTTTCATTGTGGAGCTGTTTACATCGTAGCCAATATTTATCTAGTTTCACCCTAATAAAGTGAAATTTGTTGTTCCTAGGGAATGTTTTAGCGCCATCAGACATCAAATTAGGACTCATTTGATGAAAATGAGTATATTGTCCTCATTCTGAAAATCAAGTCGGGAGTTTGGCAACATTTTTTTCTATCCTTAACGCTGATTAATAATGCCGTGGTTATTGATTGCTCTCCTGTTGTAGTTTCAATTTATGTTAATCACTTCATCACTTTGCTGATTACCATTTTCACTTCCCAGTCAGCATGCATTAAGCTTTAATTTTAGCATGGAACTATATGCAGTTTGTGCACTAAGGCACACATTATTTGACCGTAAGGCAACCAAGGTGAGAGAGGGATTGTTCATAAATTTTCTTCATTTTCTGTGATTAATGTATTCCTATAATGTATTTCAGACAATTAGAATCCTATGATACATTTTGGAAGCTACCCGTTGAAACTTTGTTTGATTTACTGATAACTTTTATCTTATTAGTTATGCTTCTTTTTCCTTCATTCAGACTAGACACACTTGAACAGAAAGCTGGAAAGTCACAATTTATGGCGCATTTGCCTACTCAGCAGATGTCAAAGAAACCTTCAAGGAATGGAAATTTTATTGCTAACGGAAAGCTTAAGAAAGCTGAGAAGCGAAATACAACAACAAAACTGGAAAAACGAGTACCTTCGAAAGTTTCATCTTCTACATCCACAGAGAATGGGAATTTCAAAATAATGGTATGGAGATGTGTCCATATCCAGTTTTCTTATTATATTCTGAGAGGCATCTTACATTTTTACCGTGATGAAGAATTTAAGAGTTTAATTGAGTATATGTAAGTTTTGTAAAATGGGAAATTTTGGTGTCATGCAAGTCAGCTAAAAGTTTTTTTTTTTTTTTGTGATATGATTTTTTTTTGTTTTTTTGACCAGAGTTGACATTATGTTCAAACATGCTTTTAATTGGCTAATAAGTTATTTAAACTTTCGTTTTCTCAATTCCCTGCAGGCTTCTAGAAATTTGAAAGCTAAAGCTAGTTCAGAGATTAAAAGGTGCTTTTCTATGGTTCTGTCTGAGTTTAAAATGCATATCACTTGATTAACATTTTTCTTTGGTGCTAATTGTTCTCTAACATTATGTGCATTTTCTAGTGAGGAAGTTGTAAAAGCAAAGAAGGCTGAAGTATTGCTCCATCCGGTTGAAAGAAGAGGAAGTGATGCGCCCCAACCTGCAAACAGGTTACTATCCTTTATGTTTTCTCCTGTAATTGCGGTATTTTATATGCAACATGAGCGTAAGTGCATAGGTATCTTTGATTAGCGTTACTACCGTCTGATATTACTAGATGATAAAGGGATACTGTTGAAGGACAATTTATGATTAGAATTTTTTAATGTAACTATATTGATGCAATGTATTCAAATCATGTAAGGAAATTTAGGATTTACAAATTACAAACTACTAAATGCACTAACAACTTACTTTCTTTAAATGTAAATTAGTAATTTCAAGAATTAAAACCAAAATGATTATTAGAATTGACATGATAATGATCGAATAATCTTTTAAAATGATAATGATTGAATAAATTTTAAAAATACCAATGAGAAATTAGAATCATGCAAAATCAATGAGCAATTATATTTTAATCATCACAATTAAAATTGTCTTATTTGAACAAAATCGGGAATATTAACAAGCTAATAACAAGTTTTGTAGATGAAATTAGGCGAAGGAAAGTTATCAAAACAAGAAATCGGACTTATCTTTGGTGCTATAAGATGATTTTCCTTGGAATTAGGAGTCACAATTATGTCTCACTCAAAACAATTCACACAGTCAACCTATACACAAAAAATTGAAAGATAGAAGAAAATTTTTATTCAATTAAAGTTGTTTATTTTTATCCCTTGTGAAGTTGGTGAAAGTTGGATGATTATTTATCTCTTGTTGAATTTGTTTATAATAATAGTCACCATTCAAGTTTAGGAATGACACCTTATGAAGTATGAGAGAAAATGTCGAGCACCTATTTGTTGGAAAAATATTAGAGAAAGAAATAAGTCCTTAAATTTTTACTGTTATTATAGAAAAGATCAAACAAATTTGAAATTGACTTCTTATTCTTCAAAGTTGACATAAGAGCTATACAAATCTTAAGAGAAGAAATGTTCAATTTAATGAAGGAAATCATGTGTTCTTGAAAGTCTCTCCAATACAAGGTATTCAATAATTTGGGGTTCGAGGTAAGTTAAAATCATGGTATATTGGACCCTTTGAAATCTTAAAAAAATAAGAAATAATGTATACGGTCTTGTCTTGCCTCTTCAACAAGCTGAAGTTCATAAAATATTTCATGTCCCATCTTTGTGAAAATTTATCACATATACATCTCATGTTGTCAAGTTTGAACCCCTTGAGATGTAGACAGATCTAATTTTTGAAGAAGAGTCAATTCAAATTTTAGATAGAAAAGAAAAGTGTAGCATTCCTATCGTGAAGGTTGTATTGAGAAACTTAAGGCGGAAGAGGCAACTTAGGAACTAGAAAATATTATGAGTAGTAAATGCCCATCTTTGTTTGTATAAAATTTGGAGACCAAATTTTTACAATGTGAGAAGAGTGTAATAGTTTAATTTTTTTCTCTATTATATATAAATATAAACATTCTTTGAAAATGAATTTATATCATATTTAAAATTTAAGGTACAAACTTGTACTTTTATTAAGTTTTAAAGAGTATATATTTAACATATATTATTAGATTCAAATAAATTTTATACTAAGATTTAGTTATAACTATTAATTAATTTAATAAGAAATATAATGATTAAAATTTATTTGAATATGAAAGAATTTTAATTTATTTAATTTGTGAGCAAATAAATAATTATTTTTTATCTTTATTTTGGCATATAAAATGTTATGAAGCTATAATACAAAAGTTTACAAGATTTAATAAAGTTATCATGAATGATGCAAATATTTTTAAAATGTCTCCATGCATGTAAGTTTTATAATTCATGCAAATATTCTAAAATATGTAAATCTTCTTCAAATCATGAGTCTCCATGCATGCGAGTCTTCATAATCCACACAAATACTTCTAAAATATTTTTCTCCATGCATGTAAATCTTCATAATTAATGCAAAATGTGTCTTCATGCATATAATGTATTGAACTTTGTAGTTTATAATTCTTGTTCTCATATATAGAGATTGTAATCACATGGCCCTATAACAAAATATTGCACGATTAAATTCCTTTATTAATTCAAGCAACATATATAATTCTTGTTCTCGTAATAGTAATGCCAATTTTTGTAAAAATAGGCAAACAATATCTACAAGTAGCGACCAAGTAATAATAATATGGGGAACACCAAAAGTGTGATAATGGTTAGGTGTTAACAACACTTGATAGCATTTACAATCTCACATTAGATATTAAATTATGATAAATTTTAGTATATTAACTTCACCTAAGAATGAGACTATAGATAAGGATATAACTTTTAGAGTTACATCTAATGAAGAAAGCCTCATAAATACAATGCAATGATAAAATACCATGGAGATTTAAAAATATATATTTTATGAATTTCAATTATGCGACTTAAGTTGTATAGATTTGAGTGTTGGATAATAAATAAGTAAATGATGGTTATATTGAATTTTTAAAAGTGAGAATATTAAGATGATCGTGTTTCAAGACTAAATATGGATAAACTAAATGGTATCTATGAAAATTGTTACAAGAAAATAGATTCGAATAGTTTGGACTAGGAGTGTGAGTTAAGCTAACTCAAGCCCGGCTTGATAAATGGCTTATGAATCGAGCTTGATGAGTTAACAATCCAAGCTCAAGTTAGCCCCAACTTGATTTGTTAGCTCGTGAGTTGGTTATTTTAATAAATATTAATATAAAATATACATAAAATATATTAAAATTTAATAGCTTAAGTATACAAGTATTAAAAATATTTAAAAATTATATCTCATTCTCTTATATCAAATAATTTATTATTATTATTTTTTTATTTTTAATTTATTATTTTTTATCATTTTTATCATAATAATTATTTGAATCATAATTATTTTACTTCTTTCATACTACATGAGCCGGCTCATGAGCTAGCTCGAACTCGTAAAATAAAGCTCGAGTTTGAGCTTGAACTTGATAAATTAATCAAGCTCAAGCTCAAGCTAAGTGTAGCACTCGTTTACACCCTTAGTTTGGACATGCACCACAAATAATAGAAAAAACAACTTTATAAAATTAGTATCAAATGATTAGATAGAAAACTGAGTAGACCTTAGACCCAAAAGATAATACTGGCAGAAGGTTTGCAAAATTATTTTCTTAAGTTTAATGCCTTATGCGATACTAGGAAAGAATGGACGGATAAGGGCTCACAAAAACGACCCAAACAATTGGGATAAGACTAATTAAATCCCCTGATTCTTTGGCATAATAGATGTGCTTGTTTGAATCATCTAACATTACTTCTTTTTTACATCGATTGATTTCTTCTGATGCAGGGTTAAATCGATCTCTAAGGCAGAAGATAAGCAAACATCTCCTGTATTTAAATTCAAAAGCAGTGAAAGGGCTGAGAAAAGAAAAGAGGTAAGAATCTGAATTGTTTTTAATACATCTTCTGCTTGAATATTTACTCATCTGATAGAGTAGCCTATATGTTAGTCCATGATTTGTGTTGTTTTAGTATTACATGAAGTTGGAGGAGAAGCTTCATGCCAAAGAGGCGGAGATGAATGAGATTCAAGCTAGAACTGAGGTTTGGTTTATTGAATTACTGTAAACAATTAAATTCTATCTTATTATGAATCTATATTATTAGTTAATAGAAGCTTGCCGATTGCTAGTAAAATGTTTCAATCTGCTAGCTGATGATGGTTATGATATTTTACTTTGTGATGTATTATGATTGTAGAATATGTTGTTTTTTGAGCTAGTATTAGGAATTGAGATAGTTGTGCTTATATTATACTCTCTCTTCCAAGAGTTTGTATGATGCAGACCTTTTTCTAGTTTGAAAAATGAATTTCCGTTGCTCACTCCATTTCTTTTATCTGCAGGAGGTGAAAGATGCAGAGATGAAGCAATTTCGCAAAAGCCTTATCTTCAAAGCAACTCCTATGCCATCTTTCTATCATGAAACTGCTTCAAAGGCTTCTGAAGGAAAAAAGGTATATTTTACTCTTACCGATCCCAGCAAGTTGGGCTAAGCTAGCTTGGTGATTGAAATTCCTTCAAAACTTGAAACTTTTTTTTTTTTTGACTTGAATTAAGCTCAAAATTTGCTTGAACCATAAGCTAAAGTTCTAAGTCAGTCCAATGTTCAACTTGATTTTGAGTTTGACTTGGATTGAATCGGCTTGATAAACACACACAAAAGCATGCGTGAATTGGTTAATTAAAAAAAATCATTTCAACTTAATACAACAACAACAACAAATCTTTATCCCACTAAGATAAATTTGAACAAACATAAATGATCGAGCTGATTTCAATCCGAAGTAGATTAGCTTCAAAACAGAAATTGTTATCTCCTTTGTGATTTAAAAATCATTGGTTTCATCACAAAAAATATTTCACATACTTTGTAGTTATGTTTTTGTACATCAATCCCACCCAATAATTGCATCAGTGACGGTGAGAGCCACATTCAGTAGGTGCACTCTTTATAAACTCTTACACCCTCTTATTAGATTCATACAAGTTTTAGAAACCTAGTTTTTATTTTTTATTTTATTTCTAATTATACAAACCACAATTTAAGGCAAAATTATGAGTATGCATTTTGTATCATAAAACAATCATGTCAACTTGCATTTACATAAACTAAACTTATTTCAGTTATGAAATGGGAAAAATATTGGGACCAAAAATTTGTATCAAATCATTATATCAAATTTAATATAAGAGCTTAGAGACCCATCTAATATAATTTTTTTCCTACAAAATGCCTTGTTTATTTTGTTGTAGAAAATTGCTTAATCTTTGAGATTAATTTTAGAAAAATCTTACTGGTGCTTATGGTGAAGCATTTTAAGAACCCTAAAATGAAATTTGTTTATGCAATCTCACACCTACAAAACAATTGAATGCAGATATCTACCATACAAACCAAATCTCCAATCACTCATAGAGAAACCCCTTCGCTTTGCGAACCACATGGTTCGACCCGACCCGTCTCTCCTTCAATCTCGAGCGCCATGGACAAAGCAGAAGGCACCGAGACGGCGAACCATTTTGCGAGAAAGCCCAACGATGGTTCGAAGGGTGACAAGAAAGGTAAGTTCAACTCATCACAAAATCAAGGCAATAATGGATTCATGAGAATGAAAGGGGAGAGTAAGAGAAGGATGAGGAGTGGGGTTGTGGGGAAGGTGAAGGGAAATGTAGCTGTTCATGTTACCTCCTGAGTTTAATTTCTAGTTTGATTTAATTAATTTGTTGATGCCAGTAGGTAGAAAATAGAAATTATTTCTGCAGTATTGTTACTGATATTTGTACTATACTTTGCCTGTTTACTGTTACTCTGAGCAGCCTTTGGTTATAATTATATGTAACAGTTGAACTTCACTTGAACCCTAATGTTAGATAGAGATTGTGTTTGGACTAAAAATAGAATGAGGTCTGATTTTTTTTATTGGACTGTTCAATATTTTTTTGTTTGTTTGAAAGATATAATCGCATAAACCTTAGTATTTATATATCTAATATTTAAAATTTTATATTTATAAAAATATCACATTTTCATTTTAGTAAGTTAATGATTGTATTGTTTTAGATTTACTGTTAAAATTGAGTGTTAATCATGTAAATATTAAAATTGTGTGTTATGTATGTAAATGTTTATTTTCTTCATTATTTTTTATTACTTTTTCTTAGTAATTGTCAGGTTATGAGAATTTTGGTTTTAGTCTCATATTTGATGGATGTGGAAAGTAATTGGTTTGTATTAAAAATTATTTTAGTTTCATTCATAATAATTAATAATGAAATGATTATTTTATTTTTTAAGTAACAATTAAAAGGGTTATGGTGTGGTAATTTTGTCTACTATGTTAATGTTGCAAGTTCCATCCTATTAAAAATTAGAAAGATTTGCATATATAGTTTTATATATTTACATATCAAAAATTTTAAATTTGATATTTATAAATATAATACTTTTTTTAATATGAAGATGTATTTTATTTTTAAAAAATATATTATAGTAATATTTTTAATGTGATATTAAATATTTAAATATTATTTATATAAATATTAAAATTTAGGTGATACATATATAAATAAATATATAAGAATTGTGAGATATGCATGTAATTTTTTCTTAAAAAATATGGAGAGAAAATTTGATTAGATTTAGTGTAAATATATTAACTTGTTAATATATCCAAATGAATATATTAAAATTAAATATAAAATTTATATTTATTATCAACTTAATATTATCATAATATCTTTATGTTGGAATTAATTAGCCAAACTCTGCTTATACTCATAATATCTTTATATGAAATAGATGAAGGTTTTATAATTAAATATATATATATATATATATATATATATATATATATATATATATATATATATATATATATATAATTTAAAATATTGTTATGCGAGTACAGTTTTTAATACAACCATTATTTAAAAATACATAAACACAAATAACAAAAGCACCAGTGGTCTAGTGGTAGAATAGTACCCTGCCACGGTACAGACCCGGGTTCGATTCCCGGCTGGTGCATTATTTTTCATTATATTTATAATAATATATAATCTAATTTATAATATTAATTTTTATTTTATTTGTTCATTTCATAAATGTGATGAATTTGAATTATTTATTCAGTTAGCCGACTATAAACAACAGTATTTCTCTCTCTAAAATATCATCAAAGGTACTCTAAAATATAATGTATTTCTTATTTTAAAAAAAACCTTTTGCTAATTTTCTCGCAGGAGAAATCTATGAGAAAGATATATTTAATCTGCCTTTCATATCCTTACAGGCTTCTATAGAGCGCATTGGCATAATAATATGGCAGTCCTCTGCTGTACCTCTTCATCTATGGAGTTAATGTTATCATCTAAGTGATATACTCATGTTAACTGTAACAATTAAGATCTAATGGCTAAAGCATGAATGGGTGTGATATGAGTCTGATTTGGGTTCAATGAACCGATCTAAATGGAATGAACCGCTTGAAATAAGGAATGAGTTCAGTCTCTGAGTCAGATCCAGATTCATTTTAGCCGTTGGATCTAGCACTTGAATTTACCTTATTAGCCTCGAATTTGCGCCGTTTGATCCTTTCTGTCGATAGTGGAATCCACGCGTTTTCGTCTTGGGGGATGGATCTGGGAGCCTGGATAACTGCTCCTTGGAATGGCTTTGAGCCATTAATGGAGTGTGCGGTGGCTGGGTTCTGGCCGTCTGATGAATCTTCCGTGATAAGTTTCCCTTTAACCTTATCTTTGTTTTCTCAGTTTGAACACTCCAATGAGAGGAGGGAGAAAGCGAGAGGAGAGGGAGAGAGCGGTGGGGTCTTCGCCTGAGGAAGGAGTTTACCGGCGAGTTAACCCGAAGAATCTGCAGGAGGACGAAGGAGAAGAGGAAGATGCAGAGAGAAGGAAGTGTTTCTTGCATAATATTTCATATATCCCTTTGTTTGGTTTCTTTACCCTATTTATACTTTTCTTTCTAAGATCTGCTTTCTTTTACAAGTTTTGAAGTTCAGTACACTTTGTATGCTTTTTTCTATTTGAGTTTCTTGATGTCTTTTATCTTGCTCGTTCTCTGGAATATTGGGTGGTTATTTTAGCTTAGTCGGATCCCTTCTTGGTTTCTTGATTTACAGTAAATTATGGATGTATGTCCCATTTCTTCTTCTAAATCTTTTTAGCAGTAGAATAACCTATACTGATTCTTATTTTATCATTTCCTATATTATTGAATGAAGTCTTTCATCCAATATAGAGTTTTTTTATTCCTTTTGCTTCTGTTGTCTTTTGAAAAATATGGAATCATATCATTCCTCCCCCCCACCTTGACCTTGTCCTCAAGGTCAAAGTCCGAAATACTCTTCTAAATCTTTTTTAGAATGATATCGATTCTTATTTTATCATTTCTATATTATTGAATGAAGTCTTTCATCCAATATAAAGTTTTTATTCCTTTTGCTCATTGTCTTTTGAAAAATATGGATTCATTTGGTGCATTGTTTTCATTATATTTATAATAATATATAATCTAATTTATAATATTAATTTTTATTTTATTTGTTCATTTCATAAATGTGATGAATTTGAATTATTTAGCAATACTATAAACAATGTATTTCTCTCTCTAAAATATCATCAAAGGTACTCTAAAATATAATGTATTTCTTATTTTAAAAAAAACCTTTTGCTAATTTTCTGGAGAAATCTATGAGAAAGATATATTTAATCCTTTCATATCCTATAGTGCATTGGCATAATAATATGGCCCTCTGTAGTACCTCTTCATCTATGGAGTTAATGTTATCATCTAAGTGATATACTCATGTTAACTGTAACAATTAAGATCTAATGGCTAAAGCATGAATGGGTGTGATATGAGTCTGATTTGGGTTCAATGAACCGATCTAAATGGAATGAACCTGGCTTGAGTGGGGAATAAGGAATGAGTTCAGCGGCTGTCTCCTGAGCCGTCGGATCGCGCTGTATTCATTTTAGCCGTTGGATCTAGCACTTGAATTTACCTTATTAGCCTCGAATTTGCGCCGTTTGATCCTTTCTGTCGATAGTGGAATCCACGCTGTCTTGGGGGGGATGGATCAGCGCCGGATAACCTCTCCTTGGAATGGCTTTGAGCCATTAATGGAGTGTCTGTGGCCGGGTTACGCCGTCGATGAATCTTAGTGATAAGTTTCCTTTAACCTTATCTTTGTTTTCTCTTTCGAGTTCAGTCAACACTCCGAGAGAGAGGCGAGGAAGCGAGAGGAGAGCCTAGGTTCCCGGAGGAAGGAGTTCTGAGTTAACCCGAAGAATCTGCAGGAGGACGAAGGAGAAGAGGAAGATGCAGAGAGAAGGAAGTGTTTCTTGCATAATATTTCATATATCCCTTTGTTTGGTTTCTTTACCCTATTTATACTTTCTGTTTTTCTTCTATAGCCTAGATCTATGCTTTCTTTTACAAGTTTTGAAGTTCTGTACACTTTTGTAAATGTTTTCTATTACAGTTGGCTGAGTTTCTTGATGTCTTTTATCTTGCTCGTTCTCTGGAATATTGGGTGGTTATTCTGTTAGCTTAGCTGTCCAGATCCCTTCTTGGTTTCTTGATTGCTTCTGTTGTAAATTATGGATGTATGTGGCCCATTTCTTACTCTTCTAAATCTTTTTAGCAGTAGAATAACCTATACTGATTCTTATTTTATCATTTCCTATATTATTGAATGAAGTCTTTCATCCAATATAGAGTTTTTTTATTCCTTTTGCTTCTATTGTCTTTTGAAAAATATGGAATCATATCATTCCTCCCCCCCCCACCTTGACCTTGTCCTCAAGGTCAAAGTCTGGAAATACTCTTCTAAATCTTTTTAGCAGTAGAATGACCTATACTGATTCTTATTTTATCATTTCCTATATTATTGAATGAAGTCTTTCATCCAATATAAAGTTTTTTTATTCCTTTTGCTTCTGTTGTCTTTTGAAAAATATGGAATCATATCATTCCTCCCCCCCACCTTGACCTTGTCCTCAAGGTCAAAGTCTGGAAATGCTCTCTGTATTTCTTCACTTGACACCCAAGAAGCATTTGTGGCTAGAAATCCTTCCCATTGTATTAAGATTTCTTTAATTTGTTGATCTTCCTGTAGTATTGTTCTGTGATCTAAAACTTTAATAGGCTTGACTAACATCTGCCCGTCTATGAAATGAGTTGGTAATTTTATTGGGTGTAGTGTAGAATCCTGTCTGTATTGCTTAAGTCTGGATACATGAAGCACATTATGTATCGTTGCTGTTTCTAGCAATTCTATTCTATATGCTATTGTCCCTATTTTTTGTAGAATTTTGAAAGGACCATAGTATTTTCTCTCATGTAATTTTGAGAAAGTTTGTCTAATACTATAGTTTAATTAATACTAAATCATTTACTTTGAATTGAAGCTTCTATGTTTATCACCATTTTCTTTATTTTGAGCTTCAGTAAGTTTGTTTTAAATAGAATTTTGTCCCTTTTGTAAAATTTCATTGTTAGTATGTATTTTATTAAGGAAGTATTAGATAAGATTATATATTTGAAGTCATTTTGTGGAAGATTGAATGTATTATAGGAGAATTCCCATGGAAGGAATTGTACCCACATCTTTGGTGTCTCTAATACAAAACTCCTTAGATATTGCTCCAGGATTCTGTTGGTTACCTCTGTTTGGCCATCAGTCTGAGGATGGTATGCACTGTTGTGCTTTAATGTGGCTCCACTTAACCTGAACAATTTTGAAATTGCTCATAAAGATCTCGTCAAATTATTCCTTGTGGTATGCTGTAGTTTGGTATGTCTAAAATAAAATGCTATATAAGTCAGTAAACCTGGTTGGAAGGGTTGAAGTGTGCATATTTTGATACTGTCTACCACCACTAATATAAATTATTATTATGAGACTTGTAATAAAATCCATTGATACTTCCTCCCAAATGGCTTAGATAGGTAGTATTGTAGTTTACTTCTTTCTAAGTATCATATATTTCATTGGTTAAGACAAAGTGTTTAATATCTTGTTTCATATGCTTAGTAGAATTGTTGATTAATTCGCCAATGTCTCAATTCATGGCCTCCCACCGGTGTTGAATATAATTCTCTTATAATAATGTTTCTGATTGTTGAGTCTTGAGCTATGACAATCCTGTCTTTATAGTGTATCAATCCATTAACAAGTCTATATTCGATATTTTCTTATCTGGTCTTGTAGTTTGATCTTAGCATCGCGTGTACTCTTTGATTTGTTGCATTATAGTATTGATTTGTTGTTGAGTAAGCATATAATGCAGATGACATAAAGTGATTACAGTTGTCGGTTGTAGGGTATCTTACGTGTCAATTTTGCAGAGACAATCATTTTGCTTTGTTTGTAATCTACAGTTTATATTGATAGTGTAGTCAATCAAGGAGTTTGATTAAAAATCTCTGTTATTCAGGAGTTTGAATTGTTTGTTGCATTAGCTCCCTTATGCTCTTTTGATCTGTCCTGATGGTAAACTTGTTACATAACAGTATTGTCTCCATCTTGCTATCGTTTCTGTTATAGCATATAATTATCTTGTATATGTTGATACTTTTTGTAATGATGGAGAGAGCTTCTTACTAAAATAAGCTATAGGATGGTTGTTTTGTATTAAAATAGCAATTCTTTGTGGATACATCTATGATAAAGGCGAGAAAAATTGGAATAGACTAATACTGGGAGAGATGTCATTACTTATTTTAATTGTAAAAATGATGTTTTTGATTCTTCTATCCATTGAAAATGTTGCTTGGCTAACATAGAAGTTAGTGGAGAGGCAATGGTTGCATAGTATTTAATAAATTTTTGATAATAGCCTGTTAAACCCAAAAAAATCTCTTAACTGTTTGATTGAATTGGGTAACAATCATGCTTGCTTGAATCTTTTTTGGGATCCTTCTTAGCCCCTTGCGGATAAAATATGTCCCAAATACTCATCTGTATAAATGAGCATTTAGATGGTTTGATAAGCGATGAATGTTGCTTGAGTTATTCCAATCTGACTTGGAGATGATTTTGATGTAACTCAAGGCGGCTATATATAAGTATATAAAAAAATCTTAAGACAAAATTTCTTAAGAATGGCTTAAGCGAATTCATTAATGCTTGGAATGTTGATGGTGCATTTGTTAGTCAAATGGCATTGATAAACTCATAGTGTCCTGAGTTCTAAAAGCTATTTTGTAGATGTTTTGACCATTCGATTTGATGATATCGATCTTAAGTCAACTTTGAAAAGATTATTGCTCCATATAATTCATCCATAAGCTCCTCTGGAATGAGAATTGGAAATCTATCAGGTATTGTTACTTTATTTAAAGCTCTGTAATCCACACAGAATCTCCAAGTTTCATCATTCTTCTTGATTAAAAGAGCTGGAGAAGATAAATGCTGGTGCTTTCTCTGATTATGCCACTATCCAACATTTCTTTAATTAATTTTTCGATTTTTGTTTTCTGAAAGTGTGGATATCTATAATTTTTGACTTTCGGTGGTTGAGTTCTAGGTGGCAGATGAAGCTGGTGGTCTATATCCCTCCTTGAAGGTAAGCTTGCTGGAATTTGAAATAGTTCTTGATATTGGAATAATACTTGTTGTATTTACTGCGGGTAATTCTTGAATTCTTTTATAAGGAATCTTCCTGTATTCTCATTATTCTCTAGAAATATGATATTATTTCCTTCTTTTTCTTTAATTTGGTGAGGTGATGGAAGATAATCTGTCCACTTTGGAGGATGTATCCTTTGTGTTTGTCTATCATTAGAGTAGAATTTCATAGTGAGCTTTTTATAATCAATTGTACACTCACCCAATTGTTCTAGCCATTGAACACCCAAAATAACATCTGCTCCTTGCATGGGTAACAGATAGCAATCAGTGATAAAAGTGTTTCCTTATAGTTGGATAGAAATATTAGAGCATATTCTTGAATATTTTAAAGTTTCTCCATTCTTTACACTTGAACGGTGTTACTATAGTCAATAAATTTGGCTAGTTTTGATTGAATAAAATTGTGGGTTGAACCACTATCGATCAATACTTGTACTTTTTTATTTCCAATCGGTCCTTATAATCTTAATGTCCAATTAAGCCCGACAAAGGCATTGAGAGGCGATTTACGGAAATTCCTCTTGTAATATTTGCATTTCTGGCTCAAGTTCTTGTTGCAAGTATTGCTCTTGGTCATCATTGACCATCATTAAAGCAAATAATTTGGATTTGCAAATATGACCTTTGTGATATTTTTCATCACAGTTAAAACATAGTCATTTCTTTCTTCTTTCTTTCAACTATGTTGTTGTTAATTCTTGGATTGGAATGTTTTGTTTGTTGATCATATTATTGCTATGGTTGGGTATTGATGGGGTAGGCAGTAAAGGTGGTTGGTATATCTGTGGTTATTTTATTGATGGGTATTGGTTGACTCTGTAATTTACGGTGGTGAAAATTTCAAATTATATTTTTATTGAAAAGCATCTTTGAAGGGAATTGGGTTGTAAGGCTCTTATCCCTCTCATATCAGCCGATTCAAAAGCTTTGTAGAAATTCAGGTGGAATACCTGAAATTTGATTAGTTATTTCTTCAAATTCATTGTAGAAATTCTAAACTATTATTTTTTGTTGTGGCTTAGCTAATTCTCCTCTCAAATCTCTGTATAGAGATGGACCAAATCTTTGAATGACCTGTTCTTTGAACTTTGTCCAAGAATGCAATTGTTTATTTAAGTCATTGCGATCCAGAACTTATTGCGGGTCCATCCATGTATCTTGAGACAATTAGAATTTATGGTCCTCGATAAGCTATATCTTGAAAGAATTGGTCTCTTTGAGCAGAGATTTTCTCCATTAAATCTTGGCATATCTACTTAGTCTAATGTTTTGTTGTTGTGTGTGTTATTTGGAATAGAAATTTACGTATGAGAAGAGTACATACTACAGATTGTTGTTGTTCTTGATAATTGTTATCCAATTTTTCTTATAGTAGATAATCTTCTTGAAACTTCATTTAATATCATAGTGATGGAAGACATTTGCTCATCTGTTTTGTTGAGTCTCCTACACATTCTTCTTATTATCTTGGTTGTGTGTCTTGTTCTTACGTCATTTGGTGGTAATCAACAGCACCAATGATATGAGTAGTTTGGGTTCAATGAACCAATCGAATGGAATGAACGCTTGAGTGGAATAAGGAATGGGTTCAACGGCTGTCTCCTGAGCCGTCGGATCGCGTTGTATTCCTTTTAGTCGTTGGATCTAGCACTTGGATTTACCTTATTAGCCTCGAATTTGCGTCGTTTGATCCTTTCTGTCGATAGTGGAATCCACGCGTCTTCGTCCTGGGGGATGGATCTGGGCGCCTGGATAACTGCTCCTTGGAATGGCTTTGATCCGTTGATGGAGTGTGTGGTGGCTGGGTTCTGGTCGTCTGATGAATCTTCCATGATAAGTTTCTCTTTAACCTTATCTTTGTTTTCTCTTTTCGTTCAGTCGTGAACACTCGAGAGAGAGGCGGAGAAAGCGGAGGGAGGCTGGGTTCGTCTGGCCAGGAGGAAGGAGTTTACTGAGTTAACGAAGAATCTGGGAGGAAAGGAGAAGAGGAAGATCTGAGAGAAGGAAGTATTTCTTGCAGAATATTTCATATATCCCTCTGTTTGGTTTCTTTACCCTATTTATACTTTCTATTTTTCTTCTATAGAGATCATGCTTTCTTTTGTTTGAGTTTGTACACTTTTGTACACTTTTATAATTCATTTTTTCTGAGTGAGTTTCTTGTCTTTTATTTTGCTCGTTCTCCGGAATATTAGGTGGTTATTACATTAACATGTCGGATCCTTCTTGGTTTCTTGATTGCTTTTTTATTATTCTTTTGTCATCTGAAAGCTCTTTGTTTTGGGTGTTGATGCAGGGTTCTTTCTAGAAGTTATTTGGCTTCTCTTCTGTTATACTCTCTATTGCTCATCTTTAGTTTCTGATGTGTATTAATTCTCTGTAAGAGTCTTGTATTGAGTTGTATTCTATTGGATTTATATTGATTTGTAGTCTGTAATTCCCTTCTTGTATTATAGCCCTTCTATTGTAATTTATGGATGTATGTGGCATTTACTCTTCTAAATCTTTTTAGTAGAATGACCTATACTGATTCTTATTTTATCATTTTCTATATTATTGAATGAAGTATTTCATCCAATATGGAGTTTTTTTTATTCCTTTTGCTTCTGTTATCTTTTGAAGAATATGGAATCATATCAGGGTGGGTGCCTTGAATGTACTTCCAGTCAGAATGATCTTTTGGTTTGAGGTTGGTTGATTATTACAAACAAATTGATTTAAGGATATATGCTAACAGTTTAGAGATATTGATAAGTGCTCAAGTTTTTTTTTAGCTTAAATATTGGATTAGTGTTTAAGATTTTCCCACTATTGACAAGGTCCACTATATAGTTTTGAGGTATCCATTATCAAGCCATCATCACTCTTAGCAATCCCACTCCTATTGAGCCAGCCATTTGCCTCCTCGGAAGGATTTGAGTGCGTTTTAGACTTTGTTTTCTTAGAAAATAATCATAATTGTATTTGATCAAAATTTTGTGATGAAAAATTATTTTTAAGAACCAGAGCAATTAAAATGTGTCTATTATTAGAAAGTTATTATTGCCTGATTTTTTTAAAAAAATATATATTTATGACAACCACAATAACTTTTTAAAAAAATTATTTTCTCCATAATAATTTTATAATCATCTTGACAAAAAATTGTAGTTGTTCCAAACAGACTCTTAGAGAAGCTTCTTTCGATGCAAAAGAAGTGGCCTCACACTAACATTGATATTGAGGATTGAAACGAGTCCAAAGTGTTCATTAGGATGTTTGTCCCTGAGGAGCCTAATATTAGCCTCCAAGATGCCCCTACCACATTTGCCTTGACACCATTGAAATTAAGGGCTTTACTATCAGTCAACTAAAAAGGAGGGCAAGAAGAACACATAATTGGATACTTAAGAGATTTCTTAAATAGAAAGTTACACAAGCATTATTAGCAACAGGGAACATATTTGATGTCTTAGTTGATAGTACCAAAAAAATAATTATAGGGATGCTAGAGAGATGACCTGCTTATCCTCATCCTCGATTTAGGATCACTCCTCCTACATCATGATTCCTTAAAGAACTAGAAGTGTTGTTCAATCAATCAATGTCACCTCCAAAATCAAAATCTACTGCCAAAGATAAAAACAAAAAAAATATTATCAGCCAAACGGACAACATTCACCTTCGGTCTTCTTCTACACAACAGAAGGATCAAATTCCATCTTACCTTGTAGACTATGATGTCTTATTTCATCAGTGAAAGCTTTCATCAATGCTTAGCATATTTAAGGCATTGATGTTCTCCCCTCAGCTACGGGAGACCTTGGTGAAGGAATTACTGGAGCTCGAGGTCTACTAAGCTTACTTCATAGAGGAGTCTGTGAAGGAGGCTCACTATCTTAAGGAGATTCCTGACATTACATTCTTTTAATGAAAAACTCTTCTCTTGGGTACTTCAAAACACAGTCACCCTTTTTATGTCACTGCCCAGATTAATGAAAATCGATTGAACCACATTCTTATTGATCCTAGTGCATCAATAACTTTAATCAGCTTGAAAACTCTTGATTTTCTTTCATTGGATACGCAAAGATTATATTTTGACAAGCTTATGTTACGTTGCTTCAATAAAAAGGTACAAAGATACCTTCGATATACCACTAAAATTTGGGGATCTTAAAATTGAGGCCAAGTTTTATGTGATAGATTCTAATACTGCCTACATGGCCTTATTTGGCCATGGCTGTACGAGCATGAAATGGCATCATCTACACTTCACCAATGTAAGTACATGCACGATGACATTGATCCCTGCATTCCAGGTGATATCCATTTTTTTTACAATTAAAGAGGTGGGCATTTATGATGATGTTGAATATTGCTTACCAAAGAAACAAACATCTCCTCCTCTCTCTTCATAAAACAGTTAACAGGCCACCCCATTGTCACCCAAACGCTCTCCCCAAATGGGGGAAAGAGTGGCTGATCAAAGGAAAAGCTAAGGTAGAGGACAAGGATGAGATCAGAGTCACACCAAGCAAACACGAGACTTTCCTTAGCTTCCTATAGCTCAGGTCCGTATTGAGTTATATTTTGACAGTGATGGTGATATAAATGCTTACTTGATGCCTGCCCATCTTAGACAACTGATTTTGACAACAGGTACACAAGAAGATGAGTGCATGCTGGATCTTGATGGTAGATCAATATTTGAGATTTCTTGTACATCACCTCTCCACCTTCCTGATAATACGCTTTAGCTGATCTAATTCCACCACATTATATCAGGGACTTAGCACCTCTTAGGGAATAATTAGTTGATGAGTTCCACTTGTTCTACATACCTCCTAGAAAGTAGTATAAAGAGCAGGGGATCTTCTATTATCATGTTGATTTTGCTTGGATCATCAATGTGGTGTAACCAATTTGATTACGATTATGTAATGAAAAATATTCATACTTATTATTACTCTATGCCATTTCTAGATGCATCTAAACAGTATGGTTATCTTCCTAATACATGGTACTCTACACAAGCCAAGCTTCTGTATAAAATTCTGGTATTCAATTATCCCCCAACTTGGATAAGGATTAGTTTATGTCCTAAATCCTAAAGCACATCCACATGCAGGTTATTAGTAACTCTCTTGATATATCTATGACTACTAGCAAAGAAAATAAGGTTGTCAAAAAGCTTGTTCTTCACAAACAACTCATGCTTGGCTCATGAAGTTGCTTTCGTCAATTACGTTCATTGAGTAAGTGGCCGACACAGATATTTTAAAAGATTTATAAATAAAAGCACAACCAATCATTCGATCAGGTTCAGCTAATGTTAGCTTGAAATAAAAAATTATATTATATTATATATATATATATATAATGTATATATCATTATTTATATATGAAATTATTACACAAACATGGATGTGGTAGAGTGGTTTCAAGCATGATATGCTACTGGTAAGTGCATGTTTGAATCCTACATGTTATTTGTTTTTTCAAACAAGCTCATTACGAACAAAACGAGCCAAATATGAATAATAGATCTTTGAACAATTTCAAACACAAGTCGAAATTGAACAAATGGATTTTCAAATGAGTCAATGAAAACAAATGCCACCTCAAGCTCGACTTTTTTATAAGCATAAAGGAACATATGCTAGCACCGAATGCCCGTTGGGCGTTTGAAGATAGTGTATAATGACCATTATTAAGCTTCTTGAAATTAACTTGGACTTAGATGATGATCCATGACTCTCTCTCTCTCTCTCTCTCTCTCTCTCTCTCTCTATATATATATATATATATGAAAGTTATTATCTTAAAATATGTCTAAATGAATCATTCAATTATTACAGGAGTTTCATGATTGATTGATTTGGAGTTATTCAAATATGTTAGGTCTTGCTCCTAAAGTAGCAATCCATAAGCTTATCGTTACACTTAATTCAATTCTTATTAGGCAAACCCTTAGGTGGATGCACCTAGAAATGAATAACAAATTATCACAGAGACAGAGAAGCTAGCTTTATGAAGGAAGAATAAAAAAATACCACTTCGCTAATATTGTGCCTATACGAAAGAAGAAAGGTCAAATTCTAGTGTATATTGACTTTTGTGATTTGCACTAGACATACTCTAAAGATAACTTTTCATTACCTATTCCAAAACTTATAGTTGATGTGGCATTGCCCCATAGCATATTTCTTTTCATGGATGGCTCATTTGAACATAATTAGATCCAAATAACCCCTGAAAATGAGAAGTTACTGCTTTCAGGATGCCCATTGATGTATATTGTTATACTATGTTATGTCTTTGATATCAAAAATATTAGAGCTACATACAACAAGCAATGATATGTATATTTGATGAATTCATACATAACTAAGTTAAATGCTATATTGATGATTTGATTATTAAAAGCAAAATTTGATGATGAACAATAACATAATTTATTGATTGCCTTCGAGCATCTGAGATAGTATGACCTTAAGATGATGCAACACACCCTGTCCCTAGTAATTTTCTGCTCAATGATAATATAACTAGCAAAGAGATCTTGACATAAAGAACCAGGAGATGTCGACTTAAGAGTTATACTTTTATGAAGCTTATTATAAAAAAACTACTACTCCAAATCAACTTCTCAAAGCAAGAGCTGGTAGCAATCTAATGTTCATATAATGTGAGGTTTTGATCACTGGCCTAGAATTAGCCATTCATAAGAGATCAAGAATATTAAAATCTTGGAGATTCATAGCTTATCATCAACCAAATTATAGGCGCATATAAGATTTTTAAACCTAGTGTCTTTTATTGATCCTTGCGACCCTATAGAGTGCAATAGCATGCTATGATCAGTCCTATAATGTAGCACAAAAGACATCTTTTGAAGCCCATTGTTTTTGCCGATTCCATTGAGGATATTGCTGATTCAATTGATTTTATTATTATTATTCAATAAAAGAACTTAGCAACATTTTTTTAATTTATTCATTAAATGAATTTGCAAAAATATAATGTCATTAGAAAGAAAATTTTCAGTAGTAGTTGAGAATCTAAATAGCTTGGATTAGTTTGAGTTTTGGTTGAAGCTGTGAAAGTTTATGGGAATAATTTGAAAAGAATAGAATGAATTGAACGCTTAACAATGATGAGTTTAGGATGTAAATAGACGGATGAAAGAATTGAATGAGATTTGCTAAAGAAGTGATGAGGTGTGTATAAGGGAGTGAAAATGCGAGATGATAGATTAGGGTTATAATAAGCTTACAAAGAAGAAATTTTTCTTTTCTAGGGAGCACAGAGAATCAAATGATCAAATACAAGGATTAGTGAGACATCAAAACAATAAAAAGCATATAAAATATAAAAAATATAATATCCTTCCAAACATTGATTTCATTCAACTACTATATGATTTTTCAATTATTTAAGCATAGATGATATATCAAATATAAATTATATGCAAGGATTAGTGAGACATCAAAACAATTAATATATATATATATATATATATATAATATCCTTCCAAACATTGTTTTCATTCAACTACCATATATTTTTTCAATTATTTAAGCATAGATGATATCAAATGATCAAATATAGATTATATGCACGGATTAGTGACACACAAAAGCGCCAGCTGAAAGAAGTGCACCAGTATCCCAAACATTGATTTATTCAACTACTACATGTGTTTCAATTATTTAAACAAGAAATAATATCAACCAAAATATAAATAAGTATTGAGAAGACCAAAGGTTGCTGATGATTCCAAGGAGGAAGGAGAGTGAACCCTCACAACAACTCATGAAGTGGAAATATAGTTGATTTGTCTTGAATGATCTAGCAAAGTGATACGGCACCTTTAACTCAGACTTACTTTGCATGTGATATTACTCTCATAACAACTCATCCCATATATTTTAAACACACTACTTGAAAATAAAACTGCAATCATAACAATACAAAAAACAATAAATTTATTCAATTTATTTTATATTGTGCTGCATCAAGAACATAACATAAGAGAAGAATTCTTCATATTAGTTTAAAAAAAGGAAATGAAGAAAAGTCAGTCAAGCTTCAAGAAATCAAAGGAAAAGGTATGATTTGAGCCTTGCTCAAAGCGGATATCAAATGAGAACAAGAGAATATATTTAACTGATTGACTGATTCATTTATCATGAATTTTAGATTGCATCTGTTGCATGAATAACGCATTTTATGCCATGACATATATATATATAATTCTACAAATGATGCTCAAGCTGCTCGGAAATATGTGGAACTTAATTCAAACACAAGGAATAAAAAAAATTGACAAAAATAGAAAGGAAGATCAACACACAGAAAATATAATTTTTTGCAAGTTCATCCAATTGATGACTACATGATATCATTATTACTGTAGATTTTACTATAATTTAATTCTAAAGAATTTCTACTCTAATTTTTCTCATACAAGTATAAGACAGCCTCATTCTATATAATCAAAACTTAGGGTGGCCTAATTTCAGTTTTCTTAGGACAAAAATTAACTTAACAGAACCTTCATGCATTCCTTAGCCTCGTCCATTGATCTGGTAACCTTCTATTTGCTTTCAAGGAATTTGTACATTAAGTTTATCTAGTCTTATTATAACTCAATGGCCACTTCTACAACTTATAAATGAAAGAATGTGTCATTTAAACCAAAAACTACAAGAAGTTTGTATTGGTGTTTGATTTGTTGAAGAATTTTTGCATTGTTCATGTTCATCATAGTGTTAGGTAAAGAACTTTGAATATTTTGTTTTCAAAGGGGAAATCGAGAAAAAAAATTACCTAGGGATATTCATATCCAAGTTAGAATGAGGATATAATACATATAGGCCATCATGCATCCTCATCAACCCACCCACATGAAATTCCTAGTTGATTATCCTATAATGTGGATGGTATCTTAAATATAGGTTATATCTTGATTCTAATTTGGGCAAACAAATTTTATTGAGAAATATAAGATTTGGATTTTGTGAATGATTGATTTGTGTTTGTTTGCGACAACTCTTTATAGTATTGTTTGCCTAGATATACGAGTAAGACATAGTTCTACTTGGCTAAGACTTCTTGTTATTTTTTGAAAAATTCTATGTTGAGAAGCAACTTTTTTACAAGAATATTTTTCAGAATGCGATAAACTTATAGTTGTAAGAAAATTACTATCAAATTTTTTCCAAAAAAGAAAAGGTATACAATACCTACAACAATTTTCAAAAAAATACATCTTTCTCACAACAATAACACTTCAAATAGACAATCACCAACTCTACTTGCCCACGATAATGATTGAAACGTTTTGATAGATTTCAAACTGATTTTAGTGTAACTAGTTGTCCTACAATGCTACAAAGAGAATAAAACTGCAAGATTAAAGCAATAACAAAATAAAATTTTAAAAAGAGAAAAGATTAAATTATTGGAGTTAATAAAAACATAAGGCATTGCCTATATCACATGTTATATGCGGGATATACAACACCTACTTTTAGCATATCAATACAAAGGCAGCATTACAACTTTAATTTATTCTTAAACATTATGGTAAGCCACAAAAAAAACATATAATCAATCAAAGTTATCAAATAAAATAAACAAGTATGAATCATCTCAAGAGCATTCATAAATCAAAACAGCAATAAAATGCTTACAAAATTTGATTAAAAAACTAAAGGAAAGGTTTAAACAACAGAATTTTCATCCAAAAATGCCAAGAACTGCATTTTATCTCTGAAGTTAAAGGAACAAGATACAAACGCAAAAAGAGGTTGTGATCTTTAAAAATGACATCAATCATTTATACTACCTCAAACTGCTGGCTTCCATTCTTGCTGAACTGAAACTTCAAATGCTTAACAACAGCATTCACAGGACCGCTGGCATCAGCTTCTGATGCTAAATCATTCACAACTTCCTGCAAAGCCCTCAACTCATCATGAAACTCTGAATTCAGAACCAAGTAAGAGAAATGTTCATCCAAAATCAAACCCACTGCCTTCACGACCGAATCTAATGAGGGAATATCCTCGCAAGAACTTAAGCTCAACACTGACTTTGCATGTGGGCAAGGAACTGCCTCAGGAAACCTCTCATACTTCTTCAACCACTTACCAAGATATCTAATCAAGGACAAGATTTCCCTTCCACTAAGCTTCGAAATCACAGATGAGAAAATCAAGCCATCTATAACAGAACTCCCGAAGACATAATGCAAGCATGATTCAGCAGACGAGAACCCATCATGTGCCAACATAAGCAAAACAGAAGCATCACTGGCCAAGATTGCAGCTTTCTTAGGCACACCCTTCTTTGTGGCTTTCTCGATGGCTAACAAAGCTTGTCTTTCCCATTCCTTTTTCACTTCCAAAAAACTTTCATAAGCATTATCTGATGGAGACAAGAAGAATCTCAGCAGAACAAGAAGCTCAGAAGGACGAAGATCCGTAATGTGCTTTACACATAAACAAAGCAATCTAGATTGATTCCGTTCCACGAGCTTCTCCACCAAATTCGTCGAGTATAAGTGCCCAACAAGTCCGTGCACAATTAGGATTTCAACCAACTCCCACAACTCCAGAACGACGCAAACATCAACAATCAAACCCGCTACCTCCCGGCCAATAAAAAACCCGACTTTCTCAATCGCACACCGCGAAAAATCAAGCCTTGATAACCAGATGCCTCGGGATTGAAACCAAGACCGAGATTCTCTCCAATGGTTTGCAGGAAGCCGTTCAGGAGTTCGAGGAATTCAGCTCGGTCAAGGGATTTAGGCTTTTTAAGCTTCTTTTTTAAGGTTTTCGAAAATTTGGTGGTGGATTCGATGATGTTGGAGTCGGTTGTGGAGATGGACCAGCCGGAGACGCGGTGGACAGGAAGGGAGACAACGGATTCGGAGTCGGGTTTTAAGGAGGGGAAGATATCGTCAGCGTTCAAAATGATGGGCACTGTGGGAGAGAACGAGAGTTCGCCGGTGTCGGCAGCTGCCGTCGCGATGCAGTCGAGCAGAGTCATGGAGTTTGGATTCGAATTAGGGTTCTGGTTGTGGTGGGGGTAAGATCAGAAGAATACCTGAAATGGAAGTTCGAAAAACTTAATAATATATAAAGCATTAAAAGCAACTATTCATTAAAAAGCACCAGTGGTCTAGTGGTAGAATAGTACCCTGCCACGGTACAGACCGGTTCGATTCCCGGCTGGTGCATCATTAATTCGACTTTTTAATATTTATTTTTATTTTCCAATGAATTCGATTATTAGTTTTTTTTATTATTTGTATTAGATTTCTCTATAACATTTTAACTAATATATTCTTTTTTTATTTAACCTTTCTAATTTTATCATGCATCTATTTTTAATTATTAGTTTTATTTTCATCACTTTCAACTTAAATATAATTGAGTTTTTTAATAGCCTATTATATTTGTAACTTCATCAATATTATTACAATTTTATAATATTTATTTAAAAGATTTGCATATAAATTATGTAATTCCGATGTATTTATTTATTGTATACTTAAATTTTAATATGTACTTATATGACAATTTAGTATCTTGCTCACATTAATATATATATAATTAAGAGAAAAAAATCATAAGTTCTATTCTAACAAACAACAATAACAAATATCCCACTAAGGGTAGTGGAATCCTTTCCATTGTGTATTAATATTATGTGATTTCTCATTTAATTCAAGTATATCTTAAGGTCATTTTTTACACATCTTGTATATTTTTTTGGGTCTATACTCTTTCTTTAAAAGAATGCTCTCTCTCAAGTGGGACGGTCGGTTTATGTCAAACCATCTAAATAATCTATATCTACATATCTACTCTAATTTTCTACACTTTTTTCCAAACATACTCATTTTGCATTTTATCTCTAAGAGTAAAGCCACTCATCCGTGAACATCCTCATCTCTATTAACTTAACTTAGTCACATGCTTCTTTGTTGGTCAATTCTCACCATAAATCATTGAGGTCTTACCACCATCTTATAAAATTTAAAATTTTTCACAGATCGTTCATCACACAACTTGAATTACTAATTCTACTAATAATATATCCATCTATTTCACCATTATTTTGAACAATAGAGCTTAAAAATCGAATCGTTCACTCTTTTAATCTAATGTTCACAATCTACACTATAACTTCTACAACTAAAATTACACTCCATATATTCAATTTTAGATCTACTTAAACGAAAACTTTTAGACTCTAAGGTTAACCTCCATAATTCAAGTTTCTCTTGGACTCCCTCTCTAGTCTTATCAACAAGAAGAATGTCATCAGCAAAAAGCATACATCAAGATACATCTTCTTGTAAATGCCTATTAAGAACATCCATAACTAAAGCAAAAAAAAAAAAAGATAAGGGCTTAAAGCTGGTCCTTGATGTAATTCAACTGAAATGAGAAAATATTTTATCAATCCTCCTTATGTTTGGACACAAGTAACAGCTCTAATATACATATCTTTAAAGCCTTGAATATAACCAATATTAACTCCTGATATGGCTCTCAAAATATGACTAGTCAAAGCACAAATCTTGATGTCGAAAGCGATATGATTTTGAGTCAGATCAAGCAGCTTAAAATATCATTGGAATCTTTGGGACATCAATTAAATCCCAAAAGCTCTCAAATATGGAGTATTTATAGTCAAATCGAGTCGGGATCTAACGAGCCTAAGATCTCGTAATTCGACTTCATTTGGGCATCCAAATGCTCAAAATACATCAAATGATTGAAGGATTCATCCGAGCGTCCGTCGAGGGGTATGGGCTTTACATGAATTTACAAGAACCCCTCCTCCCATCTATAAATAGACATTCATTCCTCACATGAAGGGGAGGCCAAGTGAAAAAACCAAGTGGAGAGGCTGAAACAAGTGAAGAAGAGAGCCACCGCCGAGTCGTCGACCACCATGCCATGTGATCCACCATGATCAATCTCAAGGAAGAAGAGGGGAGGCCAAGTGAAAAAGTGGAGAGGAGTTGAAACAAGTGAAGAAGAGGAGCCGCTCGATGATTCAAACCCATGGCCATTGATCGATCACTTAGTCAATCTGCAGGAAGAAGAGGAAGAGAAGGAAGGAAGAGCCAAGTGAAGAGGAGCTAAAATGAAGTGAAGAAGAAGGAGCTCGGTCAAATCAATATAGCCATGGTCCGATCCTTTCAATCTGAAGCAAGGAAGAAGAGGAAGAGTCAAGCAAGGAAGAAGAAGAGTCAAGCAAGGAAGAAGAAGAAGAGGCCAAGTGAAGGAAGAGCAAGTGAAGAGGAGAAACAAGTGAAGAAGAGGAGCCAACGGCAGTCGTCAACCACCACCACCGTGGCCGATCCTTCAGCTGATCAATCCCCAACAAGGAAGAAGAGGAAGAGTCAAGCAAGAAGGAGAAGAACAGGAAGAAGAAGAAAGAAGAGTCAAGCAAGGAAGAAAAGGAAGAGTCCAGAGCGAGGAAGAAGAGGAAAAGCCAGAGGAGGAAGAGAGCTCTGAAGCTTGAAGATCCTCCAAGCAAGATCAGCCTCAAGCAAGGTCACACTCTCGCATCAACCATCGCCACCACGTCGTCACTAATTAGCAATATTCCCGGAAGTTACCGCATCTCCATCATGATTACAACCTGTCATTGTTACGCTTGTTATTCCTCTCTCTGCATATGTAATCACTTATCGAAGATTTTGTACCAAGCAGATACATAGTGGAAGCTTTTTTGGGCTGCCGTGGTTTCCCTCTTTTAGGTTTTCCAGTTAAAAGTGCAGGTGTCTCTTGTTTCTTTAATTACCCGTGTTGGACTTCACAACAAGGCTAGTAAACTTTCACTCTGCGGTGGTTTTCTAACGCAAGTTTGGCCGTCGTGGGAAGTTGATTCTTATTTCATCTTGTATGGCTCAAGTTTTTTTCAACAAAACCACCATCGGTGGAGCATTCAAGCTTTAAAGAACGCATGGCGAAGAATGAAGATTCATCAAACTTTGTTCCTTTCTGCAGGCGGCAACTCTTAATCTCGAAGATAAGCAAGTCAAACACCAATGAAAAGGCAAAGATCAATAACTCGGCTACAAACTCATCTTATTCCTAAGGGTTAGCGTCGAGTAAACACGACTACGACCGATAGGAAAGCGTCCTTGGTGGACTTCCGCGACCTCTTCCATGCAGTTAGCGTCGCCAGTAAACACTCATTAACGAAAGGTCAAACGCGTTGGTGGACTTCCGATCTCTTTGATGCGGGTTTCTGATACAGAATCAGATTCCGACAGTTACGCCCCTTCCTTCCCAGTCTTGGAATCCGCCGTCAACCAATCCATTGCTGCCCTCGGTGGTTCTGTCTTCCCCAAGCTCAACTGGAGCTCCCCTAAAGACGCAGCGTGGATAGCCGCCGACGGATCTCTCCGCTGCACCTCCTTCGCCGAGATCGCCCTTCTCCTCCATTCCTCCGACCGCGCCGTGCACGATCTTTGCCATGCAGCCTCCTCATGCTCCGATCACCTCTCTCCTTCCTCCCCGACTTTCTCCTTCTTCCTCGCCCTCCGCAAATTCTACCCCGCACTTCGCCCTGAGATGGAGTTCCGCTGCTTCGTTCGTGGCCGCCACCTTATAGGAATCTCCCAAAGGGAAGTCACGGCGTTCTATCCTTCGCTTGTTGATCGGCGGCGGGAGCTGAGGCGGTTGGTTGAGGATTTCTTTGATGAGGTTGTGGAACCAAGGTTTGGGCTGCAAGATTACACCTTTGATGTGTATGTGACTGGGGATGGAAGAGTTAAGGTCTTGGACTTTAATCCATGGGGAGCGTTTACTTTGCCACTGTTCTTTACTTGGGAGGAGTTGGAAGTGGAGGGGTTTGGGGAGGAGGAAGATGAAGTTGTGTTCAGGTTGGTGGATAGTCGATGTGGAGTGAGGCCAGGCTTGAAGACTGCAGTTCCTTATGATTATTTGGATACTGGAGAAGGCAGTGGGTGGGATGAGTTCTTGAGAAAGGCAAACGATGAGCTTAGGAACCAGATGAAGGATTCAGAGCCTCGGATTTGAAGGTATGGCGTCATTTGTTCATGCGAAGATTGTTCTTTGATATTTCTGTTTGTTTCTTCATGATAGTTTTGCTTCTCATTGACTATTACCAATGGTCATGGATATTTAATAGATTTTTTTTTCTTTTGTTTTTCTTCTGCTTAGTCAAAATTTAATTTTGAGTTTAGGATTTAATTTAATGATTTTTTTTTCATTTGTTTAATTTAATCACAAATTTGATTTAGATTTAATTTAATGATTTTGTATAATATATGATTTTGGAAACAATGCCATTATGTAACAATGCAATTATATTTCAGAGTTTTAGAACAGAGATTTGTGCTTTTGTGTGCACGTTGCCTTTTGAGGACAGTGTTTGATCTTTTAGATTTTTTTTTAAGTAAAATAATTTTTTTGTAAGAATTCACGTCTTAGTATTAAAAAATGAAGCTTTTACAGAAAGTTAACATTTGCAATGACTGCTTGGCGAGTAGGATTCACAATTTCTTTCTTTTTTCCTTTCTTTTTAAGTTGTTTGCAACAAAAAAAGTTGTAAAATTGTTGTGAGAAAATTAAAAAAGAAATTTTTTTAATATTGTTATGGATATTACAGATGTTTCCTCTTCTGAACAAGTAGACATCAACTTTCTTTTGGCACTACACTCGAACAAATTTGATTATAGAAGTCTACTTCTCACTATTTTAAAAAAACAGCAATAAATCTTAGTCAAACCAAAGTGTGAGAAGTGTCTTGAAAGAAAACTATGAGAATAAACTGAAGATTGATTCTTTGGGGGCTTCTTCTTGAATCTTATTTACAACAATTGAACATCAAGAGCAGCATGTGGTAACTCAGCAAGCTGCTTATATTCTAATCTGCAAGCCTGATTGACTATCATTTAAGTTAATTTCATGAATCAGTTTGGTTTTGATGGGTAGTCTCCCTCTCTCGGGATTTCATGTTTTAGGACATTTGCTAAGCAGGTTGTTTTGGCATTGTTGTTGGCACTTTTATGACACGAAATGGTTGTATTGTTATTTCATTTATGTTTGCTTCAAAGAAATGTTAGATTTAGGCGCATCAATAGGGGGATGAATTAAGTGTGTCTCATATTCATCCACACAGTCAATTTCAATACAATGTGTAAGTTATAGAAATAATAATGCACAATAGGAGCTATTAGTGATATGTAGAAGAGCACCTTGACCTTTGTTCTTAGATTCGACACGGATAAATAATACTTAAATTTTATTAGTAGAATTCAAGTTGGATGGTTGGAGTGGAGGATTGCATCGGGCCTATTAGACTTAAGGAAAAATTTTATAAGATGGTTGTGAGACTTGCAATGTTTTATGGTGCAGAATGTTGGCCAGTAAAAGAGAAACATAAAATTAAGTGTCGTAAAGATGAGGATGCTCAAGTGGGTGAGTGGTTTTACACTTGGAGACAAAATGAGAAATGACTATATATGTGATAAGATTGGGGTTTGGCAGATAAGATTAGAAAGAGTCGTCTTAGATAGTTTGATCACATAAAATGTCGGTCATCCGATGACCTAGTTAGGAGAGTAATTGGGATAGTAGATATGTTAGATTGAGCCTATGTTAAAAAAGGTAGAGGTGAACCTAAAAAGACTCGGTTAAGTAGTTTAAAAAATGATCTTAATTTATCAGGACTAAATGAGAATATGACACTTAATATGACACATTAGAGAAAAAGAATTCATATATCTTACTTAGTCGGATAAAGACTTTTTGTTATCATTCTTGTATCAAAAATATCACTATCGTTAAATTTTTTAAAATGAAATACTTATTTTTGTATTAAAAGTATTTTATATATGCAAATATCAAGTTTTAGGTATTAAATATGTAAATATATAAGAATTGTGTGCTATGTATATAAATGTTATTAAAATATTTGTTTTATGTTTTCCTTTTTTTCTATTTAAAAATTGAGCTTGTTCTAAAAACCAAATGTGTAATAGTCATCTCTGCATTGCTGAACTAAATGAGCTGATACATTATGCTGATGTTTGCAGGTTACTGATCAGATTGCTTGATAAACCTTATTAAGAAGAGTATAATGCTTTCTAATGATATTGATGAGAACACCATGGCCTCATTATGCAATTTTATTTATTTATTTATTGTTAGTGGCAAATATCATCTTTCACTGAAAGCTTATATGGAGAGACTGTTTGTTTGTCCTGCAATGTTAATATTGTAATTCATGGTTAATAACTAGTAATTTGTTATATGACCTACATGCCATTTGCCTATGAGAAATTCTCAAAAAATTTGAATATTTTTAGTAGGTTTTGGTTTGATAATGTAAATTTGGGATTTTACTTGTCCTGATATGTTAATAGCAATGCTAGCTTGGCATGTCTTTTATTTGTGATTTTTGCAATTTTCAAAATGGAGCTTAGATTTGATTTGATGACACAAGTTAAAAAGATAGACTGAAATGCTATATTAATAACATTAAACTTTTTTTTTAAAAAAAACTTTAATAATAAAATCATATATTTAGGATCACTTTTATTTTATATTTTATTTTATTTATATTTTAATCTAAAATAAAATACACTTGGTAGTAATAACTATTTTTAAAACATAAAAATTCAGCACAACATAAATAATTAATTAATTAAACTCATCTCAAAAATAAATTTAAAGACTAAAAAAATGTAACCTGAACTAGGTAAATGAGTTTGAAATTGAGCGAGGTATTGTCGGTTTCTATTAAGAAATTTCTGTTTCGTTATCTACCGTTTAGTTACTGCAATTGTTCGTGTCATAAGAGCTGTGTTCTTAAGAATTTTTTATTTATTTATTAATATTTTAAAAATATTAAATTTAATAAAAAAAATTTAATATAAAAATACAGTTTTATAGTTATTTGTTTATAAATTGTGGAGTGTGAGGACTAACAATAAAAATAATCTTTTCAAAAATAAATTTAATTACAAATAAAATTACATAAAGCAAAACTATAAAGCAAAATTATAATTGAATATCAAAGTATGATCTAATAATATATTTTATTATTTACAAAGATTACATTACTACTAAATCAATTGAATTAGAATATGATTGAGTACACAAAAAAATTTAGAAATTACAAATAAATAAACAAATGAGTACATCGATATTTGATACAATCCAATCAAACACTTATACGTAAGAAATTATAACTTTAACATCTTTCAAACTCAGATACATGAATAATCTTTCAAACTCGAAGTACATTTGGATTATTCACTCTCCGTAAGTCATCAACTTTACCATAAGATTTCACACTTTATACTTGAATACTTCTTTTATTATATAAACAAAATTAACAAAAATTATGTTATATAATTATTGAATCTTGAAATTTTATATCGATAATCAATGACTGTCATAATATTTCTACTTAAATTTTAAAAAACACATAAATCCAAAATACATCAAATAACAAATAAAATGAAAGACTAAAAAAATAATTGAAACAAACTCTACTAAACAAAGATATATATATATTTTATCGTAAAAGATCTCATATTAAAAAAATATTTAACATCATACCTCTAAACAACACAATTCAAAGAATTCAAAGATAAAACCAAGAATTTTATTGACAAACTAAGGACTAAAATATAATGAAACAGCAAAAAAAATGAAAACTACAATCCAAAAGTAATTGAAACAGACCCAATTAAACAAGATATATAAGTATTTTATCGTTTCCAGATTTATCAGATCTCATATTAAAAAAGATTTAACATCACAATCCTTTAAACACCTCAACTCTAAGCAATTCAGCATAAAACCAAGAATATAATTGATAAACTAAGAACCAAAATACAATGAAACAACAAAATAAATGAAAGCAATAACCTGCATGTAGCCAAATCCAATAATCAAGAATGAGAGAACAACAAGTAATCATTTCATAATAATAAGATGTTTTAAGTCGTCAGACAGAAGAATTTGATTCTAATGAAACATTAACTTGCCAATTTATAAGTGATGAAATTTGATGGCATGGTGTATACATAATATATATTCTATGTGGGGTTTTCCCTCAGGCCTCACGGCTAAAAAAATAGGAGAAAATAGCAAGTAAATTGATCTCAAAATAACACCAAAGATGGGCAGATAGGCAAATACTCTTATGCAGTAAAACAAGCTCACAGCTTACTAATATTGATGATCGCTTTAATTATAAAATTGGCTCAATTTGAAATATTTTATTAATCAATGACGCTTGACTCGATGACTTAAATTCTTCAAATACCCGAAATGATAAACCAACTTATTTGATAAGGTAAAGACCAAAGCAGTTTTCATTTTGCTCAAATAAAGGTTTAACATCACAAAATATCACTAATCAATGAGCCATCATACTTAACTTGATGGTTGTTATCAAATTATTAAAAATCTCATGAAAGATTGTGACTAAGGCATTTTTTATCGTTTAAGTTTTATCTCATTTTAAAATGAAACAAAGAAATAAAATGAAAAGTGCCAAAAATGATTGAAACAACTAACTAATATATATAAAGGTATTTTAGAAAGTTAAGTTGATCTCATATTAAAAAGATTTAACATCACAGCCCTTTAAACACCTCAACTCTAAGCAATTCAGCATAAAACTAAGAATATAATTAATAAACTAATGACCAAAATACAATGAAACAACAAAATAAATAAAAGCAATAACCTGCATGTAGCCAAATCCGATAATCTAAAGAATCTAGAGAGAACAGCAAGTAGTCATTTCTCATAATAACGGCCAGTATTTTTTAGGTTGCTTGTACATGAAGAATTTGATTTTCTTCTAATGAAACATTAACTTGCCAATTTATAAAGTTCAAATTTGATATGGTGTGTACATAATATATATTCCATGGGTTTTCCTCACCTACTTAAAGAAAGGAGAAAATAACAAATAGATTGATCTCAAAATAACAAAGAAAGATATAAACTCTTATGCAAGAAACAAGCTCACAACTTACAAATATTGATGAGCTTTAATTATAAAATGGGCTCTTTGAAATATTTTATCCTACTCAATGATGCTTCATATCGACTTAAATTTTTCAAACACCCATAAATGATAAGCCAACTTATTTGATAAGGTAAAGATCAAAGCTGGTTTTCATTTTGCTCTGAAATAAATATTTAACATCACAAAATATCAGCTAATCAATGAGGCCATTATAGCTTAACTTGATGGTCGCTATCAAATTATTAAAACCCCATGAAATATTGTGTGACTAAGTACCATTTTATCAAGCTAAAGATCTCATTTTAAAATGAAACAACAAATAAAATGAAAGATGCAAATAAAAATGATTGAAACAACCAACTAAATAAGATATATAAGCTATTTTATCAAGCAGCAGATCTCATATTAAAAAAGATTTAACATCACAACCCTTTAAAATGACAATTTTTTAACGTAATATAATGGTGTAGCTCGATTCTATATAAAAGGTCAAATGGTTCTCATGAATGAAGAACTGAGAGAACAAAAGTAATATACCTCAAAATACGCAGTAAGTAGTCATTTCATGAATGAAGAATCTGAGAGAACACTAAGAACAACAAGTAGTCATATCTCGAAATAGTTGCAAGTAATTATTAGCCACAAAAGTATTATGCAGTTTAGATGAATGAGCTCAGTTTGACATTTTCTATCAGCAGATCAATGAGGCCATCATAGCTTACTGGCTGCTTAAATTCTTAAAAACCCTAAAATCAAGTGTAGTATTGTTGAAGTAAAGACCAAGTGTAGTACGATGGCCAAAGGTCACTAAGAACATAAGTACCATTTTATCGCAAGTTGCATCTTATTCTCATATTACAAATGGTTTAACATCATAGCCCTTTAGAATCTAAACGATAAACGCTACTATTTTGGATAAAATAATATGTAGTATTCATCAAGTAAAGACCAAAATACAATAAAATAACCCAAAAAAAAGTTGTATCAAAGATTCAGCTGCATGTAATAAAACAAGTAACATAGTGTAATCTAAAAATCATAATTTATGTTATTCCTCTTCTTCATTTTTTTCAGAAGTTTCATTGTAATGAATGGTCATTTATTAGGCCGATATTTTAAAACATAAAAAAAGAGATAATAATAAATTAATAATTAGAAGAACAAAAATAAAAAAATGAAATTGATTCTTACCAAAGGATTCTTAATGTTATTTTGTTCACCTCTAATCTAACTAGCAGTACAAACAAGTGCATTAACAGTTTTTGCACATAAAGAGCTTCTGTAAAATGAAGTGGTGTCAGTCTCATATTTATGAAATTGTGTACCACAACAGGTGCATTGTAAATAGGAAGCATTGATGTCTTTTAAAGTAGAAACAGTTTCTGTAAAGTACTCTCAAATTATAGACTTCCTTTTTCTAGTCTTCTTAGTAGGGATTCCTCCAACATTACTATCAAATATAATTGCTTTTGAGAAACTAGGTTGTGAAGAAAGATTAATTTTCATTACTATTTTATTATCATAGTAATCTCATTACAGATGATGCGGTTTGAGATAGCTCAAAATTTGACATGATAGTACACTATATTGGAAAAAAAAAACTAAAGGTACAATCCATATGCTACAAGTAAGAACATTAACATAATTTATTGTGACATTCCATATAGAGCACTAGTAAATTTGACATATTAAGCATACAAAGTCAAGAAACATGAAACATCCTTTCGCATCAAAACACATAATTTAATGAAATTGTTTACAAAACAACTTATTTTATTTGTTGTTTTATTGTGTTTTGATCTTTACCTTATCAAATAAGTTGGTTTATCATTCCGGGTGTTTGAAGAATTTAAGCGGTCATCGAATATGAAGGCATCATTGATTGATAAAATATTTCATTTTATAATTAAAGCATATCAATATTAGTAAGTTGTGAACTTGTTTTCTTGCGTAAGAGTATTTGCTATCTTTGTTGTTATTTTGAGATCAATCTACTTTGCTTCTCTGTTTTCTTAGATTGAGGCACGAGAAAACCCTAGAATAGATATTATGTACACACATCATCAAATTTCAATCACTTTATAAATTGTGAGTTAATGCTTTTAGAAAGAAATCAAATTCTTCATGATCTAGCGACTAAAAAAAGTTATTATGAGAAATGACTACTATTTATTCTCTTCTTGATTATTGGATTTGGCTACATGCAGGTTATTGCTTTCATTTAATTTATTGTTTCATTGTATTTTGGTCCTTAGTTTATGAGAAATGGTTACTTCTGTACTTGCAGCTATTTTGAGATATGACTACTTGTTGTCTCTGATTCTTCATGAGAACCATTTGACATTATTTATATATGATCATTTCTGTTATTATACATTAAGACTTAGAGTTGTCATTTTAAAGGGTTGTGATGTTAAATCTTTTTTAATATGAGATCTTTTACGATAAAATGGCTATATATATCTTGTTTAGTTAAGTTTATTTCAATCATTTTTATTCTTTTTTTTATTTGTTGTTTCATTTTAAAAAATATTACGAAAACCAAAATATGCATGATATTACACAATCAAAGTTAGAAAATACACTTCGGCATTTCAACGCACATTCCAACCAGAAATCAAACATTACAAATCAGATATCCAAGAAATTTCAATAGCATATGAGCATTTTTAAGTCATCTAGAACACAGTCACTTCAGCAAGCCAGCAACTCAAGAAATTAGGCAAAATATGGAAAAATCACAAAATAATAAACGATATCGAACCGTAACAATTAGAAAATCAAGTTTATGTCGGCACCTCGGTTCAACTAATCGTCTGCAGTGGATTAGAGCATCCGACAACAATATCAAGTGCTCAGAGTAATAGAGGTAGAGTAGAAGATGCCTAGGAAGGAAGGAGAATAAGATAGCGATTCGCAGAAATAGGGTGACGTAAAACTCAGAGCGAAGAGTCGAAGAAAGTCGAGAAAAGAGTGGTGTCTGCAGGCTGTGGCGAGCCATCTTGTAAGATTAAGTAGTTAAGGTTTAAGAATTATGTTAAGATTTAATAAAAAATCCCCTCAAATCCAAAAAATCTGAACCATTCATTACTTCATTTCAATAATTAAAAATTTTCAAAACCTGAAGCGTATTCCTCAATTTCATCTCTACAAAAACAGGAACCCTAACACAAAAAAGGATTCCATCAGTCAATTTTACAATGATCAAAGTTGTTCCATAAAGCTCTCAAGATTAGGACACTGTAATATTCCCACTGCTCAATATATATATATCATTATTATCACTGAATATCTTTACAATGCCATAAAAATGGGAGCTGAATCATTAACAAAAAAACCCAATAAATGCCTGAAATCTTACTTCCAGCCTCAGCTCTCCAAACTTCAAAAATCAGACCAACAATGATTGTATTACTTTGTTTAGGAAGTTTTCTTTACCCTCTCAAAGATGGGATTCTCCATTATCTCTCTTGCAGAAGGTCTCTTTACTGGATCAGGATCCATCATAGCCTGCAAGAGTTTTTGGAAATGATCAAAATTGTGAAAAAAAAATTAATAATGTCATATTAATATAAAAAAGTGCTATAAAAGCCTCTAAATAATTCATATGAGAGATCATGGCTATAAAAAAAATTAGGAGAATTTACATACATATCACACAATTCTTATATATTTATATATCTAACACTTAAATTTTAATTTTTACATATAAAATACCCTAATCTTCAGTATCACATCAAAAATAATATCATCACTCATTTTTTAAAAGTGAAATACACATTTTTACGCATAAAAAAATGTTAGATAAATAAATATCTAACTTTAGGAATTGTATGGTATGTACATAAATATTCCAAAAAACTAATTGTTAAGGAACAATTGATGTTTAACTTGCTAAGAAACTCATATTTGACTCGCATATTAATGAAGTCAGCCGAGCTTGAACAATAGTTTAAGCTCATTATTTAAATAAGTCAAACACAAATGAAGCCTTACTTGAACATGTTTGACTCATTAATTAGTCAACTATTCTAGATTATATTGTTTATGAATGATTATTTTTAAACACTACTTGAAAACATCTATTTTGATATCATTCAAATCGATGGCAAGGCTACAGTTATAGTGATTCAAACAAGATTATAATATTTTCAAGTAAGATTTGCAAACATATCACATAATTCTTATGTATTTATATATGAAACACCTAATGTTTGATATTCACTTGTGCATCAAAAGATATAATCGTTTTAAAATGTTAATAATAATGGTAATTTTGATGGAACATTAAAAATTTAAGAGTTATGAATGTAAATATCAAAGTTTAGATGTTAAATATGTAAATATATAAGAATCATATGGTATGTACATAAATGCTACTATTTTCAAACATAATCAAATGCAAGTTGAGTTTGAATACAATAAAAATTAAACAAGTCAAACACAAATGCATGCCAAGTTCTACTAGTTTACACCCTGATTTACACCCTGATGATATATTCAGCTGTCTTTTTCTTTTTGTAAAAGGAAAAAAAAACTAAAAATTTAAGGAGTACACCATTACCTTGAGAACATTCTGAAACTGCATGGAATAGCCAGGAAGCAAAGGGATCTTGCCTTCTCTAAGGTTACAGAACAGAGGACCAGATTCAGGAAGGGGTGAGGCTTTAACAAGTTCATAAATGGCAGCTCCCAAAGAAAATATATCAACTTTATCAAGATGCTCATATTTATCATTTAGTATTTCCTGAGGCATATAGCGTGAGTCTCCTTCTTCAATGGGCAAAGTCTTATCAGTAAGAATTGCGCATCCAAAATCTCCGAGCTTATAAACACCATGCTTCACATAAATATTCTCAGGCTTCACATCCATATGAGCTATGCCTCGTTCATGCATATAATTCAATGCAGCAGCCATCTGCAAGAGTATAATCAGTCCACTATAGAATGGTGTTGAGATAGAAAACTTGCAGAAAGGAATATTTGCTAGAATGATCCCCCCACTATTTGCATGTGTTCAATTTAATCCCAGAATATCACATTTGTTTAATTTAACCCATGACTTTATGAGATTGATCCAAAATGATCTCTTGAGGACTAAATTGAAATCAATTTTGCATAGTTGAGGGACTAAATTGGAATCAATTATGTATCATTGTTTTATGAGGGATCATTTTGGATCAATTTTATACAGTAGGACTAAATTGAAGAAATTTAATGGTCTGAGACTAAATTGGCTATATGCAAATAGTCAGGGGACCATCTTGAGATATATGTCCTTGCAAAAATCATTAAGGTGAGAACATTTTTTTTAAAAGATAACGATAAAAAAGTAGAAGAAAATATAGAAAGACATCAATGGTAGAAGACTTGTTTTACTTCACCAAGCTTATCATTTTCAAAATACAAGTAATTAACATACCTGAAATAAAATTTCGAGTACATCTCCACTCCTAGGCATGTACCCTTTGGATAGGCTGTGGTCACAAAGTTCCATTTGAATATAAAGTTTATCATTTTCAAACCAAGAAGTATGATATCCAACTATATTTGCATGATGACCTGACCAGATGCACAAAGACACATTTCAGTATCAAAAAATAATGGAGGAATTTTACATTCATACCACTGAATACTTATATAGTTACATGCCATTTAGAAATTAGAATGTTAAATAAGTAAATATAAAAATTTTGTGGTATGTGTAGCCCCTTAAATAGTTCATATAATGCAAAAATGTATGGACTGCTAAATAAAGCACACCTAAGGCTGCTAGAGCTTGAACTTCCCTCAACGCATATCTCCTGCCAGATCAAAGCACCGCATTTAAAATCAAAGAAGTCATTAGCTAATGATGTTAAGTTAGAGTTAATAACCTTTCCATGTCGTTATGGAATTGCTTTATACTATGCTTCACAGCATAAAGGCGACCGTCTATTCTTTTTAGCGCTTTGAAAACATGGCTAAAATTTCCACTGCCAATTTGCTGAGGAATATATTTTGATCAACAAAAAGGCATGCTACTATAAAGAAGATAAGTTCATGTAACAAAACTTTGAAATATCTGCAAAAACCAAGGATTAATATTACCTCTAGTTCATGGAAATCCGTGTGGTAGCGTGAAAGGCCATCTCCACCAATTGATGGGGAGAAACCTGCAAATAAACAATTAAAGTTCAGAATATTAAGCATCTAAGCAATGCTCAATGTGATTTAGTGATTTAAAACGTTATAGGCAACCTTGCATTTAAGAAATTTGTTTGAATTACGACTTCATGATTCAAACAGACTGCACATGTCAAGCATAAACTTATGATGAATGAGAAATCTTCTTGTCAATTCAGAAGTGGATTGTTCTTGAGCAAATGGAAGTCAAAAGATGAAAATATCAAGTTCCTTTTAATCGAGCTGAATAATTAACTAAAGCAAAGATGAGAGATATGAAGTACTCTATCTTGAAATTCATATATATGGTATCTAGAATACAAAAATTAATTGACAGGAAAATCAAGATTACTGCAGCTGTTCTTTATTTAACTAAACTGACAAAAAATATGAAAGGGAAATATACCTGCAAATTTTGCTAACCGGTCCACGAAAATATCGAGTGCAATTGATGAATTCTCAATTAGATATGGATTCTTGATGCAAGGAGGAGGCATAACTCGGCAGCGCAAAGCTACTGCAGATTTTGAAACATAACGCTGTTTCTTTTCAAAACCAGGCCCTACTGACTTAGATTCATCATCATTATCAGAGCCAAATTCATCAAACTTGAGTTCAACATCCTCTGCATGGAGTTGAGCGTTGAAAGATGGCAAAATGCATGGAGAACAAACTGAGTAAAAGCAAACAAGTTCGATAATAAGAAGAACTGGTTTACAAAGAGCACAACATGTGACATTACAAATATGTTAATAAAGTAGGAGATAATCATAAAAATTCACTATGGAGAGGCATGAGAGTGATCTCAAGAAATTCACTTTTCTATGTTGCACTAAGAGTCAATAACATTCTAAATGAAACACATGATTAGTTGCATTTGGTAGGATCTCTTCAAAGAATGATATGAAAATGGAATTAGCTTAAGAAAAGCAAAACCATTCAATGAGTGCAGTAAATGGTGAAGTTAGCTTAACAAGACCATACTGGTTTTCGAACACACTTCGCAATCACAGTATAACATGATTTTCTCTAGCATCAATTCTGATGAGAGAAAAATGCAGCAATGTTCATGACAAGTTTGGAAACTTTATCAATAGCTTTGTATAAAGAGAATGAGAAAAGCCTTGGATAAAATTCTACTTACCTTGCTTATGCCGCTTGTTTCTAGTAGATTTTTCAGGGGATTTGGGGCAAGCAATGTTCTCCTGCTTAAAGTGCCAGAAATCCTTAAAAAGTAGTCACAGAAAATAACAGAAACCAAGACTATTATAAGCACTGTATAGTGTATATCTCACCTTATTCGGGTTAAAATTATTCGGTATTTCAGGAGTAATATAATCTGGAGTGCTGCAAACAAGATCAAAAAAGCCATTTTTATTTCAAATCAAAAGAATATAAAACGATGAAGTATACATTCTATACTAAAAATTATAAATCTTATCAATCATTTACCACCCATCAACTACCTCTTTTAATTGTACTTAATACTTACCAAGCTTCAATTACCCTCCAACAAAGACGCATCAAATAAGTCAAATAGTTTATTTTTGAGGCCATAATTTGGAGGAAAGCTTAACAATGAGAAACTGCAAGACTATTTTATTTAAGAGAGAATGAGTCCTTAAGGTGACTGATTCCCAAAACATTGGATCAGCGAGCACCAGTAGTTTTGGGTGAGATCTAATGTAATTATTTTATAAATAGTCATGAAATTTAATTCTGCTTTCATCTACTTTTAGGGCACATTTGGGTTAAAAACATATTTTAGAGAGAAAAAATGCAATTAATTGATTCGATCATTTGGCTCGACATTGAATTTAAAATCCATAAATCTTCTCAAAATCTCCTCAAATGTTACGGTTCTTACATTGTCACTCAGAATGAGCCAAAACAAAATCACCAATTCCTAAAGCATGATTCCATGTGCAAGCAACCAAATGAACCCTTATGCAATACTTGCTACATTGTTAAAGTTATAAAAAAAATAAAAAATTTGATTGCAAAAACCGCAATAAGAAATCAAGCAACCCATCTCCGAAACAACTCACCAAAAAAAATCCTGGCTCAGGATGCAATCATTATCCCCCGCGACCTCCTCTCTGCCAACATCGAGAGAGGACAGAGCATCGAAGCTATCCGAAACTTCTAGAAGCTTCCTCTGGAAACGAGAAGGAGGGGGAGGAGGAGGAGCAGAGAGCTGGTAAAGGGGAAAACGAGGCATTCTTTCGAGATGGAGAGAGAGATCGCCGGCAGGAATCGACCTCTTCATCCTCGCCGCCGCCGCCACACCCGCTGCCGATGCTGCCGGTGGCCGCTGGCGGCCTGCTTTAGCACGGGAAGCTGGGGTTTTCCTTTTCCTCATTATTTCGCCGATCGGAAAAAGCCCCCTCTTTGTCCCCCGCGCAGTGCTGCTGATCTGCGAAAGTCCAAAATTTTACACATTATAAACTGTAGACGTTTGATTTTTTATGAAATATAAAATAAATAAATTAGTTATTGGCGGGAGGGTGCTTTATTAAATAATAATTTGTTCTTAAAATATCGAGGATGAGAAATGTAACTTAAAAAATATTTATATTTTTTGCAATTTAAGAAAATAATACATTAATATATTTTTAAATAAAAAATACTTTAATAGTCCTGAATATTATTATTAAAATTTGTATATATTTATATATTTAATATTATTTAAATCATTTTAGCCTAACAATAGATAATTTATTCTTTCAATTAATAAGACTTGAATTCAAATCTTATATATATTATGTATGAGATAATATTAAATCAACTCAAATATTATATATATATATATATATATATATATATATATATATATATATATATATATATATATATATATATATATATATATTATATATAATATTATATTTTAAATTATATAAAATGTTATTATTATTAATTTAAAATAAATTATATTTTATGTATATATTTTAATGTATTTTAAATAATTAATTAATTTTGAGTAGCCCGATTTCCAAAATAAACATCAAATAGGTTCCATGATAGAGAAATGTGTAGCACCATACTATCAAATAATTTTATTTTTATTAGATTTTTAACTGCACTAATAGCTTATTTAGGATGATATAACCTTAATGATTTATCAAAAATACAATATATATATATATATATATATATATATATATATATATATATATATATATATATATATATATATATATATATATCATGATGATATTTTTAAACTTTTGATAATATTATTATTAGGGTTATGGGTAAGGGCAAAACCAATATTTTTCTTGAAAGTGATAAAATTTATTATATAAATTATTTTTTTAGTATTTAACAAAAAAAAAAAAGTTTATTGAAGAGGAATAAAATTTCTTATTTATTGATAATTATTTTATTATTGTTTAAGTCATAAAAATAAATTTAAATTCAAGGTGGGCTAGTTTTGAAGAACCCTAATAAAATTAATACTAATGAGTACAATCCTTATAATTACTAAGATTCAAAAATGATTGAAGGTGTTTATGATAGGCACATATTAAGATCTATAATAATATAAGTCAAAGCAAGAAAAATAATAATAAAGTCATCAATAATATTAGCTCAACCACTTTTAAATGAATTGAATAGAATACCCAACTCATATGTTACTCATTTACTCCCTTAGAAAAGTTAAAAGACCTCTCAATTGTCTTTTTTTTTTGCTAAAATTAATTAAAAAAATATGAGACCATTTTGATTAATTTTTATAATTGGCCAATTTTAGCTGTCACAAAATTTTGCTTTAATGGATCCATTAATAAGTATTGTTTTAAAAATTGGATTAGATCGGCTGATTCAACCGTAAATCGATCATAGGGCCGATCGAGTTAACTATAAAAACTTCATTTACATCGAACAGGTAAAAACCTGCTTGAAATGCCAATTCGACCAATCAACCGGTCCAGATTATATAAAACCGGCCCGATTCAAATGAATCTTATTTTAATTTCTTTTAATTTTTTTAATGAAATGATTAAAACATTTTAATTAATAATTAAACATAATACTTTAATTAAATATTTTAAAAATAAATTTAATACATATTAAAAGCTTTATTATTATTAATATAAATTTTGCCAAATTAATTTATAATGAAATGCTTAAGGAATAAATTATTAAGTACAGATAACAAATCTAGAGCTATGAATGTAAAATGATAGTACACAATGATATATTTGAACGCTTCAATGCTCGGTTGTATATTTTTGTTTAACAAATAGCTCTAATTATATTAGCAGCACCTAAAAATATCTCATCACATTAGAAGAAAAGAAAAAAAGATTGACATTCATACCACACAATTTTTATGTATTTACAAATCTAATAACTAAAGTTTCATATTTGCATTTATAATATCTTCTCTATGCATGAAAAGGTGTACTCACTTTTAAAAAGTTGATAATAATAATATGAGAAATTTACATACATACCACGCAATTCTTATGATTTATATATTTCACATTCAAACTTTAATATTTACAAACCAAGATTCTTTTCCTATGACAAAAAAGCATTAATGGAAAAAAGTGGGTATTTTGATGTAATAATAAAGATTTAGGTAGATTTAAGTAAAATTAAAGTTTGGGTAAATATAACGATAAAGAATTGCATGGTATGTATGTAAATCCTCCTAATAATATTTATGAGGTGACATTAAAAATTTAAGTGTTATGCATGTAAATATCAAATTATTAGCATTACATATGTAAATATATAAGAATTATATGGTAATGTATGTACACGCCCATAGAAAAAAAAGTCTCTTCTTTGAGAAAAATCAAAAAAAAAAAATTGTTTCATGAAGAAATACCCTTTTGTTCTTCCTGATGATCAAAATACTCTCATTTTATCCGCTGTTTCATGAAGAAGTCGATGTTACTAAGAATAGCCTAGAATGGGTAAAATGATAGAAGTTGGGTGCACTATGATTTGATTATAGAGAATTATAACTTTAATTCATTGGATGCTAATATAATATAATGCCCCCTACATTCAAAGGAAAAATTCTACTCCACAACTTAAAGTCAAGAAAAAGAAAGACTTATGCATAGCTTGAGCAACCCTATATATAATAAAGTCATACCAATTTGCCACTACAGCATTAAATTAAGATAATGGCAATGCAACAAAGTAAAATCAACTAAAAGTTCTCCCCCTCCAACCTATCCCAAACTTTTGGAGTCAGCCTCATGAATTATTATTCTCTATTCAGTTCTATTAAGTATTATATGAGGTATTAAGCTGCTGTTGTTGGATTCGTTCTGGTTTAAAGATTTTCAAAACTATTCTTTTGCTAAAGGCTAAAACGGAGGTTTCAAATGAGATGAAAACGCATTCAAAAGCACTATTCAAACGGGTATCAAAATTAAAAATTCACGCTCTCAAAAGCAAAACGCACTAAAAAACCCTACCAAACGAAGCCTAAATCTACTCTATCCAACTCTTTTGCAAAACTAACCCAACCAAAGGCACTCTAGTATGCATGGAACCACAAGGTATTGCTCATAAGCAAATAAAAGATGTTACAACCAATTGAAGTTCCCCCAACATAGAAAACTTTAAAAAAATGGAGGTAAGCCATTGGTAAATTACCAGCACAGTTAACATCTATGCATTGAAAGTCTACAAAATTCGGTCGGTGGAGAACTTTTTCCATTTGCTAAGAATGTTATCATATAAAGGACCCTTACCAGATTGTTGCAGGCTACTCCTCAGCTTTGACAGTGTTGATGAGTGCAATTTGATCCCCTTCTCAATCATATCTTCTGCATATTTGCAAGCTTCCGGCAGTAGTTTATTATCCCGCAAACACAGAATCAGAGAGTTCCCAATCTGCTCCCCAGCAACCCCACTCTCAGTCATAATCTTCCAGACCTTCAAAGCTGTTTCCCAATCCCTGGAATCCATGAGCAGATTCATCGCAGAATCACAAATTGCTGAGCTTGGAACAAACTCATTCTTCACCATCTCGTTAAGTAATACGAGCACTCCTTGAAGCTTCTTGTTCTTGATCAGAAGCTGAAGCATCAAATTGTAAGTTCTTGAGTCTGGAAATGTGCCGTAGAACACCATATCATCAAAGAATCGATAAGCAGCATCCAGCTGATTCAAATTACAATAGAGAGTAATCATTGAATTGTATAATTCTGTAGTGGGTAAGCATCCATTTCTCCCTATAAGAGAATCCCAGAGAAAGATCGCAGTCCTCACATCAGTGAGCTTAACACACTCATTGATGGCATTGACAATAAACTTCATACCAGGGAAGCATCTTTGCTCCTCCATCTTAGCCAGCCACATCATAGATTCATCAAGACCACTGATGCCACGGGATAAGATTGTGTTAAGGAACGAATCATAAGCTGGAACATTGCCTGGATCCCAACCAACCCGACAAATCATTTCATCGAACACCTCGCGTGCGCTGGGATAATTCCTCTCATTCTCAAATCCTTCAAGGAGAATGGCATAGGAATCGGAATCGGGAGAGATTCTGATACAAATACGGCGGAAAGCATCAAGTGCGGCGTATGTGAGACCTTCGCGAGAGAGGGCAGACAGGAGGGAATTCAGTGCGGTGGTATCCTGGGGAATGCCGTGGATCGGGAGAGATTCGAAAGAAGCAATTGCATCAACGGGACGGCTTGCGGCAGCAAAAGAAGAGAAGATGGAGGCGAAGGTGGCGAGGGAGACAAGGCCTTCAGACTTCATGGACGCCACAGCGTCCCACATGGCGTCAAAGAGGAGGTTCTTCCCGAGGAGGTCTACAACGAGGTTCCATGAGTAAGGGGAGTGCTCGTGATGGAGACGGGGGCCACACCAGCGGAAAAACTTGACGGCGGCAGCCGGATGGGAGTAGGAGAGCTTGAGGACTTCCTCGACGTCATCCGAGGAGATGAGAATGCCGGAATCATTGAGGTAAGATTCAATTGAGGGTGATGAGGCGAGGATTTCGCATAAAAGACGGATCTTGGAGGGCAGGTTGGGGATGTCTAGGTAGGAGGGGAAGGAGGGGCGACGAGTGTCGGGGGGTGGAGTGGCGGGGCGGCTAGGAGAGGAAAGAGAGCTGTGGTGGTGACGCTTACCGGAGTTAGAGCGGGAGGAGACATCGTCCACAAGACGCTTACGATGAGAGGACATAGCTGCTTCTCTCTCTTCTTCGCTTCGGAAAACCCTTAATAGGACGGGAAAGACTCACCTTGTTCTTCCTGAGCTCAAGTGTGAATGAAGAAGGTTAATATTGTAGAAAGCAAGAAGGAGTTGATGAGGGCTTCTCGACATGAGATTTATTATTGTGATGATAATAAAGTGATGTAAAGTTCATCAATGTTTCGAGTGAGAGCTAAAATTTTAGAACTTAAAAAAGAAAATAAATAAATTGTTATCAACTTTTTTTAATTCTAATATTTATTTCACTAAATCAATAATTAGAATAGTAATTTTATTAAATTTCTTCTAATTAAAAATAAACATTATTTATTTTTATTGCATGCTAGAAATCTTATAATAGTATAATAAAAATTTTATAATCTAGCGTGACATTGAACATCTAATAAATAAATAAATAATAGAGACCATAATATGAACCCAAAAAAATTTATATATATATTTTTTTTTGTGCTAGAAAATCAGTTGCGATAAAATAAAATTTTACACCTTAACCTTGTTGAGAAATCTACCACATACACAAATATTTAAAAAGAGAATGAAAAACTCCAGAATTTTTACGTGAAATAACTCTAGAAAAAGGAAAAAAATCATGTGACATAGCCCATTAAAAATTTTCTACTATATGTCTGTTTTGGATAACAAAGTTTAAGTTTTCCCGATAATGAGATTACAGAGTTGTATGTGAGAAAGATTGACAACGGAAATCCATAATGAGATAATAACAATCAGAGGTAGTTGGTAATGCCATGGTGGCGTCGACGATAGTGAATGACTACGGTGATGATTTGGCGGTCAGTGGTGGCGGTGGCATGGTGAATGACACGGTGGTAACAATGGTGGCGACGATTGCGGCCGTGGATTGATTGGCGGCAGCAGTGGTCGCGGCGACCGATGATGGCGATACCGGCGGTGGTGGCAACGGCGTGGTGGATGCGATCAGGTGGTGACCGGCACGGTGGTCACGGCACGTCGGTGATGGCCGACGGCGATGGCCGGCGGTGATGGTCAATGGCGAGGACCGACAGTGGTCGACAGCGATAACCGACGGCGGTGGTCATCGACGACGATGATCGGTCGGCGACGGCCCGGCCGACAATGGCGACACGATTATACTGAAGGTTCTTCAAGCTCTCTCTTCTTTGGTCTCCTCTGTGAATAAGAAAATTTATATATTAGAATTGTGACGTTTTTGTAAATGCATGCAAAATCCAAACCACTTTATCGAACGGCTCAAAATGATTCTCTTGATCATCTCATGTATTTTTAAGTATTTGAATGTTTAAATGAAGTCAGAATTAAGAGAGCTTGGGCTTGTTATATTCGGCTCGTCAAGACACTCGATTTGACTATAAATACTCCATATTTAGAGCCAAAGATCATCAAATTTTTTCAATAAGTACTTGATCGGTTAATCTTGATCGATCAGTTAACGACATTAAGATTCGTGCCATTAGAATTTTCAGTGTCATATCGTTGCCTATTTATTTTTGGATGACATTACATATTTCATCCAAATAGTATATTAATTTTTTTAAAATTAAAATAGCTTTACTTATTATTATGATTTGTAATTAAATATGTTAGATGTATTAATTAATTAATTAATTATTATGTTTATTTATTTGATTTTTTTTATTAAATGGCTAGCAAATGTCACCCATAATGAGGATAGAGTTTTTTTAATTAAATGGCTAGCAAACGTTAATCATAATGAGGAGAGAGATTTTTTTTAATTAAATGGCTAACAAACGTTAGTCATAGTGAAGAGCGTAATTTTTTTTAATTAAATAGCTAGCAAACGCCAGCCATAATGAGAATATGATTTTTTTAATTAAATGACTAACAAACGTCAGTCATAATGAGGAGAGAGGGTTTTTTCAATTCATTTTCAGTTTTCTTTGGTTTTTTTATTTATTTCTTTTTTGCCTCTATAGTAGATCTATAAAAACCTCCCTTGGGGTCAAGTAAGGAAACACAGTTTTCTCCCATATGTTCTAGTATTCTTCTGCGTTGAATGAAATTATCTAGCAAAAGTTCAAGGGCTAAGAGCAAATTTTTTATTTTTTTATTATGAAGCTCTGACCTTCTTTTGAAAAGAATGTTATTTATTTTGTTGATCAAAACCTATAATTCATATAACTCGATTTTCCCTCAAAAGAAATGTCAATTGTTCTCGTTAGATTGACCGAGTTGGAGGCGATCAAGACCCATAGTTCATATAGCGATGCTCCGGCTTTCTCTCGAAAGAGGAGTTAACTGTCATCGTCAGACTGACCGGGTTTGAAGGTGATGAAGGCCCGTAGTTCATACGACAAAACTCTAGTTTTCCCTCAAAAGAGGTGTCAACTGTCCTCGTCGGACCGACCGGGTTTGGAGGCGATCAAGGCCAGTAGTTCGACGAGGCTCCGGTTTCTTTCGAAAGAGGCATCAACTGTTATCATCGGGCCGACTATATTTGGAGGCGATTAAGACCCATAGTTCATACGGTAAGGCTCCAATTTTTCCTCAAAAGAAGCGTCAACTATCCTCGTCGGATCGACCGGGTTTAGAGTTGATCAAGACTCGTAGTTTATACGACGATGATCCAATTTTTTCTCGAAAGAGGTGCCAACTGTCCTCGTCGGACTGATCGGGTTTGGAGGCGATCAAAACCCGTAGTTCATATGGCGAGGCTACGATTTTCTCTCGAAAGAGACGTCAACTAATCTCATCAGATGGACCGGGGTTTGAGCGATCTCGTAGTTCATATGGAAAGCTCCGCTTTCCCTCGAAGAGGTGTCAGCCTCTTTATCGGCCGCGGGTTTAGAGGTGATCAAGGCCCGTTGTTCACAGAAAATTAATTTTCTTGAAACTCCAATAGATGGTTCAACAGTTGACAACTGCCAAGATGATGGAGAAGCATTGAATAGGAATCATTTCTCAAAAAAACTCAGAAATTCTGAGATAATTTCAGAGTGTCATTCTTCATTATGCTACTTGATACCGTTGACTTGAATGAAATATGTAGAATCGAATCCGCTGAGAATTTTTGACTCATCCAAAGTTATTTGTCAAAGTGTTACTTGATGATATTAACCTGTATGGTAGAGGTCAAATCGAATCCACTGGAGATTTTTGACTCTTCTAAGATTGTTTGTCAAAATATTACTTGATGATGTTAACCTGTATAGAAGAGATCGAATCGAATCCGCTGGAAATTTTTTATCAATCCAAGGTCATTTGTCAAAGTGTTACTTGATGACAGTAACCTGTATGGAAGATGTTGAATCGAATCCACTGAGAATTTTTAACCCATCTGACGTTGTTTGTCAAATTATTACTTGATGGCGTTAACGATAAGAGGTTGAATCGAATTTTGATCCATCCACAAGTTATTTGTCGAGTGTTACTGATGATGTTAACGTATGAAATAAATCAAATCTCGAGAATTTTTTTACCCATCCGAGGTTGTTTATCAAATTATTGCTTGATGACATTAACTTGTATGGAATAGGGCGAATCGAATCCGCCAAAGATTTTTAACCTATCTGAGGTTATTTGCAAAAGTGTTACTTGATGATGTTAACCTATATAGAAGAGGTCAAATTGAATCTGCTGAAGATTTTTGACCCATCCGAGGTTATTTGCCAAAGTGCTACTTGATGGCGTTAACCTGTATGGAAGATGTCGAATTGAATACGCTAAGGATTTTTGACCTATATGAGGTTGTTTGTCAAAGTGTTACTTGATAACGTTAACCTGTATGGAAGAGGTCGAATCAAATCCGCCAAGGTTTTTTAACTCATCCGAGGTTGTTTGTCAAAGTGTTACTTGATGACGTTAACCTGTATGGAAGATGCCGAATCGAATCCGCTGAGAATTTTTGACCCATCCAAGGTTATTTGACAAAGTGTTACTTGATGACATTAACCTGTATAATAGGTCGAATCAAATTTGGTGAGGATTTTTGACCCATCTAAGATTATTTGTCAGAGTGTTACTTGATGATGTTAACTTGTGTGGAGTATGTACAAAATTATGACTTATCCGAGGTTATTTGTCAAAGTGTTACTGATGACATTAACTTGTATGAAGAGGTCAAATCAAATCCACCAATAATTTTTGACCTATCCGAGGTTGTTTGTCAGAATTTTACTGGTGACATGTAACTTGTGTGGAAGAAGTCAATAGTCTTAACTCTCATCCGAGATTATTTTTTCAAGGTATGATGTTAACCTGTGTGGAAGAGGCTAAATATTTTGATTCTTCCAAGATTATTTGTCAGAGTATTAGTCGGTGGCATTAACCTGTGTGAAGTGGGTATAAAATTTTGACCTATCCTATTATTTGAGAGTGTTACTCGATGATGTTAACTTATGTGAAGTAGGCACAAAGTTATGATCAATCCGAGGTTGTTTATCAGAGTGTTACTCGGTGATATTTAACCTGTGTGGATGAGGTCAAATCAAAAATATCCATTTGTAGCCAAAGTTGCTTATTGATTTTTTCCTTTTTCATAAGTATTAATGTCTTGCTTCTCGAACTGATAATCAATTAGATATCCAGAATATTGATTTGAGTGATCTTTTGAGATCAAGAGTTGCCCCTAGTCTCCAACAAAAGCTGAAGGAAAGAAGTTTGATGAATCTTCATTCTTTTTATGTGTTCCTCAAGAGTAGAATTTTCTTCGCCATATAGGTGGTGCTATTTTGAACATAAAGTCAAATTATCAACCATTGTGAAGATGTAAAGGGAATGGTTCTCACAGACGGCGTCAAATTATTGCGTGCCAGAAAACCAGTTGCGGTAGAATAAAACTTTATGCCTTAGTCTTATTGAGAAATTTAGTACACACACAGATATTTGAAGAGATAATGAAAAAATTCAGAATTTTTACATGAAAAAAAAAAAAGAGGGAAAAAAATCTCGTGGCCTAGCCCAGTAAAAATTTTCCACTATATGTCTGTTTTGGAGTACAAAGTTTAAGTTTTTTCGATAATGGATTACAAAGTTGTATGTGAAGCGAAGCGAAATCCTATAATCAGTAATAATACTCTGTGTAGTTGGTATGCTATCATTGGTAGTCGGTGATAGTGAATAGCGTATGTCAGTGGCGTGGCGATGGGTGATGCGCGGTTATCGGCTGATTAACAATAGTGGCCGAAGGTGGTGGCGGGCGATGGTTGGTGGCAGCGATTGGCGATAGTGATTAGAGGTAGTGACCGATGAAGGCGATGACTGAAGATGGTGGCCGACGACAGTGGTTAACGGCGGTGGTCGGCGGCGGTGACTAACGACGGTGGTGAGGACCGGCGGGGGTCGGCGGCGCTGACCGGCGGCGATGGTTGCCGATGACAATGATGCGGTGCGTGTACGCGGCGTCAAATGCGATGGTTGGACCGTCGGCCGGACACGATTATGCTTAGAGATTTTTCAAGCCTCAGAGCTCTCTCTTCTCTTTAGCTTGACATCCCCTCATGTGAATAATGAGGGACTATTTATAGATTAGATGACGCGTTTCAGAATACATGCAAAATCCAAACCACTTTTCTCGGATGGCTCAGATTCTCTTGATCGATGTATTTTAAGTATTGAAATGCTCAAATGAACTCAGAATTAGGAGATCTTGTGCTTGTTAGATCCGGCTCATTAAGACGCCGATTTGACTATAAACACTCAATATTTTGGAGCCGACTAATATCACAAAATTTTTAATAAGCGCTTGATCTATGTTAATTTTAATTCATAATCAGATTGCTTTCGACATCAAGATTCGTGCTTCGACTAGTGGAATTTTCAATGTCATATCAATTTTTGACATATTAAATATTTATTTTAAAATTCAAAATATTTTAGAAATAAAAAATATAATAGTTAGTATTTATTATTATTGGATATTAGTATCATTCATCAAATTTTATATATTTGATTTAATGTGAGATAATGCTATTAATATCAATCCTCCATATCTAATGAAAGTTATAAGTAAATATTATATCAAATTTAAATATTATTTAAAATATTAAAAAACTATAATTAATATCACATATTTATATAATATAATATTAAAAAATTTACATACAAAAACTCAATTTTGATAGATTTACAATTTATACATATTACTTTTTTTTTAATTTGTGTGTGTCACTATTAAATTATTATAGATTTTATAAAAAATAAAAAATATGAGTTAAACTTTTATTACTAATTTCAATATTTGAATATTAATTTGAAATTTTGAGAGAAACGAATGGTAGATTTGTAAATATATTAGAATTAGGGGCAGTGTATATAAAACCCCCGTCACTCTCATCAATGCACTGAAATAATACGAGTTAACTGATTTTTCTGCTCGTTTTCAGATTTTCATTAGACGGTGGCGCGATAGGCGACTCCCTCTTCCATGGCCGCTAGGTCGAATCTCGGAATGAGGCGGAAAACCTCGACTGAGGTGAGATAACAGTTCCAATGCTGCTTCCCAGTTATTTCCTAACCCTAATATTCTATATATTTTTTTTTTTCAGGAAAACTTGGATTCTGATCAAAGCCTTTCAGGTATGTCCTCCATTGTTCCAAAACCCTAGCATTTTGTCCCTTGTTATGGATCGAATCACCTGTAATAATTCGCTCAGATGAGGGGTTGGAAGACGCCATTTTGATTTTGACTGCTCAAAGAACCTCCAGTCACTGTACTCGCATGAAAAGAAGGTAAAACTAGCTCTTGGCTTTGCCTTCTAGGTCAAAATTAATTAGACTTTTTGGATATGCAAAAGCTCTTGTCTGATTTAGTACAGATTCGAGTTCTATTGTATATGCGGATGGTGTTAACTTTATTGGTTTAGAAGGTTATTTAACTTCTGCACATTTTTATATGCATTGGTAAAATCTTGAAATATTTGAAGAGTATTTTCAAATAGTTAAGTTAGTTGTAATTTAACAGTAAAAATGAAATAGACGTTAAAAAATTGAATTAGTTCTAAAGAAGATAAATGGAGGTAATGCTTTAGCTTCATTGGTATAATTATTGACATTTGGGGAGTTTTAGTGATAGGGAAATAGTTTGATTAGCTAACCTTTTAAATGAAATGTTATTGATTAATTGGATACCAAGTAATGGGAGAAGGGGAGTGATTATTGAAAGAGAGATGTTTTTGGTTGTGATAATCATTGGGGAATCAAAGTTATTAGATCCTTACTACTAAGTGGTTACTAAATGGCTAGTGAAGAAAAATGTTTGTACTGCTTTTTAAAAGAGAGTAGATGTTTAGGGTTGCAATAAATTTGAGCAACCAAAAAACATGCCATAAAGCATAGTATATATATATATATATATATTCAAATCAAAGGCTTAGAAAAGTTATATAAGATTGAAATTTAACTATGAAGTTAAAATTTGAAAACAGGTATATATAAATGAAAGGGTATTCATACGATTTGAAGAAAAAAATACAAATAAGTAAAATTTTGGTATCAGGGAAAAATTGTGTACATGAAAAGAATGCATGTTAAAAACTATGAAGGGCATTTAATTTGGAGCAATGACAAGAGTTAGAAGTAATTATTCAGTGACAAAGAGATGGCATAGGCAATTCAGATGTCTCCTGCAGTATGTTGTTACTATTCCATCTCAAGTATCTACATGAGAATGTTCAATAATAGAGAACTCTACAGATTTTGTGGGCAAAAATACAATCTAATGTTTCCCCACAAATTTAAGCTTTGGTTATTTTTATTTTCTTATTTGGATGTTTTTTGTAGGTGCAATCAGCATCAGCATCACTGGTTGATTCCCTCACAGGTAATGCATTGAACTGGTTGAACTGTTTTGATTTGACTTCATTTTTTTGCTATCTTAAGTTAAGAAATGCAGTTTTTACATCAGTTTTGATTCAATCTTCTAGCAGTACTTTGGCCTTAAATATTTTTTTAATAGGTCTAATTTGGAATCTCAGTAAAGTTTCTAATACACTGTTATCATATAATCTCCATCCAGTATTTCATTTATTATTGACTATTTAGCACTAAAGTAAAGTAGGCTTCTTTTTAGAATATGCTTTTTGTCACAAGCTAGCCACCAAACTCTTCAAAGATGACTTTAGTTATCTTGATTAATTCACTTGAAAGGATATAAGGCCTACATATATTGGATTTCAACTAGTTGCTTCTGAGAGGAGCTGTATGTGAGGGTGTTCCTTTTGTCATTGTTATCATCATCATTATCATTTTTTTAAGGGGATTTTTTTTCTTGGGTGTCAGCACAGGAGAAAGGTGTGAGGTTTCTTATTTTTTTTTGAGTTATAATGAAGTTTGAGGTGATTTATAGTAAGCATTCAATATTTTAATGTCTTTCATTTGATTTAAATAACAAGCTCATGTAAGTACCCTTGAAAGAAACTGCAAACCTCCACGGCATAGTTCTTTCATGCCATCCACTTCAGCACTCTGAGTCACTATGACCCATGTAATAAATAACTGCTCCTTAAGCATGCTAGCCCGACTTTCAACTAAGGAACACATATGCAGGAAAGGCTAAGCCCTTGCAACTGGCCTGAGAGGTTCAGTTAGTGCTCTCCATAGTGTGCATTTCCATGCCAACATCTCGTCATGTGTTCATTTGAATGTATGAGATGCAGATTGTCTATGCCCAGCCCCTAAACACGTCCCCTTTACCTCTTTTGCCTTTCTCATGCTTTAGGTCCTGTGTCCATGCATATTCATTAGGCTGAAGGTGCCAAATGATATTCATTTTCTACGTTTCATTTCAGGAGATGGTTATCATCCAACGATTGCTACATCCAAAGAGGATTTCAGAAAAAGGAACCTCTTGGTATTGCAGAAGGCAAGTCTTATTGGATTGCATGGCATTGGCTTAACAATTGTGTATGATCTAAATGTTAATTTGGCAAGAAACAGGAGGATTTACCATGTAAATCAGAAATAATAAACCAATTATTGGAAACTGATCATGGAAGGCTAGCGCATCCTGACATTAGAAAAGAGAGACTCGATGATTCTGAGGATGACTCAATATCCGATGAGGTAGGTTGGAACCATGCAACTGTTTTGCTTTTTTCTTACTAACATGAAGCTTCAGTTGTGCCATCTTTTACAGATTTTGGAAGCTTAAATAAATTAAGAAAAAAAAAAAAACATGGCATTGTATCCCAAAAGCATTTGCACATTGAATCTGACAAAATGTTTTAGTCATGGTTAGATTAATTTCACAATTTTTCTATTCAACTTCTCAGGGGTTGAGGAGGGTGACGTTTTTGTTCTTCTACCAATATACGCCTTTTGTGCATTGCAAGCTGACATGATTTTACTTGAAATTTTTTTTACTGTAGAGCGTGAAGATTCCATGGAATCTTCAATTTTTTATGCTTATCTCCAAGTTTTAAACTTTAGAAAGAAATGATAGTTGTGCATCATGGTTATTTTACTTCTATTGTATGTTTATTATGCTTTATTTCATATTTTCATTCAAAGAACCAAAGTATCGGCTGACTGCTTTAAGTAATCATATTGAGATTGTTTTTTAACGAAATGAATCTTTCAGTACATTTCACTATCTATTTGGTTCTAACCAACCAGCTTATATGTACTACTGAAGTTCGTATTTCTTATAATACAACTTGTCAACCTTCCTAAAAGTGCGCATAGTTGTACGGATCTTGGTAAGCACTGAGTTGGAGCTTGCTAAACATCTTGTAAAAATTGGTTAAAATTTCATGCCATTGCTTTATGATGTAATGTGATTTAGCACATTTCTCATTGCTTATATATGTCTACTCTTATTTCTAAATGAACATGTGGGAGATTTACCATTTATTTTGAAACTCTCATCCATGCAATAGATTATTTATTTATTTATTTTGGTGAAGGCAAGTTCTTATACTTCACTTAATTTTGGATAAGACTTTCGCAAGTTTATTTTTACATAACATGGCATTTTGTTATGGATATATTGAAATTTCCGGAAAAGATTTTACATTCTACATTAGAATTATAGTTATATCAGAACATAGAAGTTTTCACCTTGATTTGAAAAATAAGTGTATTTTAAATATTCCACTTTGGCTTAGGAATTTTTTTTATTTTTTTATTTTTTGCAGTGTAATTGTTAAAAGTTACAAAAAAAAATATTCCACTTTAAGGGCTCTCTTATATTTATTCTAAGCGTATTTTAAATATTTGCATGAATTTTGAATTTTTTTAGTGGTTTACTTCAAAATAAAATTGATAGGTTCACTTTTTATGTGTTCTTAAATCCTTCGCTGTGATATCTTCTAAAAAAACTTAATGTTTACTCTTTGTTGCCGTAAGACTCTCACCAATAGCTACACTTTGGTGGATTCTCTTTCTTATCACTCTCATGGCCATAGACCATAAGATTTCTCCTCTTCTTACTGCTTCACATTGTTGGAAGTAACATCCTCTCACCAAGAGATTTGGAAAAGTAGGTGATGATGACTTTCACCTTTCTTTATCATGGGCATTCTTTATGACTCACGGCCTTCATAATTTTTTTCTTGTAGATCTAGGGAAAGCATGTGGCAACATGGCATTAATTTTCCTAATTGGTATTTATATCACACAACGTTTTTATCATTGCATTGATCATTTTCATATTTTTTTCTATTTGCTTCAAATGATTCTCAGCTTCTTTTTGGACAGTTTATGGTTTAAGAATTTCAATGTTTTTTGTACTACATAGTCGAGAGGCAGTAGAAATAAGCATGAAGGCATTATATGAAACATTAGAGCTTGTATTAGAATTATTCTCCTAATTGAACTTGGTTGCATAACTAGAGCTTGTAATTGATAAAAGATAATGATTTAAATTTAAGATAACTAAAATTTTACTTTTTTTTACTTTATGTATTAGTGATATTCTGTTATGGAATACATGTAATGGGTGGTTTCTAAATTATTCGATCATTAGTTGTTTTCATAAGCTATAATTCTGAATGAAGAAACTGAGTTTCGGCTTACCTCCCTAACTTGCCCAAGAAGTATACGGAGCTTTGAGCATTCTTGAATTGCCTGTCTTTTCTTCCCCAACTAGCGTTTTAAGCAAGCTTGAAGTTATCTAGTTATCATGTATCCCTATTAAGTTCTGTGTTTTCTGCATCTTATTGTTTTAGTTTGCAACATAATCCAACCACTTTCATGTTCTTATTTATCACACTTCAAATTTTATATGCAACCAGATAGAGAAAAAAAGCTATTTCTCTTTATATTGGACAGAAGTTGCATTACTCACGATACAAGTAATATATGAAGTTAACTCTGTCTCTTTGAATGTTTAAAAGGAAAAGGATGCTCGACCAAGATTTCCATTTACATATGCAGCTGCTGGAGCTAAGAGAAGATATTGTAATAATCTAGAAGAGGAGAGCCAGGTTGAAGCATGCGAGTGGTCCGTTATTCTTGATGAAGCCAATGAGTTAGCTGGTTTGCATGGAAAGTCACGTAATTCTTTCAATCCATCTGTTGTACCAGAGGAGAGTAGATATCATAAAGGTATGCAATAAATACCGCCACGTGTTTCTGAATGTCTATATTTTCTTCAAACAATCTTTAAACTCTTTCTATTTATGAATAACATCCAAGTAACCTCCTAAATGCTTTACACATATGAAGTTACTGTTGATGACCCATTTCCTTTAAACTTTTGTAAAATAACTGCTAAACTAAAATCTCTTTCACACTTCTCTTACCTTTTTCATTGATTTTAAGCAACCTGTTTTTGCGACTTTGTACATCTGAGGTATCTTGTTTATGTGCAGAATTATGTTATTGTTGATGCCAATGATATCGCATGAATATTTATGTTTGCTAAAGGTTTAGTCAACTCATAATGTGAAGTCATTTCAATGAGGCTGCGCATTGCCCAAGGAGCCTGACCAGTAACAAGTTCTGCAAGCATTTCCTCCCCCTTTCCCACATTTTTCCATTTTTTCCTCTCTTTAAACAGGACTGTAAGCAAACTACCATGCTTAATAAATAGCCTGCGTTTGCTTTATTTATATTCTTTTCTTATCTAATCAAGCAGGTCAAACCATTATCTGTGAATCACTTCACATAACTGAAGAAACCCAGATAAAAAAAATCTCATTTAGTGTTTTTTTTTTCCTCCTGGTTGTAGAGCAAAACGAATAAAGTACACACTACTTGCATCACCAGGGAAAGAATTCCCATTTCAACATGGTCCACCAGCTGGCTGTGGCTAGCTGTGATTGAGTGGCATGGTGAGGATCCTTGTATTAGGCTGCCCAACAATCCAATCATTGTTGTGGTGTGTTGGTTTGTGGGAGACCTTCAAGTCCTTTGTGTGAATCCAACTGATGGTATCTGAAAGGATGAAGAATGCTTGATTCACATTTGTGTTTTTTCCTGCCTTCTGGATCAATCCGGAAATGGACTGATGCAATAGGGAGAAAAAACTGTTAGTTCAAGGATTTAGGCTTTTTTATGTGTATCTTGGGTAAACAATGAATAAATTTATTTCAAATGTCAAAATAGTGAGGAGGAAGGCAGCTGGTAGGTTCAAGAGCCTTCTTTACATGTCGGAGTTGGCAGCTGTGGTGAGTATATAGGCTGTATTGGACTGCAGGCGATGTGACTCTAATGGCTGTAGATAGAGAAAGAAAGGAAAACTGGCAGGCCTGTTTGTTGCCAGCAAAGAACAGAAAGAGGAAGCAGATGGCTATTCAGAGGAGGATGGGAAGGTTTGGGAGACGAGGGATCAAGTTCTATAATATCCAAACTTAAATTTTTTATTACAATTTGATCTTATAAAGATTCAAGAAGCCTCTAAAAAATCATTCAAATTTAATGAAGATAGTAAAATAGGAACTAATTCTTGAAAGTTACTAACAGTTTCCAGATCCTCTCCTTAAAAAGTGTTCGGCTCTTAGGATTAGGAGAACAAATTGTTTGAGCGAATTTTGGGTAGTTTTCTTGGTTGTCAGACATATTGCACAGAATAAACATGAATATGATTTTATCTATCCTACTTAGATTCAACCAACTAATATTCCCCAACTAAATAAATTAATTGTGCACAAATCAAGCAATCAATGACAAGGATGCTTGGATTAATGTATGCTCATGTTTGAAAAGGGTGGATGTTTTTTAAAAAGTTAAGGTGTTGTTAGGGCAATTATGTTTTTTGTTTTCTATTTGTATTTTTATTTTGTTTTGTTTATATTTTGATTCAAAATAAAATATGTTTGATAATCATATTTGATTTTAAAAATACTCAAAACACTCCAAAGTTATTTTGAGTGTTTTTGAAAAAAAAAGTGATTTATTTTATAAAATAAAAAATAAAACACTTAAAAATACACTAAATAAATATATTTTTAAAAATAATATAAAAATTTAAAATACAAAATACAAAATAAAATTGATCCTAAACAGGCCTTAGGGTAATGTCTCACTATCAACTTGTCTGTTGTATTATGAGTTAGCATTTTAGCTTACTCGGAATTCAATAGGCTTACTTCCTGCTGTATCCATCTCTATCAACGTTGTCTTTGTTTGGATGTTTTAGAATGTCTGCTCCTATATATCATTAATTTCAAATACATTTGCAGCAAATTCTTTGTCGAATCTACCATATCTTTTATACTTTCTAAGTTATTTTCTCTTAGGTGGAAGAAGCAATTCTCGGTTCAAATTTTCCTTCGGACACTTGACCAATAAGGAAGATTTTTCACGGGATTGCTCTTTGTCTAAAGATGAAGCCTACAACTCCTGTGAGGAAGATATTGAAGGACCTGCAGAGTGGGATTATTTTGATCATGAGACTGAAGAAGATACAGTGCCGCAGCTTATGGAAAATATTCTGGAAGAGGGTGAAGAACTGGCTAACAAGCCGGGGTTTCATAAGCAGCTAGTTGGTGCTCCTTCAGTGTCCGAGCTGCTGGAAGATATGCAGAAAGGGGATCCATCCTTGAGAAGAACTCTGGTACTACTTCTATAAACTGATTATGTTTTCTTGAATGTCTTTGATAAATAGCGAACAGATCTAAAAGAATTGAAATCTCTATAAATTGGCCCATGATTGAACTCCAGTAAGATTTTTGCATGAAATATTAAAATTTGCATGATTATTTTCTGGTCTTAAAAAGCTATTTTTGTTTTGTATAGACTGATTTTTGGAAGGGAATGATTGAGGGTTTGGAAGAGACAAGGTGATCTATTTTGATTGGAGGGTCTAGGGTGGATTGGGAGGTGTGAAGTTGCATAGCTTCCATCGAAACAATCTCAAATGACATATTGTATTCTACTGAAAATGATATGTTATATGAATATACGATTAAGAAATTGTGTAGAAGCAGTGTATATGGTTTTTTTGGGCTCTATCTGTTCTATAGGTTTATTTCTTTTTTCGTCAAAAGAGTTTACTTTTTCCATAATTAATTGTCGTAACAATTTTGTAGTTTCTTCTAATTGTTTTTCTAATTGTTCTATTCTTGAAGTCATGATTAAAAAACCTTCTCTCTGACTACAAATGTACTCTCTAATCTTATGGGTCCAGTACGGTTCTGTAAGTATCTCATGTTCTTGCCATAACATAATACTAACCGATTTTTTGATTTTTCAGGGGATTGACCCTACTTACTCCGGTTCATATAGTATTCTTTAATCACTCGTGGATTTTTGAGAAAGATACAGGCTCAACACCTAAGAGCACAACCCTATACTATTACTTCAGAGTAATAGAGCACAGCCGATGTTCGTTTCCTACTCATGGCATAACCCGAAAATGCAAACAACAAGATAGTATATATTATTGCAAGAAGGTAAGACAACCTTACAGTAGCATATAGAAACATAAAATTGAAAAGTTACAGACATAGTCAGAGAGAAGTATTATTTAGCCAGACAGGCTACAATACATGTAACTTCTCTTTAGATCTTTCACAATACAAGAATTTAGGGAAATAATGCAAAGCTCACACCACTCTATATCTTGCTCCGACCAACTCTGCCTTATTGCTTCGTTTCCTCCATTTATAGAAATCTCCCTTTAGTTGCTATCGAAAATTTTACTTTTGCTTGAGTGGCAAATCATTGTTGTCTTTGAGTGGCAAATACGCTACTTTTGCCTTTTGCTTGAGTGGGGCAAATAATTGCTGCTATTTTTGCATGTTTCTTCCTGCGCAAAATAATTTATGCTTTTCCTGAGCGTTATTTTGATGTCCGCTAATAATTGCTTTCGAGTGTGTTACTTTTGATTGGTCGCCAATAATTTCGAGTGCATTACTTTGACGCCAATAATTTTGCTTTGCATTTTTTGACTAGTTGTTGTTCGTCACAAAACGTCAGCTTGTTTTTTCGTAGATACATCGATGTAATTTGTTTTTATATATTTTTTCCTTTCTTATTTATCATATTTATATATTTTTGGTATAAGACTTCATGAATGCCCCGGTGCTTTTCTACGATCAGATATAAATAAATCATCGCAAATGATATACTCAAACATTTGTCAATTTTTCTAGTTTCAATGATTTGGTATAGATTTTCATCCTTCTATAAAATGATTTGCGTAAGATATTTTGGATAAAATTAACGCCGATTTGTATGATATTTCTTCTAAAGATCTCAATAATAATTTGATATAGATTCAAAAGTAATAAAATTTTTACTGAATTGATTCTTCAAGATAAATCATACGATTAATCCCCGACTCATATTCATGAATAATTCTAATGCGCGCCGGTACGATATTTCGTATGAAAATAAACCGGCATTGAAAATAACCGAGCATTAAATGCCCCGATATAAGGAATATCTTTGCAATTATCGCCTATTTCTAATATGGTTTTCATTTTCTGCCAGGTAATAGAGGCGATAATTTCACTTTCAAGTCATACTTTGTTCCATTTCTTGTATTTTGAAATTGAGTGATCTTCATCTTTCTCGGGAGATATTTTTGACATCACCGCTGCTAATTCTAATTCATAATTGTTGATACCCATATAACTTTCTATGGTTCAAATTTTAGGGTTGAATATTCATTCATGCACCCATCCTGTAAAATTCTCGTAAAGATCCAAAAGATTTCTTTCCTTCAATCAAATCGAAAGTAAAATCAACTTCCATCTAATTAATCTTTATCAATAATTTTTTCCTTTAATAAACTAATACTATTATCAAATAAAGTGCTTAAAAATAACTCAAAATTGATCGCTAAGCTTATTTTTCATTAATATAAAATGGGGTGTATAGACGATCTACATATATAATATCGTTGCTTTTAAAAATACAAAGTATCGAGCTATTGGTTTCAATAATTGATTTTCATTTAGGTGAGTTAAACATTTTGACAGAATAATATATTTTCGAGAATATCCTTCAAATTTTAAGAAGATAGTTCTAATTAAACGCTCAAGATAAATAATACAACCAAAGCGTTGAAAGTCTTTTGGGTTATTGTAAATTGTCTATTTTGTAAAATGTGATATTGTAAATGATCAATCAATTTTAATCTTAAAAAATTCAATAACGTAACAAAATAACTTTCGCTTTTCAATATTATACGCTTTATATAAGATGTTTAGAGATGAATCAAGAGAAGATCAAAACGGTATCAAGAATAATGATAAAATAAATAAAAAAATATACCATAAACCAAAAGACATTCCATCGATACGCCGTACTAAATGCCGGCATCGTCGATGCATCTTAATCAAGCAGTCATCAATCGTTGATTTAGCCTTTTAATTTGATTAATAAGAACTTTATTTGGTAAAATGCCAAATTTGGATTATTACAATAACCATACTTTCTGTAACCGCCAACATGATTTCGCACAAAACTGTATGAGAGCTAAGATGAGAGATGAGGTGTAATTGTAGTAGAAAGTTATTTTTAAATTCAAGTTTATCATCGAACGACTAAAGAAGGATTGGTTCAATACAAGGAATTGTGGATTTTCCAGCCGTTAAAAAAAAAGTTTCACGCCATTTAATTTATCGAAGCATAGAAAGACGAGGGTTTGAAAAGGTGAGATTGAATAATTTTATCTAAATTACCAAGTTGGCTGCGAAAAGTAGGGGGAGAATCGGCAGAGTGAGAAACCGACGCAGTAATGAAAGGACATGAGAGTAAATGTTGGCAAGGCGTAATTAATTCAATATGACGCAGATATCGAAAAGGCGCGCATGATTTGGAAATTATCCGAGTATAAAGTGTCATTATCTACCAAAGTTTGGAAATTTTAATAAGAATGTTATCGAGCAAAATGTAACCTCAGAATGAACCTATTCATCTCGATCCCCTATTTTCACAAATAGGACAAACTATACAACCTGATGAAGTTGATTATTCTACCTTGACACCACCACCGAGATAACTTTTTAAACTTTGGAAAGTGAAGACAATTAATAAACATTTTAATATACCACAAAACAACAGTTTTAATGAAACCAATAAAGATTTAATAATTCAACCTCGACATCTATACTCGAAAATTACTTTATACTAATAACCAATTAATCCTTAGAGGTTATTATTTATCACCTGAAAAAATTATATCAATTCTATTAGACACATGTTCCCATAGCTCTCATATCGACATAACTTTAATCCCTACCAATTTACAAATACCACGACCTGAACCATATATTTATAAATATTATCATGGTGTAAAACACTCTTGTCTGAAACTAATATTTTAGGATTTGAGATTTTAATAATACCAACACCAATATATTTATAATCGACTTTTTTTCAACATACCTTTTAACCGATGACACGTAAAAAGTGAGAGTCGATGGATTTCTTACAACAACATATTATTTCTTTTACCGTAACAATTAACTCTAGTTTTATTCCATCATATATCATGTTCACTTTCATATATATAAATTAATATCTATGTCCCCACTTATGAAACCAATCCCTATACATGCTTTTATGCGACGTAGAGTGATATTCGTTTGTACAATGGCTTATACCGCCACACCTACCTCTACATAATTTACTCCTAGATAAGTTCAATGGCCTCCGTATAATTACTACTTACTGGTCCAATCAATACATTTTGCTCAATAACACTCTTATTAAAATTCCCAAACTTTGCTTTATAGATAATGACCTCTTTATACTAATAATAATTTTTCAAATCTATGCCTTTACTCAATATACATCATATTCAATTAATTACTTGTCAACATTTACTCTCCGTCCTTTCATTATCATACGGCTTTCTCTCAGATTCTCCTCCATTTTTCGCAGCCAACGTGGTGATTTAGATAAAATTATTCAATCTCATTTTTTCATACCCTTGTCTTTACGCTTTTCCACCAACCTCGATAAATTAAATGACGTACACCATTTTGCTGAAACTTTATTTTCCAAAATATTTTAGGAAAATCCTTTACAATTTTGGTTCAAAGACGAATCCGTTGCTCATATTGAACCACTTAATCCTTCTTTAGTCATTCGGGTTCGACCCATGAAATATACTAGCGATGATAAACTTGTATTTAAAAAATAACTTTCTGAACTACTACAATTACACCTCATCTCTCATAAGACGCATAGTTCCGCTTTTCTTTTCAAATCGGTTCATGAAGCTCAGATTGGTTATTAACTATAAAAAATTTAATGACAATACCAATTGTGGATACTTTTTTACCAAATAAAGAAGTTCTTATTAATCAATTAAAATGCTAAATGGTTTTCAAAACTTGATTACAAATCGGACTTAGCGATTAAGATGTATCCGACGATGCGAATTAACGACATTTAGTACACCCCAAGGACATTATCAATGGAATGTTATGCCTTTTGGTTTAAAAAATGCAGCACAAATATTTCACCGACATATGAATTATTTATTTTCCGAATTTAACACATTTTCACTAGTTTACGTTGATGATATTCTCATTTTCAGTATTACTCTTCCAACACATATAAAACATCTTACGTTATTCGCCGAAAAAACATATAAACACGGTATTTCATTAAGCAAAAAGAAAGCTGTTTTTGTTACGCATGCTATTGAATTTTTAGGATTAAAAATTGATAACGACGCGATCGAATTACAAGATCACATTTTACAAAAAATAGACAACTTTACAACGATAACCAACCAAAAAAGACTTACAACGCTTGGTTGTATTAATTATCTTTGAAGATTTATTCAAGATTTAGCTACTCTTAGAGTCCACTACAAAAGAAACTTAGAAAAAATATAAGCTCGACTTGGGATATTATTGATCAAAATATATTACTACAAATCAAAAAACGTTGTAAACAACTCCCTAAATTAACTCTACCAATAAATGAAAAATTAATTATTTAAACCGATAGCTCTGATACTTGGCATTTTAAAAGCGATGACGACAAAATCGAAATATTATGTAGATCTGGCGTACTATACATCAACAAAACAAAATTATCATATTAATGAAAAAGAACTGTTAGCAATCAAAAAAGCTATTAAAAAGTTTGAGTTATTTTTAAATGAACACTTTATTGTCAGAACCGATAATAAAACCGCTATTTCGTTTATTAAAGGAAAAATTTTTGATTCTTTATCAAATAAAAGATTAATTAGATGGCAAAGTTGGTTTTATGCTTATCATTTTGATTTAGAATATATTGAAGGAAAAATAAATGCTTTAGTTGACGCTTTAACACGAGAATTTTGCAGATCATGAGTTCTATTCCAGACAACGAGCTAACAATGAACAACTTACCAGATATACTAGATATGGATACATATTCAACCACTAAAGATTCCATCAAATCTGAAGATCACAGATTAAAAAGTTATATTAAATTACTAGATCAACAATTATGAAAATTAGAATGTGAAATTGCGTATAATAATAAATTACTAACAAAATTACAGAATATCAAAAAATATCTCCTCGGAGAAGTAGATGAAGATCAACTACCCTCAATTTCAAAAATACAAAGAAATACGGACAACGTCGCAATAAGTATGACTTCAGAAAGTGAAATTAATCTATCACTTTCCTTCTACCGAAATACCAAAATAAAACCATATTATAAAATGATAATTGACAAAGATATTCTTTATATCGAGAACGTATTAATGCTCGATTTATTTCCATACATACGAAAAAATATCGTTAGCATATATATACGCATTGATCCCAAAATTATTCATTATATGAGTCATGATTAATCCATTATGATTTATCTTGAATACTTATCAACACTTCAAAATTACCAAAGTATTCATGAAGGCATTGAAACTTTCCATTGTTAAACACCTAATTTATATATCAAATTATTTCAAACTTATCCTGAGATACCTGAAGGATAAATATCACTGATACAAATCGGCATCAGTAGTGAACCTTTTTATCCAAAATATTTTACAGACAAATCATTTTATCAACGACAGAAGGATGGAGATCTATATCAAATCTGGATTGAAATTAAAAAAATTGACCCAACAAATGTTTGGGTATATCACTGCAGTGATAATTTATTTATATATAGTCATAGCAAAACACTTATCAGATGCATTCATGAAGTCTTATACCAAAAATGGATAAATATGCTCTGTAAAAATATGATAAGAGCCAATAGAAAAATATCAAGGAAAAGTTTTGTGAAAAAATATAAAAAGACAATTTACATCAATGTATCTACTGCAAGAAAAAACAAACTCCACAGGCGTTTCGTGACAGCTTAGAACAACGACAACAGTCAAAAGTAACGCCTCGAGAATTATTGGCGGTGGCGGCGTCAAATCAGGAAAAGCATAAATTATTTGCCGCACCCAGAAGCAAAAGAAACACGCAAAAGTAGCAGCAATTATTTGCCCCACTCAGGCAAAAGACAAAAGTAGCAGCAATTATTTGCCCCACTCAAAAGGAGCAACAATTATTTGCCCCACTCAGGCAAAAGTAAAAGAGCTACTCAGCACTTAATTAAATGGAGAATTCTATAAATGGAGGAGGAAACGAAGCAATAAAGGTTGGTCGCAAGATATAGTTGCGCTTTGCATTATTTCCCTTTGTGAAAGATCTAAAGAGAAGTTACATGTATTATAGCACTAAATAATATTTCTCGACTATAAAGTTTTAATTTTATGTTTCTATATCTTCTTGTAAGGTTGTCTTACCTTCTTGCAATAATATATACTATCTTGTTGTTTGCATTTTTGGGTTACACCATGAGTAGGAAACGAACATCGGCTGTGCTCTGTTACTCTGAAATAATAGTACAGGGTTGTGGTCTTAGTTGTTGAGCCCGTATCTTTCTCAGAAATCCACGAGTGATTAAAGAATACTATATGAATCAGAGTAAGCAGGGTCAATCCCCCGAAAAGTCAAAAAATCAGTTAGTATTATGTTATGGCAAGAACATGAGATACTTACGGAAGCGTACTGGACTCATAAGATTAGAGAGTACATTTGTAATCAGGGAGAAGGTTTTTTAATCATGACTTCAAGAATAGAACAATTAGAAAAACAATTAGAAGAAACTACAAAATTTTTACGACAATTAATTACGGAAAAAATAAACTCTTTTGATGAAAAAAGAAATAATCCTATAGAATAGATAGAGCCAAAAAAATAAGTATCGAGCGAAAAGATTAAGTAGTAATTCATTTGTTATTTTATACACCATCATATATATATGAATCCAATTTCTCTTCTTATGAGACAAATAAAAGAACAAAAATTAAAGAAACGTCTTAAAATTGAAGAATTAGACAATGATATCTTCCATGCCTAAGCTCACTAAAGAATATCTTGAAACTGAATTCAATCGAATTCAAGAATTATTACAAATTAATATTTTAAATAACCAATTAAAAATCTTTAAAGAAGAATAATTATTCTATATAAAAGCGCCTCTTGGTAATCTTAATGAATGGATAGTCCTTAATTATATGAATTTAAAACAACAAGATAAACTCGGAATCAAAACTAATAACCCTAGATCCCCTCAGATCGAAAGAGCTATTCATATTAACGAAATAATTGACATAACAGAACCATTCCAAGAATTAGAAGAATTAATCTCTGTTCTAAACAAACATCAATTTATGAATACACCTTATAGTCTAATAATGGACACGATCCATCCATCAGTTACAGGCTAGTAAGTTAGTGGGCGAGACAAACTTTGTACACACCACTAGCATATACCTACACCTGAGTTCAACAAAATTACAAATCAAACACTTGTTGAGAACCAATTACTATATCTAAATATTAAATTTGCAAAATATCTGCCATGACAAATGAATCATCGAAAATAGTTTAGCCATATATAATTATAATTTACAAGGAGACGATGCTTACGCATTCATCGAAAATACATTAACAGGAATTTGTAAAAAATGGTTTATAGGTTTAAAACCAGAATAAAGAGCTACCATCCGTTCCACATGTAGGGCCGAAAATACTATAGGTACTCCCGAAAGATGGCCAACCGTATACGCAGATTATATTAACCGTATATGCAGATTATATTAAAAGTAAATTTTTATGATATACTATGCGTTACTCTGTTGACGAAGAAAAAATGAAAAAACAATCCGAAATAGCAAAACAAAAACTTACTCTTTTAAGTATTTGTAATATTTGCTATCTACAAGAAAGTCGGGGCCATTATCTGTAAAGCACCAAAGTTTGAGAATTTTAATAAGAGTGTTATTCGGGATGTGAAATCTTTTGTAAATCTTGATTTCCAACAATTAGACCTACATAAAGAAAATAAAAAATATAAACAAGCTTTATGTTGAGATACTTACAGAAGCGTACTGGGGACATAGATATCAATCCCTTTTCTAAAATATGCTTTTACAAAAAATACATGTCTATATTTTTCGGAATGTGGAATCTTTTACCACGTTGGCTGCGAAAAGTGGGGGGAGAATAGATAAAATTATTCAATCTCACCTTTCCTTCCATCCGAGTTAACAACTGTAGGCAGTACCCAAGCTAGTTCAAATAATAGTATGAGACAAACTTTTGTACCAGCCACCACTAGGCATATACTTACACCTAGAGTTCAACAAAATTACAAATCAAACACTTGTTCAGCAGAACCAATTAGCGGATATGGAATGTATCTAAATATTGGCTGTTGCAAAAATATCTGCGAAGCCATTAACAAATGGACCATCGAAAATAATTTAGCCATACATAATTATAATTTACAAGAGACGACGCTACGCGATTCATCTAAAAAATACATTAATAGAATTTGTACAAAATGGTTTATAGTTTAAAACCGTAACAAAGAGCTACCATTCGTCCACATGTAAAACACTATAGTACTCCTGAAGATGGCCAATCGATACAGATTATATTAAAAGTGAATTTTTAGGATATACTATGCGTACTCTGACGTAAAAATAAAAAAAAATCCGAATGAAACAAAACTTACTCTTTAAGTATTTGTAATATTTGCTATCTACAAGAATATACCGGAAATCAAAATTCTTTTATAATATTCTTAACGATCGAATTATTATATCTCAACATGTATTTCTACAATTACCCAACCATATAATACTATATGGAGTCAATAATTTACTCCTAGATACGTTCAATGGCCTCCGCATAATTACTTCATCGTCCAATCAATACATTTTGCTCAATAACACTCTTATTAAAATTCCCAAACTTTGGTGCCTTACAGATAATGGCCCCGAGTTTATACTCGGCAATAATTTTTTCAAATCTATGCACGCCTTTACTCAATATACCGATCATATTGAATTAATTACGCCTTGTCAACATTTACTCTCCGCCCTTTCATACGGCTTTCTCACCGATTCTCCCCACTTTTCGCAGCCAACGATATGGTTATTACTATAGATATGCCGTTTGATAGTTATGCTATAAACAACACTTTTATCGTAATTGTATACATTTGTTTTAAAGTAAGTGTTTGATCTAAATGTCGTCGTTAATGTTGATAAAGATAATTTGGATGTAGATTAAATATTAATGTTTGATAACATAAGTTTCCTCAGATAACTCCTAATAAGGCATCTTTTAGAATGAATTATTCGATCGTCATAAATCCATAATGCTATGACTATCAATCCCTTTTCTAAAATATGCTTTTATAAGTATTTACCACCAAGAAATACATGTCTATATTTTTTCTGGGATGTGGAATCTTTTGTAAATCTTGATTTTGATAAGATTATGAAAGAATCTTTGTACTTCCCTGACTATATTTCAATTGGATATTCTTGGTGAATTGTATAATATACGCCCTTTTCCAAGGTAGTATAGGCATATCAAAAGCTTTTAGTTAAAGATAATTTTCTTTTTCTAATCTTTTATATTCTTCTTACGAAAGGTTAAATGTATTATATTCAAATTATCTCGATAATTGTATCCTCTTTAGAGATTTTTTCAATGTCTGTCATATAATCAATCAGAATATAAGTATTCGCTTAAATCTGTATCGTCATAACATACTAAATTAATTAAATTCTCTTCGGTGTTGGTTAATTCATAAAGTTCTTCTTCATATTCGATTTCAAAGATATCAAAAATATGTTTTAATTCATTTTCTTCGATGATTTGAACAGATTTTATACTTGCTGTTTTCTGTCGTTTGGGATATTCGTTTGCATAATGTCCTTCTTTACATAACCAACATTTACAAATTTTTGTTTTTTTAGTAAATTGTTTTCTTCGGAAGGTTCGTTTTTTATTATTGAAATTCTGTTTATTAGTTTTCTTGAAGAATTTTTCTTTTATTTTACAATTGTTATTGGTTTTGTTTCCCTAGAACATCCTCATTGATGGGCGAAGTCAGTTTTATGGCAACATAAAGCTTGTTTATATTTTTTATTTTGTTTATGTAGGTCTAATTGTTAGTAAACTTCAAGTGCTTCAAGAATCAGATTCTACTTCCTGTGACATATGTTTGGAGTAAATTGTTCCCATATAAGTATTATATGGTTCGGGTAATTTGTAGAAATACATGCCGAGATATAATGGTCGATCACTGGCTAGAATATTATAAAAGAATTTTTTATACTCACAGCTATATTCTTGTATAATTTTTTCATCTTAATGGAGTTCTTTATGGTTTTTTTTTTGACGACTATGGATCAAAAAGAAAATTTGGTCAGCACTAGTGTTTAAATTTTTTTGTAAACACAAGATTAAGATTATGAGGGAGGTTCAAACATGTAGTATTTCTACATCAACAGTCCAAAATTTGTTATAACTATTGATGTGGGACTAAAGTCACTACTTTCACATGCCTCAACAAATCTCTCCTTCATATAAGAGCTCTCCACATTGACCATTGATACCCTTCAAATGAAATTTTTTTTACACTATAGGTGCCATTCAATAAAAGTCCAGTCTGCTATTGAATATTGTTCAATTATTTTTACAGGCCACCAAGATCCATGTTAGCCATGGACAATGAAACACTTGATCTTAGCAAAATTATTGATTTTTACACTACTTATTAGAGAATGTAGACTGAATGTGATTTGAGTTTGACCCAATGCGCAAGTGTTTAAATCCTTTCAACCAAAAAGTTTATGCATAAGAGTAAGAGTCAACTACGTATTATCTCTAACAAGTATGTTTTTAACTAATGTAGGATTAAACCTAATACCATCGCATGCATTAATAGATTTAATATCTTTGCTATTTCAGTGTGTGCTTTTCCCTATATTTATATCACATACTAATCTGTTTTAAATAAATCTTTTTTACAGGCAGTGGATAATATTAGAGGAAAAGGAAAGCAGACCAGTTCCTCCAAGAGATCAATGTATTTAGTTAACAGAGTTCTTGACAATAAAGATACTCCTGAGTTTACAGGTGACATTTCAAGTGAGGATGAGGTACTTTTCTTAACCCTTTCAAAAATCAGAGTTCTTCATCTTCATTATCATTGCAGGTTTAGCTGCTAAAATAATGTTGTTTATCTTGTGAGCATATTAATCAAGACCATCGAGCAGCTCAAATTGTTAAGGGACAGACAATGGCAGATCTGTTTCAGGAAGCTTTTAATGCTTCTACAGAGGAAAGAGCTGACATTCCTGGAAGCAATCAGTTATGCCTTGTGATTATTTTCAAGCGTTACATAATATTAACGTTTTGTTTAGATGTGTGGATATCCTTCTTTGAAACTGTTTAATTACTTGTTTCACAGATATGGATTTCATGGAAGATTGCAAAATGTAATAAAGCTTGAAAAAGATATGCACATTGAATATTTAAAAGGGTTGCAAAAAGGGAGGATTCCTTCAAGTAAGCAAACTCTTTCATTCTTGGTTGTAAATATAGTTGTTTGAGAGCTGTTAATGATAATGCAACTAATTATACATCTTGATCATGCATTTAATTTTAATTATGCATGATTAATGTTTTTTTTAGAAAACACAAGAATCATGTGCATTTCTTGTCTCCAGATGAGTTGGGCCACATAATCGTAAGGATCTTGTCAAGAACTCTTGAGGCAAAGCTGACAGTTTGCCAATGTTTGTTCGGTGAAAACAATAAAGTTTGTGTTCTGACCCGTGTAGATATTTTTGTGCGCAGTCCAGTTTTTTTTTTTTTTTTTTTTTTAATTCTGACATTTATAGTTTCATCATTTGCATAATAAAGACTTATTTTAATTGCTTTTGGAAGTAAAATGGTAACTTTTATTTTTATTTTTGAGTAAAAATGTTTCCTACAACAACTCTGAGTGCTCAAAGATTAATTTTTCAGAGTTTGTTGTGTGAGAATAGTCCCCGGGAAGGTTTTGGAAATGGAGGAACCATGAAGAAAACAATTATCTTTAGTCCAACGTTCTGCAACAATACGGAGTTTGAAGTAGGAAGCATTGTGTATATTCATCGACCATGGTATGCTTACTTGGAGTTTTTTTTTTCAAACATATTTTTTCCTTTATTTATAGTTCTTATTTTTATGTAGATTTGTTTAGTTGACGAGAAATGGTGTTTTCCTCTTAAATATACACTAATTTCTTGTAAATTAAAAACGTGTTTTTTGGAACAATGAAATCTATTCTCAGTTCAAACTTGCCAAATATGAAACTTTATATGTTCACACAATGAAGCATTGTTGAAGGATTATATAGTAAAAGGGTTAGACTCCAGATAATATGAATAATTTCTTCAAATATGTTTGCAAAGAATAGATTTAACACCTCAAGAATAAATAAAAATAGAGAATTTATAGGGCAAATCCATGTGTTGAAACTTTTCGAATAGGATCGCAACTTCAAATACAAAATGAGTGAAAAATAAAATCATTATTGAACATATTAAAATTACTTTCCATCAAATAGTAGATTTGAGATCATAATAAAATTAGTTCCAAGGAAACATGTATGAATTGGTTTTAGAATTGTTTAAAGAAAAAATTGATTTGGAATTTAAAATGAATTGCCCATTCTGTTACACAATTGCATGGTTAAGACATTAAAAAATCAAAATATTATTATTGAATATCAACTACTTTACTACCTGATCTCCCCCTCATTCATGATGGGGCCTACTTATTGTCTAATTCTATAGTAAAGAACATAAGACACAAATCAAAGTCTTATATTATTGGATTAATTTCTCTATGGCTTTTAGATTACAATCCGTGTGTTTCCCTATAGGGATACTGGCTTCTTTTTTATTCCTATTGTGTAATGTCTCTTGGAGATGTATATATGCCTCCTCTTTTATACAAAATAAAGAAAAAAAAAATCTTTGAGTGTTTTTCTATTATTTTATTTTCTATATTGTATAAAAAAAATCCTCTTTTATTTCAATATTTGTTATCTTCCTCTAAGCCTAGGGTTTCTCACTTTCAACCTTATTCATCTTATTAGATTTTTTTTCTCTATTCATTATATTTGGTTTTTTTTTTATTTCCCTTCAAAAAATTCGACCATGATTAATGATGAATACTAGACTAAGGGAGAACTTAAAGATTTCAAGCATCTTATTACTTGAACGGAAAAAAAATTATCTCAGACTATTCCAAATTGTGGAGATTTTTCTGAAAGAATAGAGAAAGATCTAGCATCTTATGGGGTTTACCTCTAGTATAAAGATTCAAAATTCATAATTTGAGATGGAGTTGATTCCATAATCATGACAAATTGTGAAACACTGCTATTAGAAATTAGTGGACCGTTTATATTTCTCTTTACTGAAAGAACGGTTTGTGATCTAGTTAAACAAACCTATCCAAAGCTGAAAACTATGATAGTCTTTTACAAAATCAAGAATTGGCTCATCATTATTAGATAAGATAACCTTCTTGTTATTAAATATTTTAATACCATGAAGATGTTATTAGTAGAATTCAAGTTGGATGGTTGAAGTGGAGGAATGCATCTGGCCTATTATGTGATAGAAAAGTTTCACTTAAACTTAAGGAAAAATTTTATAAGATGGTGGTAGACCTGATGACTTATGGTGCAGAATGTTGGCCAATAAAGAAAACATACACTAAGTTAAGTGTTACGAGAGGGGATGGGTGGATGAGTGGCTTTACCCTTAGAGATAGAATGCAAAATGAGTATGTTCGGGAAAAAGTTGGAGTAGCTCGGTAGATAAGATTAGGAGAGTGCTTAGATGGTTTGACCACATAAAGCGTCGTCATGACCGATTAGGAGAGTAGATGCATTAGATTTGCCTTATGTTAAGAAAGGTAGAGGTAGACCCAAAAAAGACTTGGTTAAGATGTAAAAAAAATGATCTTGATACTTGAATTAAATGAGAATTTGACACATAATAGGACACAAGACTAAAGATTCATGTAGCCAACCCCACCTAGTGGGATTAAGGCTTGTTGTTGTTGTTGTTGAAGATTTAATAGTTAGAGTTGGATTATTATTAGGATCTCAAGATGTCATGCTATGAAGATAAGGCGATCTCCAAATAATTCATGGAGCGGGAGAAGTTTTGAGTTCATAGTAGGATTTAATAATGATTTTAACCAAATTTGAGTTCAAATCTTAGCAAGAGAAAATCTCCCTTCTTTATAGAAGTATTCTTTTTATGTATGGGCGGAATAAGAAAGAAGGATGGTGATGATTAATGATCTAGCTCTTTTGATATCTACCATGACAATTTTTAAATCACAAAGTAAAAGATTTTGTCACAGAATTTTCTCCAATAGGACAAAAAAATTCTTCTAAATGCAATCTCATGTGTAACTACTTTAAAAAGAAGGGATCACCAAAGATAAAAGTTGTAAGCTCCATGGAAAGACACAACTTTGAAGAAATTTATAAATTAGGGAGTTTCTTAGTTCTTTAGAAAATCCATCTAGATCTTATTCTTTTGTTTTGAATAATGCAATTTCTAAATCTTATGATTTTAGCCCTGAATAGGTTTTCCTCCTGGATCTTAAATTCAGGGGACATTAACCACATGAAATTCAAACTTTTAAACATTATCCCAACAATATAAAATAAAAATTACAGATGGATCTTTAACAATTATTTCAGGATAGGTTGACATCTTAATTTTTGTTATATATATATAAATATAAAATCAGAGAAAGTAAAATAGGATAAAGAGAGATCTTAAAATTTTCTATTAAAATTACATGAGATATGATCTACACTTTTGAAGATGAATTGATGAATGCTTTGCCATTCTTCTATTGTTTTGGACAGGAAAGAAGTTCAAGTAAATGGAAGAGAGACCATCATTCTATGCACATATTTCTCACCATCTTCATGAAGATGAAGATCTTGACATCTTGTGATGAATGAAGAGAGTCAAATGACCTGTTTTCAATAATTTTCATGCTGTGCAATTAAGGGAAAGTAAAACAGGTGTTAAGGTGTAGAATCTTCTCATCCCTTACTTTTCTATCGTAAGTTCATTAATCATTTTTCATAACCCTAATTTAAAAACCAAATTATTTTATCTGGTTCCCAAAATATTTGCTTCAAATGAGTAATTCATTTGAATTGATTACTAATTAGCTTTGTTAAGTGCATTAATTGATGGAGACAGGGACTGAAATAAAATAAAAAATTAAGTGTGAGATGATCATGAAATTCAATTAATCATTTATTTTTACAGAGAAAAATTTAAACTCATCAACAAGAGCCGAAAAATTTTACTTAAATATTACATAAATCTTATACTCGAAGATAAATTTTTTGATAAAAAAGCTATCAAAACACTGATAAGAGTAGTTTCTATTATAATTTTAGTATATTATAAGATTAGCTGTTCTTAATTGAAAACGTTCACATATACTCATATAATAGATTACTTTTTCCACAAAGCACTATCCTCTTGCTTTTTAGATCATTCAATTTCAATTTATTTTGATAATAAGGTCCATCTCTTTTCCATTATTAGTAGTTTGTGATGAAACTCAGCAGCAGCTGAGGCAGAAATAAAGGATCAAACCACTTGATTTGAAACAAGAGTTCCAACAACAGAAGAATAAAAAAAAAGTCAGAAGAGAACTGAATGGATATTACATGTTGATGATTTTGATCTTCTTTGCTTCGCAAACTCATCCCATGCGATGGATTTACGATTGGCGCCATCATAAACAACATGAGTTGGAAGTTTCTTACCAAATGAAACAAAGGTTCCGCCGTCGGCCACCGCTCTGCCAACCGCCGTCGCCTGATAGCCTTCGCTTAAATTTATGCCAGCGGCAGGAGCAAGTTCGTTCACCAACCGCTTCATATACCTGGATTGAGAGCAAGAGATGGATTTGAGATGATACAATCATTGTGTTTTCTTCGATACAAAATAATTGCACAGATATATAATTCTCTTTATTGTTTTTTTTTTTATCTAGTGTGATGAATAGTGAAGATTTTAGATATTGATGCAGGTTAAAGGTTTTATATAGAGGTATTTAAGAAAACAATTGTAAAATCTGCACTTCCATTTCTTTTGAACTTTTTCTTTTTAAGCAACTTTTAAAAAAAAAATTATGTTACTAGGAGACTTAAAAGGAAAATTATACAAGATGGTGGTGAGACTTACAATACTTTATAGCGGTAGAATACTGGTCGGTAAAAGAGAAGTATAAAATTAAGTTTTGCAGAGATAGGATGTGCAAGTAAATGTGTGGCTTTATACTTTGAGAGAAAATGTGAGACGAGTATAAACATGAAAACATTGGAGTAATTTAGTAGGAGATAAGATTAGGGAGAGTCGCGTTAAATGGTTTGATTATATAAAATATGTCATGACCTAGATATATTCAACCTATGTAAAGAAAAGTTGAGGTGCACCTAAAAAAATTTAAAAGTATGAAAATAATTTATTAGAATTAAATGAGATTATGAAATTAAATAGAATACAATATAGAAAAAATGATTCATATAATCAACCCCACATAGTGAGATAAAAGCTTATTGTTATTGGAGACTAAAGTCTATAATTTTAATAAGGCTATATATAGGCTTGAACATAACCTTAGTGCATGATTTGATAAATTTTGCTATTATTTTGTTGAGGCTGCCCTTTAATAAAAGCACAAAAGATCACTCCACCTTTGTTAGAACATATCCTCAAGCTTTGTTATCTTATTAAACTATGTTAATATCATTCTTCTTAAAGGGATCAATCAAGAAGTGGTAATGAAGATCAAACAATATTTTCAAAAATATTTTTAGACCATGGATCAAGAATACTCTAGTCTCTCGCCAACTTTAAGTGGCTCTGATCTCTTAAACAAGGCTTGACCTCCTACTTCAACAAAACTTAAATCATCAGTACAATCTTATTAAAAATCCCCACACACATTCAGAAGGTATGAAACATTGGAAACATTAGAATCCATTAGTTTAGTATTGGCATCTTTCACTACCCATTGAGTTTATTTTTGCCTTTTGTTTTCAAATTTTCCTATAAACCATAATCCAGGCCTCTAGTGTGCCATGCATTTGAAAGCTAGTTTAGTTCTAACCTTTAAGAGTTTACAACAGAAGACACACAAAGTTGAAGAAGAATTAGTATTGTTCTGCCTGAATGTAAATCAGGCTTTCAAAAGCATGCTATCATCAAACAAAATTAAAAAACATACCATGTCTTTGTGTAGCTTTCAGGAACAACTATATCCCCGCCAAGCACCTTCAGCTCTTCGATTGTTTCAGGGTTGCCTGGTTTATCCTCAATGATGCTAATAGTCTGAAGCTTTCGCTCCTTGGCCAATTGTATCACAGCTTTTCCCACATCGCTATCGCCACAGTTATGTACTAATGTTCCTCCTTTCAATCATTCCATTAAAGGTCCAAAAAGCATGAAGTTGCAATTGTTAGAAGTAGAACAGTTTTCAAATCTCATTGAATCACAATCTTTTCTTTATTTTTATTGATTAAGCTATACATACAATGGGGATGATTAAACTGCACAAAGGAAAAAAAAACACTAATCAATTTGAAAGGCCAGTGCAAAACCTTGTTGCGGTTATAGCTAAATCAAGGCTTAAAACAATGAATTATATTCCAAATTGGTGAACAATGGTCTGCAGATACAAACTGAATAAGATCTTTTCAGGTGGTGACAGTTACTTTGGCAAACCAAATATATTGCCTCAGAAATGTTACAGTTTATTACTTTATAAAACAAACTAATATGAATAAATTGCAACCTTTCCTCCCAGAGATTACTGTTTGGGACAACTGCAGCTTTTTTAAAGATGATTGTAATTTGCTATGGAAGAAATAACTTTTTTTAAAAACTGTTGTGAGTGTTAACAAATATTTATTTTATTTAAGTCAGACATCAGCTCGCACTTTAATAACTCTGATTTTCAAAAGCCAGTAATCAAATATTTATTTTTATCACAATTTCCTGAAAAAAAAGTCAAAAACTGATAGTCAAACTCAGCTATGATTAGTTTTTGAAAACAACGCAGCCTGAAAACTTCCATAAATGCAGCCTGATTAGCTGCACAATCATGAGGAACTTTTTCAGATTAGGTCTTTTGAATTACGATTTGATGCTTCTTTTTCTCAACTCTATTGTTTCATTTTCAAAACCAGTGTTTTATCCTTCCATTTTAACCGATTGCATTTATCTCACATTATCAGGTATATTAGCTAATCAAATAAAAAAAACTTGGAAGATCATTCTGTTTTATAGACATTATGTTGAAAACTTTCTCTATTTAAGTGGTGTAATTCTCAATCACTACAAAAACTTGTTTGAATACCTCCATAACCCATCACCATTGCCTTCGGGACCTTTCTCCTCCTCCCTTAGTACCTCTAACTCCAAAGCCGTCCCACCGAACTCTGCTCGTCCACAACAGCCGTATCATCTTTCAATCCCCCTAACCCTAATTTCTAGTACTTGTTCATCATAGTTGTTCTCCTGTTAATTGTCTAACCATATCACAACATCTTGAGGCGCACCTTGGCACATGAAATGGAACCCAAGGAGCAATCTGGTTTCCTGTATCTTCCACTAAGTTCGAATCATTCGCTCCAATATTTGCTTGGAAATTCAAAAAAGGCATTACTTCATAGACTTATTTCACTTCAAAATTGAATATCCAAAGTTGAGAAAACAAAATACTTTAGAAGTGACTTCTAGAGTCACAAGAGAGGAAGTCCCGAGCTCTTTAAATTCAGGAATGCATGTGAAAAGGTGAAGAGCTACTAAACCAATTCAAGTCAAACCAAATCATCTGGTTAAGGCCATTTCTAAAGGTTGCAGCCATTCTGAATCTTAAATGCGATAATTCATAAAATTCATTTGGTATCAGTTCCATGCATCAGGAGTGGAAACCGATCAGATCTTCACATATGGTTGGCATATGTAATACATGCGATTTGTATGGTATAATAAGACTTATCAAAACCTCATTTGGTGGTTCATATAACAGAGTTATAAAAGGTAAATTACTAGAAATCTCTCAGAAAAAAAAACAGCTGCATGATGGAGCAAAAATATTGAAAGCAAATTAAGAGAATAGCAAGTTTTCCAACAACTGACAGCACGAATTGTAGGCCAAAAGACAGAATGCATTTTTCTGAATCAAAATCATGATACGGAATTTGGTTGAAGACATTGTGTTAATATATTGAAAATTCAATACATGCGAGATTTCTTAGAGAACAAGTGCTTTACCAGGTTAAAGGTGAAAATGAACCTTGCAAAAAGAGACATACAAGATTTTTATTCCTTTCTTAATATCTTCATGCCTAGATGAGACTGAGCCTTAATGATACAGTGCACCTGACTCATTAACTATGCATAACGAGACAATCCATACGCCAAGCCAAATACTCTGAAGTGTTTCTGATGTTTTCAGCCGGAGAAGTCCAACGAGTGTCCAAATAGAAAGCAAGTGCAACTAGTGGAAGGTGAAAAAGGTGGCACTACATTGGAAAAACAAACGTTCAGTGAAGAGGTGGAGAACTTAAAGGGAGATGAAGGTGAAGTCCCTATCTATGTCCTAGAAAAGGTATTAATTGCACCACGGAAGTAGCTAGCTTCACAATGCATGCTATTTTCAGGACATTTTGTACCATTAATAGTAAGATTTATGAAACTATTGATTAACAACGATGCACAGAAAATATAATCTCAGGTGCAGTATTTAAAGCTTTGCAGCTTAAACCAACTAAACACTCACAATCATATAAGATTGGATAGGTCTGCAAAGGGGTCAAAATTATGGTAACCGAGATGTGTCTAGTGACCTATTCAACTAGGCAACAGTTCATGTGTGAAGTTTAATATGATGTTCTCGACATGGATATGTCGCACTATATTGCCCATGGCAATTCAACATAGGTGTTGTATACGATTGCTGAGCTAACTCTTATTCCTTTAGTTGGAATGATCAGAAGCTATGCCTGCTTCCCAATACTATATACAACCAAGTTCTCACAAGACCAAAGACACCTCTTCGATAACCACAATATATGGATCTGACTTACTGATGACAAGTAAGGAACCCTCTGCTTTATATGTTGTATTAGCCCTGGAAGTAAAAACTCAAAATCCAGTATCACTCCATCCCGTTAAGGCATTGTTACAGGAATTTTAATACTAGCTATAAACAAGTAGCTTATCAGCAAAAGCATAAAAAAAAACCATTTAACGAAGGAGATCTTATAGTGCAATTCCACAAAGAATGTTTTCCATCTAACTCATATTGCAAACTTCAACCCCACAAGGTAGGACCCTTCCCGATAGCAAAAAAGGATCAACGACAATGAATATATCATATCACTCAATGCATATATATCTCATTTCCTTCGAAATTTCACAGCTCTCTAGTTTCCAACTTCCATGTGTCTAATATTTACGCCCACTACATGCCAAATATTACCCCAATACATCTAGAAGAACTCGATGTTGAGTTCTCCCGAGGTTGGGGGGGAGTCCTAATACGATGCACCATCTCTTCCTGTTTCAGCTGCATCAGAGAGCATGATTTCACTAGCATTAACTATGCATAACTGGTTTCTGGTTTTAGTTAACACTTGATTACTTTCTTTATAATTGTTTCCTTAGTTTTGGTATGAGGCATCACCCCTTAATATATGCCAATATATGCTTGATCTTGTGAGAAGTCAAGGCAAGGATATTACTTTGTTTTTGTATTGAACTATTGAATCCTATTTCTCTTCATTTTTCCTTTGCACCTGGCGGTTGCACCGTTTAAGACCCTTAATTTGGCAAAAAAGCTACTGATTGATATCATTACAAGATACTTATGCTGAGCGTTAAGATAATCCATATATCAGCATTCCAATGAAAATTTAACAAACCTAATGATAATATCTCCATGCCAAGGTGAGACTGAAAGACTTAAGGTCCTTAACAAATTCGATAAAGAAGCTACTGATTGATATCAGTTACAAGGCACTCATTGCGATCAGTATATCAGCAATTCTCTCTAGAGAAAATTTAATGCAGAACTCCAGCCTTTGGTCCTTCGCTCAGCTCCATAAAATCTCCTCCTATGTTGGACTTTAGATCCCATGCAATCCATAATAATTGATTAGCATGATTCAATTCACAATCCCATGTCAGTTTTCTAACGTTGGTTATTACAAGTTCCATCCCTTTCGTATAATCCTATTACAATAGCCTCAGTGCCTTAGCGATCGTTGCTCCTATTATGGAGCTTGTAATGTCATTCTAGTTTGACTTCTTGAGATCATCAAAATGCAGCATCAGCACTATCTTTGTATTTCTCTCAATTCAGATGGGGCTATTGACTATTTTTTTATTTTAAATTGAGGGTATTTGTCTATTAAAATGCATTATTCTAATTTTACTTGATTTCAACCAGGGGCGGAGCCACACTGGGGGCACTGGGGGCACGTGCCCCTACTAGCCCACCACACACGCGATACGTATTAGGGGATTAGCCGATTAGGAACTCTCTTCATTCCCATTTCCAAACCCTCGTCCGATGTGTCTTTCCTCCCTCCGTCATTGCCCATTCATTCTCTGCGGCCTGCGCTTCCTCTGCTTTCATCCTTCTCCAGTTTACTTTGCGCGAGGAAGCTGAGATATTTTCCATCCTTTGCTCTTCAGGTGCTCTCATATTCTTAAATCTTAGAGTAATTTGGTTTGGGTAAAGATCTTTAGTTCTTCCACATTGCAAGTTTAATTTATTTAGGGTTTTCTTTCCTTGTTTTACATTTTGTCTCCTTTTGAACTTTTTTGTAGAAATTGTTCTGATTCTTTGATAAAATTTTCTTTTTCTTATCTTTTTTTTTTCTTGACGAGTTGACTTGTATCTTACCATTTGTGCTTGATATGTGATCTAAATTTTTTTTACCATTTGAACTACGTAATTTTCTATCGTAAAATTTTAACAAAATAGTGTTCAAGGTCTTTGGTTTCTTTGTGGATAAATGCTTCCTTAAGTCTTTTCAGATTTGCAACTTTTCCCCTTTTCAACTTTTTGTTCTCTGCATTTGATCTTCTGGCTCTTCCCTTTGTTGTCGCCCTTCATCATCCAATTCAGATTATATGTTTTAAAACTGAATTAATTTAGTTGATATGGCCTCGTATAATCGAATAAGTCGACCTTCATAAAGAAGTTTTCTGCGTATTTCTGATGCTTAGAATTCTAAGGAATATGTGGAAATTCTGATGCCAGTTTCCTGTTGATAGATGACTTTATCTGAAATATCATCATATACGCCTGTGAATTATTGTTGTGTGAAAAACATGGACTGTCGTTTACAAGTTTCAGTTTTGACTTTTGAATCACTTTCAATAAAAAAAGTTTCAGTTTTGAACTGCTGAATTTAAGAGATGTTAAGAATTTCTTGGCGGATGGTTATTCCTTTCTGAACACTAATCTTCTTAACTTTTTTTTTTTTGATTGATGGAGAAACTAGAGCTCTAAAGTACAATTTGTTAGAAATTAGTAGGCTTAGCAGTACTCTTAAATATTTGGTTAGCTTCCACTTGTTGTCATCCTTTATTATTACATTAAGGTAATATTGGTTTAAGTAAACAAAACTATGAATGTGGATTCTCCGGCATGTCTTGCACATAAAACAACATCTCTTTTTATATTCTGAGATAATATGAACCATTTTAATGAAATATTTGATATATTTTGCAGAGTTCTGCATCTTTAGGCCATCATTCTCTACCAAGAAGATTTTTAATTGGATAATTATTATTTTTAAAAGGCGATTAAAATGTATGCAATTAGTACGATTAATAGTTAAGCACTCAAAACCCTATTACATCATTTTGTATTCTCACATCCCATTACTTGAAGTGATTAGAGAATCGAGATCAAACTGATATTTTTTTTTGAAGTCTTTGGACAAATTACACACACCTTGCATGGGCACTAATATTTATTTTTTTGTATATTTAATCATTACTTATATGTTTTATGTTTTGTGATTTTAAGAATGAACATTCGAAATATTTTTCTGGAACGGCTTCACAATCAATTAAGGTATGTGAATATTTTTATTTAATAAAGGTCGAAAGTGATTTTTTGAAAATTTATTGATTTATTATTTCTTAATAAAGCCGACGGTTTTATTAAAAACTATCGATTTATTTTTTTTTAGGTGATGCTTTATTTTGAAATTATTTTTTAGAAAAAGTGTCTTTTTATTTTGTTTTTTGAAATATGTTCAAAAGATTTCTTATTTTTTTATGCATATAAATCAATATTTTAATGTTTCTTTTAATTAGATATGGGCGATATTTTAAAAGAAAGATCAACAAGATGAGTCAGGTTATTCACATCTTATTATTGGTGAAAAGAATACAAAAATCTAAACAAGTTACGAATTCAACGTAAGATATTGTAGCAGATCCCTGGATTAAAGAAAAATTTGAGATCATCCCAACGATGGATAGAAGAAAGATATCTTCAAAAGTCGTCAACCTCGTGATCATGAATTTCCTCAAACACAAATCAGAAATAAATTGCATAGATTTAATCCAAAATAATTTGATGAATATAAAGGTTGGTTAGAGTATAATTTTGCAAAAGATGCATCATATTGTTTATTTTGTTATCTTTATAGGCCGATATTGAGAACAAAGAATAATGAATAATAGGATTTAAAAAAAAAGAAAGATTTGAAATTCATATTGGCCAAATTAATAGTATATTGTTGAAGAAAATGTGAAGATTTAATGAATCGTGATCAACATTGCATTTTTTTTATAAGACATTCGATCAAAATCGAAGGGATTACAGACACGATTATGTACATGAATTGTGTAGCTTTTCTTTTAAGCAAGGATTAACTTTTCGGTGGTCATGATGAATCGAGGATTTTGAAAATCAGGAAATTTTCTTGAACTTGACTTTTACGGCATAATGAAAGTATTAATAAAGTTGTCCTGAAAATGCTCAGGAAAATAATAAGTTAGCCTCGAAATTGAAGGATATTACACGCTATTGACTTCAAATACTATTATCAATGATTTGGGTAATGAGTTATTTGCGCTTCTTTAGATAAATCTCGCGAATGATAATGAAAGAAACACTATTATGCGATTCATTATGTTGATAAGAGATGTCGTTGGCGTTATCGCATAGTAAAACAACCGCTCAACACTTAAATGTGATATTGGCACTTTTCTCAAAAGCATTGAGTATATATCGCGGACACGCATTAGATGAGCAAGAATATGCATGAGTTTTAAAGCTTTAATCTTGAAAATAATAACTTATTACATTCATGTTTCTTCATCAATTACAATTAATACTAGTTCTGTAAGAATCATATTCGATTACATTTTTAATGATGTATCTAATTTGATAAATATTGTTGGAAGTTCGCAAAGAGAGAATTTTATTTGAAAGACAATTAAACAAAAGTTGTTGATAGCGATAAGTGGAAATGACATGCGTTTAAATCAAGAAATAACTCTTCAACGAATTTGGAGATATCGTTGGGGATCACATTAGCGTTGATAAATATACTTATTTTATTTGGATCTATTATAGATGTTTGATATAATCAGAAGATGATTTAAACAATGAACAAAGAAGTGAAACAAATGCTCGCTTGATTCAATTCAATGTTTTGAGTTAATCAGACTACGAATCCATATTAATCACAAATGAGTTATCTCAAGTTTTACAAAAAAAAGATCAAGATATTATAAATGCTGACTTTGGTTAAGGTGAAAACAAAACTACAAAATATGAGAGATGATGGTTGGAACATTTTATTTGAAGTCATGCATTTTGTGAGAAAAATGATACGCCATGCAAATATGAGTGAAAGATTTATTATAAAGATCAAGAAGAGATATTATAATCACAAATCGACACTATTATCAATTATTTTATTCTGATAGCAAACTCGCGAGCTTAACAATTGATTTGATGAAATACATCGAATTACTTTTATGCTTGAATAATCGCATCCTTTCTCCTTTGATAAAAAAAAGTTGATATGTTTGGCAAAGTTTTATCCCTGACTGCCTTGATATTATTATTTTAGATAACAACTTGAGAATTATATTATCATAATTTAAATCTAATTTTTGTGAAAGAAGGAACTTGCTTAAAAAAAGAAGAGATAAAGAAAATGATATTTATCCTCAGTATATTTGATAATAAAGTTTGTTTTGATATCGCTAATCGCTACAAAGAATGTTGAAAGAAAGATTTTTCGAATGAAGATCGAAAAGTCGCTAATAATTGGAGATTCTTTGAATGATTGTCTTATTACATATAAAAGATGTATTTAAGAGTGTTAATAAGAAATTAATTGCAAACATTTTTAAATACGAAGACTGAGAAGTTATAAATGGTATGTAATAAAAAAATTTATGTTATTATGAGGTTTGATTTCTTTATTTTCTTATATGAGATGCTTTGATTTTTAATTTTATATAAAAGTAAATTATTCATTATTTTATTATGCCCCTCTGAAAAAAATTTATTGATCCGCCCCTGATTTCAACTTTAATTGAAGGAGTTTCTGCTTAGAGGCAACCCCTAGCTTTTTATTAGCGCAATTAGAGATTGAAGATTTTTTGGGCAAGTAATCTCCTTTTATTGGCATTAGACCTAATTCTTTGATTTGGTGATGTCTTATCCGTCTTACTCTTATTCTCAAAATTTTAGTACTTGCTCAATTTCGTGATTGAATCAATCTGATTTTTTCCTACAACATGATTTTTAATCGGGCGTCAATTTTTCTCACTTTAAAATTTCTAAGCATCATTTCTGCTAGACAACTGTTGAGTTATCATTTGGGTTAGAATTTTTGTATATTTGATCTACATCTAAAGAAAATTTTCTTTTTTTGACCCACAGCAATGTTTGTGATATTTTTCCTTGTAAGCCAACAAACATGTTTGTCATTTTCTTATAGTTATATTTCATCTATTCCCCTTTTGAGCCAATCCATTTAGGGGTGCACATTATTTGATTATAATTAAAAAATGAACCAAACCAATTTTTTTTTAAAAACTTGGTCCAATTTTAAAATTAGTGAATTAGATATCAGTTTTAATTATTAAAATATTTGATTTTCAATTATTAGATTGGCTATTGATTTAAACTTCTGGATAAAACCCAAGAAAATCAAATAACTTTATACTTAAAAATTTTAAGAAATCTAGACCACTACCCACACTCCGCATTCCTCTGACCTGCCAACCACAAGTCTTCTCATCGCAATGCAAATTGTAAGCTAAGGTATGTAGTGACTCCCTCTGTTATTGAAGCATCAAATGAGGGTAACTTGTAGCTTGCGAAATAATAACTCAAAGAATTGAGCAATTATTTGCTTGCATTCAGCATGTTTATGAATATGTGAAATCAAGTCTACATCGAGTGAAATGATGAGTTCTTAAAGCTGCCACACTTAATGTTTCGTAAATGTTCCCCACATCTCCTTATTTTTTTCTCCCCTGACCCCTTATGTAATCACACAAACTAAAGCGTTGCCGCCAAACGCTACAAGTTAGTTCTATTTTTCACCATGTAGGTTTCTTCAACTTTTTTTCTAATTTTGTTCAAAATCATTAATAAAATAATTCTTATGCCGTCTGCTAATCCTACAGAGTTTGATTGTATACAACTTAAAAGTTGACTAGGTTTTATGGTTTAATAGTAATATATAACATTTAATTTTGTTGTGTGCAAGTAATTCAAGTATTACAATATATTTATATAAGTTTTTATAAAGTTTTTATATAAAAAATTGTTATTTATTTAACTTACATTTCAAATAATTATCTATTATATGTATGTTTTTGCTAATGAAAGTCCTAAATCCTAATTGGTATGCATTGTTTGTTGTCCTAAATCCTAATTACTCATAGGCATCATTCAGGTAAGTAAACAATTATTTTCATTATCCTTTGGTAACAACATAAAAGTAACTAATTGCTTTTGTAATCTCATAATTTTAATTATGAATATTGCTTTTCAATAATATAATAAAAAAACTATATAATATATATTATTCAATAATTTTTCAAATATGGCTAACGATGGTTTATCCAAACCAAACCAAAATAATCAAACCTACTTTTGGTTGGTTTGATGGTTATACATTCTATTTGATCAATTCAGTTCAAATTTTTGGACATCTAAAATCAACTGATTTTGCAAATTATCATCTAAACCATCCATCCAACAAGACAAACATCCATAAATCCAACGTGATATTTAGAGACCTTCTAGAGTTAATTGCTACATCGGGGCAAGATATTTTTGGCCGTTGTGAATGATTTTTGTAGACCTATAAGGATTCATCTTATGAGCTGCAAATCTAAAACACAATCTCTATTGAAATCTATTTTCTTAGGTCTAAATGTTGTTCACTTGAGAGAATAAGATTCTTTAATCTGATACGAGGGTGAACTCACATCAATGCTACTTTTTCTTAATGACCATGGAACTATATTTCAACAATATTGCAATAATATACCTCAACAAAATTCTATGGTAGAGTGAAAATATCATAAATAGCAAATCATCTTATGATATCAACAGTCACCCAACTATTCACATTTTTGAGTTTTTAGGTGTTTATGTTATGCAAACCAACCTTAGACCCATCACAAATTTGATGCATGTTTTGTTGCATATTCTTTGGGTACCCTCTTGGTCAAATAGAATATTGAGCCTTTGACTTGGACATAGGGAAACTTTTTACCTCCAATGATATCATCCTTCATGACCATATCTATTCTTTTTCTACTTCTCCATCAACAAATTAGTAGGACTACCATTTTACCCATACCATTCAATGGAGAAACACTATCCTACCACTAATCCAACTGCACAACCAATGATCCAAACCAATTTGACAACCACCTATTCCAATGCATAGCAAACCCACAACTATTCTACACCTCCTGAAACTAAATATCATGAAACTCCACAATAAGACCTCCCATCTTCTAAAAATGTCCCCACTAAAATAAAAATCACATCTCTTTTACTTCAAAATAAAATTACCTTTTGTTAATTTAGTAGATCTGTGAGGATACCAATTCACCAAAATTACCAAGTTAACAACACTACATTGCTTATCCAAGGAACTGTCTCTTCTCCCATGATTGAAATGAAATATCCACTGAATAAGTATGTTTACTACTCCAACATATCATCTGCTCATTGAATATTTATGTGCAATATATCTAACTAGGATAAAAAATCCCATTCAAAATAGATTGGTCAAAATCAAAATGGGTCAAAGCTATGCATATAGAACTTCAAGCTCCTGAAGAAAACAACACATGGACCATGGCGTATCTTATTCCTGGTTACAAACAAATCGAATGCAAATGGGTCTCCAAAATTAAACATTATTCTAATGGCACTATCGAATTATGTGAAATTCAATTCGGCTTGTTATCAAAGGATTCACTAAACCAAAAGAAATCAATCACATTGAGGCCTTCACCACACTTACAAAAATTAATAAAGTATGTTGCCTTTTAGATGTTGTTGTTGTTCCTAATTGGATCCTTCGTAAAATGGATGCTTAAAAAGTATTTCTTTGTGAAGAAATTTCTATAAAAGTTTATATGCAACCTCATCCCATGTAAAAATAAAAATAAAAAATAAAAAAATAAAAAATTCGCCTCCCATGTTGACTCTATAAATCTTTATATGATCTCAAACAAGCATCACAATGTTGGTTCCACAAAAATTCTTCCTCAATCCAATATGTCAGCTTCAAACAATAAAAATTAGATTACTCTTTGGTCAACAAAGTTCATAATCAATCACTCAATACTATATTATTTAATATCCATGACATGATCATCCCTTGGAATGATGATTACAGATCTCAAGAAGTTCCTCAACAGCCATTTTTGAATCAAAGATTTATGACTTTTAAAGTTCTTTCCAGGAATTGAAACTAGATAATCTAAAGCTGGGATTTTCATTTGTCAAACGAAATATTCCTTACATATATTGAAAGTTCAAAATAGCAATATTCCCAATGGAACAAAATCTCAATTTAAACGTCATTGGTGGAGATCTCAATGGATCCAACTCATTACCAAATAATAGTTGAAAATTAATTTACCTCCATAACATGGCCGTAAAATAGATATATAGAGTCAAAACTAAGTCGAACTACTCAATAATCGACATCCCATCTTAATGTTGTACACTGTCCTGTTCAATATACGAAAAATGCTCTATGCAAGGGTTTCTCTTCCTTGCGCAAGGACAATTGAAACTAATTGGCTATTGCGATAAAGATTGGGCCAAATGTTCAACTACTTGACAATCTGTGACAAAATATTGTATTTTCATAGGAAACACACTTATGTCCTGAAATGAAAAGCAAGTAACACTGTTGAGATCCTCAATCGAAACTAAATACAAAACCATGGTAGTCGTCACTTGTGAACATATATGGATGACGCAGGCACCTTCTACGAGAATTTTTATATTGAGCGCACAAACCTGCCAAGTTAGTCCGCATATTTTTTTCCAATCCTACGTATTGATTATTAAAGAAAAAAAAATTGCAATTGTTCAGTGCTAGGAAACCATCATCACTCTATCCTTTCCTTGTTGTATCCGAGTACAGCTTAGATGGAAATAATGAACAGCAGCATTCAAGTCTCAGAAATACAGGGATCCTCCTTTGTAACATACTTAGTTTATCATTTTCTTTCTATATATAGATGATTGAATTACTGCTGCTGAAATATAAGAAAATCATTCAACCGCTCGCTTCTTCTCTGTTCTTCAATTTTTTAAACATTTTGCAAACAGCCGATCAAAACTGGAAACACGTGGTCTATGCGATCAATCAAAAACAGAAAATCCCAGCCAGAAAAAAAAATCTGAAGGCAACTTATAATACCTGGTTTCAGAGAGAGAAAATCCAGTACGGAACCCACTGATTTCCTAATGGAAGACTGATCGGTCGACGAGAAAGCCCTAATCCCGTCACAGATAATAGGGTTCCGGCGACCAATAGGCGAGATCCTCCGGATACACAGCATCATCAGAGAGATCCACGAAGAAGTATTGAGAATTGAAGTTTACCCTTGATCCGATCAAGTTTGTAGCGCCGCCCCTCCTCGTCGGCGAAGCTGGGTATCAGTCTGAACTGAGAGAAGAAGACGAAGACGGCGATGAGAGAAGGTTTCTTTCGAATCTCTTCTGTTGGCAAATCTGCACCGTTCGTCCGGTCAGAATGCACGGTTTAGATATTCATCATCATCGTGGATTTAAACCGGTCTTGAACGGGGTTAATTAAGGTGTAAATTCGTGTTAAATAACAGGTGTATGTTTTACCTGAAAAAGATGAACAACCTGTCAACCTGAGGAGAACTTGAACAGCTTATCAAGTGATAATGGTTTTGCAATAGTGGTCGAACGATCATGACAGAGATCGGATGATCTGTTGGCAAATCTGCACCGTTCGCCTGGTCAGAATGCACGGTTTAGATATTCATCATCATCGTGGATTTAAACCGGGCTTGAACCGGGTTAATTAAGGTGTAAATTCGTGTTAAATAACAGATGTATGTTTTACTTGAAAAAAATGAACAACCTGTCAACCTGAGGAGAACTTGAACAGCTTACCAAATGATAATGGTTTTGCAATAGTGGTCGAACGATTATGACAGAGATCGGATGATCATAGTTGATTGATAAGATCAAGATATCATAGCTAATCAGTGATGATTGATGCTTGATCTAGGCAATGTTGGTTGGAAAACTATCATTAGGTAATGGTGGTCAAGAGACTATATTTGAGTGATAGTGGTTTGACGATTTTATTCGAGCAATGGTCTGATGAAATAGTTTGATCAATGGCGATTTGATGGCGGTAATTAGAAAAGAGTGGTTTAACATAGTGGTCGAATGACGATCGTCCAACATGTTGGCCTATAATGGTGGTTTGATGATGATGATTGGGTAGTGGTATGATGACATAAGTCAATTGATGATATTTCAACTCAATGTTAGTGGCAGGGCCGTCAAAACAGTTCGTTGTTCGCGAACAGCTCGTGTTCGGCTCGATAATAAGCTCGTGTTCGGCTTGTTTGTTAAACTAACTAGCCGAACACGAACATAAATTTTCTATTCGGATTCTAAACGCAACACGCAGAGAGGATCCGCTAGCTCGTTCGCTCGACAGTTTGAACCAGCCCGCCGATTAAGTTACGCCGCCGAAGTCTTTCCGCCATTCCACGTTACCAATGGGCCCAATGGCGCGGTCCGTGTGAGGCATAAATTTAGTATGTTACGCACTTACGCTTACATTGTAACGGACGATTCATAATCCTAATTCCTAAAGCCCTAATATTCTATTTGCATATTGGTTCTTCAGAACTCATGTTCACTGCTCGAAGTTCTCCACTTCTCCTGACTTGAGCATCGACCGCCCTTCCTCTTGCCTCGATTTCTCTCGTTTGTATGCCTCGAGCAAGTGAGTCGCAGAGTGTAGGACTTTTGATTCTCCTGCCTCTCTCTCTCTCTCTCGTTCTCGCTCTTTTGAGTCGACTGACTCGTCTCTGTGGTTCCCTCTATCTCTCGACTCTCTTAGCTCTTAATCTCAGATTCTTGCATGCTTGACCCGCTCAGGTATTTCACAAGCTTCTTTAGCCTTTCACCAATATGTGATTATTTGATTTTTTTAGAGCATAACTGCTCTGATGTATGCGAGTCTCTTTTGAAAGTGATTATATGATTTGAATTTAGGTATGGTATTTTTTTTCTCAATGTGCAATCGATTCTATATTGAAATCGGCTTTGTTGGTTTTTTTAGGAGTTCACATCTCAACTCTCACATACATATGGGCTTTGTAATGCTTTTAAATTTGACATAAATGTGCTTTGGAAAGATTTAGGATTTGCAGTTCTTTTGTGTTTTCTTTCAATGTGCTTCTTTCCATGTGGTTCCTTTATCCCTCTCGTTCTCGCACAGTCGCACCTTCGAGTCGTCTGACTCGTCTCTGTGGTTCCCTCTATCTGTTTTGCAGTTGATGGAATGATGGTAAAGTGAACTGTTTTTTCTCTATCCCTCTCTCTCATTTCTCTGTCAGTCATCCCTTGCGTGGTTGTGCGGTTGTACGGTTGTGCGACTTGTGCCATAATATGACATATCGTTAGATATGTTTTTTGGTTTCACAAGAATTGGCTCTTTTGCATTTTCAAATTATTTGATGAATAGGCCTTGTTCTATGCATATATATTTGAGGGAAAAAAGAAAAATGCTACTATTTAAGATTACATTGTGATATATTTATTGCTGAAGCTATATATCTTGGTGTATATAAAGATTCATCAAGCTATTTTGCTATGTATCTTTGATTCATGGAAAAAGAAAAGATGCTACCATTTAAGCTTAGTCATTGATAAAATTCAATGAAAACTTTCTTCTTGAAAAAAATAAAATATTAGTAATCATCTATGATTTTCTTGTATTAGTAATCATATGGAGTTATTAGTATTGAGTTAACTCTATCGCACTTCATTTTCAAATTACGTCAAATTATTTTTTTTCTAAATGTATTATAAGCAATTTTGGCTATGCAAAATTTGGTTATAATTTATGTCTTAAATATATCATATGCAATTTTGATTAGGTAAAGTTTGGTTGCAATGTATGTCCTAAACTCTATTATATGAATGCATTTGTTTAACATATTTGTCATTTAACATAAGATGTTCGGTATTATTTATAGTTTACATATAACATATGTCATCATTTGAGCACTCTCAGTCTGCATCAACTGGTGAGGAACCACCAGTTGATATGAAATATTTGGAAGAGAATCATAAGTAAACATCTCAATAAATTTTTGAGAGTACTAGCACTATACCAGAGTTGTAGGCTAAGAAAGCTAGAAAGAGAAAGTCTAGTGTTTGAGAGTACTTTGTAGAGGTTAAAACTATATCTAAGGGTGTTGAGACTCCTGCGTGCAATGTATGTCCTGTGAAGTTAAGTTCCATAAATCAAAAACAGACACAACTTCACAACTTCTCAGATATGTTAGAGATTGTGATAAAATTAAATCAAAATATCAACAAGTTATTGATTTATCAAATAAAATGCATAAGCGATTGAATTTATATACAAGAGATCTTTCTCCTACTTTACATGGAAAAGCAAAGTAGGGTTATTTTAAGTTGGGCTCATTAAGTTTTCTATGGAGGCAAGCCCTCATAGTTAATTACATCCTAAAGAACAAGATTCCTTAAAAATACTCTCGATTAAATTAGACAATCATGATCTCCAAAGATTTCAAGGCAAGACTATCAAAATATTGACTATGTTGAAAAATCAAATAGGATAGATCAAAAGGAGAGACTTATTTTGGAAGCCAAAGGAGATGAGTAGGAATGCTTATGATATTAGGAAGCCTAGTGAGCAATCCAATCTATCTTATGGTGGGCTTTATATTTTTGAAATTGAAGAGAGTTAATTGTTTGAGTTGACATTTTATTAGAATACTAGGACTTATAATCCCACAACATAAGATTATAAAAATGCCTAAAATGTGAGGATTTATGCTTGTAACCCAAAGGAAACATCTACTTTGGATCCTAAGCTAGAGAGCTTTGGTACAAGCCATAAGCACGTCCTAAATATAAGCGAAAGGTGGACATAATGGTCTACCTCCATAAGAGAGGATAGATCGTCCGACTGTTGAACTTACAACCGTCTGGAGTGGCCGCCAACTAACACTTTCTATGCTTTAAATTCATTTAGGCAAGTCTTATGCTTTGTAAGATGGCTAGACTGTTATTTATTTAGAAAGGAGACTAAGTCCTTAAACTCACTCCCTAAGAGACTAGAGCATGAGTGATATGAATTTAATCTAATACAAAATTTTAATAAGTTTTATTTAATTTTTGGACTTCTTGTTTTGACACAGGCTATGGGATTTTGTATGCCTAAATGCATGAGAACTTGATTATGGGCCAAATCAAGAGAGAAATGGGTGTTCTTCCATCAAAGGCTCTCACAGGTTAAGCCTTTATTCTCTCGCATAGATGGAAACCCCCTCTTAACAAGAGTGAAAGGATATGACATGCATGATGTTATACATACAATCATCCAGCTAAGAGGTTGCTAAATATTTTATTATTTTGATTTAATTCATAGGCTCTTATGTGAGGCTATGAATTATTTTAAAAATTTAATTATGAGTTATTAATTGGGGTAGAAAACTTAATTTCATCCTAAGAGCCTACCGCATTCAGGCCACTCATTCAGACATCAATCATAAAGAAACTATGAAAAGCATGCTATTTCAAATACATAATCTAAACACAACATCAAATAATTTTATAGACTACCGTAAAGGAATGAAAGACTAGTGAGGTCGGGTTCCACCGTACACCCCAAAAAAAGAAAAAAGATGGGTAGCCGAGCTCTAACCTTTATATAACCCAAATTAAAAAAATAATACATGCTATGTGGGACTTCTTTTCTTCATTCTTTCCTTCTCTTCTTTTTGATTTGATTTGCTCTAAAGGCATCACAGGGCACCCAAGGACTAAGCCTTCTGGCCAATGCTCATCCTATTCTCCCATAACACTAATCCTAATTCCTAATGCAAAATTATATTAAATATAGGAAAAGTAAATCTAGCAACACTTGAAAAATAAATGTTAGCTAAACACATCATACATCCCAAGCATTTATATGAATAATTTAAACTTAGCACTCCACACATGGGTAACCAAACCCATCTGTCCAAACGTGGGTTATGCTTAGGGGCTAAGCAACTTGCACAGCAAAATCATTTATATTTTTATTACAAAGACCTTTTAAACATAACCTCCTGCAGAAAATATGATTAGGCTAATAACGGCCTAAAATCCAGTCTACGAAATATACACCCTAACATTTAGTCTAAAATATTACATCACAATACAAAACATCCATCACACATACACCACCCTAACTTAGCACTAGAAGTGATGACTTAGTATTCTAATGTGTGTGCTTAAGGCTCATGTGGTATGTCTAAATTAGGCATCAATGTTGAGGTTTTCTAAGTATAAAAGAATTCTATTTAACATGGAATGTCAGTTTCACTTTAAGTTGTTTAGTTGATTTTACAAGTTTTAATTTATGATTTATTTGGTTCCAGAAGACCCTACACTTAACATCTAAGTGATATGAAGAGAAGAAAGAGGATTGCCCTCTTTCATCCCTACCTTAAGTCATTTTCTAAAGCATGTTATTATGACTTAATTTTTTTTTGTGAATGGCTTATTACATGTTTTAATCAGTTATAGGTTTGGGTTCACCTTAAATAACCTTATTCAATGTGAAAGGTTTCTTAAGAATAATTGGAATGAATTACTATCACATGACACATGTTCATTCAATTCTTTCCATCACATGTAACATGCACATGATTGGATCCTAAGTATACCTACACATATAATATGTCTTAGCACACTTAGATGATGAATGTAATGAAGTATATTTGAATTTTATATTTCATTTAATTGGATTAATATGAATGCATGTCTTTTTTAGAAGAAAAAGGAGGCTTCAATCCATTAGCTATATGTACACTCAAATGTTTAAAAGTTTTAAGCGGGTACAACATCATTATTTCACACCAGGAGAGTGAGGTAAAGACCTCCATAGGGCTACTTAAAATCGTGTGTCCTCAAAATGTCCAGATTAATATACCCACTATTCTCATCTACATATAAATGTATACACAACTATAAGAATGAAGAGTCATGCAAAAGAAGAAATTAATTTGATTGAATTATGACTTTCTATTCATTAGTCATATTGCACATACATATGTGTAAGAGATATGAGTAGTACGACACCATTGTTTCCAAGAGTGAGGGTAAAGACCTCCTTATTAAAAAGCGTCCCCGAGATGTCCGACTAATATACCACGCTTCTTATATACATATGAATGTACAATTAACCATAAGAAGAAAAAGTCATGCAAAATGTTTGTTTGATTCGATCATATGATTTACATATGTGATATGAAATTCTTTCTAAGCCTTAGCATGGACATACATAGGAATGTATTTGGAAAAATATTGTGTTCTTTTCAAATAAACTATACATTTGTAAATCCTATGAAAGCTCATGTAAAGTAAAGAGAGAAGACTTCATACCACGTGTTTTAGATAATAAACACATGCAAACTCATAAATATTTTATAATTAGCATCACTCCATATATTATAATTGATTTATACACTTTTGAAAGTAAATTTTTTTATTTAATAGTGATAATAGCCACACTATGTTTTAATTTAAGTCAACACATGTAATTTGGCATAAAAGAAATCATTTTGTTTAATTAATTTTTGAAGAAAATGAATGCATGATCATATATGGAAAACAATATTTAATATGATTGAAAGAAATGAAAGAACATAATCACATTATTTTATTCGATCCAATTAAATAGTAAGGGCAATCATTTTAAATAAGATCATTTAAAACAAACTAAAGCTTCTTAATGTCATTCTGATTTCATATTTGATTTTATTTAAGAAATATAAGAAGAAGTTTGCTAATTCTATTCCATGCTCCATGTTTGTGATTTAATTTGGTTTAATAAGCAATAATTAAGTGAATTTTATGAATTAATTAAGTTGGATCCTTAATTAAATCAATTAATTACCCTTACCTATGCTTCTTTATTTTGATTAACCACTTAATTATAAGCCATAAATGATATGAACATGTTAAGAAATAAGATTGCAATATTCCTAAAGAATCTAATGCAATTGGCTCATAATTAAGGATTAATTAAGTTAAATAATCTAATTAAGTACTTTTATGATTCTCTCATACTTATGGGTTGATCATAATTTTCTTAAAGGGTCTTTATATTATTAAACACATAAAGAGGAACCCTTAATTTGATTGTTTGTAATTAAGGTTTGATTTGATTTAATTTATTTGAATGATTTAGTTGAATTGATTTGATTTGATTAGTGTTTATTATATTTGTTTTGTATTTGTTTACCTTCATTTAATTTGATTGATTAATTTTTAATTAGATGTTTTGATTCAATTAAATCTTGATAATTTAATATCCTTTTAAATTAATATCTAATTCTTTTCTTTGATTATAGTTATGTGATTTAATTTTATGTTTATTTGACTTAATAATGGTTCATTTATTTGTAGTTTGATTGGATTAGATTAATTGAGATTTTATTTTGATTTTAATTGAGTTTGATTCTTTGTAATTAGAATTTTATTTTTAATCTCATCAATTTGTCATGTTTATCAAAGTTTGGTTTGTATTTTGATTTCATACATTGGATAGTTAATTAATTTATCTTATTTAAGTAGGTTGAATGAGATTTTATTTGATTACATATTAAATTGATGAGGGTCTTTCTTTATTTGATTTAATTTGATTTTATTAGCTTTATTGATCTATGGGTTCTCTTAGGTTCAATATAATTATTAATTTAATTAAGAAGTGTGTTTAGGTTTATTATTAAATTAAATAAGGATTTGTTTAATTTTTAATATCATTTCATATCTGTTTAGTTGATGGTGTAATTAATGACTTAATGATTTAGGCTTAATTTAGGATTTGATTAGCATTTAATTGCATTTTAATTATGTTCAAATTTATGTTTGATTAAGCTTAAGTTTAATATGATTAATATGATTAACTTAATTAGCTTATTTAAGAGGTGTGATTAATTATTAAATTAAATAAAGATTTGTTTAATTTTAAATTTGATTTCATATTTATTTAGGTTAATGATGTAATTAATGACTTAATAATTTAAGTTTAAATTAAGATTTGATTGACATTTAATTGTATTTTATGTTTCGTTAAGCTTAAGTTTAATATGATTAATTTAATTAACTTAATTAATTTTTTAAGAGGTATGATCAAATTAATTAGTAGATTAATTAAGTGTTTGATTTGAATTAATTTTAATGTGATTTATAAAGTTAATTTGGTTCATTAAGATGATGGATTAATTCATTAAGTTTGTATTAATTAGATATTTAATTAATTAAGTTTGATTAAGGACAATTGAATTTTGAATTATCATATTAACTAAAGATTTGTTTAATTAATGACTTAATTTTTCACATGTGAGTGATTTGATTTAGTTAAGTGTTTTACTCAAGTTTGATTTTATTAAAGGATTATTGTTATTATCATCATTGTTATTAAGTAAATTAACTGTTTATTTTATTTCAATTAAGTTTGATTATTTATGATTAGAGTTTTATCTGATTTGATTCATTTATTATGTTTATTTCATTTCATTAACATATTTGATTTATTTATTTATTAGGTTGAAATATTTAATGGTTGAGTAACTCTCTTATTCCAAATGGATTGAATTAGATATTAAATTAATTAAGTTAACTTTAGCTTCATTTGGTTTGGTTTGATTTGATTAATATTAAGCGATTATGATGTATTGGATTTATAATTAATTTAACTTTTTAGTTTACTTAATGATTAATAAGTTTCAGTTTATTTATATTCATCAAGGAGTTTCATATGATTAAGATTCCATGCTTGGTGTAGGTTTAGTTATACTAGTTTGACCCATGTTAAAGTTTCCTAGATTTGTTTACTTTTAAGTTTGATTTAAGATTTAATCATTTAATTAAGTTTTATTAACTTAAATATGTTTAATCATATTTAATTTAATTTCCTCTAAGGATTATATGATATTTTTCTGATTTGAGGTTTGATTAATGATTGCTTAAGTGTTATTTCATTTCTGAGTTTTATTTATTATTTAGATTATTTTGAATTTCATTTTAATTAATTTCTTAATTTTTTAAATTTAAACCCTAAATATTTATTGTAGGTTCATTAAGCTTCAGAAGACCATATTATTATCATTATTATTATTTTTAGGATCTTAGATATTAACTAAAGTGATTTAAGCCATTTTGAAGATTTTTTTTTGTAAATTTCTGAATTTTTATTTGATTTATTTTATTAAAATAGATAATTTGAATTTAAAAATTTAATTTCTCCTAATCCATAAGTTGTTTTTTACTTTAGATTTTAGTCATAGGTGTGCTTTAACTTTAATTTCAATTCCTGAAAATTCCAACTCAATCCGACTTAATTTTTTAGAGTAAATAATGAAACTTTATTTTTACTAAAACATAAATTAAGCTCAAACCATTAAATGGAATTTGAAAATTTTTGCATATCTTTGGATTCCTCTCAGAAAGACAAATCCAATGAGCCCTTATTTTTGATTTATTGTTGGGTATTTTATTTTATATGAATTTTGGAAGTTTCAAGCAATTTAATTAATTTTTAAAAGCAGAAAATAGACGATTTTCCTACTTAACCCAATCAGCACTGTGCGTGGCATTGACGGGGCAACATAGTGCCATGTGGCATCACACGATTGGGTGCCATGTTATACACCCCGATGACTCTACCTTTATTAGTCAATAAGTGAGATATAATGACGATTACATGGATTCCACCCAAACGCTTCAACGGCTATCTGAACCAGCAAGTGAAATTTGTATCTAATCAAATCATCACAAAATTTAAAATTCATATACATTAATTCATATCATTGAAGCATGAAATCCCGGTGACGGTTCATGGATTTCCAACCCAAGCGCTTACGCGACGCCTAGAACGAAGGCGAGGCGGGTCCAGCGAAGACGATCTGATTCCACGCCGAAGGCAGGCGGCAATTATTGTCGGTTGACGGCGAAGGCGAGGGCGGCGGTTCCTGGTGAAGCCGATGCGGGATTCCACGGCTCGTGCGTTCTGTGTCACGGGAGCGGCAATCCGTCGAAGCTGACACCGAGGGCAGGGAAAGGAGGAGATGAACTCGATCAATGCGCAGGAACTGAGACCATGACTATGAAAGGAAATGAAATAAAATGAAAGGGTATTACCTTTTGATCGATCCCAGCCATACGCGTGTCGAATGGCTTAATCCAGCCGCTGCATGCTTATGTGCTATAGTAATTGCTACAGTAACGATGGATTAATTAGCTAAAACAAAATTAATTAGGATGAACTCCATGCCGGAGATAATTCTAACAGGAGTGAAATACAACCTAGAGCAAGTGGTGAAGGTAGATCTGATGAATTGCAAGGGGTAGTTCATTGATTTCTCGGTTATTGATTAGCATCTATGGAAAATCATGACAAGGGGCATAGATCCGAGTTCCGTGAGTGGATCAACATTTGAGGATATTTCAACGCTCAAATCACCGGCATTCAAGGGAGCGGTGATCACATAGTGGCGTAAGATAGTCGCTTAAAATTGGAAAATTTTTGGATGGGATGATTTGCCTTGAAGCGGTGAAATTGTATTTCTAGCCAAATTAGATGTGTTGAATAAGGAGGTGTTTGAGCTGAAAACATTCCAGTTGTTTCAGAATTTCCTGATGTGTTTCTAGAAGAATTACCAGGGTTGCCACCAACACGAGAAGTGGAGTTTGAGATTGATGTACAACATGGTACAACTTCTATACATAAATCTCCTTACAGGATGGCTCCTAAGGAATTGCAAGAATTGAAGTGTCAGTTGCAGGAATTGATGGACAAAAGATTTATTCGGTCCAGCAACTCATCGTGGAATGCACCAGTATTATTTGTTAAGAAAAAGGATGGGTCTATGCGATTGTGTATTGATTACAGGGAGTTAAATAAAGTGACAATCAAGAACAAATATTCACTACCGAGGATTGATGATTTATTTGATCAGTTGGAGGGAGCTACTGTATCTTCCAGAATTGATCTGAGATCTGGATAACACCAATATTAATTACCTGATAAAATTAACAAACTAAAATTAATAAAAATGCCAATCCTAAACCCCCATTTTAATACATAATAATTCTGCAACTCACCTAACAGCCAAAACAGATTTCAGAACTCCATAATCACGCATTTCAACACCAAGGAAGGCTGCCGACTGAAAGAAAAAGGAATTGGGAAAGAAATTCAACAACTCACAAAACTCCTTAGGTTTCCCCGATCGGCCAGGAACAGGAAATCCCTAGCCGAGCCGATCGGTTCACGGGATTTCCCAACCCGAGCAAGGCTTACGAGTGCGCCAGCGACGATGAAGGCGAGGGCGGTCAGTAAAGATAATACAAGATTCCATGTGAGGGTGGAAATTAATCGTCCGGGGTTTAATGACGAAGGCGAGGGCGGCGGTTCCTGGTGAAGCCGACGCGAGATTCCACGGCTCGTGCATTCTGTGTCACGGGAGCGACAATCCGTCGAAGCCGACGCTGAGGGCAGGGAAAGGAGGAGACAAACTCGATCAGCGCACAGGAACTGAGATCGCGATTATGAAAGGAAATGAAATAAAATGAATGGGTATTACCTTTCGATGGATCCCAGCCATACGAGCGTCGAATGGCTTAATCCGTACCGACGATGCTTATGTGCTACATAGAATGATGAATTAATTAGCTAAAACAAAATTAATTAGGAATAAGCTAATTGGATATTACATGTTATGCATGGCACGGCACCGCGGCGCGTCCGTCGACGAAGCGAGAAAGTCTCGCGGCTGGATGGCGATGCGCTGCGGCTGATCGCTCGACGGATCGACGGCCGGGTCGAATTCGCATGATATGGACCGCATGATCTGCGAATCTAAACTGTGCAATTGTGGATCTGAAATGCACAGTCACGGATCCGAACCATGTGATCTGAGCCATCCGATCTCCGAAAGGCGGGATCGGACGGCTGGCGGGAAAATTCGGTGGAATACTGTTCATCCGACAGGATTTTGCATTTTGTGGGCAAAATTTTGTCCGATTGGGCTCATTTTTGTAGTGATTTTCACCAAAAACTTTCTAATTCGCATGAGATGATATAAAATGAAAAATGCAAGGGTAATCTAAGAAAATTTCTTAAAATTGAACAAAAATCATTACAAATAATAGATCTTATGCCCGACTATGGTTTGATGAAATTATCTTGCCGGGGATGGTTTTCGGTGGCAGTGATGATCTGAGCACGCTCTTGAGTGGAAGAAGAAGCTTTGGAACTAGTTTAGACCTTTGCCTTCACTTCAAAATGATGTATCTTCCGATGCTTGCCATTTTTTTGCCGAAATCAACCCGATTTTGGTGTTTCTAGCCTAAGATAGATGGGGAAATGGTTATTGGTTATTTTGGGGAGCTCGTGGGGGTTGAATAGTGGTAGGAGGAATGAGGAATGAAGCCTCATTTCTCCCTTCTTTAATAGTGACAAAAAATCCTCCTTTTTGAATTTTTTCGCTCCAAAGTGTTGTCATTTTGCTTGGGCTGGTTGGGATGGATGATGGATTGATTGAGGACTTTAGATTTAGCTCCCAAAGTCTTCATTTTCTGCCATATGATTAGCTCCATTGAATGTCATGTTGGAGAGAGTTGAATGCATGTGATGGGGAGAATTAAATGAGGTTGGGTGGAATCCTATGTCGGGGAAGATCCATGAGGGATTTAATTGGGTTTGGTTGATTTTAGGCTGATCTAAAATGGGTTTGCATTAGGTTTGATCAGCCCCCAATGAGTCATGACTTGGTTTCAAGGGATTTGGCTCAATTTGGGTCATATGAGTTATATTAGGTTAGGTTGACCAATTAGTCAAATTGGGTCAAACCAAGGCTTAGATTAGGCTCAAATACTAATTTGAAGTTTTTTTGGCATTATCAATTTGATTAAATTTAGCTTAGAATTGATTTTGGCTTATTTAGAATCAAATGGGTAAAGTTGACCAATTTGACCAAAATTAGCAAATTGGTTTGATTCATGTTCAATTGGCTAATTGAAGATGAATGTAGTCTTTGGTTCAAATCAATTTGGATTTAATTTGAATTTTGGCTAATTTGAACCTTTAGGTCAATTTGGGCTAGGTTGGGTCAAGTTGACCAATTGGTCAAACTAGGTTCAATTATGGCTTTGGTCAAGTTCAATAATCAATTTGGAATGAACTTGAGCCATTGGTTGCAATCAATTTGGGTTAGATCATGATTTGACCTAATTTGATCCTTTAGGCCAATTTGGGTCAACTTGGATCGAATGACCAATTGGGCTTGGTTTGGCTCAATTGGTGGTCAAATCATATTTAAATATAGATTTTGGGTTGATTCCAATCATTGGTTTCAATCAATTTAATGTAGGATGAGTTTTGGCTAGTTTTGGTTCCTTTGGGCTAAGGGTTGACTTGATCAAATGACTAAGTTGACTTGGTTTGACCTAATTGATTACAATTGATCATCCTAAGGTGATCAACAATCATGGTGGAAGGTTTTGGTGATCTTGGTTCAATCTAATTTGGGTTGGATTGGAAGTTGGCTCAAATGGGTCTTTTAGGTCACTTTAGGGCAAGTGGACCTAAGTAGGTCAATTGATTTGATTTTGGTTTGATTTGAGTTTAGTTGAACTTATATATGAGCCATGAATTGAAATATAAATTGAACAACAATCAATTTGGAGTATAAGGAATTTTGGCTCAATTAAAAGTTTCAAGTTAAAAGGGCTAAGTTAGGCTTGGCTTGGATTGACTTGAATTTGGTTTGATGATTGTATGTTTTATTTATATTTGGATAGATGATTGATGGAATGATTGATTCAAGAGAAAATCCATTAGTTTTGACTTGATCTGGATAGAATTTGGCTAAGTCCAAAGAATTGGCTTAAAGGGCTTAGATTGGGTTTGTATTTGATTTTGGATATAGTTTATTTGAATTTGGATTTCATTTATATTTGTGAATATAAATGAAGGACTAATTGATTTATAAAGAAATTAATTAAATTTGATTTGATTTAAAGGGGGTTTTGGCTAAGCTTATGAAGGTGGTTCATATGGCTTAGGAAGGGTCTTAGAATTTGAATTTGATTTTGGGTTTCAATCATTTGGAGTCAAATTTGAAATTAGATTTGAAATTTAAATTTAAATTTAAGGTTTGGTTTAAGATTTGAATCTAGGTTTGATTTGAGAAGGTGTATATGGATTGGGTTAAGGCTATAGGATAGGTGATTTCCTTAAGTCCTAAGGCATGACCTAATTCTTGATTAACCCTTCTAAATATCTAGGCTTAGGTTAAGTGTTCACCTAATCATTAGATGTGTCTTATGACTAATGAAATTTTAGTGTCTAGAAGATTCCTAAGTCTAAGAAGGGGAGGTTGATAGTTCACTGTAAAGGTGAGGTCAATAAAAGGACCCCTAATAGGCGTGGTGTAACTGACAAGGCACACTGCACGTATTGGCGTTGACTGAAATGATCAACAACATCCAGAAGATTGCAAACACTAATAAAAATGATTTATACCTAGACCCGAGAGGTAGATAGAATCAAAATCTTAGATGTCTTTATGCTTAGGCATAAGAGAGCAAGAAGGAACTGCAGGATTGAGTACAAGCCTTCCACTAGGGAAGCAATTTCAAGTTATCCACTGAGGGATAAGAATTTGAGTTTGATTGTGAATATGATTAGTTTGGTTGTGTATCCACTGGGGATAAGAATCTATAATTCGATGGAGATCAAGATTGAATTGATTTTAATTTGTTTTATTTTAATTGATGTGGAGGCATATCCACTAGGGATATGTGCTCGAATCCGCTAGAGATTGGGTATGTGAACCTTTCACTAAGGAAGCAGGTTCAGGTTATCCGTTGGGGATAATAATTTGATTGGATTGCTTTGATTTGTTTAATTAGACTTCACTAAGGAGGTTGGTTTATTTTGTTATGGCTCCACTGGGGAGAAGGGTTCTAGATTGAGGGCATATCCACTGGGAATGTACACTTAGTAAGATTGATTTAGATCTAAGCTCCTCTAAGGAGGTTAATTTGATTTGTACCTCGCTGGGGAGAAGTTTGGTTTGTCCAATATGTTTAATTTGACTCCATTGGAGAGGTTAGTTTTGAATTTATTTTGTTATGAACCTTGTCGGTGTGTGATGGACCATACTAAGAAGGAGCCACAGGGGCCTTGGCATGTTTTAGATTTATAAGTCCAAATGGGTAGTCTACTTGCCATAAGGTAGGACTATCCACCTAAGTGGTTGCCTTGGCATGACTACACAGGAAAGAAAGCGTAGCAAACATATCTTCAAAGGAGGGGAAAAAAAGCCATTGGGGTGATACATTGGATGAAACATCAAAGCCTACCTAAGGTGACTACTGAGTGAGCATCGTTGGGGATCTTATCTCAACTCAAGAGTAGTCCTGATGATTAATTTGATTTGATTTGATTCATTTTAATTTAGTGTGTTATATTGTGGACCCTGTTGGTATGCGATGGGCCTACTGAGAAAGGGCTATGTGACCTGTCTTAAATTTACAAATCCAAAGGGATAGTCTAATAGCCACAAGGTAGGGCTATCCGGCCTAAGGATTGCCTTTCGGTGTGCAATGACTATATTAGGAAGAAAGCACAGCAGACTTACATCTTCCAAAGTAGGGATCAATCGTTGGGTGATGACTGTAATCGAACCCTACCTAGGGTGACTACCGCGTGGTGATGCTCGACTCAAGAGTAGCCAAGATCAATTTAATTTTAGATGGACCTTGTCGGTGTGCAATGGATCTACTAAGAAGGAGCTAATATCAGCCTAAACCTGTCTTAGGTTTATAAATCCAAAGGGATAGTCTACCAGCCACGAAGTAGAGCTAACCAACCTAAGGGGTGCCTTTCGATTTGCAATGGTCAAGTTAGAAGAAAGTGCAGGGACTCACATCTTCCTAAACAAGGAACCATTGGGGTGATCAGTTGCTTATGCAATAAATCAAACCTGACCTAGGGGTGCCCGTCGGTTTGCAACAGTCGTGCTGAAAAGAATGCATGATAGACTTATATCTTTCAAAGCAAAGATGACTGTCAGTGTAACCCGTTGGTGGCACAACAAGTTGAACCCAACCTAAGGGCAACTACTGAGAGAGTGCCGACATGGGGACTTATCTCAACTTAAAGTAGTCAGACAATTCTTATAGAGAGTTTTACTGACATTGCCCTAAAGATAGGATATCTGCTTGGGAAAGGGGCCATTGAGGGGCTTGAATTCCTAATACACAAGCGAAGATATATTTTGTTTGTTTTAAGTTTGCTTGGTTGTGAGGGTCCACACTGAGAAGGAGCTCATATCAGCCTAGTCCTATCTTAGACTTACTAGACCAAGGAAGAATGTGCGCATCTGATGAACAAATTCTCCAACCTTAGGGGTGGTTACTAGGAAAGGTGAGATTGTCCAATCCAAAAATAATCGGGGTAGTGTCTAAATATGGTCACTAAGGGCATAATCTAAATAGAGTGCCCACAGGGGAGGTTCTGCTAGGGGTTTTATCAAAAACCAATGAAAGAAAGCCTGTAGGTATTCAGTGGCCAACTCAAGGAGAAAGCGCAGGGACTCACATCTGCCAAGTGGTGTGTATCGGGTGGGTCAGTCGATGGCTGATAACCAAACCTAAGGTGCATCGGTTTGCGACAATCTAGAAAGAAGGCGTGTAGGCTTACATCTCTCCAAAGGGACTAATTGCAGGATAGTCTATCTTGACTCGGCGGGGGTCATCCGACCTGACTACTAAGTGAGGGTCTTGTGGACAAAAAGCTTGAAGTAGTCAAGAGGAAAGGAGCCACTGAGGGACTTATCCTAATCCTCAAATATACTCAACCCAGTTAGTGCGTGGTGGCTAGTTTTAAGAAGAAAGCATGTAGCCATACATCCTCTTAAATGAAGTCAACATGAGGTAGCTTACTGGTTGTGTAGTAAGATTTACCAAACTAATAAGGCGCTCATCGGTTTGCAATGATCAAGTTAGGAAGAAAGCACGGGGACTCACATCCAAAAGTGACCAGGGGTGATACACAGAGGTAGCATATAGCGACCTAGGACTAATGAGTGAGTGCCACAGGGGCTTGCTCCCACATCAAAATAGCGAGATAAAGATATGTGTTGTTTGTGTTGTGAAAGAAGGAATAAAATCTTTGGGTTCTCTTACACCTACCTAAACGATGAATGGGTGAAATGGGGGTAATGTGACTCCACCAAGAAAGGATCTTGGGTTCTCTTACTCCTAACATTGTACTAGTCAAATAGGATGCCTCTTGGGTTATCTTACACCTATCAGTTGTACTTGTGTGGAAATAGGATGCCTCTTGGGTTCTCTTACTTACCTAAACACATCATGGAAGATTCCAAGAAAAGATATTTCTAACACAAGAGAGATGAAAGAAGTTTTATTGATAATCATTTTAGAATGTGATTTATGTATATTATTTCTTTAGGTAGAGCCCATTGATTGGAAGCATTGGGTGCTCTCCCTTATAATTTATGAGTTGATAAGATCCTCCTTGGTAGGCCTTCTCTATGGCATAAGGGCCTTCCCAAGTGGGTTCAAACTTGCCTCCCATCTTTCGATGGGCAACAATTGGTCTCCTTAGAACTAAAACAAGCTCTCCTACTTGAAAAGCTCTAGGAGGACCAACTTGTTTGTGAGCTTGAATCATTTTGGCTTTGTACAACTTCGAGGTTAGCATGCAGGAGGTGTCTCTCCTCAAACCTTGAGCTCTTCCAACACTTGGCATTCTCCTGTAGTGATTTTGCCACACTATCCTTAGTGATGGGAGTTGAACTTCTAATGGTAGAATGGCTTCGGACCCATACACTAAGGAGAATGGGGTAGATTGAGTTGGAGTTCTATGTGTGGTGCGGTAAGCCCATAAAGCTTCAACTAACTTCTCATGCCACTGTCACTTGTTGTCATCGAGTGTCTTCTTTAATGAGAGTTTTGTTGAAGGCTTCTGCTAAGCCATTTTTCCTTAGGTAGTAGAAGGTAGAATGTCTTCAATCTATGCTGTGTCTCTAGGCAAAGCTGTTGATTTTAGTGCTCTTGAATGTACCATTATCGAATATAATTTGTCGAGGCACCTAACCTATATACAATATGTTCTAAAAAAGGAGCACATCTTTGAGTTGTGACCTCTCTAAGTGGGATTGCCTCGCCCACTTGGAAAAATTAGTTAGTGCACTAGAATGAAGATGACCCTTGGAAGGAGGATCGAGACCCACTATTGGTACCTCAAATGGCCATGAGGCCAATGTAGAATGTTGGGTGGTTGATGTAGGACCACACCATGTACGACATTGGTGGCATCTCTAGCTTACATTCCATGTAATCTTGATCATCAAAGGCGAGTATCTAGTCTCTTGATCTTGGCTTTCATCTTGAACCGGTTGATGTGCTCCATAAACCCGGGTATACTCATGATCTATGAGCTTTGTTTGTCTACAACGTAACCACATATGATCGAAGATGCGTACAAGGTGCCATGAGCATAGGAAAGGGCTCTCTTCACCGATGTGCTAGTGATTTCTCTTGAGGTAGTTTCTTTTTATAGATAATCCATGAATGGTTGCCTCCAATCACTCCTGTCTTTTGGCGATAACCTCCCTTCAGAGAGAATCTCGATGAGTTCAACATCAATAAGGGATAAGACTTGTCTATTTTGGACCCTTATTGGAATGGACTCATCTTGACATGCCAACTCTTTTGGCAAGCTTGGTATGCACTACTATATTTCTCCTCAAGGAATCTTGTAGATGGTAACCTCTGAGATTTGGGCCAACAACTCCATGGTATACTTATGGTAATGATGGAGCTTAGGCTTTAGAACCTTGTAGGACCCAACGATTTGGTTGATGATGAGTTGAGAATCCCAAGATGTTGATACTCTGCATAGTGTAAAACTCTCGGATCAACAATGAGCCTCATATTTGACTTTATTGTTGGTGCATGGATTGGAGATGATATGAAAATCTCATTACATCACGGTCCAGAGTTAGAGAACTATTCCTACCCCCACATTCCTTGGGATAGTAAATTATGATTCTTCTCCTCTTTGAGAGGAAGCCGCGCCATCAAAATACATCTTTTAGTGGTGAATGTTAGTGTCCCCTAAGTTCATGATTTGTTCATCGGGGATGTCATCACTAAGTGGAGAATCAATAGGAAGTGGGTGCGTTGCTAAGAAATCTGCTAGTGCCTGTCTTTTCATCGCACGGAGGGGTACGAATGTGATATCAAACTATAATAAAATAATGGACCATCGCACCAACCGTTTGGTTAGCATTGGTCATGTCATGAGATATTAGTGGATTGATCATGGAAATCATATTTACCTTATGAAAAAGTATGTAGTGTCATGGGATGCAAAGATTAAAGCTATTGCTTTTCAATAGGTGGGTAGTTTGCCTCGGCGATTAGATGATGGCGAGATAAGTAGAGAGCATTTTCTTTCCCGTTGGTTTGAGCCAACAAAGCCAAAGTCATTTAATGCAGCGGTGTAGAGGATCAATGGCTTACCCGGGATAGGGGCTACTAGAACTGGCGGCGTCATCAGGTAGTGCTTGATGTCTTCAAAAGCATCCTGACACTTGTCATCCCACTTGAACTTGGCATCCTTTTGACAAGTCGAGAATGGTTGGCATCTTCTATAGTTGATATGAAGCATCTTAGATGCCAACTTGGAATGATCCGAGTTGAGTTAGACTTTTAGGGGTAGCATTAAGATATCCTTGATCTTCTCCGGTCAATCTCTATTCCCGGTGTTGGACAACAAACCAAGGAATTTTCATACTCAATGCACACTTCAGGGGGTTCATTTTTGAGGTTGTATTATCTTAAACATTCAAAAATTACTCTCAAGTCAAAGAGATGATCTTCCTTTTCTTTATTTTTGACAATGAGATTATCAACATAGAATTCAACTTGATGATGAATGAGTTCATCGAAGATTCGAGTCATGGCCTGCTGGTATGTGGCATCGACATTTTTAAGGCCGAAAGACATGACCTTATAACAATAAATTTTGATCGGGATTCAAAAAGGTAGTGTTTCTTTCATCCTCGGGGGCCATCTTGATTTGGTGGTAGCTAGATGACCCATCCATAAAGGCAAATACTGCATGAAGTGAGGCAATGTCCACCATTAATTCTGGTATAGGAAGTGAAAATTCATCCTTAGGACATGCCTTATTTAGATCCCTAAAATCGATGCATATGTGAATTTGATCATTCTTTTTCTTAACTGGGATGACACTGGCTAACAAGGTAAGATATTTTTCTTCCCTAATAAAGCCAACATTGATCAGTTTCTTGATTTAAGAAGTGGCATGCTGTTCAATGTCTAATCATATGCATCTAGGAGCTTGCTTGATAGGGTTAGCATTAGGTTCTATTGCTAGTTTGTAGATTGCTATATTAGGAAATAAATCAGGCATTTCTTCATAACTCCAAGTGAAGCAGTCCTTAAACTCATCTAATAGCCTAACTAAGTCATTGGTTTCTTCTTCATTTAATAAGGAATTGATGTATGTCGGACGTGGATTGTCTTCAATTCCTAATTTGATTTTTTTAAGTTCATCGATAGTTGATCTGATCTCCTCTTTGAACTCTATTGATGCATCTTGACTTCAAAGTCATTTGAATCATCTGAAGTTTCTAAACACACCTCCTCATATGAGTTAGCTAATTTGAGAAGGACCTATCAGATTCCAAATGATTTATGATGACTAGGCAATGGTTGTCATTGTCGACTGGACCGACTATGCCGAATCCTAGTCTTGATCTTGATTGAGGATGTCTGCTATGGTTGTCCCATAACCTTTCAAAGTAATCTGACATATGTTTAGACTAAGTATATGAGATTAATCCCTTCTTTGCTAAGTTAAGAACACAAGGCGAGTACCAATCAAAAGGAAATTCTATTAAATCTTTATATGAATCATCCTCAAGTTCTCCATCAGCTTCTTGACTTGAGGATGATGCTCCAACAAAAATCTCTTTAGCTTGACATCTGTGGATGACTTGGGGGCCTCCTTAACTACTAAACTTTTAACTTTCTGAGAAGAAAGTGATGTTAGAGCTAAAGTTCTCAACTGCTGCATGATTATTCTACATAATAGTGATTTAGATACATTCATACTTTGCTTGGAGGCCTGGTCTTCATCACTATCTAGATTGAATGTCACCTTCAAAGGGACTCATTGAGAGGGTTGAAGCTAACTCATGAAGCTCATCCTCCGAACTCTAAGTCTATGTGGATAGGGGTACTCTTGTGAGGGAATATACCATATTGGTGACCACCGGAGGTCTTCCACCTCTAGAACTTCTTCTAGATCTGCCTCTGCCTCTACTCGATGGAGGTCGAGTCATCCTACCCATGTGTTCATATGGAGAAATAAACTGTGGGTGGAATCTAACATCTGGCTCTACCTCTTCCTCGGTGTCTGATTCTCGCTCACTTACATTTTCATTTTCTCTTCCTTTTTTCTTTTCTTTTTCTTTTTCATCTTTTTTCTTTTATTTCTTTTTCTTTTATTTTTAAACATTCACCAAGCTCATGAGAATAGACTTTTTGATTTGGAGAAAGATAGTAGGCTGCGTCCTCATATATCTCGACCTATCTAACTGAGAATGGCTTCAAGTCTCCTTTGACACAATACTCGATTCCACCTTTTTAAAATTTAATGCATAGATGTAAAGAGGATAGAACCATGTTGTTTCCATGTATCCAAGGCCTATTGAGGAAAGCAGTGAAAGATGTATTTGAATCGATTATGTAGAACTTGGCTTATGTCTTCTACTCATCTATCTCTAATGGCAACACTATAGAACCTAAAGCCCTCTCGCCTTATTCATTGAATCCTCTTAACATCATCCAATCCTCTCAGAGCTCAGAGATGTCAATCCTTAAGTAGGAGAGGGTCTTTAGACTCATAATGTTCACTGATGCACCTGGATCAACTAACACCTAGAGTCAATACCCATGTCTATGTGATGTAGGGACAGTGCTTTTATCCCAAAAGAAGGTCTTCATCTGAATGTAACTCCATGGACTTCTCTTGAATAACATGCCTCCTCTAATAGGTCATGAGCTAAGCATATTTTTGGATCAAGAAGGGCTTTGATCAATGACTCCTTCATCTCTTTGGATAAGACAATGACATCATATATGCTTAGTTTAGCTGGCAACTTTCTTAGGTGAGCGAGAACATTGTAGTCAACTCTGGGCTGATCCTCCACAAGCATATCTATGGGTGGACCATCCTATGGTGGGGCTTTTTGATCACTAAAACTAATGAATTGTTTACCCTTATCCTAAGGTGCTACCCTAGGAGGTAGAACTTTGCCACTACGAAGGTTGACTTCAGTGACTTTGTGAGATGATTTAGTGAAAGTTCACCGCCATCGTTTACCTACCTTCTTATGGGATCATCGAGAATGACTCCAAACCAATCTCAAGGTGAAATGTGAAATGGAAAATCCATTTCTAAATTAATAGAGGAATGATCAAAACTAGAGTTATCATTATTATTTTGTAGACTTGGAGAGTTTTTAAGATGAATAAAATCACATCGTAAGTGGACAAGATGTGAAAGTTTTCTTCATTGATTTCTTCTTAGATGGAGGTACATGATATAAATCTAATAAAGTAAGTACGGTAAGGGGTTTAGTGCCCTTGTCCCGATACAATGCTCAGTGTAAGAGGAGCTAGTGGAGGAAGAAGTAGTGTAATGGTAATGTGCTACTATGCTATCCGTAAGTAAGTGGACTCTTGCTTGTGGCTTCTACCTCCTTCAGGTTATTCTTAACAACTTGCAAACCTTCCTTAGATTTGGAGGTTTGAGCTGCTTTAGGCACATGTAAGGGTTACTTTCTAATCTTAAAGATGATTTTCTTAGAGATTTGGGAATGGGAGATATCAATATTCCTTTATCTTAAGAAGATCGCTTGTATCCCCAAGGATTACCCTAACATAATTGGAGGGTTGTTCTAGTAGATATTCCTTAGGGATTACAATGGCACCCGACTTATAGCTATGCTCAAGCCAATCCTTAAAGAAAAAAGCAATCTTCTAAGACATGACCTAACATGCGATGGTAGGGGAAAAAGTTTGGATCATGACTCTTGCCCATATCCTCCGGCCTCCTAGGCTCTGGTAACTGAAAATTAGACTTCTTTAAGAGGTTCTTAAAGATCTTCCTGACTACCTCCCTCTTGAATGAATAAGGCTTATTCAATTTTTTGGCAAGAGTAGGTAAATGGTAGCTACCTGGTGGTGGATAAGAATTCTACTGTTGATGCTGTGGGTGGGGATACTACTGTTGATGCTATCGATGGAAATACTGCTGAGCAGGCGATGATGGAGGCCACTGTGGCAACTGAGGTGGCCAATATGATGGCTAAGGAGGTGGTAGAGGAGGTTCGTGCTTTCGAGATCATCTGAACCAAGGCGGATGCTTCCCTACTATGAATACTCCTGGCTTTTTCTCAAATGCCTTATGCTATGTGGGCTTGGCTAATAGATCTTAACAAGGTAACTATTTGACCTCTCCTTATAGAATAGCCGCATTGTTGATTAATTTCTCAAATGTATTAATGATGAACCCTTTAAGCATGAAGGCAACCAGACCATGAATATTCTTGAGTAGAATTTTGATGGCATGCTATTTAGGCAGCTGTAGTTCACATTTCATACATAAATTTCACCATATAAGAATTTAATCAATAAGGGACTCACCGGGGTGTTGTTGAGCTACAACGAGATCATCCATAATTACCCTTTGCTAAGCTCCAACAAATCTCTTAATGAAGAGCTGCTCCTCAAATGTCTTCACTGAACTATTTAGTAATTTAGCATACCAGTCAAATGTGATACCTATCAAACTACTGACGAAGAGATGGAATAAGAGTGCATTGCTGCTATCGCCATTACAACATCTAACCCTGAAATGTGATATGCATTGCCTGGGGTTCCCATTTCCATCAAAGATTTTGAAGGAAGGAGGTACAAAACTCTTAGAGTATTGGACACTATCAAATTCCTCCTGGTATGGTCTACCCTTTAGAATAGATGAGCCACCTCAGGCTTGTGCCAATTTATCATTCATCTGTTGCTCCACTAACTGCTTGATATCCTTCTTTTACATGGAGGTGCTATCCACCACCTTCCAATGCAAGCTATCACTGTTCTGATCTACTAGAGAACTTTTGGGCTGATCTAAGACACGCACTAACTCGGGATAATCTATCTCTATCATTATATGTTATGGTACTGAGGCCTGATTTTGAAGTGCATGGAGGGCTGCTAACAAGTCTTCCATCCTCTTCTCCATCCAGTTGATTTGATCATCCTTTTATTTAAGCTGTTGATGGAGGTGTTGGGTTGAATGGACGATGTCATCTTCTTCAACCATAATACCTTCCTGACTATGCTGATCTCTATGAAGGGAGCTCATAGTATTGACCATGTGGACCTCGGATGAATCCTTAAGGAGATCATTCTCATCTGGATCAAAGCTGACCTTTCCCTCCTCATAATTTGATTGGTCACTCCATAGAAGCTCTCTCTTCTCTATAAAGTATTTTTTCCAGAATCTCATCTAAGAACGATCTACCCATGTTAGTATAAATACTGGCTTGTGGAGGCGTCTCACGATGGAGATGCACCTACTACTATCCTTTGGAGTGGCTCTAGGAGGGTCATGACTGTTGGAAGATACATACTAGTGGTTGCTCACGGGTGGAGTAGTGTCCCTAAGGAAATCCACTGCCATGGGGACTACAAAACTATCCCCTTCCTCTTCTATAGCTGCTACTATCACCGGCTCTGATGGTGGTGGTGGTGGTGGTCATGTGACTATGATCCTGTGGGGTCGCCACTCCTTCTTCACCAAGACTGAAGTATGAGGTCGAGTAGGGGAACTCTCCCTCACCTCAATCGATGGAGTAGATGAAGTGGGATCCTTTGGCTGTAGTCGGATCACTAATGGGGGCATTCTTCTCCCGGGATGTTGTCTTCTGTGCTTTTGTGGGCATGGTGGATGGCGGGACCTGAACAGGTGATGGTGGGCCAGGAGTGGATCGGTGTGGTGGAGACAACATCGGCTCTACCCTCACTCGGGCTTTTCCCTATGGGGTAGTCAGTCAACACTATACTATTAGTCCTATCGGCCCTGGTGGCCCGATGACTAGAAAATCGACTAGAACGGAGGCCACCGACTATTTGGAAAACCTCCATCATTCCCTGCTCCCTGACTGAACTGCTACTCGGGTCTCTGATGCTCTATCACTGTGAATGCACCTGTAACACTTCTGGGGATGATAGACCTCAAGTAATATAATGTAGCAGACTCTGAATGTCTATGTACCCTGCGTACCTATCGTAATACCGTATGGAGACCATCATAGGACTTTCTCCTATCCTCTGAAGCCTCGTGGTATGTAGGAGGTGGAGACAATGCAACTATCCTATAATAGTCCTCCTCTCCATTTGAAGTTGAGAGGGGGGTGGAACTGGTTGCTAGTTAGCAGAGGAAAACCTCTTGGGGGGAACCTTTCTCTGCATTATGGGATGTGGCATCCATCTCTTGATCGTGGTGCACTTGATCTCTTGGCTCTGTTGCATCCGTGTGCGTAAGGTGGTGTGAGAGCTAGATCCTACCTCGAAGGTAGGGGAGGCTATTTCTGAAGCTAGGATAGCCTTTCCCTTAGAGGGGACCATCGAGGAGGTGCTAGAATGCACCTGAGCTGCTATGAGAATAACTAATTGAGTAGGAACTAGGATTGGTAGAACCTCAACTACCTTCCTCTTCAGGGAAGGATATTCAATGTCAAAAGGTAGGTTGATCCCGATGACTGGCTTATACCCGGCCACCTCATCCCAGCTAACAGTAGTGAGGGTCGCCCTCTCGCAAGTGATGCAGGCTCTCTCAAATCATCAACCAAAGAACACTAGATGGGTGGAGTTAGCCTGAGGGAGGCTGGTATGATCCAGGGCCAAATCCATCCCGAACGGAAAGATGAAAATAAACTTCTGAGAGGCAATGTCTGCTGACTGCAAAAGACTGCACTGACTAATCTAAGCTATATGTCTACATTTGTTGAAATATAACTTGTATCAGATTTTTGCCCTGATATTTTTTCCACACAAGTAACAGAAGTTTGGAGTTTTCAAATCACACTCAATAATTCAAATATGTTAAGTGGGGTACATTGGAGAGATTTCGATATTGAAGAGAGTCTTTGCCATTTGATTTCGATTTAGAACATATGCTCAATCGATTTAGGTAGGTTGGGTGGGGTTCTAAAATTTAAGGAGAGATTTTCTTGGAGATATTTGTGTTTTATGCATCTTGTTTGAAAATATTGATAGTTTGAAATACCTCTACTTAGAAAATTTGGGTATGTTAAGAAGAGGCTGTGATTGTGTATTTGAAATATTTTTGCTTGTGAAGATTTGATTGTGTGATATTTTGATTTGAAAATGGGGCTTCTTACTTAACAAATTTGATATGTTAAGTAGAGGTCACATGTGTTTGATTTGTGCTTAATGATGAGACTTTCACTTAACAAATTTGATATGTTGAGTGAAAGTCAAATGTTATTGTGAGATAGATTTGCTTTTCTTTGAAGATGAGAGTCTCACTTAACAAATTTAATATGTTAAGTGAAAGCACCAAATGTGTTTGACATATGTTTTTTTTCTTTGAGAATGAGATTCTCACTTAACAATTTTGGTATGTTAAGTGAAAGCTCAAGTGTGGTTTGGCATGAAAAAATGGATCGTTATTTAACAAATTTGGTATGTTAAAATAGGGATCAAATATGTGTTGAAAAGAGACCCTCACTTAAGAAATTTGATATGTTAAGTGAAAGTCAAATATGTTTATGATTTTAAAAATGAAACTCTTACTTAAAAAATTTAGTATGTTAAGTAAAAGTCAAATGTGTTTATGATTTTTGCAAGAAAAGAACTGTTGACCTCAATTTTAGAATGAGCTCTCAACCCCTACATCTTAGACATTGGACTCCTCTTAGAATTTAAGAGTTCCTTATTCTTAAGACACATCTATTGATTAGGCAGATACTTCAACCTAGCCCTAGTGATTTAGAAGAGTTAGCCATAGGAATAGGTCATGCCTTAATGATGTTATGAAATTTGCCTACCTTTAGCCTAAACCATTCCTCACTTTCTTTCTTTCAAATCAAACTCCAAATCAATTCTATTTGATTTTCTCCAAATTCAAACCAACTCCATATGATTGAAATCCATGATTGAAATCTATGATTAAAACTCATGATCAAAATCTACCAAAAATTTCCAAGTCCAAATTTTGGCTAAGTCCTTAATTTTCCCTTAAGGACTTAACCAAAATCATGATAAAAACTAAATCAAACCTTGAGATTTTCTCATACCTCATTTATGTTCTCATTTATATTCACATTTATAAATGAAATATAACTGTGAACCCATCAAATCAAATTCAAAATTCAAAGTCAATTCATAAAAATTTTCTCAAGTCTCGTTAATTTTTCATTAAAGGACTTAGCCAAAATCAATCGTAAACCTTGATCAAACCAATTCAAATCCTTAGGATTTTCTCAAAACTTATTTATATTCTCATATATAAATGAAATATAAATATAAAACAATCAAATCAAAGGCAAAAATTAAATTCCAAATTTAAAATCCTTGAAATTCTCTTAAATCTCTTAATTTCCCATTAATGGATTTAACTTAAACTTTGATCAAACCATTTCAAACTCATGGAATTTTCTCAAAACTTATTTGTATCCTCATTTATATTCTCATATATAAATGAAATATAAATATAAATCAATTCAATCCAATTCAAAAATTAAATTTTAATTTAAAATTTCTTTAAATCCTTTAAATTCCCTTTAATGGATTTAACCTAAATCATGATTAAACCACTTCAAATCCTTGGAATTTTCTCATGATCCATTTATATTCTCATTTATATTCACATATATAAATGAAATATAAATTCAAACAATCAAAACCAATTCCAAAAATCAAACTCAAATCAACTCAAAATTCAATCTAAGCCTTTCAAGATAAAATCTTGAACTTAGCGAGATCACTTTCAAATCATGCCAAACTCTTGATTTTCTCTTATGGTTTAATCAACCCTACAATCATGAGCTCATATATAAATCCAAACTTCAATCATTCAATCAAAACCCAAATCAAAAATCAAGCCCAAAACCCCTTCATATTCTTCCTTTGAATATGAAATTTTCAAATGGATCAAAATCCATTTGACTTCAAACCACTTGTAAATGGATTTATATTTCAATCATTAGTCCATATACAAGATCAACAAACTTCAAATCAAGCTTTGACCATGCCATTTGACCCACTTAGGCTCACTTGACCCAAAGTGACCTAAAGTGCCCTTATGAGCTATCTTTTGATCCTAACCAAATTGGATTGAACCAAACTCATATACCCCTCTCATCATGATCAACAATCATCATGGGATGATCAATCAATCAAATTAGGTCAAATCAAGTCAAACTTAATGGTTTCCAAGTCATCACTTAACCCAAAATAAAACTTAACATAGCCAAATTTCACCATAGGCCAAATTGATTGAAACCATTGATCCAAGTTCACTCATGATGGTTAAACTTGACCAAGTCAACCTTTGAGCCTAACCTTGTCCATTTGGTCAACCTAACCTTGTCCATTTTGACCTAAAAGGTCAAAATGTGTGAAAACTTGATCTAAGCCAAATTGATCCAAATCACTTGTTGAACTTGACCAAAGCCTTAATTGGCTAAAACCTTCTTGATTGACCCAACATGACTAAAGGGATCATGTTGAGCCAAAATTGAACTTAACCCAAATTGATTGGAAAAAAAGTTACTAATCCACTTCATTTGAATAACCTAACCTAAACTTACCCTTGACCTACCTCAAATAGGTCAAATGGGTCAAATAAGTCAGCTTGACCCATTTGACCTGAGTGAAGTCATATGAGCCAAAATCAAATATATACCAAATTGAACTAAACCATTGAAACTTGGCTAAACCTAGTTTCTCCCCAAAATATTTCAAATGGTCATATGAACTTGACCCAACCCTTGGTTTGACCCAATTTGACCAATTGGTCAACTTGACCCAAGTTGACCCATTTTGACCTAAATGGGTCAACATGAGTCAAACCCTATCAAATGGATTCCAAATCCAATGAAAATTGGCCAAACCTAGTTTCTCCACATACCCAACATGTCCAAAGTGGAAAATAGTAAAATGACCATCCTACCCCTAGACCATAGAACAAATTTTGGCCTAGTCTATGAGTATTTTGGTCATACCCTCTTCACAATCACTTGAGGCTTTCCTAAAAGCTCAAGGGGACTTAGTGATGAGTGGTGTACCCAAACCAATGAGTTTGGGTCAGCCCATTTGGTCCCTAGACCAAACCTGACCACTTAGAGCAAAATTGAGTTTTCAAATTCCCTCTTAAGCTCAATTTCAGCATATGGGAAGTTGGCAATTGATCAAATCAATCATGTGCACACTCAAAACAACCTAAATAGCCTCTCCAATCTCAGCAGTTGGATCAAAATAGTAAGGAATGGTTCAGCCGTCCAATTGCCATAGGGGGATATATACTCCCCCTAATTCAATGAAATTTGAATTCACTCACTATCGATTAAGGCCTAGGAATCCTTAGCAATCATCAGAGAGCTTTGCCAAAGTCTTTAGATAGGATTGGAATTCTTCTTTCTCGGTTTTGCACAGTGCAAAAATAGGGGAGGTAGAGTGAGTAGCTAACTTTCTCCACACTTGATCTCCTTCCAATTACTCTTGCACACTCCATCAGAGGGTTAAGTCAAATTGGCTTAAGCTTTCTCTGAAGTTCTAGAGGCAAGAAAGAGCTCAATTCACTTAAAACTGAAGCCCAAGTGAAGTGGTTGGTCTACCCATTCATCCACTCAATCCCAAGGCCTAAGAATTTCAACAGGGCTTTATCTCCACTAGATGAAGCTTTGTCATCGATCTCGAGCACCGGTGAGGTATGGAGTTTTTCGATCACTAAACTCAATGTGCTGTGGAGCTTTGTAAAGGAAATCTTCACCTCATCGAATTTTGACCGTTGAGTTTATCGTTCTATCTCTCTAGATATTGTGGGTTAAATTTTGTGTGATTCTATGCTAGATCGAGCTTGGATCTCCCCTTAGACTTAGACGGTCTCCATTGATCCTTAGGGAAGAACTTGGCTCATCATCAGCCGTCCATCTGCACATTTTAGATGGACTGCTGAGATTATTTCACACATTTTAGAAATCAATTACCCTTTTAAAACTGCGAGTGAATCCTTAGCCGTCTAATATTTGATCGGACGACCAAGGATATTAGCACGTGTGCCGCTGCCGCCATTTGGGATGTGACGTTTAATACCGTTGCGATGCATGTAAAGCGCCGCCTCCATGCATCGTGAGAAAGTATTAAATATGGATTAGTTTAATGCCTAATTAATTCCTAAGTAATCCATAGAACTTCTAAAATTCATAACTCTTCAAAGAAAAATCAGAAAAAAAAAAAAAAATGCTATGGAAAGATAATTTCATTTAAAATATTTAAAAAATATTATCAAGGGATTTTTAATTATTCTTTTCTTTTAATTTGAGTTTCTTTGGGAATCTTAATTAGCTAATTATCCTTTAATTAGGTCATCAATTAATCTCAATTTCTAGGGTTCATTTTAGGGAATGACCTCTACCTCTCCTAATTTTCTTGAGATTTATTGAGGGCACAATTGGGGAAATTACTACTTCATTCTCTAATTAACCATTTCATGTAATTAAAGGTAATTAAGGTGTGATTAGTAGATTTACCCTATGATTAGGGTTGATTAAGGTCAGATCCAGTAAGTAGGAGGTTTATGGAATAATTTTGGGGAATTTCCCCTAAGCTATTCCCTAAACCTCCTTTTCTCTCCTTAATCTCTTCTTAATTAAGGGTTAACTCATTAATCACCCCTTTAATCAATTTTCAAAAATTCTAAAAAGTTCCAGAACTTAATTAATCTACCTTGGGTAGATGCTTAGTTGGTTAATAACCTAAGTTTAATTAAGGAAATTAAAACCCCTTTCATAAGTATGAAAGGGTATTTTGAAATTACTTAAGCTAAACCCCTTAGCTTAATTAACTTTTAATTATGCGCCAAATTGCATTAGGTATTTTCATTATTAGGTGCATTGCAAATTTAAATTCTTTGTGGGTTTTATGTCATCTCATTGGCTCATAATTATTTAGTTAATTCTTCTAAGGTGGTGTAGGTAAGGGTTAATGAAGTCACTTAATTAATACCTTAACCTAATCAATGCTTAAAAATAGATTTAATTATTTGAAAATTGAACAAAAAATACAAAACACATGTGGGAATGGGTTAGGAACTGCAATCACATCTCACATTTTCTAAATTAAATCAAACTTCAAACTAAACAAAAATCATTTTGAAATTCACTTTAATTTATTCTAAATTTTATATCTTTAGGATTTAAGTAATGTGAGTTTGTTTACATGCTTTCATTTCTTTGGATCTTTCCCAACATGTTAAGTTGTAAGCCATGTGATTTTATGCATTAATAATTTCATATTTCAAATTTTAAAATTAAATTATTTACTTTATGTCAAATGTGCATGTGTTGGCTAAAGTAAAATATGAGTGCTGTTCTTTACTAAATCCAAATTATTTTCAAAAAAATACATAAATCAAATATCAAATTTGAAAGTGTGCTACTTATACTTTAATTATAAGCTTGCATGTGATGAATTATAAAAGCATGTTTAGCATAGGTTTTCCTTTCTTTCTTATGTTGGTATTATTTTGAATAGGAGTTAGTAAGATGTAGGGTTCATTTGAAAAGAACTTAACACTTACTTAGTTCCATATCCTATTCATCCCTATGCTCTCACCTAAGATGGGTTGCTTATACTTACATGCATAAATTGCATAAACAAAAATGAATCCATTAAACAACTTTTGCATTTTTCTTTCCCATTTCATTTCTTATATATATATATATATATATATATATATATATATATATATATATATATATATATATATGTTTGTACTTAAGAAAAGTGATATATTAGTTTGGACAATATGAGGCTTTAAGTAGCCCTAAGTAGGTTAGTACCTTACACCTGGTTAACATGTATTTGTACTCACTTATTCTTACTTTCATGTATGTATGTGAAATTTTGGATAAGGAAAACCTTTTCTACTTAAGAAAAATCATGCATATTCAACTTCTAAATTTTCTTAAATGGATTACTTAGCATGCATCATAAAGTGTGTTAACTACTCTCATTTGCATGTATAGATATGCTTAGGATCCATCCATATGCATGTTATATATGTTGGGAAAGAAATAAAGTAATGTGTGTTATGTGAATTTTGATTCATTTTATTTAATCTTAAAATGCCTTTCTTTTTGAATAGGTTTGTTTAGAGTTTATCTAAACTTAGGATTAATTAAAAGATGTAATCAAAACATTCACCTAAGTGAAACTAAAATATGAACCTACTTTAGAAATTACTTAAGGTTGGAGAAGGAAAGAGAAGTTCTCTTCTCTTTCCCTCTCTTTATAACTTAGTAATTAATTATAGGATCCATTTAAACCAAATTAAAAAATAAAATAAAACCAACCCAAAATACTTAAATAACTTAAATGAAACCCTCCTCTAAGTTGAACATGTTCTTCACACTTAGAAAATTTGAACCTAAAGCCAAAGCTAAGCATACCACACAAGCCTTCAAAGCACACACATTATCCTAAGTCACCACTTCTAGCCTTAGGCTAGGCCGGTGCATGGTTTGATGTTTTTTTTATTTTGTGGTATATGTTTTAGACTGGATGTTAGGGTGTATGCTCGTAGAATGAATGGTAGGATGTTCTTAGTCTAACTATTCTTTTCTGCAGGGGATTGTGCTTAAGGGGCGCTATCATAAATAAAAATATAAATTCTTTTACTTGTAGGTTCTTTATACCCCTAAACATAATCCATAGGCCAGGTGGACTTAGTCACCCATGTGTGGGGTAATAAGTCCAATATATATGCTTGGGATTTGTGTGGTGTGATTTAGCTGACCTTTATTTTGCAGGTATTAGTTAGATTTTTACTTTTCCTTTTCATGTAAAAATTTGTATAATTAGGATTTTTGAATGATTTGTTATGGGGATTAGGATGAACATTGATCATAAGATCATATCTTATGCACCATGTGAAGCCTTGGAGAATCCACCTTCCAACCATCCAAAAGAATGAACCAAAAGAAGAAAGAAGAAAAGAAATAAGAATGAAGAAAGAAGAAAGGAAGAATAAAGCTTGAAGACTCCCATAATAATGAATTTATTTGCTTAATTATAATATTCATTTGTAATCCAGGTTTTATAAGGGGCTTGACTACCCATATTTGATATTTTCGGATTTGTACAGTGGTGCCCGACCACAATGACCATTTATTCTTTTTACGATTAGCTTTATAAATTATTTGATGATTTGTTTAGCTTTTGCATTAAGCAGCATACTTTTCCTAGTTTTTTCCTTGCTTTGTGTATGGCCTCAATAAGGATTAGGCTCTTTAGGAAAAAAATAAATCTTTTATCCAACTTAACAACTTAAATTTAAATTAAATAACTTATAACCTCACCAAAGCTTAGGATTAAAATCAAGATAAAAGAATTAGCAACCCCTTAGCTGGATGAGAATTTCTTTATAGTATCATGCACAAATGCATCTTATTTCACTCTTGATTGGAGGGCTTCCATCTTTGCCAGAGAACTCGGCTTGACCTTTGAGAGCCTTGGAGGAAACTCACCTCCTCCCTTCTCGCTAATTTTGACCAATAATCTTCTTTCTCATGCATTAGTCACAAAAATCCTATTAGCCTTAGTCAAAAATAATTTTCCAAAATAAAAATAAAAGAATAAACTTTTAAATGCATTAGATTTAGGTCATTTGAAGCATGTTCCTTTACATGATCTAGTCTCTTTAGGGAGTGATTTAAGGACTTAGTCTCTTTCTAAATAAGTAACAGCCTAGCTATCTTGCATCTACATAAAAACTTGCCTACATGTATTTAAAATTGTAGGAGGAGTTAGTTGGCGGCCACCCCCATGTGATTGTAAGTCAAAGCTGTCAGGTGATTTGTCCTCTCTTGTGGAGGTAACCCAAATACCAATTTTTTACCTTAGATTCAGGTTGCGCTTTCGGCCCTCACCGAAGCTCCCTAGATTTAGGTTCTAAGATTGCTTCTCCTCTTTATGGGTCATAAGTATAATTCCTCACCTCTTAGGCATTTCTTTAATCTTGTGATTAAGGAATCTTAATCCTAAATTTCTAATGAAAAATCTAACTCAAACAAACTAAATCAATTTCTAAAATGTAAAGCCCAACTATAGGATAGTTTGAAATGCTCGCTAGGTTTCCTAGCATCGTGGGCATTTCCTACTTATCTTTTATTTTGGCTTGATAATAACTCTCTTTTTTGATCAATCTCATTTTGATCTCCAAGAATATAAACCAATCTTTTGATAGTCCTTTCCCTATTGAAATCTTCAGAGGCAACGATCATTTACCTTAATCTAGAGTTTTTCCTATGAGATCCCATCCCTTAGGATGTAATTAACTATGGGGGCTTGCCCCTATAGAACTTAATGAACCCGATTTAAAATAAACCCTACTTTACTTTTCCATGTAAAGTAGAAGAAGAATCTCTGGTACATATGCATACCCATCATTCTTAGGAATCCTTATTGAGGTGATTGGTTCTATTAAAGGGTAGTGATTTCTATCTCTCGAGATAGTACACTATTTTCTTGATGATGTATCTGATCACCTGAATAAGTACATCTGCGGATCTACATGACATCTTATCAAGATGAATTTATATATAGGTGCCACCTCTTTCATTTCTCACCAACAAATTTGGAAGGCGACTCCCTCTATAAGAATTTTTCACCACAAGAACTTATTTAGCAAACTTATGTATGTTAAATGGAGTTCAATTTGTTCTTATGATTTTCAAGAAGGGGGGTTCTCATTTGACATACTTGGACATGTCAAATGAGATCCAAATGTGTCTTGAAATCCAAGACTTTGGCAAGAAGGAGTTCTATTAGACAAATGCAAATGGTGTCAAATAGAATTCAATCTACTTTACCTTCTCCAAGAAAAAGGGGAACTCCCATTTAACAAATTTGGGTATGTCAAGTGGGGGGTTAAAATATGTCTTGACTTCTCTTTTGTGTGTATGATTTATAGCTTTTCGAAAGGGAGGAAAACTTCAACTTTAACACATGTGAAGTATGCTAAGTAGAGTTTCAATTTTATATCATGATTTTATTTGAAAATACAATCTCCATCCAACAAGTTTGAGTGTGTGGGATGGGGATAACTATTTCTAAAGAAAATATGCTTTTGAAAAAGACATTAAAAATGGTTGATTTTGATTTTGAAAAGAACCCCCATGTAACAATCATAAGATTTGTTAAATAAGGCTTGGTTATATGTATTTTGTGCCCTTTTTGAAAATTTCTTACAAATTTTTGTGTAAAGATCTCTTATTATGTGGATTTTGAAAAAGTGCTTTTGGAAAGACATGCTATTTTGCATAAGGGTTTTATTTTCTTATTGTTCATGGGATGAACCTTTCCTCACCATCATGATGGTGAAGAGGTTCTTAATTTTGGTCATCTCCTTTATTTGATTAGTTTTAATTTTCACCTATTGGGGGAACCCAATAGGGATTTTAAGACCTACACGAAATGAGGCCCTAAAACCTAAAGGATGTTGGTGAGCTTTGCTTAAGGATGAAATAAGCTAAGTGCTTATAGAAAGAATGATAGTCTCAGGCTTATATAAAATATCAGTCCACTATTGATGCTTGGAGACAAGAATTGTTTACTAAAGATGGAGAGATGAACCCTTCTCAGCGGAGTCGCCAGAAAAATCTGTGGTGTTTATTTTTGAAATGTGGGACACCACGTAGATCTTAGGGGGGTACTTATTGAAGTGATCAGGTATGAAATTAAGGAATGATGTACTATCTCAAAAGATAGAAATCACCATCCTATAATGGACTTAATCACCTAATAAGGACTCCTTTGACATGATGAGTCTTCGAATATACCATAAATCTTTCTCCTACTTTACATGAAAAAGTATAACAAGATTTATTTTAAGCCAATTTGTTAAGTTCCCTATGGAGGCAAGCCCCCATAGTTAATTATATCTTAAGGAATGAGATTTCTTAAGAACACTCTCGATTAAAGTAAACAATCATGATCTCCAAAGATTTCAAGGTAAGATTATCAAAAGATTGGCTATGTTGGAAAATCAAATGGGATAGATCAAAAGGAGAGACTTATTTTGGAAGCCAAAGGAGATGAGTAGAGAATGCTTATGATACTAGGAAGCCTAGTGAGTAATCCAATCTATCCTATGGTTTGGCTTTATATTTTTGAAATTGAAGAGACTTAATTGTTTGAGTTGACATTTTATTAAAATACTAGGACTTATAATCCCACTACATAAGATTGTGGAAATGCCTAGGTGAGAATTTATGTTTGTAGCCCAAAGAAAATAGCGACCTCGAATCTTAAGCTAAGGAACTTTGGTACAAGCCACAAGCACATCCTAAATCTAAGCGAAAGGTGGACATAATGGTCTGCCTCCACAAGAGAGGATTGACCATATTGAACTTACAACCGCCTAGAGTGGCCACCAACTAATACCTCCTATGCTTTAAATCCATGTAGGCAAGTCTTATGCTTTGCAAGATGGTTATGCTATTATTTATTTAGAAAGGAGACTAAGTCCTTAAACTCACTCTCTAAGAGATAAGAGCATGAGTGGTATGAATTCATGACTTAATATAATGCAAAATTTTAACAAGTTTTATTTGAATTTTTGGACTTCTTATTTTGACACAAGCTATGGGATTTTGTATGCCTAAATGCATGAGAACTTGATTATGGGCTAAATCAAGAGAGAAAAGAGCATCCTTCCATCAAAGGTTCTCATAGGTTAAGCCTTTATTCTCTAGCACAGATGGAAACCCCTCTTAATAAGAGTGGAAGAATATGACATGCATGATGTTATACATACAATCATCCAGCTAAGGGGTTGCTAAATATTTTGTTATCTTGATTTAATTCCTATGCTCTTATGTGAGATTATGAATTATTTTAAAATTTTAATTATGAGTTGTTAATTGGAGTAGAAAAATTAATTTCATCCTAAGAGCCTACCGCATCCAGGCCACACTTTGACATCAATCATAAAGAAACTATGAAAAGCATGCTATTTCTAATACACAATCTAAACACAACATCAAATAATTTTATAGACTACCGTAAGAGAATAAAAGGCCAGTGCGGTCGGGTTCCGCCATACACCCCGAAAAGAGAAAAAAAGATGGGTAGTCGAGCTTTACCCTTATACAACCCGGATTATAAAAATAATACATGCTATGGGGGTCTTCTTTTCTTCATTCTTTCCTTCTCTTCCTTTTGATTTGATTTGCTCCAAAGGCATCACAGGGCACCCCAGGGACTAAGCCTTATGGCCATTGTTCATCCTAATCCCCCATAACACTAATTTTAATTCCTAATGGAAAATTACATTAAAAATAGTAAAAGTAAATCTAGCTACACTAGCAAAATAAATGTTAGCTAAACACATCATACAATCCAAGCAATTATATGAATAATTTGGACTTAGCACCCCACACATGGGTAACCAAGCCCACCTATCCTAACATGAGTTATGCTAGGGGCTAAGCAACCTGCACATCAAAAGTATTTATATTTTTATTACAACGACCTCTTAAGCATAACCCCCTATAGAAAACATGATAATGCTTAAGTAATTTTCTAAAGCATGTTATTATGACTTAGTTTCTTTTAGTGAATGGCTTATTATATATTTTAATCAGTCATAGGTTTTGGTTCACCTTAAATAACTTTATTCAATGTGAAAGGCTTCTTAATAATAATTGGAATGAATTACTATCATGACACATGTGCATTCATTTCTTTCCATCACATGCAACATGCACATGATTGGATCCTAAGTATACCTACATATACAATATGTCTTAGCACACTTAGATGATGAATGCAATGAAGTATATTTGAATATTATATTTCATTTAATTGGATTAATATGAATGCATATCTTTTTAATAGAAAAAAGAGACTTCAATCATTAGCTATATGTACACTCAAATGTATAAATGTTTTAAGAGGGTACAATACCATTATTTCACACCAGGGGAGTGAGGTAAAGACCTCCTTAGAGTTACTTAAAGCTGTGCATCCCCAGAATGTCCAGACTAATATACCCACTAATCTCATCTACATATAAATGTATACATAACTATAAGAATGAAGAGTCATGCAATAGAAGAAATTAATTTGATTGAATTATGACTTTCTTTTCATTAGTCACATTGCACATACATATGTGTAAGAGATATGAGTAGGTATGGCGCCATTGTTTCGCACTAGGGGAGTGAGATAAAGACCTCCTTAAGGCTAATTAAAGCCGTGCGTCCCCAGGATGTCTAAACTAATATACCACTCTTCTTATATACATATGAATGTACAATTAACCATAAGAAGAAGAAGTCAGCAAAATATTGTGTTTGATTCGATCATATGATTTACATATGTGATATGCAATTCTTTCTAAGCCTTAGCATGGACATACATAGGAATGGATTTGGACAAATCTTGTGTTCTTTTCAAATGAACTATACATTTATAAATCCTATGTAATCCCATGCAAAGTAAAGAGAGAAAACTTCATACAATGAGTCTTAGATAATAAACACATGTAAACTCATAAATATTTTATAATTAGCATCACTTCATATATTATAATTGATTTATGCACTTTTTAAAGTAATGTTTTTTATTTAATAGTGATAATAGCCACACCTATTTTTAATTTAAGTCAACACATGAAATTTGGTGTAAAAGAACTCATTTCTTTTAATTAATTTTTGAAAGGAATGAATGCATGGTCATATATGGCAAACAACATTTAATATGATTGGAAAGAAATGAAAGAACATAAGCACATGATTTCATTCAATCCAATTAAATCCTAAGGGCAATCATTTTAAATAAGATCATTTAAAACAAACTAAAGCTTCTTAATGTCATTATGATTTCATGTTTGATTTGATTTAAAAAAAATATAAGAAGAGGTTTGCCAATCCTATTCCATGCCCCATGTTTGTGATTTAATTTGGTTTAATAAGGAATAATTAAGTAAATTTTATGAATTAATTAAGTTGGATCCTTAATTAAATTAATTAATTACCCTTACCTATGCTTCTCTAATTTGATTAACCACTTAATTATAAGCCATAAATGACATGAACATGTTAGGAAATAAGATTGCAGTGTTCCTAAAGAATTTAATGCAATTGGCTCATAATTAAAGATTAATTAGTTAAATAATCTAATTAAGTACTTTTATGATTCTCTCATACTTATGGGTTAATCATAATTTCCTTTAAGGGTCTTTATGTTGTTAAACATATAAAGAGGAACCCTTAATTTGATTGTTTGTAATTAAGGTTTGATTTAATTTGATTTGTTTGAATGATTTAGTTGAATTGATTTGATTTGATTAGTGTTTATTACATTTGTTTTGTATTTGTTTACCTTCATGTAATTTGATTGATTAATTTTTAATTAGATGTTTTGATTCAATTAAATCTTGATAATTCAATATCCTTTTAAATTAATATCTAATTCTTTTTTTTTTGTTTATAGTTATGTGATTTAATTTTATGCTTATTTGATTTAATCATGATTCATTTATTTGTAGTTTGATTGGATTAGATTAATTGAGATTTTATTTTGATTTTAATTGAGTTTGATTCTTTGTAATTAGAATTTTATTTTTAATCTCATCCATTTGTCATATTTATCAAAGTTCAGTTTGTATTTTGATTTCATACATTGGATAATTAATTAATTTATCTTAGTTAAGTAGGTTGAATGAGATTTGATTTGATTGCATATTAAATTGATGAGAGTCTTTTTTTTTTTTTTATTTGATTAGCTTTATTGATCTATGAGTTTGCTTAGGTTCAATGTGATTATTAATTTAATTAAGAAGTGTGTTTAAGTTTATTATTAAATTAGATAAGGATTTGTTTAATTTTTAATTTGGTTTCATATCTGTTTAGGTTGATGGTGTAATTAATGATTTAATGATTTAGGTTTAATTTAGGATTTGATTGGCATTTAATTGCATTTTAATTATGTTCAAATTTATGTTTGATTAAGCTTAAGTTTAATATGATTAATTTGATTAACTTAATTAGCTTATTTAAGAGGTATGATCAATTATTAAATTAAATAAAGATTTGTTTAATTTTTAATTTGATTTTATATTTATTTAGATTAATGATGTAATTAATGACTTAATAATTTAAGTTTAAATTAGGATTTGATTGGCATTTAAATGCATTTTATGTTTGGTTAAGCTTAAGTTTAATATGATTAATTTGATTAACTTAATTAGTTTATTAAGAGGAATGATCAAATTAATTAGTAGATTAACTAAGTTTTTGATTTGAATTAATTTTAATGTTATTTATAAAGTTAATATGGTTCATTAAGATGATGGATTAATTCACTAAGTTTGCATTAATTAGATATTTAATTAATTAAGTTTGATTAAGGATAATTGAATTATGAATTATTAGATTAATTAAAGATTTGTTTAATTAATGACTTAATTTCCCACATGTGAGTGATTTGCTTTAGTTAAGTGTTTTACTTAAGTTTGATTTGATTAAAGGATTATTGTTATTATCATTATTGTTATTAAGTGAATTAACTGTTTATTTTATTTCAATTAAGTTTGATTATTTATGATTAGAGTTTTATCTGATTTGATTCATTTCTTATGTTTATTTAATTTCATTAACATGCTTGATTTAGTTATTTGGTTGAAATATTTAATGGTTGAGTAACTCTCTTATTCTAGATGGATTGATTTATATATTAAATTAATTAAGCTCACTTTAGCTTCATTTGGTTTGGTTTGGTTTGATTAATATTAAGCGATTATTATGTATTGGATGTATAATTAATTTAACTTTTTTTAGTTAACTTAATGATTAATTAGTTTCAGCTTATTTATATTCATTAAGGAGTTTCATATGATTAATATTCCATGCTTAGTGTAGGTTTAGTTATACTAGTTTGACCCATGTTAAAGTTTTCTAAATTTGTTTAATTTTAAGTTTAAGTTAAGATTTAATCATTTAATTGAGTTTTATTAACTTAAATAGGTTTAATCATATTTAATTTAATTTCCTCGAGGATTATATGATATATTTTTTTTGATTTGAGGTTTGATTAATGATTGCTTATTCATTTCTCATTTTAATTTATTATTTAGATTATTATGAGTTTCATTTTAATTAATTCCTTAATTTGTTAAATTTTAACACTAAATATTTATTGTAGGTTCATTAAGGTCGAGAAGATCATATTATTATCATTATTAATTTTTTTAGGATCTTAAATATTAACTGAAGTGATTTAAGCCATTTTGAAGATTTTTTGTAAATTTCTAGATTTTTATTTGATTTTATTAAAATAGACAATTTGAATTTCAAAATTTAATTTCTCTCAACCCAAAAGTCTTTTTTATTTGCAATTTTAATCATAGGCGTGCTTTAAATTTAATTTCAATCCCTAAAAATTTCAACTCAATCCAACTTATATTTTTATAGTAATTAATGAAACTTTATTTTCCCTAAAATATAAATTAAGCTCAAACCATTTAGTGGAATTTGGATATTTTTGGTTCTTTGGATTCCTCTCAGAAAAATGAATCCAACGAGCCCTTATTTGTGATTTTCATTGGGTATTTTATTTTTATGAATTTTGAAATTTCAAGAAATTTAATTAATTTTTAAAAGCAAAAATAGGCAATTTTCCTACTTAAATTAGCCGATTAGGCGTCGTGCGCTGCCGCGGTTGCCCGCCTGCCGCATCAGATGAGGGAAAGTCCCGCGGTATGGGATGGTGATGTGAGGATCAACAGCCGTCCGATGGTCGGCGGTGACATTTTCATGATCGACCGTGTGATCCGGATCAGCTCGTGATCACGAGATCGTGCGATCATGGATCTAAAATGCACAGTCGTGGATTCAATCCTCGCGATCACACGATCTGAGCTATCCGATCCCCGAATGGCGAGATGACAACTGGTAGGAAAATCCGGTGGAATACTATTCATCCGACAGGATTTTACATTTTTTTGGGTGAAATTTTGTCTGGTTGGGCTCATTTTCAAGGCAATTTTTATCGAAAAACTTTCTAATTTGCATGGAGATGATATAAAATGAAAATGCAAGGGTAATCAAAGAAATTTTCCTGAAATCGAGCAAAAATCATTACAAATAATAGATCCTATGGCCATTGCAGTTTGATAAAATTACATCACCGAGAATGATTTTCGGCAGCGGTGATGATTCGAGCATATTCTTGAGTGGAAGAAGAAGCTTTGGAACGAGTCTAGACCTCCGCCTTCACTTCTGAATGATGTATCTTTCGATGCTTGTCATTTTCTCACTGAAATTAACCCAATTTTGGTGTTTCTATCCTAAGAGAGATGGAGAAATGATTGTTGATTGTTTTGGGGAGCTCTTGGGGGTTGAATAGTGGTAGGAGGAAGAGGAATGAAGCTTCATTTCCCCCTCCTTTAATAGTGGACAAAAATCCTCCTTTTTTGAATTTTTTGGCTCCAAAGTGTTGTCATTTTCTTGGGCTGGTTGGGATGGATGATGGATTGATTGAAGACCTTGGATTTTGCACCCAAAGTCTTCATTTGCTATGATATGATCAGCTCCATTGAATGTCATGTTGGGGAGAGTTGAATGCATGTGATGGAGAGAATTAAATGAAGTTAGATGGAATCCTATGCTGGGGAGGATCCATGAGGAATTTAATTGGGTTGGGTTGATTTTAGGCTAATCCTAAATGTGTTTGGGTTGGGTTCGATCAGCCCCCAATGGGTCATGGCTTGGTTTCAAGAGATTTGACTCAATTTAGGTCATATGGGTCATATTGGGTCATATCAGGTTAGGTGGACCAATTGGTCAAATTGGGTTAAATTAAGGCTTAGGTTAGGCTCAAATAATAATTTGAAGTATTTTGGTATGATCAATTTGATTTAATTTAGCTTAGAATTGATTTTGGCTCATTTGGAGTCAAATGGGTCAAATGGGTCAAGTTGGCCAATTTGACCAAAATTGGCCAAATTGTCTTGGGTTATGGGTTGATTCATGTTCAATTGGCTAATTTAAGATGAATGTGATCTTTGGTTTGAATTAATTTGGATTTAATTTGAATTTTGGCTAATTTGACCCTTTAGGTCAATTTGGGTCAAATCATGATCTAACCCAAATTGGGTTAACTTGGATCGAATGGCCAGTTGGACTTGGTTTAGCTCAATTGGTGGTCAAGTCATATTTAAATATTGATTTTGGGTTAATTCTAATCATTGGTTTCAATCAGTTTGATGTAGGATGAGTTTTGGCTAGTTCAGGTTCATTTGGGCTAATGGTTGACTTGGTCAAATTACTAAGTTGACTTGGTTTGACCTAATTGGTTGTATTGATCATCCTAGGGTGATCAACAATCATGGTGAAAGATTTTGGTGAGCTTGGTTCAATCTAATTTGGGTTGGATTGGAAGTTGGCTCAAATGGGTCTTTTAGGTCACTTTGGGTCAAGTGGACCTAAGTGGGTCAATTGGTTTGATTTTGGTTTGATTCGAGTTTAGTTGAACTTATATATGAGCCCTGGATTGAAATATAAATTCAACAGTAATCAATTTAGAGTATAAAGATTTTGGCTCAATCGAAAGTTTCAAGTCAAAAGGGCTAAGTTAGGCTTGATTGGATTGACTTGAATTTGGCTTGATGATTGTAGGTTTTATCTATATTTGGATAGATGATTGAAGGAATGATTGATTCAAGAGAAAATCCATTGGTTTTGACTTGATTTGGATAGAATTTGGCTAAGTCCAAAGAATTGGCTTAAAGGACTTAGATTAGGTTTGGATTTGATTTTGGATATAGTTTTGGTCATTTGAATTTGGATTTCATTTATGTTTGTGAATATAAATGAAAATAATGATTTATAAAGAAATTAATTAATGTGGGGATTTGGCTAAAGCTTATGATGGTAGTTCATATGGCTTAGAAAGGGTCTTAAGATTTGAATTTGATTTAGGTTTCAATCATTTGGAGTCAAATTTAAAATTAGATTTAGAATTAGAATTTGAATTTGAGATTTGGTTTGAGATTTGAATCTAGGTTTGATTTGAGAAGGTGTATATGGATTGGTTTTAGGATATAGGATAGGTGATTTCCTTAAGTCCTAAGGCATGGCCTAATCCTATATTAACCCTTCTAAGTCTCTAGGCTTAGGTTAAGTGTTCACCTAATAATTAGATGTGTCATATGACTAAGAAAATCTTAGTGTCTAGAAGATTCCTAAGTTTAAGAAGAGGAGGTTGAGAGCACACTCGAAAAGTGAGGTCAATAATGAGTTCATGAGAAAAATGGCCATAATTATGAAAATAAAATTTAATAAATATTGGGGGAAGTGTAACCTCTAATATCTATTATTGTAGTTCTTGATCCTTGTTTAAAGTTGAAGTTCATTTCATTTATATTTCCTAAGATCTATGAATCCCATGAGCTTGATTCCTAAATTACAGCTGTTGAGAAGGTTGTTGACCTCATTTTTAGAATGAGTTCATAACACCTCCATCCTAAACATAGGACTCCTCTTAGACTTTAAGAGATCCTTAGTCTTAAGACACATCTAGTGATTAGGTTGACACTCAACCTAACCCCAGAGACTTAGAAGAGGTAGCCATAGGAATAGGTCATGCCTTAGGGGTGTTAGGAAAATTTTCCTACCTTATAGCTTGAATCACATTCCTCACTTTCTTACTTCAAGTCAAATTCCAAATTAAATCAACATCAAACCTAAAGCAATTCTAGCTTAATTGATTTTCTCCAAACTCAAATCAATGCCACATGATTGAAACCCATGATTGAAATCTATGATTGAAATTCCAAATTCCAAATCTTGCCTAAGTCCTTTGATTTCCCTTCATGGAGTTAGCCTAAATCATGTTCAAATCAATTCAAACTCTTAAAATTTTCTCACAAATCATTTATATTCTCATTTATATTCACATATATAAATAAAATGTAAATCCAAATCAATCAAATCAAATTCCAAATTCAAGTTCAAATCACAAATCTTTCCTAAGTCACTTTGATTTTCTCTTAAGTACTTAGCCTAGATCATGATCAAATCACTTCAAATCTTTGAAATTTTCTCATAACCCATTTATATTCTCATTTATATTCACATATATAAATGAAATATAAATTCAAACAATCAAAACCAACTCCAAAAGTCAAAATCAAATTCAATCAAAATTCAACTTAAGCCTTTCATGTCAAAATCTTAAACTTAGCCAAATCAACTTCAAATCAAGCCAAACCCTTGATTTTTCTTCATTATTCAATCAACCCTTCAATCATGAACCCAAATATAAATACAAATTTCAATCACCAAACCAAAACCCAATTCAAAAATCAAACCCCAAATCCATTCATGTTCTTCCTTTGAACATTAAATTATGAAATGGATCAAAACCCATTTGACTTCAAACCACTTGCAAATGGATTTATATTTCAATGTTAAGTCCATATACAAGTTCAATCAAACTCCAATCATGCTTTGACCAAGTCATTTGACTCACTTAGGTTCACTTGACCCAAAGTGACCTAAAGTACCCCTTATGAGCCAAATTCTAATCCTAACCAAATTGGATTGAACTAAGCCCATCTAAGCCTCTCATCATGATCAATAATCATCATGAGATGATCAATCATTCAAATTGGGTCAAATCAAATCAAACCTAAGAGTTGACCAAGTTAACACTTAGCCAAAATGAAACCCAACATATCCAAAATCCATCATAGGCCAAATTGATTAAAACCAATGATCTAAGTTCATTCATGACCAAAGTTTGAACTTGTCCAAGTCAACATTTGTAACTAGCTAATTAGCCACTTTTGAGTCGACCCAACTTGACCTAAAGGCCAAAATATGTCAAAACTTGATCTAAGCTAAATTGATTGAAACTAATGAGTCAAGTTTATTCCAAAATGATTGTTGAACTTGACCAAAGCCTCAATCGGCTAACTCCCAACCTAGCCCAATTGACCATGAACCCAACTTGACCTAATGGGTCATATTGAGCCAAATTCAAACTTAACCAAAATTGATTGGAAACCAAGATACTAATCCCCTTCATATGACCAACCAAACCTAAACCTACCCATGACCTTTCATAGGTCAAATGGGTCAAATTGGTCAACTTGACCCATTTGACCTGAAATCATATGAACCAAATTCAAACCTAAACCAAATTGAATCAAACCAAAGCCACCAAAATATTTTAAATGGTCATATGAACTTGACCCAACCCTTGGTTTGACCCAATTTGACCATTTGGTCAACTTAACCAAAGTTGATCCATTTTGACCTAAATGAGTCAACATGAGCCAAATCACATCAAAGGTTGCATGCAAATATAAAAATGTGTCTTATCTATGTTTCCTTTCTTTCCTCTTAACATGGATTTGAATAAGATGTGCAAAGTGTATAATTCTTTTAAAAGAATATAACACTTGCTTAAAATCTACTCTTATCCTCTCCCATGTTATAACCTAAGTAGGATCCTTACATTTACACATATAAATTGCATAAGTAAATTCAAAATATAAACACAAACTTTTTGCATCTCTTTCTTTTCCATTTATTTCTTTTGTACATAGGCTTGTATTTAAGGAAAGTGGTATATTAGTCTGGACAACCTCGGGATTACGAGGCTTTAAGTAGCCCTAAGTAGGTCTTGTACCTTACACCCGTGGTTAACAATGGCATCATACTCACTTATGCCTTTCAAACATTCATGTGTGCATGTGAAAATTGGATAAGAAACCCCTTTTCTACTTAATAAAAGTCATGCATCATAAACATTCAAATTTTTTTAAGTAACTCATTTAGCATTCATCATAAAGTGTGCTAAATATTCTCATTTATATGTGTATATATGCTTAGGATGCATCCATATGCATGTTATACATGTTGGGAAAGAAATGAGGTGATGTGTGTTTTGTGAATTTATTTCACTTTATCTAATCTTAAAATGCCTTTCTTTTTGAATAAGTTTGTTTAGAGTTCATCTAAACTTAGGATTAATTAAAACACATAATAAGACATTCACTAAATGAAATTATGCTTGAACCTACTTTAGAATTACTTAAGGTAGGAAAGGAAAGAGAATTTCTTTTCTCTTTCCCTTCTCTTTACAACACTTAGTAATTAATTGTAAGATTCACTTAAACCAAATAAAAAATAAAATAAAATCAACCCAAATCAGTAAAACACTTAAAATAAAACCATCCTCTAAGTTGAACATTTTCATACTTAGAAAACACAAACCTTAAAGCCATAGCTAAGCGTACCACACAAACCATTTAAAGCACACACATTGGGCTAATTTGCCACTTCTAGATTTAGGTTAGGGCGGTGCATGATTTGATGTTTGCTTTTGTTTTGTGATATATATATATTTTAGTTTGGATGTTAGGGTGAATGTGCGTATAATGAATTGTTGGATGGTTTAGTCTAATCATTATTTTTTGTAGAGGATTGTGCTTAAGGGGTGCTATCATAAATAAAAATATAACTACTTTTAATGTGCAGGTGCTTATACCCCTAAGCATAATCCAATACGCCTGTTGGACTTTAGTCACCCATGTGTGGGGTGTTAAGTCCAATATACATACTTGGGGATTTGTATGGTTTGTTTAGCTAATCTCTATTTTATGGGTGTTAGTTAGACTTTACTTTTCCTTTTCATGTATTTTTGCAATTAGAATTTTGTAATGATTGTTATGGGGGATTAGGATGAGCATTGGTCATAAGATCTCATCTTATATACCATGTGAAGCCTTTGGAGCAACCACCTTCAACCATCCAAAAGAAGGAACCAAAGAAGAAAGAAGAGAAGAAAGAAGAAAAGAAGAATGAAGAAATGAAGCTTGAAGACCCCCATAACATGAATTCCTTGCTTAATTGTAATTAATTTATTTGTAATCGAGTTGTATAAGTGTAGAGCTCAGCTACCCAATTTATTTTTTGGGTTTGTGCGGTGGTGCCCGACCATAATCCGCCTCTTATTCTTTTGCGTTAGTTTTATAAATTGATTGATGATTTGTTTAGCTTGTGCATTAAGATGGCATACTTTTCCTAGTTTCTTCCTCGCTTTATGTATGGCCTGGATGTGGATTAGGCTCTTAGGAAAAAATAAATCTTATACCAAATTTAACAATTTAAAATTAAAATAAAGAACTCACAACCTCACCTAAAGCTTAGGCTAAAATCAAGATAAAAGTATTAGCAACCCCTTAGCTGGATGAGTACTTCTTTTATAACATCATGCACAAATGCATCTTATTTTCACTCTTGATTGGAGGGCTTTCACTTTTACTAGAGAAACTTAGCTTAACCTTTGAGAGCCATGGTGAAAACACATCTCCTTCCTTCTCACTGATTTTGGCCAATAATCTTACTTCTCATGCATTAGGCATATGAATCCTGTAAGCCTGAGTCAAATCATTGTCCAAAAATGAATAACATGTAACATGATTTGCATTAGATTTAGATCATTTGAAGCATGCCCTTGCATGATCTAGTCTCTTTTGGGAGTGAGTTTAAGGACTCAGTCTCTTTTTGAATAAATAACATCTTAATTATCTTACATAAAGCATATGACTTACCTACATGTATTTAAAATTATAGGAGGAGTTGGTTGGTGGCCACCCACAGGCGGTTGTAAGTCCAAATAGTCGGGTAGTTTGTTCTCTGATAGAGGCAAACTAAATACCCATTGTCGCCTTAGATTTAGGTCGTGCCTTTGGCCCTTGCCAAAGCTCCCTAGATTTAGGTTCCGAGGTTGCTTCTCCCTTCTATGGGCCATAAGCATAAATCCTCATCTCTTAGGCATTTTCATAATCTTGTGTTGCGGAATCATAAGCCCTAAAATTCTAATAAAAAGTCAACTAAAAAAAAATTAAATTCAATTTCAAAAATGTAAAGCCCAACCATAGGGTAGTTTGGGATGCTTATTAGGCTTCCTAGTATCTTAAGCATCCCCTACTTATTTTCATTTGGCTTCGATAAGAACTCCCTCCTCTTGATCGATCCCACTTAATTTCCTAAAAATAAACCAATCAATTGATAGTCCGAACCTATTAAAATCCTTAGAGATAATGATCATTTACCTTAATCGAGAGTATTCCTAAGAAATCTCATTCCTTAGGATGTAATTAACTATGGGGGCTTGTCCTTATAGGAAACTTAATGAACTCAATTTAAAATAAACCTTGCTTTACTTTTTCCATGCAAAGTAGGGGATGAATCTCTAGTACATCATCCCACAGATCCATAAGTCCTTAGGAATCCTTATTTAGGTGATTAGATCCATTATAGGATGGTGACTTCTATCTTTCGAGATAGTACACCTTTCCCTCAATGCCGTACCTAATCACCCTAATAAGTACACTTGTGAATCTATGTGGTGCCCATCTGAAGAAGGAAGTAATCATCATCATATTGAATTTTCTCTCTATTCTTTCCTTTTGTCTTAATCTTTCTTTCTAAGAGGGATGAGGAGAGAATTTAAGGAGGAGGTAGAAAGGAGATTGATTGATGATGGTGAATTCTCCTCATTTAAATAAAAATTTTCACCCATAAATTCTTCTAGCGACTCCGCTGGGCATGGTTCCTCTCTCCATCTTTGGTAAATGATTGTTGTCTCTAAATATCGATTGCGGGTTTGTATTTTTGTACGAATCCAAGACTGTCTTTCTTTTTGTTGGCACTTAGCTTATTTCATCCTTAAGTTAAGCTAGCCAACATCTTTAGGTTTTAAGACCTCACCTCGTGTTGGTCTTAAAATCCTCGTTGGGTTCCCCAATGGGTGAAAATAAAAATTTAATAAAAAGAAAATGATTAAAGACTTCCTCCTTATCATTTTCATGGTAAGGAAAGGTTCTTTTTTTTTTTTAAATTAAAAGAAAATAAATCCTTTGTAAAGTCTTACTTTTTAAAAAGCACTATTTCAAAATGCACATAATAAAATATTCATCACAAAAAATTTTTACCTTCATTTAACAATCTTCATGATTGTTATATGTAGGATCATATTTACAAAAATAAAATTCCAACAGTCATAAATTTTCCAAAAAGCACAAATGAACTTCTTCTCTCAAATTCATTTTGATGAAAACTTCATTTTTAATAAAATTCCAACAATCATAAATTTTCCAAAAAGTGCAACTTCTTCACTCAAATTCATTTTGATGAAGACTTCATTTTTTTTTAATAAAATTCCAACATTCTTAAACTTTCAAAAAGCACAAAAATTTGAAGATGGGCCTTTCCATTCAATATATTCAAACATATTGAATGGATGTTACACCTTCAAGCCAAAATCATAACTTTGAAATTCCACTCAACATATTCCACATGTGTTAAGTTAGAATTTTGAAATTTTCCAAAAAAAGCACATATGAAACCTCTACATTCAATATACCCAAATTTATTGGATGGAGGATTCACTTTCAATCAAAATCAAAAATAAATTTTTTCAAAAGTACATATGAATATCTCCATTCAATATACCCAAAGTTATTGAATGGAAATTTCATTTCCAAATAAAATAACACTATTTTTAAAATGCCACTTAACATATACATATCTTGGAATTTCATTTAGCATAGTCAAATTTGCTAAGTAAAATCTCCATTTCAAAAACAAAATTTTCAAAACACTTTTGGAACTTCATTTTTGCATACCCCATTTTGCTAAGGTGAAGTCTCCAAAATCAAAACATAAAAATTTGAAACATATCTTGGAATTTCACTTAGCATACTCAAATTTGCTATGTGAAATCTCCATTTCATAAAAATTTTCAAGACACTTTTGGAACTTCATTTTGGCATACCCCATTTTTCTAAGGTGAAGTCTCCAAAATCAAAACACAAAAAGTTGAAACATGTCTAGGAATTTCATTTAGCATACTCAAATTTGCTAGGTGAAATCTCCATTTCACAAAAAAATTTCAAAATATTTTTGGAACTTCATTTTTAGCATACCCCATTTGCTAAAGTGAAGTCTCCAATTTTCAAAATCAAAATCATCAAAATAAAAGAAACACATTTGGACTTCCTTAGCATACCTAAATTTGCTAAGGTTCCTTTTTTTAAAAAAAATTCAAAACAAAATAAAACACACTTGGATTCCTCACCTAGCATACCTAAATTTGCTAATTGAGAAGTCTAATTTCACAAACCAAATAAAGCAAATAAAATCAAAAGAATTAATTATTTTTAAACACCTCACTTAGCATACCCAAATTTTCTAAGTGAGTGATTTCCAAAATATCAAATCAAAAATAAAACCAATTGACCGTTACTTTAACATACTCAAATTTGTTAAAGGAAAGGGTCCTGAAATCAAAATCTAATTTCAAACATGAACCTATGGAAGCATCTTTCTGAAAATATATGGAAGCCATTTTCAACATACCCAAATTTGTTGAAAGTGGGTTCCATATTCAAAATTCATCTTTTCAACCAAGTCTCTAAATCTTCTCTAAATCCATTTGAACCCCACTTAACACTTCCAAAATGTTGGATGTGGGTTCAAATTTTAAAATTCAAATTCAGGAATCAATAAAATAGAAATCTAATCTAAGTCTGTTTCCAACAATGCAAATTCTTATCATCAGTCTCGGTTGGAGCTACAGTTCAATTTTCAATTGACTATAATGGCAACTTCATAGAAGTTTGTGTTTACTTTCCCCTATGGCATGGACTTGGCCTTGGATCAGGCCAATCTCCCCCGCTTTGACTACACCCACCTCATTCATTTTGGATGAGGTCTCGAGGGGGTAAAGTTTACTTATGATGGCACTCCCCTCATAGTTGTTAGCGTGCGGTGTGCAAAAGCGGTCATTGATTGATTTACCATTCGACATCCCCTCCGCGAAGAGGAAGCGGTGATAGTTTTTTGATGGTGCCGGCCTAATTGCAATGTCGGTGTGTCTGTGGTTTTGCATGCTACCCTAGTGAGGGCTAGCACCCACTTATTAGCACCGTCGAAGGTTAAGGCTCCTTTGATCCCAGAGTTTTCCACCCCAACTTTTGAGGTTGGGTATAGCTCCTACTTCACTCATCCTACTAGGACTCAGAGGAGGAACAAAAAATGCATGATTAAGTGGTATCATACACGTATTGCCAGGGAGATGGAGGCGGCTACATGGTTAGTTATGGAGGAGTTGCCCACTTTGATTTTCCTACAGGTTACAACAAACCCATTTCATCCTCTCTCTGTGTCTGATAGAGAGGATGCTAGGAGGATCCACACTTCACCTCTGCCAACAGTCCAATTTCAGGAGCCAATTAGTTAGAGCAGGAGGTCATATGCTGGCCTCTGTTCAGTTCTATGATGAGTAGGAGGAGTCTATGAACGATCTGAGTCTGAGGCTCAATTTGACTTGAGATCTATTATCCCCATAGTGTGGGGAAGCATCTACGATAGGAGAGGACCAGGAGGCCTGCATAGCTCATATCACTAGCCGAGAGAGGGAGGTTTGGTCGGCAGTCGGTGGCCTCTGCACTCATTGATTTTATTGATCGACATGCTACCCATGTAGAACACATAGACATTATTTTACTTATAGGGACCACTCATCATAGGAGAGTAGCTCCTACCCTGAGATAGTCAATGGTGTCTCCACCACACCGCTCTACCCCCCCGTCCAACATCATATGTTCATGTTTCAACATCTCTAGTTCCACCCAATTCCATGAAGGACACATTCAGGGAGAAGAGGACCCCATTGGTGATCCGGCTATGGCCACGAGATCCTATTCCTTCTACACCGCCTACTGTGGTGAGGTCAAGCTCTTCTGCTTGACCTTTTGCCCCAGTGATGGTGAGAAAGGAATGACGACCCTGAAGCATAGTGGTCATCCCTTCACCAACACCACCAGTTCAGTAGGACATAGAGATGGTTGCAGTTGTTACAGAGGGACCAGATGATAGCCCAGTTGCACCCATGATCATAGAACCTCCTAGGAGTGTCACCCCTTTCAGAGTCAATGACAACTAGCAGTGTATCTCTTCCAGTGAGTATAGTCCTCATAGGATTGATTCTCCAGTAGCAGAGGAGGTCTGGTGCCTCTAGTACATGATAGTGATCACACTGGTCTACTAAAGACATTTCACCTATTCAAATTGATCATTCTTTAGATGATATAGTAACCAACTATCTCATAGAAAAGAAGGAAATCCTAGGATACGATTGGTCTGATGAGGAGAAGATTAGCTTTGATCCCAATGAAGATGATTTATTGGGAGACTCAGTTGAGGTTTTCATGGTAGATACCAGGGGATCCCTCCTCAGAGTGCAGCAGGCTATGGAAGATGATGAGGCCGAGCAGGAAGATAAATCCCACACAACCCAACACCTCCTAGCACAAATCAGGCAGAAAGATAAGAAGATCAATATGATGGAGAAGAGGCTAGAAGATTTGTTAGCAGCTATTTTAGCATTACAGAATCAAGCCTCGACAGTTCATCCTACCACACCTGAGACTAGTCAGCCAGAGTTAGTGCATGTCTTGGACCCAGCCAATACCTTACCTCTCGTTGAGCAAGGTAGCACTAGTATGTATAGGAAGGTAGTGGAAAGTACCTCCATATAAGAAAAAGACATCAAGTCTATGGTTGAGCAGTAGTGAAGGAAGCAATTGCTCAAGCTTAGGGAGGATCATCAGTTCTAGAGGGTAGACCCTACCCAGAGGAGTTTGATGCAATCCAATATCCCAAGGGTTTCATGCCACCTTCTTTCAAGAGTTTTGATTGTAGTGGAAACTCGAGGCAGCATATCGTACATTTCAGAGCTAGTTGCTACAATGCTAGTGGCAGTGATGCATTACTCTTCCATCTCTTTGTCATTAACCTAGTGGGTATAGCATTTGACTGGTACGATGGTACGCTGAACTTCCCAATAATTCAGTGAAGATATTTGCTGAATTGGAGCAACTCTTCATCAAGAGGTTTGTTGGAGCTCATCAAAGGGTCACTGTGGGCGATTCCTTATAGCACAACAACACCCAGGTGAGTCCCTTATTGACTACATTCTCAGATGGTGGAACCTGAGTATGAAATGCGAGCCATAGCTGTCTGAAAAATATGCCATCAAGATTCTTTTAAAGAATATCCATGGCTCGATCGCCTTCATGCTTAAGGGCTTCACTATCAAAACTTTTGAGAAGTTAATCAATAAGGCAGCTAGTCTACAAGAAGAGGCCAAACAATTGCCTTTTCAAGATCAGTTGCCTAAACAGAAGCCGCAGAAGGTATATGAAAAGAAGCCAGGAACAGTGACAGTGGTAGATAAGGGGAAGCAACCAGTTAGAGATCAGTCTGAGGGACCACGACCTCAGCAGCCTGCACCTCCTCTACCACCACTGAGGCATCCCTGCCGGCCTCCACAGCCTCTGCGGCCTCACTCCTCCTGACCATATCATCGGACATGACACATATCCGCCACTAGGTAGCTATGGTTTGCCTACTCTTTTAGATAAGCTTAACAAACCTTATTCATTTAAGAGGGAGGTAATCAAAAAGTTTTTTAAGAATCTCTTAAAAAAGCCTGATCTCCAGCTACCCAAGCCTAGGAGACTGGAGGAAGTGAGTAAAATCAATGATCCTAACTTTTTCCCCTACCACCTTATACTAGGTCATGTTTTGGAGGATTGCTTCACATTCAAGGACTAGCTTGAACATAGTTTTAAGATTGGTGCTATAGTTATCCCTAAGAAATACCTTGTGGAGCAACCTTCCAGTTTCATTAGGGTAATCCTTGGGGATACTTGTGATCCTTCCAAAACTAAAGATAGTTAGGATATCTCCTTATCCAAAATCTCTAAAAAGATTGTTCAGAAGATCAAGAAACTTTTCTTGCAGGTGCCTGAGTCAGCTCAAACCTCCAACATCAAGGAAGGTTTGCAATTTGTCAGTGCAAACTCAAGGAAAGGGGGAGCTCAGTAGTAGTATCTGCAGCAGGTGATAGTCGGCCGACCAAGTCCCAGTCTAGTTTAGTACCACATAAGTGAGCATCTCTTCTACTTCAGCTAGCTTTTCTTCTTCTAGTAGAACTCTTGTATCAGATAAAGGCATCAAATTTCTTACCCCGCTTACTTTATTTGATTTCTACTTTGTACCTCTTATTAAATTCAAAAATTGAAGAATAAAGCTAGTTTGAACTACATCTATGTCACTTCTGATAGGTCATCTACTTCTATTCCTAATGATAACTCTTCAAGTTAAAATAACTATAATAATTTCAATTCCCATAGGAGAAGTTGTAGGTGAGCTTGATGTGCAAGTGGAATCTTCCATTACCTTGCCACAAGAGATCACCAAAGTCAACTTTCATAGTGGTAAGGTTCTACCTCCTAGGGCAACACCTCAAGATAGAGGAAAATAAGTCATTGGTGCAAAGGATCAAGAAGCCCCTCAACAGGATGCTCCACCCTTAGATATGCTTCTAGAGGATTAGCCCAATGTGTACTACAATGTTCTCTCTCTAAAAAGTTGCCATCTAAGCTAAGCATATACAATGCCCTTGTCTTATCCAAAGAGATGAGGGAATCATTAATCAAGGCCCTCCTTGATCCTAAAATATCCTTATCTCAACTAACCGCTATTGGTGAGGAGGCACATTATTCCAGAGAAGCTCAGGGGACCACTTTCACAGATGAAGACCTACTTCTGGGAGATATGCAGTACAACCATCCCCTCTACATTACAGTTAACATGGGCAGATTCAGACTAGCCAGATTTCTCATCAATCTAGGTGTATTGATGAACATTATGAGTCTAAAGGCCCTTGCCTATTTGAGGATCAATATCTCCACACTCTAAGGAGATCGGATGATGTTCAAAGGATTCAATGAATAAGGTGAGTAGGCTTTAGGTTCCATAGTGTTACCTTTGGAGATAGGTGAATGGAAGACCAACTTTTACATCATTGATTTGAATACTTCATTCACTGCTTTGCTCGGTAGGCCTAGGATACATTAGAATAAGATGATTACATCCTCCCTCCATCAGTGCATCAAGTTCAGAAAGGATGAGATTGAGTATTGCATCAAAAGTGATGAAAAAACTATTTTCAGTTAGAGAAGTTAAGATATATGAGGATGTGACCTATTATCTTCCTCAAAACACCATTTCTCATGAACTCAAACAAAACTCAAATGCAAATTCAAAAGAAAAAAATGAAGCAAAAGAAAAAGAAAAAGAAAAAGAAAAGAAAAATGAAAATCCAACTGAACAAGAAAGGGGAATAGAAGAAGAAGTGAAGCTGCACATCACATTCCGCCCATAGTTCATTCCATCATATGGACATGTGGGTAGGATAACTCAACCTCCACCAGGAAGAGCCAAGGGCACAAATAGATATAGTTCCAGAGGTGGAAGTCCCATGGTTGTCCATCTACCAGGGGTTATGTTCCAATTTGTAGGAGTACCCCTAATATTCACATAGATTTGGAATCCAGCTAAGGACGAGTCTCATGTGATTAGTATACCAGCCAAACCCTCTTAGCGGGTTCCATTGGAGGTGAATTTAGATCCAGACAGTGATGAAGACTAGGCCTCTAGACAAAGTAAAATATTTGAATCAAATGTATGTAAAACTATCAGACAGTAGTTGAGAACCTTAGCTCTAACCTCACTTTCACCCCAAAAAGTTGAAGATTTAGTAGTTAAGGAAGCCCTTAAGTCTTCCATGGATGCAAAATTGAAGAGATTCTTTTTGGGTTCATTATCCTCAAGTCCTAAAGTTGATGTAGAACTTGAGGAAGATTCATTTAAAGAATTAATGAAATTACTGTTTGACTTTTACTCACCTTGTGTTCAAAATCTTATATAGAAAGGTTTGGTTCCTCATACATGGTCTAGGCATAGGTCAGAATATTTTGAGAAGCTATGGAACAACATAGGAAGGGAGACGCAATCAAGATCAGGACTAGAATTTGGCACAGTGGGTCCAGTCGATGATGAACGTTACTGCTTAGTTATCACCAATCATTTGGAGTCTGATAGGTTATTTTCGTACAATACCAACTCTTATGAGGATGTGTGTTTAGAAATCTCAGATGATTCAAATGATCTTCAAATTAAGGATGCACCTCCAAAATTTGAAGAGAAGATTCATTCAACAATCAACAAGCTTAAAGAAATCAACCTCGAGATAGAAGAAAATCCAAGCCCGACACATATCAGTTCGTTGTTGAATGAAGAAGAAACCAATGACTTAGTTAGGCTATTGACTGAGTTTAAAGACGGCTTCACATGGTGTTATGAAGAAATGCATGGATTATTTCCTAACGTAATAGTCCACAAGCTAGCAATAGATCCTAACGCTAACCCTATCAAGTAAGCTCCTAGACGCATGCGATTAGAAATTAAACAACAGGTCATTTCTGAAGTCAAAAAATTGATCGATGTTGGATTCATCATGGAAGAAAAATACCTTACCTAATTAGCCAGTGTAGTACCAGTTAAGAAGAAGAATGGCTAAATTCATATTTGCGTTAATTTTAGGGACTTAAACAAGACATGTCTTAAGGATGAGTTCCCTCTTCCTATACCAGAATTAATGGTGGACATCGCCTCATCTCATGCAGTGTTCTCTTTCATGTATGGGTTATCTGGCTATAACCAAATCAAGATGTCTCTTGAAGATGAAAGAAACACCACTTTTTGAACCCCGATAGAATCTTCTGTTATAAGGTCATGCCTTTGGGCTTTAAAAATGCTGGTGCTACATACCAATGATCCATGACTCAGATCTTCAATGAACTCATCCATCATCAGGTTGAGTGCTACGTTGATGATCTAGTAGTCAAAAGTAGAGAAAAGAAAGACCATCTCTTTGACTTGAGAGTAGTTTTCAAACATTTAAGATAATATAACCTCAAAATGAACCCCCTGAAGTGTGCATTCGGAGTAGCTTCAGGGAAGTTCCTTGGTTTTGTTGTCCGACATCGAGGAATAGAGATAGATCTAGAAAAGATCAAAGCTATCTTAAAAATGCCACCACCTAAGAGTTTAACTCAACTCAGATCTTTCCAAGGACAGTTGGCGTATCTAAGGCGCTTTAACTCCAACCTATCAAGGAGATGCAAGCCATTCCCAGCACTTGTCAAAAAGGATGCCAAGTTTAAGTGGGATGATAAGTGCCAGTATTCCTTTGAAGACATCAAGCAGTATTTGGTGAAGCCACAGTTCTAGCAGCTCCTATCCCGGGAAGGCCACTCATCCTCTACACTACTGCATCAGATGACTCTATCGATGCTCTGTTGGCCCAATCTAATGATGAAGGAAAGGAGAATGCCCTCTACTGCCATAATCATCATCTTATTCCTGCTGAAGTAACTATCCGCCTATTGAGAAATATTGCTTAGCTTTGATCTTTGCATCTCAAAAGCTATGACACTACATGCTTTCTCATAAGGTGAACTTGATCTCCAAGATCAATCCACTACAGTATCTCATGACCCAACTATCAGATGTTTGTTTGGTCCATGCTACTCTTTTGTTTGATATCACATTTGTATCCCTACGAGTGGTAAAAGGATAAGCACTAGCCAATTTCTTAGCATCACACCCACTTCCTGTTGATTCTCTGCTTAGTGATAATATCCCTGATGATCAAATCATGAACTTAGGGGAGGTTGACAACCACCGATGGGAGATGTATTTTGATGGTGCAGCTTCCTTTCATAAAGGGGAAGCACCACGATCCACTCTTCCGGGAAAGACATTGGTAGGAATAGTTTTCTTAACTCAAGACCGCAATGTGATGAGATTCTCATACTATCTTTTCAACCCCTGTACCAACAATGAAGCTGAGTATGAGGCTTTGATTGCCTATCTGGAGTTAGCTATCACAGTCAGTGTCAAGAGCATCAACATCTTTGGAGATTCTCAGTTGGTCATCAATCAGATTGTTGGGTCCTACAAGGTTCTCAAACCCAAGCTTCATCATTACCACGAGTATACCATGAAGCTATTGGCCCAAATCCCTGAGGTCACCATCTACAAGGTTCTCCAAGTAGAGAACGCAGTAGCAGATGCTTTGGCCAAACTTGCCAAAGAATTGGCATGTCCGGAAGATGAGTCCGTTTCAATAAGGGTCTAGAATAGATAAGTCCTATCCATTATTGATGCTGAACTCATCGAGATACTTTCTCTTGAAGGAGAGGTTGCCATTGCCTATAAGGACAAAGAACTGGATGAGAGGCACCATTCATAGACTATTTAAACATCGATAAACTACCTCAAGAAAAGTCACAAGTCCATCAGGTGAAACATAGAGCTCTCTTATGCTATTGTTGATGGCACGCTGTACCGACAGTACTTTGACTAGATGTGGTTACATTATTTAGACAAACATGAAGCCCATGGCATTATAATCGGTACATTCGTCTATGCAGAGCATCAACTGGTCCAAGATAAAGATGAAGATCAAGAGACTAGATACTACCGCCTTCGATGATTACGCATGGATGGATATAGCTAGGAGATGCCATCAATGTCAGGTACACAGTGTGGTCCTCCACCAACCACCCAATGTTCTACACCTACATTGGCCTCATGGCCATTTGAGTGTACCATTATGGGTCCCATCAATCTACTTCTTCCAAAGGTCATCACTCATCTTAGTCGCCATACTACTTTTCCAAGTGGGAGGAGATAATCCCAATCAGAGAGGTCACAGCTCACCATGTGCTTCAATTTTTTAGAAACCATATCATATATAGGTTTAGGGTGCCTCGATGAATTATATCTGATAATGGTACTGCTTTCAAAAGCACTAAGATCAATAGTTTTGCTAGAAGGCATGGTATAGATTGGAGATACTCCACCATCTACTACCTCAGAGAAAATGGTTTAGCAGTAGCATGCAACAAAACTCTCATTCAGGCACTAAAGAAGACATTGGATGACAATAAGCGATAGTGGAATGAGCAGTTAGTTGAAGCCTTGTGGGCCTACCACACCACATATCAAACTCCAACTCAATCTATCCCATTTTCCTTAGTGTATGGGTCTGAAGTTGTTATAGCTTTAGAAGTCTAACTCCCTTCACTAAGGATAGTATTGGGTAGCAAGATCACTACAAAGCAGAATGTAAAATTGCTTAGAGATCAAGGAGTCTCCGTGCGTAACCTCGAAGTTACAAGAATAAAATGATTCAAGCTCACAACAAGCTAGTCCACACTAGGTCTTTCCAAGTATGAGAGCTTGTGTTAGTCCTAAGGAGACCAATTGCCCATCGAAAGATGGGAGGAAAGTTTAAACTACTTGAGAAGGCCCCTATGTCATAGAGAAGGCATGACAAGGAGGATCATATCAGCTTATTGATTGTAAAGGGGAACACCGATGCTTCTAATTAATAGGCTCTATTTGAAGAAATGCTACCCATAAAAAAAATCATGTTTTGAAAATAATTCCATATATCAACAAAATCTGATTCCATTTTATCCAAATCTTCTCTTCTTTTCAAGCATTATTTGTTTGTCTTGTGAATCCACCATGACATGTCTAGGGTAGGTGTAAGAGTCCCCCAGCGGCATCCCATCCCTCTTTCACAACACAAACACAATCTTCCGGTGCTATTAGAATAGGCATGAGAGAACCCAAGAGGTAGCTTATTTTGACTAGCACAACTAAGTTAGGTGTCCTTTCTTAGTGGGAATTCTGGTTTCCATCCATGGCACCATTTCATCAAATTCCCCAACGTCTTTTAAGATAGGTGTAAGAGTCCCCCAGAGGCATCCTATTTCCTTTTACACATGCACAAAAATAAACACAAGTCTTTTGTCTCAGGCTATCTTGATGTGGGAGCAAGCCCCCTGTCGACACTCACACATTAGTTGCTCTAGGTCAGGTCTATATACTACATCGCTAGTATGTCACCCTAATGGTTTCATGTTTAGAAGATGTGAGTCACCGCACTTTCTTCCTAGCTTGATCATTTCAAACCAACGAGCACCTTGTTTGTTTGGTAGTATTCACTGTGCAGCCAATAAGCTATCTCATGTTGACTTTGTTTAAGAAGATGTGAGTCCCCGAGCTTTCTTTTTGAATTAGCCATCATGCAGTAACTAGGTTGAGTATATTTGAGATTTAGGGGCTTCTCTTGACTACTTTTTAGTTGATATAAGTCCCCCAGTGGCATTCACTCAGTAGTCGCTCTAGGTCGGATGTCACCTGTCGAGCCGAAGATGACTATCCCAGTAATCAATTACACTATAGGAGGATGTGAGTCCCCAAGCTTTCTTTGTAGGCTGATTATTGCAAATCAACGGGCACCTTAGGTTGGTTGATGTTCGCTATGCTAACAGCAACTCACCCGGTGAGTACACCACTCTTGGCAGATGTGAGTCCCTGAGCTCTCTCCTTGAGTTAGATACTGAATACCTACGTGATATATGACTAGTCATGTCATCTTCTCTAGGGTGTTGGATCAAGCCTTTAGTGGCCCCATCCCTTGCGGGCACTCTATTTGGATCACGTCCTTTGCAACCCCATTTAGACACTACCCGGGTTATTTTTGGATTGGACCGTCCACCTTTCCTGGTAGCCACCCTTGTGGTTGGAGAATTTATTTAGCGGATGCGCAGATTCTCCCTTTGTTTAGTAAATCTGAGATAAGTCTAGGATAATATAAGCTCCTTCTCAGTTTGATCCCTCGCAAACTAACAGGGTCCACGATAAACAAACTAAACAAAATAAACAAATTTAATTCACTTATGGATTAGGAATTCAAGCCCCCAAAGGGCCCCCATTTCCAAAGCAGACATCCTATCTTTAGGCACAGAGAACTCTATAGGAATTATCTCAGAGATTCCTGGGTCAAGATCACTCTATAGTCACCCTTAGGTTGGGTTCAATCTATTTCACCACAAGTAGGTTACCCCGACAGTCATTTCATTTTGGAAGATGTAAGACTATGATGCATTCTTTCTAGTATGACTGTCGTAAACTGACGGGCAGCCATAGGTCGGGTTCAATTTTTTTCTTAAAGCAACCGATCACCCTAGTGGTATTTTATAGTAGAAGATGTGAGTCCCCGAGCTTTCTTCCCTTGAATTGATCATTGCAAACTGAAAGACACTCCTTTGGTCTAATAGTTCTCCCATCGGGCGTGAAGCTATTCCCTATCAATTAATCTGAGATAGGCCTAGGCTGATATAAGCTCCTTCTTAATATGATCCATCGCAAACCAACATAATCCAGCAAAATAAATAGATTACAAAAATGAAATATATCTTTGACTATCTTTGAGATGATCTAAGTCCCCTAGCGGCATTCACTCAATAGTCAGCCCTAGGTCGAGTTTGATCTGTTGCCTTGCCAACCGATCACCCTAGTGGTTCCTTATTTTAGAATATGTGAGTCCCCACACTTTCTTCCTAACTTGACCATTGCACACCAAAAGGCACCCCCTCTAGTCAGATAGTCCTACCTTATGGTTGGTAGACTACCCCTTTGGATTGGTAAATCTGTGTTAGATCAAGGCCACCGAGGTCCCTACTTAGTGCAGTCCATCGCAAACCGGTGGGATTCATCATAATCAAAATGATTTAAACATGAAATCTATCTTTGACTATCTTTGAGTTGGTTTAAGTCCCCAATGACGTTCACTCAATAGTCAGCCCTAGGTCGGGTGGACATGTTACCTTGCTAATGTGTCACCCCAGATTCTTTTGTAGTGGAAGATGTGAGTCCCTGAGCTTTCTTCCCTAAATTTATTGTTGTACACCGAAAGACATTCCTTTGGTTGGATAGCCCTACTTTGGACTACCCCTTTGGATTGGTAAATCTATATTAGATCAAGGACACCATGTCCCTACTCAGTGCAATCCATTGCAAACCAATGGGATTCATAATCAAAATAAATTAAAAAATAAAATCAATCTTCGACAATCTTTGAGCTAATTTAAGTCCCCCAGCGACATTCACTCAATAGTTAGCCCTAGGTGGGGTTTGATTTGTTGCCTTCAGATCACCCCAAAGAGTCCCTACTTTGGAGGATGTAAGTCTACTACGCTTTCTTCCTAGTACAGCTACTACACATCGAAAGTCATTCCTTTGGTCAGATAGCCCTACTTTGGACTACCTCTTTAGATTGGTAAATCTATTGTAGATCAAGAACATCATGGTCCCTACTCAGTACATCACATCACAAACCAACAAAACCCACCTAAAAATCTAAAAATCTAAAACAAACAATAAATTGAAACAAATTCAACCCTCTTCCCTATTGGAACTTAATTAAACAAATCAAATTTCTCCCCAGTGAGACTCAACTCAAATCAAACCTCTCATCCCCTTGTGGATGATTTGAACGTGCTTCCTTAATGGAAGGTTCACATATTCTATCCCTAGTGAATCCCCCCTTCCCTCTTATGTCCTTGACATGAGTAGTGTCACATTGCACTATGCTCTGAATTCCTTCTACAACTTGGGCTAGGAGTAAATCATCTCTATTAGTGCTTGTGATAGTTCAATATTGTTGATCACACCAAATGCACGTGTTCCTTGTCACCACAGCCCCTTTGTTGGCCTCATTTTTAGATTGAGTTCTTAACCCCTCCATCCTAGACATAGGACTCCTCTTAGAATTTAAGTGATCCTTAGTCATAAGACACATCTAGTGATTAAGTGGACACTCAACCTAACCCTAGAGACTTAGAAGAGGTAGCCATAAGAATAGGTCATGCCTTAGGGGTGTTAGGAAAATTTGCCTACCCTATAGCTTGAACCGCATTCCTCACTTCCTTCCTTCAAGTAAAATTCCAAATTAAATCAACATCAAACCTAAATCAATTCCAGTTTAATTGATTTTCTCCAAACTCAAATCAATGCCACATGATTGAAACCTATGATTGAAATCTATGATTGAAATTCCAAATTCCAAATCTTGCCTAAGTCCTTTGATTTTCCAAATTTCCAAATTCCAAATTCCAAATTCCAAATTCCAAATTCCAAATCAATTCAAACTCTTAAAATTTTCTCACAACTCATTTATATTCTCATTTATATTCACATATATAAATGAAATGTAAATCTAAATCAATTAAATCAAATTCCAAATTCAAGTTCAAATCACAAATCTTTCCTAAGTCACTTTGATTTTCTCGTAAGGACTTAGCTTAGATCATGATCAAATCACTTCAAATCTTTAAAATTTTCATAACCCATTTATATTCACATATATAAATGAAATATAAATTCAAACAATCAAAACCAACTCTAAAAATCAAAATAAAATTCAATCAAAATTTAACTTAAACTTTTCAAGTCAAAATCTTGAACTTAGCCAAATCAACTTCAAATCAAGCCAAACCTTGATTTTGCTTCATGATTCAAGCAACCCTTCAATCATGAACCCAAATATAAATACAAACTTCAATCACCAAACCCAAACCCAAATCAAAAATCAAACCCCAAATCCATTCATGTTCTTCCTTTGAACATGAAATTGTCAAATGGATCAAAATCCATTTGACTTCAAACCAATTGCAACTGGATTTATATTTCAATCATAAGTCCATATACAAGTTCAATCAAACTCCGATCAAGCTTTGACCAAGCCATTTGACTCACTTAGCCTCACTTGACCCAAAGTGACTTAAAAATACCCCTTATGTGCCAAATTCTAATCCTAACCAAATTGGATTGAACTAAACCAATCTAAGCTTCTCCTCATGATCAACAATCATCATGAGATGATCAATCACTCAAATTGGGCCAAACCAAGTCAAACATAAGGGTTGAACAAGTCAACACTTAGCCAAAATGAAACTCAACATAGCCAAAATTCACCATAGGCCAAATTGATTGAAACCAATGATTTAAGTTTATTCATGACCAATGATTGAACTTGACCAAGTCAACATTTGAGTCAAACCTAGCCCAATTGGCCACTTGACCCAAGTCGACCCAACTTGACCTAAAAGGCCAAAATGTGTCAAAACTTGATCTAAGCTAAATTGATTGAAACCAATGGGTCAAGTTCATTCCAAAATGATTGTTGAACTTGACTAAAGAGTCAATTGGCTAACTAGACCCAACCTAGCCCAATTGACCATGAACCCAACTTGACCTAAAGGGTCATATTGAGCCAAATTCAAACTTAACTAAAATTGATTAGAAATAAAGATACCAATCCCTTTCATATGACCAACCAAACCTAAATTTACCCATGACCTAGCTCAAATAGGTCAAATGGGTCAAATTGGTCAACTTGACCCATTTGACCTAAATGAAATCATATGAAACAAATTCAAACCTAAACTAAATTGAATCAAACCAAAGCCACCAAAATATTTCAAATGGTCATATGAACTTGACCCAACCCTTGGTTTGACCCAATTTGACCATTTGGTCAACTTAACTCCAGGTTGACCCATTTTGACCTAAATGAGTTAACATGAGCCAAATCACATCAAACCAACTCCAAATTCAATGAAACTTGGCCAAACCTATTTTCTCAACATACCAAACATACCCAAATTCAAAAATTAGTAAATGACCAGCCATAGGGTAAATGTTGGCCAAATCCATTTGGAATTTGGTCAAATCCTCTCCATACCTACTTAACACTCTTAGTGGATCAAGTGAACACTAGAAAGAGTGGTGCACCCAACCCAATGGGTTTGGGTCAGCCTAACCTAGAAAAATGGAAAAACTGACCATGTGCATGGAAATGGCCACATGGCAAACCTTCTCCCACTCAATTGAAGCACATGGCCACTTCACCATTCCACTCCCTAGCCAAAGCTAAACTCAAGGACATTCCTAGCAGCCTAACAAACCCACTCCTTATGGGAAATTGGATCAAAATGGCAAAGGGAAGCTAGGTCATTCGATTGCCAAAGGGGGAGATATACTCCCCCTAATTCATTTGAATTTCACTTCCCCTTTGTCGATTGAAGCATAGGAACTCAGGGTAAGCCTTAGAGTGATCCTAAGCTTCCTAAAGGAGATTGAAAGATCATCTTTTTTATTTTCATACATTAAAAATAGGGGAGCTCAACTTGATTGCCAACATACTCCACACTCAAAAGTAGTGCAATCCCTTTAACAAGCTCCATCAGTGAGCTCAATCGAACTCACCCAAACTCTTTCCCAAGTTCCAAAGGTAGAGGAGGAGTGTTCTAGACCAAAGCTGAGCTCAATTGGAGGAGGAGTTGGTCCATAGGAGAAGTTACTCAACCTCAACCCCTCAAACTTTCATCAAACCTTCGTCTCAACCAGACGAAGCTTCTCCAAGGGAATCGAGCTCAGTGATCACCTCCCGCAAGGTTAGCTATTTTCTGAGCTTAAATTCAATGTGGTTTGGAGCTTTGTGAAAGAAATTTTCAGGAATTTGGCCATTATATGTATCTAGGATGCATGATAAAGGTGCGGGCCAAGTTTTAGCCCAATTTGAGCTCAATCGAGCTCAGATCATGGCCTAGAACATGGACGGACCTCCCTTCCGTAGAGAATTATAGGGATGAATCTTGGTTTTCCATCCATGCATTTTGGATGGACGACCAAGATGAAGACACATAGTACTCACAGATTACTCCTTTAGATCCGTGGCTCTCTCCTCAACCGTTTGATCCTTGATCAGACGGATGAGGGGAAAGCGCGTAGCACCGCCGCTAACGCGGTGCTACGATGTGACAGGTTAAATACCCAATCTGGGCATGCCACGTGTAAAGCGCATGTCGCATTAGTAGCACACATGGCGCCGATGGATTAATAATATAATTAGGGGTTATTTAATTATCTAATTAATCATCTAAACTTCAAAAATTGATATGTAAGCCTAGAAAAATTAGAAAAATATGAAATAAATTGCATTGGATAAATAATTTATCTAGAATTTTATAAAATTAATTTTAATTTATTTTGAATAGTTTCTTTATCTAATTTTGGGTTTTATTAAAAATTTTAATTTGTTAATTACCCTTTAATTAATTCACTAATTATTCCCAAATTTCTTGAGTGTATTTTGGGGGATGACTTCTATCTCCACTAATTTTCTTGGGATTTATTGGTGGCTTAATTGGGGAATTTCTAATTCATTTCTAATTATTCTTTAATGTAATTAAGATTAATTAAGGGTTTGATTAATGATTTAATCTTTTATTGAAGTTGATTAAGGTCTTTGTGAATAGAAGGTTTAGGGAAAAATTTTGGGGTATTTCCCCTATGCTATTCCTTAAACCCCCTTTCTTCCTTAATTCTCTCTTAATTAAGGGTTAATTCACTAATTACCCTCTTAATTGATTTCATAAAAATATAAAGCTTTTCATAACTTAATTAATCTATCTTGGGTAGATGCTTAGGTATTCAAGAGCCTAAGTGTATTAAGGAATTCAAAATCTCACTCATATGTGTGAGAAGGGTCATGAAAGTACTTAAGTTAAACCCCTTAGTTTAATTAATCATTAATCATGAGCCAAATTGCATTAGGCCCCTTTCTTCCTAGGTGCATTACAAATTTAAATTCCTTGTGGTATTTTATGTCATTTCATTGGCTCATAATTATTTGATTAAGTATGCTAAGGCGGTATAGGTAAGGGGAAATTAACATGCTTAATTCATACCTTATCCTAATCAAAATATAAAATGGATCTAATATTTTAAAAATTGAATTTAAATATCAAACATATGTGGGAATGGGTTAGAAACAACAAACTCATTTTACATCTTTCAAATTAAATCAAACTCAAAACAAAACCAAACCTTTCTTTAAAATAATTTGATTTACTTTAAGCTTTTTTATTTCATAAGATTGTCTTTAGGAATTAATTAGGGTGAATGTGTTTACATGCTTTCATCATTTTAGTTCTTTCTTAACATGCTAAATATATATGTCATATGAATTTCATGTATTCATTCTTTTTTTAAAAATCAAAAATGAAAGTGAAATGTTTACTTTATGTCAAACTTGCATGTTTTGGCTTAAGTTTGACATATGAGTGACCATTATCATTATTAAATCCAAATTATTTTCAAAATATATGAATCAATTATCTAAAATTGAAAGTGTGATGCTTATACTTTATTTATAAGTTTGCATGTAAATATAAAAATGTGTCTTATGTATGTTTCCTTTCTTTCTTCTTAACATGGATTTGAATAAGATGTGCAAAGTATATAATTCTTTTAAAAGAATATAACACTTGCTTAAAATATACTCTTATCCTCTCCCATGTTATAACCTAAGAAGGATCCTTACATTTACACATATAAATTGCATAAGTAAATCCCTTTTTGCATCTCTTTCTTTTCCATTTATTTCTTTTCTATATATAGTTGTATTTAAGGAAAGTGGTATATTAGTCTCGACAACCCTAGGGTTTCTAGGCTTTAAGTAGCCCTAAGTAGGTCTTGTACCTTACACCCCTAGTTAACAATGGCATCGTACTCACTTATTCCTTTCATACATTGATGTGTGCATGTGAAAATTGGATAAGATACCCTTTTTCTACTTAATGAAAGTCATGCATCATAGGCATTCAAATTTTCTTAAGTAACTCATTTAGCATTCATCATAAAGTGTGCTAAACATTCTCATTTGTATGTATAGATATGCTTAGGATGCATCCATATGGATGTTATACATGTTTGGAAAGAAATGAAGTGATGTGTGCTTTGTGAATTTATTTCACTTTATTTAATCTTAAAATATTTTCTTTTGAATAGGTTTGTTTATAGTTCATCTAAATTTATGATTAATTAAAACACATAATAATACATTCACTAAATTAAACTAAGCTTGAACCTACTTTAGAAATTACTTAAGGTAGGGAAGGAAAGAGAAGTTCTTTTCTCTTTCCATTCTCTTTACAACACTTAGTAATTAATTATAGGATTCACTTAAACCAAATAAAAATACAGAATAAAATCAACCCAAATCTATAAAATTCTTAAATGAAACCACCCTCTAAGTTGAATATTTTCATACTTACGAAACACAAACTTTAAAGCCATAGCTAAGCATACCACACAAACCTTTTAAAGTACACACATTAGGCTAATTCACTACTTCTAGCTTTAGGTTAGGGCAGTGCATGATTTGATGCTTATTTTTATTTTATGATATATATGTTTTAGTCTGAATGTTAGTGAATGTGCATAGAATGAATGGTAGGACGGCTTAGTGTAATCATTATTTTCTGCAGGGGATTGTGCTTAAGGGGCGCTATCATAAAGAAAAATATAACTGCTTTTGCTATGCAGGTGCTTATACCCCTAAGCATAATCCAATAGGCTAGGTGGACTTTGGTCACCCATGTGTGGGGTGTTAAGTCCAATATACATGCTTGGGATTTGTATGATTTATTTAGCTAATCTCTATTTTGTAGGTGTTAGTTAGACTTTACTTTTCTTTTTCATGTATTTTTGTAATTAAGATTTTGTAATGATTGTTATGGGGGATTGTGATGAGCATTGGTCATAAGATCTCATCTTATGCATCATGTGAAGCCTTTGGAGCAACCACCTTCAACCATCCAAAAGAAGGAACCAAAGAAGAAAGAAGAGAAGAAAGAAGAAAGAAGAAAAGAAGAATGAAGAAATGAAGCTTGGAGACCCCCATAACATGAACTCCTTGCTTAATTGTAATTAATTTATTTGTAATTCGGGTTGTATAAGTGTAGAGCTCGGCTACCCAATTTATTTTTTGGGTTTGTGCGGTGGTGCTCGACCACAATCGACCTCTTTATTCTTTTGTGTTAGTTTTATAATTTGATTGATGATTTGTTTAGCTTGTGCATTAAGATGACATTCTTTTCCTAGTTTCTTCCTCTTGTGCATTAAGAAATATTGGAAGAGGAAGCTTTAGGTATTCTCTTGGGTGATTCTTGAGCATGAATGCATTTTTTTTTTGTGCTACTAGTCTACTAATCATTTAAGGATATTGAAGACATTTAATTGCAAATATTTTATATGGTTATTTTTTATGGATTTGGTTATACTGATGATGGATTGTTTGCTTACTTTGGGTTGATTTGTATTTATGCCTTATTGTGTAATATTATTTTGTTCTAACTTTTTTTTATAAAAGAATTATAGGAGCGAGGTTATGATGATTTAAAATGCTCTGATAGATAAATGTTGCTTCATTGCTTGTTGCCTTAGTTTTGGTTTATCATTTATGCATGTAACCCTATAAAGGATTGAAATGATAGTAAAATATTCAAATTTGAACAAATTTTTTTTATTGATCCTCTATGGTTTTGATGCATGCAATTTATCAACCTTATGTGGGACTTTTAAGATGATGAGCATCAAATACTTTTATGTTTCAACCTTTGTCTCTCTGTATTTGGAATGACATGTTAAAGTTAAACATGTAACTATATAGAGTGTACGAGGTTATGTGTAATAATTAAATCAGAGCCTCTCAAGTTTCAAAACTCCTATATTTTCATTCAATTAAAGCGTCGATATATTCATTCAACCCAAAATAGGTATGCTATGTTATTTTTTTTAGTATTTTTTGCTTATTTATCATAAAGAAGTTTTTTGGCAGATATCTAAAAAGTTGATTTGGATCAAGAGGAACATTGTACAATGCCTTTTCTTGGGCTTTTAGTGGTCTGGTTGTGGTGTTTGGTTGCTAGGCTGGTTGCATGATCTTATGTGTTTGGCTTCTAAAATATTTTTTACCTTCCCCTGTTGGTTGCATTTGGCTTCTGCTGTCCACTGTCCAGTTCTATGCTATTTTGTTATTTTGCTGGTCTTCTTATACTCTTTCAGCTGGTCTCCTTTGGTGATTGGTTTTGTTTAGTTGATTTGGCTTCTGCTGTCCACCATCCAGTTCTATGCTATTTTGTTATTTTGCTGGTTGTTCTTCTGCTCTTTCGGCCGGTCTCCTTTTGGTGGTTGGTTTTGTTTAATTGCATTTGGCTTCTGCTCTTTCGGTTGGTCTCCTTTTGGTGGTTGGTTTTGTTTAGCCACATTTAGCTTCTACTCTTTCGGCTGGTCTCTTTGCCTATGCTTCTAGTGGGATGTTCTACATGTTGGTGATGTTCTAGTGTTGGTGTTTTTTCTGGATTGGTTGGCTATTGTTGCTTTGACTCAAAGCCTTTGAGAGGTGTGCTACTTTTGCTGGGTTTTATTTGTTACTAGGATTTGTTGTCTATGACGATGTTGTTGCTTTTGATGCTTATGGTGGCTATGATGGTTATGATGACTATGATTCCTATGATGGCTATGATGATAATATAATTATTTTCTTTGGCTGATCTCCTTTTAGTGGTTGGTTTTGTTGATTCTTTGGGCTTTATTGGCTGTTCTGGGTGGACCCGTGGTGCCTTTTTTGCACCCTCTTTGCCTCTGCTTCTAGTGGGACGTTCTATATGTTGGTGATGTTCTAGTGTTGTTGTTTTTTTTTTCTAGGTTGGTTAGTTATTGTTGCTTTGACTGCAAAGCATTTGAGGGGTGTGCTACTTTTGTTGGGTTTTGTTTATTACTAGGATTTGTTGGCTATGGTGATGTTGCTTTTGATGCTTATGGTGGCTATGATGGCTATGATGATCATATAACTATTTTCTTTGGATGGTAGCATCTTATGTGATTGTAACCTTTCTAAAAGTTGGATGCTCACTTATTTGTTGCCCCTTATGTTGATAATTAGAATGAATATATATATTTTGTTCTGAACCTAAGCCTTATATGCCTTTTATTGTGGATCTTAGTCATACATATTTTTTCTCTCCATTAACTCTCTTCTCAAGTGTTTTTGCAGATTATTTTTTCTTCTCCTTTTAGGGTGTTGAACCTTTAATTTTGCTGGTCTTTTTCAAGTTCTCTTCGTCGGCTGCTGTCTTTTCCAATTTTCACTTTTTCTTTAACTATTTTTATTTTCTACTTTTTTTGTACTTAGATGGGGATTTAGCTCTTAAGTCTTCTTGTAGCTCCTAGATCATTAGATCTTTGAGCGTTAACCCCCATAAGGATTTTGTATAATTGTATATGTTGACCTCACTTTTGGAGTGAGTTCTCAACTTCCTAATCATAGATTTATGACTCTTGTATACACTAAGAGCTCATTAGTCTTAAGACACTTCTAGTGATTGAGTGAACACTTAACCAAAGCCTAGAGACTTAGAAGAGTTAGCCATAGGAATAGGTTATGCCTTAGAGATTTAGGAAAACTTGCCTACCCTATAGCCTTAAACCCAATCCTTGCTTCCTTCCTCAAATGAAACCTCAAATTTAAACCCAAATCATAAATCCAATTCCAAATCAAATGATTGAAACCCAAAATCAAATTTAAATTTTAAAATCCCTTCCTAAGCCATATGAGCTACCTTCAAATGGTTAGCCAAAACTCACTTTAAACCAAATCAAAGTTGGTTGATTTCTTTATAAATCAGTCATTCCTTCATTTATATTCACAAATATAGATGAGATCCAAATTCAAATAGTTGAAATCAAATCAAACTAAATCAAACTAAATCAAGACCTTTCTTAAGTCATATGGACCTACCTCCATAAGCTTAACCAAATATCAACCCGAATCAACCCAAACTCAATTGATTTCTTTATAAATCAATTATTCCTTCATTTATATTCACAAATATAAATGAGACCCACCCTCCAATGACCAAAAATAAATCAAACTAAATCAATTCCCTACTTAAGCCCTTTTGACTTACATCCTTAAATTTGGTCAAATTTGCTTCCAAATCACTCCAAACTCAAGTGATTTTCCCATGAATCATTTATATCTTCATTTATATTCACAAATATAAATGAAATATAAATCCAAATAGCCAAAACCAAACTCAAATCAAATCAGATTTCCAATTTTAGCTTTTTTAGCTAATTTCTTGAACTTGTATAAATGATATTCAAATCAACTCAAAACCCATAAATTTCTTCATGATTCAATCATTCCTTCAATCATTATTCCAAATGTAAATACAAACTACACTTATCAAGCCAAATCCAAGTTAACTCAAGTCAAGCCATGTTGACCCTTTTTGACTTGAAATTGCCATATGAATCAAAATCCATTTGACTCCAAACCAATTGCAATTGGATTTATATCTTCATCCTAGGCTCATATATGAGTTCAACTAAACTTGAATCAAGCCAAAACCAAATAAATTGACTCATTTAAGTCCACTTGACCCAAAGTGACCTAAAAGACCTTTTTGAGTCAAGTTCTAATCCAACCCAAATTGGATTGAACTAAGCCCATCCAAACCTCATATCATGATCAAAAATCATCATAGGGTGATCAACTACCTTGAATTAGGGAAAACCAAGTCAACTTGGTCCTTTGACCAAGTCAACCTTTAGCCCAAATGAAACCCAAACTAGTCAAAACCCAACATATACAAAATCGATTGAAACCATTGATTCAAACCAATTCATAATTAATGATTGAATATGACTAAACCTTCAATTAAGCCAAACCAAGTCCAATTGACCATTTGACCTAAGTTGACCTAAATTGGCCTAAAAAGCCAAAATGGATCAAATCATGATTTGATCTCAATTGATTGCAACCAATGGCTCAAGTTCATTCCAAATCATTTATTGAACTTGACCGAAGCCATGATTGAGCCCAATTTGACCAATTGGTCAACTTGACCCAACCTAGCCCAAATTGACCTAAAATGTCAAATTGGCCAAAATCTAAATTAAACCCAAATCAAATCAAACCAAAGCCTACAATCATTTTCAATTAATCAATTAAACATGAACCAACATCTAACCCAACCCAATTTGGCCAAATTAGTCAAATTGGTCAACTTAGCCCATTTGACCTATTTGAATCCAAATGAGCCAAAATCAAACTTAAGCCAAATTAATCAAAACCAATTCAACCAAAACTCTTCAAATTATCATTTGAAGCTAATTCAAGCCTTTATTTGACTTAATTTGACCAATTGGTCAACTTAACCCAACTTAACCCATTTGAATCCATTTGACCATATAAAGCCAAACCATCCCAAACCAACTCGTGAGACCCTAGGAGCTAGCCAAACCCGACCCAAACTAGCCCTATATCATTCCCAAATCAGCCCAAATCTATGTGGGACCCAACCTAAGGGAATTAACTGTTGGACAAGCTTATTTGCAATAGATTCTTGCCATAAGAGGCAAGGTCCACTCTCCCATCACCATGACAACCATCCCATTGCCAAATGGGTATGCTTAGCCTCCCTAGCCCACCCTAGAACCAAGTCACCTCCCTTCATACCAGAGCACCCAAAGGACCAACCCAACTCAATCCTCCTATATCTTGCCTTGAGCTCCCTAACATAGCTTCCTCCACTCCTGGCGAGCCACGTGGAGCTGACAGTGACCCCTCCAATGGCTCGATGATGGAAAATCGATGGAAATTCAGGGACGAATCCCGTCCATCCATCACACTCAATTTTGGGGTGTACTCCCTCAATTTGAGTGGCAATTATCACCATTCGCATTAGGAGAGTCCTTGAGTGATTTCAAAATCCCTCAGAGCTTCATAGAGAACCCCAAGCCTCCCTCGATCGGCCATTGTTCTCTGTGTGTGAAATCGAAATAATGGAGACCTCTCTTGATTCAAACCCACCCATTTCTCAACCAAACTCCAATTAAACTTGCGCACACCTTCACCACACCTAATTGAAGCCAAGAAAATCATCCATAGAGTTTGAAAGCCACAGAAAGCCATACATCGATCAAGACCAATGCCAAATAGGAGGAGCTTGGTCCATAGAGCAATCTACTTCAAATCAAAGCTCATGCAACTCAACAAGGCTTCGTTTCTATCAAATGAAGCTTTTTAAATCATTGGAACCACCGGTCACAAGCTCCAGTGAGATAATTTCTCAAACTGATCCTTAAATGAAAATGGTTTTGAGCTTTGTGAAGAAATTTGTATTTGAGCCCATCCTAGTGTTGGATCCTTATGGATCCTTTATGAAAGTGTAGGTTGAGTTTGGAGTGGATCCGAGCTCGGGAAAGCTCGGATCGAGTGATCCATGGCGGATGGGCTCCGTCGTTCGTCGCTCATAGAAAGATGGATCATGGGTCATTCATTCCATGTGATTAGAATGGACGATTGTGATCAAATCATGCGTAGATCCCTTGATTAATCCTTCGAAACCATGGATCTAATCGTGGCCATCCGATCTTAGATCGGACAGTCCACTAGAAAGCACATCCGCCACAATGAGTTAGCTTGATTTGATAACTTAAATAGTCTATAATGTCGCGCCACATGGAAAGCGTGCACCGAGTCAGCAGCCATGTGGTGTCAATGGGTTTAAGGGTTAATTAAGGCTATTTTATTTTTTTAGGACTGAAACTTCCTAAAATCATAACTAATCCTAGAAATATTTAAAAAATATAAATGAGGGCTCATTTTAAAGGTGTTTTAAAGGCGAATCCAAGAAAATTATTATTAATTAATTTTGAATAGTAATTTTTGCTTAATTAAAGTTTAATTAAAAAATTAATTAGCTTAATTACTCTTTGATTAATTATCCAATTAATTTCAAACTTTTCAGAGATGTTTAGGGGGATGACCTCTGCCTTCCTTATTTTTCTTGGAATTTATTGGATAGCTAATTAGGAAAATTGATTGATTAAGCCTTAATTACTCACTTAGCTTAATTAGTGATAATTAATCAAATGAATAGTGAATTGATCCATCAATTGAGTTCATTAGCCACTATTAATAGTAGAGAAATTTAGGGAAATGAGTTGGGACCCCTCTTCCAATCGTTTCCTTAAGTCTTCTTCATTCTCTCTTTAAAGTTAATTAATTAAGACTCATTAATTAATTAATTAATCAAATCAATCAAAACCCAAATTATATATGAACTTTAATTAACTAATTAAAAAGATTTAGGGATTGAGACTTAGGCTTCTTTCTTTGTCTCTTCCCCTAAATCTATTTCATATTGTTGATTAAGGATAATTATGATCTAATTAACTATTAATGAACTTAATTAACTTGATTAAACCCACCTTCCTTAATTAACTCTTGTGTAGTGCTTTGGGTGTTCAATAACCTAAGGAGAGAGCTAATAAAATTATGGTTAATTCACATGTATGAAAAAATCATAAAAGTAATTAAGTGAGTCCCTTAAGCTTAATTAAATATTAATTATGAGCCAATTACATTAGACACTTTTATTTCTTAGGAGCATTGCTAATTTACTTTTCATGTGGCTTGCATCTTATGTTGGCTCATCATTTTTTAATTAATTAGCTTAAGGAGATGCAGGTAAGGGTTTAATTAATTGATTTAATTCATACCTTAACCTAATTAAGACATAAAAATCAACTTAATTATTTTTCATTGAATCAAATTAACTCACACATATGGGGAATGAGAATAGGATTAGCAAATGTCTTTCATATTTCTTAAATCAAATCAAACATAAAGATCAAAAATGGCTTTAAGAAACTTTAGTTTATTTTAAATGAGTTTGTTTAATATGATTGTCCTTATGACTTAGTTGGATTGAATGAAATTGCATGCTTGTGTTTCTTTATTTCCTTTCAATCATGTTAAAATATTGTATAACACTTGTATTCATGCATTCATTTCTTTCAAATTAATCAAATAAAAATGATTTCCTTTATGTCAATTTGCATATGTTGACTTAATTAGAAATATGTGTAGCTATTATCACTATTAAATCTCAAATGTATTTTTAAAAGCTTATTCATGAAGAATAATATGTATATTATGACTTTAGTGATGCATGTGAATAGAAGCTTAGTGTATGAAGTGAAGTCTCTTTCTTACATTCATACGTTGACTTGCATAAGTTTGAATGTTAATGGGTATATTAGTCTGGACATTTCGGGGATGCGCGGCTTTAAGTAGCCCCAAGGAGGTTCTTACCTCACTCCCCTAGTATAGAACAATGGTGACGTACTTGTTTGATTTCATTCTTATGCATCTTAATATTTGAATTTAAATAGAGCTTTAATTCTTTTACACAAATAAATCTATTAAATTAAATTCTACTTTTGCATGATTTTCATTTTTATAGTTGTTTATACATCCATATATATTTAAGAGTAATGTGTATATTAGTTTGGACATTCCGGGGATGCACGGGTTTAAGTAGCCCCAAGGAGGTTCCTACCTTACTCCTCTGGTGCAGAACAATGGCATCATGCTTGCTTAAAACTTTTATACATTTGAATGTGTATTTAGCTAATGAATGAAAATCCCAATTTTCTATTAAAAAGACATGCATTCATATTTTTATTCAAGTGGTTGGGTTGATTAGTCATATGATTTAGAGTTCTTTTTTTATGCTTTTGTATAAAAAATTAGATAGAGCTTTAAACTAATATGATAAAATAATTTAACCAAATGAAACATCAATTCCAAGTACATGTGCTTGCATTCATCATTTAAATGTGCTAAGATATAAATTGCATGTATAGGTATGTTTAAGACTTAATCATATGCATGCTATATATGATGGAAAAAAAATGAACAAACTTATATCATGTGATAGTAGTTCATTCCAATTAATCTTAAGATGACTTTCTTATTAAATGAGTTTATTTAAAGTGAACCTAAATCTAGGATTAATTAAAATATGTAATAAGCTATTCACTAAAGGGAATTCATTTAATTAATTTTCTTTAGATGTGGCTTAAGGTAGGGATGAAAGAGAGTGATCCTCTCTTTTCTTCTCTTTATAACACTTAGTTGTTAAGTGTAAGCAGAAGAAAATAAAATAAAACACTAAGTAGAATTCTCAAAATCAACTAAATCACTTGAAGAGAAATCAACCCTTCATAATTAAATCTCTTCATATTTAAAAAATCTAAACTCTAAAACCTAGTTAGGATATACCACTCTAGCCTTAACACATACATTAGAATTGAGTCACCACTTCTAGCTTTATGTTAGGGCAGTGTATGATTTGATTTATACTTTATTTTGTGATGTATTATTATAGACTGGATGTTAGGGTATATACTTCATAGACTAGATGATATGTCGTGATTAACCTAATCATATTTTCTGCAAGAGATTATGCTTAAGGGGCACTTAAAATAAATATAAATGCTCTCTTTTGCAGGTTGCTTAACCCCTAAGCATAATCTACATTAAGACAGGTGGACCTGGTTACCCATGTGTAGGGTGTTAAGTCCAAATTATACATATAACTGCTTGGGTTGTATGGTGTGTTTAGCTGACACTTGTTTTGTAGGTGTAGGTAGATTTTATTTTCTTATTTTTGATGTAATGCATTAGAATTTGGTTAAGTGTTATGGGGATTAAGGATGAACATTGGCGAATTGAATGCCCCAAATTAGAAGTAAATTAAATGAAAAATGAAAGCATGGATTCTCATTATCTACATTTTCTTTTCTTTTTTATGGAGGAATTAATTGTACGGCATGTGATTTCTTTATTATGTATAAATGACATGTATGGATTCTGCTTTAATGTGCTCTCTTAGAGAAAAAAATAAACTTTTTACCCCAATCACAACTCATAATTAAATTTTTAAATAACTCATAACCTCACATAAAGCCTATGCATTAAATCAGGATAATTAAAAAATTAAAAATTTTAATTGAATGTTGTATGCTTAACATCATGCATATCATATTATTTCATTCTTGCTAAGAGATGATTTTCATCTTTGCACGATAAGGGAAGACTTGACCTTTGAGAGTTTCCCTTATGGTGGAAAACACCTATTTCTCTCTGATTTAGCCAATAACCCTATGCTATCATGCACTTAGACATATAAAATCCTATGACCTTTGTCAAAATGAATAGTCTAAAATTAAATAAACTTTGATAAAATTTGCATTAGACTAAGTCATTATTCATACCACACATGCTCTAGTCTTTTAGGGAGTGGGTTTAAGGACTTTAGTTTCCTTCTAAATAATAACAACCTAACCATCTTGCAAAACATATGACCTAACTACATGATTTTAAAATGTATGAGGAGTTAGCTGACTGTCACTCCATGCGATTATAAGTTAGTGGTGGTTTACTCTCTTATGGAGGTAAATAATATACTCATCTTCGCTTAGATTTAGGTCATGCTTTGGCCTTCTCTAAAGCTTCTAGATTTAGGATCTAAGATTACTGTTTCCCCTCGAGCTACAAGTATAAATCTTCACCTTTTAAATATTTTCACAATCTTATGTTGTAGAATCATAAGTCTTAATTTTCTAATAAAATTTTAACTCAAATACATAATTCTCTCAATTTCAAATATATAAAGCCCAACCATAGGATAGTTTGGACTGCTCACTAGGTTTCCTAGTATCATGAGCATCCCCCCGCTTATCTCCTTTTGTCTTTAATAATAAGTCTTTCCTTTTGATCCATCTCAACTTGATTTTTCAAACATAGTCAATTTATTGATAGTCCTATCTTTGAAATCTTTGGAGACTTGCCTACTTTAATCGAGAGTATTTTTAAGGAACTCACCTTTCTTATGATGTAATTAACTATGGGGCTTGCCCCCATAGGAAACTTTAGAACCTGATTTAAATAAACCCTATTTTATTCATCCATGTAAAGTAGGGGAAAATTCTCTAGTATATCCGAAGACCCATCATTCCTTAGGAGTCTTTATTAGGTGAGTAGGTCCATCGTAGGGTAGTGATTTATATCTTTTGAGATAGTACACTATTCCTTGATGTCGTACCCGATTACCTCATTAAGTACTCCCTCAGATCTGCGTGATGTCCCCCCATATACACATAAACTAAAAATAAACACCACGGTATTTCTTTCTCTAGTTTAATAAAATGTCATTTTGTATGTCTTTTATTAGAAAATTTTGATGTGGAATGTATATTATAAATTGAAAGAATAATTTAAGGGTAATAAATTTTTTATATTATTATGCATTTTTTTGTTATTTGTATCTAAAATTTTATGTTTCAGGTTTAATAGTTCAAAATTTAAAAAAAGTTAATTTTAGTACTTCATATGATAAATTCGAGCCTATTTTAAACTTCTTCTCGAGCTAAAGTCAAGTTGATTCGAGCAAATAAATAAATGAGCTTGATTCGAGCTGAACACGAACACATTCGAGCTCAAACGAGCAATAACAAGCCGAACACGAACATTCTCATCACGAGCTTCACACGAACACAAACAAATGTAAATGAGCCGAACACGAACAGAGTCTCAGCACGTTCATATTCGGCTCGTTTACACCCTAGTTAGTGGTGGTGGCCCGGTGTGTCGGTTGGTGACAGGGGTCAAGTGGTGAAGATCCAATATGGAGGTCAGGTGATAGGAGTTTAGCATGTTTTTCGACAATAAGTGATAGTTGGATAAGAAAGGTCAAACAATGTTCTAATGAAGGAATTGGTGGTGGTGTGAAGTCTGTGATTTGTACACAATTATCATGCAATAGTGGATTGATGCGATAGTTAGTAATGGAGGTCATATAGTGGCGATCAGGCATAGTGGTTGGGTGATTGTGACCTGATGTATTGGTTCGTGGTAGTAGTCTAATGGCATGTTCAAGAGGTATTTGATGGTGGAGGTCAATATGTTGGTTTTCCTTTAGTGATATAACGATGGAGGCTAATTTGTGGCAATCTAGTGACAACAATTTGACATGTTGGTCAATGATGGCAATTGAGCAATGGAGATTAGTTGGTAGTAGTTCGATGTGATAGTGGATAGTGGTGGTCCAATGATGTGGTCATCAATGATGGTCTGATGCGTTAGCTGATAGTGGTGGTTGGGCAATGATTATCTAGTGACGAAGCATAAGTGGAACTCAAGGACCTTTTGGATCTTTTAGCTCTCTCATTTCTTTAGCTTTCATCCAACTGCCCCCTAGAAGTTCCTTTCATCCAGAAAGTGGTGGCCTATTTATAATTTTTGAGATTAACACCTCGCATAAATTCAATGAAAATTCAAAGCACTCCTTCTTGATTGCTTAAAGTGATTTCCTTAATTGTGAGTATTTCTTTAGATATTTAAATATCTTAATATTGTTGAAGTTGAGTGATTTTTTTTAAGATTTATCTAATTGAAATGCTTCATTAATTATATGCATATAATATTTGAAGATCATTTAATCATCCAATGAATGTTATAAATTTCTCCAATCATATTTCAAGTGTTTGATCTGGGATCATTCGAACTTAAATCTTTTTTTTTTTTTTTGCATTATTGAATTTATCTCATCCACATCCATTTTAACTATAAAGCAATTGAAATCGAAACTCGGATGATTTTAAATTTAAGTTTTGAAGTTTTCAATCTAAAAACATATGGAGATTCATACTTAATTAAATAGATTATTATATTACTTATCAATAACAAACCTAAATCAAATTATTATATGTCTTTTAATCTTGTTACACCTAATTTGAATCATTAAGAATGAAATATAAAATAATAATTAAAAAAATTCATAGCCTTTTAAAGTATTGATATAACAAATTCTTAATTGACTAAAATTCAACTTACCTAATATCCCATAACTCAAAATTATTAAAGTGTTAAATTTTTAATCCTTATTAAATATTTAGATGATAACTAATTTTTATGACACTCATAAAAAGGTCAAATTAATATTCAAATATCACTTAATTTTTTTTTTTACGGTATAGGAACAAATCAAACAGCTAATAATATAAAATTATTAAAAGAAGCCCATAACATCCCCTAAATTAATGAAGTGCTAACTGCTCCAACGTTGATTGAATATATATTTTTTATTTTATGAATCCAAAAATTATGGACAAAAAAGACAATTTACAGATAGATAAATGTGGAGTTGAACTACCAAAATACTTTTTTTATAATTAATTAATTAGAAAATAATTTTTTGTTGTCCACTTATGGTTCAAATTTATTTGTATTTTATGAACGTTGGCCAGCTTTTTTTGACCGTTGGCTTAAATTAATTAAATTTATATAAAAGTAGAAATTCAACTTTTTAGAAGAGTTAGATGAATTTCTCATTGAATAAATTATATATTTACATTGTTTTTTTCTTCAATATTTTATTTGTTTGTTAGTGTTAATTGGAGTTTAGCTAATGACTTTCCAACAAATGAGATGGATTTAAAATAATGATATATAATAAAAGAAAATAATATTAAACTATCAAACATCTTATTTGTTTTTCAAAAAGGGATTAAATTGCCATATATTTTTATTATTATTGGGTAAAATCACATGCTATCTTATATGCTTTTGTTTTAATTGAAAATTTATTTTAATGGTATTTTTAGTTTTGATTATTATTTTTATAGAGGAAAGAGAGTTTATTGTAGTTATTATTAATTATAAATTAAGCATAAATTAGATCATTTTGGACGTGCGGGTCTACACACATTATCGTTAGTTTGTCGACGCTTTAAATTTACATTTTGAAATCTGATGAAAATGCTTTTTTTTAATTCCTAACTACATATAATGTGGAAAGTGATTTAATTTTTATAAAATAAACAAAATTGTATACCCAACATAGCTTCTTCAAACAACAGCTTCTTTTGCAGCACCTCCACTATTGCCATTTCATATATCTGCAGTTATCCCAATCCGACCCTAAAAATTCTCAAAACTCAAATACACTAAAAACCAAAAACATATTTTAAGGAGAGATTATTGGATTGCAAAACCTTTTCAAGATTGCCACAATTTTAATTATTTGATTAAAATATTATTATAAAATAATAATGATAACAAGAACAACTCTATGTATTATCTTAAATAAAAAAATTATACCAACTAAGAATTATAAAAACAGTAAGCTTAGGAACATGTGCAAGTTTCAATGTACAAATTTAATATTGAAGAAAAAATTATTGCAAAAAAAAAAAAAAACAGTCTGATGTTATCAAAACTACAAATGTTTGTAATTCCTTAAATATGTATGATTATGTTATCTTTATTATTAATTATTATTATGAATTTCCAATCAAAAAGCTGGAAGATATAAAGAAAAATAAAAAAATTATTATTATTCAAAGTCTAGAACAGACGATTGAATGAAAACTTGTTTGTATTCTCTGCATTAAAACAGTTTCATATGCCTTCGGAAATTGAAATATTCCATCAAAATTATAAAAAGAACCCTCATTTTTTCAATAATATTTTTTTAAAGATTTTCATACATACCACACAAATCTTATGCTTACATATCGAACACCTAAAATTAAATATTTATTAATCTAATATTTTTATGCTTAAAAAAGTGTAGATATTAGATATATAAATATATAAAATTATGTGATATGTATGCAAATTCTTCTGTTTTTCTTATTTGTTTATGATTTGATTTTATTTAATATTTTGTTTCTTTGTGTAATTAGTTAAAATTTATTGTGCTAATTTGTTAAAAAAAATTGAAATTCCAATTTGGCTGATGCAATCCAGCTAAGTCTCCACTGTCAGCACAAAAATTTTCTTACCAAAGCTATTAATCCATAATTTTTGAAGTATGGTGACACAAATGATAACTAATGAAGTCAAATTAATCTATACTTATAATCTAAAATAATAGAGTTAGTCTCATTTACATCAAATGAAAATCAATTTTATCAAAATAGAAATCAAAGAAACAAATTTTCTAACATCATAGTCATATTTGTGGAAAAATGGATGAGAAATCTTCTTAGATTGTACAAAATAATCTTGTTATGATTTAAAGGTGTGTTGAATATGTTGAAATTATATTAATTTATAAAAAAAAATTTATTATATATTTCGTATCAGTATACATTCTATCAGTATCCTACGATAATGCGTACGGAGACTTTATTGGTATCTCGAGTATTTACAAAGAAATTCGCATCTACTATCATAACACGCATGAAAAATGCTATATTATGTTAAGAGAAGAGAATGCTAAAAATACGATCATATACTCACAACAATCTCCTAAGAGTGCCAATAAATCAGAGTTTGATGAGAGAGAGAGAAAAATAATAAAATTATTGAAAAAATAAAATATCTATGTCCTATTCAAAGAATATCAAATTAGAAATGACAAGAATAAAAGTAATAGAGATAATAAAGAGAATATTTGGTAGCCAATAATAATCTAAATAAAGAGATTTTGTACCACTTAAAAGACTCATGTGATGGGATATGCTTTTTATAAGTATTTTTATTTATTTATTTATTTATTTTATAATATTGATGAATCAATTAGCTTAATTTATGTTATAAAATAAAAAATGGTTATAATGTTTCTTTTTTTATGATATATCAAATATAAAATTTAGATTTATTTATATGATTTAATAATTTATGTGAAAAATATAAAAATTTAATATAAATAATAATTATGTAACTCTTATGATCAATTGTTGTTATTAAAATTAATTAATAATTTTAAGAGAAAAAATTCTAAAATCACCATTATGTGTCACGTGACTTTCACCTGCTGGGAGCAGGATGGGGTCCAAGGGGAGTCTACGCACGTGATTGGCGGTGAGACACGTCACGTGGATTCCCGTCGTCACCGGCCTGGCAGGAGCCCTTTATACTTCTTGGCCTAGTTTGCTCAATTTCGGCCGTGTGGCCCCAGCTATTTTCTTTACATGCATACCGCCCGCATACGACTTTCAAATCAAACGGTTCAGATTTCTCGGCAGCTCACCTTACGGCACTTTTCAAGTTACACGCATACGGGCTCTCCAAGCAGTGGGCCCACCGCCCCAGGCACCTCCCGCCTCTTAAATTCCCTTCCGCAATAACTCGATCTCCAAATTAGGGTTTTCGTGTTGGCGTTCTTCATCTGCATGCCTCGAATTGACCGTTACTCGTCGCGCTCTCGAATTCGCTTGGTGCAGGTCGGGAACCGTTCTCGATCGTGCGTTTAGAGTTCAAGAATTGTCAGTTCCCTACTTGCACCAAGTGAATTCGAGAAAAAACGGCGAAAAAAGAGCTTTTTTATTTTTCTCCTCCGGCGATCCATTATGGGTTCTTTCTGTAGAATGGTATTGGTTTTACTCTAGTCTTGTTAAGTGCTTTGATATATGTTCCTCTATTTATGGAATTGAATCGCAATGAAGAAGTTCTTTCTTCTTAAGGAATAGATTCGGGATTCAAGCATATGTTAAGATGGAGAAATGGGTATGGGTGCTGAAATGATGGTTACTACTTACTAGATGGTTTTCATTGATTATAGAAATGTGTTCCAATTATTGTAATTTCTGATTGCCATTTATTTGCTCGTATATGGAAGTGTTAATTCAAGTGAATTCGAGATTACAAAAAGGTAAAAAAGAGTTCTTTTTTTTCTTGTGATGATGCTGCTGTCTTTACACGCTGCGGGTACTTTATATTTAATGCTGGCTTCCATCTAGTTGATATAAATTGGATGTATCTTAGGCATTTTCTTGTTTTAGAAACAAGAATTATCTTTCTTTTTTAAGGAATAGAAATAATGGGTTTGATTGCCGTGTTTTTAATGCAGCTCTTTAATTAGCTTGGAGAAGGTGGGCAAACAATCTGGTTATTTGGTTTCCCATGCTTGATCACTGGTTGCCTGGTTGCATCAAATGAAGTTGACAACTTCGTTGGTAAGATCACTAATTTGCCTCAAATATGTACTTCATCAAACCAAGTGTAGGATTCATCGGAGTCACTCATTCTTACACTTTGCTTTTAGTTATGGTAGAAGTTAGATGTAACCCATGGGTGTCACAAATATAGTAAACCACTCAATTCATGTTGAACTTTTACCTCATGTACCACTTGCTAAGGAATGAATCATAAGGGCTTAAGCTCATGAGTGGCTGCAGATCGCTTCACACACAAACACACACACCCCTCAAGCCTGCCAATCCTATTTGCATTAAATTAACTTGAGGAAAAACAAGAAAAAGAGCTCTCTTTTTTATTCTGACCTTATTGCTATCTCTTATCTGCCGAAGCACTCTCTTTATGGCATTGGCTTTGTTCCAACGGTCTGTGTGGAACAGCTTTTCACTACTTCGCTTTCTAAGATGTCTATTTGGATACAGGCTTATGGTTTTCTTGTTGCTTTCCAGAAATTTTTGAGGTGGAGAAGGAGCTTCTTACAATCAAATTTGCCAGAATGTGGTAGCCATACAAAAGATATTTGTTTATATATATAATACTTATATACGTTTCAAAAATCTTATGTTCTGATAACAATTGTACAACTATATTTACAAAAATGAACCCTATGTCTTTTTAACTGCTTTGGTTTGTATCCTTTTTTTCTTGATTACTAAGAAGAAGAACTTCCTTTCAATTAGGGTTCATTTGGTTTGTTAAAGTATATATATATATATATATATATATATATATATATATTGAAAAATAAAGGTTGAGTATACTAGAATTCATTATTGGTTTGGATGTGATAGAAAAGAAATATGATATTTCATCAACTCTTGGTCAAAATCCCTCCTAAAGAAAGTTTTATTTTCTGAACATGGTTTCTATCTACAGGTAACTAATTGAGCACTTCATTAAATTTGCATTTTTTTTTTAATTTCAATAACGTGGCTTATTTCTTGGAATCATGTTATAGTTTATGGAAATGATTCAAGTGTGAGGAATAGCAGCAATATGATTTTTGAATTGATCATGTAATTTTTTTTTTTTTTTTCAAATTTTATAGCAAGACTTATTGTTAGATGTCATTTCAAGGTTCTGTTGTAAATCATCTCTGAAGGAGCTTATTCTTTGAGTTCTATTGTGACTGCTGTATTAGAATTGACTTCTCTAGGAAGATTTAAATCCTCTGCTGTCTGAATGATCAATGGATGGTATTTAGTTTCTTATTCGTTTTTTTTAGTACTCTGTGAATTATTTTATATTATATTATATTGGAATTTATTTCTATTTTATTTCCTATAATAATTCTCTTCCAAAGGCTGTTCAATTTTTGAGGTTGGCAGTTGAGTTGAAATGACCTCTAGTTTCATTTTTCCCATATTATAGGGAAATACCACTTGGGCAGTGTTTTATTTTGATTCATTTTCATTGATAGCCTTAACTATTCAAGGTTTTATGAACAGAGATCCTATGATCAATCATTTTAATGTCTCAATTCTCATGCTCCAACAAAGCTCTCCATGTGTTAATGACATTTGAGTTCTAAATCAATTGATTTGCTCTTGTTGAGCCTGTCGAATTTCGATCGAGTTTAGAAGAAGCTCGCTTGAGATCAATCAAAATTAACCAACCCCTATAAAACCTGATCGGTTCAAGTTCGTTTAAATTGCTCAGATTTTGGAAGATTTTTCGTTCAATTATAGTTAGCTCGAGCCTATTTTGATTGTGTGGAGGATATCCATCAGAGCATTTCTATGTATACACATTTAGTTTATTTTTCCTCTACTCTTGACAAGATTCACTCCTCAATTCCTAGAAGATTTTTTTTTCCACTCTTAACTTGCTTTTGATTGTCATCACTTGGTTCATCCACTTCAGTGTAATGTCAGATGATCATCTCTTGGTACAAAGCAACAATCAGACCATACCTCTTCTAACGCACAAATAATGATCTCATGTCCTTATAAGATTTCTTTTATTTTGCTATTTTTAGAGAAAAATTATGACATGCGGTGGTTAGAATGTAGCAGTATGAAAATAATAACGCATGGCAAATGCTTTTAATACACAACTATTGCTTGATTGTAATGTGTATGTATTTGATATGTATATAGATATTATTACAATGCGAATTAATATTACATCAATATATAACAATGACTTTATACCAATACACGTAATTATGTATCGACCGAATAATACGCTTATATTATCAAGCTCGATACGCTATCCGAACACCGCATATAATAATCTCTCATTTTTGGAGGGAATGATGGTCGACCACTTCTACATAGCCAACATATGTTGGCCATGGCATCATACTATTCATCAATCATCAAACCGTCCATTGGCTATCAATCGAGGCATGATTGTCTCCTGTCTTGCCACATGAATCACATCCTCTATCATTTTAACATATGTCACACACCATCTATCTCAGCTTCATCTCCCATCTTCCACAAAGACACCTTTCTTTGGCCTCTAGAAGAGATTTTAGACCTACTACTCGTAGCTTTCTGAGATTGTACTCATTCAATCGTAACCAAAAGAGACTATAAATCTCAAGCTTGATTTATTCAGCTCAGGAACAAAAATTAAAAAATGTAAAAAAAAGATAAAAATGTAAAAAAAAGATTTTTTATTTTTTTTTCATCACAAACTTTTAATCGAGAGAAAAAAAAAAGAAGGAATCTTATTTGTGCTGTTGGACTTATGCCTTCTGCTCTTTGCCACCCCTCCCTTTCTGCTGTGGAAATAACTTTTCTAATTCTGTATGGAATCTCAATTGAAACGTCAACATCTCTTTCTGTCTTCTTTCTATAATAATTCATCCTCTGTTTTTTGGTTGTCTCTTGTTACATTTCAGCTGAATTTTATATATTTTTTAAGAGGCCTCCGTGCTCCTTAAATATGTTCAGATCTGTATGGAATCACTTTTGTTTTGTTTTATTTTATTTTATTTATATTTTATTTATTGATTTAGAGAAAGCTTATGATAAAGTCTCAAGAGATGTTTTTTGGAGAGTTCTAGAACAGAAAGAAGTTAATATTGATTATATTCAAGTCATTAAGGATATGTATACTAGAGCTGTTACTTGTGTCCAAACACAAGGAGGATTGACAAAATATTTTCCTATTTCAGTTGGATTACATCAAGGATCAACAAGGATCAACATTAAGCCCTTATCTTTTTACTTTAGTTATGGATGTTCTTACGAGGCATTTACAAGAAGATGTACCTTGGTGTATGCTTTTTGCTGATGACATTCTTCTTGTTGATAAGACTAGAGAGGGAGTCCAACAAAAAATTGAATTATGGAGGTCAACTTAGAGTCTAAAGGTTTTCGTTTAAGTAGATCTAAAATTGAATATATGGAGTGTAATTTTAGTTGTAAAATTTTAGATAGTCATTTGTGATTTTATTTGATCTTAATATTTTGCTATTGTTTAAAATGATGGTGAAATAGATGGAGATGTTATTAATAATTCAAGTTGGATGGTTGAAGTGGAGGAATGCATCACCTATTATGTGATAAAAGTTCCACTTAAACTAAGGAAAAAATTTTATAAGATGGTGGTAAGACTATGACTTGACAGAATGTTAATAATAAAAGAGAAACATAAGACTAAGTTAAATGAGATGTAGAGTGGCTTTACCCTTAGAGATAGAATGCAAAATGAGTATCGGGAAAAAGTTGGAGTACTGGTGGTAGATAAGATTAGGGAGAGTCCTTAGATGGTTTACAAGCGTCCAATGAATAGGAGAGTAGATGCATTAGATTTGCTTATGTTAAGAAAGGTAGAGACCTAAAAGACTGGTTAAGATGTATAAAAATGATCTTAGTATACTTGAATTAAATGAGAATTTACACATAATAGACATAATGAATGATTCATGTGAAATTACCCACCCAAGTGGGATTAAGGTTTGTTGTTGTTGTATATTTTATTTCAAAATAAATAATGTTTGGGCAAGATTGTGAAAATTGGATCAGACATAGAACCGGAAAAAGGAGAGATTTAAGGTTCAATGGTTCGATCGGGATTGAACTGGATGACGTAATAAATATTAACATGATTAAATATATATATAATTAAATAATATAATAAGTTAAATATATGATAAATATATAATAAAAATAAATAGAAATATATAAATAATATTACTAGTAATTATAATTTTAAAGATTGATATAAAGCTTATTTAGTTATAGTTATTATGAATTATAAATTTAGATGTGTATTAAACATATTAAAAAAATTATTATATAAGTTTATGAAAATTAGTATAAAATATAATTAAAAAAATTATAGTTTGTATTAAAATTATATAATTTAGAATATAAAAATTATTTTTAAAACTGTAAAATATATTTAACATGTAAATATTATTATAAAAATTATATTTTTGTAATAAAAATTATATTTTTGTAATAAAAATATAAAATTTTAAATATAAAAGTTGTTTTAAAAACTTTATAAAATTTAACTATCATAAAAAAGTATAGTATATAAAATATATTTTAAATAATTTGTTATATTATAAAATATAATTTGTAATAAAAATTTAAAGTTAAAAATTTAAATATTATTCTTATATTCTTATATCTTAATGTCCTTTACTATTCTCAAAAGTAAAATATAATTATATTATTTATTCTCACTCTTTAATCTCACATCATAAAAAAGAGTAATTTTATAAACTACTTGAGTGATTGCATGGTGGTTATATCATAAAATAATTTAGTTAAATTTATATTAATAAAATAAGATTTTAAAAGTTTTAGAAAAATTTTAATTATTTGATTAAATAATATAAACTAGTGATTAAGAGAAAATTTATTGAACTGGCCGGTTCTTTAAAATAATTCGCCGTTCAAATGGTTCTCCGATGAAGATCTAATGTAAATCTGATTTTTCTAGGTGATCGGATTGGCCTTATGACCGGTTCACAATTGAACCGATCCGACCGGGCGGTCTAGTATTTGGGTGGTAATTATTATTTTTAAAAATACTCAAAATATATTTAAAAAATATATAAAAATATAAATATAAATATAAAATATAATTGATCCTAGTAAAGAGGCATCTGCTTCTAACATGTAGGAGAATCGTTTTTGTTTCTTAGTCAACTAATGTGAGTGGAATGTAGGGTAGCCTCTATTTATGGCTAAGCATGCAAACTATTATTTATTTTTTTGATTTTTTTTACACCAAAAAAAATGTAATAATAGGCCTTCATTGAGTAGTGAGGTTAGATTGATAATTTTCTCCTAAATTTAAAAATTGTTTGATAAGCATTAAATTTAATTTAAATAAATAAATAAATATATATATATATATATATATCTCGCATAATTTTTATATATCTGTATATAAATTTTTGTATATTTATGTGTCTAATACATAAAGTTTAAGTATTAGGTACACTATAAAAATAAGCATAACTATTTATCTCACTATGTGAGGTTGATTATATGAATTTTTTCTTCATTGTGCTCTAATAAGTGTCAAATTCTCATTTAATTTTAGTAAATTAAGGTCATTTTTCATACTTCCTAATTAAATCATGACATGAATCTTTTAAATGATTGTGAAAAGTGGAGGGTTATAGCAGTACAAACCGCGTAAAATTTGTAAATAATCATGACATGAATCCTTTAAATCATTGTATTAATGTTATAAGTTTACACGGCATTTAATCTGAATACGAAAAAATGTACGTCATCAGCCTAGGTGTTAAATAAGGTTCCCACATTATGGACAGATGCTGGCAAAGAAGTTAGTCCATGAAACTAGAATTAGGTTAGGATCTTAGAATATAGGTACTCTTATAGGTAAATTAATGGAATTAATAGATATTATGGTTCATAGAAAGATAAATATTTTATGTGTTCAAGAAACTAAATGGGTTGGGGAGAAGACCAAGGAGATTGATAGTTTAGGTTTTAAACTTTGGTATTAAAAGTCGATCTAGAAATAGGTGTGATTATAGATAAAAGTTTGAAGGATAATGTTATAAATATTAATAGACGTGGAAATAGAATTATAGCTTTAAAGATTATTGTTGATACTAAGATTATCAATGTTATAAGTGTCTATGATCCTCAAGTAGGTTTAGAGGTAAGCGCAAAATAAAAATTTTGGAATGAATTAGCGGGATTAATATAAAAGATACCTCTTGAAGAAAAAGTATTTATTAGAGGAGATTTAAATAAACATGTTGGTAGAGTGGTAGATGATTTTAAAAGTATTCATGATGGTTATGAATTTGAAGTAACTAATGAAGAAGGTAGGATTATATTAGATTTTGCTTTAGCTTATGATTTTGTAGTTGCTAATACTTTATTTAAGAAAAAAGATGAATATATTATTACTTATAAAAATGAATCTAGTAAAACACAGATTGATTATTTTTCGATAAGAAAAATAGATCGCTTTAGATTAAAGATTGTAAGATCATTCAGTGAAAATCTAAGTACCCAACATCGATTGTTAGTTTTAGATTTTAAGATGAAAGGTTGTAAGAGAAAAATAAATCAAATTATTGTCCTAGAATTAGATGAAGATATTTAAAGAACACAAATAAAAATATTTTTAAGAGCAAGCTACAAGAGATTAGAATTTAGGATGTTCATGAGGAAGCTAACATTATGTGAAAAAAAATAGCAAGTGAAATTAAGCAAGTTGCTAAAGATGTGCTTGAAGAATCAAAAGGAAAAGCTTCTTTTAATAAGAATAGTTGGTAGTGGAGTCAGAGTGTGCAAGAAAAGATAAAAAATAGGAAGTATTGTTATAAAACTTGGTTTAGATGGAAAAACTCAGAGATTTGGGAATATATAAAGTGGCCTGTAGAGATTCTAAGAAAGCAGTATATGCTACAAAAAATTTAGCTTTTAGTGATTTATACAATAGATTAGATACCAAAGAAGGTAAAAGATGTATGTATAAGTTAGCCAACCAAAGAGATAGGAGAAGTAAAGACATAGTTCAAGTGAGGTGTATTAAGGATGAAAATAATAAAATATTTTTTTTAAAAAAGGATATTGAAAATAGGTGGATGAGGTATTTTGATAAACTTTTTAATGAAGGATCTCAAAGTACGATTGATTTTAGCAACCTTAATACCTTAAACAAAAATAGAGAATTTCATTTTTATCATCGTATTAGTAAATTTGAAGTTAGTGAAGCTTTAAAGAAAATGAAATGTGGAAAAGTAGTAGGACCAGATAATATTTCAATAGGAGTGTGGAAATGTTTAGGATATCAAGAAATTTCTTTTCTTACAAATCTTTTTAATGTTATTTTAAAGACTAAAAAGATGCCAGATGAGTGGAGAAAGAGTTTGTTGGTTCCTATATTTAAGAATAAAAGTGATGCACAAGAGTGTGCAAATTATAGAGGAATTAAGTTAATGTACCATACATTAAAATTATGGGAGAGAGTAATGAGCATAGGTTACGATGTGATACCCGTTTCTCAATCGCTTGTTTGGTTTCATGCAAGGTAGATCTACTATGGATGTTATACATTTGTTAAGGGGTTTGATGGAGAAGCATAGAGAAAGTAAGGAGGATCTACATATGATATTTATTGATTTAGAGAAAGCTTATAATAAAGTTTCAAGAGATGTTCTTTGGAGAGTTCTAGAACAAAAAGGAGTTAATATTGGTTATATTCAAGTCATTAAGGATATGTATACTAGAGCTATTACTTGTGTCCAAACACAAGGAGGATTGACAAAATATTTTCTTATTTCAGTTGGATTACATCAAGGATCGACTTTAAGCTCACATCTTTTTGCTTTAGTTATGGATGTTCTTACTAGGCATTTACAAGAAGATGTACCTTGGTGTATGCTTTTTGTTGATGACATTCTTCTTGTTGATAAGACCAGAGAGGGAGTCCAACAAAAACTTGAATTATGGAGGTCAACTCTAGAGTCTAAAGATTTTCATTTAAGCAGATCTAAAACTGAATATATGGAGTGTAATTTTACTTGTAGAAGTTCTAGTGGTAGTGTTTTGATATTAGGTGAACAAGTCATTAATAAAAGTGAGTGTTTTAGATATTTAGGCTCTATTGTTCAAAATGATAGTGCAATAGAAGGATATGTTATTAGTAGAATTCAAGTTGGATGGTTGAAGTGGAGGAATGCATCAGGCCTATTATGTGATAGAAAAGTTCTACTTAAACTTAAGGGAAAATTTTATAAAATGGTGGTAAGACCTGCTATGACTTATGATGCAAAATGTTGGCCAATAAAAGAGAAGCATAAGACTAAGTTAAGTGTTACAGAGATGATGATGCTTAGGTGGCTGAGTGGCTTTACTCTTAGAGATATAATGCAAAATGAGAATATTCGGAAAAAAGTTGGAATAGCTCTAGTGGTAGATAAGATTAGGGAGAGTCACCTTAGATGGTTTGGCCACATAAAGCGTCTACGTCATGACGATTAGGAGAGTAGATGCATTAGATTTGCCTTATGTTAAGAAAGGTAGAGGTAGACCTAAAAAGACTTGGTTAAGATGTATATAAAATGATCTTAGTATACTTGATTTAAATGAGAATTTGACACATAATATGACACAATGGAGACGTAGGGTTCATGTAGCTGACCCCACCTAGTGGGAGTAAGGCTTCGTGTTGTTGTTGTTGTCTATCATTTTTAACATAGATCGAGTCTAAAACATCTACGATCATAACTGAATTATCAGATGGTCGTGATTTTATGCGAACACATCATCTAAGACAGACTCTATCTTATTTTATCTGCCATTAGAGCTGCTTCAAACCTTTCATGGATATATTTGTTCTAAATTTTATCGTGTAAAGCCACTCATCCATCTAAGCATCTTAATCTCTGCAATCACTTAAGAGTATATGTACATAAAACTTATATGATTTGTGTGTGTGTATGATTAGTGATGCAGTTTATATTGATTAATGCATTAATATTTTATAATATTTTGATTTGTAATAAAATTAGAGAAGATTATTTAATCCATCTTATTTATTTAAATTTGCACGATCCTTCTCATAAAATTCAAGCACTAATATTTTGACTCAAGTGTGTGCTTATGCTATAGCCGTTAGATTAAGATCTAAAGGTTGTAGCCAAATTTGCATTTACTTCAGGAAATTATATTGAATTCAAGTACTAAATGTTATTGCACCCAATTTGCACTATTTTTATATTTCCATGCATTAATTTTTTTATGAATGTCTCTTGATATATATATATATAAATATATATATATATGACCTTGAAAATTCCTCTAGTCGAAGCATGAATCTTGATGTCGAAAGCAAGCTAATCAGAAATTGAAACTGGTCGAGATCAAGCACTTAAAATATCATTAGAAACTTTGAGACATCAGTTAAATTTCTAAAAAGCTCTCAAATATGGAGTGTTTATAGTCAAATCGAGCGTCTCGACGAGCCGGTTCCAACAAGCCAAAGATCTTGCAATTTTGACTTCATTTGAGCATTCAAATACACAAAATACATCATATGATCGAGGGAATCATCATGAGCCGTTCGATTGGAGGAGTGGTTCGGATTTTGCATGTATTTACAGAGAAGCCACTCCTCCAATCTATAAATAGCACCTCATTTCTCATATGAGGGGAGGCCAAGCAAGAGAGAGGAGAGAGCTCTAAAGATCCTCCAAGCACATCGCAACTCGTCCAATCGCCGCGTCACCGCCGTTGATCCTACTGCCGTCAATCTCTCCGATCTTCATCATGATGACTTCTACCGTGATTGTTCCCTTACATTGCCATGATTGTTCCCTCGATGCCAAGAATTGTTCCCCGATTTCTACCGGATTATTCAAGATAGCTTCACCATCATCTCTCGCTACTACTAAGAATCGTTATTTACCGATTCGTTGTCACATAGCTTGTTGTTTCTTTCTCATATACAATTCTGTAATCCCGATATCGGGAAGATCTTGTACTCTAAAACAGATACATAGTGGAAGCTTTTTGCTGGGCTAGGCCCCGTAGTTTTTCCCTCTTTTCGAGGTTTTTCACATAAAAATTCTAGAGATTTATTGTTCACACTTTAAATACCTATGTGTGTGCTGGATTTATCCAACGGTTGCGTAAAACTTTACTCTACCGCGAATCGATTTTCTAGCACGCAATGCTTGCCACTGTGGAATAATCGATTCCCATTATATCATCTTGTATGGCGATCAAGTTCCCTAACAAGATCAAAACCACCATCGAGGTGGAGCATTTCAAGCTTTTAAAGAGCGCAAGCGAACAATGAAGATTCATCAAACTTTGTTCCTTCAAATTTTGTCAGAAACTGGGGGGCAACTCTTAATCTCAGAAGATCGCTCATGTTAAGCATCTAATTGATTACCGTCCCAAGAAACAAGTTAAAGTTGGAAGATATTTCAACATTGAGAAGAGATATAGCTTTGCAAATTATGATTTTCCAATCATACTCATGGAAAAATAAGGCCAAGGTTAAGGAGAAACTTTACAACCACAAATGGATGTTTTAATCCTCTTCCATATAAAGTTAACGCCATCGAGCAAAGACTCGACAAACAACCTAGATGGGTCAAAAGGTCTTTGGTGGACTTCCTACACCTCTTCCATAATGTCATCGAACAAAGACTCGACAAACAATCTAGATGGGTCAAAAGGTCCTTAGTGGACTTCCGACCTCTTCCATACGTTAACGCCATCGGCAAAGACTCGACAAACAACCTAGATGGGTCAAAAGGTCCTGTGGACTTCCTAACCTCTTCACATGTTAACGCCATCGAGCAAAGACTCGACAAACAACCTAGATGGGTCAAAAGGTCCTGTGGACTTCCGACCTCTTCCATACAGGTTAACGTCATCGAGCAAAGACTCTAACAAACAACCTAGTATGGGTCAAAAGGTCCTTAGTGGACTTCCTATGACCTCTTCCATACAGGTTAACGTCATCGAGCAAAGACTCTAACAAACAACCTAGGATGGGTCAAAAGGTCCTGGACTTCTATGACCTCTTCCATCGAGCAAAGACTGACAAACAACCAGGTCCCAGTGACCTCTTCCATACGTGTTAATGTTATCGAAAATACAACCTCTGATAGTCAAAAATCCTCAACATTCGACCTTCCATACGGTCATTATCAGTAACACTCAAATAACCTGATGGGTCAAAAATTCACGATTCACCTCTTCCATATAGGTTAGCCATATCACTCGACAAACAACCTCGAATGGTCAAAATCCTCGATGAATTCAACCTCTTCCATACAAGTTAACACTGTAACACAAACAATCTCTTCCTCAATCGATCTCTTCCATACGTTAGCGCCATTGGTAACACTCAAAACAACCTCGGATGGGTCAAAAATCCTCGGATTAATTCGACCTCTTCTATACAGTGGTAACATTCAACACTACAAACAACTCGAAGGTCAAAATCCTAATTCAACCTCTTCCATAGTTAACGCCATCTGTAACACTCGACAAACAACCTGGATAGTCAAAATCCTCTGATTCAATTCGACCTCTTCCATACGGACAATACTCGATAACTCGATATCACAGATTAATTCAATCTCTTCCACAGTTAACATCATCGTTAACATCATCAGCAAACACTCGAAACAACCTGGATATGTCAAAATCCTCATCGCCGCCGGTTACCGCCGCCATATCGCTACAATTTTCGCCTCACTCCATCGCCGCCGCCGGCCATCTACCAACTATCGACGCTGGCCGCACCGCCGACTACGCCGCCACCGCTGGTTGACCACCTCATCGGCCGCTAACCATCAGAATGGCTACCTGGCCACTACTGCCGGCCACCGCTGCCGAATTATCGCTGATCACCGGCTATCATCATTACCGTTATCTCGCTGTACTAATCGCTTTATCGACTATTGTTTTGCTTTTGGACCACTTATCGGTTATCAAACTGCTGCCGGCTTCGCTCACGCGCATAATTTTCGCCGGTTATCATTGCGCTTTATCTCGCTGATTACTGACGATAGCGCATTGGACTACTGTCTATTGCGACCACTTATCGACGGCATCCACATCAGTTGTCATTGCTGAATTGCTGCTGGCTATCTGCTGCACCATCGCCGGTAATCTGGCTACCACTATGAGCTGGTTATCCAATTTACTAACTTGCCATCCGAAATGCTGCGCATCACGCCGGCTTTAATTGCCGCTCACCGCTGCCGCTGACTATCGACACTTGATTACCTACTGCTGCCACGATTGCCACACCATTGCGGCCGCTAACCATTGTCCGGCCACCGCCACCGACTACCGCTGCTCATCGCTGCCACCATTGCTGATAATCTTCGCGGTCACCACCATCGCCGCTGATCATCTCGCCAGTATCGCTGACCGCATCATCCGGTATCGCCAACCCGCTCTCCGGTTATCATTGACGAGTACAGCTTGACGCTTCTTTCGAGGGAAAATCAGACACGACTGTGTACCGGCCTTGATCGCCTGACCGGACGGTCCGACGAGTATAATTAACGCCTCTTTCGAGGGAAAACTATAGACACGATGTATGTACTGCGGGCCTTGATCTCCTCCAAACCCGGACGGTCCGACGAAGCCGGTTGACGTCTCTTTCGAGGGAAAATCGGAACAACGACGTAAGTACCGCGGGCCTTGATCGCCTCCAAACCCGGACGGTCCGACGAGACCGATTGACGCCTCTTTCGAGGGAAAACCAGAACAATGATGTAAGTACCGTGAGCCTTGATCGCCTCCAAACCCGGACGGTCCGACGAGGCCGGCGGTCTTTCAAGGAAAACCGAACAACGGCAAGTACCGCGGGCCTTGACCGCCTCCAAACGACCTTCTCAAGAAGAAGAGCCTTCTCCCTGGGGTTTTATAGACCTCTAGGGGCAAAAGGGTAAAAATCATCAAAACCGCCAAAATCAAAAACCAAACCGCTCAAAATATGCTATACGCTTTGGGCCAGCAGGTCTGAGATCGTGACATAACGGCCGCTCTCGCTCCACGCCCATTGCTCGGCCGCTTCCCCCTGCGATCTGAGCTTCCAAAGCCGCTGACAGAACCATGCTACAAGAGAGACGCCTTTCACTTCGCCTCCCATGGACACTGCCCGGGTCTATTGAAGTGTCTTCCAGACTAAGGCTTTGAGACACTCCGATTCTACCCGCTGATCGCTTTGGTGGACCCATTCAAAGATTCAGAACGCGCCGCTCACTTTTACAACCCGTTTCCTATTCGACCTAAGAAGACCTTTCTTCATTATAAAAGACACCACTACAATTTCTACTGCTCATGTAATCCAACAACCTGGCAAACGCCTCAGAATGTCTACATGGGTCCATAACCTCAAAATTTCACACATATTTGGGTCGTGCATCTCTGTAGTCATAATCAGGCTTACATGAAGATCTGTTCTCAAAATATGGTTAATGGACCTCAGATTGTTAAAGAATTTACTATTTTGAAGATACATATATATTTTTGATGATTGAGATAATATCATCCAAAAATGGGGAACCGATATGACCAAAATTTCTCTACAAGAATCTTGATGAAAGCAAGCTAATCGAAATTGAAACCGGTCGAGATCAAGCACTTAAAATATCATTGGAAACTTTGAGACATCGCTTAAATTCTTAAAAGCTCTCAAATATGGAGTGTTTATAGTCAAATCGAAGGCCTCGACGAGTTCCAACAAGCCAAAGATCTTACAATTCCAACTTCATTTGAGCATTCAATTACACAAAATACATCATATGATCGAGGGAATCATCATGAGCCATTCGATTGGAGTAGTGGTTCGGATTTTGCATGTATTTACGGAGACACCACTCCTCCAATATATAAATAGCCCCTCATTCCTCATATGAGGGGAGGCTAAGCAAGAGAGAGGGGAGAGCTCTAAAGATCCTCCAAGCACAATTGTGCCGCCACTCGACGGTCGTCAACCACCGCCACCATCACCGGCTGATCTGCCGCCGCCAATCTCGCCGATCTTCATCATGATGACTTCTACCGTGATTGTTCCTCGCCGATGATTCCCGATGCCAAGAATTATTCCCCTCATTTCTACCTGATTGCTCATAGTTCACCATCATCTCCTACTACAAGAATATGACGATTCGTTGTCACATATTGTTCCTTTCTCATACAATCGTAATCCCAGATTGGAAGATCTTGTACTCAAAGCATATATAGTGGAAGCTTTTGTCAAGCCAGTGGTTTTTCCCTCTTTCGGTTTTCCACGTAAAATTGAGATTTATTATTCACACTTTAAATACTGTGTTTTGATTTATCCAACTCGCTAAAACTTTTTTCTAGAAGATTTTCTAGTAAAACAATATATATATATATATATAATAATAATAATAATAATAATAATAATAAAAATAATAATAAAATAGTCAGAGGGGGTTTTACACACATTTCACAAATTTTTTATATATCTACACATCAAACAACTAAATTTTAAAATTACATTAAAAATATCACTATTTATAATTTTTTTAAAGTATTGCATGCTAGAAAACTAGTCGAGATAGAATAAAATTTTACGCCTTAGCCTTATTGAGAAATTCACTACACACACAAATATTTGAAGAGAGAATAAAAAACTCTATAATTTTTATGTGAAAAAACCTCAAAAAGAGGGAAAAAATCATGAGGTCTAGTCTAAAAAATATTCTATTATATATCTACTTTTGAGTACAAAGTTTAAGATTTTCTGGTAACAGGATTACAAAGTTGTATGTGAGAAAGCATGACAATAGGAATCTTAGAATTAGGTAACAACTGCTATGTATCGTTGATTATTGAATAGGCGACATTGGTGGCGGTGAAGCGAGTAAGGATGATCCGACCGCCGATGATGGTAGTGGTGGTGAGTGATGGTACCGTAACAACAATAACAATGATGGCGGCGGTGGTTGGTGATGCGATCGACGACGGGTCGGCAGTGGCGGATCGCGATGGGAGGTGGTGACCAATGCGGGCGGTCGCCGACGGATGATGACCACGCGATCGAAGTGGCGACACGACGCGGTCGACGACGCGACCACGGTGGTCGCAAGGTGGACCGGCGATAGTGGTCTGAGGGCCGACGATGATGATGACCAGGGTGACCATACGGGCAGTACGGGACCGATGGCGATGATGGTATGGATTGCGGGTGGATCTAGAAATTTTTTCGATACAATAAAATAATAAATAATTTACTTTTATATAAAATTAAAAATCAAAGCATCTCATATAAAAAAATAAAGAAATCAAACCTTGCAATAACATAAATTTTTTTTACATTACATACCATTTATAACTTCTCCTCCGAAGTCTTCATATTTTGAAAGCATTGTAATCAATTCCTTATCAACACTCTTAAATACATCTTTTCCAATATATGTAATAAGACAATCATTCATCCAAGAATCTCATTCTATCGAAATGATTTTTTACGATCTTCATCAGACAATGCTCTTTCAATTGTCAGATTGACAATATCAAAGCAAGCTTTATTAGCAAATATACAAGAGGATAAATATCATTTTTCTTTATCTCTACTAACTTTTGTGCAAGTTCTCTAATTCTTTTCAACTTCAAAAATGAATTATTGGATTTCATGTCAATAATATAATTCTCAAGTTGACTATCTAAAATAATAATATCAAAGCCTGAGAAGTCTGTGGGATAAAACTTTGCCAAACATATCAATTTTTTTTTATCAAAAGCTGAGAAAGAATCACATGGATTCAAGTATGCCACATATAAAAGTAATTCAGTATTGGCCTCATCAAATCTTTTGTTAAGCTCTTGAAGTTCCATATAAATAACAGAATAAAATAACTCAACTTGATAATAGTGTAAATTTGTGATTCCTTGAGCATATCTTCTTGATCTTCCACGCATAATAAATCTTTCACTCATATTTGGCACAATTATATCATTTTTCTCACAAAATGCATGAACTTCTTCAAATAAAATGTTCCAACCATCATCTCTCATATTTTATAGTCTTTGTTTTGACACCTTAACCAAAGTCATGACATTTATAATATCTTGATCTTTTTTTTGTAAAACTTGAGATAACTCAATTGTGATTAATATGGATTTCATCAAGTGCAGATTGAAAACAAACTCAAAATATTGAATTGAATCATTTGTTTCACCTCTTTGTTCATTGTTTAAACCATCTTCTACAATTATATCAAGAACATCTATAATAGATCCAAATAAAATAAGTATATTTATCAATGTAGCATAATGTGATCCCCAACGCGTATCTCCAACTCGTTGAAGAGTTATTTCTTGATTTAAACCTCTGCCATCTTGTAGTTCTCCACTCCTTATTTGCTCAACAACTTTGTTTAATAATCTTTCAAATAAAACTTCTCTCCTTTTGCAAGAACTTCCAACAATATTTATCAAATTAGATACATTATTAAAAAAATGTAGCAATCAATATGATTCTATAGCACAAGTAAGAATCAGAATCAATGAAAGGAATGTAATAAGTCAATTATTTTCTTTCAAGATTAAAACTTTTAATCCATGAAACTCACCACGCATGTTGCCGCCCCATCATAACCTTGACCAATGATTCGAGATATACTCAATTCATGCTTTGAGAAAAGTGTCTCAATAAAGACATTTAAGTTGGAGCTTTGTTTCATGTACAACACTAAGGAAACGCTTCAACAATGCAACCTCTTATCAACATAATGAATCGCATAATAGCCACTTGTTCTTTCATTGATACATCGCGAGATTCATCTAAAAGAACGCAAATAACTCATTACCCAAATCATTGATAATAAGATTTGAAGTCTCACAAGAAATGCATGTAATATCCTTCAATTTCAGCTTTTATTATTTCTTGGAGCATTTTCAAGGACAACCTTATTTATACTTTCATTATGCTCAGCCAAAAAGTGCAGCAGTTAACTTATTATCAAAACTATCACCACTTGCTTGTTCACCAATATCAGGTCTATAAAGATAACAAAATAAATAATATGCTGCATCTTTTGCAATCGTACTCTAACAAACCTTTATATTCATCAAACCATTTTGGATTAAACCCGGTAATTTATTTCATTTGTGTTTGAGGAAATTCATGATCACGAGGTTGACATGACCCTTTTTGAAGATATGCTCTTCTAACTCTATCACAGTCATTGGGATGATACTTTGAAATTTTTTTTTCTTAATCCAGGATCTGCTATAATATCTTCTAAGTTGAATTTTGTGTGCACTTGTTTAGATTTTGTATTACTACTTTCACCAATAATAAGATGTGAATAACTGGACTCATCTTGTTCAATCTTTCTTTTAAAATATCGCTCCACATCTAATTAAAAGAAGATTAAAATCTATGTAAAGTCTTAAAGATTAATATGCATAAAAAATGAGAAAACATGCTTTTGAACATATTTCAAAACAAAATAAAGGCACACTTTCGCCTTTTCTAAAAAAAAATACTCAAAATAAAGGCACATACCTGTCTAAAAAAATAAATCAATAATATTTTTTAGTAAAGACACACCGTTGGCCTTTATTAAGAAATAATAAATCAATAAATTTTCAAAAAAGACACTTTCGGCCTTTATTAAATAAAAAATATTCACATGTCTTAATTAATTATGAAGACCGTTCCACAGAGAAATATTTCTGAATGTTCTGTTCTTCTAAAATCATAAAATATAAAGCATATAAGTAATGATTAAATATACAAAAAAATAAATATTAGTATCTATGCAAGGTTTGTGTATAATTTGTCCTTAAGACTCAACTTTCCAAAAAAAATATCAGTTCGATGTCAGATTCTCTAATCACTTTGCCACACAAGTAACAGGATGTGGGAATATAAAATGATGTAATAGGGTTTTGAGTGCTTAACTATTAGTACCCATAAACTAATTGCATATATTTTAATCGCCTTTTAAAAATAATAATTATCCAATTAAAAATCCACCATTGTACACTTGCGTAAGTTGAAAAAAAATAATGAATGACAGTTAATATTTTCATAAACATAACACAAAATAAAGCTTAAGTTGATTCATCTAAATAGAAATTTAACTTTAATTTTCTATATGCAATTCTTTGATAAACTAAATATTAACACACAAATCAGAACATGAACAAATCAACTCAAACTCTCAATCCTAAAAGCAATATTTCTCAGCTATATACAAGAAAGATTAAGCACAAAAAACATCAGCATCATTATCCACCACTTAGAGTAATAGAAATGCAAAAAAAAAAAAAAAAGAATAAAAGAAAGAAAGAAAGAAAGAAAGAAACGGCTTTCCTTCATTTGCATATCTATACAATATTAGCCTGCAAAAAATTAGTGTTCCAGTGAAATAAAAATCTCGTGGCTCTCTCTATGGTTTTTTTTAAATGCATCAATATCCATATACAGTCCTTTGCTCGAACTTATTTCAGTGTAAAAAAAAAAGATTTTGGATACAATAAAAGAAATGGAAAGAGAGGACTATTAAAATTAATCAAGAAATAATCAAAATAGGATCTTCAAAACAGGGTGTTTACCAAAAATCGTGGGGAGGAAGAAAATGAAAACAATATATATCAAAATTTGAAATGAAAACAAGAAGAAAAAAAAAAGAAAACAGAGGAGCACAAGGAACCATTATAACTCATCAAATGTAACCCTTAGATACAAAAGCAACGGTGACTATCGGCAAATTTAAGTAAAAAGGTGGAGAGAAGGGTACAAAGACCGACAATGGTGTAGCAATCTTCCTCTCAAACTCCTTCACGAATCACGCCTTACGAGTCACGGATTGGAGAAGCGAATGTAAAATAAAAAAAGAAGAAAACACAGAGAACGAATGGGCAAAGGATCTGAGGGAGGAGGAAAGATCCACGCACGGACGAGTTTGGAAATAGGGGTTCCTAATGGCTGATGTGTGTGTGGTGGGCGGGGGGGGCACGCCCCGTGTGCGCTTTCTACCTGTGGTGGCAAGAACCGTCGATTAGACATGATTATATTTGGAGGTTCTTCAAGACTCAAAGCTCTCTCTTCTTTTTAGCTTGGGCTCCCCTCATGTGAAGAATGAGGGCTATTTATAGATTATGAGAGTGACACCTCTGTAAATACAGACAAAATTTAAACTACTCCATCGGACGGCTCAAAATGATTCATTCAATTATTTGATCTATTTTAAATATTTGAATACTCAAATGAAGTCAGAATTATGAAATCTTAGGCTTGTTAGATCCGGCTCGTCAAGACGAACACTCAGGAGCTATTTAGGGATTCGACTGATATCCCAAAGTTTTTAATGATATTTTATGTGTTTGATCTCGGCTAGTCTTGACTCAAGATCAAATTACTTTTGATGTCAAGATTCGTGTTTCAACTAGTAGAATTTTTAGTGACATATCAAAAAGTAAAATATATATTTTTATATTCATAAAGTGCCTTGTATATAAATATGAAAATTTGAGTATTAGATATATGAGCACAAAAGAATTGTGTGGTATTTATGTAATATTTTTTCCTTATTTTAGAAAAATTGAAAAGCATTAGATAACATTTTTTTATGTAAATATGAGAGTATTCAAGGTTTTTTAAAAAAACAGTTTGTAAACAACATTTGTAGCTGCATAAAAGATTCGGGGATGTAGCTCAAATGGTAGAGCGCTCGCTTTGCATGCGAGAGGTACAGGGTTCGATCCCCTGCATCTCCACTTACATAAACATATATTTTCATATATTATTGAAGGGTTATTAATGATATTTCTATCTCTATTTAAATATGATTTTTCCTTTTTAAATAATTTAAATATAAATAAATCTATATGTCATAAAATCTTTATATATTTAATATTCCATCAAAATATTATTATTTAAAATTAATTTATTTTTATGTATAGATAAAATGTGAGAAATATAAATATTACATTTTAAGTATATATAAGTGGTATGATATATTTGTAATTTTTAAAATGTATGTAAATTCTCTTTTATTTAAATAATACTATATAAAATTAAAGGTGGATTACATACATAATACTCAAAATTATATTATTTATTTATTTAACATTTAAAACTTAAATGCTCCACAAAGCGGCACTCTCCGTTAATACCGTCTCTCAGCGATTAGGTGATCCACAGCAGCTCCAAGAAGATGAACTGAGCATCAACAATCAGATAATCCACAGCGGCCCCAACAAGTTGTATCTCTCTCCCTATTGATGTGATGGTTAGTATATATTAAAATGCTCATTAAATAATCATTCATTTCAATTACATAAATAGCCTAATTGAGTTCTCAAAGCATACAATTTGGGACCCACATAATTCTAATTAGCATCTTGTTTTCTTCAAAAAACAAAATATTAAACTCCTAAATGATTAAAATAAATTTTCTTTGGTACATTGATTCTTCCTTCCTTGCTTTCAAAATCAAATTAGTTAGCTCCACATGGAAGTATCTATATCATATCATTATTTAAAATATTTATTAAAATTAAAATATTAACCCTAAATTTAAATAATAATTATTTTTTGGTCAAGATGAATAGCTATTAAATACTTATATTATGAGGCCCACATGAATTGTAGACTTTCCATACATTGCAAGGGCCATTTAGTACAACAATTATTTCATCTAAAACCATTTTATAGCTTTTGGAGAACTAACTTGGAAGGTATCAATATCTTGTTCAATTAAAATATGGAGTTTGATAATTAATTAATTAATTAATTATTTTAATAATATGGTTGTAATTCAACTTGGTGATGAGTTTATGGAAGTATCTAACCTAAATTTTTATAAGAATATATTATGAGGGTACATAATGAATATTATTATTCTATTAATCATGTTAAATGATTTTATATAGTTATAAGCTTATCAATATAGGGAGATTGATTCTCTATATCATTATTTTACATGATTATTATATTTTATTTTTTTTAGAAAAAATTTGAGTGGTAAAGTATAAAGTTATTATCATTTAATTATATAGTTATAAGCTGGCTACTGATATCATCATTTAATTTCATTCAATGAATGTGATGGCTTAGGATTTATTTTCATGTTGGGTGGGCAAAAATATTTCTTAAAAATGTTAAGTTATTGACTCTTTTGATCATTAGCTTAAACTTTTGTGTTAAAAATTATATTTACCATTAGAATACAGGGTTAATTTTGACCTCTTTTCGAATAATAACTCTCTAACAAGTGGATTTAGAGTTAAAAGTTTGGTTATAATTGATTGATTTATGCATTTTATGGCTCCTAATGATCTCAGTACCTTCTATGATAGTTGAGTAAAGTTCATAATTAGATAATTATAATGATAATATTTACACATGGCATTAGTGTATGATGCATAAGAGAGAGAGAGAGAGAGAGAGAGAGAGATTGTTAAGTCTACATTAGATAGCTTAAAAAAATATTATTATATAAAAATAGGTTTTTGAATATCCCTAACATGAATAATATTGCTCATGACTCAATCATTAATCATAATTGAATGCTTAATCATTTATTAATAAGTACACAATTCATGATGAACAACACAAATTACAACCATTATCATTCTATCTACTTGGAAAATCCTTTATAATTGCTTTGAATAGATCCTTAGCTATGACTTGGCTTCATTAAATTATTATTATTATTTATTATTGTAATTAATGAGTGGTTGGCATTCAGGCTTTAACAGTTGTGATTCTCTTTCATCTTATTGTTCTGAGGTAAAAAAAAAACCAAAAATTCATTTGAATTATTGAGACATAAATTTAATGTCTGAGATTATGATGTTAAGTTGCTGGTTCCTCGAAAGAGAAAAATTATTATTATGTTCATTTTATTAATGATTCATGGTAATTAGTCTACTTTCATCTGTGTGTGTGTGTATATATATATATATATATATATATATATATAGGCGCAAACGAGCGAAGGGCAAGTTTTCGAACTAGTTCAAGCTAGTTTATCATTATTGAGCTCGAGCTTGATTCTAGTTTTTAGGGTGGTGTTCAAGCTCGAATTCGTTTAAAAAAATCTTATTCGAGCTCAGTTCAGATTAGGCTTATCGAGCTTTTTAAAAAGCAGCTCGTTTAATAAAATAAATGAGCCTTAATCAAGCTCGTTCGCAAGTAGCATATTTAGAAATATAAATGATACTGTTCATGAACATAAATGAATTGAGCATCAACTTGTTCATTTTATTAATGAATTCATGTTAATTAGTCTTGTTGCGTGCTAGAAAACTAGTTGCGGTAGAGTAAAAGTTTTCGCCTTAGCTTCGTTGTGAAATCCAGCACACACACAAGTATTTAAAGAGTGAACAAGAAAACTCTAGAATTTTGACGTGAAAAATCTCGAAAAGAGGAAAAAACCACTCGGCCTAGCCCAGTAAAAAGCTTTCACTATGTATCTGTTTCAGAGTACAAGATCTTCCCATAACGGATTACATTGTATATGAAAAAAAGAACAACGATGTGACAACGATCGTTGTAAATGCTAGTAGAGAGATGATGGTGAATTGTGCGGAGCAATCACCAGTGAAAATACGGGGAACAATTATTGGTGGAAATACAGGGAACAGTCACTGGTAGAAGTCATCATGATGGAGACCGATAGAGATTGACGACGACAAAGATCACGCGGCCGACGGCGCGCCGTGGCTCATGGCCGCCGAGTGAGATCGATGCTTGGAGGATCTTTAGAGCTCTCTCCTCTCTCTTGCTTCCTTGGCCTCTCTTCATATGAGGAATGATGGGCTATTTATAGATTAGAGGAGTGCGTCTCTGTAAATACATGCAAAATCCGAACCACTCCTCTCTATCGGACGACCATGATGATTCCCTTGATCATATAATATATTTTGTGTATTTGAATGCTCAAATGATGTCAGAATTATGATATCTTGAGCTTATTAGAGGCCAAGACGCCGATTTGACTATAAACACTCAATGTTTAAGAGTCGATTGATAATAAACGCTGATCTCGCTTAGTCTTGATTCACCATCGATTGCTTTCTACGCCAAGATTCGGCTTGGTAGTGGAATTTTCAGTGTCATATCAGTTACTCCCCTATTTTTGGATGATATTATCTCAATCATCAAAAATTATATGTGCCAAGCATTTCAAAATAGTAAATTCTTCAACGAAATCTGCGGGTCCATCAACCATACATTTTGAGAGAAGTGATCTTTATGTAAGCACAATATTTTGACTACAGAAGTAGATGCACAGCCATAAATATATGTAGGTATGTGCGAGTGTGAAATTTTGAGGTTACGGACCCATCCGGGTCTCTACGCCTCTCGTATATAGCTCAGCTGAATGACCATGATGGCATGGCGCCAGCCAATGCTGGCTCTGCATGCGCCCATGGCTACTGGTGGCGGTGTAGAAGGGCCGGCGAAACCACGCGGGTCGCTGCGGTCGGACGTGGCTGCTGCCAGCGGTGCGGTTATGGCTTATGCGTACATTACGGGTATACGCGGCACATGGCCTGTATGCGCGGCCACGCAGGCATGGGCGTGCCAAATGGCGGTTTTGTTTGACAGTTTTTGACGATTTTGAGCGATTTTTGACGATTTTTTACTCTTTTCCTCCTACAAAAAATTTATAAAACCCCTTAGGGCCAAGAGAGATGACACACTTCTTCATTGCTCTAATATTTCTCTTCTTCTTGAGTGAGAGTTGTTCGGAGTCGATCAAGGCCCACGGTACTTACGTCGTTGTTCTAGTTTTCCCTCGAAGAGCGTCAACGCCGTCTCGTCCGGGTGGAGGCGATCAAGGCGCATGCGTACACGCGTTGTTGTCCGATTTTCCTCGAAGAGGCCAACCTCGACGTGTCCGGGTTTGAGGCGATCAAGGCCCGCAGTAATTACGTCGTTGTTTCGATTTTCCCTCGAAAGAGGCATCAACCGCCTCGCCGACGGCCGTCCGGTTTGAGCGATTAACTCGCACTTACGTCGGTTTACAATTTTCCTCGAAGAGGCGCAATCAGACCGGACCGGTCGGAGGGAGAGGCGATAACCGAGATCGCGATGACGGCGATGTTCGACGCGGTGGCCGACGACGCGGTATGGACTGCGATAAGGATCGGCAGACAACCAACCGACGATAATGGTGATGGCCGGCGATGGCGACATGACCGCGTGATCGTAATGGCTAAGTGACCGGCATGCTGGTGCCAGGGGTCGGCAGAACCGCACGGCGGCTGCGGCGACCGGCGTCAGCGGCGGATGATCGACACAGTATGGTGATCGGCAAAATTGCCGGTGATATGCTGGTAGCGACGGCAGTGGTAGGCCGACGGAGGTCGAACGAAGGGCGACTGAATCGACGGCATCTAGTCGGCGGGGGATGACCGCGGCGATGGTGGTGACCAATGGCGAGCCGGCGGTCGGGCATGACCGCAGCGGGTCTACCAACGGGTGGTAGTAGAACCGGCGACAGAATGACGCATGGTATAAGCGCGTCGGTTCACGGGATGACAACGATGGTGATGACCGCGATGGTCAGAGGACCGTCCGTAGTCAGCGTGACCGGATAGGCCGATGGGGGTGGTCGGCAGTGGCAACTGGTGACGGTAGTCAATGGTGGCGACTGACGTTGGTAGTTGGCGGGGATGACCGGCGACGATGGTGGTGACCGGCGAAAATTGCCGGTGATGGTCGGTGGCGGTGACCGCGATCGCGAATATCGATCGGACCGACAGCTGGGGCCGACGGGGTGGTGGGTAGAACCGGCGATAATGGCTAATCGCACGGTAGTTGGCGGGGATGACCGGCGACGATTGCGGTGACCGGCGACGATGAGGATTTTTGACATATCCGAGGCTGTTTGTGAGAGTGTGACTCGATGGCATTAACCTGTATGGTAGAGGTTGAATTGAATCTGCTGAGGATTTTTGACCTATCCGAGGTTGTTTGTCAGAGTATTACCCGATGACGTTAACCTATGTGAAAGAGGTTGAATTGAATCCGCTGAGGATTTTTGACCTATCCGAGGTTGTTGTCGGGTGTTGGACGCGTTAACTTGTATGGAAGAGGTCGAATTGAATTCACCGAGATTTTGACCCATCCGGTTGTTTGTCGAAGTGTTACCCATGACGCTAATGTATGGAAGAGGTCGGAAGTCCACCAAGGACCTTTGACCTATCTAGGTTGTTTATGAGAGTGTTAGATGACGTTAACTGTATGGAAGAGGTCAATTAAATGGCCGAGATTTTAACCCATCCGGTTGTTGTCGTGTTACAGATGACATTAACCCGGTGGAAGAGGCCGAAGTCCACCAAGGACCTTTTGACCTATCTAGGTTGTTTGTTAGAGTCTTTGCTCGATGACGCGTTAACTATGTGGAAGAGGTTGAATTGAATCCAAAGAATTTTGACCTATCCAGTTTGTTTGTCGGTGTTACATGGCGTTAACGTGTGGAAGAGGTTGAATTGAATCCGAGGATTTTAATCCATCCGAGGTTGTTTGTCGAGTGTTGCCGAGACAACCGTGGAAGAGGCCGGGAAGTCCACGAGAACCTTTGACCTGTTTGTCAGAGTCTTTGCTCAATGACGTTAACTGGAAGAGGTCGTAGGAAGTCCACCAAGGACCTTTTGACCCATCCTAGGTTGTTTGTCAGAGTCTTTGCTCGATGACGTTAACCTGTATGGAAGAGGTCGTAGGAAGTCCACCAAGGACCTTTTGACCTATCTTAGGTTGTTTGTCAGAGTCTTTGCTCGATGACATTAACTTGTATAGAAGAGGTCGATTAAAACATCTGTTTGTGATTGTAGCCAAAGTTGCTCCTTAACTTTGGCCTTTTCAGAGTATCGACTTGCTTCTAACCGAATCAATTAGATATCCAGAATAACGATTTGGATAATCTTTTGAGATTAAGATTTGCCCCCCAGTTTCTGACAAAATTTGAATGAACGAAGTTTGATGAATCTTCATTCTTCGCGCAATCCTTAAAAGCTTGAAATGCTACATCTCAATGGTGGTTTGATCTTGTTGGGAAACTTGGTCGCCATACAAGATGATATAATGGTGACTTGCCAAAGCTATGCGTTAGAAAATAAGTCGGTAGAGAGTAAAAGTTTTAGCTTTAGCTTCAGAAATCCAAAGACACACAGGTATTTAAAGAGTGAATAAGAAAACTCTAGAATTTTTATGTGGAAAACCTCGAAAAGAGGGAAAAATCACGGGGCCTAACCCAGTAAAAAGCTTCCACTATGTATCTGTTTCAGAGTACAAGATCTTCCCGATACCGGGATTACGTAATATATGAGAAAGGAACAATATGTGACAACGATTAGTTATATAGTAGTAGATGATGGTGTGAATCGGCGAGCAATTACTGGAAATGCGGAGAACAATTACTGGTAGAAATGCAGGAACAATCCCTGGTAGAATTCATCATGATGGAGACCACGATATTGACGAGGATCCGACGGGCGGCGCGGTTACGTCAGTGGCATGATTGTGCTTGGAGGATCTTTAGAGCTCTCTCCTCTCTCTCTGCTTGGCCTCTCTCTTCATATGAGGAATGAGGGGTTATAGATTGAAGGAGTGGCGTCTGTAAATACATGCAAAATCCGAACCACTCCTCTCCATCGGACGACTCATGATGATTCCTTTGATCATATGATGTATTTTGTGTATTTAAATGCTCAAATGATGTCGGAATTATGATATATTGGGCTTATTAGATTCGGCTCGTCAAGACGCTCGATTTGATTATAAACACTCAATGTTTAAGAGTCGATTGATAATAAACGCTTGATCTCGGTTAGTCTTGATTCACGATCAGATTGCTTTTTACGTCAAGATTCGTGCTTCGACTAGTGAAATTTTCAGGGTCATATCAAGTCTACTTTCATCTCTCTCTCTCTCTCTCTCTCTCTCTCTCTCTCTCTCTATATATATATATATATATATATATATATATATATATATATATAGTCGCAAACGAGGAGCGAGCTAAGCTCTGAGCTTGTTCGAGTTCAAGCTGGTTTATCATTATTGAGCTCGAGCTCGATTCTAGTTTTTAGGGTGGTGTTCAAGCTCAAACTCGTTTAAAAAAATCTTATTCGAGCTCAGTTCAGATTAGGCTTATCGAGCTTTTTAACAAGCAGCTCGTTTAATAAAATAAATGAGCCTTAATCGAGCTCGTTCTCAAGTAGCATATTTAGAAATATAAATGATACTGTTCATGAACATAAATGAATTGAGCATCAACTTGTTCAGGCTTGTTCATTTAACAATCTGAGTATTTACAAAATTGTTCAAGCTTGTTCGATTAGTTAAATGAACGAACATGAACGAGCTCTAATCGAGTCGAATCATGAGTAGCTTGTTGAACACTCTCATTTGCAACCATATATATATATATATATATATATATATATATATATATATATATAAACTTTAATTTTGAAATCTAATACACTATAATGTTGTTTTATAAAAGATATAATTAAATATATTAAAATATATCACAACCTTATAATTCTCCCAAAAATAAATAAATAAATAATATTATGGTGCCCAAAATAATACTTTCCCTCCATAAAAAAATGGCCATTAAATATATAATATGTGATAAAAATATATTTATTTTTCAATTATAATCTTTTTTTAAAGTTCTAAATTGTGCAAATAAATCACAATATTTTCAAAAAAAAAAAAAGTCAATCATATGTAATAATTCATTATGTGAACCTCAATAGTGTCAAGTACACATCACACATCAATTATGATTTATGCATAAAATATGTAAAGGGTGGCTTCATATTATATTAGCCAAATAAGAATTATATATTATTTATTGAATAATATTTTTTTAAAGATTAAGTAATTAGCCACTGTAAGAATAAAATGACTTGTTTAAAAAACCTATATAACCATTAGTATATTAATAAATATATTTCACTAGTTATATACTTCCATTAAACTGTACTAAAATAATAAAAGCATGCATAGAAAGTAGAGATATATGTATATTTGTATAGTATGTAGAAGAATTACATAATACAGCTTCATTGGGAATGTTTTTTTTTTATACCTTGTCAGTTAGATTAGATATACAAATAATATTTATATTTATTTTCAACTTAAGATATTAGGATTATATATATATATATATATATATATTGAAATTTTTTATTAATATATTTGATGCAAAATTAAGTTTAATATTCTCAAGTATTTTAATGAGGTTAATGTCAGCAACTCGATCATAATTGACTCATGAGCTTACTCAATCTTATTCGGTTGCGGTATAAATCATCCGCTCTCGCTCGAATTTTATTGAGTAATAATAGTAGGAGTCTGTTTGAGATAATTGTAATTGTATGGAAAAATAGTGGTGGATATGCTACAGAAAAAGCTGTTATTTGGATCGAATAAGCTACTGTAGTTTTCTGACCGTTGTCGCAAATAGTCAAGTTAGATTAAAACAATATAACTTTCCCAATGTAGATTCCACAAAATGCAATCAAAACACAGAGCTCAAAACGGCACTGCGGTGCCGTGCAGACCGCACCGCACCGCCACCACCGCCCCAAATAGAGACTAAGTTTTACGAGCGCTACAAATTTTATATTTTGATAGATCTAATCTAATAGCTCATATTTGATAAGTTCAAATTAAATGTAAGTCAAAATAAGATCACTTAAATACAACCAATCAAATTTATTTTCGACTAAAAAAATATAACTCATAAATAAGAGCCAACCAATCAATTAATATTTTTGCCCTAATATAATTTATTTAACTATTCATTAATGAACTAATTAAACTCAATCTTCTCAACCATCTTAATAAATTTGTACATAGAACATGAAATTTATTTCATTGTACACCTTCTTAACTTCACAAACAAAAAAAAACAAAAAAAAAAAACACTAAAATTTCAGTAATTTGTTATCTACCTCAATCCAAGTGATAAACTAATATAATGACAAAACTTAATTAATTAATTAATATAATAAGTACAGTGAGAGCTTCCAAGAACCCTATCAAAAACCCCCCTTAATTAATGCTTTTATCAGATGAGAATTAAAGCCATGTGATTGAAGCTGAAAATAATATATAAATAAATAAATAAAAGAACTGAGATTAGGAATCTCAAGACGTGGGAATGCGAGAGAACCGGCGATCCTTTTGCAACCTTAAGTGAACTCTTCTCCTCATTTAATCCTCTCATTAATTTCTATCCTTACCCTATTTTTAGTTCATTAATTAATGACAGCTTATTTCTCTTCTTCTTCATTTATATTATATGGACTTTGGGTACCATTTGATTTTATTTATTTATTTTTATTTATGAGAACAATAATTAATATTATTCATTTTGTGAACACTAAAACATATCAATGATTTTATTAAAATTTATATATATTTTAATATTTAGATGTTTTTGATCTGCACTACACATCTTAATATTATATTCTCTTATATCTCCTCACTTATAAAGTTACAACCTTGACATGCAAGAAACACAGCATTTGCTTCTATTCTACTTCTCTTCTCCTCCATTCTTCTTCTTCTCTTAACTTATGGCGCTTGCTAAGGAGAGAGCAATATATAGTTCACAGTCTAGTTTTATTCAAGGGATTGATCCTTCTTCGCTCTCTCACTTGTGCTTCAGAGATCATCAGGGTTTTCTTCACGATGAAATATATTCTAATTCGAACGCTTTTGTGTTTGAGGCGTCGAGTTTCCCTCTGCAAGAAGCTCATCCTCTCATCAACTTTAAAGCGAGCGTTGATCATCAGTTGAGGCCGTATTCTGCTTCGACGGTTCTGAGCTTCGAGCGGAGTCTCGATTATGGAGAGAATTCTGTGAGCTGTTGGATCGATGCAATGGACGATGAGAACGATGTGATTAGTCATCTTAGCTCTAGGGGTTGTGAGATAAATCGTTTCAAGAATGAAGAAGAGAGAGTTGGGAAGGAGAGAGGATTGAACAAGAGGGCATTAATGGTGAATTTCTTGAATTTTATGCATTTATCCTGCGATTTTTAATAAATTATGCTGAATTTTGCAATTTATTATGGGTTTTTTTTGTTTGTTGAAGGAATGTGATATGGAAGCTTTAAAAAAGCATTGTGGTAACACTAAGAGGCAAGTCAAGTGTAAGATAAGTTCATCAAAGGATACACAAAGCATTGCAGCAAAGGTTTGTTGCGTGATTTTGAGGATTTGTTTGTTTGGAATTCTCATTTTTGTATAAATATTGAAATTATAGACAAAAGAAAATGATAGATTTGCTAAAAGATGATTTGTGTGTTGCAGAATCGCAGAGAGAGGATAAGTGAAAGGCTTAAAATTCTACAAGCTCTTATCCCAAATGGCACAAAGGTCAGCCTTTTATTATTTATTTGTAATTTTAAAATTTTTGAATGGTTTATTTGATTAATATGTCTCTTATGCTAATTAGGTTCTTTTTTAATTTCAGGTTGATTTGGTTACAATGCTGGAGAAAGCAATAAGCTATGTGAAATTCCTCCAACTTCAAGTAAAGGTAATGACCAAATTTTTAAATATTATTATATTTTTTTTAGAATATATATATATATATATATATATATATATATATATATGCATCAATTATATTCAGCTAGCATTATTTGATAATTTTATTTCATGGAATATGATTCAGGTGTTAGCCACTGATGAGCTCTGGCCAGCTCATGGAGGAAAAGCACCTGAGATTTCTCAAGTGAAGGAAGCCATTGATGCAATCTTATCTTCTCACAGAGGCAAATAAGCTCTTCAAAAATTGAAAATTGAGGGACTAAAATGAAAATAATTTCAAATAAAGTGTTGTAGGAGAAGCCAAGAGCTGAAGAGGAAGTGGACAGATTTTTTTCTAATTTCCTAATGTTTGAGGGCTTAGATAGATTAATTATCGTAGTATTAAAATTTTCACTTGACTTTCTAACTCGCTCTTGTACTTTTCCATGAAGTTGGTTTTCAAATTAAATCATTCAATAGTTTTGAGTAATGATTGATATCTTAGTAAAATATAATGTGTGTGTGTGTGTGTATATATATATATATATATATATATATATGCAAATTTATTATTGACATATTAAAAAAAGCCTTGAAATAAGAATACTTTTTATAAATATAGAAGCATAAAACATAATATAGTTACCATAGTGAAATATTTTAATATTTAATGTATGTTTTTCCATACTTTGGATAAAGAAAAAAATGAAAATATGAAGGTGTTTTTTGAATAATTTCTACATTTATGTATTATGCAAGTGAAATACATTTATATGTTTACTAAGGTTAGGACATGCTATATTAGGGTTAAATTTGACTTCACTGATTGGATCACAAGTGAAGTACATTAGACAATGGCTTGTTTTATCTAAATAAAGTTTCATCAAATGAAACATTTTTGTTAATGATTTTGCACAATACAAGGTTAGGATAGCAACAAAATCAAAATATAAGAGAAATAAAATACATCATGAAAAAATATTAAGATTTATTCTAAAACTATTTTTATGCCTAGGAATCAGACCTACTCTTTACCTCATCAAAGAAATGATGCTCAAATGCAAGCCATAACCACTTCTTGATTATTTTCAAGAAGATTTGTGCTAAATATAGTTGGATTGTTGAAAGTGCCTTGATTCTACTTTTTTTTTTATTCTCTAAAATTCAAAGCTATCATACTTCTAGATCTTAAATTTTATGGCCATCGATCATCGAAATTGTACTTTAATGCCAATTTGTTGTGATGAGAATGGAAATTGTACTTTAATGCCAATTTGTTGTGATGAGAGAGAATGCAAAAGAGAGAGAGAGAGAGAGAGAGAGAGAGAGAGAGAGAGAGAGAGAGAGAGAGAATATATATATATATATATATATATATATATATATATATATATATATATATATATATATATATATATATATATATATATATATATATATATATATATATATATATATATATATAAGATATCAAATTGTATGTAATTCTACTTCAACTAAACCAATATATGGAAATTTAAGTCCCTTCTTAAAGCTTAGTCTATTCACACAATCAAATAATCAAAATAATAAAAAAAATTTATACATACAAGATGATTATATCTCACCAAGTTACCAACCATTAAAATTATGCTAGTTAGAAACCTATTTGATACCAATTATGAATGTTACAATCCAAAGAGAGATCAAAATAAAGAGATCTTCACTAAGGACATATCTCATCTCTTCAATCTTACACAAAACTCTATGTTTGAATTTTTTTGCCATTATATCATTCAACCATGCATGATTTGAGAAATTCTATGAGAAAGATTCATCTTATAGCTAATACTTCATGCATGAAATGCATGAAAGAAATTTTCAAATAGGAAGATTTATATACATATCACACAATTCTTATGCATTTACATATCTAACATCTAAAGTAAAATATTTACTTATCTAATACTTTCCTATACTACTTTTCACTTTTAAAAAAATAAGCGATGATGATATTTTTGATGTGATATTGAAGATTAAGATGTTATCTATGTAAAAATTGAAGTTTAAGTGTTAGATATATAAATACATAAGAATTATTGTTTTTTCTCATTCTGGGTTCTTTCGTCCAATCAACCCCATCGCGGAAAGGGGAAAACTCTTTATAGTATGTATGTAAATCCCCCAAATATCATCTAAATATTGAGTTATAAGTATTGGTAAATGATCTCAATTTTAGGGCACTTATACAGCTTAATTAATGAGATATATTATTTATTAATTTTAAGAGCATCATAAATTAATAGATCTATTTAAAAAAAGCTTAAAATTGCATTACATGTTGCAAGAAAGTTGGAATGCTCATATATTGCTTAATTTAGTAAGCCATCTGCAAAAGAAATTAATATCATGCATCACGTGAGGAGCATGCATGCTTCTATGCATAGTAATTTATGTTCACCTGTCTATATTAATTTTGTTTTGATGATTCAATACTTATATTGTTCATTTTCAATTTTGATTTTGATTTATTTTAAAAAAAATTCAAAGAAATTTAAATATATATTTACATAAATTAATGTTTTATAATCAAACATATTATTAATACCATCAAATGTTAAAAAAAAGGCACTTACATGCATGCAATGAGGTCTTATAATGCCTGAAAGGTTATTAGGTTTAAATAATTAATTAATTATATGCATTGAAATAAGTATAATGTATTTATTTAGAAAAAAAAGAAAATATTTCATTATATTAATTATAGTATATTAAAATTTTGCCCATCATAAAAAATTATCCTTGTGTTATACATATTTCTTTGTATTTAAAATTCATATAAATTTTACTAATTATAATTTTATTTTAAATAAATAACTTTCTACTTATTTTTTATTTTTTGAGATTATTCGAGCTTTTTCACATGGAGAACTCAAAGTATATTTTCAAAGACCAAAGAAAAAATTTTACTCGCACAATCAATACATAACAGTTATGTATTGTCTGAGCATTATATGATGTTTTATTATTGGAGTCCAAATGTAGAGCAACATTCAGACTCCGCACGTACTAATGTAGACAAGATGAAAATGATATTTAAATAATAATAATAAATAAATAACCCGAAATTTTATAACACATATGATCAAATTTATGAAGAACTTTTCTTGCATCATCACAAGCATTTCATTTTAATTTAATCTAATTAAAATTGATCATGACGGCGAATTTATAAATGTTTTTATAAATTCCGATAATTGTAAAAAAATTTAATTGCTTTGGTGTGTGCTAGGGTTGATCATGATCATCAAGAAATAATTATAATAAAATAATAATGATTCATTAAATATGATGGAATCGATAACTAGCTACTTGTTTGCTATGATAACAGTACCCCTCTGATAAATTAATTAATGAAAGGATAACTGTATTTGTGAGAGCTTGAGATGCTTAGCATTTATTTATAGGAAGTGATATAAAATACAATTAGTTGGAGTTAATGCATGTTGAATGCATCAAATTAATTGTCATATTAATACTTTTTTATTATATATATATATATATATATATATATAGAGAGAGAGAGAGAGAGAGAGAGAGAGAGAGAGAGAGAGAGAGAGTATGTTTAAGCTGTTGATAGAACGATAGATTGGAATTAATATTAAGAACTTAAAGAGTCAAATAAATGCTTTGATGATAATATAGAATTTAATGAGGTGATAGAATTGGAATAAATGTTAACAACTTAAGGAGTTATGTTAATGCTTTGATGATAATATAAAAGTTTAATGTGGTGATAGAATTAATTACAATTAATGTTAAAAATTTATGAATCATATTAATGATTTGATGATAATATATACTTTAGTGTGGCGATAGAATTAATTGGAATTAATGTTGTCTAGTGTTTTCCCAAAGGATTGCTGTGTGGTAATTTGGTTGTCGAGCCAAACTGTTCTCATAACACACCTCACATGCACTTCATCAAAGCTCATTTCATGCAATTATAACTCTCTCTCTCTCTCTCTCTCTCTCTCTCTCTCTCTCTATATATATATATATATATAAGCAAAATAAATAAAAAATAAAAATAAAAGTAATTTCAAATGATCCCTAAGCATAAGATAATAATAATTGACAGACATCTAATATTCATACTATCTCATCAACGTGCTTATTAATCATACCCATTCTCCCATAAATGTTGAAAACAATAATATTAAGGGGTATTTGCATAAATATCACATAATTCTTCTATATTTACCTATTTAATACTTAAATTTTTATATACTTATATAAAAATTATTAAATTTTTAAAGTAAAATACATGAATCATATAAATATCAAACTCTAGGTATTAGATATGTCAATGCATAAGAAATATAAATTTCCCTTTCATAAATTATACATTGACACCGACTCTTATTAGTTTAAGCACGCGAAGCACCTTAGAAGCTCTCATGGCGAAAGACCTGCTGTTGCTTGTCTGCCTCTAGAGGTCTAAATGGGGTCTCTTCAGAGCTTTCTATTCTCCAAGATTTTTCCCATTTTTGATTCGCAGAGAAAATGAAGTGATAGAACCATGGTTATAACATATTTTACATTCTATGGTGATAAGAAGATTATTGTGAGCTATAATATTTATGATAGTAGAGAGAGTTTTACGTCTTGATTTTGATTTTGTATGAAGATCATGTACGAATAAAAGAAGTTCATGAAAGGGATATTAAAACTTTGCATGAAAAACTCATAAAAGGAATAAATTATAGGATTTAAACTAATTGAAATAATTTACTATATAAATAAGATTATAAAAATTCTCTTTTTCGTTCAATCGAATAATATATGATTACAATGTATAGGATGCTAGCATGATCTTCTATGGTTACAACAGAGGATGTTGAAAAAATAAATAAGAAAAATGATGTTTCTAAAGAGATTGTCGTCTGATGACGAGAATCAGTGGATCATGGATCACAATTAAGTAATGACAATCAGGTGATGAAAATAATGGGAGGTAACAATTAACCAAGGACTATGTCATTTTAGTAATTTTGGCCAAAATAGATCTTGAGCTCATTAGATTTCTTTAGTCAAGACATTTGCTTTGATTATAAATAGGCAAGATTAATAGATAATTTGGTCCCACAAATAGTGTCACAAAATTTTCAACATGCTCAAGTAATTGATTTGTCATATTTGGGTCAACAACAAAACACTTTTAATATCATTAAACTCATCTCATCAAAGTGTTAGTTTAAATTACATGTTAATTGAAATTAGAGTTTGGTAAATCTATGTTTAATTTTTAAAATTTTTAATTTAAATATTGTTTCAAGATTTATATTTGATTGATGTAGGCTACGAAAATTCTTCACCGACCTCTCAATTAAAGAGTATGATTTATGTCGGTTAAATTTTCAGAAGGAGATGGAATAGTGGATAAGACACTACCTAGAGATTTCACCCTCATTTTGTGAGGACTTTAGATATTGTTCCAGGTTTCCAATAGGCGTAAGCACCTATAGTTAATTATCCCTCTCAATGCTGAGAGAGAACTTTCGATTAAAGCTAGTCGTTAGATCGTTAAATGCGTAGCGTATAATAGCAATATGTAGAGTATTGGAATTTATGTTTATGAAATTCATCCTCATTTAACTTAAAGCGGATGTTTGGGGGAATGATGACGTGTCCGATCAAGATCCTATGGTTTCGTCATCTCGGGCTGTCGTAGTCCCTAGTCAACTTAGTCAGAGGAGATAGTTGACCCAACTTGACTAAAAGATCCTTATCAGCAGCCATGAGTTACGTCGTTCAAGGGAACCTTGTAGACATAGGGTGATGTTTATCTATGGAGACAAGTTTAAGTCCACCTTAGTTAACATAAGACTTTTTATCCTATCAAGTGCACCCTATGGTTCACATCTCAAGGGGGCAGAGCCATTGGGGAATATATGAACTGATGCGTAATATAATGGTGTCATTTAGCACCCGATCGAGGACTCACGTTGATAATATATGGATCTTAAACCAACACAAAGGACACATGCCACATCCTTACTGACATGAGATTGATTGAGAGTAAACATAGTTATGTACTTGACTTGACATTCACCTTTTTGTGAGCTAGAATTTTCTTAATTTGTCATATTCAACAAACAGTTACAGAAGGTAAATTGAGTGGAGTTTGATTTAAATTTTTTTGTACAAATTAAATTTCATTTAAATATTTATAGCTTGATGACATATTATATTTCACATTTGGATTGATATTTAATTTAGATTAATTTGATTTGAGCTTGCAAACGCATTTTGATAGTAAGTATCCCCTCCAGTCGAAATATCCATTCAACATAGCCATCATCGGGGTAGATGCATTGTTTTACTATTCTAGATTCTATCGACTCTATTAATTTAATAATAAAGAATCAGATCTACTATCATATGACATAATTAGCTTCTCAAATATTTCAGTAAGTTGAAATTTTTATAATATTATTATTAGATTTTTAGGTTTTGTTGACCAAGGCCCAGTCTTAAAACCCAACAGGGAATAAACCCGCACAACATTCTTAGACACTAAATTTAAGCATTCATAATGTGTTGGGGCCCATGTGAGTGTATTTAGAATACTTGCTCAGTTCTAAGGCATTAATTTGAGTTTTAATTATGCCTAATGATATGTGCAATACTCATTCCATTAGTTTATTTACATGCATCTCGATAATATTAATTTGAATATATGATTGTTTCATGCTGCATATACTCTTCATTTCATTAAAATTTTGTACTATTTACATGCATTTTGAGATGATAAATTTGAATATAGGCTCAGTTCATAATGCATACAATAGTTCAATTGAAGCGCTTTACTTATTACAATATGCGATATTGCGAATGTAAGTTGTATGTTTCATTCATATCTAACTTTAAATCTTTGAATGTTTTATAACACAATGTATTTCTTATTCATTCAAATATTTTGCTTGCATTAGATAGACATCTAATTTGTTGTAGACTATTGTCAATCAGATGATTATAAGCTCAATCTTTATGCAGTAGCTTAGTATTGTATTTATTCTTATTACTTTTTTAAGATTCAAATATTATTCTTTAACTATTTCATTTTATTAATTATTAATCTTTTGATGAAATTTATTCGAGGATCATAGAGGCCCGAGAGCCTTCCTTTCATGCTTAAGAAAGCATGCATAGTCAGTGTCTTGCGACACTGTGGCTTAGAGAGACTTCTAAATCCACCATGCTTAAGAAAGCACACATAGGCCTTCAATATCTGTAATTTAAATTCAGATTTTAATTTTGAGCTTAGAGTTCATTTTGCGTTAAATTAATTAAGTCCTATATCAATCCGAATTTTGACAACTTCCTGGCATCATCCCGCATGTTTGTTTTGAGTGCTAAAACACCACTTATGAAGTGTGCATGATAGTTGTTTTGCGATACCGCAGCTTAAGAGATCTTCTAAACCCACTATGGTTAAGAAAGCATGCATCTATGATGCACCAACACTTCCAAAAATAAGGCGTACATTATCCGACATGTGTTGGATAGGGACACAGCTCCGACACGTGTCGGACATAGCAGAGAAGTGTCCGATTAAAAAAATATTAAAAAAAATATTAAAGGGACATGCATGTCCCAAATAATTGAATTAAAATTATATAAACAATATTTTAAATTATTGTTGGGAGTTTTGAAAATTTAGAGAATGAGATTTGAGCTAAAAAGAGAATAATAAGATATATTTATTATAAATAATTAAAATTATAAAAAATTATAATTAAATATATAAATTTAGAATTGATAATAAATTTTATTCAATAAGATTATTAAAGTACAATAAAATAAATTACTTAAGCAATATATATATATATATATATATATATATATATATATATATATATATATATATATATATATATATATATATATATATATATATATATGTATGTATATATATATTACTTAATTAATTAATTTTAATTAAATGACTTATTTTTTATTATTTTTAATGTTATATTTATTTAATTTGTACATATTATTCTTAATTAGTATTATAATATCATTCTATACGTATTTTTAAAATTAGAAGTGTCTATAATTCTTGCATGCGTGTTTGTGTATCACAGGCGTGCATAGACCTTCAATATCTGCATAAGAGACATCGTGGTTTCCTTGTCATGTTGAAGCAGAATGTGCAAGTACTTATGTCTAGAAAATATTTACAATTGTATTGAAGCAGCACGTACATGAATTTAATATACTAAGCAGATATATGCACATGTATTTGAAATGAAATTTTCACGGATTCAATCCTATAAAAAATTTAAAAGCGCCATGCTTATGAAAGCGTCATGAGTATCTTTGATATCGAGTACTTTTGCATCTACCGTGTTTATGAGAAGCATCTTATAGGCTTTCAAACCTGTATAAAAAGCATCGATTTTCGGCAATCGACGCACGTCTTACATATATAACAAATATTTACAATTACATTGAATTACATGAATTTAATATGTTAGCAAACATATATGCATGTATTTGGAATGAATTCACGACCCTCGACGTCGTCAAATAGCTGCATTAGAATCTTCACCATTTTATGGGCGTATAGTGGAGTGTCTTTGCGATATCGCGGCCGAGTGATTTTTTTGCACATATCGAGCTTATGAAAAGTGTCACATAGGCATTCAAACCTGTATAAAAGGGATCCTAGTTTTCTTACCGTGCTTTCAACCAATAATGTTCCAAACACCATCATTGCCTACTTCGAGAGCATCATAAGTGCATGAACCATTAAGAGATAATTTTACTGGTGGATTCTTAGCAAAATTATCTTCAATGGATGTAGACAGAAGTAACACACAAGCATTATAGACATAACTCTGAACTTGCCATCATTTCTACTACAGCTAGACAAAGTAAGTTTCTTAAAGTTGTCAAGAGTATGATCGTCAGATGAAGAAGAGAGAGGTAAATTGTCAGAGAGCTCCCCATTGAAGTAAAGGCATATGCAATCTGTAGTTGCCTTACATCCAACATGAACACATCTCTCCAGTGGGAATTCACTGCCATAAGTAATATGATAAATGCCAGACCATGGAAAGGAGGTACCAGCAAATGATGCTTCATTGTGCAACAACAACAAGGGGAAGAGAATCAACTTGTTTTCCTCACTAATTATGAGGAAAGGAACTTCATCCTCATTTCCTATGGAGACATACCAAAGAATCAAAGAAGGGTGAGCTGAACTGAAAAGGTAAATCCATAAGCACAATGAGAAACCCGTAAACCCCTCTTCTCCAAACCGTCTCGATTGAGGCATATTCGGACATCTTTAAGCATCAAGTACTCCTCGCTGCATTCTCCCGTGTTCATTGCTAGACCTGTTCGGCCTGTAGTCACGACAGATGGGCGAACGAAAGGATGGAGCCTTCGGTGAGTGCGGCTGGCTCGGCTTGCACAGACGAATGATGAAAATCGAGAGTGTCGCTTGACTTGCAATAGTGGACGGATGAAGACAGGAGCGGAACGAGATGCTCCTTCATTTTTGCGTGTGTTTGTTGCTAGAGACGGACAAATGATGGCTTCAGCTAGGGCTTTCGTATAGGGGATCGCGAGAGAGAGAGCTACGCCTGCTTGAATCGAACGAATCGATGGTCTCCCCTTGGCTGTCGTTCGTTTTGTTCGAGAAGGATGAGAGATCGAGCAAGGGAGATGTGATTCGTTCGACTGAGATGAGGGAGGATGCTTGTGGCTGTCAAATAGGAATCATAGGATTGTGAATAGGAGTCCTTAGGATTTGATATTAGCATATGCTTATATAGAGCTCCTTTTGTGAGTTTTAAATAATCAAATCAATCCTAATTGAATTCTTCATGGAAACATCATTATATGATTAATATATAAGTTAATTTTAGGTTATTTTGGTTGAAATGAATGGTATGATTCAAAATATGTATTATTACGATCACTCGACATTCATATATACTGCAATTGAGTATACATCTTTTGATTTGATGTTTGATCTTAGCGGTGATCAATTTTATGAGCGAAGGTCATTTGGGCATCGTCAGCATCCTACCTTGATATGCGTGTTGTGATTTTCTTCTTGATTGTAATGAATATGTATATTATGTTGATCAATTTGTTACGAACGATGTGAGAAGTCGTTAATAGATCCTCATTTTGGGATTTTGGCAATGTCGGTTGACCTCACTTTGGAGTGAGTTCTCAATCTCTTATTTTAGACATAGAAATCAAGATTTCCTTAGTCATAAGACACTTCTAAGGATTAGGTGAACACCTAACCTAAGCCTAGAGACTTAGAAGGGTTCAATCATAGGATTAGACCATGCCTTAAGGATTAGGGAGATCACCTACCCTATAGCTTAAACCCAATCCATGTACACCTTCTTAAATTCAATCCAAATCCAAATTTCAAACATAATCTCAAATTCAATTCGAACTTAAATCCAAATACCAAATCCAAAATCCAAATCCCAAATTAAATGATTGAAGCCCTTGATCAAATCCTTCTTAAGCCTTATGATTGGATCCCATGGACTTAGCCAAATTTCCATCCAATCCACTTCGAACTTGATTGATTCCTTCATGAATCAATCATATCTTCAATCATATTCATAAATATAATTAAATCATCAAAACTAAATCAAACTAAATTAAAATCTTCCTTAAGCCATTTTGGCCTATCTCAATGAGCTTGGCCAAATTTGCCTCTAAATCAATTAAAATTCAGTTGATTTTCTTATGAATCAATCATTCCTTCAATCATCTTCCCAAATATAAATCAAATATACAATCATCAAGCTAAATCAAAATTAACTTGAATCAAACCCAACTTAGCCCATTTGACTTGAAATGTTCCAATGAACTAAAACCCATTAGAATCCAAATAAATTGCAATTGGATTTATATATCAATCCCAAATCCATATATAAACTCAACTAAATCAAATTCAACCCAAAATCAAGCCAACTAAATATAATTGGCTCACTTGACTCAAAAAGGACAATTTGGCCAATTTGAAGTAAAACCCAATTCAATCCAAATCAAAGTGAATTAAGCCAGTCCAAACTTCATATCATGATTGTTAATCATCCTAGGTTAATCAATTGTCATGAATTGGGTCAAACTAAGTCAACCTAGCTAATTGACCAAAGCAACCCAAAACCCATTAAACCCAACTTGACCTTAAGGGTTAAATCAACCTAAAACCCAATCAAATCCAAATTAAACTTAACCAAAGCACAAAATATATTCCAAATGATCAACCAAACCCAAACCAAGCCATGATTCAAGCTAATTTGGTCAATTAGGTCAAATTGGATAACTTCACCCATTTGACCCAAATGAACTCTAATGAGCCAAAATCAAATCTAAACTAAATTGAACCAAACTAAATGATCATTTGAACTTGATCCAACCCTTAATTTGACCAAATTTAATCAATTGGTCAACCTAACTCGATTTGACCTAATTTGGCCCAAATAGGCTAAATTGACCTAAATTAAACCAAATGAACTCCAAATGACATGAAATATTTTCGATTCACTTTTGACTCATTTCAAATCTGCCCAAATCAAATCTAATGTCAAATGAACACTTGGACTTTGGGTCAAGGGCATCCTATGGGAAAAGACACTTGCCCAAATGGTCATTTCTCTTCTTTGGCCACTTAACACTCATCCATTAGTCCACATAGGAACCAAGGAAATTGACCAACATGACCCAAGAGGTGGTTGGAGCAGCCATGACTCATGGGGAGTTTAATTCACCTCACCTCTCTTGTTGGAAAACTTGGCATGAAAGACTTCCACCTCCCCTTGCTAGGACATCCATTAGTCCTTCATGGCAGCCACTTCCCATGCCTTGGCCACTCAACTCAAGCCACCTAAGGAGATTCCCAACCACCCCAAGCCAAGGACACCCACTAGGAGCCAAAATCACAAGGAATGAGGTGATTTCAGCCAAAACCAAAGCATAGAAAATAGAGAGGTAAAAACTCTTCCTCTTAAACTCATTTCATTCCCCTAGAGCTCCCAAACCAACCAGCAACCCTTTCCACTTTATTTTGGAGTGAAAACCATCAAAATCAAGTGAATTTCAGTGAGGAAGTGGTGGCCATTGGTAGATACATTGCTCCAAAGGGAGAAGGTCTTTATCCATTCCAAAGCTTCTTCTTACACTCAGGAGCGTAATAGGATCATCACCACTACTAAAAATCATCATCGGTGAGATAATTTTCAAGAATCGTAGCTGGCCTTAGTAGCTTTTGTTTGTGACAATTTTTTTATGTAATTTTAAGAATTTCTTTAGAAAACCCTTGCATTTTTTATTGCATTCAATCTTAATATAAAAATAGAGGTTCTCCGGTGAGAATTGATGTGAAATCGAGCCCATTCGGATGGGATTTCATTCAGATTTCACAAAAATCCCATTTTTGTTTGATTTACTATGCTCCGCCTGTCATTTTCACTATTTTCTGGAGGGAGCGCACAACAGCCGTCTGATCCCGCGTTCAGGGAAACAGATGGCTATGATTTCATACTAGATCTATCCATTTTACGCGGATCAATCTGGAATGTCTGATCTGTGATCGGATGGTTCGAATCAATCCACACAAAACACATGTTTCTGCTCATTTCTTGGCGACACCACGTTATGCGAGCTGCATCAATCACGAGGTGCGCGTGTACCGCGTTTGCTATCTAACTATGTTAAGTAGGAAATTCTAGATCTTCTGATTTTTAAAATTATTTAAATCAGCTAAAATTTTAAAAATTCATAAAAAATAAAATATTTAACTAAAAATTACAAACAAGGGCTTGTTGGATTTGTCTTTCGGACATGAATCTACCAAGCCTAAAATCCCCAAATTTCAATGAATATTTTGGGCTTAATTTAGATTTTAATAAAAAAAATCAAATTTCATTAATTAAACCAAAATAACACTTTAGATTGGTCTGAAATTTTCAAAGATTGAAATTAAAGTTAAAATGCACTCACCATAAAAATTTCAAGTCAAAAGGATTTCTGGATTGGAAGATATTGCATTCTGAAGTTCAAATAGTGAAAATAAATTAATGGACTTTATAAAAATCATGGAAAATCATTCAAGTCAACTGAAACTTTGGAAAATTATAAAAAATCATAAAAAAATCATAAAAATATAAATAAATACTCATTTAAAAGAAATTTTAGAGGAGATTAATTTAAAATTAATTCTAATTAATTTTTAATAGTAATTAAGGCTTAATTCAAGTTTAATTAAAACTTAATTAGCTTAAATAATCCTTAATTATCCAAGCAATTAATCCCAAAATTTTTGAGGTTGATTAATGGGATGTCCTTTGCCTCTCATAATTTTCTTGGGATTTATTACTTGGTTAATTAGGAAAATTACTTATCTTAGCCCTAATTACTTTCATAATTAATTAGATGATTAATTGACATTCTAAATAGTAAGGAAACCTTTAATTAAGCTTGCTACTTATTGTGGAAGAGTGAATGGGCATGACATGTGAGATTGGGATCTCTTTCCCATTTTTTCCCTAAGTTCATTTTAGTTGACTTGAAACTAATTAATTTGGGACTAATTAATGATCTAATTTAGTAATTAAATGGCTTAAATAATTAAATTAAAATCATAATAATTCAAGAACTCATCTAATTAAGTTTCTTGGGTTGAGTCTTAGGTGTTTAGTAACCTAAGATAATCCTAAGAAAATTATAACTAGCCCATATGTGTGGGAGAATTATAAGAGTACTTAATTAAGTCTCTTAGCTTAATTAACCATTAATTATGAGCCAATTGCATTAGGCCCCTTTCATTTCTTAGGATTATTGTTGATTTAATTTCTAATGCATATGCATATTATGTTGGCTCACCATTACTTGGGTAAATAGGTTGAGGTGATATAGGAAAGGGGTAATTAATAGACTTAACTCATATTACAACCTAACTAATATAAAAAATCAACTTAATTTCTTTTCATTGAACCAAAATTGATTAACTAATATAAAAATGGGTTAGGAGCAGCAAATGATTGAATCTCCCCTTTTCTCTAAATCGAATCAAATATCCAAAAATAACTTAATAAGAAGCTTTGGTTTACTTTAAATGATTGTATTTGATATGATTGCCCTTAGGAATTAGTTTGATTGAATGAAATATTTATTTTATGTATTTTTATTCCTTTTCAATCATATTAAATGATGTGTGTCATGTGATTCCATGCATTCATGTTTTCAAAATGTTTAAACTTAAATGAATTTCCTTCATGTCAAGCTTGCGTGTGTTGAATTAATTTAATATATGTGTGGCTATTATCACTATTAAATCCAAATGTATTCTCAAAAAGCATATAAATGAGTAATGACATATGAAGTGATAGCAATTATGATTACATATAGGTTTGCATGTGCTTATAGCTTAAGTATGTAAAATAGAGCTTTCTTTTCTTTAATTTATATATAGTTTCACATGTATTTGAATGTTAATAAGTATATAGTCTAGACATCCCGAAAATATGAGGCTTTAGTTAGCCCCAAGGAGGTCATTTGATTACCTCACTTCCATGATTTAACAATGACACATACTTATTTGATTTTATTTACATGTGTTTCTACATTAGAATTGAGATGAAATTCTATTTCTCATACATAAATATTCTAATCAAATAAAAATATAATTTTTGCATGATTTTCTTTCTCTTACTTACATATTCATTTATATGTAGTGAGATAGCAAAGTATATAGTCTGGACATCCCAGGAGTACGAGGCTTTAACTAGACCCAAGGAGGTTATTTGATTACCTCACATCCCTGGTTTAACAAAGGCATGTAATCGCGTATTTCTCTTTACATGTGTATGTATGTGTGGCTAAAGGATGAAAATATCTCTTTTTTTACTAAGAATACATGCATTCATAATAGACTAAATGGTTGAATTAATTAGCCATATGATTTGGGGTCTCTTTCCTTATGTTCTTACATACAAATTTACATATGTTTGAATGCAAATGGGTATATAGTTTGGACATCCCGGGAATACAAGGCTTTAGCGAGCCCCAAGGAGGTAATTTGATTATCTCACTTTCTTGGTTTAACAATGACACGTACCTATTTAATTCCATTATTATGTCTTTTTGTATAAGAATTTGGATAAAGCTCTAAATTAACATGATTAAATAATTCAATCAAATAAGAAATATAAACTTCAAGTATGCACATCTACATTCATCATTTGAGTGTGCTAAAATATGTTGTATGTATATTCATACTTAGAGTTAAGTCATATGCATGCTACATGTGATGGAAAAGAATAAATTGATGTTTGTCATGTGTTAGTAGTTCACTTAAATTAATCTTAAGAAGCCTTTCATGTTGAATGCAATCATTTAAGGTGAACCTAAACTTAGGATTAATTAAAAATGTGTAACAAACCATTCACTAAAGAGAACTAAATTAAATTAACATGCTTTAGAAAATGGCTTAAGGTAGGGATGAAAGAGGGCAATCCTCTTTCTTCTCTTTATAACACTTAGTTGCTAAGTGTAGGTCATATGAAACATAATAAGTCATAAATTAAAACTTGCAAATCAACTAAACAACTTAAAGTGAAACCAACCCCTTATGATAAATTAAATCTTTCTACATTTAGAAAATAATAACCTTAATGCTTAATTAAGATATACCACACAAGCCTTAACACACACATTAGAATTAAGTCACCACTTCTAGCTTTCTGTTAGGGTGGTGCATGGTTTGATGTATATTTTATTTTATGATGGATTATTTTAGACTGGATGTTAGGGTGTATGTTACGTAGGATGGATGTTAGGCTATTATTAGCCTAATTATGTCTTTTGAAGGGAATTGTGCTTAAGGGGCCGCTTAATAATAAATTTAAATGCTCTCTTTGAAGGTTGCTTAAGCCCTTAAGAATAATCCAAGTTAGGACAGGTGGGCTTGGTTACCCATGTGCAAGGTGCGAAGTCCAAATTATAAATATAATTGCTTAGGTGGAATGTATGTTTAGCTAACCTCTATTTTGTAGGTATAGTTAGAGTTACTCTTTCCTATTCTTAATGTAATTTTGCAATTAGAAATTAGAATTAGTGTTATGGGAGAATTAGAATGAGTATAGGCTAGAAGACTATGTCTTATGTGCCATGTGATGCCTTGAAGTGAGCCAAATCAAAGAAGCAAAGAGGAGGAAAGAAGACATGAAAGTTTGAAGAAGATAAAGACCCCCATAGCATGTATTCATCCTTAATTGTAATTATTCTTTTATAATCTGGGTTGTATAAGGGTAGAGCTCGACAACCCATCTTTTCTTTTCAGGTTGTACGACGGTACCTGACAACGATGGCCTTTTATTCTTTTACGCTAGTTATATAAAATTGATTGATGTTATATTTAAAATTGTGCATTAGAAATAACATGCTTTTCTTAGTTTCTTATATGTTTGATACTTGGATGCGATTAGGCTTATAGGGAAAAATAAATCTTCTACCCAACTACAACTCTTAATTAAAGTTTTAAGCAATTCATAACCTCACAATAAAGCCTAGGCATTAAATAAAGATAATTAAAAGATTTAGCAACCCCTTAGCTGTATGGTTGTATGTCTAATATAATGCATGAATCTTCTACCACTCTTGCAAAAATGAGGGCCTCCGTTCTTACACATATGAGAATCACTTGACCTATGAGAGCGACTCCTACTGATAGAGCTTCACCCTCTTCTCTCTTGATTTGACCTATAACTCGTTTCAATATGCATTTAGGCATACAAAAATCCTACGGCCTTTGTCAAAATGAAGTGTCCAAAAATAAATAAAATTTGAAAATATTTGCATCAGACTAAGTCATTACTCATACCACTCATGCTCTAGTCTCTTTAGGGAGTGGGTTTAAGGACTTTATTCTCTTTCTAAATAATAATAATCTAACTATCTTGCAAAATCATGTGACTTGCCTACATGGTTTTAAAACATAAGAAGAGTTAGCTGCCTGCCACTCTAGGCGGTTGTAAGCCCAGCAGTTAGGTGGTTTATCCTCTCTTATGAAGGTAAACTATATACCCATCTTCACTTAGACTTAGGTCGTGCTTTGGCTTATGCCAAAGCTAGGTAGCTATTTTTGTTGGGCTACAAGCATAAATCTTCACCTCTTAGGCATTTTCACAACTTTGTGTTGTGCGATTATAAGCCCCAGCTTTATAATAAAATGTCAACTTTAATAAAATCAATCTCTTCAATTTCAAACATATAAAACCCAACCATAAGATATATTGAAATGCTTATTAGGCTTCCTAGTATCATGAGCATTTCCTACTTATTCCCTTTGGCTTTTAAAATAAGTCTTCTCCTTGAACAATCCCATTTGATTTTCCAAACATAACCAATCCTTTGATAGTCTAGCCTTGAAATCTTTGGAGACCTTAATTTCTACTTTAATCGAGAGTATTCTTAAGGAATTCCCATTCCTTAGGATGTAATTAATTATGGAGGCTTGCCTTCATAAGGAACTTAATGAACCCAACTTAAAATAAACCCTAACTTTTCATGTAAAGTGGAAAGATCTACCTTATTATGTGATTAGGTCCATTATATGATTTCTATCTTTTGAGATAGTGCACTATTCATTAATTCGTACTCGATCACTTCAATAAGTACCCCCTAAGATTTGCGTGGTGTCCCCACCATCTAAAAAATAAACACCACAGATTTTGCTGGTGACTTCGCTAGGGATAGTTTCTCTCTCCATCTTCAACAGATAATTATTATCTCCAAGCATCGACAATGGACTTATATTTTATATAAGCCCAAGACTATCTTTCTTTCCATTGGAACTTAGCTTGTTTCATCCTTAAGTAAAGTTAGCTAACATCCTTGAGGTTTTAGGACCTCACTCCGTATAGGTCTTAAAATCCCCATTGGGTCCCCCAATAGGTAAAATTAAACTAACTAAATAAAGGAGATGACAAAATACAAATTTTTGAACCTCTTTAGCATTAGCTTGGTGAGGTAAGGTTTATTCCACATTTAAGAAAACTTAAACTAAAACAAGTAAAGTCTTTTGCAAAATATTTTCAAAAGCACTTTTCCTAAACAAAATCATTTTTAAATTCACTCCACATGAAGTTTGCAAAAACATAAAATTTTTTAAATCTCTTTAAAATAAAATACAATCAAACCTCATTTAACATGCCTAAATTTATTAAATGAGGGTCCTCTTTCAAAAATCAAAATCAAATTTACAATCATCAAAATCCATTTCAAAGATTTTCAAAAAAGCACATTTCTTAAAATAAAATCAATTAACCAACTCCATTTTACATACCCAAATTTATTAAATGGAGTTCCATTTTTAAAATCAAAACAAAAATCAAAATCAACATATAATTGAACCTCTCTTAATATACCCAAATTTGTTAAGTAAGAGTTCCCATCTTTTGAAAAGCAACATCACACACAAAGTCAAGATATATATTTTGAATCTCATTTGGCATGCCCAAGTTTGCCAAATGAGAGTTCTATTTTCAAAGGCAACCACACAAAAATAATTAAACTCCATTTAGTATACCTAAAATTGCTAAGTGGAGTTCCCCTTTTTCAAAAAACCAAAATAAATTGGATCCTACTGAGCATACCCACATTTGCTAAGTAGAGTGCCTTTTTTCAAAATTATGAAAAATCAACGCACATTTGAATTCCATTTGACACACCCAAACTTGTCAAATGAGAATTCCCCTTTTTAAAAAAATTAGAACAAATTGGACATTGTTTAACATACCCACATTTGCTAAGTAGAGTTCTCTTTTTTAAATCACAAACAAATTAAACACAATTAAATTCTATTTAACATGCCCAAATTTGTCAAATGAGAATTTCCTTTTTATAAAATCAAACATCATCATGAAAATCAAATTGAACTCCATTTAACATACGACATTTGTTAAATGAGAGTTCACCTCTTTCAAAATGAAACAAATACCAAGTCACACTTACTTAACAAACCACATTTGTTAGGTAAGAATCCCACTTTTGAATTAAAACCAAACACATTTTTGGACCTTACTCAACATACCACATTTGTTAAGTAAGAGCCCTATCTTCAAATTAAAGGAACAAACACACTTAAGCTCTGCTTAACATAATGAATTTGTTAAGTAAGGGTTTCACTATTCAAATCAAAATAAAACATCAAATATTTTGGATCTTACTTAACATACCACATTTGTTAGGTAAGAATCTCACTTTCAAAAATATTAAACACACTTGAGCCCTTCTTAACATACCAAATTTGTTAAGTAAGGGTCTCATTTTTCAAAATCAAATCAAAATACATCAAACACATTGGGCTTCACTTAGCATACCTAAATTTGCTAAGTAAAGATCCCATTGTCAAATCAAAACAAATCAAATACATGGCAAACAATCATAGCAAATAATAAAGATATTTTTAAAAATAGTTTCAAACATGCACTTGGATCTCTCTTAGCATACCCAAATTTGCTAAGTGAAAGCTCCTAAATCAAAATCTCAAAAATAAAGGATTAGCAAAACAAAATCATCTCCAAAAATCTCTCCAAATGGAGGAACCTCATTCAACATATCCTAATTTATTAGATGAAGGTTCCAAAATCAATAAACTAATTCTTATGGCAAAGTCTCTCTTCAAAATTCTAAATCTCTCCAAATCAATGAACCCCACTTAGCATACTTAAATTTGTTGAGTGTGGGTTCAAATTATAAATTCAAATCAGAAATAAGTGATTGAAGGCAAATATGAAGGTCAAAGTCTGATTCAGTTATATTTTCATATGCAGAGATATTAGAGCAGTCAGTTCAATTCAGTCTCTAGTCAGTACAGTTGCTATGGCTCCTAGGTGTAGACTTGGCCTTGGACCAGGCCAATCTCACCACGACCGAGGCCACCCACCTAATTTACTTTGGTCGTGGATTCGAGGGGGATAGGAATACTTGCAAGGGGGCAGCCCTCACAACTGTCAGCAGGGTGGAGGTGGTAGGGAAAAAGCCACTCCTCCACTTTGATGTTGAGTCTGACCCTGAGTTTCCCTCTTTAAAGAGGAAGGCTGTGGAGGTCCCAGCCGTAGTGCCTGTTCAATCTACTTCTATTATTCCTATTGCAACGCCAATGCAATCTATTACCTCCTCCTCAGTCCCCTCAAAGGGGAAGGCTATCTTAGCATCTGAGATAGTCTCCTACCTAGGTAGGTTCCGACTCGACACCACAGCTCTCCCGTGCATGAAAAAAATAGAAAGATTAAGTGGCACCACGAGAGAGCAGCCAGAGAGGTAGATGCTACATCACATATTACTGAGGAGGGTTCTCCTTGAGAGGTCTCCCCTTTCTTGGGTAGTAGTAGATTCCATCCCCTCTTCAATTCAGATGGAGAGGAGGATGCTAGGAGGATTGCTGCATTTCTATGGTGTTTATTTTTGATATGTGTGTATTGGGGACACCACACAGATCTAGAGGTGTACTTATTAAGGTGATCGGGTACGACATTAAGAAATGATGCACTATCTTGAAAGATAGACATCACTAGCCTACAATGGACCTAATCACTTAATAAGGACTCCTAAGGCATAATACAATATACTAGAGATCTTTCCTCTACTTTACATGGATGAATAAAGTAGGGTTTATATTAAACTGGGTTCTAAAGTTCCCTATGGGGAAAGCCCCCATAGTTAATTACATCCTAAGGAAGGTGAATTCCTTAGGAATACTCTTGATTAAAGTAGAAAATTGTTGTCTCAAAAAATTTTAAAGATAGGACTATCGATAAATTAGTTATACTTCAAAAATCAACCGGGATAGATAAAAAAAGAGAGACTTATTATTAAAGCTAAAGGAGATGAGTAGGGAATGCTCATGATACTAGAAAACCTAATGATCATTCCAATATATCCTCTGATTGGGCTTTATATGTTTAAAATTGCAGAGAATTATATGTTTGAGTTTAAATTTTATTAGAAGGTTGGACTAATAATCTTATAATACAAGATCATGAAAATGCATAAGATATGAGAATTTATTCTTGAAGACCAAAGAAAATAGCAACCTCAGATCCTAAATCTAGGGAGCTTTAGCGAGGGACAAAGCATGTCCTAAATCTAAGCAAAGATGGGTATATGGTTTACCTCCACAAGAGAGAGTAAACCACCCGACTGCTAGACTTATAACTGCCTGGAGTGGCAGCCAGCTAACTCCTCTTACGCTTTAAAACCATGTAGGCAAGTCATATAATTTTACAAGATAGTTAAGTTATTATTATTTAGAAAGAGACTAAAGTCCTTAAACCCACTCCTTAAGAGACTAGAGCATGAGTGGTATGAGCCATAACTTAGTATAATGCAAATCTTTTTAATTTTTATTTAATTTTTGACTCTTCATTTTGACAAAGACCATAGGATTTTTATATGTCTAAATGCATGATGAAATGAGATTATTAGCTAAATCAAAGAGAAAGAGGTGTTTTCCACCACAGAGGAGACCCTCAAAGATCAAGTCTTCCCCTATCGTGTAAGGATGGAAACCCTCTCTTAGCAAGAGTAAAATAATATCGATGCATGATATTAAACATACACCATTCAATTAGGGGGTTACTAAATCTTTTAATTATCTTAATTTAATACCTAGGCTTTATGTGAGGTTATGAGTTGTTTAAAAAATTTAGTTATGAGTTATAATTAGGGTAGAATATTTATTTTTTCCTTAAGAGCCTAATTAGATCCAGGCCACACATTAAATCACCATATAAGTAAGAAATTAAGAAGAGGCATGTTGTTTCTATTACATAATTTAAACATAACATCAAGCATTTTATAAATCTAACACAAAAGAATAAAAGGCCGATGCGATCGGGAGCCACCGTACAACCCAAAAAGAGAAATGGATAGCCGAGCTCCACCCTTATACAACATAGTATATAAAAAGATAATTATAATTTTACATATGAATAGAAGCTATGGGGGTCTTCTTATCTTCATTTTCATGTCTTCACTTCTTTCCTCCTTTGATTTGATTTGCTTCAAAGGCATCACAGGACCTCCTAGGATAAAACCTTCTATCCACTGCTCATCCTAATCTCCCATAACACTAATCCTAATTCCTAATACAAAATTACTTTAAAAATAAAAAAATGTAAATCTAACTACCCCTGTGAAATAAGTGTTAGCTAAAAATATCATACAACCCAAATAATTATATGTATAATTTGGACTTAGCACCCTACACATGGGTAATCAAGTCCACCTGTCCTAATTTAGATTATGCTTAGGGGTTAAGCAACCTGCAAAAGAGAACATTTATATTTATTTCAAGCACCCCTTTAGCACAATCTTTTGTAGAAAACATGATTAGGCTAATCACGACCTAACATCCAGTCTATGAATTATACACCCTAACATCCAGTCTACAACAACACGTCATAAAACCAAACATACATCACTCTATGCACCGCCCTAACATAAAGCTAGAAGTGGTGAGTTAATTCTAAAGTGTGTGTATTAAGGCTTGTGTGGTATGCCTTAATTAAGCTTTATTGTAATTTTTTAAGTATGAAAGGATTTAATTATAAAGGATGGTTTTAATTTAAGTGACTTAATTGATTTTCAAGTTTTACTTAATATTTTCTTTTGTTCCATTTAGTTTACACTTAACAATGTTATAAAGAGAAGAAAAGAGATGATCACTCTCTTTTATCCCTACCTTAAGTCACATCTAAAGCATATTAATTAACTCTTTTTGACTTATTATATATTTTAAGTTTAGTAAATAAACTCATTCAATAAGAAATGCATCTTAAGATTAATTGGACTTAATTACTATCACATGACATATATTCATTCATTTCTTTCCATCATATGTAACATGCATATGATCAAACCTTCAGCATACCTATACATGCATTATGTCTTAGCACACTTAAATGATAGATGTAAACATGTATTTTTGGAATTTAGATCTCCCTTTTGATTGAATTATTTTATCATATTAATTTAAAGCTCTATCTAAATTCTTATACAAAAATATATAGAAATAAAATTAAATAAGTACATGTCATTGTTAAACCAGGGAAGTGAGATAATTGTGGTGAAATATTTTTGCCTTCATCTGTCCTTTTGAAGAGGATAAATAAAAATAAAAATATAGGCCTTTTGGTTGGGACACCATGTAGATCCGCAGATGTTCTTATTAGGGTGATCGAGTACGACATTGCGGAGAGTTGTACTATCTCGAAAGGTAGAAGTCACCACCCTACAATGGACCTAATCACCTCAATAAGGACTCCTAAGGACAATGGGTCTGCATATGTACTAGAGATTCTTCCCCAACTTTACATGAAAAAGTAAAGTAGGGTTTATTTTAAACTGAATTCGTTAAGTTCCATATGAAGGCAAGCCCCTATAGTTAATTACATCTTAAGGAATGAGATTCCTTAAGAATACTCTCGATTAAGGTAAATGATCGCTGTCTCCAAAGATTTCAATAGGTAGGACTATCAATCGATTAATTTATTTTTGGTAAATCAACTGAGATTGATCAAGCAGAGAGAGTTCTTATTGAAGCCAAATGGAGGTGAGTAGGGGATGTTTATGATATTAGGAAGCTTAGTAAACATCCCAAACTATCCTATGATTGGGCTTTACATTTTTGAAATTAAATTACTTATTTGAGGTAAATTTTTATTAGAAGTTTAGGGCCTATAATTTCACAATACAAGGTTATGAAAATGCCTAAGAGGTGAGGATTTATGCTTATGGCCCATAGGAGGGAGAAGCAACCTCATAACCTAAATCTAGGGAGCATTGGCGAGGGCCAAAAGTATGACCTAAATCTAAGGCGAAATAAAGACATTCAATTTGCCTCTACAAGAGGTGACAAATCACCCGACTGTTGGACTTACAACCACCTGAGGGTGGCCACCAACTAACTCCTCCTATGATTTTAAATTCATGTAGGCAAGTCATATGTTTATGCAAGATAGCTAGGCTGTTATTTATTTTATAAAGAGACTAAGTCCTTAAACTCACTCCCTAAGAGACTAGATCATGTGAGGGCATGAAAAATGACCTAGATCTAATGCAAAACATATTACATATTACTTTCATTTTTGGACAATCATTTGACTCTAGCTTATAGGATTTATATGCCTAATGCATGAGAAATAAGATTATGGGTCAAAATCAATGAGAAGGGAGAGGTGTATTTCCACCATGACTCTCAAAGGTCAAGCCAAGTTCTCTGGCAAAGGTGGAAGCCCTCTAATCAAGAGTGAAATAATATGTTTTTATGCATGATGTTAGAAAAGAAATGCTCATCCAGCTAAGGGGTTGCTAATTCTTTTATCTTGATTTCAACTTAGGCTTTAAATGAGATTATGAGTTATTTATTTTTAATTTTGAGTTGATTAATTTGGTAGAAGATTTATTTTTTACTAAGAGCCTAATCGCCATTCAGGTCATACATCAAAGCAAGGAAGAAACTAGGAAAAGGATGTCATTTCTAATGCACAAGCTAAACAAAGCATCAAACATTTTATAAAGCTAACGCAAAAGAAGAAAATGCCATTTGTGGTTGGGCACCACCGCATAAACCCAAAAAAATAAATGTGGGTAGCCGAGCTCTACCCTTATACAACCCTGATTACAAATGAATTAATTATAATTAAGCAAGAAATGCATGTTATGGGGGATCTTCATTTCTTCTTTTCATCTTTCTTCTTTCTTCTTTTGGTTCCTTCTTTTGAATGGTTAGAATGTGGATGCTCCAAAGGCTTCACATGGTACATAAGACAGTCTTATAACCAATATTCATCCTAATCCCCCATAATAATCATTCCAAAATCCTAATTGCAAAATTACATGAAAAGGAAAAAAAATTAAATCTAACTAAAACTGATAAAATAGAGATTAGTTAAACAAATCACACATTTAGAAGCATGTATATAAATAAATTAGACTTAGCACCCCACACATGGGTAACCAAGTCCACTTGTCCTATTTTGGATTATGCTTAAAGGTATAAATAACCTGCACAACAAAAGCAGTTACATTTTTATTAAAGCGCCCCTTAAGCACAATCCCATATAGAAGATAATGATTAGACTAAATCATCCCACCATTCATTCTACGCACATACACCCTAACATCCAGACTAAAACATCACATCACAAAATAAAAGTAAACATCAAACCATGCACCACCCTAACATAGGACTAGAAGTGGTGACTTAGCCCAATGCATGTGCATGTAAGGTTTGTGTGGTATGCTTAGCTAGGCTTTAAGGTTAGGATTTTCTAAGTGTGAAAAGGTTCAACTTAGAAGGGTGGTCTCATTTAAGTTGTTTAGTTAATATGTGTCAATTTTATTTGATGATTTGATTTGGTTTGACTGGACCTACTTAATTATTAAAGGTTGTAAAAGAGGAAAAGATAAGAGATCTTCTCTTTCCTCCCCACCTTAAGTGATTTAGATTCATTAATAATTTTTGTTTAGTGAATGTTTATTATGTATTTTAATTAATCCAAAGTTTATATTTTCTCTAAACAAACCTATTCAAAAAGAAAGGCATTTTAAGATTAAGTAAAGTAAATTACTATCACAAAACACACAACATTTTATTTCTTTCCCACATGTGTATCATGCACATGAATGAATCTAAGCATATTTATACATGCGATGGAAGTATTTAGCACACCTTAATAATGAATACTAAGAGAGGTTGCTTAAGGAAATTTGGAATGTTTCATGTATGCATGATTTTGTTAAGTAGAAGAGAGTGATTCTTTTATCCATTTTTCATATGCACATTTATAAGTATAAAGACATAAGTGAGTCATTATTAGCATTGTGTAAGGTACAAGGCCTACTTATGGCTACTTAAAATCTCGCAACCCCGGGATTTTCTAAACCAATATAACACTTTTTTTAAATATATGTTCATGTACAAAAAGAAATGCATGGAAAGAGAATGCTAAGAGAGGTTTCTTAAGAAAATTTGGAATGTTTCATGTATGCATGATTTTGTTAAGTAGAAGAGAGTGATTCTATTATCCATTTTTTATATGCACATTTACAAGTATAAAAGACATAAGTGAGTATGGCGCCATTGTTAGTACCAGGGGTGTAAGGAATAAAATCTACTTAGAACTACTTAAAGCCTCGAATCGGGCTTCGTTCAGTTACACGTATTGCTAAATACATGTGCATGCATAGAAAGAAATGTATGGAAAGAGAATCATGCAAAAAGTTTATGTTTGTTTATTTGATTTTGGTTGTTTAATTTATACGTGTGATGTGGAATTCCTTCTTGAGTCATGACATAGAAGTGTATAGGAATAGATTTCGAACAAGTGTCATGTACTTTTCAAATGGACTATACACTTTGCAAATCTTACACAAACCTATGTTAAGAAAGAGAAGAAAAAGTCACATAACAAATTTTATACTATTCACATGCAAGCTCATAAGTACTTATATATAGCATACTTTTCATTTGTAATGTTTGGTTTATAAGTTTTGAAAATAATTTTGAATTTAGTAGTAAAAATAGCCATTCATATTTTACTTTAGCCAAAACATGCAATTTGACATAAAGGAAACATTTCATTTTTAATTTGATTTTTCAAAAGACATGAATGCATGATTTTCATATGACATACACATTTAGCATGCTAGGAAAGAAATAAAGTAATGCAAGCATGTAATTTCATTCACTGTAATTAATTCCTAAAGACAATCTTTTGGAATAATATTATTTAAGGAGAATCAAAAATTATTTAAAGAGACTTTCATTTATTTTGAGTTTGATTTGAATTAGGAAAGTGTGAAAAGGTTTACCGGTCCTAACCCATTCTCACATGTGTGTATTATTTTAGTTTAATTTTTAAGTGATTAGATCAATTTTATGCTTTGGTTAGGTTAAGGTGTAGATTAAGTTCATTAATTGCCCCTTACTTATACCACTTTAACATATTTAATCAAATAATTTTGAGCCAATGTATGACATAAAAACATAAGGAATTTAAATCAGCAATGCATCCTAGGAAATAAAGGTACCTATTGCAATTGGCTCATAATTAATGATTAATTAAGCTAAAGGGTTTAATTTAAGTACTTTCATAACCCTTCCCACACATATGGGTTAGGTATGATTTCCTTATGTTGCTTAGGTTATTGAACACCTAAGCATCTACCCAAGAAGTATTGATTAAATTTCTGTTGAAAATTATATATATATATATATATATATATATTCCTGCCTTCATCTATCCCATTCCCTTTCAGAAAAGCGGATAAATGAAAATAGAAATATATAAAACTCCTCTTATTGGGATGCCACGTAGATCCGCAGATATTCTTATTAGGGTGATCAGGCACGACATTGAGGAAAGGTGTACTATCTCGAAAGATAGAAGTCACCACCCTACAATGGACCTAATCACCTTAATAAGGACTCCTAAGGACTATGGGTCTTCGAAATGTACCAGAGATTCTTTCCCTACTTTATATTGAAAAGTAAAGCATGATTTATTTTAAATTGTGTTCGTTAAGTTCCCTACAAGGGCAAGCCCCCATAGTTAATTACATCATAAGGAATAGGATTTCTTAGGAATACTCTCGATTAAGGTAAATGATCATTGTCTCCAAATATTTTGAAAGGTAGGACTATCAATTGATTAGTTTATTTTCAAAAAAGTCAAGTGGGATCGATCAAGAGGAGAGAGTTCTTTTCAAAGCTAAATGAAGATAAGTAGGGGGATGCCTAGGATACTAGGAAGCCTAGTAAGCATCCCAAACTACCTATGGTTGGACTTTACATTTTTGAAATTGAGTTTATTTATTTGAGTTGGATTTTTATTAGAAATGCAGGGCTTACAATTTCATGATACAAGGTCATGGAAATGCCTAAGGGGTGAGGATTTATGCTCATGGCCCGCAAAAGGAAGTAGCAATCTCAAAACCTAAATCTAGAGAGCTTTGGCGAGGGCCAAAAGCAGGACCTAAATCTAAGGCAAAAATGAGTATTTTATTTACCTCCATAAGAGAGGATAAACCATTTGACTATTAGACTTACAGCCACCTTGGGGTGGCTGCCAACTAACTCATCCTACGATTTTAAAAACATGTAGGCAAGTCATATATTTATGCAAGATAGCAAGGCTGTTGTTTATTTAGAAAGAAACTAAGTCCTTAAACACACTCCATAATAGACTAGATCATGTAGGGTATGAGTTCATGACTTAAATCTAGTGCAAATTTTGTTACATTTTATTTTTATTTTGGACAATCAATTTAACATAGGCTTTAGGATTCATATGCATAATATATGAGAAATTAGATTATGGGCCAAAATCAGTAAGCTAAGAAGGTGTGTTTCCACCATAGCTCTCAAATGTCAAGCTAAGTTCTCTGGCAAAGGTGGAAGCCCTCCAATCAAGAGTGAAATAATATGCTTATTATGCATGATGTGAGAAAAGTAAATACAACATCCAGTTAAGAGGTTACTAATTCTTTTATCTTGATCTATACTTAGGCTTTATATGAGGTTATGAGTTATTTATTTTTAGTTTGAATTGATTAGTTGGATAGATAATTTATTTTTCTAAGAGCCTAATCATCATCCAGGCCATACATCAAAGCAAGGAAGAAACTAGGAAAAGATGCCATCTTAATGCACAAGCTAAACAAACATCAATCAATTTATAAAGCTAGCGCAAAAGAATGAGAGGTCATTTGTGGTTGGGCTCCACCGCAAAAACCCATAAACAAATTGGGTAACTGAGCTCTACCTTTATACAACCCGGATTACAAATGAATTAATTATGATTAAGCAAGAAATTCATGTTATTGGGGTCTTCATTCATTCTTCATTCTTCATTTCTTCTTTCTTCTTTCTTCTTTCTTCTTTCCTCTTTTGGTTGGTTGGAATGTGGTTGCTCCAAAGGCTTCACATGGTACATAAGATATGATCTTATGACCAATGTTCACCCTAATACACCATAACAATCATTCTAAAATCCTCATTGCAAAGTTACATGAAAGGGGAAAAGTAAATCTAACTGATACATGCAAAATAGAGATTAGTTAAACAAACCAAATAATCCCAAGCATGTATATATATAAATTGGACTTAGCATCCCACACATGGGTAACCAAATCCACCTGGCCTATTTTAGATTATGCTTAGGGGTATAAACATCTGCACAACAAAAGTAATTTTATATTTTTATTACATCACCCCTTAAGCACAATCCCCTACAGAAGGCAATGATTAGACTAAATCGTCATACCATTCAGTATACGCACATACAACCTAACAACCAGACTAAAATAAAATATCACAAAATAAAAGAAAACATCAAATCATGCACCGCCCTAACATAAAGCTAGAAGTGGTGACTTAGCCTAATGTGTGTGCTATTTAAGGTTTGTGTGGTGTGCTTAGCTAGGCTTTAAGGTTAAGGTTTTCTAAGTATGTGTGGTAAAAATTCTATACATTCTTGCCTTCATCAATCCTTCCTTTTTCAAAAGAGGATAAAATGAAAACAAAATATATAAAATATGCCTTGTTGGGACACAACGTAGATCCGTAGATGTTCTTATTGAGGGTGATCAGTACGATATTGAGGAGAGATGTACTATCTCAAGAGATAGAAGTTACCACCCTATAATAGACCAAATCACCTCAATAAGGACTCCTAAGGATAATGGGTTTGCATATGTAGCAAAGATTCTTCCCCTATATTATGTGGAAAAGTAAAGTAAGGTTTATTTCAAACTAGGTTCGTTAAGTTTCCTAGAGGGGCAAGCCCCCATAGTTAATTACATCCTAAGATACATGATTCCTTAGAAATACTCTCTATTAAGCTAAATGATTGTTGTCTCTAAATATTTCAATAGGTAGGACTATTAATCGATTTGTTTATTTTGGAAGATCAAATGGGATTGATCAAGGAGAGAGAGTTATTATTGAAGCCAAAGGAAAATGAGTAGGAGATGCCCATGATGCTAGGAAACCTAGCGAGCATATCAAACTATCTTATGATTGGGCTTTATAATTTTTGAAATTGATTTAATTTATTTGAGTTAAATTTTTCATTAGAAATTTAGGACTTATGATTCCATAACACAAGATTAATGAAATTCCTACGAGGTGAGGATTTATGCTTATGGCCCACAAAGAGGAGAAGCAACCTCAGAACCTAAATCTAAGGAGCTTTGGCGAGGGCTGAAAGCACAACCTAAATCTAAGGCAAAAATAGGTATTTGGTTTACCTCCACAAGGGAGGACAAATCACTTGATTGCTTGGACTTACAACCACTTAGGGGTGGCCGCCAACTGACTCCTACGATTTTAAATTCATATAGGCAAGTCATATGCTTTATGCAAAATAATTAGGCTGTTATTTATTTAGAAAGAGACTAAGTCTTTAAACTCACTCCCTAAAGAGACTAGATCATGTAAAGACATGCTTCAAATGACCTAAATCTAATGTAATTCAGATTTCATTTTATTTTTACTTTTGGACAATTATTTTGACTCGCTAATATTCATATGCCTAATGCATGAGAAATGAGATTATTGGCCAAAATCGGTGAGAAGGGAGGAGGTGTGTGTTTCCACCATGGCTCTCAAAGGTCAAAAAGTTTCTCTAAAAGGTGGAAGCCCTCAAATCAAGAGTGAAAATAATATGCATTTATGCATGATGTTATAAAAGAAGTACTCATCCAGCTAAGGGGTTGCTAATTATTTTATCTTGATTTTAGCCTAAGATTTAGGTGAGGTTATGAGTTCTTTATTTTTAGTTTTGAGTTGTTAGATATTATAGAATATTTATTTTTTCCTAAGAGCCTAATCCACATCCAGGCCATACATAAAGTAAGAAAGAAACTAGGAAAAGGATGCCACTTAATGCACAAGCTAAACAAATCATCAATCAATTTATAAAGCTAATCATAAAAGAATAAGAGGCCATTATGGTCGGGTACCACCACATAAACCCAAAAAAAATAAATAAATTGGGTAGCCGAGCTCTACTCTTATACAATCGAAATTATAAATGAATTAAATACAATTAAGTAAGGAATTAATTGTTATGGGGGTCTTCAAGCTTTATTTCTTCATTCTTCTTTTCTTCTTTCTTCTTAATTTCTTCTTTCTTCTTCTTTGGTTCCTTCTTTTGGATGGTTGGAAGGTGGATGCTCCAAAGGCTTCACATGGTGCATAAGATGAGATATTATGACCAATGCTTATCCTAATCCCCATAACAATCATTCCAAAATCCTAATTATAAAAATTACATAAAAAGGAAAAGCAAATCTAGCTAACACCTGCAAAACAAAGATTATCCAAACAAATCACACAAAATCCCAAGCATGTATATTGGATTTATCACCCCACACATGGGTGACTAAGTCCACCTGGCCTGTTGGATTATGCTTAGGGGTATAAGCACTTGCACAGTAAAAGTATTTATATTTTTATTTATTACAACACCCTTAAGCAGTAGAAGACAATGGTTAGACTAAGATCACCCTACCATTCATTCTACGCACATACATCCTAACATCTAGAATAAAATATATATTAGAAAATAAAAGCAAGCATCAAACCATGCACCGCCCTAACCTAAAGCTAGAAGTGGTAACTTAGCCTAATGTATGTGCTTTAGAGGTTTGTGTGGTATGCTTAGCTATGGACTTAAGTTAAAATTTTCTAAGTGTGAAGCATGTTTAACTTAGAGGAGGGTTTCATTTAAGTGATTTAGTTATTTTGGGTTGATTTTATTTTATGTTTTGATTAGGTTCAAGTGAATCCTATAATTAATTATTAAGTATGAAGAGAAGGAAAGAGAACATAACTTCTCTTTCCTTCCCTAACTTAAGTAATATCTAAAGTGGATTCATATTTTCATTTTATTTAGTTAATAATTTAATTAAATGTTTTATTTAATCTTAAGTTTAGATGAACTCTAAACAAACCTATTCAAAAAGAAATGCATTTTAAGATTAATTAAAATGAACTAAATTCACAAAACATACAACACTTCATTTCTTTCCCAACATGTATAACATGCATATGAATGAGTCCGAAGCATATCTATACATATAAATGAAAATGTTTAACACACTTTATGATGCATGCTAAGTAATTCATTTAAGAAAATTTGAAAGTTTATGATGCATGATTTTCATTAAGTAGCAAAGGGGTTTCTTATCCAACTTTCACACGTGCATATGAATGTATGAAAGGCATAAGTGAGTACACCATTGTTAACGAGAGGTGTAAGGTACAAGACCTACTTAGGGCTACTTAAAGCCTCACAACCTTGGGGTTGTCCAGACTAATATACCACTTTCCTTCAATACAAGCATGTGTACAAAAGAAATGCATGGAAAGGAAAGAATGCAAAAATTTGTATTAGTTGATTTATTTATTTTATACGATTTATGTGTGCAAGCATATGCATCCTTCTTAAGTGACAGTATAGGAATGAATAGGATATGGAATTAGGCAAGTGTTAGGTTCTTTTTAAATGAACCATACCCAAATCCTATTCAAAACTATACTAAAAGAGAAGAGAAGGAGAACCTATTCAAAGCTCATCCTTATATTTTACTTACATGAAAACTTATAAATAAAATATAAGTAACACACTTTCAATTTTGATAATTGATTCATATGTTTTGAAAATAATTTGAATTTAATAGTGATAATAGCCTCATATTCTTTAGCCATGCAATTTGACATAAAGAAAACATTTTCATTTTAAATTTAATTTTTGAAAAGCATGGATGCATGAAACCATGTGACACACATATTTAACATGTTGGGAAAGAACTAAAGCAATGAAAGAATGTAAACACATTCACTTTAATTAAATCTTAATGACAATCTTATGAAATAAGAAAGCTTAAAGTAAATCAAAGTTTGTTTAATATGATTTTTGTTTGATTTAATTTTTAAAATGTGGATTGAGTTTGCTATTTCTAACACATTCCCACATGTTTTTGATATTTTTGTTTAATTTTTATACAATTAGATTCATTTTATATTTTGATTATGTTAAGGTATGAATTAAGCATATTAATTAACCCTTACCTACACCACCTTAGCATAGTTAACCAAATACTTTTTATCCAATGAGAAGACATAAAACCTCACAAGGAATTTAAATTTGCAATGCACCTAGGAAGAAAGGGGATCTAATGCAATTTGGCTCATGATTAATGATTAATTAAGCTAAGGGTTTAACTTAAGTACTTTCAAAACACCCCTCACACATATGAGTTCAGTTTTGATTTCCTTAATTGGACTTAGGCTCTTGAACACCTAAGCATCTACCCAAAGTAGATTAATTAAGTTCTAGAAAGTTTTAGAATTTTAAGAAATTGATTAAAAGTGTAATTAGTGAATTAACCCTTAATTAAGAGAAGATTAAGAAAGAAAAATGCGGTTTAAGGAATAACATAGGGTAAATGCCCCAAAATTATTCCCTGAACCTCCTTTTCACTGGATCAAACATTAATCAACTTCAATAAGGGGTTAAAACACTAATCAAATATAATTATCTTAATTACATTGTAATTGAGATAAATTAACAATTCCAATTAAATCCAATAAATGCAAGAAAATTAGAGGGTCATCCCAAAATATACCCAAGAAATTTAAGATTAATCAGTGGATCAATTAGGGAGTAATTAACAAATTAATATTTCCAATAAAACCCAAAATCAGAGAAAGATACAATTCAAAATTCATTAAAACCAATTTTAAAATATTCTAGGTTGAACTATCTTTCAGTGGCAATTTATCTTATATTTTTCTAATTTCTCTTTAGAGAGATATATATTTTTGAAGTTCAGAGGATTAATTAGAATTAAATAAACACTGATTAATTCCCTTAATCCAATTGACATGGTGGTGACTGGATGCACTTTACATAGCAACGACCACTTAAACATATTATATGATTACCATGGTGGTGCTAGCTTTGATATCCGTTCGATCAAGGATTGAATAGCCAAAATTAACACAGTTTAGGGATAAAATAGGATATAAACGCGCAATCTGTTGTCCATCCAAAATAAATGGATGAAAGAGATCATCCCTTCCCCTGAGGAATGGAACCATCCACTTTCAAAGGAAGATCTAGCTCGCAGATTGGAATGTATTTCACACACCATAACCCTAATCACATCTAAGTTGAAATTTCTTGCCATTAACATTTATTTCACAAAGGACCAACACACATGAAGTTTAGTGGTAAAAAAATCTAACCTGCTGAGATGATCCGCTCGATTCCCGAGAATAGATGCTTGAGATGAACTTGTGGTGAAAGTTTTAGCTCCTGAGGTTAAGTGGATTGCTCTATGGACCAACCCCTCCTTAGCTTCCTTGTGGCTTTGATGGAATTAGACCTCCCCTTGCCTTTGGAACTTGAGAGAGCTTAAGCTGACAGCCCTCGGTGTGAAGAAAATTGACATGAATTGGAGTGTGGAGAAAGTTTGTAATCAATGGAGCTCCCCTATTTTCACTTAAGGAAAATTGAGAATGGCAAATTCAAATTCCATCTAGAGAGCTTAGGATCACTCTAGGATGGCTCCTAACACTCTTCTTTACTCAATCAAATTTTCCTCTGTTGGAATTGAAGTGAATTAGGGGGAGTATATCTCGCCCTTAGGCAATCGAACGACCAAAGCATCACTTACCATTTTGCTCCAATTAACCTTAGGCAGTGGATTTTTTGGACTGTTAGAAGCTTGCACATGGTCAGTTTGGGCTAGGGAGTGGAGTGGCAACTCCCCATGTGTTTCAAATTGATTGGGAGCATGATTTCCATATAGCCAATTTGAGCCATGTGCTCGATTTTGGCCTTGGGTCAAGTTGGGCTGACCCAAACCCATTGGGTTGGGTGCACCACCCTCCATAGGGTTTACTTGACCTATTAAGAAAGTATCAAGTAGGTATGAAGAGGGCTTGACCAAATTCCCCATGGATTTGACCAATATTTGTTCTATGGCCTAGGGGTAGAATGATCATTTGGTTGATTTTTTAATTTGGATATGTTGGGCATGTTGAGAAAATAGGTTTGGCCAAGTTTCATTGGATTTTGAGTTCATTTGGTATGGTTTGGCTCATGTTGACCCATTTAGGTCAAAATGGGTCAACTTGGGTCAAGTTGACCAATTGGTTAAATTGGGTCAAACCAAGGGTTGGGTCAAGTTTATATGACTATTTGAAATGTTTTGGTGGCTTTGGTTTGATTCAATTTGGTGTAGGTTTGAATTTGGCTCATATGACTTCATTTAGGTCAAATAGGTCAAGTTGACCAATTTGACCCATTTGACCTATTTGAGCTAGGTCATGGGTAGGTTTATGCTTAGTTAGTCATATTAAGTGGATTGCTATCTTTGTTTCCAATCAATTTTGGTTAAGTTTGAATTTGGCTCAACATGACCCTTTAGGTCAAGTTGGGTTCAAGGTCAATTGGGCTAGGAGGTCTAGTTGACCAATTGAGGCTTTGGTCAAGTTCGTGATTTGGAATGAACTTGACCCATTGGTTTCAATCAATTTGGCTTAGATCAAGTTTTGACACATTTTGACTTTATAGGTCAAGTTGGGTCAACTTGGGTCAAGTGGCCAATTGGGCTAGGTTAGGCTCAAATGTTGGCTTGGTCAAGTTCAAACATTGATCATGAATGAGTCTTGATCAATGGTTTCAAACAATTTGGCCTATGGTGAATTTTGGCTATGTTGGGCTTCATTTTGGCTAAGTGTTGACTTGGTCAACCCTTAGGATCGACTTGGTTTGACCTAATTTGATTGATTGATCATCTCATGATGAGAGGCATAGGTGAGTTTGATTCAATCCAATTTGGTTAGGATTAGAATTGGCTCATAAAGGATACTTTAGGTCACTTTGGGATTGAGCCTAAAGTGGCTCAGAATAGCTTGTCAAAGCTTGATTTGAGTTTGATTGAACTTATATATGGACTTATGATTGAAATATAAATCTATTTGCAAGTGGTTTGAAGTCAAATGGGTTTTGATTCATTTGACAATTTCATATTCAAAGGAAGAACATGAAAGGATTTGGGGTTTGATTTTTGAATTGAGTTTTGATTAAGTGATTGAAGTTTGTATTTATATTTGGATTCATAATTGAAGGATTGATTGTATCATGAAGGAAAATCAAGAGTTTGGCTTGATTTGAAGTTGATTTGGCTAAGTTCAAGATTTTTACTTGAAAGGCTTAGGTTGGATTTTGAATAAGTTTGAGTTTGATTTTTGGAATTAGTTTTGATTGTTTGAATTTATAATTCATTTATATATGTGGATATAAATGAGGTTATAAATGATTCATGGGAAGATTTTATGAATTTGAAGTGATTTGATCAAAATCTAGGCTAAGTCCTTAAGAGGGAAAGTAAGGATTTAGGAAAGATTTTTTTGAATTTTAGATTTTGATTGTTGGATTTAGTTTGATTGATTTGAATTTGTATTTCATTTATATATGTGAATATAAATGAGAATATAAAAGAGTTATGAGAAAATTTCATGAGTTTGAATTGATTTGATGATAATTTTGGCTAAGTCCTTAAGAGAGAAATTAAAGGACTTAGAAACTATTTCAAGTTTTGGATTTGATTGTTGGATTTAGTTTGATTGATTTGAATTTATATTTCATTTATATATGTGAATATAAATGATAATATAAATGGGTTATGAGAAAATTTCATGAATTTGAGTTGATTTGAAGTTGATATAAGCTAAGTCCTTAAGACAAAAATTAAGGATTCAGGAAAGATTTTGGAATTTGGAATTTGAATTATGGGTTTCAATCATGGATTTCAATCATGAATTTCAATCATGTGATATTGATTTGAGTTTGAAAAAAAATCAAATAAGATTGATTTGGAGTTTGAGAAAACAATTATGATTGATTTAGAGTTTAAATTGAAGGAAGAAAGGTGAGGAATGGTTCAAGCTAAGGGTAGGCAAATTTTCCTAACACTCTTAAGGCATGACCTATTCCTATGGCTTACCCTTATAAGTCTCTAGTGCTAGATTGAGTGTCCACCTAATCACTAAATGTGTATTAATACTGAGGATCTCTTAGTGTTTAAGAGGAATCCTATGTCTAAGATAGAGGGGTTGGGAGCTCATTCTAAAAATGAGGTCAACAGAATGAAAATGGTCAACTTAGAGGAGTGGTTTAATTTAAGTGATTTAGTTATTTTAGGTTGATTTTATTTTGTGATTTGATTAGATTTTAATGAACTTAGAATTAATTACTAAAAGTTATAAAGAGAGGAAAAGAGAAGAAAACTTCTCTTTCCTCCCTACCTTAAGTAATTTCTATGGTAGATTCTTATTTGATTATTATTTAGTAAATGTTTTGTTGTGTGCTTTAAGTAATCCTAAGTTTAGATTTTCCCTAAACAAACTTATTCAAAAAGAAAGGCATTTTAAGATTAAGTAAAGTTAAATACTATCACAAAACACACATCACTTCATTTCTTTCCCAATATGTGTAACATGCATATGGATGAATCCTAAGCATATCTATACATGCAAATGGGAATATTTAGCACACTTTATGATGAATGCTAAGAAATATTGTTTAAGGAAAATTTGTAATGTTTCATGTATGCATGTTTTTTTTGTTAAGTAGAAAAGGGTGATTCTTTTATCCATTTTTCATATGCACATCTGATGTACTTCGTTCAGTTACGTATTGCTTAGATAACACCGGGGTGTAGGTATAAAGACCTACTTAGGGATACTTAAAGTTTCTCAACCCCAGGGTTGTCCAGACTAATATACCACTTTTCTTAAATACATGTGCATGTGCAAAAAGAAATGAATGGAAAAAAAAAGATGCAAAAGTTTTTTTTTTGTTTGATTTTGGTTTGATTGTTTAATTTATATGTGTGATGTAGAATTCCTTCTTAAGTCATGACATAGGAGTGTATAGGAATGGATTTAAGCAAGTGTTATGTCCTTTTCAAATGGACTATACACTTTGCAAATCCTATGTAATTCTATGTTAATAAAGAGAGGGAGAATCACATAACACATTTTATGCTATTCACATGCAAGCTCATAAATACTTATAAATAGCATACCTTTCAGTTTTGATGTTTATTTCATAGGTTTTAAAATAATTTTTGGATTTAGTAGCGATAATAGTCATTCATATCCTTACTTTAGCCAAAACATGCAATCTGACATAAAGGAAATATTTCATTTTAAATTTGATTTTAAAAAACATAAATACATGATTTTCATATGAAATACACATTTAGCATATTAGGAAAGAAATAAAGTGATGAAAGTATGTAAATTCATTCACCCTAATTAATTCCTAAAGACAATCCTATGGAATAAGATTATTTAAAGTAAATCAAATTTGGTTTAAGGAAAGTTTGTTTTTTTTGAGTTTGATTTCAATTTGAGAAATGTGAGATAAGTTTGCTAGACCTAACCTATGTATGTTGTTTTAGTTTAATTTTAGAACCATTAGATGATTAATTGGCTCATAATTAGTGATTAATTAAGCTAAAGGGTTTAAAACTAAATACTTTATACCCTTCCCACAAGTGGGTTGGATTTTGATTTTCTTAAGCTACTTAGGTTATTGAACACCTAAGCACCTACAAGATGAATTAAGTTTTGGAATGTTTTAAAATTTTATAGTAATTAAGCAAGTGATTAGATTAACCTTAATTAAAATTTGGATTAAGAGAAGGGGTTTAGGGAATGGTTTGAAAAAAAATCCCATTCCATAAACCTATTTTCTAAGCAAGGCTTAATTAACTTAATAAAGGGATTAAACCACTATTCTATGCTTAATTATAATTAATAAGTGGTTAAGGATTCATGATTTCCCTAATTAACTCATCAATAAATCCCAAGAAAATTAGGGGAGGCAGATGTCATCCCACTAAATGCATCTGAGAAATTTGAAATAAATTAATGAAGTAGTTAGGGAGTAATTAGGATTATTTTTCAATAAACCCAATTAAGAAAAAACACTATTCAAAATCCATTGAAATAATTTTAGAAAATTCCTAAATTAACTTCATACATTTTACCATTTTTTAATTTTCTACATTTAGTTACGTTATTTTAAAGTTTCCATGATTATCCATTAATTAAATAGCTTAAATGGTAATCCATTCGGTACGTGGATACGCGTGCATTTCCATGGTGGCGGATTGTAAGTTGTCACATTAAAGTGCGCGTGGCGATGATGCTACGCTTTCTCCCGTCGATCATCAAGATCGGACGGTTGAGTGAAATGTGTTCTTAAGGGATGAATCAGGATCTATGCGGCTTGATCATGGTGGTCCATCCAAAATGCGGATGGATGGCCCATGACATCGAGCTTCGCTTGTGGGAGATGGCCCGTCCATCTTCCATGGAATGATCTGAGCTTCGATTGAGCTTGATTGAGCTCAAACTCACCCACACCATCATCATGCAAGGGATGAAGATCTAATGATCCATTTCACTTGGGGTGAAATTTTTCACAAGGGCCAAGAAAATTCAAATTATGCTCGATTTTGCATACCTCACGGAGCTATCACCTGCTCCATCCATGGTAGCTTCGTCTAGTGGAGAAGCCACTGAAGATTTGAGCCTTGGGTTGAGTAGATCTTCTATGGACCAACTCACCTTCAATTGCTGGCCTTGATCAAGTCCCACCTCCCTTGCCTTGAGAACTTGGATTAAGCTTTGGAGATCGATTGAGTTCTGAGAAGCTTGCAGAGGGGTGCTTAATTTGAGTATTGAATGAGAGGATGGTGGAGCTCCCTATTTTGAAGAAATGAAGAAATGGAAATGGGTTGAAAATCTTGGAGGAACCTGGGAGTGCTGCTGAGTTCCTAAGTTCAATTGAGTATGAGAGTGTGTAATTGGAATTAGGGGAGTATATCTCCCCTTTGAAGGATCGGATGGAGCTCTTTCCATTTTGATCAATTGATGAGATGGGGGTTTGTTAGGCATTAGAGATGCATGGTTGGTTTGGAAGAGGTGGTGGAGGTGCCATGTGCTTGAAATTGAGTGGAGGAATATTTATGTGCCCATTTCAGTGAGGTGGTTTTTGACCATTAGGTTGGGTTAGGCTAACCCAAACCCATTGGGTCATGTGCACCGTCCTCATTTGTGATCATTTGGTCTACTAAGAGGATGTCAAGTGTCCATGAAAAGGATTTGACCAAATTTCAAGTGGTTTTGATTTTAGGTTACCCTATGGCCTAGGGGTAAAATAGTCATTTGGCTTAGATTTCAATTTGAATATGTTTTGTATGATTAAAAAATGGGTTGGGCTAAGTTTCAATGAAATTGGAGTTGGTTTGATATGATTTGGCTCATGTTGACCCATTTAGGTCAAAAATGGGTCAACTCGGGTCAAGTTGACCAAATGATAAAATTGGGTCAAACCAAGGGTTAGGTCAAGTTCATATGACCATTTGAAATGTTTTGGCATCATTAGTTTGGTTCAATTTGATTTATATTTGAATTTGGTTCATTTGATTTCATTTAGGTCAAATGGGTTATGTTGACCAATTTGACCCATTTGACCTATTTAGTAGGTCATGGGTTGGTTTAGGTTTTAATTTGATATGAAATATATTGGTATCTTTGTTTCAATCAATTTGGTTTAATTTGATTTGGCTCAATTTGACCATTTAGGTCAAGTTGGGTTCAAGGTAAATTGGGCTAGTTGGGTCTAGTTAATTGAGGCTTTGGTCAAGTTCAACAAGTGATTTGGAATGAACTTGACCCATTGGTTTCAATCAATTTGGCTTAGATCAAGTTTTGACACATTTTGACTTTTTTAGGTCAAGTTGGGTCAACTTGGGTCAAGTGGCCAATTGGGTTAGGTTAGGCTCAGATGATGACTTGGTCAAGTTCAAACATTGATCATGAATGAGTTTTGATCAATGGTTTCAATCAATTTAGCCTATGGTGAATTTTGGCTAGTTTAGGTTTCATTTTAGCTAAGCAACTTGGTCAACCCTTAGGTTTGTGGTTTGACCCAATTTGAGTGATTGATCATCTCATGATGATTGTTGCTCACAATGTGAGGCTTAAGTGGGCTTAGTTCAATCCAATTTGGGTAGGATTAGAATTTGGCTCAAAGGGTACTTTAGGTCACTTTGGGTCAGTGAGCTTAAGAGGTCAAAAAACTTGATTGAATCAAGTTTGGTTGAACTCACATATGGACTTATGATTGAAATATAAATCCATTTGCAAGTGATTTGAGTCAAATGAGTTTTGATTCATTTGACAATTTCAAGTTCAAAAGGGTGAACATGAGTTTGACTTGGGTTTGATTTTGAATTTATTTTTGTTTTGAAGATTGAAGTTTATGTTTATATTTGGATTCATGATTGAAGGATTGATTGAATCATGAAGGAAAATCAAGGGTTTGGCTTGATTTGAATTTGATTTAGCTAAGTTCAAAATTTGACTTGAAAGGCTTACGTTGAATTTTAATTGAATTTGGATTTGATTTTTGGATTTAGTTTGGATATTTAAATTTATATTTCATTTATATTCGTGAATATAAATGAGAATACAATTGGGTTATGAGAAAATTCCTTGAATTTGAATTGATTTAGATTTAATTTAGACTAAGTCCATAAGATAGAATCAGAGTGACTTAGGAAAGATTTTTTTGTTTTGAACTTGGAATTTCAATAATAAGCTTCAATCATTTGGAATCGATTTTAGTTCAGAAAATCAATTGAGTTGGAATTGATTTAGGTTTTGATGTTGATTTGATTTGGAGTTTGGAGCTAGTTTGATTTGGAGTTTGACTTGAAAGTGAAGATTTGGTTCAAGCTAAGGTATGGTTCCTAACACCCAAGATATGACTATTCTATGACTAAATCTTCTAAGTCTAGGTTAGGTTGAGTGTTACTAATCACTAGATGTGTCTTAATACTAAGAAACTCTTAAAGTCTAAGAGAAGTCCTATGTCTAAGATGGAGGGGTTGAGAGCTCATTCTAAAATGAGGTCAACAAATGGTGTCCAATAGGTGTGGTGTGACTGACAAGGTACACCGCACATATTGGTGTTGACCAAAATGATCAACAACACTGGACAATCTCAAGCACTAATAGAAATGATCTACTTCCAACCCAAGGTGTAGAAGGAATCTAGAGTTTAGTGCAATGTGACTCTACTTATGTCAAAGACATATGAGAGGGAAGGAGGAATCCATTAGGGATAGAGTATATGAACCTTCCACTAGGAAAACAGGTTCAAGTCATCCACATGGGGAAGAGAGGTAATGAAATCCAATGAGGGATTAGAATTCAATATCCGTTGATGAAACTAGAAAGATTTGCATCTCACTAAGGAGAAGCAGATCAAATGATTTGGATTGTTTATTTTGATTAGTTTTGACTCCACTGGGGGAGAATGGTTGAGTTTGTTTCAGATTTTTAGATTTTTGAATTTGAGATAGATCTTGTTGGTTTACGATGGATCTTATTGAGTAGGAGTCAAGGAGGCTTAATCCTAACTCATATTTACCAATCTAAAGGGGTAGTCTACCAAACACATAGTAGGGCTAGCCAACTAAAGGGATCTCCTTTCGATGTGCAACAATAATATTAGGTAGAAAGCGTAATAGACTTACATCCTCCAAAGTAGGGACCAGTTGGTTGGGTGATCCATTGGCAAGATAATAAATCAAACCCGACCTAGGGCTGACTACTGAGTGAGTGCTACTGGGGGACATAGATCAGCTCAAGGATAGTCAAGATTAATTTCATTTTTAAGCTATTTTGATTGAATCACATTGGTTTGCGATGGACTACACTGAGTAGGAACCATGGAGGCCTTGGGCTAACTTAGATTTACCAACCCAAAGGGAGTAGTCTACCAACCATAAGGTAGGACTATCCAACTAAAGGGGTGCCTTTCGGTTTGCAATGGTCAAGTTTGGAAGAAAGCGTGGGGACTCACTTCTTTCAAAATAAGGAACCACTAGGGTGATCAGTTGGCGATGCAACAAATCGAACCTAGCCTAGGGTTGACTATTGAGTGAATGTCGCTGGGGGACTTAGATCAGTTCAAGGATAGTCAAGATTTATCTCATTTTAAATTTATTTTGATTGGTTATGTTGGTTTGCGATGGATCACACTGAGAAGGAGCTTGTATTAGCCTAGACCTATCTTAGATTTACTAAACTAAAGGGAGTAGCTTCCCAGCCGATGGGAGAACTATCTGACCAAAGGAGTTCCTTTCAATTTACAATGATCAATTCAAGGGAAGAAAGCTCAAAGACTAACATCTTCCATTACAAAAGACCACTGGGGTGATCGATTGCTTTGGGTAACCAATCAAACCCGACCTAGGGCTGCCCATCGATTTGCGATAGTCATGCGATAGTCTTACATCTTCCAAACTGGAATGACTGCTGGGTAAACCTGCTTGTGGTAAAATAGATTGAACTTCGCTAATACCACGGAGTGACTATCACAAAAATTTATCTACTCGTAGTCGGAAATTCTATGGAGTTCTGACACCGCCTAAAGATGGGATGGGGTGGCTAGTGGGGACTGTCTAATCCAAGAGTAACCCGGGTAGTGTCTAAATGGGGTCGCAAAGGATGTGATCCAAATAGAATGCCCGTAGAGAATGGGGCCACTAAGGGCTTGATCCAAAACCTTGGAGAAGATGACATGGCTAGTCATATATCAAATAGGTATTTGGTGGCCAACTCAAGGAGAAAGTGCGGGGACTCACATCTGTCAAGAGTGGTGTATCCACCCGGTGAGTCGCTATCAACATAACGAACATCAACCAACCTAAGGTGCCCATCGATTTGCAATAATTAGCCTAGGAAGAAAGCTTGGGGACTCACATCCTCCTATAGCAGAACTGATTGCTGGAATAGTCTGTGTTCGGCTCGACAGGTGCCATCTAACCTAGGGATACTACTGAGCGAATGCCATAGAGGGACTTACATCTGCTCAAATGTATTCAAGAGGAAAGGAGCCTCTGGGGGACTTATCATATACCTCAGATATACTCAACCTACTTAGATCATGATGATTAGTTCAAGAAGAAAGCACAGGGACTCACATCCTCTTAAAAAAAATTAACATGAGGTAGCTTACCGGTCAAGGAAGTCTACCAAACTAAGGCGCCGATTTGTAATGGTCAAGTTAGAAGAAAGGGGACTCACATCCTCCAACAAATGACCACTGGGGTGACATAGGTAGCATGTAAAAAATAGTAAAGTGAGTTCGGGCTTCTCCCACATCAAAGTAGCTCGAGACAAAAGATATGTGTTTATTTTTGAGTTTGTGTGTTAAAGGGAATAGGACACCTCTTGGGTTATCTCACACCTACCCTAAACACACTTGGGGAATCAGATAAAATGGTGCCACAGATGGCAACAAGGTTTCCCACCAAGAAAGGATGCCACTTGGGTTCTCTTGCACCTAACTTAGTTGTGCTAATCAAAATATGATGTCTCATAGGCTCTCTCACACTTATTCTAATAGTGCCAAGAGATTGTGTTTGATTGTGTTTGTGTTGTGAAAGAGGGATAGGATGCCTCTTGGGTGCTCTTACACCTATCCTAGACACGCTATAGCAGATTCACAAGACAAGCAAACAACGCTACGAAAGAAGAGGGGATTTTGATGAAAATGGAATCAAATTTTTTTTCTTATGTTGATAATTATTTTCAAACATGTTTTATGGGTAATATTTCTTCAAATAGAGCCCATTAATTGAAGCATCTGTTCCCCTTACAATCAATGAGAAGATCCTCTTGGTAGGCCTTCTATAACATAGGGGCCTTCCCAAGTGGGTTCAAACTTGCCTCCCATCTTTCAACATGCAACAATTGGTCTCCTTAGGACTAACACAAGTTCTCTTACTTGGAAAGACCTAGGGTGGACCAGCTTGTTGTGAGCTTGAATCATTTTGGCTTTGTGCAACTCGAGGTTCTGGCATGCCCGTAGGCGACTCTTCCATAAATCTTTGAGCTCTTCTAACCGCAACTTTGCATATTGCTTTATAATGATCTTGCTACACAATGCTATCCTTAGTGATGGGAGTTGAACTTCTAAAGGTAGAACGGCTTCGGACCCATTCACTAAGGAAAATGGGGTAGCTTGAGTTGGGGTTTGGTATGTGGTGCAGTATGCCCACAAGGCTTCAACCAACTGCTCATTCCACTATCACTTGTTGTCATCAAGAGTCTTCTTTAGTATTTAGATGAGAGTTTTGTTGAATGCTTCTACTAAGATATTTTCTTTGGGGTAGTAGATGGTGGAGTATCTCCAATCTATACCATGTCTTCTAGCAAAGTTGTTGATCTTGGTGCTTTTTAATGCCATACCATAATATAATTTGTCGAGGCTAACTCAACCTATACCATATATGGTTCAAAATGAAGCACATGCCGAAGCTATGTGACCAGTGGGATTGCTGCCCCACTGGAAAAGGCCAATGGTGATGAATCAATGACCCTTGGAAGAAAGAGGATCAATAGGACCCACAATATCGGTACCCCAAACACTCAAATGGCCATGAGGCCAATGTAGGGTGTAGAGTGTTAGGTGGTTGATGTAAGACCACACCGTGTACCTAACACTGATGGCATCTCCTAGCTACATCCATGTAGTCTATGATAAGCAGAGGCCAGTAGTATCATAGTCTCTTGATCTTAGTCTTCATCTTCGACGGATTGATGTGCTCATAGACTGAATGTACCTCTACATAATCTATGGGCTTGTCCAAACAAATAGTAACCATATTTGATTGAAAGACCATTGATACAAGGTGCCATGAATGAGAGCATAGGAGAGAGCTCTCTGTTTCACTTGATGAGCTTCTGATTTATCTTGAGGTAGTTTGTCGATGTTCAAATAGTCTATGAACGGTTGCCTCCAATCTAGCTCCTTGTCCTTATAGGCAATGACCACCTCCCCTTCAAGAGAAAGTCTCTCGATGAGTTCAGCATCAATTAGGGATAGAACTTGTCTATTTTAGACCCTTTTTGGAATTGACTCATCTTTTCCTGACATGCCACCTTAGCAAGTTTGCCAAAGCATCTGCTTCGCGTTCTCTGCCCAGGAACCTCAGGATGGTGGACTTCATTGGGCCAAATAACATACTCATGGTATAATAATGATGAAGCTTGGGTTTGAGAACCTTGTAGGACCTGACAATCTGATTGATGATCAACTGAGAATTCCTATAGATATTGATGCTCTTAACACTCACTATGATTGCTAACTTTAGATTGGTAATCAAAGCCTCATACTCAGCTTCATTGATGGTGCTTGGAGAGATAGTATGAGAATCTCATCACATCGTAGTCTGGAGTTAAGAGAACTATTCCTACCCCTACCTTTTCTAGAAGAGCAGATCGTGGTGCTTCTTCTTTATGAAAAAAAGCTAAACAATCAAAATACATCTCCCATCAGTGGTTGTTAACCTCCCATAAGTTCATGATTTGTGTCGTGGAGATCATCAAAGCAGAATCAGAAGTGGGTGTCGCTAAGAAATTTCGCTGCTTGGCCTTTCATCTACAGGGTAAAATGTGATATCAAACACAGAGGATCATGGACCATCATGCCAAATGTCCGATAGTGTTTTCCGTCATGAGATACTATAGGATTAGTTCGGAAAATCAAGTTCACCTTATGAGAAAGCATATAGTGTAGCTTTTGAGATGCAAAGATCAAAGCTAGGCAATGTTTCTCAATAGGGTAGTTCACTTAAATAGATCGACGATTGAGGTAGTAGAGAGCACTCTCCTTCTCTTCATCATTGGCTTGGGCCAACAGAGCACTGAGAGAGTCATCTAATGTAGCAGTGTAGAGGATGAGTGGCCTACCCGGGATAAGGGCTGCTAGAATTGGCAGCTTCAATAAATATTGCTTGATATCATTAAAGACATACTGGCACTTGTCATCCCACTTGAACTTGGCATCCTTTTTGATAAGTGCTAAGAATGGCTTTCATCTCTCCAATAGGTTGGAGATAAAGCATCTTAGATACACCAACCGTCCTTGGAAAGATCTGAGTTGAGTTAAAATTTTAGGAGGTGGAATTTCTAAGATAGCTTTAATCTTTTCAAGATCTATTTCTATTCCTTGATGTTGAACAAAAAACACAAGGAATTTTCCTGAAGCTACTCCAAATGCACACTTCAGGGGATTCATTTTGAGGTTACATTATCTTAACCATTCAAAAACTACTCTCAAGTCAAAGAGATGGTCTTCCTTTTCTTTGCTTTTAACTACTAAATCATCAACATAACACTCAACCTGATGATGTATGAGTTCATTGAAGATCTGAGTCATGGCATGTTGGTATGTTGCATTAGCATTTTTAAGGCTGAAAGGCATGACCTTATAATAATAGATTCTGATCGGGGTTCAAAAAGCAATGTTTCTTTCATCTTTAGGGGCCATCTTGATTTGGTTGTAGCCAGATGACCCATCCATGAAGGAAAAAACTGCATGAGATAAGGCAATGTCCACCATTAATTCTAGTATAAGAAGATGAAACTCATCCATAGGACATGCCTTATTTAACTCCCTGAAATTGACGCATGTGTGAATTTGGCCATTCTTCTTCTTAATTGGGTCAACACTAGCTAACCAGGTAGGGTATTTTTCTTCCCTGATGAAACCAGCATCGATTAGTTTCTTGACTTTAGAAATGACTTGCTATTCAATTTCTAATTGCATGCTTCTAGGAGCTTGCTTGATAGGGTTAGCACTAGGTTCTATTGTTAGTTTGTGGACTACTACATCAGGAGATAATCCAGGCATCTCTTCATAACTCCATGTAAAGCAGTCCTTAAACTCAGTCAACAACCTAACTAAGTCATTGGTTTCTTCTTCATTCAACAATGAATTGATGTATATCAGGCATGGATTTTCTTCCGTTCTGAGGTTGATTTCTTTAAGCTTGTCAATTATTGAATGGAGCTCCTCTTCAAATTCTAGCGGTGCATCTTTGATTTAGAGATCATCTAGATCATTTAAAGTTTCTAAACACACATCCTCATAAGAGTTGGTGTTGTGTGAAAAGAACCTATCAGATTTCAAATGGTTGGTGATAACTAAGTAGTAATCATCATCATAGACTGGACCCACTATATTGAATCCTAGTCCTAATCTTGATTGTGCTTCTCTACCTCTGATGTTCCATAACTTTTTGAAGTACTCTGACCTATACTTAGACCATGAATAAGGAATTAAACCCTTCTTTGCAAGATTAATAACACAAGGCAAGTACCAATCAAAAGGAAATTCCATTAATTCTTTATATGAATCATCCTTAAGTTCTACATCAAATTCAAGACTTGAGGATGATGATCCCAAAAGATTCTTCTTATCTTGGAAGACGAGGGCTTCCTTAACTATTAAACCTTTAACTTTTGAGATGAAAGTGAGGTTAGAGCTAAGGCCCTCTAATGCTGATAGTTTTACATTTGATTTAAATACTTTTGTCTGAGGCCTGTTCATCGCTATTCATCAGTGTCACCTCCAATGAAACCTGAGAGGGATTGGTGGTATCTAATCACAGACTCATCCTCCAATTGGATTCCAAGTCTATGTGAATAGTGGTATTATTAGAACCGGAACATAACCCTGGATGATGGCCAACCGTGAGGTCTTCCACCTCGAACGCCTCTATTTCTAGCTCTCTCCCGGTGGAGGTCGAGTCATCCTACCCATATGTCTATATGATGGAATGAACTGTGGGTGGAATGTGATACGCGACTCTATTTCTTCTTCAATTTCCCTTTCTTGTTTACTTGGATTTTCATTTTTCATTTTTTTCTTTTATTTTTTCTTTTTCTTCATTTTCTTTTGCATTTGAATTTTAATTTTGCCCAAGTTCACACGAAAGGGTATTTAGAGGAAGATAGTAGGTCGCATCTTCATATATCTCAGCCTCTCTGATTGAAAACTACTTTTCATCTCCTTTGTCACAGTACTCAATCCCATCCTTCTTGAATTTGATGCACTGATGGAGGGAGGATGGAATCATCTTTTCTGATGTATTCGAAGCCTACCGAGCAAAGTGGTGAGCAAAGTATTCAAATCAATGATATAAAACTTGGCTTTAGTCTTCCAATCACCTATCTCCAAAGGTAACACTATGGAACCTAATGCCCTCTCGCCTTATTCATTGAATCCTCTCAACATCATCCGATCTCCTTGGAGTGTGGAGATGTCGATCCTCAAATAGGCAAGGGTCTTTAGACTCATCATGTTCACTGAGGCACCTGGATCAATGATAACTCTGGAAAGTCTGAATATGCCCATGTCCATTGTAATGTAGAGGGGACGGTTGTGCTCTATGTACCCTAGAAGAAGGTCTTCATCTACGAAAGTGATCCCCTAGGCTTCTCTGGTATAATGTGCCTCTTCTCCAATAGTGGTCAGATGTGCTAAGCATATCTCAGGATCAAGGAGAGCATTGATTAGTGATTTTCTCATCTCTTTGGATAAGATAAGGGCATCGTATATGCTTAGCTTAGATGACAACTTTCTTAAGTGATAGAGGACATTGTAGTCCACCTTGGGTTGATCCTCCACAAGCATATCCAAGGGTGGAGAATCTAGTGGAGGGGCTTCTCGATCCTCTAAACCAATGACTTATTTTCCTCTATCTTGAGGTGCTGCCCTTGGAAGTTGAACCTTGCCACTATGGAGGTTGACTTCGGTGGTCTCTTGTGGTAGGATAATGGAAGATTCTACCTGCACATCAGGCTCACCTATAACTTCTTCTATGGGACCCTCAGAATCGGATGATTCTAAGTCTATCTCAAGAGGTGAACCTGTAGTATTCAGAGTAGGAAAATCTAACTCTGAATCAGAAAAAGGAAGATCAAAATTGTTATAATTATTGTTTAAATTTGAAGAGTTATCATTAGGAATAGATTTAGACAACCCCTCAGAAGTGACACAGATATAATTCTAGCTAGCTTTATTCTTTAATTTCTTGGATTTGATAGAAGGTACATAGTAAAAATCAAGTAAAGAGGGGTGAGGGATTTGAAGTCTCATCCGCCGATACAAGATGTCTACTAGAAGAAGAGCTAGGTTGAGGTAGAATGTAGTGCAATGGTGGACTGATCTGGACTCGATGGTTGCACTACTTGGTTATCCTGGGCACTGCCACTGAGCTCCCCTTTCCTTGAGTTGGCTCTGAAACTTGCAAACCTTCCTTGATGTTGAGGTTTGAGTCTGTGCACCGCAAGAAAGTTTCTTTATTTTTGAACAATTTTTTTAGAGGTACGGGATAAGGAGATATCCCAACCTTCTTTGATTTTGGGAGGATCGCAAGTATCCCGAAAGATTACCGTAATGGAACTTGATGGTTACTCCACAAGGTATTCCTTTGGGATAACTATAGCACCGATCTTGAAGCTATGTTCAAGCTAGTCCTTAAATGTGAAGTAATCTTCCAAAACATGACCTATCATACGGTGGTAGGGGAAAAAGTTAGAATCATTACTTTTGCCCACTTCCTTTAGTCTTATAGGTTCGGGTAGCTAAAACTCAGGTTTCTTTAAGAGATTCATATAGATCTTTCTGATTACCTGCCTCTTAAATGAATAAGGCTTATTAAGTTTATCCAAAAGAGTATGTAGACCATATCTACCAGGCGACGGGTATGTGTACCGCTGCTACTGATGATGCGGCTGAGGAGGAGATGATGTGGGCCATGGAGGCTACTGTGGCGGCCAGTAGGGCTACCTCGATGGTGGTAGAGGAGGTGTAAGTGATGGCTATGGAGCACAAGGTCTCTCAAAATGCTCTATGGCTGGCTATTTCCCATTATCTACTGCTATGACTTCCCCGAGTTTCTTATCAAAAGCTTTCTATGGCTTCTGCTTTATTGATTGGTCTGGAAAAGGTGACTGCTTGGCTTCTCCTTGTAAGCTAGCCTCCTTGTTAATTAATTTCTCAAAAGTTTTGATGGTGAAACCTTTGAGCATGAAAGCAACCGGGCCATAGATATTCTTAAGTAGAATCTTGATGGCATGTTGTTCAGACAGCTGTGGTTCGCATTTCATACTCAAATTATGCCATCTGAGAATGTAATCAATGAGGGACTTAATGAGATTTTGTTGAGCCATAATGAGTTCTCCTATAGTCACCCTTTGTTGAGCTCCAGCAAATCTCTTGATGAAGAGTTGCCCTAACTCAACAAAAGTCTTCACTAAACTATTGGAAAGTTCAACGTACCAATCAAAGGCTATGCCTGCTAAGCTATTGATAAAGAGATGGAAGAGTAAAGTGTCACTACCACTAGCATTGCAATAACTGACCCTGAAATGTGCAATATGCTACCTCAGGTTCCCACTATCATCGAAGCTCCTGAAAGAAGGAGGCACGAAACCCTTAGGATATTGGATGACATCAAATTCCTCTAGGTAGGGTCTACCCTTTGGAACTTTTGATCCTCCTTGGGCTTAAGCCAATGCTTCTCTCACCTGCTACTCAATCATGCTTTTGATATCTTTTTCTTGTATGGAGGTACTATCCACTATCTTCCTATACATGCTGGTGCTACCTTGCTCTACTGGAGGTAAAGTCTTGGATGGATCCAAGACATGCACCAACTCTGGCTGACTAGTCTCAGCTATAGTATGATGGATTACTGGTGCTTATTTTTAATGTGTTAAGATTGCTGCTAACAAGTCTTCGAGCTGCTTCCCCATCCTATCTATTTGATCATCTTATTGTTTTACTTGCTGAAGGAGGTGTTGGGTCAAGTAGGCTGTGTCTTCTTGGTCAACGTCAGCACCTTCCATAGTCTGCTGCTCACGGAGGAGAGAACCCTAGGTATCAACCATGTGAACCCCCACTGAATCTTCCAATAGATCATCCTCATTGGGATCAAAGCTAACTTTCTCCTCATCAGACCAATCATATCCTAAGATCTCCTTCTTCTCCATGAGATAATGGCTACATCTAGAGAATGGTCTATCAACAGCAAAAGGATCAGTGACCGGTGGTGGGATCACTATCATGTACTATGAGGCGTCGGACCTCCCCTGCTGCTAGAGAGTTAACCTTGTGAGGGTTATACTTGCTGGAAGAAATATGTTCCTGGCTGTCACTGAATTTGTATGGAGTGGCACTCCTAGGAGGATCTATAGCCATTGGGGTGACTGAACTGTCTCCTCCTCCATCAACTGCTGCAACTAACTCTATATCCTACTACGATGGTGGTGGTGACAGGATGACTACAATACTTCAAGGTCACTATTCCTTCTTCACCACTACTGGGGCAGAAGGTCGAGCAAGAAAACTCGACCTCGCCATAGTACACGGTGTAGATGGGACAGGATCTCTCGGACATAGCCGGATCACCAATGAGGTTCTCTTCTCCCCCAATGCGGCCTTCATGGCCTTGGATGGAATAGAAGATGCTGAAACATGTATGAGTGATGCGGATGTGGAGAAGAGTGGTGTGGTGGAGGCACCACCAACTCTCTCGGGATAGGAGCTGCTCTCCTATGATGTGTAGTCCCCGTGAGTAAGATGTTGTCTATGGTCGATAGCAGTCACCAATGGAAAATCCACAAGTGTGGAGGTACTAACCTCGGCTATACCTCCCACTGTTAGTAACATGAATGATGCGGGCTTCTAGCCCTCCCCGCTAAATGCCACCCACATGGGGAATTACTAATCTCAAATCAAATTGAGCCCTAAACTCAGATCATCCTTAGGCTCCACCTACTCGATGTAAAATTAAATGGAGGATAACATACGACCTCCTCCTCTCACCGATGAAACTGAACTGCAGTGAGGTGAAGGAAATCCTGACATCCTCTCACGCACCCAGAGAGAGGATGGAACTAGTTTGTTGTAACCAATGGGGAAACCATCGTGATCCTCTGCATGAGTAACCGCCTCTAACCCTAACAATGTAGTGTACCACTTTATCATGTGGTTCTTGTTTTTCTTTGGGTAGGTTGAAAGGCGGTGAGCTAGACCCAACCTCAAAAATAGGGGAGCCTTCCCCTTGGAGGGTGCTAATGAGTGGGTGCTAGCCCTAACTGGGCAGCATGGGAAATAATCGAGTGTACTGCCACTGTCACTGACATTGCTGTTGTGGGAACCACCACAATCTTCCTCTTTAGTAAGGGAATATCAAAGTTAGATGGCATGTCAACTTGGATGACTGGCTTCTGCCCGGTCACCATGCTCCTGCTAACAGTCATGAGGGGGGTGCCCTCGCATGTAATCCTGACCCCCTCGAAGCCTTGTCCAATGTGGATGAGGTGGGCATAGTCAGATCATGGAAGGCTGGTCTGATCCAAGGCCAAGTCCATCCCATGAAAAAATGTTAAAATATACTTCTACGCTGCCATTGCAATCAACTGAAACTGAAACTAAAATTGAAAATGATGCTGACTGAAAGTCTGCAATGTTGAAAACAAACTTGAATAAGATTTCTATTTTTATTGATTTGTGAATTTGAATTTTATAATTTGAACCCACACTCAACATCTTGAAAGTGTTAAGTTGGGCTCAAATGGATTTAGAAGAGATTTTGATATTTGATTGAAAAGAGGAATTTTTTGAATGTAGAATCCGCTTTCAACAAATTTGGGTATGTTGAAAATATGTTCAAATATTTTTGAAGAGATGCTTCCATAGGTTCATGTTTGAATTTTGATTTTTGATTTCGAGGACCCTTCAGTTAACAAATTTGAGTATGCTAAAGTAAAGGGTCAATTGATTTTGTTTTTGATTTGTGATTTTTGGAATTTACTCACTTAGGAAATTTGGGTATGCTAAGTGAGGTGTTTGAAAATAATTTCTTCTTTTTCTTTGTTCGCTTTATTTTTTGAATCATTTGTGATTTTGAAAATGGAATCCTCATTTAGCAAATTTGGGTATGCTAAATGAGGAATTCAAGTGTATTTTGTTTTTGAAAATTTTTGAAAATAAGATTCTTAGCAAATTTATGTATGCTAAGGAAATCCTAATGTGTTTCTTTTTATTTAGGATTTTGAAGAATAGGATTCTTAGCAAATTTAGGTATGCTAAGGAAGTCATAATATGTTTCTTTTTGTTTTGGATTCTATTTTGAAAATGGAGACTTCACTTTAGAAAATGTGGAATGCTAAAATAAGGTTCCAAATATGTTTCGAATTTTGTAAAATAGAGATTTCAATTAGCAAATTTGAGTATGCTAAATGAAATTTCAAAAATGTGTTGTAAATTTTGTTTTGAAAATGGAGACTTCACTTTAGCAAATATGGTATGCTAAAATGAAGTTCCAATGTGTTTTGAAAATTTTGTGAAATGGAGATTTCACTTAGCAAATTTGAGTATGCTAAATGAAATTCCAAAAATGTGTTTCAAATTTTGTCTTGGATTTTGTTTTGAAAATGGAGACTTCACTTTAGCAAATGTGGTATGTTAGAATGAAATGGAGACTTCACTTTTTGGGAAATGGAGATTTCACTTAGCAAATTTGAGTATGCTAAATGAAATTCCAAAATGTGTTGTAAATTTTGTTTTGAAAATGGAGACTTCACTTTAGCAAATATGGTATGCTATAACTAAAGTTTCAAATGTGTTTTGAAAATGGAGACTTCATTTTAGCAAATATGGTATTCTAAAATGAAGTTCCAAATGTGTTTTCAAAATTTTGTGTTTTGTTGATTTTGAAAAGAGAGATTTTCATTTAACAAATTTGGGTTTGTAAGATGGAAATCAATTATGTTTCATTTTTCAAGGATGTAATTTTGTCTGTGATTATTGCTTTTTCTTTTGAAGGAGAAAATTACAACCTAATCATATATGGAACATGTTAAGTGGGACTTCAAAATAGTGTCATTTTATTTGCGAATGAAATCTTCATTCAATAAATTTGGGTATATTGAATGGAGATGTTCATATGTGCTTTTTGAAAGTTTATTTTTGATTTTGATTAGAAATGAAACCTCCATTCAATAAATGTGGGTATATTAAATGGAAAGGTTTCATATGTGCTATTTCAAAAGGTTAAAATTCCAACTTAACACATGTGGAATGTGATGAGTGGAATTTTGAAGTTGTGATTTTGCTTGAAGATGTAACATTCATCCAACACATTTACATGTATTGAATGGAAAGACCCATCTTCAAATTTTGTGCTTTTTTTTTGAAAGTTTATAATTATTGAATGGAAAGACCCATTTTGTTTTTGAAAATGAAGTCTTCATCAAAATGAATTGAGTGAAGAAGTTCACTTGTTCTTTTAGAAAATATGATTGTTGGTTTTATCTTTGAAATGTTCCTACATGTAACAATCATGAAAATTGTTAGATGTAGTACACATATTTTATTAAGTGTATCTAGAAAAAGTGCTTTTGAAAAGCAAGAATTTTATGAAGGATTGATTTTGTCTTTATTTTTTGGAATGAACCTTCCCTTACCATAAAACTGGTATGGAGGAAGTATTTGACCACTTTCTTTCTATTAAATTTTTATTTTCACCCATTAGAGAACCCAACGGGGGTTTTAAGACCAACACGGGGTGAGGTCTTAAAATCTAAAGATGTTGGCTAACATAACTTAAGGATGAAATAAGCTAAGTGTCAACGAAAAAAAGAGATTGTCTTGGATTCATATAAAAGTACAAACCCACTATCGATACTTGGAGACAACGATCATTTACCAAAGATGGAGAGAGGAATCCCCATCAATGAAAAATATGTGAAAATTATATATATATATATATATATATATATATATATATATATATATATATATATATATATATATATATATATATATATTCCTCTTCATCTATCCCCCTTCCCTTTAAAAAAAGAAGGATAAATGAAAATAGAAATATATAAAACTCCTCTTGTTGGGACACCATGCAGATCTGCAAATGTTCTTATTAGGGTGATTGGGCATGGCATTGAAGAAATGTGTACTATCTTGAAAGATAGAAGTCACCACCCTACAATGGACATAATCACCTAAATAAGGACTCCTCAGGATTATGGGTCTTCAAAATATACTATAGATTCTTCCCCTACTTTACATAGAAAAGTAAAACAGAGTTTATTTTAAATCGGGTTCGTTAAGTTCCCTACAGAGGCAAGCCCCCATAGTTAATTATATCCTAAAGAACAGGATTCCTTAGGAATACTCTCGATTAAGATAAATTATTATTGTCTCCAAAGATTTCTAAAGGTATGACTATCAATCAATTAGTTTATTTTTAGAAAAGTCAAGTAGGATCGATCAAGAGGAGAGAGTTCTTATCGAAGCCAAATGAAGATAAGTAGGGGGATGCCTAGGATACTAAGAAGCCTAGTAAGCATCCAAAACTCTCATATGGTTGGGCTTTACATTTTTAAAATTGAGTTTATTTGTTTGAGTTGGATTTTTATTAGAAATCTAAGGCTTACAATTCCATGATACAAGGTCATGGAAATGCCTAAGGGGTGAGGATTTATGCTCGTGGCCCGCAAAGAGAAGTTGCAACCTTAGAACCTAAATCTAGGGAGCTTTGGCGAGGGCCAAAAGCATGACCTAAATCTAAGGCAAAAATGGATATTTGATTTACCTTCACAATAGAGGATAAATCACCCGACTGTTGGACTTATAACCACCTGGGGGTGGCCACCAACTAACCCCTCCTATGATTTTAAATACATGTAAGTCATTTATTTATGCAAGATAGCAAGACCGTTGTTTATTTAAAAAGAAACTAAGTCCTTAAACACACTCCCTAAGAGACTAGATCATGTAGGGCATGAGTTCATGACTTAATTCTAATACAAATTTTGTTACATTTTATTTTTATTTTGGACAATCAATTTGACACATGCTTTAGGATTCATATGCCTAATGCATAAAAAATTATATTATGGGCCAAAATTAATAAGAAAAGGAGGTGTGTTTCCACCATGACTCTCAATGGTCAAGACAAGTTCTGTGGTAAAGGTGGAAGCCCTCCAATCAAGAGTGAAATAATCTGCCTTTTATGTATGATGTGAGAAAAGTAAATACAACATCCAGCTAAGAGGTTGTTAATTCTTTTATATTGATTTATACTTAGGATTTAGATGAGGTTATGAGTTGTTTGTTTTTAGTTTCAATTGATTAGTTAGATAGGAAATTTATTTTCCTAAGAGCTTAATCGTCATCCAGGCCATACATCAAAGCAAGGAAGAAACTAAGAAAAGATGCCATTTTAATGCACAAGCTAAACGAACATCAATCAATTTATAAAGCTAGCACAATAGAATAAAAGTCCATTTGTGGTCGGGCTCCACCATACAAACCCCAAAATAAATTGGGTAGCCGAGCTCTACCCTTATACGACCCGGATTACAAATGAATTAATTTCAATTAAGCAAGGAATTCATGTTATAGGGGTCTTCATTCTTCATTCTTCTTTTCTTCTTTCTTCTTTCTTCTTTTGGTTGGTTGGAATGTGGTTGCTCCAAAGGCTTCACATGGTACATAAGATATTATCTTATGACCAATATTCATCCTAATACCCCATAACAATCATTCCAAAATCTTAATTACAAAGTTACATGAAAAGGGAAAAATAAATCTAACTAACACCTACAAAATAGAGATTAGCTAAACAAACCAAATAACCTCAAGCACGTATATATATAAATTGGACTTATGACCCCACACATGGGTAACCATGTCCACCTGGCCTATTTTGGATTATGCTTAGGGGTATAAGCACCAACACAGCAAAAGCAATTTTATATTGTTATTACAGTGCCCCATAAATACAATCCCCTGTAAAAGACAATAATTAGACTAAATTGTCCTACCATTCAGTCTACGCACATACACCCTACCATCTAGACTAAAACAAAATATCATAAAACAAAAGCAAATATCAAACCATGCACCGCCCTAACCTAAAGCTAGAAGTGGTGACTTAGCCTAATGTGTGTGCTATTTAAGGATTGTGTGGTATGCTTAGCTAGGCTTTAAGGTTAAGATTTTCTAAGTATGAAAATATTCAGCTTAGAAGAGTGGTTTCATTTAAGTGATTTAGTTGCTTTGGGTTGATTTTATTTTGTGATTTGATTAGATTTGAATGAACCTAGAATTAATTATTATAAGTTGTAAAGAGAGGAAAAGAGAAAAAAACTTTTCTTTCCTCCCTACCTTAAGTAATTTCTAAGGTAGATTCATATTTGATTATTATTTAGTGAATGTTTTTTGTATGTTTTAATTAATCCTAAGTTTAAATTTCCTAAACAAACCTATTCAAAAGGAAAGGAATTTTAAGATTAAGTAAAGTGAAATACTATCACACAACACTCATCACTTCATTTCTTTCCCAACATGTGTAACATGCATATGGATGAATCCTAAGCATATCTATACATGCAAATGGAAATGTTTAGCACACTTTATGATGAATGCTAAGAAATATTGCTTAAGGAAAATTTGGAATGTTTCATGTATGCATGTTTTTATTGTTAAGTAGAAAAGGGTGATTCTTTTATCCATTTTTCATATGCACATTTACAAGTATAAAAGACATAAGTGAGTATGATGCCATTGTTAGTGCCAGGGGTGTGAGGTACAAGACCAACTTAGGGCTACTTAAATTCTCGCAACCCCGGGGTTGTCCAGACTAATATACTACTTTTCTTAAATACATGTGCATGTGAAAAAAAAATGAATGAAAAAAGAAAGATGCAAAAGTTTATGTTTGTTTGATTTTGGTTTAATTGTTTAATTTATATGCGTGATGTAGAATTCCTTCTTAAGTCATGACATAGGAGTGTATAAGAATGGATTTAAGCAAGTGTTATGTCCTTTTCAAATGGACTATACACTTTGCAAATCCTATACAATTCTATGTTAAGAAAGAGAGGGCGAATCACATAACACATTTTATGCTATTCACATGCAAGATCATAAATACTTATAAATAGCATACCTTTCAGTTTTGATGTTTAATTCATAGGTTTTAAAAATAATTTTTAGATTTAATAGTGATAATAGCCATTCATATCCTTACTTTAGCCAAAACATGCAATTTGCAATAAAGGAAACATTTCATTTTTAATTTGATTTTAAAAAAATATGAATGCATGATTTTCATATGACATACACAATTAGCATATTAGGAAAGAAATAAAGTGAGGAAAGCATGTAAATTCATTCACCCTAATTAATTATTAAAGACAATCCTATGGAATTAGATTATTTAAAGTAAATCAAATTTGGTTTAAGGAAAGTTTGGTTTTGTTTTGAGTTTGATTTCAATTTGAGAAATGTGAGATAAGTTTACTGGACCTAACCCATGTATGTTATTTTAGTTTGATTTTAGAACCATTAGATGATTTTTATATTTTGTTTAGATTAAGGGGTGAATTAAGTGCATTAATTACCCCTTACCTACACCACTTTAACATATTTAATCAAATAATTATGAGCTAATGTATGACATAAAACCACACAAGGAATTTAACTAGCAATGCAGTTAGGAAAGAAAGGGCCTAATGCAATTGGCTCACAATTAGTGATTAATTAAGCTAAAGGGTTTAATTTAAGTACTTTCATAACATTTCCCACACATGTGGGTTGGATTTTGATTTCTTTAAGCTACTTAGGTTATTAAACACCTAAGCACCTAACAAAGATGAATTGGTTAAGTTCTGGAATGTTTTGAAAATTTTATTAAATTAATTAAGCAAGTGATTAGGGGATTATCCCTTAATTAAATTTAGATTAAGGAAGGAAAGGGGTTTAGGGAATGGTTTTGGAAAAATTCCCCAAACTCATTCCATAAATCTCTTATCTACTTAAGCATGTCGTAACTAACTTAATAAAGGCACTAAACCAATGTTCATATGCTTAATTACCCTCAATAACATAAGGAGAGTGGTTAAGGATTCATTAATTGATTTCCTTAATTAACTATTCAATAAATCCCAAGAAAATTAGGGGAGGTAGAGGTCATCCACTAAATGCATTTAAGAAATTTGAAATGAATTATTGAAGTTATTTGGATGTAATTAGGGTTATTAAGTTTTCACTAAAACCCTAATTAAAGAAAATGCACTTTTCAAAATCCATTGAAAATAATTTTAGAAAATTTCTTAATAAATTATTTTCATAATGCATTTTACTTTGTATTTTTTTAATTTTTCTACATTTAGTTATGTTATTTTAAAGTTTTTATGATCATCCATTAATTAAATAGCCTAATTAAATGACTAATTTCATCGGCGCCACGTGGACCACTGATGCGGCGTGCACTTTCCACATGGCACGATGGGATTTGTCACTTAAGTTGTCACATTAGAGTGCCACGTCAGCGGCGGTGCAATGCGCTTTCTCCTCATCCATCCGATCAAAGATCGGACGGTTGAGATTGAACCTGCGGTTCTTAAGGGATGAATCATGGGATCATATGAGACTTAATCATGGCCATCCATCCAAAACATGCAGATGGATGGCCCATGATCCGTCTCTGAGCTCGCCTGCGGGAGATGGCCACTATCCCTCTTCCTTGGCATGATCCGAGCTCGATTGAGCTCGGATTGAGCTCAAACTCAACCCACATAATCATCATGCAAGGGGTAAAGATCTAACGGTCCATTTCACTTGGGGTGAAACTTTCCTTCACAAAGGACCAAAGAAAATTCAACTTATGCTCAACTTTGAATAGTACCTTACCGGAGGCTATAACCATCACTCAAATCCATCGAGGTGCTTCGTCTAGTGGAGACGAAGCTCTGTTGAAGGTTTCAAGCCTTAGGATATAGTATATATTCCTATGGACCAAGTCACCCTTCAATTGCTTGCAGCCTTGATCAAAGTCCCACCTCCCTTACCTTGAGAACTTGGATTAAGCTTTAGGCAAGCTTAATTGAGTCATCTGAAGAAGTTTGCAAGAGGAATTGGTTTGATTTGAAGTATTCAGTGAGATGGAAAAATGGTGGAGCTCCCCTATTTTTGGCTTGAAGAAATCAAGAAGAGGAGAAATGAAAATGGGTTGAGGAAGCTTGGAGGAACCTTAGGGTGCTAGCTCTGAGTTCCCTAAGTTCAATCGAGTATGAGAGTGTGTAATTCAATTGGAATTAGGGGTAGTATATCTCCCCCTTGAAGATCGGACGACGGTAAGCTCTCCTTCCATTTTTTATCAATTGATGAGATGGAATGAGTTTGTTAGACTGTTAGGGCTTGCTCATGGTTCGGTTTGGCCAGAGAGAGGTAGTGGAGGAGTGCCATGTACTTGAAATGGGTGGAGGAATGATTCACATGTGCCCATGTCACGTGAGGTAGTTGGTTTGACCATTGGGTTGGGTTAGGATGACCCAAACCCATTGGGTCATGTGCACCATCCTCATTAGTGGCTATTTGCTCCATTAAGAGAATGCCAAGTGTCCATGAAAAGGATTTGAACAAATTCCAAGTGATTTTGATTTTAGGTTACCCTAAGGCCTAGGGGTAAAATGGTCATTTGGCTTGGATTTTAATTTGAATATGTTTAGTATGATTGAAAAATGGATTGGGCAAAGTTTCAATGAAATTGGAGTTGGTTTGATATGATTGGACTCTTGTTGACCCATTTAGGTCAAAAATTGGGTCAAATTAAGGGTTGGGTCAAGTTCATATGACCATTTGAAATGTTTTGGCATCATTGGTTTGGTTCAATTTAATTTATATTTGGATTTAGTTCATTTGATTTCTTTTAGGTTAAATGGGTCAATTTGACCCATTTGACCTATTTGGGTTAGGTCATAGGTTGGTTTAGGTTTAACTAGTCATATGAAATGTATTGGTATCTTTGTTTCCAATCAATTTTGGTTTATGTTGATTTTGGCTCAACGTGACCTTTTAGGTCAAGTTGGGTTCAAGGTCAATTGGGCTAGGTTGGATCTAGTTGGCCAATTGAGGCTTTGGTTAAGTTCATCAAGTGATTTGGAATGAACTTGACCCATTGGTTTCAATCAATTTTGCTTAGATCAAGTTTTGACACATTTTGACTTTTTAGGTCAACTAACTTGGGTCAAGTGGCCAATTAGCTAGGTTAGCTCAAATGATGACTTTTTCAAGTTCAAACATTGATCATGAATGAGTTTTGATCAATGGTTTCAATCAATTTGGCCTATGATGGATTTTGGCTAGTTTAGGTTTTATTTTGGCTAAGTGTTGACTTGGTCAACCCTTAGATTTGAGTTGGTTTGACCCAATCTGAGTGATTGATTATCTCATGATGATTGTTGATGACAATATAAGGCTTAGGTGGGATTAATTCAATCCAATTTAGGTACGATTAGAATCTGGCTCAAATGGGGTACTTTAGGTCACTTTGGGTCAAGTGAGCCTTAGTGGGTCAATTGACTTGATCAAGGCTTGAATCAAGTTTGGTTGAACTCACATATGAACTTATGATTGAATTATAAATCCATTTGCAAGTGATTTGGAGTCAAATGGGTTTTGATTCATTTGACAATTTCAAGTTCAAAAGGGTGAACATGAGTTTGACTTGGGTTTGATTTTTGATTTTATTTTTGGTTTGAAGATTGAAGTTTATGTTTATATTTGGATTCATGATTGGAGGATTGATTGAATCATGAAGGAAAATCAAAGGTTTGGCTTGATTTAAATTTGATTTGGCTAAGTTCAAGAATTTGACTTGAAAGGCATAGGTTGAATTTTGATTGAATTTTTGGATTTAGTTTGGATATTTGAATTTATATTCCATTTATATTCGTGAATACAAATGAGAATATTAATGGGTTATGAGAAAATTTCTTGAATTTGAATTGATTTAGATTTGATTTAGGCTAAGTCCATAAGATAGAATCAGAGTGACTTAGGAAAGATATTTTTTTTTTTTGAACTTGGAATTTCAATCATAAGCTTCAGTCATTTGGAATTGATTTGAGTTTTAGAAAATCAATTAAGTTGGAATTGATTTAAGTTTTGATGTTGACTTGATCTGGAGTTTGGAGTTAGTTTGATTTGGAGTTTGACTTTGAAAGAAAGAAGTGAGAATTTGGTTCAAGCTAATGGATAGGCAAATTTTCCTAACACCCCTAAGATATGACCTATTCCTATGACTAACTTTTCTAAGTCTAGGGTTAGGTTGAGTGTCCACCTAATCACTAGATGTGTCTTAAGACTAAGAAACTCTTAAAGTCTAAGAGAAGTCCTACGTCTAAGATGGAGGGGTTGAGAGCTCATTCTAAAAATGAAGTCAACATGGAAAAAAGAAAGAAAATAAAAAGAAATAGAAATAGAAAAAAAAAAGAAAAAAGAGAAAGAAAAAGAAAATAAAAGGGAGCGAGACCTAGACTTAGGGGGAGATTTAGAACCTAACATTATATTCCACCCATAATTCGTTACTCCATTCAAACATATGGGTTGGATGATCCGACCTCCACCAGGCAGAGGAAGAGGACAGTTCAGAGGCAGCCCCCAAGGTGGAAAGCCTCCCTATTGGCCACCCAATAAGAGGTATGTTCCAGCCACCAGGAGTACACCTGCTATCCACATAGACTTAGAATCTAGTTCAGAGGATGAGTCTTATATGATTAGCTCACCAGCCAGCTCTTCTCAGTAACAGATCCCTTTTGAGGTGACACTTGAGCATGATAGTGATGAAGACTGGGCTCCAAAGTAAAGCATAAATCTATCCAAGTCTGTATATGAAATAATCAGGAATCAGTTGAAAACCTTAGCTCTAACCTCACTTTCCTCATAAAAAGTTGAGGGTTTGGTATTTAAGGAAGCCCCTAAGTCTTCCATAGATGTGAAGACTCAGAGGTTCTTTCGGCATCATCCTCAAGTTGAAGTGATGTAGAACATGAGAATGATTCATATAAAGATTTAATAGAATTACCTTTTGATTGGTACATGCTCTAAACTTAGCAAAGAAAGGGTTAATTCCAAAAGCACTAAAACTATTTCAAAAGAATATGGAAGAATGAATGCAAAAGCTCTCATCAGACCAAGATTATAGGTCCAATCAATGATGATGATTACTGCTTAATCATCACAAATCATTTAGAATCTGATAGGTTCTATTCAAATCATGCTAACTCATATAAGGAGCTGTGTTTAGAAACTTCAAATACTTCAGATGATTTTGAAGTCAAAGATGCACCGTGTGGTATTTATTTTTGAGATGTGAGACACCACGCAGATCTTAGGGGGTACTTATTAAAGTGATCAGGTACGACATTGAGGAATGATGCACTATCTTGAAAGATAGAAATCATCACCCTATAATGTACCTAATCACTTAATAAAGACTCCTAAGGCATGATGGGTCTTCGAATATACCAGAGATTTTTTTTCTTACTTTACATGCAAAAGTAAAGTAGAGTTTATTTTAAGTTGGGTTCATTAAATTTCCTATGGAGGCAAGCCCCCATAGTTAATTACATTCTAAGGAATAGGAATTCCTTAGGAATAATCTTGATTAAAGTAAAAAATTAAGGTCTCCAAATATTTTCAAATTCAAAGGATATTACAGATCAAATGAGACTGATTTGAAGTTCATCTATATGTTTAATGAAAGAGATTTATTTTATTAAAATTGACATTTTATTAGAAAGCTAGGACTTATAATCCACCAACACAAGGTTATGGAAATGCCTAAGAGGTAAAGATTTATGCTAGTAGCTCGAAGGAAATAACAACCTTTAATCTTAGATCTAAAGAGCTTTGGCATAAGCCAAAGCATGACCTAAGTTTTAGCGAAGATAAGTATATGGTTTACCTCCACAAGAAGGATAAACCACTCGACTGCTGGGCTTACAACTGCTTGAAATGGCTGCCAACTAACTCCTCCTATGATTTTAAAATCATGTGGTCCAGTCATTTGAAATTGCAAGATAGTTGGGCTATTATTTATTTAGAAAGAGACTAAAGTCCTTAAACCCACTCCATAAGATACTAGAGCATGAGTGGTATGAATAATGACTTAATCTAATGTAAAATCTTTTCAAATTTTATTTCAATTTTGATACTTCATTTTTAACAAAATGCTTTGGGATTTTCATATGTATAAATGCATGATGAAATTGATTATTGGCTAAATCAGAAGAGAAGAGAGCGAAGCTCCATCAATAGGAGTTGTTCTCATAGGTCAAGTGGTTCCCATGCGTGTAAGGATGGCAGCCATCATTTTGCAAGAGTGATTCAAGATGCATGCGTGATGTAAAACATACAACATTCAGCTAAGGGATTACTAAATATTTTAATTATCTTATTTATAGCCTAATCTTTATGATGAGGTTATCAGTTGTAGAAAATTTTAGTTATGAGTTATAGTTGGGTAAAAAATTTATTTTTCCCTAAGAGCCTAATGGCATCCAGGCCACACATTAAAACATCAAACATGAAGAAACTATGAAGAGGAATGTAATTTTTAATGCACAAGATAAACATAACATCAAATATTTTATAGCTACCAAAAAAGAATAATAGGATAGGGCGGTCGAGTACTGCCGTATAACCCGAAAAGAGAAAATGGGTAGTCGACCCTTATACAAACTGAAATCAAAATAATAGTTATAATTTATAAAATGCTATGGGGGTCTTCATGTTATTATGTATCTTCCTCCTTCTTCAATTTGATTTGCTCTACTTCAAAAGCATCACAAGCTCTACTTCAAAAGCATCACAAGGCCTCCCAAGACAAAGCCTTCTAGCCACTGCTCTTCCTAATCCTCTATAGCACTAATCTTAATTCTTAATACAAAATTATATTAAAAATAGGAAAAGTAAATCTAACTGCACTTGCAAAATAAGTTTAAGTTAAACACACATATAATCTCAAGTAGATATATCATAATTTGGACTTAGCACCCTACACATGGGTAACCAAGCTCTCCTGTCTTAACTTGGATTATGCTTAGTGGCTTAAGCAACCTACAAAGAGAGAATTTATATTTATTTTTAAGTGGCCTCTTAAGCATAATCCTTTGTAGAATATATGATTAGGCTAATCACGGCCTACCATCTAGTCTATGAAACATACACCATAACATCTAGTCTAAAATATTACATCACAAAACAAAATATACATCAAACCATATACCACCCTAACATAAAGCTAGAAGTGGTGACTTAGTTCTAATGTGTGTGTTAAGGCTTATGTGGTATGTCTTACTAGGCATTAAGGTTATGTTTTTCTAGGTATGAAAAGAATTCAATTTATGCATAAAGGATGATTTCACTTCAATTTGTTTAATTGATTTGAGAATTTTAATTTGTGTTTTATTTGGTTTCACGTGACCTACACTTAGCAACTAAGTGTTATAAAGAGAGGAAAGAGAATTGCTCTCTTTCATCCCTACCCTAAGCCATTTTTAAAGCACGATAATTTGATTTAGTTCTCTTTGGTGAATGGCTTATTGCACATTTTAAATTAATCCTAAGTTTAGGTTCACTTTAAATGATCCTATTCAACATGAAATACATCTTAAGATTAACTTAACTAAATTACTATCATATGACATATATCAAGTTATTCCTTTCCATCACATGCAACATGCATATTACTTAATTTTAAGTATAATTATACATACAACATATTTCTTTTAGCACACTTTAAATGAAAGATGCATATGTGTATTTTGTAGAAAAAGAGATTTTTCTTCATTAGTTAAATGCACATACAAGCCATTGTTAACCAGGGCAGTGAGATAAAGATGTCCTTGGGGCTACTTAAAGCCTCATGTCCCCAGAATGTTCAAACTAGACATACCCACTATTCTTGAATACACATGAATGTACAAATGACTACAAGAATGGAAAATCATGCAAAAGTTGTATTTCTTTCAATTAAATTATTTATACATGTGAGCTAAAGTTCTTTCTAAACAGTAACATTAAAATACATAGGATTGCATTCAAACAAATTTTGTGTCCTTTTCAAATGAGATGTACACTTGTTAACATTCAAACTTTATGTAAATCCATATAGATTAAAGAAAGAGAACTCCATATCACATGTTCTAAGCCATAGATACATGCAAGCTTATAGATATTTATAATTATTATCACTCAAAATATTATATTTGACTTATAAACTTTTGAAAATAACATTAATTTAATAGTGATAATAGCCACACATATTCATAGGTTAATCAACACATGCAAGATTGACATAAAAGAAATTCATTTAAATTTAAATATTTTGAAAACTTGAATGCATGAAACCACATGACATACATCATTTAATATGATTGAAATGGAATAATAAGATATAAAACACATATTTCATTAAATCAAACTAATTCATAAGGACAATCCTATCAAATAAAAGCATTTAAGGAAAACCAAATCTTGTTATGTCACTTTTAACTTTATGTTTTGATTTCTTTTAAGGAAATGAAGGGAAGTTTGCTGATCCTAACCCATTCTCATATTTGTGAATTTATTTGGTTTAATAAAATGTGATTAATTTGATTTTATGGATTAATTAAGTTATAATATGTATTAAATATATTAATTAACCCTTGTCTATGTTACCTTAAAGTAATTAATTAAATAATTATGAGCCAACATGATATGCATGGAAAATAACTTGCAATGATCCTAAGAAATGAAAGGCTTAATGTAATTAGCTCATAATTAATAATTAATTAGGTTAAAGAACTTAATTAGTACTTTTATAGTTTTCCCACACATGTGGGTTAACCATAATTTCCTTAAATGTCTTTAAGTTATTGAACACCTAAAGATCTTCCCATGAATTAAGTAATTAGGATCTGATGCATATTAGATTTAATTTGGTTAATGAAGTCATTAATAACTGTGGTGTTTATTTTTGAGTGTTTGGGTGCTTTGTGTGTATATATGAGGGCACAACATGCAGATCCGCAATGTACTTATTAGGGTGATCAAGTACGACATTAAGGAATAGTGTACTATCTCGAGAGATAGAAGTGACTACCCTATAATGGATCTAATCACCTAATAATGACTCTTAAGGCATGATGAGTCTTCGAATATACTAGAGAATTTTTCTCTACTTTACATGGAAAAGTAAAGCAGGGTATATTTAAACCAGGTTCGTTAAGTTTCCTATGGAGGCAAGCCTCTATAGTTAATTACATCTTAAGAGAAGTGAATCCTTAAAGAATACTCTCAATTAAAGTAGGTGATTATTGTCTCTAAAGAATTCAAAGATAGGACTATCAAAGGTTTGGTTGTATTTTTGGAAATCGAGTGGGAGAGATCGAAAGGGAAGAGTTATTATTGAAACCAAAGGACATGAGTAAGGAATGCTCATGATACTAGGAAGCCTAGTGAGCACTCTAATCTATCCTATGGTTGGGCTTTATATATTTGAATTTGAAGAGATCTATTTGTTTGAGTTCAAAAGTTTGTTAGAAATCTAGGACTAATAATTTCACAATACAAGATTGTGAAAATGCTTAAGAGGTGAGGATTTATGCTTATAGCCCGCAAAGGGAAACATCAACCTCATATCCTAAATCTATGGAGCTTTGGTGAGGGCCTAAGCATGACCTAAATCTAAGGAGAAAATAAGTATATGGTTTACCTTCATAAAAGAGGATAAACTACCAGACTGCTGAACTTATAATCGCCTAGTGGCACCCAGCTAACTCCTCCTACGCTTTAAATCTATGTAGGAAAGTCTTATGCTTTGCAAGATGGCTTTGCTATTGTTTATTTAGAAAGGAGACTAAGTCCTTAAACTCACTCCCTAAGAGACTAAAGCATGAGTGGTATGAATTCATGATTTAATCTAATGCAAATTTTATCAAATTTATTTGATTCTTTTGGACTCTTTATTTTGACACAGGCTATGAGATTTTGTATGTCTAAATGCATGAGAACTTGATTATGGGTCAAATCAAGAGAGAAAGGAGTGTTCTTCTATGAAAGCCTCTCACAGGTTAAGCCTTTATTCTCTGGCACAAATGGAAGTCTCCTCTTAACAAGAGTGGAAAAATATGAAATGTATGATGTTCTATATACAATCATCTAGCTAAGGGATTGCTAAATGTTTTATTATCTTGATTTAATTCCTAGGCTTTTATGTGAGGTTATAAATTATTTTAAAAATTTTAAATTATGAGTCATTAATTGGGGTAGAAAAACTAATTTCATCCTAAGAGCCTAGCGCATCTAGGCCACACATTCAAACATCAAATATGAAGAAACTAGGAAAAATATGAAATTCTAGTGCACAATCTAAACACAATATGACATAATTTTATAGACTACCATAAAAGAATAAAATGCTAGTGTGGTCGGGTTCCGTCGTCCACCTCGAAAAGAGAAAAAAGATGGGTAGCCGAGCTCTACCCTTATACAACCCGGATTACAAAAATAATACATGCTATGGAAGTCTACTTTTCTTCATTTCTTCCTTCTCTTCCTTTTGATTTGAGTTGCTCCAAAGGCATCACAGGGCCCCCTAGGGACTAAGCCTTCTAGCCACTGCTCATCCTAATCCCCATAACACTAATCTTAATTCTTAATAATACAAAATTACATTAAAAATAAGAAAAGTAAATCTAGCTACACTTACAAAACAAATGTTAGCTAAACACACCATACAACCCAAGCAGTTATATGAATAATTTGAACTTAGCACCCCACACATAGGTAATGAAGCCCACCTGTCCTAACGTGGGTTATGCTTAGGGGCTAAGCAACCTGCATAGAAAAAGCATTTATATTTTCATTATGATGACCCCTTAAGCACAACCCCCTGCAAAAAATATGATTAGGCTAACAACAACCTAATATCCAGTCTACGAGGCATACACCCTAACATCTAGTCTAAAATATTACATCATAAAATAAAACATCCATCACACATACACCGCCCTAACTTAGCACTAGAAGTGGTGACTTAGTATTCTAATGTGTGTGCTTAAGGCTTGTGTGGTATGTCTTAATTAGGCATTAATGTTGAAGTTTTCTAAGTGTAAAAGAATTCAATTTAACATGGAATGTTGGTTTCACTTTAAGTTGTTTAGTTGATTTTGCAAATTTTAATTTGTGATTTATTTTGCTCCATAAGACCCTACACTTAACATCTAAGTGTTATAAAGAGAAGAAAGGAGATTTCCCTCTTTCATCCCTACCTTAAGTCATTTTCTAAAGCATGTTGTTATGACTTAGTTTCTTTTAGTGAATGGCTTATTACATATTTTAATCAGTCCTAGGTTTGGGTTCACCTTAAATAACCTTATTCAATGTAAAAAGCTTCTTAAGAATAATTGGAATGAATTACTATCACATGACACATGTTCATTCATTTCTTTCCATCACATGTAACAAGCACATGATTGGATCCTAAGTATACCTACACATACAATATATCTTAGCACACTTAGATGATGAGTGTAATTAAATATAATTGAATTTTATATTTCATTTAATTGGATTAATATGAATGCATGTCTTTCTTAATAGAAAAAGGAGACTTCAATCCATTAGCTACATGTACACTTAAATGTATAAAAGTTTTAAGCGGGTACGATGCCATTGTTTTGCACTAGGGGAGTGAGGTAAAGACCTCCTTAGGGCTACTTAAAGCCGTGCATCCCCGGGATATCCAGACTAATATACCCACTATTCTCATATATATATATATATATATATATATATATATATATATATATACACAACTATAAGGATGAAGAGTCATGCAAAAGAAGAAATTAATTTGATTGAATTATGACTTTCTATTCATTAGTCATATTACACATACATATGTGTGAGAGATATGAGTAGGTACGACACGCTTGTTTCTCACCAGGGGAGTGAGGTAAAGACCTCCTTAGGGCTACTTAAAGTCGTGTGTCTCCGGAATGTCCAAACTAATATACCACTCTTCTTATATACATATGAATGTACAATTAGCCATAAGAAGAAGAAGTCATGCAAAATGTTGTGTTTGATTCGATCATATGATTTACATATGTGATATGAAATTCTTTCTAAGCTCTAGGATGGACATACATAGGAATGGATTTGGACAAATATTATTTTCTTTTTCAAATGAACTATACATTTGCAAATCTTATGTAAGCCCATGCAAAGTAAAGAGAGAAGACTTCATACCACGCATCTTAGATAATAAACACATGCAAACTCATAAATATTTCATAATTAACATCATTCCATTTATTATAATTGATTTATACACTTTTGAAAGTAAATTTTTGATTTAATAGTGATAATAGCCACACCTAATTTTAATTTAAGTCAACACATGCAATTTGGCATAAAAAAATCATTATGTTTAATTAATTTTTGAAAGAGATGAATGCATGATCATATATGGCAAACAACATTTAATATGATTGGAAAGAAATAAAAGAACATAAGCACATAATTTCATTCAATCCAATTAAATCCTAAGGGTAATCATATTATAAGATCATTTAAGACAAACTAAAGCTTCTTAATGTCATTATGATTTCATGTTTGATTTGATTCAAGAAATATAAGAAGTGATTTACTAATCCTATTCCATGCCCCATGTTCGTGATTTAATTTGGTTTAATAAGAAATAATTAAGTGAATTTTATAAATTAATTAAGTTGGGATCCTTAATTAAATCAATTGATTACCCTTACCTATGCTTCTTTAATTTGATTAACCACTAATTATAAGCCATAAATGACATGAACATGTGAGGAAATAAGATTGCAATGCTCCTAAAGAACCTAATGCAATTGGCTCATAATTAAGCATTAATTAAGTTAAAGAATCTGATTAAGTACTTTTATGATTCTCCCATACTTAGGGGTTAATCATAATTTTCTTAAAGGGTCTTTATGTTGTTAAACACATAAAGTCAAACCCTTAATTTGATTTTTTTTTTATATTTAAGGTTTTATTTGATTTGATTTATTTGAATGATTTAGTTGAATTTATTTGATTTGATTAGTGTTTATTACATTTATTTTGTATTTTTTTACCTTCATGTAATTTAATTGATTAATTTTTAATTAGATATTTTGATTCAATTAAATTTTGATAATTCAATATCCTTTTAAATTAATATCTAATTCTTTTCTTTGATTATAGTTATGTGATTTAATTTTATGTTTATTTGATTTCATTATAGTTTATTTATTTATAGTTCGATTGGATAATGAATTGAAAGTTTTCTTTGATTTAATTGAGTTTGATTATTTATGATTAGAATTTCATTTTAATGTCATTCATTTATCATGTTTATTAGATTTTAGTTTATGTTTTCATTTTACACATTTTAATAGTTAATTAGTTTATCTTATTTAGGTAGGTTCAATTAGATTTAATTTGATCATGTATTAAATTGATGAGCGTCTTTCTTTATTTGATTTAATTTGATTTGATTAGCTTTATTAATCTATAGGTTTGCTTAGGTTCAATGTGCTTATATAATTAGTTTAATTAAGAAGTGTGTTTAGGTTAATTATTAAATTAATCAAAGATTTGTTTAATTTTTAATTTGGTTTCATATTTATTTAGGTTAATGATGTAATTAATGACCTAATGATTTAGATTTAATTTAGGATTTGACTGGTATTTAATTGCATTTTAATTATTTTCAATTTTATGTTTGCTTAAGCTTAAGTGTTACATTATTGCTTTTTTATGCTTAAATGGTTTATTTTAAGATGTGTGATTAAATTAATTAGTGGAGTAATTTAAAGATTTTATTTGAGTTTGATTTAAGAATTAATTTTAATGTGATTCATTTAAATCAATTTGGTTCATTAAGATAATGGATTAATTCACTAAGTTTGTATTAATTAGATGTTTAATTAATTAAGTTTGATTAAGGGCAATTGAATTTTGAATTATCAAATTAATTAAAGATTTGTTTAAGTATAAATTAATGACTTAATTGCTCATATGTGAATGGTTTGATATAATAAGTTTAACTAAGTGTTTTACTTAAATTTTATTTAATTATGTGTTTGAATTAAGTGAGTTAATTGTTTATTTTTATTTCTATTAAACTTAATTATTCATAATTATAATTATGTTTGATTTCAATCATTATGTTCATTAAATTTCATTTAATGCTTTAATTATGAATTTATATTTGATGTAATTGTGAGGTTTATGTATTAATGGCTAATTGATTATCTTATTCCAAATAAATGTGATTTAATCATATGTTAATTAAGTTTACTTTAACTTTATTTGGTTTAATTTGATTAATATTAAATGATTATGTTGAATTGGTTTATTAATCAATTTAATTTTTAGTTTATTTAATGATTAATTAATGTTCAATTTATCTTAATTTGTTAAGTAGCTTTATATACTTAAGATTGAATACTTACTTGATGTTGGTTTAACAATATTAGTTTGATTTTATATTAAAGTTTCATTGATTTATTTAATTATGAGTTTAATTTAAAAATCTAATCATTTAATTGAATTTCATTAACTAAATTAGGTTCAATTATGTTTAAATTTAATTTCATTTGAGGGATACATGATACTTTTCTGATTTAAGGTTTGATTACCAATGATTTTGGTATTACATCATTTCTGATTTTGATTTGGTATTTAAATTATTTTTACATTATGTTTTAATTAATTTTTTAATTGATTAAACTTTAATCTTAAGTGTTTGTTTGGGGTTCATTAGGATTCAAAAAATTACATTATTTTCTTAAGAGTCCTAGATGTCAACTGAAGTGATTTAAGTTATTTTAAAGATTTTTGTAAATTTCTGAATTTTTATTTGATTTATTTTATTAAAATAGACTATCTCGACTTCAAAATTTAATTTCTCCGAATCCAGAAGTCCTTTTTGCTTGAATTTTTATGATAGGTGTGTTTTAATTCTAATTTCAATTCTTAGAAATTTCAATTCAATACAACTTGTATTTTTAGACAAATTAATGAAATTTGATTTTCACTAAAACCTAAATTAAGTCTAAACCATTTAGTGGAATTTGAGGATTTTCGATTCTATGGATTCCTCTTAGAAGGATGAATCCAACAAGCCATTATTTGTAATTTTTTGTTAAGTATTTTATTTTATTTAAAAAATTTCAAAGTTTTATGCAACTTAAATAATTTTTGAAATCAGAAAATAGGTGATTTTCCCATTCACTTGCGCGTGGCTTGACAACGCGATACCATGTGTGCGACTGTTAATCTACGCGTGTGCGATCATGCTGGCACAGGATTGGGTGGCGTATGTCGCGTCGATCGGAGAAAGACCATGCGATAACGACATGTGGATCGATCGACCATTCGATCGCGGATCGAACGATCCAGTCGATGGATCGAAGGCCATCGATAAGATCCAGGGTGAAACGCGTCGTCGAATCGCTCGGTCGTGATGATCGGTCGACCCACGGATCTGAAGGGCAAAATACATGGATCAACACAATCGGACGTCGATTCGGACGGTCAATCGATCCATGGTGACAAGATCAGAAACTATAAGGATCTTTGTCATGTCCATTTCTCTGAACTAGAGATCGGATGGCTGCTGCCCTCCCTGGCCAAAATCGATAAAGCAGGGATTATTTGAGCTTGGAAACTGCTCATTTGGGCAATTTTGGGCTCAATTTTTTGGTGACCTTCACCAAAAAACACTTCAAATCGTATTGGGATAGTATAAAATAAAAAAATGTGAGAGTAATCTATTAAAAATTCCTATAATCGAGCATACATTTGTGCAAACGGAAGATCATAAAGCTGGCTATGGTTTGATGAAGTTACCACACCGAGGATGGTTTCCAACAGCGGTGATGATCTGAGCAAGCTCTTAAGTGGAAGAAGAAGCTTTGGAATGAGCCTAGACCTTCGCCTTCACTTTGGAACGATATATCTTCTGATGCTTTCCATTTTCTCACTGAGATCCACCCGATTTTGATGTTTTTAGCTTAAGAAAAGTGGGGAAGTGGTTGTTGATGGCTTTAGGGGTTCGAAGAGGGTGGAATGAGGATAATATGCTCAACTTTTAACCCCTCTCTCTTCTCTTCAAGTGGATGGATGAAAATCCATCATTAAGTGTGATGGGGAGATGGTTGAGAGATAATGGCTAATTGGGGACTTTGGATTTAGCTCCCAAAGTCTTTATTTGCTGCCATAGGATCAACTCCATTGAATGCAAGTGGTGGGGAGGTTTGAATGCAAGTGATGGGGGAGAATTGAATGAGACTAGATGGAATCCTATGTGGGGGAGACTCTATGAGAGATTTGATTGGGTTGGGTTGATCTTGGGTTGATCCCAAGTGGGTTTAGGATGGGTTGGATCAGATTGCAATGGGTTTTGACTTGATTCAAATGGGTTCAGCTCAATTTGGGTCATATTGGATCAAGTTGGGTTAGGTTGACCAATTGGTCAAATTTGGTCAAACCAAAGCTTAGGTTAGGTTCAAATGATGATTTGAAGAGTTTAGGTATGATTAATTTGATTTAATTTGGATTAGAATTGATTTTGTCTCATTTGGAATCAAATGGGTCAAATGGGTTGAGTTGACTAATTTGACCAAAAATTTGCCAAATTGGCTTGGGTTATGAGTTGATTCATGTTCAATTGGCTAATTGAAGATGAATGTGGTCTTTGGTTTGAATCAATTTGGATTTATTTGAATTTAGGCCAAATTGACCCTTTAGGCCAATTTGGGCTAAATGGCTCAATTGAGCTCGATTGATCAAATTGGGTTCAATTATGGCTTTGGTCAAGTTCAATAATCAATTTGGAATGAACTTGAGCCATTAGTTGCAATCAGTTTTGGTTAGAACATAATTTGACCCAATTTGGTCCTTTAGGCCAATTTGGGTCAACTTTTAATCATTATGGGCTTGGTTTGGCTCAATTGGTGGTCAAGTCATATTTAAATATTAATTTTAGGTTGATTCAAATCATTGGTTTCAATCAATTTGATGTAGGATGAGTTTTGGCTAGTTTTGGTTCATTTGGGCTAAAGGTTGCCTTAATCAAATGACTAAGTTGATTTGGTTTGACCTAATTTATTGCAATTGAACATCCTAGGGTGATTAACAATCATGGTGAAAGGTTTTGGTGAGCTTATTTCAATCCAATTTGGGTTGGATTGGAAGTTGGCTTAAATGGGTCCTTTAGGTCACTTTGGGTTAAGTGGATCTAAGTGGGTCAATTGGTTTGATTTTGGTTTGATTCGAGTTTAGTTGAACTTATATATGCACCCTAGATTGAAATAAAAATTCAATGGTAATCAATTTGGAGTCTAAGAAATTTTGGCTCATTTGAAATTTTCAAGTCAAAAGTGCTAGGTAGGGTTTGACTTGGGTTAGCTTCGATTTAATTTGATGATTGTAGGTTTCATTTATATTTGGGTAGATAATTGAATGAATGATTGATTCGAGAGAAAGTCCATTAGTTTTGACTTAATTTAGATGGAATTTTGCTAAGTCCAAAGAATTGGCTCAAAGGGCTTTGATTAGGTTTGGATTTGATTTTGGATATAGTTTTGGTCATTTGGATATGGATTTCATTTATATTTGTGAATTTAAATGAAGGAATAATTTATTTTTAAGAAAATCAATTGAATTTGATTTGATTAAAAGGGGGTTTTGGCTAAGCTTATGAAGGTGGTTCATATGCCTTAGGAAGGGTCTTGGGATTTGAAGTTGATTTTGGGTTTCAATCATTTGGAGTCAAGTTTGAGGTTTAGTTTTTCCTTCTTATCATTTTTATGATAAGGAAAGGTTCATTCTAAAATAATAAAGACAAAATAAATTTTTAATAAAAATCTCGCTTTTCAAAAAGCACTGTTTCAAAAATGCACATAATAAAATATTTCCCACAAAATTTTCATAAATCATCATCATCTAACAATTCTCATAATTGTTACATGTAGGAATCTTCAAAAATAAAACTTACAATCTTTTCCAAAATCTCAAATGAACATCTTCCCTCAATTCAATTTGATGAAGATTTCATTTTCAAAAATAAAATGAACAATCATCTTTCTAAAAATCAAAATCAAAATTAAAAACTAAAAACTTTAAAAAAAAAAAAAAAAACACACATGACCCTTTGCATTCAATACACCCACACCTATTGAATGTAAATTTTATTTTCAAGCAAAACTAAATTTTTCAAAAGCACATATGAACATCTCCATTCAATATACCCCAAATTTATTGAATGAAGATTTCATTCCCAAATAAAAATAACATCATTTGGAAATCCCACTTAAACATGTTCCATACATGATTAAGTTGGAATTCCCTCTTTCAAAAAAAGCAATAATCACACATAAAGCAAAATTTTCAGATTTGTAAAAATAAGATTGACTTCCATTCCTACATACCCAAATTTGTTAGATGGAAGTCTTCTTTTCAAAAATCAAAATTTAACAATCATACTTTCAAAATTCAAAACACATTTGGAACTTCATTTAACACACTCAAATTTACTAAGTAAAGTGTCCAAATTTGAAAAAAAAAATAGAACTTTCAAAATACATTTGAAACGTCATTCTAACATATCTCATTTGCTAAAATGAAGTCTCTCCTTTTCCAAAAATAAAATTTGAAACACACTTTTGGAAATTTCATTTAGCATACTCAAATTTTCTAAGTGAAATATCGATTCCACAAAAATTTTCAAAACATATTTGGAACTTTAATTTAGCATACCCCATATGCTAAAATAAAGTCTCCCTTTTTTAAAATTCAAAACAAAAATTTGAAACACTTTTAGAATTTCAATTAGCATATTCAAATTTGCTAAATGAAATTTTCACTTCACAAAATTTCCAAAAGACACTTTTTGAACTTCCCTCTTTAGCATACCAAATTTTCTAAAGTGAAGCTTCCATTTTGAAAATAGAACCAAAACACAAAATTTTTAAACACATAATTTGAAATTTCATTTTGCATACTCAAATTTGCTAAGTGAAATTTCCATTTCACAAAACTAAGTGGAACCTCATTTTTAGCATACCATTTTTGCTAAAGTGAAGTCTCCACTTTCAATCAAAGCCAAAAAGGAAACACATTAGGATTTTCTTAGCACACTCAAATTTTCCAAAGATCCTACTTTTGCAAAAATCAAAATATCCAAAACAAATGAAACACTTTAGGATTTCTTTAGCAAACTCAAATTTGCTAAGAATCCTATTTTCAAAAAAATTTCTAAACAAAAACAAAACACACTTGGATTATTCACTTAGCATACCCAAATTTGCTAAGTGCGAAATCCAATTCTGAAAATCACCAAAGAATCACAAAACAAAAGAAAATAAAAAGAAAAAGAAATAATTATTTTCAAACACCTCACTTAGCATACCCAAATTTGCTAAGTGAGTGGATTCCAAAATATCAAATCAAAATCAAAACCAATTGACCCTTAATTTAACATACTCAAATTTGTTAAAGAAAAGGGTCCTCAAATCAAAATCTAATTTCAAACATGAGCATCTTTCTAAAAAAATATTTGAACCCATTTTCCACATACTCAAATTTGTTAAAGTTGGATTCATATTCAAAAATTCCTCTTTTCAATCAAATCTGTAAATCTTCCCTAAATCCATTTGAACCCCACTTAACACTTCTAAGATGTTGGATGTGGGTTCAAATTTTAAATTCAAATTCAAAAATCAATAAAATAGAAATATGATCCAAGCTTGTTTCCAACATTCGATTCTCATGCTCGATTCTATAGTTTGGTTCTTCAATTTTTAGTTGATCATAAATGGAAAGTTCACATAAGTTTTTGTTCACTTTCCCCTATGGCATGGTCTTGGCCTTGGATCAGGCCAATCTCCCCCGAGTTGATCACACCCATCTCATCCATTTTGGCAGAGATTTTGAGGGGGTGAGGATCACCTGTGAGGGCACTCCCCTCTGCTGGCCACGATGGTGGCGGCGGTCATTGGTCGATTTTCTCAGATTTTGATACCCCTCTCGAAAGCTGGCAGTTTCGGTAGTGGCATTATGACATGCACCATCTTGATTGCACCGTAGTTTCTCGTGCTACCCGGTGGTAGCACCCACTCATCAGCACCCTCAGGGTAAGGCTCCCGATCTCGAGGATTGCCTACTTTTGAGTGCGGGTCTAGCTCTTACTCCACTCATCCTACCAGGACACAGAGGAAGAATAGAAACTGCATGATTAGGCGTTACAATTCCAGGATTGTTAGGGAGATGGAGCGTGCCCATTCGGTTGTTGAGTCACCCCTTGGTGACATCAAACCCATTTCATCCTCTCTGGGTCGATGGAGAGGAGGATCTAGAGGATCTTCACCTCCCGTGGTTCACCCAGTCGAGCGAGGTGGTATTCCGACCTCCGATCTTCTATGCAGGTTGGGGACTGGGACATTTTGAGTCTGGAACTCAATTTGATTTGAGATCTATCATCCCCCACAGTGTGGGGAAACATCTTCGACAGGAGATGGGCAGAGAGGCCCATACATTTGTTCATATCACCAGTGGGAGAGGCGGAGGTTCAGTTGCTAGTCAGCAGTTTCTGCACTTGTCAATTTTCTAGCTCGGCGTGCTACTCGCGCTGACCATACAGATAGCATCTTGCTTACCGGGACCACTCATCACAGGAGGACAGCTCCTGTTCATAGAGAGTCGATGGAGTTTCCACCACACCACTCTACCCCCCATCCACCATCGTCCGTTCATGTCGTAGCATCTCTAGTTTTGCCGAAGGCCATGAAGGCCACATTTGGGGAGAAGTGTACCCCGTTGGTGATCCAGCTATGGCCGAGCGATCCTGCTCCATCTACACCGCCTACTGTGGTAAGGCTAAGCTCTCCTGCTCGACCTTCTGCCTCAGTGGTAGTGCGGAAGGAATAGCGACCCTGAAGCATAGTGGTCATCCCTTCACCAACAACACTAGTACAACAGGACATAGAGATGATTGCAGCCATTGTAGAGGGAGCAGATGATAGCCCTGTTGCATCCATGATTGTAGAGCCTCCTAGAAGTGTCACACCTTTCAGAGTTAGTGGCAGTCAGGAGTGTGTTTATTCTAGCGAGTACAGTCCTCATAGGATTGATTCTCCGAGCGAGGAGGTCGGTGCTCTCGATTACATGTGTGATCACAGTCCCAAAAAACATTTGTGTCTGTTCAGATTGATCATTCTTTAGAGGACATAGTGGCACATTATCTTATGGAAAAGAAAAAAAATTTGTGGTATGATTGGTCTGATGAGGAGAAGATCAGCTTTGATCCTAATGAAAATGATTTATTGGGAGACTCAGCAGGGGTGTGCATTGTAGATACCAGAGGATCCCTCTTCAGAGAGCAGCAGGCTATGGAAGGTGATGATTGCGAGCAGGAAGACACAACTCATTCACATCAACACCTCCTAGCACAATTAAAATAGAAAGATGAAAAGATAGATAGGATGATAAAGAAGTTTGAGGACTTATTAGCAGCAGTCTCAGTACTTCAAAAATAAGCACCAACAGTTCATCCTACCACAGCTGAGACCAGTCAGCTAGAGTTAGTGCATGTCTTGGACCTAGCCAAGACTTTACCTCCCATCAAGCAAGCTAGAACTAGCATGTATAAGAAGGTAGTGGAAAGTACCTCCATACAAAAAAAGACATAAAATCCATGGTTGAGCAGCAAGTAAAGGAAGCGCTGGCTCAAGCCCAGGGAGGATCATCAGTTCCAAAGGGTAGACCCTACCCGAAGGAATTTGACGCAATCCAATATCCCAAGGGTTTTGTGCCACCTTCCTTCAAGAGCTTTGATGGCAGTGGAAACCCGAGACAGCACATTGCCCTTTTCAGAGCTAGTTGTTGCAACACTGGTGGCAGTGATGCTTTGCTTTTTTGCCTCTTTGTTAGTACCCTAGCAGGGATAGCTTTTGACTGGTATGCTAAAATTCCTAATAGTTCAGTAAAGATATTTGCTGAGTTGGAGCAACTCTTCATCAAGAGGTTTGCTGGAGCTCAACAAAGGGTTACTGTTGGTGATCTCATTGTAGCACAACAACACCTAAGTGAGTCCCTTGTTGACTATATCCTCAGATGGCATAACCTGAGTATGAAATGCAAGCCGTAGCTATTTGAGCAGCATGCCATTGAGATTCTTCTAAAGAATATCCATGGCCCAGTCACCTTAATGCTTAAGGGCTTCACTATCAAAATATTTAAGAAGCTAATCAACAAGGCGACTATTCTGCAAGGAGAGGCCAAATAATTGTCTTTTCAAGATCAGTTGCCTAAGCCAAAGCCATATAAGGTTTATGAGAAGAAGCTAGAAATAGTAACAGTAGTAGATAAGGAGAAGCAACCAGCTCGAGATCAGTCTGAGAGACCACGACCTCAGTAGCCTTCACTTCCACTTCCTCTACCACCACCAAGCAACCCTATCGGCCTCTACAGCAGCCTCCACGGCCAGCACCACTGCCTCTTAGCCATATCATCAGCAGCAGTGGTATACATATCTACCGCCAGGTAGCTATGTTCCACCTACTCTTTAGATAAGCTTAACAAGCCTTATTCATTTAAGAGGGAGATAATTAGGAAGATCGTTAAGAACCTCTTAAAGAAGCCTGATTTTTAGCTACTCGAACCTAGGAGACCAGAGGAAGTAGGCAAAAGTCATGATCCCAACTTTTTCCCCTACCACCGTATGTTAGGTCATGTTTTGGAAGATTGCTTCACCTTCAAGGAATGGCTTAAACATAGCTTCAAGATCGGTGCTATAGTTATCCCGAAGGAATACCTTATACAACAACCATCTAGTTCCATCAGGGTAATCCTTGGGGATACTTGTGATCTTTCCAAAACCAAAGAAGGTTGGGATATCTCCTTATCTAAAACCTCGAAAAAGATCATTCAGAAGATCAAGAAATTTTCCTTGTAGGTGCCTGAGTCAGCTCAAACCTCCAACATCAAAGAAGGTTTGCAAGTTGTCAGTGCCAACTCAAGAAAAGGGGGAGCTCGGCAACAAGCATGCACCGATAGCTTAGTAGTGAAACCACGGTCAGTCAACCTCGAGTCTACCCGCAGCCCACACCAGATTTCTCTTACTTGACTAGCTCTTCTTCTTCTACTAGTAGAACTCTTGTATCGATGAATAAGGGCAAATCCCATACCCTCTTACTTTACTTGATTTTTTACTTTGTACCTTATCAAATCCAAGAAATTAAAGAATAAAGCTAGTTTGAATTACATCTGTGTCACTTCTGATGGGTTGTCTACTTTTATTCCTAATGATAACTCTTCAAGTTAAAATAATTATAACAACTCTGATCTTCCTCTTTTTGATTCAGAGTTGGACTTTCCTAGTCTGAATACTATAGGTTTGTCTCTTGAGATAGACTTGGAATCATCCAATTCTGAGGGTCCCATAGGAGAAGCTGTTGGTGAGCGATGCGGTAGAACCTTCCATTACCCTACCAAGAGATCACCGAAGTCAACCTCCGTAGTGGCAAGGTTCTACCTCCTAAGGCAGCACCTCAAGATAGAGGGAAATAAGTCATTGGTATAGAGGATTGAGAAGCCCCTCCACAGGATGCTCCACCATTGGATATGCTTGTGGAGGATCAACCAAAGGTGGACTATAATGTCCTCTCTCACCAAAGAAAGTTGTCATCTAAGCTAAGCATATATGATGCCCTGTCTTATCCAAAGAGATGAGGGAATCATTAATCAAGGCTCTCCTTGATCCTGAAATATGCTTAGCTCAATTGATGACTATTGGTGAGGAGGCATACTATGCAAAAGAAGCCCAATGGATCACTTTCACAGATGAAGACTTTCTTCTGGGGGACTTGGAGCACAACCATCCTCTTTACATCATAGTTGACATGGGCAGATTCAGACTGGCTAGAGTTCTCATCGATCTAGTTGCATCAATGAAAATTATGAGTCTAAAGACTCTTGCCTATTTGAGGATCGACACCTCCACACTCTGAGGGGATCAGATGATGTTGAGAGGATTCAATGAACAAGGTGAGAGAGCTTTAGGTTCCATAGTATTACCCATGGAGATATGTGATTGGAAGGTTGAAGCCAAGTTCTACCTAATTGATTCAAATACTCTACTCACTGTTTTGCTTGGTAGGCCTTGGATACATCAAAATAAATAATTCCATCCTCCCTCCATCAGTGGATCAACTTCTGAAAGGATGGAATTGAATACCGTATCAATGGAGATGAAAAGCCATTTTTAGTTAGAGAGGTTGAGATTTATGAGGATGTGACCTACTTTCTTTCTCATGAACTTGGACAAAGTTCAAACACAAAGAAAAAGAAAATGAAGAAAAAGAAAGAGCAAAAGAAAAAGAAAAGAAAAATGTAAATCTAAGTGGACATAAAAGGGGAATTGAAGAAGAAATAGAGCCGCATATCACTTTCCACCTACAATCCATTCCATCATATAGATGTGTGGGTAGAATGACTCAATCTCCACTAGGCAGAGGTAGAGGTAGAAATAGAGATAGTTCTAGAGGTGGAAGACCCTATGGTTGGCCATCAGCCAATAGAGGTTATGTTCCCATTCGCAGGAGTACCCCTACTATTCACATAGACTTGGAATCTAGCTTAGAGGATGAGTCTAATGTGATTAGCATACTAGCCAACCCCTCTCAAGGGATCCCATTAGAGGTGACTTTTGATCCAGACAGTGATAAAGACCAAGCCTCCAGATAAAACAAAGTATTCAAATCAGGTTTATGTGAAACTATTAGGCAACAGCTGGGAACCATAGCTCTAACCTCACTTTCATCTCAAAAAGTTGAAGGTTTAGTAGTTAAAGAAGCCCCTAAGTCTTCCAGTAACATGAAGCCGAAGAGATTCTTTTTCGGGATCATCATCTTCAAGTCCTGAAGTTGATGTAGAACTTAAGGAGGATTCATTTAAAGAATTAATGGAATTATTGCTTGACTTTTACTCGCCTTGCATTCATAATCTTATATAGAAAAGTTTAATTCCTCATACACGGTCCAAGCACAGGTCAGAGTACTTTAAAAAATTATGGAACAATACAAGCAGAGAAGCACAATCAAGAGTAGGACTAGGATTCGATACAGTGGATCCGGTCAATGATGATGATTACTATTTGGTTGTTACCAATTATTTGGAGTCTGATAGGTTATTTTCACACAATTCCAACTCTTGTGTTCAAAAACCTCAGATGATCCAGATGATCTTCAGATCAAGGATGCACCTCCAGAATTTGAAGAGGAGATTCATTCAACAATAGATAAGCTCAAAGAAATCAACCTCAGGATAGAAGAAAACCCACGCACAATGTACATCAATTTATTGTTGAATGAAGAAGAAACCAATGACTTAGTTAGGCTATTGACTGAGTTCAAAGACTATTTTGCATGGAGTTATGAAGAGATGCCCAGATTATCTCTTGATGTAGAAGTCCACAAGCTAGCAATAGATCCTAATGCTCCCCCTATCATGCAAGCTCCTAGACGCATGCGATTAAAAATCGAACAACAAGTCATTTCTGAAGTTATGAAATTGATCGATGCTAGTTTCATCAGGAAAAAAATATCCTACTTGGCTAGCTAGTGTCATACAAGTTAAGAAGAAGAATGGCCAAATTCGCATATGCATCGATTTCAGGGAGCTAAATAAGGCATGTCCTAAGGATGAGTTTCCTCTTCTTATACCAGAATTAATGGTGGACATCACTTCATCTCAAGCAGTATTTTCTTTCATGGATGGGTCATCTGGCTACAACCAAATCAAGATGTCTGTTGAAGATAAAAGAAACATCACTTTTTGAACCCCGATCAGAATCTTTTGATATAAGTTCATGCCTTTTGGCCTTAAAAATGTTGGTGCTATATACTAACAAGCCATGACTCAGATCTTCAATAAACTCATACATCATCAGGCTGAGTGATATGTTGATGATCTAGTAGTCAAGAGCAGAGAAAAGAAAGACCATCTCTTTGACTTGAGAGTAGTTATCAATTGGTCAAGATAATATAACCTTAAAATGAATCCCATGAAGTGTACATTCAAAGTAGCTTCAGGGAAATTCCTTGGGTTTGTTGCCTGACAATGGGGAATAGAGATAGATCCTGAAAAGATTAAAGCTATCTTAGAAATGCCACCTCCTGAAAGCTTAACATAACTCAAATCTTTCCAAAGATGGTTGGCATATCTAAGATGCTTTATCTCCAATATATCAGGGAGATGCAAGCCATTTTCAGCACTTATCAAAAAGGATGCTAAGTTCAAGTGGGATGAATGTCGGCCATGATATCAAATATTTGGTGAAGGCCAATTCTAGCGGCCCCATACCGGCCACTCATTCCTATCTTTGCATTGGATGACTCTCTTTTCTGTTGGCCTAAGCCAACGACGAAGGAAAGGAGAGGCACTCTCTACTACCTCAGTCTTCATCTGATTCCTATTGAAGTGAACTACTCACCTATTGAGAAACATTACTTAGCTTTGATCTTTGCTTCCCAAAAGCTATGACATTATATGCTTTCTCATAAGGTAAACTTGATCTCCAGAATAATTCTACTACAGTATCTCATGACACGACCAACGCTATCCGAATGTTTGGCACGTTGTTCCATGATACTTTTGGCAATTTGACATTACATTCATACCTCTCTGTGCGGTTAAAGGACAGGCACTAGCATATTTCTTAACAGCACACCCACTTTCTGCTAATTCTCCGCTTAGTGACAATCTCCCTGATGAATAAATCATGAACTTAGGAGAGGCCAGCAACCGCCGATGGGAGATGTATTTTGATGGTGCAGCTTTTTTTCACAAAGGGGAAGCACAACAATCTATTCTCCTAAGAAAAGCAGGGGTAGGAATAGTTCTCCTAACTTTAGACTGTGATGTGATGAGATTCTCATAATATCTATCCAACCCTTACACCAATAATGAAGCTAAGTATGAGGCTTTGATTGTGATGAGTTAATCATCATCGTGTAATATCAACATCTACGGATTCTCGTTGGTCATCAATCGGTGTGTCTTACAAAGTTCTCAAACCCAAGCTTCATCATTACCACAAGTATACCATGAAGCTGTTGGCCCAGATTCCCGAAGTCACCATCTACAAGGTTCCTTAAGTAGAGAACGCAGTAGCAAATACTTTGGCTAAACTTGCCAAGGAGCTGGCATGTCAGGAAGATGAGTCCATTTTGATAAGAGTCCAAAACAAACAAGTATCCCTTATTGATGTTAAACTCATCGAAAGACTTCTCTTGAAGGGGAGGTTGTCATTGCCAAAAAGGATGAGGAGCTGGATTAGAGGCAACCATTCATAGACTATTTGAACACTGGCAAAATACTTCAAGAAAAGTCACAAGCCCATCAAGTGAAACAAAGAGCTCTCTCCTATGCTCTTTTTGATGGCACCCTGTACCGCCGATCCTTTGACCAGCTGTGGTTACGCTGTTTAGACAAACATGAAGCCCATGGCATTATAACCAAGGTACATTCAGGTCTATGCGGAGCACATCAATCTGGTCTAAAAATGAAGATGAAGAATAAGCGACTTGAATACTACTGGCCTTCGATGATTACAAAATGTATAGATATAACTAGGAGATTCCATCAGTGTCAAGTATACGATGTGGTCCTCCACCAACCACCCAACATCCTACACCCTACCTTGGCTTCATGGCCATTTCAGTGTTGGGGTACCGACACTATGATTCTGATCGATCCTCTTTCCTCCAAGGGTCACCGATTCATTCTAGCTTCCACCGACTACTTTTCCAAGTGGGCAGAGGCCATCCCACTCAGAGAGGTCACAACTCAGCATGTGCTTCAATTTTTTTAAGAACCATATCGTATATAAGTTCAGGGTGCCTCGATGAATTATATCCCATAATGGTACTACATTCAAAAGCATGAAGATCAATAGCTTCACTAGAAGACACGGTATAAATTAGAGATACTACACCATCTACTACCCCAGAGCAAATGGCTTAGCGAAAGCATTCAACAAAACTCTCATCCAGATATTGAAGAAAACTCTTGATGAGAACAAATGATAGTGGCATGAGAAGTTGGTTGAAGCCTTGTGGGCCTACCACACCACATACCAGACTCCAACTCAATCTACCCCGCTTTTCTTAATTTATGGGTCTGAAGCCATTCTACCTTTAGAAGTTCAACTCTCATCACTAAGGATTGCATTGGGTAGCAAGATCACTTCAGAGCAGAATGCAAAGTTGCAGTTAGAAGAGCACGAAGGTTTAGAGGAGAGTCACCTACGGGTGTACTAGAACCTCGAGTTGTATAAAGCCAAAATGATTCAAGCTCACAATAAGCTGGTCCACCCTAGATCTTTCCAAGTAGGAGAACTTTTGTTAGTCTTAAGGAGATCAATTATTTCCCGTCGAAAGATAGAAGGCAAGTTTGTACCCACTTGGGAAGGCTTCTATGCTATAGATAAGGTCTACCAAGGAGGATCATATCAGCTCATCGATTGTAAAGGGGAACATCCGATGCTTCCAATTAACGGGCTCTACCTAAAGAAATATTACACATGAAATAAGTCATGTCTGAAAATAATTATTAATAAAAAGAACAAAAATCAGATTTCATTTCATCAACCTTTCCTTCTTTTGAAGCATTATTTTTTTATCTTGCGAATCCACCATAACGTGTTTAGGGTAGATGTAAGAGTCCCCCAGCGGCATCCTATCCCTCTTTCACATCACAAACACAACCTCCCAACTCTATTAGAATAGGTGTGAGAGAACCCAAGAGGCATCCTATTTCAATTAGCACAACTAAGTTAGGTGTAAGAGAACCTGAGCGGCATCTTCCCGGTTGCCATCCGTGGCACCATTTCATCAAAATCCCCAGTGTGTTTAGGATAGGTGTGAGAGAACCCAAGAGGCATCCTATTCCTGTTAACACATACACAAAACAAACACAAATATTTTATCTCAGGCTACTTTGATGTGGGTTCAAGCCCTTGTGGCACTCACTCATTAGTTGCTTTAGGTTGGGTTTACATGCTACTTTGTTAGTATGTCACCCCAGTGATCTTTTGTTGGTAGATGTGAGTCCTCATGCTTTCTTTCTAACTTGATCATTGCAAACCAACGTGTGCCTTATTAGTATGGTAAGCTTCACTGCCCAGCCAGTAAGCTACCTCATGTTGACTTTGCTTAAGAAGATGTGAGTCCTTGTGCTTTCTTCTTAGACCAGCTATCATGCACTAACTAGGTTGAGTATATTTAAGGTTTAGGGTAAGTCTCCCAGAGGCTCCTTTTCTCTTGACTACATTTGAGTTGATATAAGTCTTTCAGCAACATTCACTCAGTAGTCGCCCTAGGTCAGATGGCACCTGTCGAGCCGAAGATAGACTATCCCAGCAATCTATTTTGCTATAGAAAGATGTGAGTCCCCGAGCTTTTTTCCAAGGTTGATTGCTACAAACTGATGGGAACCTTAGGTTAGTTGATGGTTGCTATGCTGACAGCGACTCACCCGATGAGTACACCACTCTTAGCAAATATGAGTCCCCACGCTTTCTCCTTGAGTTGGACACTGAATACCTATTGGATATATGACTAGCCATGTCATCTTCTCTAGGGTGTTGGATTAAGCCACTAGAGGCCCCATCCCCTGCGAGCATTCTATTTGTATCACATCCTTTGCGACCCCATTTAGACACTACCCGAGTTACTTTTGGATTGGACAGTCCCCCTTTCCTAGTAGCCACCCCTATGGTTGGAGAATTTGTTCAGTGGATATACAGATTCTCCTTTAGTTCAGTAAATCTGAGATAGGTCTAGGTTGATATAAGCTCTTTCTTAGTTTGATTCCTCACAAACCAACAGGGTCCACTATTAAACAAATCGAACTAAATAAATAAATTATTTTGCTTGTGGATTAGGAATTTAAGGGACCTTTTCCCAAGCAAGCATCCTATCTTTAGGGCAGTGTCAGCAGAACACCCTATAGGAATTGCCTGACTACCTAAGTTGAGATAAATTTGTGGGTCGGTACTCACTCTGTATTCGCTCTTAGGTCAGGTTCAATCTATTTTTCCACAGATAGGTTACCCCGACAATCATTCAGCTTTGGAAGATATAAGACTATGACGCATTCTTTCTAGCATTATTGTCACAAACTGACGGGAAACCCTAGATCAAATTTGATTTGTTGGCCAAAGCAACCGATCACCCCAATGGTCTTTTATAGTGGAAGATGTGAGTCCCCGAGCTTTCTTCCCTTAAATTGATCATTGCAAACTGAAAGGCACTTCTTTGGTTGGATAGCTCTCTCATCAGCCTGGAAGCTACTCCCTTTGGTTCAGTAAATCTGAGGTAGGTCTAGGCTAGTATCAACTCCTTCTTAGTTTGACCCATCGCAAACCAACAAAATCCATCAAAACAAATTAAAAAATAAAATTAATCTTGATTATCCTTGAGTTAATTTAATTCTCCAAGTGGCATTCACTCAATAGTCAGCATTAGGTTGGGTTCAATTTGTTGCCCAAAGCAACCAATCACCCTAGTAGTTCCTTATTTTAGAAAATGTAAGTCCCCACACTTTCTTCTTAAGACTTGACCATTGTATACCGAAAGGCATCCCTTTGGTTGGATAGTCCTGCCTTGTGGTTCATAGACTACTCCCTTTGGATTGGTAAATCTTGAGTTAAGTCTAGGTCTCCATGGATCCTTCTCAGTGTAGTTCATCGCTAACCTATGGGATCCATCATAATCAAAACAAATGAAAAAAATGAAATTAATCTTTGACTATTTCTGAGTTGATTTAAGTCCCCCAGCGGCATTCACTCAATTGTCATCTTTAGGTGGGGTTCAATTTGTTGGCCAAAGCAGTTGATCACCCCAGCAGTTCCTTATTTCTAGAGGATGTGAGTCCCCACGCTTTCTTCTTCAGACTTGACGATTGCAAACTGAAAGGCACCCCTTTAGTTAGATAGTCCTACCTTGTGGTTGGTAGACTACTCCCTTTGGATTGTTAAATCTGAGTTAGGTTTAGGCCTCCATGGCCCCTACTCAGTGGAGTTCATCGCAAATTGATGGGATCCATCATAATAAAAACAAATCTAAAATTTAAATCTACCTTTGACTATCTTTGAGTTGATTTAAGTTCCCCAGCGGCATTCATTCAATAGTCAGCCTTAGGTTGGGTTCAATATGTTATCTTGCCAATAGATTACCCCAATAACTGGTCCCTACTTTAGAGGATGTAAGTCTACTATGCTTTCTTCCTAGTACAATTATTGTATACCGAAAGGCATCCCTTTGGTTGGCTAGTCCTACTATGTGTTTAGTAGACTACTCCTTTGGATTGGTAAATTTGAGTTAGGTCTAGACCTCCGTGGCTCCTACTTAGTGCGATCCATCGCAAACCAATAGGGCCCATCTTAAAATCCAAAATCTAAAAATCTGAAATAAACAAATCTAACAAATAAAGAAATAAAATAATTAATCAATCTAAATCAAATCTTTTGCCTCTCCTCAGTGAGATGCAAATCTTTCTAATCTCTCAACGGATTTCACAATCTCTCCCTTGTGGATGACTTGGACTTTCCTCCCTAGTGGAGAGTTCACTTTTCTATCCCTAGTGGAGCCTACTTAAACAAACAATAAATTGAAACAAATTTAACCCTCTTCCATAGCAAAATTCAAATAAATCTTTTTCTTCCGAGTGAGACTCATATCAAAACAAATCTCTCATCCCCTTGTGGATGACTTGAACCTACTTCCCTAGTGGAAGATTCACCTACTCTATCCCTTAGTGGATTCCTCCCTATCTCTTATGTCTTGAACATAAGTAGAGCCACATTGCACTAAGCTCTGGATTCCTTCTACACCTTGGGTTAGGCGTAGATTGCTTTTGTTAGTGCTTGTGATATTTCGGTGTTGTTGATCATTTCGATCAACACCTATACGTGCAGTGTTCCCTGTCAGTCACACCACACCTATTGGGCGCCCTTTGTTGACCTCATTTTAGGATGAGCCCTCAACCCATCCATCTTTGACATATGGCTTCTCTTAGATACTAAGAATTCCTTAGTCTTAAGATACATCTAGTGATTAGGTGGACACTCAACCTAGCTATAGAGACTTAGAAGGGTTAGCCATAGGAAGAGGTCATGCCCTAGGAGTGCTAGAAAAATTTGCCTACCCTTAGCTTGAACCACTCCTCACCTTTCTTCCTTTAGGATAAATTCCAAATCAATCCTAATTGATTTTCTCAAACTCCAAATTAATCTTATTTGATTTTCTCTAAACTCAAATCAAAACCATATGATTGAAACCCATGATTGAAATTCCAAGTTTGAAATATTTACTAAGTCCTTAATTCCCTCTTAAGGACTTAACCTAAATCAAATCTAAATCAATTCAAATTCATGAAATTTTCTCATAACTCATTTATATTCTCATTTATATTCACATATATAAATGAAATGTAAATTCAAATCAATCAAATCAAATCCAAAATTCAAATTCCTAACTCAAGATCCTTCTCAAGTCCTTAATTCTCTCTTAAAGACTTAACCTAAATCAAATCTAAATAAATTCCACTTCATGAAATTTTCTCACAACCCATTTATATTCTCATTTATATTCACATATATAAATGAAATATAAATTCAAATCAATCAAACTAAATCTAAAAGTCAAATCCAAAATTCCAAATCTTTCCTAAATCACTTTGGTTTTCTTGTAAGGACTTAGCCTATATCAAATCTAAATAAATTCCACTTCATGAAATTTTCTCACAACCCATTTATATTCTCATTTATATTCACATATATAAATGAAATATAAATTCAAATCAATCAAACTAAATCTAAAAGTCAAATCCAAAATTCCAAATCTTTCCTAAATCACTTTGGTTTTCTTGTAAGGACTTAGCCTATATCATATTCAAATCACTTCAAATCCTTGAAATTTTCTCATAACCCATTTATATTCTCATTTATATTCACATATATAAATGAAATATAAATTCAAACACCCAAAACCAACTCCAAAATTTAAGTTCAAATTCAATCAAAATCCAACCTAAGCCTTTCAAGTCAAAATCTTGAACTTAGCCAAATCAACTTCAAATCGAGCCAAACTCTTGATTTTCCTTCATGATTCAATCAATCATTCAATCATGAATCCAATTATAAATATAAACTTCAATCACTTAACCAAAACTCAATTCAAAAATCAAGCCAAAATCCATTTCATGTTCACCCTTTGAACTTAAAATTGTTAAATGAATCAAAACCCATTTGACTTCAAACCACTTGCAAATGGATTTATATTTCAATCATAAGTCCATATGTAAGTTCAATCAAACTCAAATCAAGCTTTGAACCCACTTAGGCTCACTTTACCCAAATTGACCTAAAGTACCCTTATGAGCCAAATTCTAATCCCAACTAAACTGGATTGAATCAAACTCACCTAAGCCTCTCTTAATGATCAACAATCATCATGAGATGATCAATCAATCAAATTGGGTCAAACCTAAGGGTTGACCAAGTCAACACTTAAGCTAAAATGAAACCCAACATAGAAAAAATTCATCACAGGCCAAATTGATTGGAACCAATGATCTAAGCTCATTCATGATCAATGTTTGAACTTGACCAAGTCAACATTTGAGCCTAACCTAGCCCAATTGGCCACTTGACCCAAGTTGACCCAACTTGTCCTAAAAAGTCAAATGTGTCAAAACTTGATCTAAGACAAATTGATTGAAACCAATGGGTCAAGTTCATTCCAAATCACTTGTTGAACTTAACCAAAGCCTCAATTGGCCAACTAGACCTAACCTAGCCCAATTGACCTTCAACCCAACTTGACCTAAAGGGTCATATTAAGCCAAATTAAAACTTAACCAAAATTGATTGGAAACAAAGATACCAATCCACTTCATATGGCCAACCAAACCTAAACCTACCCATGACCTAGCTCAAATAGGTCAAATGGGTCAATTTGGTCAACTTGACCCATTTGACCTAAATGAAGTCATATGAACCAAATTCAAACCTAAACCAAATTGAATCAAACCAAAGCCACCAAAATATTTCAAATGGTCACATGACCTTGACCCAACCCTTGGTTTGACCCAATTTGACCAATTGGTCAATTTGACCCAAGTAGACCCATTTTGACCTAAATTGGTCAATATGAGCCAAACCATACCAAATGAACTCCAAATCCAATAGAACTTGGCCAAACCTATTTTTTCAATATACCAAACATACCCAAATTTAAAAATCAACCAAATGACCATTTTACCCCTAGGCCATAGAGTAAATGTTGGCCAATTCCACTTGGAATTTGGTCAAATCCTCTTCATACCTATATGATACTATCCTAGTGGATCAAGTGAACACTAAGTAGGGTGGTTCACCCAACCCAATGGGTTTGGATCAGCCCAACCTGACCCAATGGCCAAACTGACCATGTGCTGGAAATGGCCACATGGGAATCTTCCTTACACTCAATTGAAGCATATGGGGAGTTCACCATTCCAGTCCCTAGCCTAAAACAAACTCAAGGGCAACTCTAACAGCTCAAACAACTCACTGAATCAAGGCAATTAGATCAAAACAGCAAGCCCATGCTCGGTCATCCGATTTCCAATAGAGGAGATATACTCCCCCTAATTCATTTGAATATTCACAGAGCCATTATTGATTTAGAGTTAGGAAGTCATAGGAGCCATTTGCAAGTGATCCTAAGCTTCCTAGAGGGAGATCCAATTTCCATCTTCTCAATTTTTCTTAAGTGAAAACATGGGAGCTCCATCAAAAGTCCATTTTACTCCACACCTAAAACCAAGCCAATTCCCTTTGCACACTCCCTCAAGGACCCCAATCAAGCTTGCCCAAGCTCTCTTTCAAGTTCTTGAAGCAAAGGAGGAGCCACCTAGACCAAAGTCGAGCTCACTTGAAGGAGGATTTGATTCATAGGAGAAGATACTCAACCTCAACCCCTCAAACTTTCAGCAAAGCTTCGTATCAACTAGACAAAGCTTTTCCAAGGGAATCGAGCATCGGTGATCACCTCTGGCGAGGTTAACCATTTTTAGAGCATTAAACTCAATGTGGTTTGGAGCTTTGTGAAAGAAATGTTAATGGCATAAAATCTTGGCTGTTAGATGTGATCTAGGATGCATGTTGATGGTGTGGGTTGAGTATCATCCCAATCAGAACTCAATCAAGCTCGGATCAAAGCTTCAAACATGGTCGGTGTCCATGGCTCACAGAGAGCGGCAGGGATGGAACTCTGGCCATCCATCCACGCATTTTGGATGGACGACCGAGATTAAAATGCATGATATATTCATTTTTAATCATCTAATCCACGGTTTTAATCTCAGTTGTCTGATCCTTCATCGGACGGCTGAGGAGAAAGCGTGTAGCACCGCCGCCTTGCGATGCTATAATGTGACATTTTAAATAATGAATTTGACAACGACGCGTGTAAAGTGCATGCCATGTCAGCTGCATGCGTGGCGCCTGTAGGGATTAAGGATTTAATTAAGGATTTAAATAATTTTAATTAATTACCTAAACTTCTAAAATTCATATCTCAACAGAGAAAAATCAAAAAAATATGAAATAAATTGCATTTGATAGATATTTTAACTTGGAATTTTATAAAATTAATTCTAATTGATTTTGAACAGTGTCTTTATCTAATTTTATGTTTTATTGAGAATTCTAATTTGTTAATTTCCCTTTAATTAATCCACTAATTATTCCCAAACTTCTTAAGTGTATTTTGGGGGTTGACTTCTTCCTCCCCTAATTTTCTTGGGATTTATTAGTGGATTAATTAGGGAAATTGATAATTCATTTCCTAATTACCCCTTAATGTAATTAAGGTTAATTAAGGATTTGATTAGTGATTTAATTCTTTATTGAAGTTCATTAAGGTATGTTTCAGTAAACATGAGATTTATGGAATAATTTTGGGGCATTTCCTCTAAGCTATTCCTTAAACACCCCTTTTCTTCCTTAATCCTCTCTTAATTAAGGGTTAATTCACTAATTATCCTCTTAATTGATTTCATAAAATTCTAAAACTTTTTAGAACTTAATTAATCTATCTTAGATAGATGCTTAGGTGTTCAAGAGCCTAAGTACAATTAAGAAAATCAAAATTTAACTCATATATCTGAGGGGTGTTTTGAAATTACATAAGTTAAACCCCTTAGCTTAATTAATCATTAATCATGAGCCAAATTGCATTAAGCCCTTTTCTTCCTATGTGCATTGCAAATTTAAATTCCTTGTGAGGTTTTATGTCATCACATTGGCTCATAATTATTTGGTTAACTATGCTAAGGTAGTGTAGGTAAGGAGTAATTAACATGTTTAATTCATACCTTAACCTAATCAAAATATAAAATGAATCTAATAAACTAAAAATTGAACAAAAAATATCAAACACATGTGGGAATGGGTTAGGAACAACAAAATCACCTCAAATTTTTCAAATTAAATCATACTCAAGATCAAATAAAAATCACATTAAACAAACTTTGATTTTCTTTAAGCTTTCTTATTTCCTAAGATTATCTTTAGAAATTAATAAAGGTGAATGTGTTTATATGCTTAAATTGCTTTAGTTCTTTCCCAACATGATAAATATGTGTGTCATATGATTTCATACATTCATGCTTTTCAAAAATCAAATTTAAAATGAAAATGTTTCCTTTATGTCAAATTGCATGTTTTGGCTAAAGTAAGAATATGAGTGCCTATTATCACTATTAAATCCAAATTATTTTCAAAATATATGAATCGATTATCAAAACATAAAGTGTGTTACTTATATCTTACTTATAAGCTTGCATGTGAGTAAAATATAAGGATGTGTTTAGTGTAGTTTTCCTTCTCCTCTCTTTTGGTATAATTTTGAATAGGATTTGACAAAGTGTATAGTTCATTTGAAAAGAACATAACACTTGCCTAATTCCATTTTCTATTCATTCCTATGCTATGACTTAAGAAGGACACCTACACTTACACATATAAATTGCATAAACAAAACCAACATAACATAAATACAAACTTTTGCATCTTTCTTTTCCATTCATTTCTTTTGTACATATGCTTGTATTTAAGGAAAGTGGTATATTAGTCTGAACAACCCCGGGGTTGCAAGGCTTTAAGTAGCCCTAAGTAGGTCTTATACCTTACACCCCTTGTGCTAATAATGGTGTCGTACTCACTTATATCTTTCATGCATTCATGTGTACATATGAAAATTGGATAAGAAACCCCTTTCTACTTAATGAAAATCATGCATCATAAACATTCAAATTTTCTTAAGTAATTTACTTAGCATGCATCATAAAGTGTGCTAAATATTCCCATTTGGTATGTATAGATATGCTTAGGATTCATTCATATGCATGTTATACATGTTGGGAAAGAAATCAAGTTATGTGTGTTTTATGAATTTAATTCACTTTACTTAATCTTAAAATGCCTTTCTTTTGAATAGGTTTTGCTTAGAGTTCATCTCAACTTAGGATTAATTAAAACACATAATAAAACATTTACTAAACAAAACTAAAATATGAATCCACTTTAGAAATTACTTAAGGTAGGGAAGGAAAGAGAAGTCTTCTTCTCTTTCCCTCTCTTTACAACTTAGTAATTAATTATAAGATTCACTTGAACCCAATCAAAACATAAAATAAAATTAACTCAAAACAACTAAACCACTTAAATGAAACCCTCCTCTAAGTTGAACATTCTTCACACTTAGAAAACCTTAACTTAAAATCATAGCTAAGCATACTACATAAATCTCTAAAGCACACACATTATGCTAAGTTACCACTTCTAGCTTTAGGTTAGGACGGTGCATGGTTTGATGTTTGTTTTTATTTTGTGATATAATGTTTTATACTGGATGCTAGGGTGAATGTGTGTAGAATGAATGGTAGGGCTATCTTAGTCTAACCATTATCTTCTGCAGGGGATTGTGCTTAAGGAGTGCTGTAATAAATAAAAATTTTAAATATTTTGTTGTGCACATGGTTATACCCCTAAGCATAATCCAATAGGCCAGGTGGACTTAGTCACTCATGTATGGGGTGTTAAGTCCAATATACATGCTTGAGATTTGTATGGCTTGTTTTAGCTAATCTCTATTTTGTAAGTGTTAGTTAGATTTCCTCTTTTCCTTTTTCATATAATTTTTGCAATTAGGATTATGGAATGATTATTATGGGAATTAGGATGAGCATTGATTATAAGACCTTGCCTTATATACCATGTGAAGCCTTTGAAGCATCCACCTTCCAACCATCCAAAAGAAGCAACCAAAGAAAAAAGAAGAAATGAAGAATGAAGAAATGAAGATTGAAGACCCCCAAAATAATGAATTCCATGCTTAATTGTATTTAATTCATTTATAATTCAAGTTGTATAAGACTAGAGCTCGGCTACCCAATTTATTTTTTTTGGGTTTGCGCAGTGGTGTCCGACTACAATGGCCTCTTATTCTTTTACGATTAGCTTTATAAATTGATTGATGATTTGTTTAGCTTATGCATTAAGTGGCATCATTTTTCTAGTTTCTTCATTGCTTTATGTATGGCCTGGTTGATGATTAGGCTCTTAGGGAAAAATAAATCTTCTACCAAATTTAACAATTCAAAACTAAAATAAAGAACTCATAACCTCACCTAAAGCTTAGGCTTAAAATCAAGATAAAAGAATTAGCAACCCTTTCACTAGATGAGTATTTCTTTTATAACATCACGCATAAATGCATCTTGCTTCACTCTTGATTGGAGGGCTTCCACCTTTGCCAGAGAAACTTGGCTTGACCTGTGAGAGCCATGGTGAAAACACACCTCCTCCCTTCTCACTAATTTTGGCCAATAATCTTACTTCTCATCTTATTAGCCTGAGTCAAAATGATTGTTCAAAAATGAAAATAAAATTTAATATGAATTGCATTAGATTTAGGTCATTACTCATGCTTGTACATGATCTAGTCTCTTAAGGAGTGAGTTTAAGGACTTAGTTTCTCTTTAAATAAATAACAGCCTAGCTATCTTGCATAAATCATATGACTTGCCTACATGAATTGAAAATCGTATGAGGAGTTAGTTGGCAGCCATCCCTAGGCGATTGTAAGTCCAAGCAGTCGAGTGGTTTGTCCTCTCTTGTGGAGGCAAGCCAAATACCCATTTTTTCCTTAGATTTAGGTTATGCTCTTAGCCCTCACCAAAGCCCCCTAGATTTAGGTTCTGAGGTTGCTTCTCCCCTTTGTGTGATATAAGCATAAATCCTCACCTCTTAGGTATTTCCATAATCTTGTATTATGGAATTCTAAGCCCTAGCATTCTAATAAAAATTCCACTCAAATAAATTAAATCAATTTCAAAAAAATGTAAAACTCAATCATAGGATAGTTTGAGATGCTCACTAAGTTTCCTAGCATCATGAGCATCTCCTATTTATCTTCATTTAGCTTCGATAAAAACTCTCTCTTTGATCAATCCAATTTGATCTTCAAAAATGAACTAATCGATTGATAGTCCTACCCTATTAAAATCTTTAGAGATAACATTCATTTACCTTAATTGAGAGATTTTCTAAGGAATCCCCATTCCTTAGGATGTAATTAACTATGGGGGGCTTGCCCCTATGAGGAACTTAATGAACCCAGTTTAAAATAAATCCCGCTTTACTTTTCCATATAAAGTTGGGGAAGAATCTCTAGTACACCTGGAAGACCCAACATCTTTAGGAGTTCTTATTTTGGTAATTAAGTCCATTGTAGGATGGTGATTTCTATCTTTCGAGATAGTACACCTCTCCTCGATGTCGTACCCGATCACCCTAATAAGTACCTCTACGAATCTGCATGGCGTCCGACCAAGGCATTATATTTCTATTTTTATTTATCTTCTTTCCACCCACAGAAAGAGGATCGATGAAGATAGGAATATAAATTTCCCCATAAGCATCAATAAGGAATAAGACTTATCTATTTTGGACTCTTATTAGAATGGACTCATCTTTCGGACATGCCAACTCTTTGGCAAGCTTGGCTAATGTGTCTGCTACTATATTCTCTCCTCGAGGAATCTTATAGATGGTAACCTCTAGGATTTGGGCCAACAACTCCATGGTGTACTTGTGGTAATAATGGAGCTTAGGCTTTAAAACCTTGTAGGACCCAACAATTTATTTGATGACGAGCTAAGAATCCCCGAAAATGTTGATGCTCTGGATGCATAGCTTAATGATTAACTCCAGATAAGCAATCAAAACCTCATATTCAGCTTCATTGTTGGTGCATGGATTGGATAGATGATATGAGAATCTCATCACATCGCAGTCCAAAGTTAGGAGAACTATTCTTACCCCCACTTTTCCTGGAAGAGTAGATTGTAGTTCTTCTCCCTTTTGAAAGAAAGCCACACCACCAAAATACAACTCCTAGCGATGAATGTTAGTGTCCCCTAAGTTCATTATTTGTTCATCGGGGAGGTCATCACTAAGTAGAGAATCGACAAAAAGTGGGTGTTCTGCTAAGAAATCTATTAATGCTTATCCTTTCACTGTATATAGGGATACGAATTTGATGTCAAACTGTGATAAAATCATGGGCCAATGTGCCAACCATCTGGATAAGGTCAGCCGTGTCATGAGGTATTGCAGTGGATTGACTCTAGAGATTAAGTTCACATTATGAGAGAGCATGTAGTGTTATAGCTTTTAGGATGCAAAGATTAAAGCTAGGAAATGATTCTCAATAGGTGGATAGTTAGCTTCAGCAGGTATTAGACGATGACTGAGGTAGTAGAGTGTGTTCTCCTTCCCTTCATCATTAGCTTGGGCCAACAAAGCACTAAGGGAGTCATCTAATGCATTACTGTAGAGGATTAGTGGCTTGCCTGGGATAGGGGCTGCTAGAACTGGCGGCATCATCAAGTAGTGCTTGATGTATTCAAAAGCATGCTGGCACTTATCATCCCACTAAAACTTGGTGTCTTTTTTGACAAGTGCTGAGAATGGCTGGCATCTTCCTGATAAGTTGAATATGAAGCATCTTGGATATGACAACCACCCTTGGAATGATCTGAGTTGAGTTAGACTTTTAGAGGGTGGCATTTCTAAGATAGCCTTGATCTTCTCTGGATCAATCTCTATTTCCCAGTGTCTGATGATAAACCCAAGGAATTTTTCTGAAGCTACTCTAAATGCACATCTCAGGGGATTCATTTTGATGTTGTATTACCTTAACCATTCAAAAACTACTCTCAAGTCAAAGAGATGGTCTTCCATTTCTTTGCTTTTGACAATGAGATCATCAACATAGCATTCAACTTGATGATGAATGAGTTCATCGAAGATTTGAGTCATGATCCACTGGTATGTGGCACCGACATTTTAAGGCTGAAAGGCATAACCTTATAATAATAAATTATGATCAGGGTTCGAAAGGCAGTGTTTCTTTCATCCTCTAGGACCTCTTTATTTGGTTATATCTAGGTGAGCCATCCATGAATGAGAAGACTATATGAGATGAGGCAATGTCCAACATCAGTTCCGGGATTAGTAGTGAAAACTCATCTTTTTGACATACCTTATTTAAATTTATAAAATCGATGCATATGTGAATTTGATCATTCTTTTTCTTAACTAGGATGACACTGGCTAACCAGATAGGATATTTTTTATCCCTGATAAAGCCAGCATTGATCAATTTCTTGATTTTATAAGTGACCTGTTGTTTAATTTCTAATCGCATGCATCTATGAGCTTACTTGATAAGGTTAGCATTAGGATCTATTGCTAGTTTATGGATTGCTATGTCAGGAGATAAACTGGGCATTTCTTAATAACTCTATGTGAAGCAGTCCTTAAACTCAATTCATAGCCTACCTAAGTCATTACTATCTTCTTCATTCAATAAGGAACTGATGTACATCGGGTGTGGATCTTCTTTAATTCTCAAGTTGATTTCTTTAAGTTCATCAATAGTTGATCTAATTTCATCTTCAAACTTTGGTAGTGCATCTTTAACTTCAGGCTCATTTGCATCATCTAAAGTTTCTAAACATGCCTCCTCATAATAGTTAGTATGATTTGAGAAGAACCTATCAGACCCTAAATTAGTGGTGATGACTTGGCAATGGTTATCATCATGACCCACGAATCCTAGTCCTACCTCTTAAGAGACGCTTAGTTATCCCATAGTTTTTCAAAGTAGTTCGACCTATTTTTAGACCAAGTATGTGGAATTAATCCTCTCTTTGCTAAGTTAATAACATAAGGTAAATACCAATCAAAAGGTAGTTGTATTAAATCTTTATATGAATCATCCTCAAGTTCTACATCGACTTCTTGACTTGAGGATGATGTTCCCAACAAAAATCTCTTTGGCCTGACATCTGTGGATGACTTGGGGGCCTCCTTAACTACCAAACCTTCAACTTTTTAAGAATAAAGTGATGTTAGAGCTAAAGTTCTCAATTGATGCCTGACTGTTCTACATAATGATGATTTGGATACATTCATGCTTTGCTTGGAGGCTTGGTCTTCATCACTATCTGGCTCGAACATCACCTCCAAAGGGACCCACTGAGAGGGGTTGGTCGACATGCTAACCACATGAGGCTCATCATATGAACTGAACTCTAAGTCTATGTGGATAGCGGGGGTACTCCTGTGAGCTGGAACATAGCTCCTACTGGTTGACCACCAGCAAAGAGGTCTTCCACCTCTAGAATTGCCACTAAACTTACCTCTTCCTCTGCCTGGTGGAGATCGAGTCATCCTACCCATGTGTTCATATGGAGGAACAAACTGTAGGTGGAATTTAACATCTAGCTCTACCTCTTCCTCGATGTCTGATTCTTGTTCACTTGTATTTTCTTTTTCTTTTCCTTTTTCCTTTTCTTTTTCTTCTTTAGTTTCTTTTTCTTTTTCTTCTGTTTCTTTTTCTTCTAATTTTAAACTTTTACCAAGTTCATGAGAATAGACTTTTTGATTTGGAGGAAGATAGTAGGTTGTATCCTCATAAATCTTGACCTCCCTAACTGAGAATGGTTTCAAGTCTCCTTTGACACAATACTCGATTCCACCTCTTTGGAATTTAATACACTGATGTAAAGAGGATGGAACTGTGTTATTTTCATGTATCTAAGGCCTATCAAGCAAAGCGGTGAAAGATGTATTTGAATCAATTATGAAGAACTTGGCTTCTATTTTCCAGTCATCTATCTCCAATGGCAACACTATGGAGCCTAAAGCCCTCTCGCCTTGCTTATTGAATCCTCTCAACATCATCCGATCTCCTCAGAGTTCAAAGATGTTGATCCTCAAGTAAGCAAGGGTCTTTAGACTCATAATGTTTGCTGATGCACCTGGATCAACTAACACTTTGGAGAGTTTGAATATGCCCATGCCCACTGTGATGTAGAGGGGATGGTTGTGCTCTATTGTCCCCAAAAGAAAGTCTTCATCGGTGAATGTAACTCTATGGGCTTCTCTTGAAAAACATGCCTCCTCTCTAATAGTGGTCAGCTGAGCTATGCATATTTTTGGATCAAGAAGGGCTTTGATCAATGACTCACTCATCTCTTTGGATAAGACAAGGGCATCATATATGCTTAGTTTAGCTGGCAACTTTCTTAGGTGAGCCAAGTCATTATAGTCAACTCTAGGTTGGTCCTCCATATGCAAATCCATAGGTAGATCAACTTGTGGAGGGGCTTCTTGATCGCTAGAACCAATGACTTATTTACCCTTATCCTGAGGTGCTACCCTAGGAGGTAGAACTTTGCCACTATGAAGGTTTACTTCAATGACTTCATGAGATGGTTTAATGGAAAGTTATACCTGCTCATCAAGTTCACCTACAAATTCTCCTATAGGATCATCGGAGTCAGATGACCCCAAATCAATCTCAATGGGTGAACTTGGATGATTTAGGAATGGGTAATCCATTTCTAAATCAGAAAGGAGTGGATCAGAATTATTATAATTATTAGAACTCGGAGAGCTCTCTATAGGAATAAAATCATCAAGATCATCAAAAGTAGAAAGGATGTAAGCAAAATTAGTGTTCTTCTTTATTGATTTCTTAGATTTGGATAAAGGTACAAAGTAGAAATCAGGTAAAGTAAGCAAAGTGAGGGATTTGGCACCCCCCCCCCTCCACGACTGATATAATATGACTGCTTGAAGAAGAGCCAGCTGGAGGAACTATAGCTGCAACTGTGGTAGGAGTGCTGGACTCGGTCGGTGGTTGTGTTAATGTGTTATCCCGGGCAAGTGGAAGCTGTCGCTGCTGCTAGACTTCTACCTCCCTCAAGTTGTGCTTAGCAACTTGCAAACCATTCTTAGAGTTGGAGGTTTGAGCTGCATCAGGCATCTGTAAGGATAACTTTTTGATCTTAGAAATAATTTTCTTAGAGGTTCAGGATAGGGAGATATCCCAACCTTCCTCTGTCTTCAGAATATCACATGTATCCCTAAGGATTACCCTAACAGAACTAGAGGGTTGTTCTAGTAGGTATTCCTTAGGGATGAGAATGACACCTAACTTGTAATTATGCTCAAGCCAGTCCTTAAAGGTAAAGCAATCTTCCAATACATAACCTAGCATGCGGTGGTAAGGGCAATGGTTTGGATCTTGACTCTTTCCCATATCCTCTAGCCTCTTAGGCTTTGGTAACTAAAAATCAGGCTTCTTTAAGAGGTTCTTAAAGATCTTCCTGACTACCTCCCTCTTGAATGAATAAGGTTTATTCAATTTATCTAAAGAGTAGTGATAGCTATCCGGAGGTGGATAGAATATCAGTCTGTGGTTGGGGATATCAAACAGAGGTTGGAGGAGGGCATAAGGTCTATCTGACTACACCCAAGCTGACTGCTTCCCCTTGTCAACTACCGTGACTGTCCCTGGATTTTTCCCAAATGCCTTCTATGGTCTGGGCTTAGCTGACTGATCTTGGAAAGATAAATGTTTGACCTCCCCTTGTAGACTAGCAACCTTGTTGACTAATTTCTCAAATTTCTTAATGGTGAACCTTTTAATTATGAAGGTGACCATGCCATGAATATTCTTGAGTAAAATTTCAATGGCATGCTACTCATATAGATGTGATTTACATTTTATACTTAAATTATGCCATCTAAAAAATGTAATCAACAAAGGACTCATTGGGGTGTTGTTGAGCTATAACGAGATCGCCCATAGTTACCCTTTGCTGAGCTCCAATAAATCTCTTAATAAAGAACTACTCCAACTCAGCAAATGTCTTCACTAAACCATTGGGTAGTTTAGTGTACCAATCAAATGTGATGCCCATCAAGCTACTGATGAAGAGGCAGAATAAGAGTGCATCGCTTCCATCAATATTGCAACATCCGACCCTAAAATGTGCTATGTACTGCCGGGGGTTCCCACTGCCATCAAAAATTTTGAAGGATAGAGGCATAAAGCCCTTAGGGTATTGGACACCATCAAATTTCTTCGGGCAGGGTCTACCCTTTAGAACATATGAACCACCTTGAGATTGCGTCAATGCATCTCTCACATGTTTCTCCACCATGTGTTTGATATCTTCTTCATGCATGGAGGTGCTATCCACTACCTTCCTATGCAAGCTACCATTATCTCCCTCTACAAGAATGCATCTAGGATGATCTAAAGTGTGTACCAACACTGCTCTATCAGCTACTATGGGAGAAGGCTGTGAAACTGGAGCTAAATTTTGCAATGTTGACACCACTATCATCAACTTTTCAATATTTTCCCCCATTTGGTCAATATGATCATCCCTCTATCTAAGCTGTTGGAGGAGGTGCTGAGTTAAATGGATGGCATCATCTTCTTCAACTACAATACTTTCCTCACTATGTTGGTCTCTATGGAGGGACCCCTTAATATCGACCATGTGATCTTCAATCGAATCCTCAAGAAGGTCATCCTCATCTGGATCAAAGCTGACTTTTCCCTCTTCACACCGATCCACTCCTAGAAGTTCTCTTCTCTAGTACCGTATAAAATATCATCTGGGAGCTAACTATGACGATATAAATATGTGTCACAGTGAGGGTTATCTCAGAGACACCTAACACTACGCCACCGGAGTGCGGCTCTAGGGGTCATGCTCATTTATGAGATATGCTCATGACTGCTCATGGGTGGAGTGGTGTCCTTGGGGAGATCCACTACCATGGAAACTACAAAACTGTCCCCATCCCCTCAACAATTACTGCAGTCACTGGCTCTAATAATAGTGGTGGTGGTGGTGCGACCACGACGCTATGGGGTCTCCACTCCTTCTTCACTAAGACTGAAGAAGAAGGTCGAGTAGGGGAACTCTTCCTCACCTCAGTCAGTGTAGTAGATGAAGTGGGATGCTTTGGTCATAGTTGAATCACCAAAAGGGTTTCTTCTCCCAAGATGTTGTCTTCTATGCCTTTGTAGAAATGGTGGATGGCGGAGAATGTGATGGGGAGTGGAGGTGTGGTGGAGACAACACCGCTCTACCTCGAGGTTTTCCTATGGTGTGGTACCCAACACTATGTTATACCAATCGATGGTGGAATGACCGGGAAATCATCTAAGGTCATCACCACCGGCAAACCTCCATCGCTCCCAGCTCCTTAACTAAGCTGCTACTCAGGCCTCTAATCTATCACTACGAATGTGCCTAGTAACACTCCTGGGGATGATCGACCTCAAGTCAAATAATGTGTCAGACTCTGAATGTCTATGTGTCCTGCCTATCTGGCGTAATACCATCCGTAAATCGGCATAGGACTTCCTCATGTCCCTAGCTGAAACTTCATGGTATGTGGGAGGTTAAGGCAATGCAGCTATCCTCTGGTAGTATTCCTCTTTGTCTGATGCTGAGAGGGGGTGGAACTGGTTACTAGTTAGAAATGGAGAAACCTCAAGAGGAGAACCCTCCTCTATAATATGGGACGCAGCATCTATCTCTCAAGCAGCATGCTTGTGCTATCTCTTGATCTTGTGGCTCCTGTTACATCACTGTGTGCAGCACTATGTGTGGCTAAGTAAGACAGTGTGAGAGCTAGATCCTATCTCATAGGTAGGGTAGACTATCTTTGAAGTCAGGACAGCCTTCCCTGTAGAGGGAACTAATGAGGAGGTGTTAGCACGCACCTAAGCTACTGTGGGAGCAACTGGATGAGTGGGAACTGGACTGACTAGCGAAACCTCGACTCCTTCCTCTTCAAGGAAGGATACTCAATGTCGAAAGGCAGGTCAATGGATGATGGCCGCCTGCACCTCATCTGCGATAGGGGTAGCCCCTCACAAATAACTTGTGCTCCCTCAAATTCTCGGCCAAAGAACACTAGATGGGTAGAGTCAGTCTCAAGGAGGCTGGTCCCAATCCAAGGATAAATCCATCCTGAATGGAAAGGTGAAAATAAACCGAGAACCCAAGTACCGATCAGAAGACCAGACTGACTAACTGAAGCTATATGTCGCATATGAAATATAACTTGTATCAGATTTTTGTCTTGATATTTGTTCTAAGAAACTAACAAAGGTTTGGAGTTTTAAACCCACACTCAATAATTCACATATGTTAAGTGGGGTTCATTGGAGAGATTTGGGTGTTTGGAGGAAACTCTTTTGTCATTTGATTTTTAATGTTAGAACCCATACTCAACCAAGTTAGGTAGGTTGAGTGGGGTTCAAAAATTTGAGGAGAAATTTCATTTTTTTTTTTTTTTTGAGATTGTTTGCATTTTATATTTCTTGTTTGAAAATATGGATAGTTTGAAATAACCTCTACTTAGAAAATTTGGGTATGCTAAGAAGAGGTTGTGATTGTGTGTTTGAAATATTTTTGCTTGTGAAGATTTGATTGTGTGACATTTTGATTTGAAAAATAGGGCTTCTTACTTAACAAATTTGGTATGTTAAGTAGAGGCCACATGTGTTTGATTTGTGCTTGAAGATAAGACTTTCACTTAACAAATTTAGAATATTAAGTGAAAGCCAAATGTGATTGTGAGATAGATTTACTTTTCTTTGAAGATAGGAGTCCCACTTAACAAATTTGGTATATTAAGTGAAAGCCCCAAATGTGTTTGAGATATGTTTATTTTTCTTTGAAAATGAGACTCTCACTTAACAAATTTGGTATGTTAAGTGAAAGCTCAAGTGTGGTTGATATGAAAAATTAGATCCTTAATAAATTTGGTATGCTAAATAGGGATCAAATTTGTGTTGAAAAGAGACCACCCTCACTTAAAAAATTTGGTATGTTAAGTGAAAGCCTAAATGTGTTTGATATATATTTAAAAATGGGGCTCCCACTTACAATTTGGTGTGTTAAGTGGAAATTAAAGTATGACATAACTTGAGAATAGGATTCTCACTTAACAAATTTGATATGTTAAGTGGGAATCCAATATGGCATGATTATGTGATTCTTACTTAACAAATTTGTTGTGTTAAGTAGAACCAAATATATGCTTTGAAAGGGAGACACTTACTTAGCAAATTGGATATGCTAAGTGAAAGTCTAAATGTATGTTTTGAAAATGAGACCCTCACCTAATAAATTGAATATGTTAAGCAAAAGTCAAATTTTATGTTTTGGAAATGAGATCCACACTTAACAAATTAAAATTATTAAGTGAAAATCAAATTTATATTTTGAAAATGAGACCCCCACTTAACAAATTGAAATTGTTAAGTGAAAGTAAAATTTATATTTTTTAAAATGAGACCCCCACTTAATAAATTGAAATCATTAAGTGAAAGTCAAATTTTTGTTTTGGAAATGAAACCCCCACTTAACAAATTGAAATTGTTAAGTGAAAGTCAAATTTATATTTTGAAAATGAGACCCCTACTTAACAAATTGAAATTGTTAAGTGAAAGTAAATTCATGTTTTGAAAATGAGACCCCCACTTAACAAATTGAAATTGTTAAGTGAAGGTCAAATTTATGTTTTGAAAATGAGACCCCCACTTAACAAATTAAAATTGTTAAGTGAAGGTCAAATTTATGTTTTGATTTAAAAAGAGATTCTCACTTAACAAGTTTGGATATGTTAAGTGGGAATCAAATATGGCATGATTTGCTCTTGAAAAGAGTGAAGCTTCAACTCCAACATATATGAAATATGTTGAGTGGAGCTTCAATTTTATTTTTTGATTTAAAAGTAGAATCTTCATTCAACAAATTTGAGTATGTAGATTGAAGATGGTTATTTTTGAAAAGAAGTGCTTTTGGAAAGTGTCATTTTATGAAAGAAATTATTTTCTTTAAATTTTATGATCAACCTTGCCTCACTAAGTTAATCGAGATGAGGTTCTAAATTTTTATTATTTTCTTCTTCATTGATAAATTCTGTTCTCACCAATTGGAGAACCGAACAGGGATTTCAAGACCTACACAGAGTGAGGCCCTAAAACCTAAAGGATGTTGGCTAACTTTGCTTAAGAATGAAATAAGCTAAGTGCCAATGGAAGGAAAGATAGTCTCAGACTCACATAAAATGCAGGTCCACTATCGATGCTTGGAGACAATGATCGTCTACTAGAGATGGAGAGAGGAACCATCCTTAGTAGAGTCGCCAGAAAAATCTATGGTGTTAATTTTTGGTATGTGTTGTGTGTGTATATGTGAGGGGACACCACGCTGATCTGAGGATGTACTTATTGAGGTGATCAGGTTTGACATTAAGGAATAGTGTACTATCTTGAGAGATAGAAGTCACTATCCTATAATTTACCTAATCACCTAATAAGGACTCCTAAGGCATGATGGGTCTTCGAATATACTAGAGATTTTTCCCCTACTTTACATGGAAAAGTAAAGCAGGGTTTATTTAAACTGAGTTCGTTAAGTTCCTTATAGAGGCAAGCCTCCATAGTTAATTACATCTTAAGGAAAGTGAATCCCTTAAGAGTACTCTTGATTAAAGTAGGTGGTTATTGTCTCCAAAGAATTCAAAGATAGTACTATCAATAAATTGATTATATTTTAGAAAATCAAGTGGGATAGATCAAAAGAGGAGAGTTATTATCAAAACCAAAAGAGATGAGTAGGGAGTGCTCATGATACTAGAAAACCTAGTGAGCACTCTTATCTATCCTATGGTTGGGCTTTATGTATTTGAAATTGAGGAGATTTATATATTTAAGTTGAAATTTTATTAGAAATCTAGGACTTATAATTCCACAATACAATATTATGGAAATGCCTAAGAGGTGAGGATTTATGCTTGTACCCATAAAGAGAAACAACAACCTTAGATCCTGAATCTAGGGAGCTTTGGCGAGGGCTAGAGCATGACCTAAATCTAAGGCAAAAGTGGGCATATGGTTTACCTCCACAAGAGAGAGTAAGCCACTCGACTATTAGACTTATTACCACCTAGAGTGGCAGCCAGCTAACTCCTCCTATGCTTTAAATTTATGTAGCCAAGTTATATGCTTTTGCAAGATGGCTAGGTTATTATTATTTAGAAAATAAACTAAGTCCTTAAACCTACTCCCTAAAAGACTAGAGCATGAGGGGTATGAATAATGACTTAAATCTAATGCAAATTTTTATCAAATTTTATTTAATTTGTGACTATTTATTTTGACACAGCTTATAGGATTTTGTATGCCTAAATGCATGAGAAATTGATTATGGGACAAATCAAAAGAGAAACAGGTGTTCTTCCATCATAGGCTCAAGGTTAAGCTCATTTCTATTTGGCAAAGATGGAAGCCCTCTTTTAACAAGAGTGAAATAAGATGGTTATGCATGATGTTCAACATACAATCATCCAACTAAGAGGTTGCTAAGTATTTTATTATCTTGATTTAATTTCTAGGCTTTTTATATGAGGTTATGAGTTATTTTAAAAGTTTAGTTATGAGTATTAATGGGATAGAAAATTTATTTTTCATCCTAAGAGCCTAAATGAATCTAGGCCACACAGCAATCACCAATAATAAAGAAACTATGAAAAGATATGTTATTTTTAATGCACAAGCTAAACAAAATATCAAATAATTTTATAAAGCTATCACAAAAGAATAAGAGGTCGATGCGGTTGGGTACCGTCATACAACCTGAAAAGAAATGTGGGTAGCCGAACTCTACCCTTATACATCCTTGCATAATGAAAGAATGATTACAATTATAAAATGATAAGTGTCATGGGAATCTTCATTCTTCATCCTCCATTCTTCACTCTTCATCTTTCATCTATTCATTTTGATTTGCTCCATTTCTTTCCTCATTTTGGCTTGATTGAGATGTTGAATGCTCCAAAGGCATCACATGGTAAACAAGACTTGGTCTTATAACCAATGCTCATCCTAATCCCCCATAACACTTATCTTAATCCTAATGCAAAATTACATTACAAAGAAGGAAAGTAAATCTAGCTACACCTGCAAAATAAATGTTATCTAAATACACCATACAACCCAAGCAATTATATGAATAATTTGGACTTAGCACCCCACACATGGGTAACCAAGCCCACCTACCCTAACTTGGGCTATGCTTAGGGGTATAAGAAACCTGCATAGCAAAAACATTTATATTTTTATTACAATGATCCCTTAAGCACGATCCCCTACAAAAAATATAATTAGGCTGATATCGGCCTAACAACTAGACTACACACATACACCCTAGCATCCAATCTAAAATAATAAATCACAAAACCAAACATACACCATACCATGCACCGTCCTAACATAAAGCTAGAATTGGTGACTTAATCTAATGGGTATGTGGTGTTTTATTTTTATTTGAATGAAAATATTGTGTTGGGACACCACGTAGATCCACAGATATACTCATTAGGGTGACCGGGTGCGGCATAGAGGAATGATATACTATCGCAAGAGACAAAAGTCACCATCCTACAATGAACCTAATCACCTAATAAAAACTTCTAAGGACAATGGGTCTTCAAATGTACTAGAGATCTTTCCCCTACTTTACATGAAAAAGTAAAGTAGGATTTATTTCAACTGGGTTCGTTAAGTTCCTTATGGAGGCAAGCTCCCATAATTAATTACATCCTAAGGAATGAGATTCCTTAAGAATACTCTCGATTAAGATAAATGATTGTTGTCTCCAAAGATTTTAAAGATAAAACTATCAACAAATTGGTTATTTTTGGAAAATCAAGTGAGATTGATCAAAAGGAGGGAGTTATTATCTAAACTATAGAGAGATGAGTATGGGATGCTCATGATACTAAGAAACCTAGTGAGCATCCCAAATTATCCTATGTTTGGGCTTTATATTTTTGAAATTTGAGAAAAGTTAATTATTTGAGTTGACATTTTATTATAACACTAGGGCTTATAATCCATCAACACAAGATTGTGGAGATTCCTAAGAGGTGAGGATTTATGCTTGTAGCCCATAAAGAGAAACAGTAACCTCGGATCCTAAATCTAGGGAGCTTTAGCAAGGGCCAAGGCACGACCTAAATCTAAGGTGAAAATGGGTATATGGTTTACCTCCATAAGAGAGGATAAACCACCCGACTATTGGACTTACAGCTGCTTGGGGATGGCCGCTATTGACATAGGATGAGCTCTCAACCCCTCCATCTTAGACATAGGATTCCTCTTAGACTTTAAGAGTTCCTTAGTCTTAAGATACTTCTAGTGATTAAGTGGACACTCAACCTGTAGAGACTTAGAAGGATAAGGAATAGGTTATGCCTATTAGGAAAATTTCCTACCTTTAGCTTGAACCATTCCTCACCTTCCTTCCTTCAAGTAAATCAATCAATTGATTTTCTCAAACTCTAAATCAATCTTATTTGATTTTCTCCAAACTCAAATCAATATCACATGATTGAAATCCATGATTGAAATTTATGACTGAAGTTTATGATTGAAATTCCAAGTTTAAAATCCTTCTTAAGTTCTTTAGTCCCCCTCTTAAGGACTTAGCCTAAATCATCTTCAAGTCAACTCAAACTCATGAAATTTTCTCATAACTCATTTATATTCTCATTTATATTCACATATATAAATGAAATATAAATTCAAATCAATCAAACTAAACCCAAAATTCAAATCCAAAATTCCAAATCTTGCCTAAGTCCTTTGATTTCCCTTCATGGACTTAGCCTAAATCATATTCAAATCAATTCAAACTCATGAAACTTTCTTGCAACTCATTTATATTCTCATTTATATTCACATATATATAAATAAAATATAAATTCAAATCAATCAAACTAAATCCAAAATTCAAATCCAAAATTCCAAATCTTTCCTAAGTCCTTTAATCCTCTCTTAAGGATTTAGTCATGTTCAAATCACTTCAAATCCTTGAATTTTCTTAACTAATTTATATTCTCATTCACATATATAAATGAAATATAAAACAACCAAAACCAACTCCAAAACTCAAACTCAAATTCATTCAAAATTCAATCTAAGCCTTTCAAGTCAAAATCTTGAACTTAGTCAAATCAAGCCAAACTCTTGATTTTTCTTCATGATTCAATCAATACTTCAATCATGAATCCAAATATAAACATAAACTTCAATCACTTAACCAAAACTCAATTCAAAAATCAAGCCCAAATCCGTTAATGTTCTTCCTTTGAATATGAAATTGTCAAATGAATCAAAACCCATTTGACTTCAAACCACTTGCAAATGGATTAATATTTCAATCACAAGTCCATATGTGAGTTCAATCAAACTCAAATCAAGCTTCGACCAAGCCATTTGACCCACTTAGGCTCACTTGACCCAAAGTGACCTAAAGTACCCTTATGAGCCAAATTCTAATCCTAACCAAATTGGATTGAAATAAGCCCACCTAAGCCTCTCATCATGTTTAACAATCATCATGAGATGATCAATCACTCAAATTGGGTCAAACCAAGTCAAACCTAAGGGTTGACCAAGTCATCACTTAGCCAAAATAAAACCTAACATAGCCAAAACCCATCATAGGCCAAATTGTTTGAAATCATTGATCTAAGTTCATTCATGACCAATGTTTGAACTTGACCAAGTCGACATTTCAGCCTAACCTAGCCCAATTGGCCACTTGACCCAAGTTGACCCAACTTGACCTAAAAAGTCAAAATATGTCAAAACTTAATCTAAGCCAAATTGATTGAAACCAATGGGTCCAGTTCATTCTAAATCAATTGTTGAACTTGACCAAAGCCTCAATTGTCCAACTGAACCTAACCTAGCCCAATTGACCTTGAACCCAACTTGACCTAAAGGGTCATGTTGAGCCAAATTCAAACTTAACCAAAATTAATTGGAAAAAAAGATATCAATCCCTTTCATATGACCAATCAAACCTAAATATACCCATGACCTAGCTCAAATAGATCAAATGCGTCAAATTAGTCAACTTGACCCGTTTGACCTAAATGAAATCATATGAATCAAATTTAAACTGAAACCAAATTGAATCAAACCAAAGACACCAAAACATTTCAAATGGTCATATGAACTTGACCCAACCCTTAGTTTGACCCAATTGGACCATTTGGTCAACTTGACCCAAGTTGACCCATTTTGACCTAAATGGGTCAACATGAGCCAAATCACATCAAACCAACTCCAAATTCAATGAAACTTAGCCAAACCTATTTTCTCATCATACCAAACATGCCCAAATTGAAATCAAGGTCAAAGTACCATTTTACCCCTAGGACATAAGGTAAATTTTGGCCAATTCCACTTGGAATTTGGTCAAATCCTCTTCATACCCACTTGGCACTCTCTTAGTGCATCAAGTGACCACTAGGGAGTGTGGTGCTCCCAACCCAATAGGTTTGGGTCAGCCCAACCTAGCCCAATGGCCAAACTAAGCATATGCCTTGAAATGGCCACATGGGAATCATGCCTCCACTTGTTTTGAGCACATGGGGAATTCACCATTCCACTCCTCTGGCCAAACTGAATTCAATGACTCATCAAACAACCTAACAAACCCACTAAATCAAGTCAACTGATCAAAAATGGAATGGCAAGCTTCGATCATCCGATTGCCTTAGGGGGAGATATACTCCCCCTAATTTCATTTGATTCCAATATTCCTCAATTCGATTGAAACTAGAGAAGTCAAAGAAGCAATTCCTCAGCCTCCCCAAGCTTCTTAGAGTGAAATAAAACTTCATCTTCTCGGTTTTCACAGTGTGAAAATAGGGGAGCTCCACTGAAAATGAAATTTCCTCCACACTCAAAACCAGTGCAATTCCCTCTGCACACTCCCTCAGGGACCCCAATCGAACTCATCCAAGCTCTTTCCTAAGTTCCTAAGGTAAGGGAGGAGCCATCTTAATCAAGACTGAGCTCAAAGAAAAGGGGAGTTGGTCCATAGAAGCATCCACTCAATTCTAAGAGCTCAAACCTTCAGTAAAGCTTCGTCTCAACCAGATGAAGCTTCTCCAAGGGAATGGAGCGTCGGTGATCACCTCCGATGAGGTTAGCCATTTTTTGAGCTTAACCTAGCTATAGTTTGGAGCTTTGTGAAGTGAATGCTAATCCCATAAAATTTTAGCCATTAGATGTGATCTGGGTTGCATGTTGATGGTGTGGGTTGAGTTTAATCCCAATCTGAGCTCAATTGAGCTCGGATCATAGCTTCAAACATGGACGGTCTCCATGGCTCACAAAGAGTGGCAGAGATGAATCTCTGGCCGTCCATCTATGCATTTTGGATGGATGCTGAGATTAAAATGCATAATATCTATATTTTCCTCCTCGTTAGCTTTAATCTCAACCGATCGATGGACGGTGAGGAGAAAGCGTTACATGACCCCAATGATATGATGGGTTAAGTACCCAATTCAGTCGCACCACGTGTAAAGCACATGTCAAGTTAGTGGTGGCACACATGACGCCGACGGGATTAATAATATAATTAGGGATTAAATAATTTCTAATTACTCACCAAACCTTCTAAAATTCATATCTAAGTGTAAAAAAATCAAAAAAATATGAAAGATAATTGAACATAAAATATTTTAAAATTAATTTCAATAGATTTTAATTAGTATTTTTCTCTAAATTTAGGTTTTATTTGGAATGTTATTTTTCCAATTACCCTTTAATCACTCCTCTGATTAATCTTAAACTTTTTGTGCTTAGTTAGTGGGATGACTCCTACATCCCCTAATTTTCTTGGGACTTATTGGTGAATTAGTTAGGGGAATTGCTAATTTATTTCTTAATCACTCTCTTAATGTAATTAAGCTTAATTAAGGGCATAATTAGTGGTTTAACCCTCTATTTGAGTCAATTAAGTTTTTTTTAAGTGAATGTGAGGTTTAGGGAATAATTTTGGGATACTTTTCTTAAGATATTCCCTAAACCCTCTTTTCTTCCTTAATCCATCCTTAATTAAGGGTTAATTCACTAATTACCCTTAATTAATTTCATAAAATTTTAAAACCTTCAGAACTTAATTAATCTATCTTGATGATTCTTAGGTGTTTAAGCCTAAGTACATTAAGAAAATCAAAATCAACTCACATGTGTGAGAGGGGTTATGAAATTACTTAAGTTAAAATCCCTTAGTTTAATTAATCATTAATCATGAGCCAAATTGCATTAGGCCTTTTCTTCCTAGGTGCATTGCAAATTTAAATTCCTTGTGAGGTTTTATGTCATCTCATTGGCTCATAATTATTGATTAAAATATGCTAAGGTGGTATAGGTAAGGGTAATACACTTAATTCATACCTTAACCTAATCAAAATATGAAATGGATCTAATCATCTAAAAATTGAACTTAAATATCATACACATGTGGGAATGGGTTAAGAATAGCAAACTCACCTCAAATTGCTCAAATTAAATCAAACTTCAAAACAAAATCAAACCTTCTTTAAAAATAATTTGATTTGCATTAAGCTTTCTTATTTCATAAGATTGTCTTTAGGAATTAATTAGGGTTAATGTGTTTACTTGCTTTCATCACTTGATTTCTTTCCTATCATGCTAAATGTGTATGTCATATGAATTTCATGCATTCATGCTTTTCAAAAATCAAAATTAAAATGAAATGTTTTCTTTATGTCAAATTGCATGTTTTGGCTAAAATAGAAATATGAGTGGCTATTATCACTATTAAATCCAAATTATTTTCAAAATATATGAATCAATTACCAAAACTAAAAGTGTGTTACTTATAGTTTATTTATAAGTTGCATGTGAATATATGTGTAGGTTTCTTCCTTCTTTCTTAACATGGATTTGAATAAGATTTGCAAAGTGTATAGTTCTTTGAAAGAATAACACTTGTTTAAATCCATTCTTATCCTTTCCATGTTATAACCTAAGAAGGATCTTCATATTTACACATATAAATTACATAAGTAAATCAAAATACAAATACAAACTTTTGCATCCTTTCTTTTCCATTCATTTCTTTTATGCATATGATTGTATTTAAGAAAAGTGGTATATTAGTCTGGACAACCGCAGGGTTGTGAGACTTTAAGTAGCCCTAAGTAGGTCTTGTACCTTACACTCCTGGTACTAACAATGGTGCTGTACTCACTTATGCCTTTCATACATTCATGTGTCCATATGAAAATTGGATAAGAAAACCCCTTTTCTACTTAATGAAAATCATGCATCATAAGCATTCAAATTTTCTTATGTAACTCACTTAGAATTTATCATAAAGTGTGCTAAACATTTCCATTTATATGTATATATATATATGCTTAGGATTCATTCATATGCATGTTATACATGTTAGGAAAGAAATCAAGTGATGTGTGTTTTGCAAATTTAATTCACTTTACTTAATCTTAAAATGCCCTTTCTTTTGAATAGGTTTGTTTAGAGTTCATCTAAACTTATGATGAATTAAAAAACATAATAAAACATTCACTAAACAAAACTAAAACATGAATCTACTTTAAAAATTACTTAGGTTAGGGAAGGAAAGAAGTTCTCTTTTCTTTCCCTCTCTTTATAACTTAGTAATTAATTGTAGGATTCATTAAACCAATCAAAACAAAATAAAATCAACCCAAAACATCTAAACAACTTAAATAAAACCCTCCTCTAAGTTGAACATTCTTCACACTTAGAAAACTCTAACTTAAATCCATAATTAAGCATACCACACAAACCTTAAAAGCACACACATTAGGCTAAGTCACCACTTCTAGCTTTAGGTTAGGATGGTGCATGGTTTGATGTTTGCTTTTATTTTATGATGTAATATTTTAGACTGGATGTTAGGGTGCATGTGTGTAGACTGAAAGGTATGGCGATCTTAGTCTAACCATTGTCTTCTATAGGGGATTATGCTTAAGGGGCACTGTAATAAATAAAAATATAAATATTTTTTGTTGTGCAGGTTCTTATACCCCTAAGCATAATCCAATAGGCTAGGTGGACTTAGTCACCCATGTGTGGGGTGCTAAGTCCAATATACATGCTTGGGATTTGTATGGTTTGTTTAGCTAATCTCTATTTTGCAGGTGTTAGTTAGATTTCATTTTCCGTAATTTTACAATTAGGATTTTGGAATGATTATTATGGGGATTAGGATGAGCATTGGTTATAAGGCCATGCCTTATGTACCATGTGAAGCCTTTGGAGAATCCACCTACTAACCATCCAAAGAATGAACCAAAAAAGAAAGAAGAAAAGAAGAATGAAAAAATGAAGCCTAAAGACCCCCATCACAATGAATTCCTTGCTTAATTGTAAATTAATTCATTTGTAATCTGCATTGTATAAGGGTAGAGCTTGCCTACCCAATCTGTTTTCAGGTTTGTGCGGTGGTGCCTGACCACAAATGGTATTTTATTCTTTTACGTTAGCTTTATAAATTGATTGATGATTAGTTTAGGTTGTTCATTAAGATGGCATCATTTTCTTAGTTTCTTTCTTACTTTATGTATGACCTAGATGACGATTAGGCTCTTAAGAAAAAATAAATCTTCTACCAAATTTAATAATTCAAAATTAAAATAAAGAATTCATAACCTCACTTAAATCCTAAGTTAAAAATCAATATAAAAGAATTAGCAACCCCTTAGCTGGATGAGTATTTCTTGTATAACATCATGCATAAATGCATATTATTTTCACTATTGATTAGAGAGCTTCCACCTTTGCCAGAGAAACTTGGCTAGACCTTTGTGAGCCATGAAGGAAACACACCTCCTCCCTTCTCAGATTTTGGCCAATAATCTTATTTCTTGCATTAGGCATATGAATCCTATAAGCAGTCAAATGATTGTCCAAAATGAAAATAACATGTAATATGATTTACATTAGATTTAGGTCATTTAAAGCATGCCCTTACATGATCTAGTCTCTTAGGGAGTGAGTTTAAGGACTTAGTCTCTTTCTAAATAAATAACAACCTAGCTATCTTGCATAAAGCATATGACTTTCCTACATGAATTTGAAATCATATGAGGAGTTATTTGGCAGCCACCCCCAGGCAGTTGTAAGTCTAAGCAGTCAAGTGGTTTGTCCTCTCTTATGGAGACAAACCAAATACCCATTTTTCACCTTAGATTTAGGTTGTGCTTTTGGCCCTCGCCAAAGTTCCCTAGATTTAATTTCTGAGGTTGCTTCTCCCTTCTATGGGTCATAAGCATAAATCCTCACCTCTTAAGCATTTTCATAATCTTATGTTGTGGAATCACAAGCCCTAAACTTCTAATAAAAGTCAATTTAAATGAATAATTCAATTTAAAAAATGTAAAGCCCAACCATAGGATGGTTTGAGACGTTTGCTAGGTTTCTTAGCATCGTGAGCATCTCCTACTTATCTTCCTTTGGCTTTGATAATAACTTCCACTCTTTGATCAATCTCATTTGATCTTCTGAACAAACTAATTGATTGATAGTCCTACTTATTGAAATCTTTGGAGACAATGATCATTTACCTTAATCGAGTATTCTAAGGATCTCATTTCCTTGGATGTAATTAACTATGGGGCTTGCCCCATAGAACTTAATGAACCGATTTAAAATAAACCTACTTTACTTTTTCCATGTAAAGTAGGGAAGAATCTTTGGTACACATGTGACCCATTGTCCTTAGAGTCCTTGTTGAGGTGATTAGGTCCATTGTAGGGTGGTGACTTCTATCTTTGAGATAGTACACCTCTCCCCAATGTCGTACCTGATCACCCTTAATAAAAATATCTATGATCTACGTGGTGTCAAAATTGCATAAAAAGAAAAGAAGTATGTTTCTATCTTCATTTTATCCCTCATAGAGTGGATATGGAAGTATATTTTATTCTTTAGAAATTCTATAAAATTTCACCACAGATTTTTCTGGCGACTCCGCTGGGGATGGTTCCTCTCTCCATCTTTGGTAAATGATCATTATCTCTAAGCATTGAGAGTGGGTTTGTACTTTTGTATGAATCCAAGACTATCTTTCTTTCCGTTGGCACTTAGCTTATTTCATCCTTAATTTAAGCTATCCAGCATCTTTAGGTTTTAGGACCTCACCCCGTGTTGGTCTTAAAACCCCATTCTCCCAATGGGTGAAAATAAAATTTAATAAAAAATAATTAAAGACTTCCTCCTTTTTCATTTTATGGTAAGGAAAGGAAAATCATATATAAGACAAAATAAATTTTTATAAAATCATGCTTTTCAAAAGCACTCTTTCAAAATGCTACATAATAAAATATTTTGCACAAAATTTTTCCTAAATCATCTTCATCTAACAATCTTTATGATTGTTATATGTAGATCATCTTTACAAAAAAATAAAATTCCAACAATTATATTCTAAAATACAAATGAGTTTCTTCATTTAATTCATTTTGGTGAAGACCTCATTTTCAAAAATAAAATCCAATCATATTTTCAAAAGCATAAAATTTGAAGATGGGCCTTCCATTCAATAATTGAATGGATATTACCTCTTCAAGCAAAATCATAACTTTGAACTTCCACCTTACATTCCACATGTGTTAGGTTGGGATTTTCATATTTTCAAAAGCACATATGAAACCTCTCCATTCATACCCTTATTGGGTGGAGGTCTCATTTTCAAAACAAAATCAAAATAAATTTTTTAAAAGCACATATGAATATCTCCATTCAATATACCCAAATTTATTGAATGAAAATTTCATTCAAATAAAACATCACTTTGAAATCCATAACATATTCCACATATGATTAGGTTGGGATTTCCTTTTTCAAAAAGCAACAATCACATACAAAATATACATCTTTGGAAAATGAAACATAATTGATTTCCATCTTACATACCAAATTTGTTAAATGGAAATCTCCCTTTTCAAAAATCAACAAGAAACAAAAAAATTTTCAAACTACATTTGAAACTTCATTCTAGCATATCTCATTTGCTAAAAAGAAGCCTCTCTTTTTCCAAAAATAAAATTTGAAACACACTTTTGGAAATTTCATTTAGCATACTCAAATTTTCTAAGTGAAATATCCATTCCACAAAAATTTTTAAAACATATTTGGAACTTTAATTTAGCATACCCCATTTGCTAAAATGAAGTCTCCGCTTTTCAAAATCCAAAACAAAAATTTGAAACACCTTTGGAATTTCATTTAGCATCAAATTTGCTAAATAAAATTTCCACTTCACAAAATTTCTAGATGCACTTTAGAAACTTCACACTTTAGCATACCAAATTTGCTAAAGTGAATCTTCCATTTTCAAAATAAAACCAAAACACAAAATTCTTAAACACATCTTTTGGAATTTCATTTAGCATACTCAAGTTTGCTAAGTGAAATTTCCATTCCAAATTAAGTGTAACTTCATTCTTTTAGCATTCCATATTTGCTAAACTGAAGTCGCCACTTTCAATCAAAAACAAATCAAAAATAAAAAAGAAACACATCATGATTCCCTTTGCATACATAAATTTGCTAAGGATCCTACTTTTCAAAAAAAAAAAAACAAATCAAAATCAAAAAGAAACACATTAGGATTTATTTAGCATACCCAAATTTGCTAAGGATCCTATTTTTCAAAAGAATCTAAATGTCTAAAATAAATGAAACACTTTAGGATTTTCTTAGCATACTCAAATTTTACTAAGAATCCTATTTTCAAAAATATTTCAAAAAAAATAAAACACACTTGGGTACTTCACTTAGCATACCCAAATTTGCTAAGTGTAAATTCCAAATTTCAAAATCACTAATAATTCACAAGACAAAAGCAAACAAAAAGAAAAAAGAAACAATTATTTTCAAACACCTCACTTAGCATACCCAAATTTGCTAAGTGAGTGAATTCCAAAATATCAAATCAAAAAACAAAACAATTGACCTTTACTTTAACATACTCAAATTTGTTAAAGGAAAGGGTCCTCAAATCAAAATCTAACTTCAAACATGAACCTATGGAAGCATCTTTCTAAAATATTTGAACCCATTTTCAACATACTAAAATTTGTTGAAATTGGATTCATATTCAAAATTCCTCTTTCCAATCAAATCTAAATCTTCTAAATCCATTTGAACCCACTTAACACTTCAGATGTTGGATGTGGGTTCAAATTTAAATTCAAATTCAAAAATCAACAAAATTTTGATCCAAGCATTTCAACATTGCATTCTCAACATTCTGATTGCTACAGTTCAATTTTCAGCTTTCAGTTGGTTATAATGGTAGTTTCACAGAAGTTTGTGTTTACTTTCCCCTATGGCATGGACTTGGCCTTGGATCAGGAAAATCTCCCCCTCTCTGACTACACCCATCTCATCCATTTCGGTAGAGGTTTTAGGGAGATCACACGTGAGGGCACTCCCCTCACAATAGATGGATGGTAGGGCAGATCATTGATCAATTTGCCATTGGATTCATCCCCTCAAGAAAAGGGTAGTTCCAGTTCCGCTCAATGATGCAGTGTGCCTTGCACCACTTATGGTTTCTGTCTACCAGTGGGGCTAGCACCCACTCATTCCCTCTAAGGGTAAGGCTCTCTGATCGGTGCCTCCCACTTTTGAGGTTGGTCTAGTTCTTACTCCTCACCTACAGACTCGAGGAGGAATAAAATTGCATGATTAGTGGTATCAGCATTGCCGAGATGGAGGCTACGGTCGGTTATGGTGGAGGTGCCCATAATTTCCCATTGATTACATGAACCCATTTCATCCTCTCTCGGGAGAGGGATGCTAGGAGGATCTACTTCACCTCACAGTTGATACTAGCTCGTTAAGAGAGAGGTGGAGATCTCCCTCAATTCTAAGTTGGCGGAGCTTCTGACATGAGCTCAATTTGATTTGAGATCATCCCTGGTGTGGGGAAACATCTTGAGAGAGGGAGAGAGGCTCGTACTAGTTCAAATCACTAGCGAGAGGTGGAGGTTTTTGTGATCGGCCACGCACTCATTGATTTTCTCGATCGATTACGTCATCCAGATAGCATTCTACTACTTGGATGACCCATCATGAGGAGGTCTTTATTGAGAGTCGTGGTGTCTCCACCACACGCTCTACCCCTCAGCATCACCCTTTCATGTGTAGCATCTTTCACCGAGGCCATGAAGGCCATCGGAGAAGAGCCCCGTTGGTGATCTGCCAAGGATCCCTACTTCATCTACACTACCTATGATGGTGAGCTCTCCTGCTCAACCTTCTGCCCTAGTGGTGGTGCAAAAGGAATGGTGACCCCGAAGCATAGTGCTCATCCCTTCACCAACACCACCAGTTTAGCAGGACATAGAGATGATCGCAGCTGTTGTAGAGGGAGCTTATGATTGCCCTGTTGCTCCCATGATAGTAGAGCCTCCTATGAGTGTCACCCCTTTCAAAGTCAATGACAGTCAGGAGTATGTCTCTTCTAGTGAGTACAGTCCTCATAGGATTGATTCTCCGGTGGGTCGGTGCCTCTCTACATGATAGTGATCCACCATCGACCAAAATTATTTATTTATGTTCATTGATCATTCTAGACATATGGCCATTATCTTATGGAAAAGAAAGAGATTTTGGGGTATGATTGGTCTAATGAGGAGAAGATCAACTTTGATCCCAATGAAGATTATTTGTTGGGAGATTCAATAGGGATGTGCATGGTAGATACCAGAGGATCCCTCCTCGAGAGAAGCATGGAAGGTGATGAGGCGGCGGGAAGACATAGCCCACTGCATCAACACCTCTCAATTAAAATAGAAAGATGAAAAAAGATAGATAGGATGGTGAAGCGACTTGAGGATTTGTTAGCGGCGGTCTGAAATAAGCCCTAGTTCATCTTACTGAGACCGGTCAGAGTTAGTGCATGTCTTGGACCTAGCCAAGACCTTATCTCCCGTTGAACAAGATAGCACTAGCAAGTATATGAAGGAAGTGGAAGGTACCTCCATATAACTAAAAGATATAAAGTTTATGGTTGACCAGCAGGTGAAGGAAGCATTGGCTCAAGCCCGAGGAGGATCATCAATTCCAAATGGTAGACCCTACCCAGAGGAATTTGATGCAATCCAATATCCCAAGGGTTTGTCACCTTCCTTCAAAGTTTTGATGGTAGTGGAAACCAGGCGACACATGTATTTGAGCTAGTTGCTATAATGGTGGCGGCGATGCTTTGCTTTCCACCTCTTTATTAGTAAGCGGATAGCTTTGGGTATGTTGAACTTCCAATACTTTGAAGACATTTACTGAGTTGGAGCAAATCTTCATCAAGAGATTTGCTGGAGCTTAGCAAAGGATTACTATGGGCGATCTCATTGTAGCACAACAACACCCAAGTGAGTCCCTTGTTAGCTATATTCTCAAATGGCGTAACCTGAGTATAAAATGTGAACTGCAGCTGTCTGAACAGCATGCCATTAAGATTCTTCTAAAGAATATCTATGGCCCGATCGCCTTCATGCTTAAGGGTGTCACTATCAAAAATTTTGAGAAGCTAATCAACAAGGCAGCTAGACTACAAGGAGAGGCCAAACAGTTGCATTTTCAAGAATATTGCCTAAGCCAAAGCCCAAGAAGGTCTATGAGAAAGAAGCGGTAGATAAAAAGAAAGCAACTAGCTAGATCGTCAGAGACCTATGACCTCGTGCCTTCACCTTCTTTACCACCAAGGCAACCCCTAGGCTACCATGGCCTCCATGGCCGACCTCGCCTCCACAACCATCACCGGGAGTGGTATACATACCCATGGTAGCTATGGTTACTCTTTTAAATAACAAACCTTATTCATTTAAGAGGAGGATAATGAAGATCTTTAAGAACCTCTTAAAGAAGCGATTTTACGAACCTAGAGACCGAGGAAGTAGGCAAAAGCCATGATCTAACTTTTCCCTACCATTATCTTGGGTCATATTTTGGAAGATTGCTTCACCTTGAGGGCTTGAACATATAACTTCAAGACCAGTGCTATAGTTATCTTGAAGGAATACCTTGTTGAACAACCATCCAATTCCATTAGGGTAATCCTTGGGGATACTTGCGATCTCTCTAAAACTAAAGAAGGTTGGGATATCTCCTTATCCAAAACTTCTAAAAAGATTATTCAGAAGATCAAGAAACTTTCCTTGTAGGTGTCTGAGCCAGCTCAAACCTCCAACATCAAGGAAGGTTTACAAGTTGCAGTGCCAACTCGAGAAAGGAGCTCGGTGAAAAGCTGTGCCAGGAGATAGTAGTGCAACCACTGATCGAGTCCAGCCTTTAGTCTACCATTGTAGCTACCACATTAAAGACTTGTCCTACTTTAACTAGCTCCTCTTCTTCTACTAGTAGAACTCTTGTATCGGCGGATAAGGGCATCAAATCCCTTACCCCACTTACTTTACTTGATTTCTACTTTGTACCACCTATCAAATCTAAGAAATTCAAGAATAAAGCTAGCTTGAATTACTTTAGTGTCACCTCTAATGGGTTGTGTACTTCTATTCCTAATGATAACTCTTCAAGTCAAAAATAACTATAATAATTCTGATCTCCCTCTTTCTGATTCAAAATTGGACTTTCCTACTCTGAACACTATGGGTTCACCTTTTGAGATAGACCTGGAATCATCTAATTCTAAGGGTCCCATAGGAGAAGTCAGGTGAAATGCAGTAGAATCTTCCACTCCTACCACAAGAGAGATCACCAAAGTTCAACCTCAGAGTGGTTCTACCTCTGTGGGCAAAGACCTCAAGATAAGGAAACAAGTCATTGGTACAAAGGATCGAGAAGCCCATCCATAGGATGCTCCACCCTTGGATATGCTTATGGAGGATCAGTCAAAGGTGGACTACAATATCCTCTCTCATCTAAGAAAGTTATCATCTAAGCTAAGCATATATGATGCCCTCGTCTTATCCAAAGAGATGAGGGAGTCATTAATCAAGGCTCTCCTTGATCCTGAGATATGCTTAGCTCAGTTGATCACTATTGGTGAGGAGGCACATTATATAAAAGAAGCCCAGGGGATCACCTTCATAGATGAAGACCTTCTTCTAGGGGACATGGAGCACACCGCCCCCTCATCACGCTTGACATGGGCAAATTTCCGGGTTCTCATTGATCCAGATGCATCGATGAATATTATGAGTCAAAAGACTCTTGCCTATTTGAGGATTGACATCTCCACACTCCAAGGAGATTGGATAATGTTGAGAGAATTCAAAGAATAAGGTGAGAGGGCTTTAGGTTCCATAGTGCTACCCTTGGAGACAGGTGACTGGAAGACTGATGCCAAGTTTTACATAATTGATTCGAATATTTCATTTACTACTTTGCTCGGTAGGCCTTGGATACATCAGAACAAGATAATTCCATCCTCCCTCCATCAATGCATCAAGTTCAGAAAGGATGGGATTGAATACTGTGTCAATGGAGATGAAAAGCCATTTTCAATTAGAGGTTGAGATTTATGATGATGCGACCTACTATCTTCCTCAACAAACCCTTTCTCGTGAACTTGGAAAAAACTCAAACACAAAAGAAAAACAAAATGAAGAAAAAGAAAGAGAAAAAGAAAAAAGAAAAAGAAAAATGAAAATCCAAATGAACAAGAAAGGGGAATTGAAGAAGAAATAAAGCTGCATATCACTTTCCACCCATAGTTCATTCCATCATATGGACGCGTGGGTAGGATGACTCAACCTCCGTTAAGCAGAGCTAGAGGTAAAAATAGAGGCCAGAGGTGGAAGACCCATCAACCAATAGGGTTATGTTCCAGTTCATGAGTACCCTTACTATTCACATAGACTTGGAATCCAGCTCTGAGGATGAGTCTAATGTGATTAGCATACCAGCTGACCCCTCTCAACGGGTTTTATTGGAGGTGACACTCAAGCGAGATAGCAACGAAGACTGAGCCTCTAAGCAAAGCATGAATGTATTTGAATCAAGGTTATGTGAAACTATCAGGCATCAGTTAGGAACCTTAGATCTACCTCACTTTTCTCTCAAAAAGTTGAAGGTTTAGTAGTTAAGGAAGCCCCTTAATCTTCCATAGATGTCAAGCCAAAGAGATTCCTATTGGGATCATCATCTTTCAGTCCAGAAGTTGATGTAGAACTTGAGGATAATTCATATAAGGAATTAATGGAATTACCTTTTTATTGGTACTCGTCTTGTATTCTTAATCTTGCAAAGAAAGGTTTGATTCCTTATACATGGTCCAATCACCGGTCAGAGTACTTTGAGAAGCCATGGAACAACAGAGGCAGGGATGCACAATGAAGATCAGGACTAAGATTCGGTACAGTGGGTCTAGTCTATGACGATGATTATTGCTTAGTTGTTACCAATCATCTAGAATCTGATAGGTTCTTCTTAAACCACACTAACTCTTATGAGGATGTGTGTTTAAAAACTTCAAATGATCCAGATGATCTCCAAATTGAAGATGCACAGCCAAAATTTGAAGAATAAATCCATTCAACAATTGACCAGCTCAAAGAAATCAACCTGGGGATAGAAGAAAATTCACGCCCGACATGCATCAATCATTATTGAATGAATAAGAAACCAATGACTTAGTTGGGCTATTAATTGAGTTTAAGGTCTGCTTTGCATGGAACAATGAAAGATGCCTTGATTATCTCTTGACATGGCAGTCCATAAATTAGCAATAGACCCTAACGCTAACCCTATCAAGCAAGCTCCTAGACGCATGCATTTAGAAATTGAACAACAGGTCATTTTTGAAGTCAAGAAACTAATCAATGTTGGTTTCATCGGGGAAGAAAAATACCGTTAACCGGTCGCATCTTAAGAAAAGAATGGTCAAATTCATATATGCATCAATTTTAGGGACTTAAACAAGGCATGTCCTAAGGAGAGTTTTTTCTTCCTATACCAGAATTTATGGTCGGCATCGCCTCATCTCATGCAGTATTCTCCTTCATGGATAGGTCACTGGCTACAACCAAATTAAGATGGCCTCCGAGGATGAAAGAAACACTACTTTTCAAACCCTGATCGAAATCTATTATTATAAGGTCATGCCTTTCGGCCTTAAAAATGCTGGTGCTACATACCAACGGGCCATGACTCAGATCATCAACAAAATCATTTAACATCAAGTTGAATGCTATGTTGATGATCTAGTAGTCAAAAATAAAAAAAGGAAGACCATCTCTTTGACTTGAGAGTAGTTTTTGAACGGTTAAGATAATATAACCTAAAAAATGAATCCGTGTGCATTCAAGTAGCTTCAGAAGTTCCTTGGTTTATTGTCTAACATCGGGAATAGAAATAGATCCAAAAGATCAAAGCTATCTTAGAAATACCCAAAAGTTTAACTCAACTCGATCTTTCAAGGGTTGCATATCTAAGATGCTTTATCTCCAATCTATCAGAAAGATGCAATCCATTTTCAGCACTTATCAAAAAGGATGTCAAGTTCAAGTGGGATTACAAGTGTCAACATGCCTTTGAACATATCAAGCAGTATTTGGTGAAGCGACCAGTTCTATCAACCCCTATCCCAGGCAGGCCACTCATCCTCTACGCTACTACATTGGATGACTCCGCCGACACTTTGTTGGCCCAAGACAATGATGAAGGGAAGGAGAGTTCTCTTTACTACCTCAGTCATCGTCTAATCCCTGCTGAAGCAAACTATCCACCTATTGAGAAACATTGTCTAGCTTTAATCTTTACATCCCAACAGCTATGGAATTATATGCTTTCTCATAAGGTGAACTTGATTTCAAGAATCAATCCACTGTATTATCTCATGACACGACCAACGCTATCTAAATGTTTGGCACATTGGTCCATGATTCTCTTATAGTTTGATATCACATTCGTACCTCTCTGTGTGGTGAAAGGACAAGACTAGCATTTCAGACACACCCACGCTGATTCCCACTTAGTGACAATCTCCCGATGATAAATCATGAACTTAGGGTAGGTTGACAATCACTGCTAGGAGATGTATTTTGATGGTGCAGCTTCTTTTTAAAAAGGAGAAGAACCATGATCTACTCTTCCAGGATAGGCAGAGGTAGAAATAGTTCTCTTAACTCCACACTGCAATGTGATGAGATTCTCATACTATCTCTTCAATCCCTACACCAACAATGAAGCCTAGTATGAGGCTTTGATTATCGATCTGTAGTTAGCCATTACAGTTTGTGTCAAAAGTATCAACATCTATGAGGATTCTCAGCTGATCATCAACCAGATTATTGGGTTCTACGAGATTCTAAAGCCTAAGCTTCATTTCTACCACGAGTATACCATGAAGCTATTGGCCCCAATCCCTGAGGTCACCATCTACAAGGTTTCTCATGGAGAGAATGCAGTAGCAGATGCTTTGGCCAAACTTGCTAAGGAATTAGCATGTCCAAAAGATGAGTCCATTCCAATAAAGGTCCAAAATAGACAAGTCCTATCCCTTATTGACATTGAACTCATCGAGAGATTTTCACTTGAAGGGGAGGTTACCATTGCCAATAAAGATGAGAAGTTGGATTGGAGGAAACCGTTCATAAATTACTTAAACACTAGCAAACTACCTCAAGAGAAATCACAAGCCCATCAGATGAAGCAGAGAGCTCTCTTCTATGCTCTCGTGGTTGCCACCTTGTACTGATGATCTTTCGATCAAATGTGGTTACGCTATTTGGACAAAAATGAAGCCCATAGGATCATGATCGAGGTACATTCAGGTCTATGTGGAGTGTATCAATCCGGTTTGAAGATGAAAGCAAAGGTCAAGAGACTAGGATACTACTAGCCTTCGATGATTACAGACTACATGAACGTGGCTAGGAGATTCCATCAGGGTTTGGTACACGGTATGGTCCTACATCAACCACCCAAAGTTCTACATCCTACATTAGCCTCATGGCCATTTGAATGTTGGGGTACCAACATGGTGGGTCCTATCGATCCGCCTTCTTCTAAGGGTCACCGGTTCATCTTAGCTACCCCACTACTTTTCAAGGCAATCACTTAGAGAGGTCACATGTATTTTTTAGAAACTATATTGTATATAGGTTTGGGGTGCCTCGACAAACTATATTCGATAATGGTTTTACATTCAAGAGCACCAAGATCAATAGCTTCACCAGGAAACATAGTATAAATTAGAGATACTCCACCATCTACTATCCCAGGGAAAATGGCCTAGTAAAAGCATTCAACAAAACTCTCATCCAAATACTATAGAAGATACTAGATGACAATAAATGATAGTGGCATGAGCAGTTGGTTGAAGCCTTGTGGGCATACCACAACACATATAAAACTCTAACTCAATCTACCCCATTCTCCTTAGTGTATGGTTCTGAAGCCATTCTCCATTAGAAGTTCAACTTCCATCACTAAGGACATCAATGGGTAGCAAAATCACTACAGAGCAGAATGCCAAGTTGCAGTTAGAAGAACTCGAAGGTTTGGAGGAGAGACGCCTATGGGTGTGCCAAAATATCAAGTTGTACAAGGCCAAAATGAATCAATCTCACAACAAGTTGGTCCACCCTAGAACTTTTCAAGTAGGAGAGCTTGTCCTAGTTCTAAGAAGACCAATTGTTGCCCATCAAAAGATGGGAGGCAAGTTTGAACCCACTTAGGAAGGCCCTTTTGTCATAAAAAAGGCCTACTAAGGAGAATCTTATCAGCTTATTGATTGCAAAGGGAAACACCTGATGCTTCCAATTAATGGGCTCTATTTGAAGAAATATTACCCATAAAAACATATTTGAAATCAATTATCATCAAAAGAACAAAATTTCTTTCCAATTCACCAAAATCTTCTCTTCATTCGAAGTGTTGTTTGCTTGTCTTGTGAATCCACCACGACATATTTAGGGTAGGTGTAAGAGAACCCAAGAGGCATCCTATCCCTTTTTCACAACATGAACACAATCAAACATAACTTCTCAGTGCTAATAAAATAAGTGTGAGAGAACCCAAGAGGCATCCTATTTCAATTAGCACAACTAAGTTAGGTGTAAGAGAACCCAAGCGACATCCTTTCTTGGTGGAATCGTAACTGTCATTCATGGCACCATTTTAATAATTCCCTAGTGTGTTTTAGGATAGGTGTCAAAGAGCCCGAGAGGAATCCTATTCCTTCTAACGCAAACACAAACAAACACGAACATATATCTTTTATCTCAGGCTATTTTGATGTGGGAGCAAGTCCCCTGTGGCACTCACTCATTAGCTACTCTAGGTCAGGCTAACATAATACATTGTAGTATGTCACCCCAGTGGTCATTTGTCCGGCGGATGTGAGTCACCACGCTTTCTTTCTAACTTGACCATTGTAAACCAATGAGTGCCTTGTTAGTTTGGTAGGCTTCACTACCCAATTAGTAAGCTACCTCATGTTGATTTTGTTTAAGGAGATATGAGTCCTTGCGCTTTCTTCTTGAACTAACCATCGAGTATATCTAAGTTTTAGGATAAGTCCCCCAGAGGCTCCTCTCCTCTTGACTACTCTTGAGTTGATATAAGTCCCTTAGTGGCATTCACTCAATAGTTGCCCTAGGTCGGATAGCACCTGTCAAGCCAAAGATAAACTATCCCAATAATCAGTTTCCCTATAAGAAGATGTGAGTCCCCGATGCTTTCTTCCTAGGCTGATTATTACAAACCGACGGGCACCTTAGGTTGGTTGATGTTCACTATGCTGACAGCGACTCACTCATTGGATACACCACTCTTAGTAGATGTGAGTCCCTGCACCTTCTCCTTGAGTTAGCTACCAAATACCTATGCAAATTATCTTCTTTACGATTTTGGATAAAGCCTTTAGCGGCCCCTCTCCTTGCGGGCACTCTACTTGGATCATGTCCTTTGCAACCCCATTTAGATACTCTTGGATTGGACCCCCTTCCTAGTAGCCACCTGGTTAGAATTTATCTAGTGGATGTGATTCTCCCTTAGTTTAGTAACCAGATAGTCTAGATATAACCTCCTTCTCAGTATGATCCCTCACAAACCAACAGGGTCAATGATAAATAAACAAAACAAAATAAACAAATATATGCGCTTGTGGATTAGGAATTTAAGCCCCTAGTGGCCCCTTTCCTAGGCAAGCATCCTATCTTTAGTGCGTGTCGATAACCTTATGGGAATTGCCCCACTTTTGAGATAAGTTCCGGTCACACTCTTCAGTCGCCTTAGGTCAGGTTCAATCTATTTTACCATAAATAGGTTACCCCAACAGTCATTTCGCTTTAGAAGATATAAGTCTACTACTCATTCTTTCTAGCATGATTGTCACAAATTGACGGGCAGCCCTAGGTCAGGTTGACATGTTACCTCACTAATGTGTCCCCCCTAGTGGTCTTTTATTTAGGAAAGATGTTAGTCCCCGAACTTTCTTCTCTGAATTAACCATTGCAAATCAAAAGGCACCCCTTCAGTTGGATAGTTCTCCTGAAGCTACCCCTTTGATTGGAAGTTAGATCAAGGCCAACATGGCCCTTACTCAGTGTAATCTATCACAAACTGATGGGATCCATCAAAAATAATTAAAAAAATAAAATTAATTTTGACTATCTTTATGCTGATTTAAGTCCCCTAGCGGCATTCACTCAATAATCAGCCCTAGGTCGGGTTCAATTTATTGCATAAGCAACCGATCACCCCAGTGGTTCATTATTTTAAAAGATATGAGTCCCCATGCTTTTTTCTTAACTTGACCATTACAAACCAAAAGGAAATCCCTTTGGTTGGATAGTCCTACTATGTGGTTGGTATACTACCCTTTTGGATTGGTACATCCGAATGTAGACCAAGGCCAACATGGCCCCTACTTAGTGCAGTCCATTGTAAACCAATAGGATCCATCAAAAATAACTAAAAAATAAAATTAATCTTTGACTATCTTTGAGCTGATTTAAGTCCCCCAGTGGCATTCACTCAATAGTCTGCCTAAGGTTGGGTTTAACCCATTATCTCGTCAATGGATCACCCCAGCAACTGATCCCTACTTTGGAGGATGTAAGCTTACAACGCTTTCTTCCTAGTATAGTTGTTGCACACCGTGAGATGACCCCTTTGGTTGGATAGTCCTACCGTGTGGTTGGTAGACTACCCCCTTTGGATTAGTAAATCTGAGTTAGGCCTAGGCCAACATGGCCCCTACTCAATGTCATCCATCGCAAACCAACAGGGTCCATCTCAAAATCCAAAAATTTAAAAATCTGAAACAAATTCAACACTCCTCCCTCAGTGGAGTCAAAATAAACAAAAAAACAAAATATAATCAACCTCCCTCAGTGGAGTCAAAACAAATCAAATAATCAAATCAAATCAATCAACTTCTCCTCAATGAGATGCAAATGTTTCTAGTTCCCCCAACGGATCTCGAATTCTAATCCCCTAGTGGATTTCACAACCTCTTGTCCCCAGTGGATGACTTGAACTTGTTCCCCTAGTGGAGAGTTCATATTTTCATCCCTAATGGAGCACCAAATCCTAAATCAATAAATCAAATCAAATTTCTCCCCAGCGAGACTCAAATAAAATCAAATCTCTCATCCCCCAGTGGATGACTTGAACCTTTTTTTCTTAGTGGAAGGTTCACATACTTAATCCCTAGTGGATTCCTCCTTCACTCTCTTATGCCTTTGACATGAGTAGAGTCACATTGTACTAAGCTCTTAATTCCTTTACACCTTTAGTTTTTATGTAGTGCTTATGATCTTGTTGTTGATCATCTCAACACTAATATGTATGCCTTGTCACCACACACACCTAGGTGCCCTTTGTTGACCTCACTTTTGAAGTGAGCTTTCAACTTCTTCATCTTAAACATAGGACTCCTCTTATACATTAAGTATTCCTTAATCTTAAGACACTTCTAGTGATTAGGTGAACACTTAACCTAACCCTAGAGACTTAGAAGAGTTAGCCATAGGAATAGGTCATGCCTTAGAGGTGTTAGGAAAACTTGCCTACCCTTTAGCTTAGACCAAATCCTCACTCCCTTCTTTCAAGTCAAACTTCAAATTCAACAAACTTCAAATTAACTTCAAATTCAAATCAACTTCAAATTCAAATCAACTTCAAATTCAAATCAACTTCAAGTTCAAACCAACTTCAAATTTAAACCAACTTCAAATTCAAACCAACATTAAATTCAAGTCAATTCAAAATTTCAAATTCAAATCACCAAATCAAATCTTAAATCAATTAGTTGATTTTCTCAAATCACAAATCAATTCCAAAACTCAAATCATGAATCAATTCCAAATGATTGAAATTCATGATCAATTTTAAATCCAAAATCTTTCCTAAGACATTTTGATTTCATCTTATGGACTTAGCTCAAATCAAATTCAAATCATTTCAAATTCAAAAGATTTCCTTATAACCTATTTATATTTTCATTTATATTCACAAATATAAATGAAATATAAATTCAAAAAGCCAAAACCAAATCCAAAACTCAAATCCAAATCTAACCTAAATCCAATCTAAACTCTCTCAAGTCAAATTCTTGAACTCAGTCAAATCAAACTCAAATCAATTCAAACCTTTGGATTTTCTCTTAAAACAATCAATCCTTCAATCACAAACTAAATTCAATCATAAATTGTAATCATCAAACTAAAACTAAATTCAAAACTCAAACCCATGTTCATCCTTCGAACTTGAAATTATCAAATGAATCAAAACTCATTTGACTCCAAATCACTTGCAAATGGATTTATATTTCAATCATAAGTTCAGATGTGAGTTCAACCAATCTTGAATCAAGCCTTAATCAAGTCAATTGACCCACTTAGGCTCACTTGACCCAAAGTGACCTAAAGTATCTTTTTGAGCCAAATTCTAATCCTACCCAAATTTGATTGAACTAAGCCCATCTAAACCTCACATTGTGAGCAACAATCATCATAAGATGATCAATCACTCAAATTGGGTCAAACCAAGTCAAACCTAGCCTTTGACTAAGTCAACACTTAACCCAAATGAAATATAAACTAGCCAAAATCCACCATAGGCCAAATTGATTGAGACCATTATTGTAAACCAATCCATGATCAATGTTTGGACTTAACCGAGTCATCATTTGAGCCAAACCTAGCCCAATTGGCCACTTGACATAAGTTGACCTAAAAAGTCAAAATCAATCAAATCTTGATCTAAGCCAAATTGATTGTAACTAATGGGTCAAATTTATTCTAAATCACTTGTTGAACTTGACCAAAGCCTCAATTCACCAACTAGACTCAACCTAGCCTAATTGACCCGAACCCAACTTGACCTAAAAGGTCAAATCAATTTGAAACTTAACCAAACCAAAATTGATTAAAACCAAAGCTTGTAAAATATTTCAAATGATCAACCAAGCCTGAACCAACCCATGACCTAACCCAATTAGGTCAAATGGGTCAAATTGGTCAGCTTGATCCATTTGACCTAAGTGAACTCAAATGAACCAAAATCAAATATAAATCAAATTGAACCAAACTAATGATATCAAATCACTCCAAATGATCATTTGAACTTGACCCAACCTAATTTATTTGACCAATGGGTCAACTTGACCCAAGTTGACCCATTTTGACCTAAATGGGTCAACTTGAGCCAAATCATATGAAATAAACTCCAAATTCATTAAAAATTGGCACAACCCATTTTTCAATCATTTCAAATCTGCCTAAATTAAAATCAAAGCCAAATGATAACTTTACTCATAGGTCAAAGGGTAACCTATGTCCAAATCTAGTTGGAATTTGGTCAATTCCTTTTCATGGCCACTTGGCATCCTCCTAGCAGACCATTTGGACACCAAGGGAGGTGGTGCACATGACCCAATGGGTTTGGGTCATTCAAACCCAACCCAAGGCCAAAATTGACCACTCTGCTCAAAATTCTCCACATGGATCACCTCCTCCACTCATTTAAACCCATGTGCACCTCCACACTCCCACTCCTTTGGCAAAATTGAACCACATGGAGCTCATAATAACCAAAATAACCTATTCAATCAGAGCAATTTGATCAAAATGGAAAGAAGGCTCTTGGCCATCCGATCCAAGTAGGGGGAGATATACTCCCCCTCAATCCAATTCAATTCAGCTCTATTACATTCGATTGAGCTCAGAGGATCAAAGGCAAGAATCCACAAGCTTCCCTAAGCATTCCTAAGCTCATTCCATTTTTCTTTTTTGCTTAAAATATGGGAGGGGAGAAATTTCCAACTCACTCACTCCACCAAAGTCTAATTGCTCTTGCAAGCACCATTGGAGGTAAATTTCCAAAGCTTCTTCCAAGCCACGGGAAGCCTCACCTAGACCAAAGTCAAGCCATTGAAGCAAGCAAAAGATCCACTGTAAATTGAACCTTCAAACCTTCAACAGGGCTTCATCTCCACTAGATGAAGCTACCTCAATGATTGGAAGCACCGATGATAGCCTTCGGCGAGGTATGAATGAAAATTGAGCATAGGTTGAAAATTCTTTGGCCATTTGTTGAATTTAATCTTGCTGATGATCCCAAACCCTCCCATGAGGAATCATGGATCATCCATCCCGCGTGTTTTGGATGGACAGTCCTGATTAATCCACGTAGATCTATTGATTATTTCCTTTAGAGCTACGGGTTTTATCCTAACCGTCCGATCCTTGATTAGACGGCCAAGGAGAAAGCGTGTAGTGCCATCGGTTGACGCTGCATGTGATTTGACAACTTAAATAATGAATCCCATCATGCCACGTGGAAAGTACGCACCGCCTCAGCGGTCCATGTGGCGCCGATGGGATTAGTTAATTAATTAAGGCTATTTAATTATCTCTTAATCACTGAAACTTCATAAATCCATAATTCAATGTGTAAAAATCAAAAAAAATATAAATGAGGGTTCATTTTAAAGATAATTTAGTGAGGAATAATGTAAAATTATTTCTAATTGATTTTAAATAGTGAATTTTCCTTAATTGGGATTTAATTGAAAACATAATAACCCTAATTATTTCATTAGTTAATTCCAAACTTCTCAGACATGTTTAATGGGATGACTTCTGCCTCCCCTATTTTTCTTAAAATTTATTAATGAGTTAATTAGAAAAATCAATTAATGAATCCCTAACCACCCTCTTAATGTAATTAAGAGTAATTAAGCATGTGAATAGTAGTTTAATCACTTAATTAAGATAATTAAACATTATTTAAATGAAGAGAAGGTTTATGGAATGGGTTTGAGATATTTTCCCTTAGTTATTCTTTAAACCCCCTTTCTTCCTTAATCCAAACCTAATTAAGGATTAATCCACTAATGATTTACTTAATTAGCTAAATAAAATTTTTAAAATCAATTTGAACTTAATCAATCTCTTTCTGGGTAGATCCTTAGGTGTTCATAAGCCTAAGGTAAATTTAAGGAAACCATTTCCAACTCACATATGTGAGAAGGTCATAAAAGTACTTAATTAAACCTTTTAGCTTAATTAATCAATAATTGTGAGCCAATTGCATTAGGCCCCTTTCTTTCGTAGCTGAATTGCTGATTTAAATTCCATGTGGTTGCATATCATATGTTGGCTCATAATTTTTTGATTAATTATGTTAAAGTGGTGTAGGTAAGAGGTAATTAATGGACTTAACTTACACCTTAACCTAAACAAAACATAAAAATCAATCTAATTGTTCTAAAATTAAACTAAATCAATTCACATATGGGAAAATGGGTTAGAATCAGCAAACTCTTTTAATATTTCCTAAATCAAATTCAAAACAAAAATAAAAATCTCTTTAAATGATCTTATTTTATAAGATTATCTTTAAGAATTAATTAGGGTGAATGAAGTTACATGTTTACATCACTCTATTTCTTTCCAAGCATGCTAAATTTTGTGTGCCACATAAAAATAATGCATTCATATCTTTTGAAAAATCAAAATAAATGAAATGTTTCCTTTATGTCAAATTGCATGTTTTGGCTTAAGTAAGAATATGAGTGGCTATTATCACTATTAAATCAAAAATTATTTTCAAAACTTATAAATCAAAGATTATAAATGAAGGTATTCTACTCATAAATACTTATAAGCTTGCATGTGAATATAACATAAAATGTGTTATGTGGTTTTCTTCTTTTTTTTCTTAACATGGGTTTGTATAGGATTTGCAAAGTGTATAGTTTATTTGAAAAGAACATAACACTTGCTTAAATCTGTTCCTATGCACTCCCATGTCATGAATTAAGAAAGATCCCCACATGACACATGTAAATTAAACAACCAAAATCAAACAAACAGACATAAACCTTTTCCATGATTCTTCATCCATTTGCTTTCTTTTTGTACATGCACGTGTATTTAAGAAAAGTGGTACATTAGTGTGGACATCCCGGGATTGTGAGGCTTTAAGTAGCCCTAAGAAGGTCTTATACCTTATACCTTTGGTGTAGAAAACAATGGCATCATACTCACTTATGTCTTTCATACATGTAAATGTGCATTTGATTAATGGATAAAAGAGTCCTTCTTTTCTACTTCACAAAATCATGCATCATGAAACATCCAAATTTTTCTAAACAACATCTCTTTACATCCATCATTAAGGTGTGCTAAGATTTGCATTGCATGTATAGATATGTTTAGGATTTATTCATGTGCATGATACACATGTTGGAAAGAGATAAATGGCTGTGTATTTTGTTATAGTAATTCACCCTAATTAATCTTAAAATGCATTTCTTATTTCATAGGCTATTTAGAGCAAATATAAACTTATGATTAATTAAAACACATAATAAAATATTCACTAAATAAAAATCACTAATGAATCTACGTTAGAAATTACTTAAGGTAGGGAGTAAAGAGAAGTTATATTCTCTTTTTCTCTCTTTACAATACTTAGTAATTAAGTGTAGGTTCATTCAAATCAAATTAAATCATCAAATAAAATTGATAAATCAACTAAATCACTTAGATGAAACCACCCTCTAAATTGAATCCTTCACACTTAGAAAATTCTAACCTTAAAGCCTAGCTAAGACATACCACGCAAGCCTTAAATGGCACACACATTAGGCTAAGTCACCATTTCTAGCTCTATGTTAGTGCGGTGCATGGTTTGATGCTTGATTTTATTTTATGATGTAATGTTTTAGTCTGGATGTTAGGATGTATGTGTGTAGATTGGATGATAGGACGATCTTAGTCTAATCATTATCTTCTGCAGGGGATTGTGCTTAAAGAGCGTTGTAATAAAAATAATAAATACTTTTGCTATGCATACTGCTTATACCCCTAAGCATAATCCAAATTAGGACATGTGGACTTGGTTACCCATGTGTGGGGTGTTAAGTATAATTTATTCATATACATGCTTAGGATTGTGTGGTGTGTTTAGCTAATCTCTATTTTGCAGGTTTATTTAGATTTATTTTCTCTTTTTCATGTGATTTTATAATTAATATTTGAAATAAATGTTATGGGGGTATTAGGATGAGCATTGGTCATAAGACTATGTCTTATGCACCATGTGATGCCTTGGAGCAATCACATCCCAACCAACCAAAAGAAGGAAAGAAAGAAGAAAAGAAAGAAAGAAGAAAAGAAGAAAAGAAGAAAAGAAGAAAAGAAAGAAAGAAGAATGAAGACCCCCATAACATGAATTCCTTTTTATTATAATTAATTCATTTGTAATCAAGGTTATATAAGGGTAGAGCTCGGTTGCCCACATTTCTTTTCGAGTTTGTGTGGTGGAGCCTGACCACAAAGGCCTTTCATTCTCTCGTGCTAGCTTTATAAAATTATTTGATTTTTGTTCAGCTTGTGCATTAATATGGCATGTTTTCCCTAGTTTCTTCCTTACTTTGATGAATGTCCTGGATACGATTAGGCTCTTAGGGAAAAATAAATTTTATATCCAATTAATCAACTCAAAATTAAAAATTAACAACTCATAACTTCACCTAAATCCTAGGTTATTAATCAAGATAAAAGATTTAGCAACCCCTTAGCTGGATGTTGTATGTCTCACATCATGCATAAAAAGCATCTTGCTTCACTCTTGCTTATGAAGGGCTTCTACCTTTGTCAAAGAGCTTGGCTTGACCTTTGAGAGCCATGGTGGAAAAACACCTCCTTCTTGCTGATTTTGGCCCATAACTAATTTCTCATGAATTAGGCATATGAATCTTATAGCCTGTGTCAAAAAAATTGCTCAAAAATGAAAATAAAACTTAACAAAATTTACATTAGATTTAAGTCATTAATCATGCCCTACATGATCTAGTATCTTAGAGAGTGTGTTTGAGGATTTAGTCTATTTCTAAATAAATAATAGCCTAGCTATTTTGCAAAAGCATATGATTTGCCTACATGTATTTAAAATCATAGGAGGAGTTAGTTGGCAGCCACCCCTAGGTGGTTGTAAGCCCAACAGTCGGGTGGTTTATCCTCTATTATGGAGGTAAACCATATACCCATTTTCACCTTAGATTTAAGTCATGCCTTGGCCCTCGCCAAAGCTCCCTAGATTTAGGTTTAGAGGTTTCTACTTCCCTTTGTGGGCTACAAGCATAAATCCTCACCTCTTAGGCATTTCCATGATCTTGTGTTATGGAATTATAAGCCCTAGATTTCTAATAAAAATTCAACTCAAACAATTAACTCTCTTCAAATTTCAAATATATAAAGCCCAACCATAGGATAGTTTGGGATGCTTACTCGGGTTCCTAGTATCATAAGCATCCCCTACTTATCTCCCTTTGGTTTCGATAATAACTCCCTCCTTTTGATCAATCTCACTTGATCTTCCAAAAATAAACCAATTGATTGATAGTCCTATCTTTGAAATTTTTGGAGATAATGATCATTTATCTTAATTGAGAGTATTCTTAAGGAATCTTATTCCTTAAGATGTAATTAATTATGGGGTCTTGCCTCCATAGAGAACTTAATGAACCTAGTTTAAAGTAAACCCTACTTTACTTTTACATGTAAAGTAGGGGAAGAATCTCTGGTACAACCAAAGACCCATTATCTTTAGGAGACCTAATTAAGTAATTAGGTCCATTGCAAGATGGTGACTTCTATCTCTCGAGATAGTACATCATTCCTCAATGCCATACCCGATCACTCTAATGAGAATATCTGCGAATCTACGTGGTGTCCAAACAAGAAGTATTATTTTTGTCTTCGTTTATTTTTCTTAAGATAGATGAAGATAAGAATAAACAATAAAAAAATTCACCACAGTGCCTCAACACTCAAATGGCCATGAGGCCAATGTAAGATGTAGAATGTTGGGTAGTTGATGCAGGGCCACACCGTGCACCAAACATTGGTGGCATCTTCTAACTATATCCATACAATATGTAATCATTGAAGGCTAGTAGTATCCTAGTCTTTTGATCTTGGCTTTCAGCTTCAGACCAGACTGATGAGCTCCACATAAATCTAAATGTACCTCAATCACGATCTTACGGGCTTTGTGTTTGGCTAAACAATAAAACCACATATGATTGAAGGACCGCCGGTATAGGGTGCTATCCACGAGAGCATAAGACAGAGCTCTCTACTTCACCTGATGGGCTAATGACTTCTCTTGAAGTAGTTTTCCTATATTTAAATAATCCATGAATGGTTATCTCCAATCTGACTCGCCATTCTTTTTGGCAATGGCAACCTTCCCTTCAAGAGAGAGTCTCTCGATTTATTCAGCATCAATAAGGAATGTCAATTCCTTGGCAAGCTTGGCTAATCCATCTGCTACAACATTATCTCCTCGAGGAATCTTGTAGATGGCAACTTCTAGGATTTGAGCTAACAACTCCATGGTATACTTATGGTAATAATGGAGTGTAGGCTTTAGAACTTTGTAAGACCCAACAATTTGGTTGATAACTAGTTGAGAATCTTCGAAGATGTTGATGCTCTGGATGCATAGTGTAATGACTAACTCCAGATCGACAATTAGAGCCTCATATTCAACTTCATTATTGGTGCATGAATTGGATAGATGGTATGAGAATCTCATCACATCACGGTCTGAAGTTAGGAGAACTATTCTTACCCCTGCCTTCTATGGGAGAGTAGATTGTGGTTCTTCTCCTTTTTGAAAGGAAGCAGCACCATCAAAATACATCTCCCAACGGTAAATGCTAGTGTCCCTTAAGTTCATAATTTGTTCATCGGGGAGGTCATCACTAAGGAGATAATCAGCATGAAGTGGGTGTGTTGCTAGGAAATTTGCTAATTTATGTCCTTTCATAGCATGGAGGGATACAAATGTGATGTCAAATTATGACAAAATCATGGACCATTGTGCCAACCATTCGGATAATGTTGGTCATGTCATGAGATATTACAGTAGATTGCTCCTAGAGATTAGATTCACCTTATGAGAAAGCATGTAATGTTGTAGCTTTTGGGATACAATGATTAAAGCTAGGCAGTGCTTTTTAATAGGTGGGTAGTTTGCCTCAATAGGGATTAGATGACAACTGAGGTAGTAGAGAGCATTTCATTTTCCTTCATCATTGGCTTGGGCCAATAAAGTGCCAAGGGAGTCATCTAATGCAGTAGTGTAAAGGATCAATGGCTTGCTAGAACTGGCAGCATCATCAGGTAGTGCTTGATGTCATCAAAAGTATGCTGGAACTTATCATCCCACATGAACTTGGCATCCTTTTTTACAAGTGTTAGCCATTCTTCCTGATAAGTTAGATATGAAGTATCTTAGATACGCCAACTACCCTAGGAATGATCTGAATAGAGTTAGACTTTTAAGGAGTGGCATTTCTAAGATAGCCTTGATCTTCTCTGGATCGATCTCTATTCTCCAATGTTGAACAACAAACCTATTCATTTTGAGGTTATATTATCTTAACCGTTCAAAAACTACTCTCAAGAGATGGTCTTTTTCTTTTGCTTTTGACACTAGATCATCAACATAGCATTCAACTTGATGATGAATGAGTTCATTAAAGATTTGAGTCATGGCCCACTGCTATGTAGCATTGGCATTTTTAAGGCTGAAAGGCATGACCTTATAATAATAGATTCTGATCGGGGTTCAAAAAGCAGTGTTTCTTTCATCCTTAGGGGCCATCTTGATTTGGTTGTAGCTAGATGACCCATCCATAAAGAAGAATACTACATAAGATGAGACAATGTTCACCATTAACTCTGGTATCTGAAGTGGAATTCGTCTTTAGGACATGCCTTATTTAAATCCTAAAATCGACGCATATGCAAATTTGGCCATTCTTTTTCTTAACTAGGATGACACTGGCCAACCAGGTAGGATATTTTTCTTCCCTGATAAAGCTAACATCGATTAGTTTCTTGATTTTACAACTAACCTGTTGCTCAATTTATAATCGCATACGTCTAAGAGCCTGCTTGAAAGGGTTAGCATTAGGATCTATTGCTAGTTTGTGGATTGTTATGTTAAGAGATAAACTAGGAATTTCTTTATAACTCCATGCAAAGCAGTCCTTAAATTCAGCTAATAGCCTAACTAAGTCATTGGCTTCTTCTTCATTCAACAAGGAACTGATGCATGTCAAGCGTGGATCATCTTTTGTTCCTAAGTTGATTTCTTTGAGTTCGTCAATCGTCGATCTAATTTCTTCTTCAAACTCTTGCAGTGCATCTTTGACTTCAAGATCATTTGGGTCATCTGAAATTTATAAACACACCTCCTCATAAGAGTTAGCATGATTTGAAAAGAACCTATTAGACTTCAAATGATTAGTGATGACTAGGCAAGGGTTGTCATCATCGACTGGTCCCACTGTGGCGAATCCTAGTCCTGGTCTTGATTAATAATGTCTATTTTGGTTATCTAATAGTCTTTCAAAGTAATCTAACCTGTGATTAATCCCTTTTTGCTAAGTTAATAACACAAGACGAATACCAATCAAAAGGTAATTATATTAAATATTTATAAGAATCATCCTCAAGTTCTACATCGGCTTCTAGACTTGAGGATGATACTCCCAACAAAAATCTCTTTGGCCTGACATCTATAAATGACTTGGGGGGCTCCTTAACTATTAAACCTTCAACTTTCTAAGAAGAAAGTGAGGTTAAAGCTAAACTTCCTAACTACTGCCTGAATGTTCTACATAATAGTGATTCATATACATTCATGCTTTACTTGAAGGCCTGGTCTTCATCACTGTCTAGCTCGAATGTCACCTCCAAAGGGACCTGCTAAGAGAGGTTGGTCAGTGTGCTAACCACATAACACTCATTCTCTGAATTGAACTCTAAGTCTATGTGGATAGCGGGGGTACTCCTATGAGCTGGAACATAGCTCCTACTCATCGCCACCAAAGAGGAGGTCTTCCACCTGAACTGTCTCTAGATCTACCTCATTCTGGTAGTCATCCGATGTGTTCTTATGGAGGAATGAACTGTGGGCGAAATCCAATATCTAGCTCTACTTCTTCCTCGGTGTCTGATTCTCGCTCTCTTCTATTTTTCATTTTCTTTTCCTTTTTTCTTTTCTTTTTCTTTTTCTATTTCTTCTTTTTCTTTTGTTTCTTTTTTTTTTGAACTTTCACCAAGTTTGTGAGAATAGATTTTTTGATTTGGAGGAAGATAGTAGGCTGCATCCTCATATATCTCAACCTCTCTAACTAAGAATGGCTTCAAGTCTCCTTTGACACAATACTCTATTTCGCCTCTTCAAAATTTGATGCACTGATGTAAAGAGGATGAAATCGTGTTATTCCCATATATCCAAAGCCTACTGAGCAAAGCAGTGAAAGATGCTTTGAATCAATTATGTAGAACTTGGCTTCTATCTTTCAGTCATCTATCTCCAATGGCAACACTATGGAGCCTAAAGCTCTCTCGCCTTGCTCATTGAATCCTCTCAACATCATCCAATCTCTTCAGAGTTCAAATATATAAATCCTTAAGTTGGCAAGGGTCTTTAGACTCATAATGTTTACTGATGCACTTGGATCAGCTAAAATCTTGGAGAGTCTGAATCTACCCATGTCCACTTTGATGTAGAGGGGACGATTGTGCTCTATTATCCCCAAAGAAGGTCTTCATCGGTGAATGTAACTCCATGGGCTTCTCTTGAAAAAATACCTCCTCTCCAATAATGGCCAACTGAGCTAAGCATATTTTTGGATCAAGAATGGCTTTGATTAATGACTCCCTCATCTCTTTGGATAAGACATGAGCATCATATATGCTTAGCTTAGCTGACAACTTTCTTAGGTGAGCGAGGACATTGTAGTCAACACTCGGATGGTCCTCCATAAGCATATTCATAGGTGGAGCATCCTGTGGAGGGGATTCTTAATCACTAGAATTAATGACTTATTTACCCCTATCCTGAGGTGTTACCCTAGAAGGTAGAACTTTGCCACTATAAAGGTTGACTTCAGTGACTTCATGTGATGGTCTAGTGGAAAGTTCTACCTACTCATCAAGTTCACCTACAGCTTCTCCTATAGGATCATCAGAGTCTGATGACTTCAAATCAATCTCAATGGGCGAACCCTGGTGATTTAGGAAAGGATAATCCATTTTTAAATTAGAAGAAAATGAGTGATTGGAACTAGAGTTATTATTAATTAGACTTGGAGATCTATATAAAAGAATAAACTTAGGAAGATAATCAAAAGTGACACAGGTGTAAGTTGAATCAGTTTTCTTCATTAATTTCTTAGATTTAGATGAAGGTACAAAGTAGAAATCAGAAAGTGAGGGAATTGGCACTACCCCCCCACCCTCCTCATGATACACACGCTAGAAGAAGAGGGCTAGAGGAACTGTAGCTACAATGGGAGACTCCGGTGGTTGCTATTATGCTATCCCGGGCAAGTGGAGGATATTGTTGTTGCTGTTGAGCTTCTACCTCCCTCAAGTTATCCTTAGCAACTTGCAAATATTCCTTAGATTTAGGTTTGAGTGCAAGTAACTTTGATCTTAAAATAATTTTCTTGGAGATTCGGGATAGGGTGATATCCCAACCTACCTCTGTCTTATGAAGATCATGTGTATCCCCAAGAATTACCCTAATAGAACTAGAAGGTTGTTCTAGTAGGTATTCCTTAGGGATAACAATAGCACCCAACTTGAAACTACGCTCAAGCCAATCCTTAAAGGGAAAGCAATCTTCTAAGACATGTCCTAGCATGCGGTGGTAGGGTCAATAGTTTGGATTATGACTCTTTCCCACTTCCTCCAGCCTCTTAGGCTCTAGTAACCAGAAATCAGGCTTCTTTAAGAGATTCTTAAAGATCTTCTTAACTACCTCCCTCTTGAATGAATAAGGTTTATTTAATTTATCAACAAGAGTAAATGACTACTGGTGTGTAGGAATAATCCGAAGGAGGATACTCCAAGAGGCGGCGGTGGAGGCCTGTCGAGGTGGTGCATGACGAGGTGGTGGCAGGAGGTGGTGAGGAGAGGCCTGCTCAAGGCATGTCTAATTGAACCCAGGTTCCTCCACCTGAGAATGTAATCAACATGGGACTCATTTGGATTTTTCTTGGTCACAATGAGGTCACCTACAGTAGCAAACCTCTTGGTGAAGAGGTGCTCCAACTCAACAAATATCCTTACCGAATCGTTGGCTTCGCATACACCAAATGCAACTCAGAATGATCATAAACAATCTAAAAGAAGGGAGGCTATGGACAATATTAAAATTGGATAGGTCACCTTTGAAAGATGAGCCACCCTGGCTGTTAGACCCCCCACCCTGGTATTCCACCATGTTTTTAATGTTTTTCTCATGCATGGAGGTGTTATCCACCACATTCCTATGCAAGCTACCACTGTCTTCCTCGACAGGAATGCATCTAGGATGATTTGAAGTGAGTGTCGACTCTGCTCTGTCAACTACTATGAGAGAAGGCTGTGAAACCGGAGCTAAATTCTGCAATATTGAAACCACTGCCATCAACTCCTCATCTTGTCAATATGATCATCTCTCTACCTAAGCTACTGGAGGAGGTGCTGAATTAAATGGATGGCATCATCCTCTTCAACTACAATACCTTCCTGACTATGATGATCTCTGTGGAGGGAGCCCCTAGTATCGACCATGTGGACCTCGACCGAATTCTCAATGTCATCCTTATTAGGATCAAAGGTTACCCTCTTGTCCTCCAAATATGTGTGATCACTGCCTATGAGTTCCCTCTTTTTTGGCAAAGTATTGTGCTAAAATGTCATCTAAGGAGCAGTCTAACTATGTCGGTACAAACACACGTTGCTTACCAGTAGAGAAACTGTGCTCACTGACAGTGATACATCTAACACTGCCTGCCACTAAAGTGCTAGCTCTGGGAGGGTCATGCTCACTGGAAGAGATATGCTCATGACTGCTCATCAGTGGAGAGGTGTCTCTGGGGAGATCCACTACCATAGGAACTGCAAAACTATCCCCTTCCCCCTCTACAACTGCCGCTATCACTGGCTATGATGGTGGTGATGGTGGTGCGAGCATGATGCTGTGGGGTCGCCATTCCTGCCTAACCATAGTTGAGATAGAGGATCAAGCAGGGGAGCTTCATCTTACCTTAACATGTGGGATGGAGAGAGCAAGACCCTTGGGTCGTAGCCAGATCACCAGAGGGGAAGGTCTCTCCCTGGATGGGGGCTTCTGAATCTTGGCAGGAATGGTGGATGTTGTGAGTTATATGGGTGATGGTGGATGATGAGGGGAGCGGTGTGAAAGAAACATTGACTACCCCTCAATGGGAGATTTATGGTGGCTACTGCAAGAACAATCTATTCAATAATCACCCGATTGAGGGACATCGGAAAAATCCATCAGCGAGGTCAGACTACCGCATACCTCACACTCCCTTGCTTGATGCTTGAGCCTCCATGGCTCTCTCTCTCTCTCTCTATAGATCTGACCCCTAACACTCCTAGGGATCACCGATCATAAATCAAATAAGGTACTAAACACCGAGCATCTGTATGCTCTATTGACCTGGCGTAGGATAGTCCTAAGTCTCGCATAGGGCCTTCTGTGCTCCCTATCTGATGTCTCATAGTATGCTGATGATGGAGGAGAAGCATCAATCCTCCGGTAATCTTCCTCTCCATCTGAGGTCAAGAGGGGGTGGAACTTGTTACTGGTTATAAGTGGATAGACCTCACATGGAGAACCCTCCTCGGCTACTGTAGTGAAAAATTTCAATATAGGAGTCACCTTTCAAAATCTATCAGTAGAAAGAGAAAGATAAGCCTATAGAAATTTGTCTTTTTTGGATGTCATGTAGATCCACAGATGTACTTATTCAGGTGATCGAGCACGTCATTAAGGAATAGTATACTATCTCGAAAGATAGAAGTCACTACTCTTTAATGGACCTAATCACCTCAATAAGGACTCCTAAGGATGTTGGGTCTTCAAAGTGTACCAGAGATTCTTCCCCTACTTTACATGGAGAAGTAAAGCAAGATTTATTTTAAACTGGGTTCATTAAGTTCCCTACAGGGGCAATCCCCCATAGTTAATTACATCCTGAGGAATGGGGATTCCTTAGAAAAACTCTCGATTAAGGTAAATGATCGTGGTCTCTAAAGATTTCAATAAGAAAGGACTATCAATCGATTGGTTTATTTTTGAGGATCAAATGGCATTGATCAAAGAGAGATTTATTATCAAATCCAAATTGAAATGATTAGGAGATGTTCATGATGCTAGGAAACCTAGCGAACATCTCAAACTATCCTATAGTTGGGCTTTATATTTTTGAAATTGATTTAGTTTATTTGAGTTGATTTTTTCATTAGAATGCTAGGGCTTACAATTCTATAATACAAGGTTATGAAAATGCCTAAGAAGTAAGGATTTATGCTTAGAGACCACAAAGGAAAAAAGCAACCTCATAACCTAAATCTAGGGAGCTTTGGCGAGGGCCGAAAGAATAACCTAAATCTAAGGTGAAAAGTGGGTAATTGGTTTGCCTCCACAAGAGAGGACAAACTATACGACAGCTTGGACTTATAACCACCTAGGGATGGCTGCCAACTAACTCCTCCTATGATTTTAAACACATGTAGGCAAGTCATATACTTAATGCAAGATAGCTAGGCTGTTGCTATTTAGAAAGAGGCTAAGTCCTTAAACTCACTCTCTAAAGAGACTAGATCATGTAAAAGGCGTGCTTCAAATGACCTAAATCTAATGCAATTCAAATTTTATTTTATTTTTATTTTGGATAATCATTTTGACTCAGGCTAATAGGATTCATATGCCTAATACATGAGAAATAAAGTAATTGGCCAAAATCAGCGAGAAGGGAGGAGGTGAGTTTCCACCATGGCTCTCATAGGTCAATCCAAGTTTCTCTGGCAAAGGTGGAAGCCCTCCAATTAAGGGTGAAATGAGATGTTATTATGCATGATATTAGAAAAGAAATGCTCATCCAGCTAAGGGGTTTCTAATTCTTTTATCTTGCTTTTAAACCTAAGCTTTAGGTGAGGTTATGAGTTATTTAATTTTTATTTTGAGTTGTTAAGTTGGGTAAAAGATTTATTTTCTCTAAAGAGCCTAATCCACATACAGGCCACACATAAAGCAAGGAAGAAGCTAGGAAAAGCATGTCACTTAATGCACAAGCTAAATAAATCATCAATCAATTTATAAAGCTAAGCGCAAAAAGAATAAAAGGTCATTATGGTTGGGCACCACCACACAAACCCAAAAAAACAAATTGGATAGTAGATCTCTACCCTTATACAACCTGGATTACAAATGAATTACATTACAATTAAATAAGGAACTCATTGTTATGGAGGTCTTCAAGCTTTATTTCTTCTTTCTTCTTTTCTTTTTTTTTCTTCTTCTTTTCTTCTTTCTTTTCTTCTTTCTTCTTTAGTTCTTCCTTTTGGATGGTTGGAACGTAGATGCTCCAAGGCTTCACATGGTGTATAAGATAGAATCTTATGACTAATGCTCATCCTGATCCCCATAACAATCATTCCAAAATCCTAATTGCAAAAATTAACACGAAAAGGAAATATGAAAATCTAACTAACACCTGCAAAATAAAGGTTGGCTAAAACAAACCACACAAATCCAAAGCATGTATATTGGACTTATCACCCCATACATGGGTGACTAAGTCCACATAACCTATGGATTATGCTTAGAGGTATAAAGCACTTGCAAGCAAAAGCATTTTTTTGTTCTTATTTATGATAGCACCCCTTAAGCACAATCTCCTGCAAAAAAGAATAGTTAAACTAAGAGAGTCCTATCATTCATTCTACGAGCACACACCCTAACATCCAATCTAAAACATATATCACAAAATAAAATAAAACATCAAACCATGCACCGACCTAACCTAAAGTTAGAAGTTGTGACTTAGGCTAATGTGTGTGCTTTGAAGGCTTGTGTGGTATGCTTAGCTATGGCTTTAAGTTAGGATTTGTGAAAGCATGTTTAACTTAGAGGAGGGTTTCATTTAAGTTGTTTAATTATTTTGGGTTGATTTTATTTCATGTTTTGATTTAGTTCAAGTGAATCCTACAATTAATTACTAAGTTATGAAGAGAGAGAAAGAGAAGAGGACTTCTCTTTTCTTCCCTAACCTAAGTAATTTCTAAAGTAGATTCACATTTTTGTTTTATTTAGATAAATTTTTTGATTCAATCTTTTAATTAATAATAAGTTTAGATAAACTTTAAACAAACCTATTCAAAAAGAAAGGCATTTTAAGATTAAATAAAATGAATCAAAATTCACATAACACACATTACTTCATTTCTTTCCCAACATATATAAGATGCATATGGATGGACCCTAAGCATATCTATGCATACAAATGAGAGTATTTAACACACTTTATGATACATGCTAAGTAATCCATTTAAGGAAATTTTAAAGTTGAATATGCATGATTTTTCTTAAGTAGAAAAGGGTTTCTTTATCCAATTTTTCACATACACACATGAAAGTAAGAAAGGCATAAGTGAGTACAGCACCATTGTTAACCAGAGGTGTAAGATATAAAACCTACTTAGGGCTACTTAAAGCCTCGCAACCTCAGGGTTGTCCAAACTAATATATCACTTTCCTTAAATACAAACATGTGTGTAAAAGAAATGAAATGGAAAAGAAGAATGCAAAAGTTGCATTAATGGATTCATTTTGTTTATGCAATTTATGTATGCAAGTGTAGGTAACCCTTCTAAAGTGGTAGCATAGAGATGAATAGGATATGGAATTAGGTGAGTGTTAGGTCCTTTTCAAATGGACCATATATCATACCAAATTCCTATTCAAAACTTTACCAACATAAGAGAGAAAGGAAATCTATGCTAAACATACCTTTATAATCTTTGACATGCAAGCTTATAATTAAAGTATAAGTAGCATACTTTTAGATTTTATATTTGATTTATGTGTTTTAAAAATAATTTGAGTTTAGTAGTGATAATAGCCATTTCATATTTCTACTTTAGCCAACACATGCAAATTTGACATAAAGTAAACAATTTTATTTTAAACTTGAATTTGAAAAGTATGAATGCATGAAACCACATGACATACAAATTTAACATGTTGGGGAAAGATTCAAAGTAATGAAAGTATGTAAACAAACTCACTTTAATTAAATCTTAAAGACATTCTTATAGAATAAGAAAGTTTAAAATAAATCAAAGTGAATTCAATGTGATTTTTGTTTAGTTTGAAGTTTGATTTAATTTTAAAAAGGTGGGATGAGTTTGCTATTCCTAACCCATTCTCACATATGTTTGAAATTTTTGTTTAATTTTTAGGTAATTAGATCCATTTTAAGCATTGATTAGGTTAAAGTATGAATTAAGTAACTTAATTAACCCTTACCTACCAAAGAATATTAACCAAATAATTAAAAACTTACAAGGAATTTAAATTTGCAATGCACCTAATAAGAAAAAGGCCTAATGCAATTTGGCTTATAATTAAAGGTTAATTAAGCTAAGGGGTTTAGCTTAAGTAATTTCAAAACACCATTTCATACATATAAATTGGGTTTTGATTTCCTTAATTGAACTTAGGCTATTAAACACCTAAGCATTTACCCAAAGTAGATTAATTAAGTTCTGAAACTTTTTAGAATTTTTAAAAATTAATTAAGAGGATAATGAATGAATTTGCCCTTAATTAAGAGGAGATTAAGGAGAAAAATAGGGTTTAGGGAATAGCTTAAGGGACATGCCCCAAAATTATTTCATAAACCTCTTACTTACTGGATCTGACCTTAATAAACCCTAATCAAGGATTAAAATTATTAATTATACCTTATTTATGCAAAATTACATGAGGAGGGTAATTAAGAAATCCATATGCAATTCTTCTAATTATGCCTTCAATAAATCCCAAGAACATTAGGGGAGGTAGAAGTCATCCCCTAAATCATACCCAAGAAGTTTGGGATTAATTAGAGGCTTATTTAAAAAGTAATTAGCAAAATGAATCTTCTAATAAAACCCAAAATAAGAGAAAATCATAATTCAAAACCCATTGAAATTAATTTTAAAAATATTCTAGGTTGAATTATCTTTCCATAGGATTTCATTTGATCTTTTTTAAAATTTTTTAGAGGGAGTTATGAATTTTAGAAGATCCCTAGACTAATTAAAATTAATAAAGACATTTTACCTAAACCTAACTAATCCTCTAACTCACGGTGTGACACGTGGCGGCTGCGGTCAGCGTGCTTTACACGGGTCATGCCATGAGGAATTTACTTAAATGTCAAATCCCTAAAGGCGGCTAGTGGCACACACGGTTTGATCTCTGCCATCCGATCAAAGATCGGACGGCCAGAGATCTCCCCGAGATTTTAAAATGGATAAGGAATTTCTAAACGTGGGGAATTATCTCAGCCGTCCATCCAAAATGTGTAGATGGACGGCTGAGATCTCCCAAGTTCTTCCCCTTGATCAACAGAGACTGTCCATAATCAAGGGGAAGATCTGAGCTCGATTCAGCTCGGATCCAAACCAAACTCATCCCACACCATCTAAAGCTAAAGAGCGGCACATCCAACGGTCAAAAATCCATTGGATTAAAATTTCTTTCACAAAGCTCCACACCACATTGAGTTTAATGGTCAGAAAATCCCATACCTCATCGAAGGTGATCATCGGTGCTCAATTCCCTTAGAGAAGCTTCGTCTGGTTGAGACGAAGCTATGTTGAGAGTATGAACACTTGAGGTTGAGTGGTTTGGTATATGGACCACCTCCTCCTTAGCTAGCTTGCGACCTTGATCCAATTCAACTCTTCCTTACTGTGGGAACTCCAAAGGAAGCTTGGGTGCACTCAACTTAGCTCCTTGATGAAGTATGCAAGAGCAATTAGATGGAAATTGAGTGAAGCGAAAGTTAGCTCTTCAATGGACTTCCCCTATTTTCAAAGTCTAAAAATCGAGAAATAGAGTTTTTAAATCCTCTCTAAGAAGCTTGGGAATATTCTCTGATGCTTGCTCTGAGTTCCTTAGCTTCAATCGACAAAGGGGAAGTTAGAATTGAAACGAATTAGGGGGGGCATATCTCCCCCTTGAAGGATCAGATTGTCGTCCATCCTCTTACCATTTTTGATCAATGGAGCTTAGGTAGTGGGTTGTTTGATCAATTAGGAGTGTACACATGGTCAATTTTAGCCAAAGAGTGGATTTTCAACCTCCCATGTGCTTGAATTTGAGTGAGAGATGGGTTTTGAATTTGGAGTTTTGACACATGGGGTCGGGTTTGGTCTATGGACCAATTGGGCTGACCCAAACCCATTGGGTTGGGTGAACCACTCTTCACTAGGTCCCCTTGAGCTTTTAGGAAAGTCTCAAGTGAATGTGAAGAGGGTATGACCAAATTACCCATGGATTAGGCCAAAATTTGTTCTATGGCCTAGGGGTAGAATGGTCATTTTGCTGATTTTTCACTTTGAACATGTTGGGTATGTGGAGAAACAAGGCTTGGCCATGTTTCATGAGATTTGGAATTCATTTGATAGGGTTTGGCTCATGTTGACCCATTTAGGTCAAAATGGGTCAACTTGGGTCAAGTTGACCAATTGGTCAAATTGGGCTAAACCAAGGGTTTGGTCAAGTTCATATGACCATTTGAAATGTTTTGGTGGCTTTGGTTTGATTCAATTTGGTATAGTTTTTGATTTGGCTCTTATGACTTCATTTAGGTCAAATGGGTCAAGTTGACCTATTTGACCCATTTGACCTATTTGAGGTAGGTCAAGGGTAGGTTTAGGTTTGGTTAGTCATATGGAGTGGATTGATATCTTTGTTTCTAATTAATTTTGGCTAAGTTCAAATTTGGCTCAACATGACCCCTTTAGGTCATGTTGTGTCTAAGGTCAATTGGGCTAGGTTAGGTCTAGTTAGACAATTGAGGCTTTGGTCAAGTTCAACAAGTGATTTGGGATGAATATGACCCATTGGTTTGGATCAATTTGGCTTAGATCAAGTTTTAACACATTTTGACCCTTTATGTCAAAATAGGTCAACTTGGGTCAAGTGGCCAATTGGGCTATGTTAGGCTCAAATGTTGGCTTGGTCAAGTTCAAACATAGGTCATGAGTGAACTTAGATCAATGGTTTCAATCAATTTAGTTTATGGTAGATTTTGGCTATGTTAGGTTTCATTTTGGGCTAAGTGTTGACTTAGTCAACCCTTAGTTTGACTTGGTTTGACCCAATTTGATTGATTGATCATCCCATGATGATTGTTGATCATGATGAGAGGCAAATATGGGCTTAGTTCAATCCAATTTGGTTAGGGTTAGAATTTGGCTCATAAGGGTACTTTAGGTTTCTTTGGGTCAAGTGAGCCTAAGTGGGTCAAATGGATTGGTCAAAGTTTGATTTGAGCTTGATTGATCTTGTATATGGACTTATGATTGAAATATAAATCCATTTACAAGTGGTTTGAAGTCAAATGGGTTTTGATCCATTTGACAATTTCATATTCAAAGGAAGAATATGAAGGGATTTTGGATTTGATTTTTGAATTAGGTTTTGATTGTTTGATTGAAGTTTATGTTTATATATGAATTTATGATTGTAGGGTTGATTGAATCATGAGAGAAAATTAAGGGTTTGGCTTGGTTTGAAATTGATTTGGCTAAGCTCAAGATTTTTACTTGAAAGGCATAGATTGGATTTTGAGTAGATTTGGATTTTATTTTTGGTGTTGGTTTTGATTGTTTGAATTTATATTTCATTTATATATGTGAATATAAATGAGAATATAAATTGAACATGAGAAGATTTCAAGGATTTGAAGTGGTTTTGATCATGATTTTGGCTAAGTCCTTAAGAGAGGATTAAGGACTTAGGAAAATTTTATGAATTCAAATTTTGAATTTTTGATTTGGTTTGATTTATTTATATTTATATTTCATTTATATATGTGAATATAAATGAGAATATAAATGAGTTTTGAGAAAATCCCATGATTTTGAGGTGGTTTGATCAAGATTTAGGTTAAGTCTATTAATGGAGAATTAATGACTTAAGAAAGATTTTGAATTTGGAATTTAATTTTTGGGTTTGATTTGATTGATTTATATTTATATTTCATTTATATATGTGAATATAAATGAAAATATAAATGTGCCATGAGAAAATCTCAAAGATTTGATTTGGTTTTGATCATGATTTTGGTTAAGTCCTTAAGGGAGGATTAAGGACTTAGAAAATTTTAGACTTACGAATTTTGATGGATCTGGATCATGGATTTCAATCATAGATTTCAATCATGGATTTCAATCATATGGAGTTGATTTGAGTTTGGAGAAAATCAAATAGAATTGATTTGGAGTTTAACTTGAAAGAAGGAAAGTGAGGAGTGGTTCAAGCTAAGGGTAGGAATTTCCTAACACCCCTAAGGCATGACCTATTCCTATGGCTAACTCTTCTAAGTCTCCGGGGCAAGGTTGAGTGCTCACTTAATCACTATATGTGTCTTAAAACTAAGGATCTCCTAAATTCTAAGAGGAATCTTATGTCTAAGAAGGAGGTGTTGAGGGCTAATTCTAAAAATGAGGTCAACAGCTACATGGGATGCAGCCTCAAGCTCTTTAGTTGCTCGCTCATGCTCCTGCTTAATCTTTTGATTTTTATTGTGGCGCTGAGTATGAGTGAACAATGCATAGCGGGAACTATTACCTACCTCGAAAGTGGAGGAGACTATCTTAGAGGCTAAGATAGCCTTCCCCTTCGGGGTGACCAACAAGGAGGTAGTAGCTCTCGCTAGAGCAATGGTAGGGATAACTAGACGGGCAAGTGCTGAAACTATCACTGAACGGGGTGTGGGAACCACTGCAGCCTTCCTCTTCAACGGAGGGTACTCAGAATTAGAGGGCATGTCAATGTGGATGACTGGCTTCTGCCTAGCCGCCTCATCCTGAGTGATAGTGGTGAGGGTCTCCCCCTCATAGGTAACACATGCTCCCTCGAATCCTCGGTCGAAGAAAACCAAGAGGGTGGAGTTAGTCTCAGGGAGGCTGGCCCGATCCAAGGCCAAATCCATCTCAAATAGAAAGGTAAAGACGAACTTCTAGGAGGCCATGTGTATTGACAGTGAAAATATACTGCACTGACTGGTCCACTCTGTATCTCTGCATGTGTTGAAATGTAACTTAAGTCAGATTTATGCTTTAATACTTGTCTAGATTTGGAGTTTTCAACCCACACTCAATAATTCAAATATGTTAAGTGGGGTTCATAGGAGATATTTTGAAATTGAGGAGAGTCTTTTCCATTTGATTTTGATTTTAGAACCCATACTCAACCAATTTAGGTAGGTTGGGTGGAGTTTGTAAATTTGAGGAGAGATTTTTAGAGATATTTGTATTATGTGTATCTTGTTTGAAAATATTGATGATTTGAAAGAACCTCTACTTAGTAAATTTGAGTATGCTAAGAAGAGGTTGTGATTGTGTGTTTGAAAATTTTTGTGAGATATCTTTTGCTTGTGATGTGTGATTGTGTAATATGTTGGTTTAAAAATAGGGCTTCTTACTTAACAAATGTAGTATGTTAAGTAGAGGCCACGTGTGTTTGATTTGTGATTGAAAATGACACTTTCACTTTAACAAATTTGGTATGTTAAGTGAAAGTCAAATGTGATTGTGAGATAAATTTACTTTTCTTTGAAAATAAGACTCCCACTTAACAAATTTGGTATGTTAAGCGAAGGACAAGTGTGATTGATATATGTTTGAAAATGGTACTTCCACTTAACAATTTGGTATGTTAAGTGGAAATCAAATATGGCATGATTATGTGATTCTTACATAACAAATTTGATATGTTAAGTAGAACCAAATATATGATTTGAATATGAGACTCTCATTTAATAAATTGGGTATGCTAAGTGAAAGCCAAATGCATGTTTTGACAGTGAGACCCTTACTTAACAAATTGGGTATGTTAAGTGAAAGCCAAATATATGTTTTGAAAATGAGACCTTCACTTAACAAATTTGGTATGTTAAGTGAAGGTCAAATTCATGTTTTTTAAAAAAATGAGACCCCCACTTAACAACTTGGATATGTTAAGTGAAAGTCAAATGTATGTTTTGAAAATGAGACCCTCACTTAACAAATTTGGTATGTTAAGTTAAGGTCAAATTCATGTTTTTTTAAAAAAAATGTGACCCCCACTTAACAACTTGGATATGTTAAGTGAAAGTCAAATATATGTTTTAAAAATGAGACCCTCACTTAACAAATTGAATGTGTTAAGTGAAAGTCAAATGTATGTTTTGAAAATGAGACCCTCACTTAACAAGTTGGGTATGTTAAATGAAAGCCAAATTTGTGTTTTGAAAATGAGACCCTCACGTAACAAATTCAATATGTTAAGTGAAAGTCAAGTTCATGTCTTGAAAATGAGACCCTCACTTAACAAATTGGATATGTTAAGTGAAAGTCAAATTTGTATTTGATTTAAAAAAAGAGATTCTCACTTAACAAATTTGGTATGTTAAGTGGGAATAAAATATGGCATGATTTACTCTTGAAAAGAGAGAAGCTTCAATTCTAACACATGTGAAATATGTTAAGCGAAGTTTCAATTTTATGCTATGATTTTATTTGAAAATGGATTCCTCATTCAATAATTTTGAGTGTGTTGAATGGGTATGATCATTTTCAAGAATGTACTTTTAAGAAGATGGAAACTCCAACTCTAACATACGTGAAATATGTTAAGTGAAGTTTCAATTTTATGTTATGATTTTATTTCAAAATAGAATCCTCATTCAACAATTTTGAGTATATTGAATGAATATGGTTTTTTTTCAAAAATGTGTTGTTGAAAAGATGGAAACTCCAACTCTAACATATGTGAAATATGTTAAGTGAAGTTTCAATTTTATGCTATAATTTTATTTGAAAATAGAATCCTCATTCAATAATTTTGGGTAGGTTGAATGAATATGGTTATTTTCAAAAATATGCTTTTGAAAAGAAGGAAACTCCAACTCTAACATATGTGAAATATGTTAAGTGAAGTTTCAAGTTTATGCTATGATTTTATTTGAAAATAGAATCCACATTCAACAATTTTGGGTATGTTGAATGAATATAGTTATTTTCAAAAATGTGCTTTGAAACAAACCTCCATGTAGCAATCATAAGGATTGTTAAATGGGATTTGATTATGTGAGTTTTGTGAAAGGTGCTTTTGGAAAGTGGCATTTTGTAAAAGAGTTTGTTACATTAAATATAGGATGAACCTTGCCTCACCAAGCTAGTAGTATGGAGGTTCTAAATCTTTATTATCTCTTCTTTCATTGATTAATTTTGTTTTCACCTATTGGGGAGCCCAATAGGGGTTTCAAGACCTACACGGAGTGAGGTCCTCAAATCTAAAGGATGTTGGCTAACTTTGCTTAAGAATGAAACAAGCTAAGTGCCAATAGAAGGAAAGATAGTCTCATACTCACATAAAATGCAAGTCCACTATCGATGCTTGGAGACAATAATCGTCTACTAGAGATGGAGAGAAAAATCATCCTCAGCGGAGTCGCCATAAAAAATCTGTGGTGTTCATTTTTGGTATTTTGGTATGGGTTTGTACATGGTGGGGAGGAGGACACCACGCAGATGAGTAACCAAGCCCACCTGTCCTAATTTGGGTTATACTTAGGGGTATAAGCAACCTGCACAGCAAAAGTATTTATATTTTTTTATTACAGTGGCCCCTTAAGCACAACCCCCAATAGAAAATATAGGCTAATATCGTCCTAACATCCAGACTACGCACATACACCCTAACATCCAGTCTTTAATAATACATCACAAAATAAGCATACATCAAACCATACACTGCCCTAATACAAAGCTAGAAGTGGTGACTTAATCTAATATATGTGCATTAAGGCTTGTGTGGTATGTCCTAACTAGGCTTTAGAGTTGTAATTTTGCTAAGTGTGAAAGATTTAATTTATAAAGGGTTGATTTATTTTTAAGGGGTTTAATTGATTTGAATATTTTACTTAGTATTTTCTTTTATTTTATAGGGCTTATACTTAACAACTAAGTGTTATAAAAAGAAGAAAGAGAGGTGACCTCTCTTTCACCCCTACCTTAAGTCATTTCTAAAGCAAGTTAATCAATTCCCTTTAGTGAATGGCTTATTACATAGTTTAATTAACCTTAAGTTTAGGTTCACTCTAAATGACCTTAATCAATAAAAAAGGCATCTTAAGATTAATTAGAATGAATTACTATCACATAATGCATGTTTATTCATTTCTTTCCATCATGTATATCATGCATATGATTAAATCTTAAGCCTACCTATACATACAATGTATGTCTTAGCGCAGTTAAATGATGAATGCAAATAAGTGTATTTGGAATTTAAATATTTCATTTGATTGAATTATGAATGCATGTCTTTCTTTTTTTTTAATAGAAAAAGGGATTTTCATCAATTAGCCAAGTACACATTCACATGTATAAAAGTTTTAAGTGAGTACGTCACCATTGTTCTACACGAGGGGCATAAAATACAAGACCTACTTGGGGCTACTTAAAGCCTCACAGCCTCGGGATGTCCAGACTAATATACCACTTTTTTTATATAAATATGAGTGTATAAGCAACTATAAGAATAGGAAAACCCATGAAAAAGTTGTATTTGATTTATTTAATTTATGATTCATATTCATTGGTCATATCAGACATACATATGTATAAGAGTTTTAAGTAGGTAAGATGTCATTGTTCTACACAAGGGGCGTAAGGTACAAGACCTACTTGGGGCTACTTAAAGCCTCGCAGCCCGAGATGTCCAAACTAATATATCACTTTTTTTATGTACATATAAATGTACGAAAAGAACCACAAGAATGAGAAGTCATGCAAGAAGTCATATTTGATTTGATTATATGATTTACATATGTGATATGAAATTCTTCTTAAGTCTTAGCATGGAGATACATAGGAATAGATTTAGGCAAATGTTGTGTTCTTTTCAAATGAACTATATATTTGTAAATCCCATGCAAATCCATATAAGGTAAGGAAAGAGAGATTCATATTACATATCTTAGATTATAAACACATGTACACTTATAGATACTTGTAATTAACAGAACTCCATACATTATAATTGATTTATGGGCTTTTGAAGATAACTTTTGATTTAATAGTAATAATAGCAACACCTATTTTTAATTTAAATCAACACATGCAATTTGACATTAAAGAAACCATTTTATTTAGTTAATTTTAAAAAAATAAATTCATGATTACAAATGGCAAACAACATTTAACATGATTGGAAAGAAATAAAGGAACACAAGCACATGATCTCATTCATTCTAACTAATTCTTTAGGATAATCATATTAAATAAGGCTATTTAAAATAAACCAAAATTCTTTAATAATATTTTTAATTTTGAGTTTGATTTGATTTAGGAAATATGAAAGAGGTTTGTTAATCCTAATCTCATTCCCCATGTGTGAGTTAATTTGGTTTAATGAAGAATATTTAGGTTGTTTTATGTTTTAATTAGGTTAAGGTATGATTTAAGTGAATTAATTAACCCTTACTTACATCACCTTAAGTTAATTAACTAATTAATAATGAGCCAATATGATATGCAACCACATGAAAAGTAAATTTGCAATGCTCCTAAGAAATGAAAGGGGCCTAATGCAATTGGCTCATGATTAATAGTTAATTAGGCTTAAGGGATCTCACTTAACTACTTTTATGATTTTCTCACACATATGAGCTAACAATAATTACATTATCTCTCACTTTGGGTTATTGAACACCCAAAGAGCTACCCAAGATTAATTAAAGGTTGCTTAGATGTGAATGAATGGATTTTAAATTAAGTTAATTAAGCTTATTAATCCATTTGATTAAACATGTTCAATTAATGAAATAAAATTAACTTAAGAAAAGAGATCAAGAAAGAGGTCATGATCTTAATCCCCAAGTCCCATATCTGATCATTTAAGCTCTAATTTTTATCTTAGAGATTAATTAATTATATAAGCAATTAATTACCTCTTTAGTCATTAACTAATCAAATTCCAAAGAGTGAAGAAAACTTAGTAAATGAATTAGGAAAAATATCCCAATCACATTCCCTAAGCTCCCTTACTATTCAACAGAGGTAATTAGGCTTAAATAATTAATTAAACCACTATCCATTCATTAATTATCACTAATTAAATTAAAAAAGTGATTAAGACTTAATCAATTAATTTTCCTAATTAAGCAACCAATTAAATCCCAGAAAAATAGGGGAGGTAGAGTTCATCCTCCTAAACATCCACAGAAAGTTGGAAATCAATTGGGTGATTAATTAAGGAATAATTATGCTAATTAATAGGGGAGTGGCTATTTAAGTTATCACATCTGCCGCTAACTCAGATTGCGGCAGATGTGTTAACTCTGTGGACCGTCCAATCTAAGATCGGACGATCACGATCAGATCTGAGATTTAAGAAGGGAATCAAGGGATCTAACGTGGGATCTAATCAGAGTCATTCATTCTAATCATGCGAAATGGATGGCTCATGATCTTCCCATTCATGAGCAGTGAAAGACGAATGTCGTCCATCTTTTCCCGTTCGACCTAAGCTCACCCAAGCTTGAATTACCTCCAAATCAATCCCACACCTTCGGGGAGAGGAGGCGCACACATCTAATGGTCAAAAACTCATGATGTTCAAATTTACTTCACAAAAGGCCAAGCTATTTTCTATACAAGGCTCAGTTTATAAAATTACCTCACCAGAGCTAATGCCCGGTGGTGGGATCAATGTAAGTAGCTTCGCCTAGTTGAGGTGAGTCCCTGTTGAGAAGCTTTAAGATTGATTTGGGGTAGAGTGCTCGGTCGACCAATCCATGCACGTAAAAACTTTGGCTCCGATCAAATTCTGATCTCCAGTGCTCGGGAAGGCTTGGAGATGATTTGGTTAGCTTCAACGGAGTATGAGGATGGTGTGGGTGCAAGGAATTGAAGTTTGATTGAGTAGAGGAGCAGTATTGATAGAAGGAAGGCTGCCCTATTTTTGATTTCTCACATAGAGAGGAAATTTGATTAAGTGAGGCTTTGGGAAAGCTTGGAATCACTCTGAGGGGTTTTGAAATTAGCTTGGGGACTCACATGATGTCGAATGACTCCTTTCCCATTCGAATTGGGAGAGTATTGTCCGAAAACATGCGTGAAGGATGGACGGGATGGGTTGGCTTGTTTCGACCAGCAGGCCACCGTCTGGGCATCGGAGAGGTCATGTCCAACTCCACATGGCTCGACTTGAGTGGAGGGAGCCATGGGAGGAGCCTCTAAGGCTGGTGTACAAAGTTCCCTTTCAGTTTGTCCATGGAGTGCTTGGTTTGGCTTGAGTGAGGATGAGTTAAACTCCCATTGGTCCTTGGCCAACCTGGGGTGGATTAGTGAGCTAGGTGGGTCAGGTGGAGCCTCAGTTGAGTGCTTGGAGGCTGTCATGGTGATGGGGAAGTCAATTTTGCTTGTTAGCATGAAGATCCAATGGAAAGATGGTTTGTCCAATGGCTAATCCCCTTGGTGGGTCTTTACTATGGATTTGGGCTGATTTGGGAATGAATTAGGACATGTTTGGATCAGGTTTGACCAAGTCCTAGGGTCCCATGAATTGGTTTGGAGTGATTTTGCTTGATTTGGTCAAATGGGTTCATTTGGGTTAGATTGGGTTGTGTTGACCAATTGGTCAAATTGGGTCAAACAAAGGCTTGTGTTAGGTTCAAATGATGATTTGGGATATTTTGGTTTAATTAATTTGGATTAGTTTGGATTTTACTCATTTGGATTCAAAAGGGTCAAATTGGTCAAGTTGATCAATTTGGCCAAATTGGTCAAGTTGATCAATTTGACCAAATTGGGTTGGGTTAGGTGTTGAGTCAAGTTCAATTAGTTGATTGAAAGTAATTGTAGACTTTGGTTTGGTTTAATTTGGATTTTATTTAGATTTTGGCCAATTTGACCCTTTAGGTCAATTTGGGCTAGGTTGGGTCAAGTTGATCGATTGGTCAACTTGGGCTCAATTATGGCTTTGGTCAAGTTCAATAAGAGATTTGGAATGAACTTAAGCCATTGGTTTCAATCAATTTGGATCAAATCATGGTTTGACCCATTTTGGCTTTTTAAGCCAATTTGGGTCAACTTGGGTCAAATGGTCGATTAGGCTTGGTTTTGCTCAAGTGAGGGTTTGGTCATGTTCAATCATTGATTATGAGTTTGTTTAAATTAATGATTTTAATCAATTTGACATATGATGGATTTTGGCTAGTTTGGGTTTCATTGGGATGTTCATGAGAAAGCTAATGTTATGTGGCAAAAAGTAGCAAGTGGAATTAAGCAAGTTGCTAAAAATGTGCTTGGAGAATCAAAAGGAAAGCTTCTTTTAATAAAAATAGTTGATGGTAGAGTTAGAGTGTGCAAGAAAAGATAAAAAAATAAGAAGCGTTGTTATAAAACTTGGTTTAGATGTAAAAACTAAGAGAATTAGGAAAGATATAAAGTGGCCTGTAGAGATTCTAAGAAAGCAATATATGATGCAAAAAATTTAACTTTTAGTGAGTTATACAATAGATTAGATACCAAAGAAGGTGAAAGATGTATGTATAAGTTAGCCAACCAAAGAGATATGAGAAGTAAAGACTTAGTTCAAGCGAGGTGTATTAAGGATGAAAATAATAAAGTGCTTTTCGTAGAAAAGGATATTGAAAATAGGTGGATGAGATATTTTGATAAACTTTTCCATGAAGGATATGAAAGTATGATTGATTTTAGCAACCTTAATATCCTAAAAAAAAATAAAGAATTTTGTTTTTATCGTCATATTAGTAAATCTGAAGTTAGAGAAGCTTTAAAGAAAAATGAAATGTGGAAAAATAGTAAGACCTGATGATATTCCAATAGAAGTGTAGAAATATTTAGGAGATCAAGAAATTTCTTAGCTTACAAATATTTTTAATGTTATTTTAAAGACTAAAAAGATGTTAGATGTGTGGAGGAAGAGTTTGTTGGTTCCTATATTTAAGAATAAAGGTGATGCACAGGAGTGTGCAAATTATAGAGGAATTAAGCTAATGTGTCATACATTAAAATTATGGGAGAGAGTAATTGAACATAGGTTACGATGTGATACAAAAGTTTCTCACAATCAATTTGGTTTCATGTCAGGTAGATCTACCATGGATGATATACATTTGTTAAGAGGTTTGATGGAGAAGTATAGAGAAAGTAAGGAGGATTTACATATGATATTTATTAATTTAGAGAAAGCTTATGATAAAGTTTCAAGAGATGTTCTTTGGAGAGTTCTAGAATAGAAAGGAGTTAATATTGGTTATATTCAAGTCATTAAGGACATGTATACTAGAGCTATTACTTGTGTCCAAACACAAGGAGGATTGACAAAAAAAATTCCTACTTCAATTGGATTACATTAAGGATCAGCTTTAAGCCCTTATCTTTGTGCTCTAGTTATGGATATTCTTATTAGGCATTTACTGGAAGATGTACCTTATTGTATGTTTTTTGCTGATGACATTCTTCTTGTTGATAAGACTAAAGAGGGAGTCCAAGAGAAACTTGAATTATGGAGGTCAACATTAGAGTCTAATGGTTTTCATTTAAGTAGATCTAAAATAGAATATATGGAGTGTAATTTTACTTATAGAAGTTCTAGTGGTAGTGTTGTGACATTAGGTGAACAAGTCATTAATAAGAGTGAGCAATTCAGATATTTAGGCTCTATTGTTGAAAATGTGAGTCACTATAGCACCCAAGAGGGGGGGTGAATTGGGCGATATTAATAATTTTAAAAGTTAAATATTAAATTTTAAGTTTTAATAGAAAATTAATTTTTGATTTTATAATGATAAGATATAATTCTTAATTCAGCAAAAAAATAAAATACAAGAAAGTAAAGAGAGATAATAGGCACACAATTTTTACGTGGTTCGCTATTAAAACCCCAAAACACCCCACCTAGCCACCCCTGGCTAGGAATCCACTAAATGCAAAATAACTTACAAATAATACTCTCCTATAACGGGGCAAGTACAACCCCTATAACACTATGTACTCTCCTATAAAGGGGCGAGTACAACCCCAATATAAATTTTACAGCATAAAAAGAAAAATATAAAATAATAAATTTTGATAAAATAAATCTCTCATAAATATACCAAGCTATCCAATTCAAAAAAAATGATCTCACAACTTATAAATGATCACTTTACAACTTAAAATTTTGGCAAGATAAAATGCACACTTAATATTGATAAGAAAAAATAAAATAAATATCTTAAAGTGATCTTACTAAGATGTTTATGTTATTACAATTTGTAAACTAATATAAAAATGATTTCAAAATAAATTCACAATATTCTTTTGCACAATAAAATAAATTTTAGCAAGGAATAATTTATTTTATTTTAACCAAAAATATTCTTTCAATTAATGCTAAGGATCACAAAATACTTAAATAAAATGAGTATATGATAGATCTAAGTAGGCTAGTAAGCTTTTAATTAAAAAGAGAGATCTAGCAAATATAAAAATAATTTTAGTAAAATAATTTAATTTAAACTGCTTAAAATATACTTCTAAAATAGATCTAAGTATAAATGATCTTTCAAAATAAGACTAATGAAGAAATATTTCAAGAAATCAAAAGAAATTTGTAGGAAGTTAAAAATTTCAACAAGTTGAAATAAATCCTACAAACTATCACAAGAGTTTTTCACAAAAAAAATTATTGAAGAAACTTTGATGAGAAAAACTTATACTTTAATGTTCAAAGACTAATCCACCAAAAAGTACAAATAGGAAAGAATAAATAGATGGTAAAAATAGTATGAATAACTAAAAAGGGATTAAGATCAATAAAACTAACTCAAGTAATTTGAGAAAGCTTGCTTAGTTGAAGATATTGAAGCTTCCAAACCAAAGATTTGATCTTACAATATTTGGAGAACAATTAGAAGGAAAAATTAGGAAATTTTCTCTTAGATTTGCTAGAGGGATTTTGAATTTGAATGAGAAATACTTTCATGAAGAGAATGGGGGCTATTTATAGGCAAGAAGGTCATTTTGAATTATTTCAAAAAATATATTATTCTAACATTATTTTATCATATAATAATTTAATATTCAATAAAAATATAATTTATATTAAATAAATATTAAATTCAAGCCAAAATTCTCGCTATTCATATGGGCAAGTCAAAATAATCAAATATAGCTCTTAATATATTCAAAGCATGTAGCATGCATTCATTATTAAAATCAGCTAATGTTTGAAAAGTCATAATAAATTCAATTTTAATCAAACGTGGGTCATGTAACCTATTAAATTAAAAGAAAAAATCCAAGGAATTTGTTGGAGATGAAATCAGATATAAATTCCTTGATTATAAAATGACTTTGGCTAAAAATACAAAATTTCACATATTTTTGTTAATTTTGAAATATGATATTTAAATATTATGATATAATTTATATATAATCATACATATGTTAGTTATCATATAACCTTCAAATTAAATTAAAATATTTAATTATATTAAGTAAATAAAGTAATTACACTTAGTAGTCATAATTTACTATCATTTATTATTTTGATAATTCAAATGCTATGTATGAAACATATAATTGAATGTTAATTAGATAGAGATTTATATAAATTAACCTCATTATCTTTATTTAAAATAAATAAAAATAATATGTAAAGTTGTGAGCAAATTGATTCATGCCAATGAACTCATATAATTTCTAAGATAGTTATAAATGCATACAATCTAAAATATTGTATCTTGAGCTTCACATTATCCATTTTGATCTATCTTTCATTTTTATATTCTTGTAATTTCCTCAAACATATTGTGAGATGTATTGGATATGTAATTAGCAGTTAATATATCTGAAACACATAAAAACATTCATTAGAACATCCAAGCATTCCTTTGTTATCATCAAAATTGATCTGATTGAAATATCTCTAAAAAATTTATACATTGTGTTCTCCCCTAAATGTATGCATGAAATAGACTTAATACTAACCAACATTTTACTCTTCTCCCCCTTTTGACAACATCAAAAAGTGAGAACAAACTATATATAATTTTAAATATTAGAATCTACCTTTCTAAGCATGCATCTTAAAGTGCAAAAACATTCTTCTAGTAATGGTTTTGTAAAAATATCTGCAATTTGTAAATCAGTACTAATGAAATTAATATTAACATCACCTTTCAAAACATGATCCCTAATAAAATGATGTCTAATTTCTATATGCTTGGTTCGTGAGTGCTGGATAAGATTTTTAGTCAAACTAATAGCACTAGTATTATCACACTGAACTAGAATATGATCTTGCTTAATACCAAAATCTTCTAATTGTTGCTTTAATCAAAGGACCTGAGCAACACAACTATCGATAGCTATGTACTCAGCCTCAGCAGTGGACAAAGCTACAAAATTTTATTTCCTAGATGACTAAGACACAAGCGATGATCCTAAAAAATGACATGTGCCAGATGTGCTTTTTCTATCTACATTGCATCCCACAAAATCAGCATCAGAATAAGCAACCAAATCACATGATAAAAAAATTTTAGGATACCATGAACCTAACCTAGTAGTGCCAATCAAATACTAAAATATATGCTTGACTGCTATTAAATGAGATTCTTTCAGGTTGGCCTAAAATGGAGCACACAAATAAACAGCAAACATAATATCAGGTCTAATAGCAGTAAGGTATAAAAGTGAACCTATCATACTCTTATAAAGTTTTTGATCAACAGATTTTTCTAATTCATCTAAATCCAATTTTGTAGATGGGCTTATAGGAGTTTTACTAGTTTTAAATTTTTTCATCTCAAACCTCTCAGTCAATTCATTTGTGTACTTGGTTTGATAGATGAATGTGCCATTTTCTTGTTGCTTCACTTGAAGATTTAAGAAAAAATTAAGTTCTCCCATCATACTCATTTCAAACTCTTTAGACATCAAAGATGAGAACTCATGGCACAAAGATTCATTTGTACTTCCAAATAATATATCATCTACATACACTTATACCACTATCAAATTATCATCTATGCTCTTAAGGAATAATGTGGCATCTACTCTACCCTTTCTAAATCCATGATCTATCAAAAAGTTACTTAACCTATCATACCAAGCATGAGGAGCATGTTTTAAACCATATAAAGCTTTCTTTAATTTATACACATGATTTGGACAATAAAGGCTCTCAAATCTAAATGGTTGCTCTACAAATACATATTGGTCAATAAATCCATTCAAAAATGCACTCTTGACATCCATTTGAAAATGTTTAAAATCCCTAAAATAAGCATAAGCAAGGAGTAACCTAATAGCTTCTAGTCTTGCTACAGGTGCAAAAGATTCTTCAAAATCTATACCTTCAACTTGTGTGTGCCCTTGTGCAACTAACCTACCTTTATTTCTAACAATTCAACCTGAATCATCTAGCTTATTCCTAAAGACCCATTTTGTTCCAATGACATTTTGATTTTGGGGTCTTGGGACTAATTCCCAAACATTATTTCTTACAAATTGATTCAACTCCTCTTCCATAGAAATAACCCAAAAATTACCTTTTAATGCTTCTTCTAAATTTTTAGGTTCAACCTCAGATAAAAATGTTGAATGATCTACAACCTCTCTACTATGTCTTCTAGTCATAACTCCTTTTGAAGGATCTCTTATAATTAGTTCCTTTGGATGATTTTATTATATTTCCATTCTTTAGGCAATGAATCATCCACATTATCTTCTAAAGATATTTTCTTAAAATTATCAATATCTTCATCAATCACTTCATTTCTAATAGGATCAATTAGATTTTCATCAAAAATAACATGTATTGATTCTTCTATAATCATTTTTCTCTTATTGAAAACTCTATAAGCTCTACTAAAAAGAGAGTATCCAAAGAAAAAACCATCATCTGATTTGCAATCAAACCTATAAATGCTCTTTTCTATTATTTAAAATAAAGCATTTACATCCAAATACATGAAAGTGTTCAATATTATGCTTCTTTCCAAAAAAAAACAATTCATAAGGTGTCTTCTTGAAAATTGGTCTAAAATAAATTCTATTCATCACATAACATGCAGTATTTACTGCTTCTACCCAAAAATATTTTGGCAATTTATACTCATCAAGCATAGATCTACTTAATTCAATTAATACTCTATTTTTCTCTCTACTACTCCATTTTTGTTGGGGAGTTCTAGGTGTAGAAAAATTATGTTTAATCCCATGTTCATCACAATAATCCTCAAATTATTTATTTTTAAATTTGCCATCATGATCAATTTGAACCATATTAATCAAAAGGCCTTGTTCTCTTTGAATATATTCAGAAAACTTTTTAAACTCACCAAAAACATTATCCTTATAAGTTACAAACAAAACCCAAGTATATCTAGAGAAATCATCAGCAATCACAAAACCATAATTTTTTCCACCTAAGTTAGTGGTGCTAATAGGACCAAATAAATCCATGTGTAATAATTCTAAAGGTCTAAAAGTAGAAACAATATTTTCACTTTTAAATGAGCTTCTAGAATGCTTATCATGAATGCATGCATCACAAACATAGTTTGAATAAAAATTTAATTTAGGTAATCCAACTACTAAATCAAGTTTAGCAATTCTATTGAGTGTGTGCATGTTAATATAACATAGTATTCTATGTCATAACCATAAATCATCATGAGTGCTTTTAAAAACAAAGTAAATTCAAATTCACATCATGAAAGCTATCTAAATCAATGACATAAATATTTTTATATCTTTTTCCTACTAACAAAACATTTTTATTATTTTTTATAATATAATATGATGCATGGAATACTACATTCAAACCTTTATCACATAATTGGCTAATATATATTAAATTATGCTTTAATCCTTCTATTAGAAAAACTTTATCTAAAGTAATAGAATTCTTACAAATAGAACCAATACCAATGATCTTTCCCTGTGCATTATCTCCATATGTAACAAATCCTCCATCACTTTATTCTAAAGTTGTGAATTTATCTTTATCTCATGTCATATGTCTTGAACATCCACTGTCCAAGTACCACATGCCTTCTTTGATTTTTCTTTGAAGGCATTCCTACAAAAGAAAATCACATGTTAACTTTGGAACCCAAACATGTTTAGGTCCACATTCTAAATTTGAAGCAAGATATCTAGCATGTGTGGTTTCTATAGTGCTTGTACCTTTTGGCACCCATACATAAGATGATTGTTTAGTGTTTTATAATTTATGTGCATAGCAATCAAATGAAATATACCCTTTTCTATCATAATAGTTGCACCAAATATTAGTGTCTGCATATGGATTAGCATGATAATTATAAGGTATATGAGTGGGATGTGTATGATGCACATAATTTTTATAAAATATTTTACTTGATGAAGCATTATAATGAACTTGTGATTTCAAACATAATTCTAATCTTGCTTTTAACAAGATATTCTCTCTTTCAAGTTTACATACAAGTAAGGAACAATTTAATAAAGAAGTATTTTTACTTTTTAAAATATCACATTCATTTTTACATCACAAAATGCATATCTAAATTTTTATGTTCTTTTCTAAGGTTTTGTATTTTCTTTTTTAATTTTTTATATTCAATAACTAAATCATTAAAAGCATCATCTAATTCATCATAATATATATCATTATATACCTCTTGAGAATCTAAGTCAGATTCTCCATTTTTCATAAGACATATGTTGACCTCTTCATAGGATAAGCAAGTACTTGATTCATTTGAATCTGGATTGGCCCATAAAGCCATCTTCTTCTTCTTATGGTGCTTTTTCTCATTCATATTTTTTTATTCTTTCCATATCAATCTCTTTCTTCTTTGATTCAGCAAGTTTTGGACAATAATCTTTTATGTGTCCAGACTTTTTATAATGGTAGCAAATGATCCCTTCACCTGTAGGAAATTTCTTAGTTTGAAATTTATAGTTTTTAGATTTTTTTTTATACCTTTGATTCTTCTTCCTTAGCAAGTTCTCAAGCCTTTTGGATAGCATGACCACCTCATCACTATCACCATCCGAGCTTGAGGTGTTATGCTCATCACTATCATCAACTTGTAATGCAATGGCTTTTCCTTTCTCCTTCTCCCTTTTTTTTGAGTTATCCATCTTATCCCTTTCAGCAATAACTTGTTCATGTGCTATCAAAGAACCCAAAAGCTGATCAAGTGGATAAGTAGATAAATCCTTAGCTTCACTAGTAGTTGTTACTTTAGCTTCCTATTCTTTTGGAAGACATCTAAGAATCTTATAGACTAAGTCTTGATTCTTATATGTTTTTCCAAGAGAATACAATGTGTTAATTATTTTCATGAATCTAGTATGCATATCAGAAATAGATTCAGAAGGAGACATATGAAATAACTCATATTCATAAACAAGTCTATTTATGTGAGCATCTTTAACTTCACTAGTTCCTTCATAAGTTATAATGAGTTTATCCCATATTTCTTTTGTTGTACTTAACATAGAAATTTTTATGTAATCATCAGGTAATAAAGCACAATGTAGAGTATTACAAGCCCTAGCATTTAATTCATCAAGTTTTCTTTCAGCTACAAACCATTCCTCAAAAGGTTTTTCTACTTTAATGTCATTTACTTCTACTATGGGTGTATGATATTGATGTGTCAACATATACCACATACATGCATCTTGACCTCTTAAAAATGTACTAATTCTATTTTTCCAATAATCAAATGGTACGTTATCTAAAAGTGGAGGTCTATGAGTGGATTGTCCCTCTAGTAGTGAACCCTTTGGGAAACCTTATGCCATAGTGAAAATATCTACTCTTAGATGTTAAGCCAATAAAAGAGCCTAGACTCTAATACCAATTGTGAGTCACTATAGCACCCAAGAAAGGGGGTGAATTGGGCGATATTAAAAATTTTAAAAGTTAAATCTTAAATTTTAAGTTTTAATAGAAAATTAATTTTTAATTTTATAATGACAAGATACAATTCTTAATGCAGCAAAAATAAAAATACAGTAAAATAAAGAGAGACAATAGGCACACAATCTTTACGGCCCCAAACCCCAATCGCCTACGCCCACACCAGCCACCGGCTAGAATCCACTAAATGCAAAATAACTTACAAATAGTACTCTCCTATAACGGGGAGAGTACAACCCCTACAACACTATGTACTCTCCTACAAAGGGGTGAGTATAACCCCAATATAAATTTTACAGAACAAAAAGAAAAACACAAAATAATAAATTTTGATAAAATAAATCTCTCACAAATATACCAAGCTATTCAATTCAAAAAAATGATCTACAACTTATAAATGATCACTTTATAACTTAAAAATTTGACAAGATAAAATGCTCACTTAATATTAATAAGAAATAATAAAATAAATATCTTAAAAGTGATCTTACTAAGATGTTTATGTTATTACAATTTGTAGACTAATATAAAAATAATTTCAAAATAAATTCACATTATTATTTTGCACAATAAAATAAATTTTAGTAATGAATAATTTATTTTATTTTAACCAAAAAGATTATTTCAATTAATGCTAATGATCACAAAATACTTAAATAAAATAAGTATATAATAGATCTAAGTAGGCTAATAAACTTTTAATTAAAAAGAGAGATCTAACAAATATGAAAATAATTTTAGTACAATAATTTAATTTAAATGCTTAAAATATACTTCTAAAATAAATTTGAAATAAATGATCTTTAAAAATAATATTAATGAAGAAATATTTCAAGAAACCAAAAGAAATTTGTATGAAGTTAAAAATTTCACAACAAGTTGAAATAAATCCTACAACCTATCACAAGAGTTTTTCACAAAAAAATGATTGAAAAAACTTTGATGTGAAAAACTTAGACTTTGATGTCCAAAGACTAATCCACCCAAAAGTATAAATAGGAAAGAATAAATAGATGGTGAAAACATTGTGAATAACTAAAAAGGGATTAAGTTCAAGAAAACAAACTCAAGTAATTTCAGAAAGCTTATTTAGTTGAAGATGTTGAAGCTTCCAAACCAAGGATTTGATCTTACAATATTTGGAGAACACCTGGAAGGAAAATCTAGAAAATTTTCTCTTAGATTTGCTGGAGGAATTTTGAATTTGAATGAGGAAGGCTTTCATGAAGAGAATGAGGGCTCTTTATAGACAAGAATGTCATTTTGAATTATTTTAAAAAATATATTATTCTAATATTATTTTATCATATAATAATTTAATATTCAATAAAAATAAAATGTATATTAAATAAATATTAAATTCAAGTAGCTAAAATTCAGCTATTAACATGGGCAAGTCAAAAATAATCAAATATGACTCTTAATATATTCAAAGCATGTAGCATGCATTCATTATTAAAATCAGCTAATGTTTGCAAAGTCATAATAAATTCAATTTTAATCAAACGTGAGTCATGTAACTTATCAAATTAAAGAAAAAAATCTAAGAAATCCATTAGAGATGAAATCAGATATAAATTCCTTGATTATAAAATGACTTTGGCTAAAAATACAAAATTTCACATATTTGAAATATAATTTTGAAATAAATTAATATAATTTATATACATATATATATATTAAATTAAAATATTTAAATATAATTATAAAGAATAATAATTACACTCATTTATAATTTATTATCATTTATTATTTTGACAATAAATTGAATATTAATTAGATAGAGATTTATATAAATTAAAATCATTATCATTATTTCAAATAAATAAAAATAATATGTAAAGTTGTGATCAAATTGATTCATGCTAATGAACTCATATGAATTTCTAAGATAGTTATAAATGCATATAACCTAAAATATTATATCTTGAGCTTCACATTATCCATTTTAATCTATCTTTCATTCTTCTATTATTGCAATTTTCTCAAACATATTGTGAGATGTATTGGATATGTAATTAGCAATTAATATATCTAAAACACATAAAAATATTCATTAGAACATCCAAGCACTCGTTTGTTATCATCAAAATGGATCGGATTGAACATGAGGCTCATCAAGCCAACAGAAAATGATGGTGAAATATATGGAGATGTTATTAGTAGAATTTAAGTTGGATGGTTGAAGTGGAGGAATGCATCTGGCCTATTGTGTGATAGAAAAGTTCCACTTAAACTTAAGGAGAAATTTTATAAGATGGTAAGACCTGCAATGACTTATGGTGCAGAATGTTGGCCAATAAAAGAGAAGCATAAGGATAAGTTAAGTGTTATAGAGATGAGGATGATCAGGTGGATGAGTGGCTTTACTCTTATAGATAAAATGCTAAATGAGTATGTTCGGGAAAAAGTTGGAGTAGCTCCAGTGGCAGATAAGATTAGAGATAATCGCCTTAGATGGTTTAGCCGCATAAAATGTCAGCTGTCCGACGACCCGGTTAGGAGAGTAAATGCATTAGATTTGGCTTATGTTAAGAAAGGTAGAGGTAGACCTAAAAAGATTTGGTTAAGATGTATAAAAAATGACCTTAGTATACTTGAATTAAATGAGAATGTGACACATAATAGGACACAATGGAGACAAAGGATTCATGTAGCCAACCCCACTTAGTGGGATAAAGGCTTATTATTGTTGTTGTTGTTGGGTTTCATTTGGGCTAAATGTTGACTTAGTAAAAGGCTAGGTTTGACTTAATTTGACCCAATTTAAGGGAATTGATCACCCTAGGGTGGTTGTTGGTTATGTTGTGAGGTTTAGATGGGCTTAGTTCAATCCAATTTGGGTTGGATTAGAACTTAGCTCAAAAAGGTTCCTTTAGGCCACTTTGGGTCAAGTGAGCCTAAATGGGTTAATTGGCTTGATCATAGCTTGATTCAAGTTTAGCTGAACTCACACATGAGCCTAGGATTGAAATATAAATCCAATTGCAATTGGTTTGGAGCCAAATGAGTTTTTGTTCATATAATAATTTCAAGTCAAGAGAGGTCAACATGGACTTGACTTGGGTTGACTTGGGTTTGGTTTTATAATGGTGGCTATGTTTATATTTGGGTCAATGATTGTAGGAATGATTGAATCATGAAGGAATCCATGAGTTTTGAATTGGTTTGGGTATCATTAGACAAGTTCAAGAATTTGGCTAAAAGGGCTAAAATTAGGAATTTGATTTAATTTGGGTTTGGTTTTGGCCATTTTAATTTATATTTCAACTATATTTGTGAATATAAATGAAGATATAAATGGGTTATGAGAAAATCACTTTGAGTTTGGAGTGATTTGGAAGCAAATTTGAACAAATCTAGGGATGTAGGTCAAAAGGGCTTGTCTTGGGAATTAATTGCATTTGATTTATTTTTGGTCATTGAAGGGTGGGTTTCATTTATATTTGTGGATATAAATGAAGGAATAGTTGGCTTATAAGGAAATCAATCAAGCTCAAGTTGATTTGGATCAAGATTTGATTATGCTTATGGAGGTGGGTCCATATAACTTAAGAGGGGCCTTGATTTGGTTTTATTTATTTTTATTTGATTTGAATGGTTTGAATTTGGATTCATTTATATTTATGAATATAAATGAAGGGATGATTGATTTATAAAGAAATCAACCAAATTTGGATTGGCTAAGCATATGAAGGTGGTTCATATAACTTAGAAAGAGATTTTGGTGTTTGGATCTAATCATGGACTTCAATCATTCAAAGTTTCATTTGATTTAGAATTTAGATTGGGATTTGATTTGAGATTGAATTTGATAATTGAGAAAATCAATTGGATTTGGGTTGATTTGAATTTGGTAAAGGCTAAGTCCATAAGATAAAATCAAAAGTCTTAGGAAGGGATTCGGAGTTTGAAGTTAATCATGGGTTTCAATCATTTGATAGTTGGATTTAATTTTGGAATTTGGATTGGGATTTGATTTGAGATTGAATTTGATAATTGAGAAAATAAATTAGATTGGGGTTGATTTGAATTTGTTTAAGGCTAAGTCCATAAGATAAAATCAAAGGTCTTAGGAAGGGATTTGGAGTTTGAATTTAATCATGGGTTTCAATCATTTGATAGTTGGATTTGATTTTGAAATTTTGATTTGAATTTAAGATTTATTATAGAAGAAGGAAGCAAGGATTGAGTGTAGGTTATAGGGTAGGAAAGTCCTCCTAAATCTCTAATGCACAACCTATTCCTATGGCTAACTCTTCTAAATCTCTAGGGTTAGGTTAAGTGTTCACCTAATCACTAGAAGTGTCTTAAGACAAAGGAACTCTTAGTGTCTATAAAAGTTCTAGATCTATGATGAGGAAGTTGAGAGCTCATCCCAAAAGTGAGGTCAACAACCTACCTCCATGAGTTTAGCCAAATTTGGTTCTAAATTACTTCAAACTCAAGTGATTTTCTCATGAGTCATTTATATCTTATGAAATATAAATTCAAATAGCCAAAACCAAATCCAAAATCAAATTAAAATCCAATTCAAGCCCTTTAAGCCAATTTCTTGGACTTGACCAAAACCTATCCAAATCAAGTCAAAATCAATGGATTTTCTTTGAATCAATCATTTCTTCAATCATCTATCTAAATATAAATAAAACTTATAATTATCTAGTCAAATTGAAATCAACACAAGTCAAGCCCAACTTAGCCCTTTTGGCTTAAAAATTCCAAATGAACCAAAACCTACCATAGTCCAAATTGATTGCAGTTGGATTTATATTTTACTAAACCAAAATTAAGTCCAAGTGACCATTTGACCCATGTTGACCTAAATCAGCCTAAAAGGCCAAAATAGATCAAATCATGATCCAACCCAAATTGATTACAACCAATGACTCATGTTCATTATAAATTGATTATTGAACTTGACCAAAGCCACAATTAAGCCCAATTTGACCAATTGGTCATCCCAACCCAACCTAGCCCAAATTGATCTAAAGGATCAAATTGGCCAAAATCTAAATTAAATCCAAATTGATTCAAACCAAAGCCTACAATCATTTTCAATTAACCAATTGAACTTGAACCAACACTTAACCTAACCCAATTTGGTCAATTTGGTCAAATTGGTCAACTTGACCCATTTGACCCATTTGAATCCAAATAAGCCAAAATCAAACTTAGGCCAAATTGATTGAAGCCACTTGAACTAGAACTCTTCAAATCATCATTTGAACCTAACCCAAGTCTTGGTTTGACCCAATTTGACCAATTGGTCAACCTAACCCAACTTAAACCCAAATTAACCCGTTTGCCAAATCAAGCTAAAACCCATAAAACTAACCCATGGGACTTTGCAACCTGACCTAACCCAACACAAACCCATCCTAGGTCAGCCCAAAATCAGCCCAAACCCAATTGGAGTCAAACCCAAAGCAAATCCCCCTTGGATATGCCTCCCCATGTGAGATTTTACCAAAATTGATAAAGTCCACTCTCCACTCATCCTTTGCAGCCATCAAACACCCAAATAGGGTAGCACCTAAGCCACCTAGCTCACCCTAAGTGGGCTAGACTTGCCATGGACCAAAGGGAGATGAGCTAACTCACCTCCCTCCCAAACTGAGAACCAAAGAATCAAGGGAGAAGCCATCAGCCCACATCAAACCTTGAGCCATCTCCCATGCATTCCTCTACTCAAATTGAGCCACATGGACTCGATTTTGACCACTCAGGCGCTTTGACGGTGACTAGCCAGCCAAAAAATGGGAGGCAATCTCGTCCATCCACCTTAGCCGATTGAGAGGTATACCTCCTCAATTTTCACAAGAAATTACACTATTCAATTCATGAGAGCCTCTTAAGCATTTTTGAAACTCCCTAGCACATCCCAGAGCATTTCCAAGCCTTCCCCACTTCAAAATTCCTCTTCACGTGCGAAATCAAAATAGGGGAGCTAACATCTGATTCCAACTTTCTCATTTCTCAACCAAAACTCAATTGCCCTTACACACACCTTCCACGCACATCGTCGAAGCACCCAAGTTATTTCCCAACCTCCAAAGCCACCATAGGATGAACTTCGACCAAAGTCGAACATCCAAAGCTCGATCCTTGGCCTTTAGAGCAATCTGAGTGGAATCAATCCAATTACTGCTCAACAAAGCCTCGTCTCTACTAGAAGAAGCATCCTCAAGCGTGCAAATCGTCAGTCTTAGCTCTGGTGAGATATTTCCATTAAAATCAAGCTTTAGCTTAAAATGGGTTAGAGATTTTTGAAGAAAAGTTGCATGTGAGCTTATCCTAGCCATTGGATCTTTGTGGATCCCTCGCGTGAAGGTGTGGGGTGGTTTTGAGTGAACTTCAGTGAGCTCGAGCATCCATGGCGGCAAGTCGCCATTTGTCGCCAGGAAGAGAGATCACAAGCCATCCATTCTGCGTGATTGGAATGGATGGCTCTAATAAGATCACGCTAGATCCGTTGATTCAAGTCATTATTAACTACAGGTTTGATCTACATCATCCAATCCGAGATCGGATGGCAAAGATCAATACCGCATTCCACCGCCAGCTGACTCAATCGCGGATGTGACTACTTAAATAGCTAATCCCATGATACCACGTGGAAAGCATGTCATGTCATCGACTGGATTAAGGCTTAATTAGGTTTAATTTAATGATTTTTAAAGCTGAAACTTTCATAATTTATAACTATTTATAGAAAAATCCAAAAAATACAAACAATGCCTCATTTTAAAGGTATTTTATAGGGGAATCCATTAAAATTATTCTTAATTAATTTTGAGTTGTAATTTAGGCTTAATTAATGTTTAATTAAAAATTTAATTACTTTAATTACTCATTAATTAATTAATTAACTTCAAACTTTTTGAGATTGTTTAGTGGGATGACCTCTGCCTCTCCTATTTTTCTTTGGATTTATTGGTTGATAAATTAGGGAAATGGATTGATTAAGCCCTAATTACCCTCTTAACTTGATTAAGTGATAATTAATCATATGAATATTAATTTTCTTGATTAATTGAGTCATCTATCACTGTTTAATAGTGAGGAGGCTTAGGGAATTGGATTGGGGCTTCTCTCCTAATATTTTTCCTAAGTTTTCTTCACTTTTTTAAGAGAACTAATTAAGGATTAATGGATTAATTAATTACTTAATTAGTTTAATTAACTCTTAAAATTCATTTGAACCTAATTAATTCATGGGTAGGTTTTTAGGTGTTCAATAACCTAAAGAGATTTAATGAAATTATAATTTGTCCATATGTGTGAGAAAATCATAAAAATAATTAATTTAGTTCCTTAAGCTTAATTAACCATTAATTGTGAACCAATTGTATTAGACCCTTTTATTTCATAGGACCATTGCTAATTTTCTTTTCAATTCATTTTCATATTGCATTGGCTCATAATTATGTGGATAATTACTTTAAAATAACATAGGTAAGTGTTAATTAATTGAATTAATTCATATCGTAACTTAATTAATCCCTAAAATCAACCTAATTATCTTCTCATTAAATCAAACTAACTTGCAAACATGGGATGGGATAGGATTAGCAAACCCCTCTTTCCCTCTTTCTCTCTTTCCTTAAATCAAATTGAACATCAAATTACAAATGATATTAAAAAGCTTTAGTTTGCTTTAAATAATTGTATTTGATGTGATTGTCCTTAAGAATTAGTTTGGTTGATTGAAATCACATGCTTGCATTTATTTATTCCTCTCAAATCATATTAAATATTATATGTCATTTGATTCATGCATTCATCTTTTGCAAAATTAATTAAATCAAATGATTTCCATTATGTCAAGCTTGCATGTGTTGATTAACCTATAAATATGTGTGGCTACTATCACTATTAAATCAAAATTATTTCTAAAAGTTTATTAGTTAACTATAATATTTGGATTGATAATAGCTATAGATGTCTATAGGCTTGCATGTGTCTATGGTTTAGAACATTTGATATGGAGTTTTCTTTCTTTAATCTACATGGATTTACATAAAGTTTGAATGTTAACAAATGTATAGCCCATTTGAAAAGGACGCAACATTTGTTTGAATCCATTCCTATATATTTCTATGTTATAATTTAGATAGAACTTTAGCTCACATATATAAATAATTCAATTGAAAATAATACAACTTTTGCATGATTTTCCATTCTTGTAGTCACTTGTACATTCATGTGTATTCAAGGATACTGGGTATATCTTGTCTGGACATTTCGAGGATGCAAGGTTTTAAGTAGCCCCAAGGAGGTCTTTACCTCACTCACCTGGATAACAATAATGAAGTACTTGCTTAAAACATGTATACACTTGTATGTGCATTTAGCTAATGAATGAAAATCTTCTTTTCAACTTTACTTCGTATGCATAAATAATTTAATTGAAAGAAATATAACATTTGGATGATTTTCCATTCTTATAGTCATTTGTACATTCATGTGTATTCAAGGATAATGGGTATATCTAGCTGGACATTCTGGGGACGCAAGGCTTTAAGTAGCCCCAATGAGGTCTTTACCTCACTCTTCTAGTTAACAATGGTGAAGAACTTGCTCAAAACCTTTATACACTTGTATGTGTATTTTTCTAATGAATGAAAATCTCCTTTTTCAACTTTACTCCATATGCATAAATAATTTAATTCAAAGAAATACAGCATTTGCATGGTTTTTCATTCTTGTAGTCACTTGTACATTCATGTGTATTCAAGAATAGCGGGTATATCTGGTCTAGACATTCCATGGGCGCAAGGCTTTAAATAGCCCCAAGGAGGTCTTTACCTTACTACTCCGGTTTAACAATGGCGAAGTACTTGCTTAAAACTTTTATACACTTGAATGTATATTTAGCTAATGAGTAAAAATCCCATTTTTCTACAAAATACATATATGTATCTTTCATTTAAGGTGTGCTAAAAGAAACATATTGTATGTGTAGGTATACTTAGGATGTAATCATAAGCATGTTACATATGATGGGAAGGAATGGTTGAACATGTGTGTGGTGGAAATTTAACATTCCCAAGGATGTCCTCATATATTCCTCATTCCTTTCTGAGTAGAAAGAAGATAAATGAGAACACAAGGAATATAAATCCCCTTGGTCGGATGCCACGTAGATCCGCGAATGTACCTATTAGGGTGATCGGGTATGACATTAAGGAGAAGTGCACTATCTCAAAAGATAAAAATCACCACCTTACAATGCACCTAATAACTAAAATAAGGACTCCTAAGGATGTTGGGTCTTCGAGGTGTACCAGAGATTCTTCCCCTAAGTTATATGAAAAAGTAAAGTAGAGTTTATTTTAAACCGGATTCATTAAGTTCCCTACAGGGGCAAGGCCACAAAGTTAATTACATCCCAAGGAATGGAGATTCCTTAGGAAAACTCTCGATTAAGGTAAATGATCGTTGTCTCTAAATATTTCAATAAGGTAGGACTATCAATCGATTAGTTTATTTTTGAAGATCAATGGGATTGATCAAAGAGAGATTTATTATCGCAACCAAATGAAGATAAGTAGGAGATGCTCAAGATGCTAGGAAACCTAGCGAGCATCTCAAACTATCCTATGATTGGGCTTTATATTTTTGAAATTGAATTAATTTATTTGAGTGGAACTTTCATTAAAATGATAGGGCTTCTAATTCCATAATACAAGGCTATGAAAATACCTAAGAGGTGAGAATTTATACATATGGCCCACAAAGGGGAGAAGCAACCTTAGAACCTAAATCTAAGGAGCTTTAGCAAGAACTGAAAGCACAAACTAAATCTAAGGTGAAAATGGGTATTTGGTTTGTCTCCATAAGAGAGGACAAACCACTCGACTGTTTGAACTTACAACTATCTGGGGGTGGTCGCCAACTAACTCCTCCTGTAATTTTAAATTCATGTAGGCAAGTCATATGCTTTATGCAAGATAGCTTGACTATTATTTATTTAGAGAGAGACTAAACCCTTAAACTCACTCCCTAAAGAGACTAGATCATGTAAGTGCATACTTCAAATGACCTAAATCTAATGTAATTCAGATTTCATTTTATTTTTATTTTTGGACAATTATTTTGACTCAGGCTAATAGGATTCATATGCCTAATGCATGAGAAATGAGATTATTGGCCATAATCAATGAGAAGAGAGGAGGTGTGTTTTCACCATGGCTCTCAAAGGTAAAGCCAAGTTTTTCTAGAAAGGGTGGAAGCCCTCCAATTAAGAGTGAAACAAGATGTAGTTATGCATAATGTTATAAAAGAAATACTCATCCAGCTAAGGATTTGTTAATTCTTTTATCTTGATTTTAAGCCTAAGCTTTATATGAGGTTATGAGTTTTTTATTTTAATTTTAAATTATTAAAATTACTAAAAGTTTTATTTTTTTTATAAGAGCCTAATCGTCATCAAGGCCATACATAAAGCAAGGAATAAACTAGGAAAAGGATGTCACTTAATGCATAAGCTAAACAAATCATCAATCAATTTATAAAGCTAAGCGCAAAAGAATAAGAGGCCAATTATGGTCGGGCACCACCGCAAAAACTCGAAAATAAATTGAGTAGCCAAGCTCTACCCTTATACAACCCGGATTACAAATGAATTAAATACAATTAAGCAAGAAATTTATTATTATGGTGGTCTTCAAGCTTCATTTATTCATTCTTCTTTTCTTCTTTCTTCTTTGGCTCTTTTCTTTGGATGGTTGGAAGGTGGATGTTCCAAAGGGCATCACATGGTACATAAGGCAAAGCCTTATAACCAATGCTCATCCTAATCTCCATAACAATCATTTCAAAATCTTAATTACAAAAATTACATGAAAAGGGAAAAATGAAAATCTAACTAACACTTCTAAAATAGAGATTAGCTAAAACAAACCATACAAATCCCAAGCATGTATATTGGACTTAACACCCTACACATGGGTGACTAAGTCCACCTGGCCTATTGGATTATGCTTAGGGGTATAAGCACTGGCATAACAAAAGTATTTATATTTTTATTTATTAAAGTGCCCCTTAAGCAAAATCATATACAGAAGATAATGGTTAAACTAAGATCGCCCTACCATTTAGTCTTTGCACATGCACCCTAACATCTAGTCTAAAACATTACAACATAAAATAAAAGCAAACATCAAACCATGCACCATCCTGACCTAAAGCTAGAAGGGGTGACTTAGCATGATGTGTGTTCTTTTAAGGTTTGTGTGGTATGCTTAGGTATAGTTTTAAGTTATAGTTTTCTAAGTGTGAAGAATGTTCAACTTAGGGGAGGGTTTCATTTAAGTTGTTTAGAAGTTTTGAGTTTATTTTATTTTGTGTTTTGATTAGGTTCAAGTGAATCCTATAATTAATTACTAAGTTATAAAGAGAGGAGAAAGAGAAGAGAACTTCTCTTTCCTTCCCTGACCTAAGTAATTTCTAAAGTGGATTCATATTTTTTTAGTTCTATTTAGTGAATGTTTTATTATGTGTTTTAATTAATCCTAAGTTTAGATGAACTCTAAACAAACCAATTCAAAAGAAAGGCATTTTAAGATTAAGTAAAGTGAAGTAAATTCATAAAACACACATCACTCCATTTCTTTCCCAACATGTATACCATGCATATGAATAAATCCTAAGCATATCTATACATACCAAATGAGAATGTTTATCATACTTTATGATGCATGCTAAGTAAGTTACTTAAGAAAATTTGGATGCTTATGATGCATGATATTCATTAAGTAGAAAAAGGGGTTTCTTATCCAATTTTCACATGCACATATGAATGTATAAAAAGCACAAGCGAGTACGGCACCATTGTTAGCACCAGGGGTGTAAGGTACAAGTCCAACTTAGGGATGCTTAAATCCTTGTAACCTCGGGGTTGTCCAGACTAATATGTCACTTTCCTTAAATATAAACATGTGTACAAAAGAAATGAATGGAAAAGAGAGAATGCAAAAGTTTGTATTTGTTGATTTATTTATGTTTATGCAATGTATATGTGCAAGTGCAGGTATCCTTCTTAAGTAATAGCATAGGAATGAATAGGAGATGGAATTAGGTAAGTGTTAGGTTCTTTTCAGATGAACTAAACACTTTACCAAATCATATTCAAAACTATACCAAAAGAGAGGAGGAGGAAAATTACATTAAACACATCCTTATATTTTACTCAGATGCAAGCTTATAGGTAAGATATAAGTAACACACTTTCAATTTTGATAATTGATTTATATATTTTGAAAATAATTTAGATTTAATAGTGATAATAGCCACACATATTTCTACTTTAGCCAAAACATGCAATTTGACATAAAGAAAATATTTTCATTTTAAATTTGATTTTTTTTGAAAGGCATGAATGTATAAAATCATGTGACACACATATTTACCATGTTGGGAAAGAACTAAAGCAATGAAAGCATGTAAACATATTCACTTTAATTAATTCCTAAAGATAATCTTAAGAAATAAGAAAGCTTAAAGCAAATCAAAGTTTGTTTAATGTGATTTTTATTTGAGTTTGAGTTTGAGTTAATCTAAAAAATGCGGGGTGAGTTTCTATTTCTAACCCAATCCCATAAGTGTTTGATAATTTTGTTCAATTTTTAGATGATTGGATCCATTTTATATTTTGATTAGGTTAAAGTATGAATTAAGCATGTTAATTACCCCTTACCTACACCACCTTAGCATAGTTAACCAAATAATTATGAGCCAATGAGATGACATAAAATCTCACAAGGAATTTAAATTTGTAATGCACCTAGGAAGAAAAGGGCCTAATGTAATCTGGGTCATGATTGATGATTAATTAAGCTAAGGGGTTTAACTTAAGTAATTTCAAAACACCCTCACATATATAGTTGAGTTTTGATTTCCTTAATTAAACTTAGGCTCTTGAACACCTAAGCATCTACCCCAAGTAGATTAATTAAGTTCTAGAAGATTTTAGAATTTTAATAAATTAATTAAGAGGGTAATTAGTTAATTAAACCTTAATTAATTGAAGATTAAGGATAAAAGGGAGTTTAAGGAATAACTTAAGGGAAATACCCAAAAATTATTCCTTAAACCTCCCATTCACTGAAATAAACCTTAATAAAATTCAACAAAAGGTTAAACCACTAATCAAACAATTAATCATCTTTAATTACATTAAGGGGGTAATTAGGAAATGAATTAATAATTTACCTAATTAAGCCACTAATAAATCCCAAGAAAGTTAGGGGAGGTAGAAGTCATCCCCCAAAATATACTCAAGAAGTTTGAGATTAATCAGTAGATTAATTAGGGAGTAATTATTAAATTAAAAATTCTAATAAAACCCAAAATCAGAGAAAGACAATATTCAAAATCTATTAAAACCAATTTTAGAATATTCTAGGTATAATTATCTTTCAGTGGCAATTTACCTCATTTTTTTTATTTTTCTTCAAAGAGATATGAATTTTTGAAGTTTAAAGGATTAATTAGAACTATTTAAACCTTAATTAATTCCCTAATCCCTACAACGTGACACACAAGCGTGAGGCTACGCTTTACACACGTTACTCACGAGCGACTTAAACATCACATCGTGCATGTGGCGGCTTATTTTTTACTCATTCGATCAAGGATGACGTAATTAACCCATAATTCATAGGGAATTAAATTAATTCTAAAACATGATTTAATCTAAATTGTCCATCCAAAATGTGCGGATCGATGGCCAGAGATCCTTCCCTGCCAACGCTTGTGATCCATGGAGACCGTCCATGTTCTAGGCTTTGATCCAAGCTCAATTGAGCTCGGATTGGGAGGAAATTTTGCACACACCATCTAACCCTTATGGCAAGCACATCTGACGATTAAAATCTCATGTCATTAATATTTCTTTCACAAAACTCCACACCACATTGAATTTAGTGATCAAAAAATGGCATAATTCACCGGAGGTGATCACCGATGCTCGATTCCCTTAGAGAAGCTTCGTCTAGTTGAGACGAAGCTTTGGTAAAATTTTTAGCTCTTGAGGATGAGTGATTAGCTCTATGGACCAACCCCTCCTTCGCTTGAGCTCAGTTTTGATGGAATTGGATCTCCCCCTTACTTCAAGAACTTGGAAGAGAGCTTGGGTGCACTTGACTTAGTCCCTTGAGGGAGTGTGCAAAGGGAATTGACTTGGTTTGGTGTATGGAGAAAGTTGGCAAATTCTTGGAGCTCCCCTATTTTTACTTAAGGGAAACTAAGAAATGGCAACTTCAATCTGTCTCTAAGAAGCTTGGGAAGGCTCTCAAATGGTTCCTCTGGCTTCTTATGCTTCAATCGACAAAGTGTGTGTGAATAGAAATGAATTAGAAGGAGTATATCTCCCTCTTTGGCAATCGGACTACTGAGCATAGGCTTATTATTTTGATCCAATTGCCCTCATGCAATGGGCTGTTTGATCTATTAAAGGCTTGTACATGGTCAATTTGGCCAGAGGAGGGGAATATGGACTCCCCATGTGCTCAAAACAAGTGGAGGGAGGTTTTCCATGTGGATAATTTGAGCCATGTGCTCAATTTTGGCCTTGGGTCAAGTTGGGATGACCCAAACAAATTGGGTTGGGTGCACCACCCTCCATAGGGTTCACTTGACCTACTAGGAGAGTATCAAGCTGGTATGAAGAGGGTTTGACCAAATTCAAGTGGAATTGACCAAAATTTGTTCTATGACCCAGGGGTAAAATGGTCATTTAGCTGATTTTTGAATTTGGATATGTTGGGTATGTTGAGAAAATCATTTTGGCCAAGTTTCACTAGATTTGGAGTTCATTTGGTATGGTTTGGCTCATGTTGACCCATTTATGTTAAAATGGGTCAACTTGGGTCAAGTTGACCAATTGGTCAAATTGGGTCAAACCAAGGGTTGGGTCAAGTTCATATGACCATTTGAAATATTTTGGTAGCTTTGGTTTAATTCAATTTGATCTAGGTTTGAATTTGGTTCATATGACTTCATTTAGGTCAAATGGGTCAAGTTGACCATATTAACCCATTTGACCTATTTGAGCTAGGTCATGAGTAGGTTTAGGTTTGGTTAGCCATATGAAGTGGACTGGAATCTTTGTTTCTAATCAATTTTTGTTAAGTTTGAATTTGACTCAAAATGACCCTTTGGTCAAGTTGGGTTCAAAGTCAATTGGATTAGGTTAGGTCTAGTTGGCCAATTAAGATTTTGGTCAAGTTCAACAAGTGATTTGGAATGGACTTGACCCATTGGTTTTAATCAATTTAGCTTAGATCAAGTTTTGACACATTTTGACTTTTTAGGACAAGTTGGGTCAACTTGGGTCAAGTGGCCAATTGGGCTATGTTAGGCTCAAATGTTGACTTGGTCAAGTTCAAGCATTGACCATGAATGAGTCTTGATCAATGGTTTCAAATAATTTGGCCCATGGTGGATTTTAGCTATGTTGGGTTTCATTTTGGCTAAGTGTTGACTTGGTCAACTCTTAGGTTTGACTTAGTTTGACCCAATTTGATTGATTGATCATCTCATGATGATTGTTGATCATGATGAGAGGCATAGATGGGCTTGATTCAATCCAATTTGGTTAGGATTAGAATTTGGCTCATAAAGGGTACTTTAGGTCACTTTGGGTCAAGTGAGCCTAAGTGGGTCAAATGCCGTGGTCAAAACTTGATTTGAGTTTGATTGAACTTGTATATGGACTTATGATTGAAATATAAATCCATTTGTAAGTGATTTGAAGTCAAATGGGTTTTGATTCATTTGATAATTTCATATTCAAAGGGAGAATATGAAATGGATTTTGGCTTGATTTTTGAATTGAGTTTTGGTTAAGTGATTGAAGTTTGTATTTATATTTGGATTCATGACTGAAGGGTTGATTGAATCATGAAAAAAAATCAAGATTTTGGCTTGATTTGAAGTTTATTTAGCTAAGTTCAAGAATTTGACTTGAAAGGCTTAGGTTGAAATTTGATTGAATTTGAGTTTGATTTTTGAAATTGGCTTTGATTGTTTGAATTTATATTTCATTTATATATGTGAATATAAATGATAATATAAATGGGTTATGAGAAAATTTCAAGGATTTGAAGTGCTTTGATCATGATCTAAGCTAAGTCCTTAAGAGAAAAATTAAGGATTTAGGAAAGATTTTGGAATTTAGAATTTTATTTTTTTTTTGGATTTGATTTGATTGATTTGAATTTATATTTCATTTATATATGTGAATATAAACGAGAAAATAAATGAGTTGTGAGAAAATTTTATGAATTTGAATTGATTTGAGGTTAATCTAAGCTAAGTCCTTAAGAGGGAAATTAAGGATTTAGGAAAGATTTTGGAATTTGGAATTTGAATTTTGGACTTGATTTGATTGATTTGAATTTATATTCCATTTATATATGTGAATATAAATGAGTGGTGAGAAAATTTCATGAATTTGAATTGATTTGAAGATGATTTAGGCTAAGTCCTGAAGAGGGAATTAAAGACTTAGGAAATATTTCAAGTTTTGGATTTAATTGTTGGATTTAATTTGATTGATTTTAATTTATATTTCATTTATATATGTGAATATAAATGAGTTGTGAGAAAATTTCATAAATTTGAATTGATTTGAGGATAATTTTAGCTAAGTTCTTAAGAGGGAAATTAAGGACTTAGGAGATATTTGGAGTTTGGAATTTTAACTTGGAATTCAATCATGGATTTCAATCATATGAATTGATGTGAGTTTGGAGAAAATCAAATAAGATTGATTTGGAGTTTGAGAAAATCAATTAGGATTGATTTAGAGTTTGACTTGAAGGAAGTAAGGTGAGTAATGGTTCAAGCTAAGGGTGGGAAAAATTTTCTAACACCCCTAGGGCATGACTTATTCCTATGGCTAACCCTTCTAAGTTTATAGGGCTAGGTCGAATGTCCACCTAATCACTAGATGTGTCTTAAGACTAAGGAACTCTTAGTGTCTTGGAGAAAACCCTATGTCTAAGATGGAGGAGTTGAGAGCTCATCCTAAAAATGAGGTCAACAAAGGGCGCCCAATAGGTGTGGTGTGACTGACAAGGTACACTGCACGTATTGGTGTTAACCGAAATGATCAACCACATCGAAAGATTACAAGCACTAACAGAAACAATCTACCCTTAATCCAAGGTGTAGAAATAATCTAGACTTAATGCAATGTGGCTCTACTTATGTCTAAGACATAAGAGAGAAAGAGGAATCCATTAAGGGATAGAGTAGGTGAACCTTCCACTAGGGAAGCAAGTTCAAGTTATCCATAAGGGGATGAGAGATTTGATTTGAGTTACACTGGGGAAGAGGGTTGAATTTGTTTTAATTTTTTATTTGTTTAATTTGTGTTTGTTTTGACTCCATGGAGGACAGAAAAGTGAACTCTCCACTAGGGAGGCAAGTTCAAGTCATCCACAAGAGAGGGGTTATGAAATCCACTGAAAGATTAGAATTCTAGCTCCGCTAGGGGACTAGAAAGATTTGTATCTCACTGAGGAGAAGCAAAAGATTTGATTTAGATTGGTTGATTGTTTCTTTATTTCTTTGGGTTTGTTTGTTAAATTTGTTTTAGATTTTAGATTTGGTGATGGACCCTATTGGTTTGCGATGGATCGCACTGAGTAGGAGCCACGGAGGCTTAGACCTAACTCAAATTTACCAATCCAAAGGGATAGTCTACTAAACACATAGTATGACTAGCCAACCAAAGGGATGACTTTCAGTATACAGCGGTTATACTAGGAAGAAAGCATAGTAGACTTACATCCTCCAAAGTAAGGACCAGTTGCTGGGGTGATCCATTGGCAAGGCAACAGAGTGAACCTAACCAAGGCTGGCTATTGAGTGAATGTTGCTAGGGGACTTAGATCAACTCAAAGATAGTCAAAGGTAGATTTCATTTTCAGATTGTTTTGATTATGATGGATTCCATTAGTTTACGATGAACTGCATTAAGTAGGGGCCATGGAGGCCTAGACCTAACCCAGATTTACCAATCCAAAGGGAGTAGTCTACCAACCATAAGGTAGGACTATCTAACCAAAAAGGTGCCTTTCAGTTTACAATGGTCAAGTTAAGAAGAAAGTACAGGGACTCACATCTTCCAAAATAAGGAACCACCGGGGTGATCGATTGCTTTGGGCAACAAATCGAACCCAACCTAGGGCTGATTATTGAGTGAATGCCGTTATGGAACTTAAATCAACTCAAAAATAGTCAAAGATTAATTTCATTTTTAGATTTTTATTTTGATGGATTATGTTGGTTTACAATGGATCAAACTGAGGAGCTCATATCAGCTGAGACCTATCTCAAATTTACTGAACCAAAGGGAGTAGCTTCCCAGCCGATGGGAGAACTATCCGACCAAAGGAGTGCCTCTCAGTTTGTAATGATCAATTTAAGGGAAGAAAGCTCAGGGACTCACATCTTCCACTACAAAAGACCACTGGGGTGATAGGTTGCTTTGGCTAACAAATCGAACCCGACCAAGGGCTGGCCGTCGGTTTGCAACAGTCATGCTAGAAAGAATGTGTCATAGTCCTACATCTTCCAAAGTTGAATGACTGTCGAGGAAACCTGCTTGTGGTAAAGCAGATTAAACCTGACCTAAGGGCAACTACGAAGTGAGTACCGAGCTGAGGATTTATCTCAACACAGGTAGTCAGACAATTCCTATAGGGAGTTCTGCTAACACTGCCCAAAAGATAGAATGTCTGCTTGGGAAAAGGGGCCCTCTAGGGGCTTGAATTCCTAATCCACAAGCAAATTAATTTTTTTTGTTTGATTTAGTTTGTTTTAACGTTGACACTATTGGTTTGCAAGGGATCAAACTAAGAAGGAGCTTATATTAGCCTAGACCTATCTCAGATTTACTGAACTAAGGGATAATCTATATATCTGCTAAACAAATTCTCCAACCACAGGGGTGGCTACTAGGAAAGGGGGACTGTCCAATCCAAAAGTAACTCGGGTAGTGTCTAAATGGGGTCGTAAAGGACGTGATCCAAATAGAATGCCCGTAGGAGATGGGGCCGCTAGAGGGTTTAATCCAACACCCTGGAGAAGATGACATGGTTATTCATATATCCAATAGGTATTTGATGTCCAACTCAAGGAGAAAGTGCGGGGACTCACATCTGTCAAGAGTGGTGTACTCACCGTGTGAGTCGCTGTCAGCATAGCGAACATCAACCAACCTAAGGTCCTCATCTATTTGCAATAATCAGCCTAGGATGAAAGCTCGGGGACTCACATCCTCCTATAGGAAACGATTGGGATAGTTCTTCGCTCAAAGTACCATCCAACCTAGACTACTAAGTGAATGCCACTAGGGGACTTATATCGACTCAAATGTAGTCAAGAGAAAAGGATCCTCTGGGAGACTTACCCTAAATCTTAAATATACTCAACCTAGTTAGTGCATGATGGCTAGTTCAAAAAGAAAGCACGAGGACTCACATCTTCTTAAACAAAGTCAACATGAGGTAGCTTATTGGCTGGGCAGTGAAGCCTACCATACGAACAAGGCACTCATTGGTTTACAATGATCAAGTTAGGAAGAAAGCACGGGGACTCACATCTTCCAACAAATGACCACTGGGGTGACACACTAGCGAGGTAGCATGTAGACCCGACCTAGAGCAGCTAATGAGTGAGTGTCACAGGGGGCTTGCTCCCACATCAAAGTAGCTTAAGATAAAAGATTTGTGTTTATTTTTGTGTATATGTAAACAAGAATAGGATGCCTCTTGGGTTCTCTCACACCTATCCAAAACACATTAGGGAGTTTGATGAAATGGTGCCACGAATGGCAGAGGGGAATTCCCACTAAAAAAGGATGTCGCTCAGGTTTTCTTACACCTAACTTAGTTGTGCTAATCAAAATAGGATGCCTCTTCAGTTCTCTCACATCTATTCTAATAGCACTGGGAGGTTGTGTTTGTGGTGTGAAAGAGGCATAGGATGCCTCTGGGGGACTCTTACACCTACCCTAAACACATCATGGCGGATTCGTAAGATAAACAAATAACGCTTCGAAAGAAGAGAAGATTTTGATCAAATGGAATCAAATTTTTATTCTTTGATAGAATTATTTTCAAACATGATTTATTTCATGGGTAATATTTCAACAGATGTTCCTCTTTACAATCGATGAGCTGATATGATCCTCCTTGGTAGACCTTCTCTATAGCATAGGGGCCTTCCCAAGTGGGTTCAAACTTGTCTCTCATCTTTTGATGGGCAACAATTGGTCTCCTTAGGACTAACACAAGTTGTCCTACTTTGAAAGACCTAGGGTGGACTAGCTTGTTGTGAGCTTGAATCATTTTGGCCTTGTACAACTCAAGATTTTGGCACGCCCGTAGGTGACTCTCTTCCAAACCTTCGAGCTCTTCTACCCACAACTTTGCATTTTGCTCTGAAGTGATCTTGCTACCCAATGCTATCCTTAGTGATGGGAGTTGAATTTCTAAAGGTAGAATGACTTCAAATCCATTCACTAAAGAAAATAGAGTAGACTGAGTTGGAGTTTGGTATGTGGTGCAGTAGGCCAATAAGGCTTCAACCAACTGCTCATGCCACTATCATTTATTATCATCAAGAGTTTTCTTCAATATCTAGATGAGAGTTTTGCTGAATGCTTCTGTTAAGCCATTTGTTCTGGGGCAGTAGATAGTATAGTATCTCCAATCTATATCGTGTCTTCTGGCGAAGCTGTTGATCTTCATGCTTTTGAATGCAGTATCATTATCGAATATAATTTGTCGAGATACCCCGAACTTATTTACGATATGGTTCCTGAAAAACTGAAGCACATGATGAATTGTGACCTCTCTAAGTGAAATTGCCTCCACCCACTTGGAAAAGTAGTCGGTGGCAGCTAAAATAAACCGGTGACCCTTAGAAGAAGGATGATCGATCGGACCTACAATGTCGGTACCCCAACAATCAAATGGCCATGAGGCCAAGGTAGGGTGTAGAATGTTGGGTGGTTGGTGGAGGACCACACTATGTACCTGACACTGATGGCATCTCCTAGCTACATCCATGCAGTCTATAATCATCAAAAGTCAATAGTATCCAAGTCGCTTAATCTTCATCTGCATCTTCAAACTGGACTAATGTGCTCCATATAGACCTGAATGTACCTCGGTTATAATGCCATGGGCTTCATGTTTGTCTAAACAACGTAACCACATTTGGTCAAAGGACCGACGGTACAGGGTGCCATCAACAAGAGCGTAGGAGAGAGCTCAATGTTTCACCTGATGGGCTTATGACTTTTCTTGAGGTAGTTTGCCAGTATTTAAATAATCTATGAACGGTTGCCTCCAATCCAGCTCCTTGTCCATTTTGGCAACGACAACCTCCCCTTCAAGAGAAAGTCTCCCGATGAGTTCAGGATCAATAAGGGATAGGACTTGTCTATTTTGAATCCTTATTGAAATGGACTCATCTTTCGGACATGCTATTTCTTTGACAAGTTTGGCCAAAGCATCTGCTAGTACATTCTCTGTTCGAGGAACCTTGTAGTTGGTGACTTCAAGAATTTGGGTCAACAGCTTCATGGTATACTCATGGTAATAATGAAGCATGAGTTTGAGAACCTTGTAGGACCCGACAATCTGATTGATGATCAATTGAGAATCCTCATAAATGTTGATACTTTTGACACTGATTGTGATGACTAACTCCAGACCGACAATCAAAGCCTCATGCTCAGCTTTATTGTCGGTGCAGGGGTTGGATAGATAGTATGAGAATCTCATCACATCGCAGTTTGGAGTTAGAAGAACTATTCCTACCCCTGCCTTCCCTGGGATAATAGATCGTGATGCTTCCCCTTTATGAAAAGAAGCTGCACCATCAAAATATATCTCCCACTGGCAGTTGTCAGCCTCCCCCAAGTTCATGATTTATTCATCAGGGAGATCATCACTAAGTGAAGAATCAATAAGAAGTGGGTGTGCTACTAAGAAATATACTAGTGCCTATCCTTTTACCGCACTGAGGGGTACAAATGTAATGTCAAAATGTGAAAGTATCATGGACCAGTGTGTCAGATGTCCAGATAGCGTTGTCCGTGTCATGAGGTGCTGCAGTGGATTTGTTCTGGAGATCAAGTTCACCTTATGAGAAAGCATATAATACCATAGCTTTTGAGAAGCAAAGATCAAAGCCAGGCAATGTTTCTTAATAGGTGGGTAGTTTACTTCAGCAGGAATCAGATGATGACTGAGGTAGTAGAGAGCGTTGTCCTTCCCTTCATCGTTGGGTTGGGCCAACAGAGTGCTGAGAGAGTCATCCAATGCAGCAGTGTAGAGGATGAGTGGCCTGCCCGGGATAGGGGCTGCTAGAACTAGTGGTTTCACCAAATACTGGTTGATGCCTTCGAAGGCATGCTGACACTTGTCATCCCATTTAAACTTGACATTCTTTTTGAAAAGTGCTGAAAATGGTTTGCATCTTCTTGAGAGGGTGGAGATAAAGTGTCTCAGATATGCCAACCATCCTTGGAAGGATTTAAGTTGAGTTAAATTCTTAGGAGGTGGCATTTCTAAGATAACTTTAATCTTTTCAGTATTTATCTCTATTCCCCGATGTCAGACAACAAACCCAAGGAATTTCTCTGAAGCTACTCCAAATGCACACTTCAAGAGATTCATTTTGAGGCTATATTATCTTAACCATTCAAAAACTACTCTCAAGTCAAAGAGATGGTCTTCCTTTTCTCTACTCTTGACTACTAGATCATCAACGTAGCACTCAACCTAATGATGGATGAGTTTGTGGAAGATCTGAGTCATGGCCCGTTGGTATGTATCACTAGCATTTTTAAGGCCAAAAGGCATGACCTTATAACAAAAGATTCCAATCGAGGTTCAAAAAGTGGTATTTCTTTCATCTTCAGGAGACATCTTGATTTGGTTGTAGCCAGATGACCCATCCATGAAAGAGAATACTGCATGAGATGAGGCGATGTCCACCATTAATTCTGGCATAGGAAGAGGAAACTCATCCTTAGAAAATGCCTTATTTAGATCCTTAAAATTGACGCAAATGTGAATTTGGTCATTCTTCTTCTTAATTGGTAAGACATTGGCTAACCAGGTAGGATTTTTTCTTCCCTGATGAAACCAGCATCAATCAGTTTCTTGACTTCAGAAATGACCTATTGTTCAATTTCTAATCTCATGCATCTAGGAGCTTGCTTGATAGGGGCAGCGTTAGGATCTATTGCTAGTTTGTCGACTACTACGTCCGGAGATAATCTTGGCATCTATTCATAACTCCTTGTGAAGTAATCTTTAAACTCAGTCAATAGCCTAACTAAGTCATTGGTTTATTCTTCATTCAGCAATGAACTGATGTATGTCAGGCGTGGATTTTCTTCTGTCCCAAGGTTGTTTCTTTGCGCTTGTCTATTATTGAATGAATCTCCTCTTCAAATTTTGGAGGTGCATCCTTGATTTGAAGATCATCTAAATCATCTGAGGTTTATAAACACATATTCTCATAAGAGTTGGGGTTGTGTGAGGAGAACCTATCAGACTCTAAATGATTGGTAACAACTAAGCAGTAATAGTCATCATCGACCGGACCCACTGTACCGAATCCTAGTCTTGCTCTTGATTGTGCTTCTCTTCCTGTATTATTCTATAGCTTCTCGAAGTAATCTGACCTATGCCTAGACCAAGTATGAGGAACCAAACCTTTCTGTATAAGATTATGAATACAAGGCAAGTAAAAATCAAGTAGTAACTCCATTAATTATTTAAAGGTATCCTCCTCAAGTTCTACATTAACTTCAGGACTTGAGGATGATGATCCCTGTTGTACTTCGTTCGGTTACGTATTGCTATCATGGACTTAGGGGCTTCATTAACTACTAAACCTTCAACTTTTTGAGATGAAAGTGAGGTTAGATTTAAGGTTCCCAGCTGCTGCCTAATAGTCTTACATAAACCTGATTCGAATACTTTGCTTTGTCTAGAGGCCTATTCTTCATCATTGTCTCGATTAAAACTCACCTCCAATGGAACCTGCTGAGAGGGGTTGGTTGGTATGATAATCACATTAGACTCATCCTCCAAGCTGGATTCCAAGTCTGTGAATAGTAAGGGTACTCCTGTGAATTGGAACATAACCTCCGTTTACTGATGGATGACCAGGGGATCTTCCACCTTTAGAACTACCTCTATTTTTGCCTCTGCCTCTACCTGGTGGAGGTTGAGTCATTCTTCCCACACATCCATATGATGGAATGGACTGTGGGTGGAATGTGCTATGTGGCTCTATTTCTTTTTCAATTCCCCTTTCTTGTGCACTTGGATTTTCATTTTTCATTTCTTTTTTCTTTTTCTCTCTTTTTTTCTTCATTTTCTTTTTCTTTTGTGTTTGAATTTTATCCAAGTTCACGAGAAAGGGTGTGTTGAGGAAGATAGTAGGTTGCATCCTCATAAATCTCAACCTCCCTAACTAAAAATGGCTTTTCATCTCTATTGACATGGTATTCAATCTCATACTTTCTGAACTTGATGCACTGATTGAGGGAGGATGGAATTATCTTATTCTAATGTATCCAAGGCCTACCAAGCAAAGCAGTGAATGAAATGTTTGAATCAATTATGTAAAACTTAGCTTTAGTCTTCCAATCACCTATCTCCAAGGGTAACACTATGGAACCTAAAGGGTCAAAATGGGTCAAAACTTGATCTAAGCCAAATTGATCCAAATCATTGGGTCAAGTTCATTCCAAATCACTTGTTAAACTTGACCAAAGCCTCAATTGGCCAACTAGACACATCCTAGCCCAATTGACCTTAGACCCAACATGACCTAAAGGGGTCATGTTGAGCCAAAATTGAACTTAACCCAAATTGATTGGAAACAAAGATACCAATCCACTCCATATGACTAACCAAACTTAAACCTACCCTTAACCTACCCCAAATAGGTCAAATGGATCAAATGGGTTAACTTGACCCATTTGACCTAAATGAAGTCATATGAGCCAAAATCAAATATATACCAAATTGAACCAAACCAAAGGCACCACAACATTTTAAATGGTTATATGAACTTGACCCAACCCTTGTTTGACCCAATTCGACCAATTGGTCAACTAGACCCAAGTTGACCCATTTTGACCTAAATGGGTCAACATGAGCCAAACCCTATCAAATGGATTCCAAATCCAATGAAATTTGGTCAAACCTAATTTCTCCACATACTAAACATACCCAAAGTAAAAAATAGCAAAATAATTATCCTACCCCTAAGCCATAGAACAAATTTTGGCCTAACCCATGGGTATTTTGGTCATACACTCTTCACAATCACTTGAGACTTTTCTAAAAGCTCAAGGGGACTTAGTGATGAGTGGTGCACCCAACCCAATGGGTTTGAGTCAGTCCATTTGGCCCATAGACCAAAACCCGACCATATAGCCTAAAATTCAATTTTCAAACTTCCCCCTAAGCTCAATTTGATGCACATGGGAGGTTGGCATTCTACTCAAGGGATCAAACTGATCATGTTCAATGATCTAACAGTCTAAACAACCCGCCTAATCTGGTCAATTGGATCAAAATGGAAAGCTTATGCTCGGCCATCCGATTGCTATAGGGGAAGATATACTCCCCCTAATTCAATGAAAATTCAGTTCACTCACACTTGATTGAGCACTAGGGAGAGTTAGGAGCCATTTGCACGTGATCCTAAGCTTCTTAGAGGGGAATTCAATCTCCATCTTCTCGATTTTCTCCACTTGAAAATAGGGGAGGTCCATTGAAGAGCCAATTTCTTCCACACTCCAGATTAATCAAATTGCTCTTGCACACTCCATCAGAGGGTCAAGTCAAGTTTTTCTAAGCTCTCTCTAAAGTTCTAAAGGCAAGGGGAGACCTAGCCTGATCAAAGCCGCAAAGGAATTAAGGAGGAGTTGGTTCATAGAGCTTTACACTCAACCTCAAGTGCTCAAAACTTCAACAAGGCTTCATCTCAACTAAACGAAGCTCCTCCAAGGGAATCGAATGTCAGTGATCACCTCCGAGGAGGTTAGTGATTTTTTGAGCTTAATCCTCATAGGTGTTGGTCCTTTGTGAAGTGAACTTTAATTTCATAGGATCTTAGTCGTTGGATGTATTGGTTATTGAATGATCAAGGTGTGGGCTAAATTATAGCCTAATCTGAGCTAAATCGAGCTCAGATCAAATCCTAAAAGGTGGATGGATCTTATTCCTCTTGAGCTTTGGCAGGGATGAATCTATGGTCGTCCATCCGCACGGTTTGGATGGATGGCTGAGATTATTCCCACATTTATATACTCGTTATCCATTTTATAAACCACGCAGATATCTTTGGCCGTCTAATCTTTGATCGGATGATAGAGATTAAAAGCGCATGCGCCGCCAACCGCCTTTTCGATGTGACATTTAAGTGAGTGGCTCACGGCACGATGTGTGTAAAGTGCACTGACCGCCCCCGCCACGTGTCGCATCGTGGGCTGAGTATTAATCAGGGATTAGTTATTTACTTAATTAATTCCTAATTAATCCCTAGAACTAAAATTCATAACTCTTCATAGAAAAATCAAAAAAATAAAAGGAAAAATGCTATGGAAAGATAATTTCATCTAAAATATTTTAAAAATATTTTCAATAGATTTTGAATTACCCTTTTCTCTAAATTTAGGTTTCTTTAGAAATTTAATTAGTTAATTATTGCTTAATTAGGTCATCAATTAATCTCAATTTTTTAGGGTTCATTGTAGGGGATGACCTCTGCCTCCCCTAATTTTTTTGAGATTTATTGAGGGCTTAATTGGGAGATTGCTATTTCATTCCCTAATTACCCATTTCATGTAATTAAGGGTAATTAAGGTGTGATTAGTGGATTTACCCTATGGTTAGGTTTGATTAAGGTCATATCCACTAAGTCAGAGGTTTACGAAATAATTTTGGGGCATTTCCCATAAGCTATTCCCTAAATCCTCTTTTCTCTCCTTAATCCCCTCTTAATTAAGGGTTAACTCATTAATCATCCCTTTAATCAATTTTTAAAAATTCTAAAAAGTTCCATAACTTAATTAATCTACTTTGGGTAGATGCTTAGGTGTTTAATAGCCTAAGTTTAATTAAAAAAATTAAAACCCCTTTCATAAGTATGAAAGGGTGTTTTAAAAGCACTTAAGATCAAACCCTTAGCTTAATCAACTTTTAATTATGAGCCAAATTGCATTAGGCCTTTTCATTATTAGGTGCATTGCAAATTTCAATTTCTTGTGGGTTTTATGTCATCTCATTAGCTCATAATTACTTAGTTAATTTTTCTAAGGTGGTGTAGGTAAGGGTTAGTTAAGCCACTTAATTCATACCTTAACATAATTAACACATAAAAATGGATCTAATTGCTTAAAAATTAAATAAAAGTCTCAAACACATGTGAGAATGGGTTAGGGATAGCAAACACCTCTCACCTTTTTAAAATTAAATCAAACTTCAAACTAAACAAAAATCATTTTGAAATTCACTTTGATTTATTCTAAATTTTCTTATTTTTTAAGAATGTCTTTATGATTTAAGTAAAGTGAGTTTGTTTACATGCTTTCATTGCTTTGAATCTTTCCCAACATGTTAGGTTATATGTCATGTGATTCATGCATTCATAATTTCATGTTTTAAATTTTAAAAATGAAAATTATTTACTTTATGTCAAATGTGCATGTGTTGGCTAAAGTAAAATATGAGTGGATATTACCACTACTAAATCCAAAATATTTTCAGAACTTATAAATGAAATATCAAATCTAAAAGCATGCTATTCATATCTTAATTATGAGCTTGCATGTGATAGATATAAAGTCAGGTTAAGTGTAGCATTTCTTTCTTTCTTATATTAACATAGTTTTGAATAGGAGTTGGTAAGATGTAAGGTTCATTTGAAAAGAACCCAACACTTACTTAATTATATACCCTATTCATCCCTATGTTATCATCTAAGAAGGATTGCCTACACTTGCATGAATAAATTGCATAAAGAAAACAAATCTATCAAAAAACTTTTGCATATTCCTTTTCCACTTCATTTCTTTTATATGCATGTTTGTATTTAAGGAAAGTAGTATATTAGTCTGGACAACCCCGAGGTTACGAGGCTTTGAGTAGCCCTAAGTAGGTATTGTACCTTACACCTCTGGTTAACAATGGCGTTGTACTCACTTATGCCTTTCTTACTTTCATGTATGTATGTGAAATTTTGGATAAGGAAAACCTTTTCTACTTAAGAAAATCATACATGTTTAACTTTTAAATTTTCTTAAATGGATTACTTAGTATGCATCATAAAGTGTGCTAATTACTCTCGTTTGCATGTATAGATATTCTTAGGGTCCATCCATATGCATGTTATATATATGTTGGGAAAGAAGTGAAGTAATGTGTATTATGTGAATTTTGATTCATTTTATTTAATCTTAAAATGCCTTTCTTTTTGAATAGGTTTATTTAGAGTTTGTCTAAACTTAGGATTGATTAAAAGATAAAATCAAAACATTCACCTAAATGAAACTAAAATATGAACCTACTTTAGAAAATTACTTAAGGTTAGGGAAGGAAAGAGAAGTTCTCTTCTCTTTCCCTCTCTTCATAACTTAGTAATTAATTGTAGGTTTCGCCTAAACCAAATTAAAACATGAAATAAAATCAACCCAAAATACTTAAATAATTTAAGTGAAACCCTCCTCTATGTTGATCATGTTCATCATACTTAAAAAATTTGAACCCAAAGTCCTAAGCTAAGCATACCACACAAGCCTTCAAAGCACACGCATTAGCCTAAGTCACCACTTCTAACTTTAGGTTAGGTCGGTGCATGGCTTAATGCTTTATTTTGTTTTGTGATATATGTTTTAGACTGGATGTTAAAGTTTATGCTCGTAGAATGAATGGTAGGACATGCTTAATCTAACTATTCTTTTCTGTAGGGGATTGTGCTTAAGGGGCACTATCATAAATAAAAATGTAATTGCTTCTTGCTTATAGGTGCTTTATACCCCTAAGCATAATCCATAGGCCAGGTGGACTTAGTCACCCATGTGTGGGGTGATAAGTCCAATATACATGCTTGGGATTTTTGTGGTGTGATTTAACTAACCTTTGTTTTGCAAGTGTTAGTTAGATTTTTGTTTTTCCTTTTCATGTAAAAATTTGTATAATTAGAATTTTGGAATGATTTATTATGGGGATTAGGATGAACATTGGTCATAAGATTCTATTTTATGTACCATGTGAAGCCTTGGAGCATCCACCTTCTAACCATCCAAAAGGAAGAACCAAAAGAAGAGAGAAGAAAAGAAGAAGAAAGAAGAAAGAAAGCTTGAAGACCCCCATAACAATGAATTCCTTTGCTTAAATTGTAATTTAATTCATTTGTAATCCGGGTTGTATAAAGGTAGAGCTCGGCTACCCAATTTGATCCCGACCACAACGGCATTTTATTCTTTTTGCACTAGTTTTATAAATTGATTGATGTTTGTTTAACTTGAGCATTAAGTGGCATGATTTTTCTAGTTTCTTTTTTGCATTATGTATGGTCTGGGTGAGGATTACACTCTTTAGGAAAAATAAATCTTTTACCCAACTTAACAACTCAAATTAAAAATAAACAACTCATAATCTCACATAAAGCTTAGGTTTAAAAATCAAGATAAAAGATTTAGCCACCCCTTAACTGGATGAGCATTTCTTTGTAATATCATACACAAATACATCTTATTTCACTCTTGATTGGAGGGCTTCCACCTTTGCCAGAGAACTCGGCTTGACCTGTGAGAGCCATAGTGGAAACTTACTTCATCCCTTCTCGCTGATTTTGGACAATAATCTTCTTTCTCATGCATTAGGCATAAAAAATCCTATTAGCCTGAGTCAAAATAATTGTCCAAAATGAAAAAAATAAAATAAAATTTGAATTACATTAGATTTAGGTCATTTGAAGCATGTCCCTTTACATGATATAGTCTCTTTAGGGAGTGAGTTTAAGGATTTAGTCTCTTTCTAAATAAAAATAGCCTAGTTATCTTGCATTAGGCATAAATACTTTCCTACATGTGTTTAAAATCATAGGAGGAGTTAGTTGGCGGCCACCCCCAGGTGGTTATAAGTCCAAGCTATCGGGTGGTTTGTCTTCTCTTGTGGAGGCAAATCAATTACCCATTTTTACCTTAGATTTAGGTTGTGCTTCCGGCCCTCGCCGAAGCTCCCTAGATTTAGGTTCTGAGGTTGTTTTTCCATTTTGTAGTTCATAAGCATAATTTCTCACCTCTTAGGCATTTCCTTAACCTTATGTTAAGGAATCTTAAGTCCTAAATTTCTAATGAAAAATACAACTCAAACAAACTAAATTAATTTCAAAAACATAAAGCCCAACTATAGGATAGTTTGAGATGCTCGCTAGGCTTCCTACCATCATCTCCTACTTATTCCCATTTTGGCTTCGATAATAAATCTTTCTTTGATCAATCCCATTTGATCTTCAAAACAAACCAATCGATTAATAGTTTTTTCTATTAAAATCTTTAGAAACAACGATCATTTACCTTAATCGAGAGTTTTCTTAAGGAATCCCCATTCCTTAGGATGTAATTAACTATGGGGGCTTGCCCCTGTAGGGAACTTAATGAACTCAATTTAAAATAAACCCTACTTTACTTTTTCATGTAAAGTAGGGGAAGAATCTCTAGTATATATGCAGACCTATCGACCTAAGGAGTCCTTATTGAGGTGATTGGTTCCATTAAAGGGTAGTGACTTCTATCTTTCAAGATAGTACACTATTTTGTTGATGACATATCCGATCACCTGAATAAGTACATCTGCGGATCTATGTGGTGTCTTACCAAGATGAATTTCTCCACATATATAGTTTTGTCTCTCCTTTCAACCAGACAGATTTGAAAGTGACTTTATGTATATCTGTGTGGAAATTTTTCACCACACAAATCATGCACCATCCTAACCTAAAGCTAGAAGTGGTGACTTAGCCTAATGTGTGTGCTTTTAAGATTTGTGTGGTATGCTTAGCTATAATTTGAAGTTAGAGTTTTCTAAGTGTGAAGAATGTTCAACTTAAGGGAGGGTTTCATTTAAGTTGTTTAGAAGTTTTGGGTTAATTTTATTTTGTGTTTTGATTAGGTTCAAGTGAATCCTACAATTAATTACTAAGTTATAAAGAGAAGAGAACTTCTCTTTCCTTCCCTAACCTAAGTAATTTCTAAAGTGGATTCATATTTTTTTAGTTTTATTTAGTGAATATTTTATTATATATTTTAATTAATCCTAAGTTTAGATGAACTCTAAACAAACCTATTCAAAAGAAAGGCATTTTAATATTAAGTAAAGTGAAGTAAATTCACAAAACACACATCACTTCATTTCTTTTCCAACATGTATACCATGCATATGAATAAATCCTAAGCATATCTGTACATACCAAATGAGAATGTTTAGCATACTTTATGATGCATGATAAGTAAGTTACTTAAGAAAATTTGGATGCTTATGATGCATGATTTTCATTAAGTAGAAAAAGGGGTTTCTTATCTATTTTTTGCATGCACATATGAATGTATAAAAGGCATAAGTGAGTACGGCACCATTGTTAGCACTAGGGGTGTAAGGTACAAGACCTATTTAGAGCTACTTAAAGTCTCACAATCCCAGGATTGTCCAGACTAATATACCACTTGCCTTAAATATAAACATGTGTACAAAAGAATTGAATGGAAAAGAAAGAATGCAAAAGATTGTATTTGTTGATTTATTTTTGTTTATATAATTTATATGTGCAAGTGTAGGTATCCTTCTTAAGTAATAACATAAGAATGAATAGGAGATGGAATTAGGCAAGTGTTAGGTTATTTTCAAATGAACTAAACATTTTACCAAATCCTATTCAAAACTATACCAAAAGAGAGGAGGAGGAAAACTACATTAAACACATCCTTATATTTTACTCAGATGCAAGTTTATAGGTAAGATATAAGTAACACACTTTCAGTTTTGATAATTGATTTATATATCTTGAAAATAATTTAGATTTAATAGTGATAATAGCCACACATATTTCTACTTTAGCCAAAACATGCAATTTGACATAAAGGAAATATTTTCATTTTAAATTTAATTTTTTGAAAGGTATGAATGTATGAAATCATGTGACACACATATTTACTATGTTGGGAAATAACTAAAGCAATGAAAGCATGTAAACATGTTCACTTTAATTAATTCCTAAAGACAATCTTAAGAAATAAGAAAGCTTAAAGCAAATCAAAGTTTGTTTAATGTGATTTTTATTTGAGTTTGAGTTTGAATTAATTTGAAAAATGTGAGGTGAGTTTATTGTTCCTAACCCATTCCCACATGTGTTTGATAATTTTGTTCAATTTTTAGATGATTAGATCCATTTTATTTTTTTGATTAGGTTAAGGTATGAATTAAGCATGTTAATTACCCCTTACCTACACCACCTTAGCATAGTTAACCAAATAATTATGAGCTAATAAGATGACATAAAATCTCAGAAGGAATTTAAATTTACAATGCACCTAGGAAGAAAAGGGTCTAATGCAATTTGGCTCATGATTAATGATTAATTAAGCTAAGGGATTTAACTTAAGTAATTTCAAAACAATGAGTTGAGTTTTGATTTTCTTAATTGAACTTAGGCTCTCGAACATCTAAGCATCTATCCCAAGTAGATTAATTAAGTTTTAGAAGGTTTTAGAATTTTAAAAATTAAATAAGAGGGTAATTAGTGAATTAACCCTTAATTCAGAGAAGAATAAGGAAGAAAAAATGGTTTAAGGAATAGCTAAAGGAAAATACCCAAAAATTATTCTCTAAACCTCCCATTCACTGAAATAGACCTTAATCAAATTCAGCAAAAGGTTAACCACTAATCAAACCCATAATTATCCTTAATTATATTAAGGGAGTAATTAGAAAATGAATTAGCAATTTCTCTAATTAAGCCACCAATAAATCCCAAGAAAATTAGGGAAGACAGAAGTCATCCCCCAAAATACACTCAAGAAGTTTAAGACTAATCAGTAGATTAATTTGGGAGTAATTAACAAATTAAAATTTTTAATAAAACCCAAAATCAGAGAAAGACATTATTCAAAATTCATTAAAACCAATTTAGAATATTCCAGGTTGAATTATCTTTCAGTGACAATTTACCTCATATTTTTCTGATTTTTCTTCAGAGAGAGATGAATTTTTGAAGTTTAGAGGATTAATTAGAATTATTTAAACCTTAATTAATTCCCTAATCCCTACGGCATGACACACAAGCACTGACGAGGCTGGGCTTTACACATGTCACTCCCTGAGCAGCCACTTAAACATCGCATCATAGCACCACGTGGCGGCGGTGCTATGCGCTTTTGCCTCAGTCATCCAATCAAAGATCGGACTGCTAAGATTAAAGCCGTCATTTAGAGGGGATAAAATTAATTCTAAAATGTGATTTAATCTCAGTCGTGCATCCAAAATGCGCAGATGGATGGCCAGAGATCCTTCCCTACCAACGCTTGTGATCCATGGAAACTATCCATGTTCTAGGCCTTGATCCGAACTCGATTGAGCTCAGATTGGGATGAAATTTTGCACACACCATCTAACTCTAATGGCAAGCACATCTGATAGTTGAAATCTCATGTCATTAATATTTCTTTCACAAAGCTCCACGCCACATTGAGTTTAGTGATCGAAAAATGGCATACCTCGCCAGAGGTTATCACCGATGCTAGATTCCCTTGGAGAAGCTTCGCCTGGTTGAGACGAAGCTTTGGTGAAAGTTTTAGCTCTTGAGATTGAGTGGATAGCTCTATGGACCAACCCCTCCTTAGCTTGAGCTCGGTTTTGATGGAATTGGATCTCCCCTTGCTTCAAGAACTTGGAAGAGAGCTTGGGTGCACTCGACTTAGTCCCCTGAGGTAGTGTGCAAAGGGAATTGACTTGGTTTGGTGTATGGAGAAAGTTAGCAAATCCTTGGAGCTCCCTTATTTTTACTTAAGGGAAACTGAGAAATGGCAACTTCAATCTCTCTCTAAGAAGCTTGGGAAGGCTCTCAAATGGTTCCTCTAGCTTCCTATGCTTCAATTGATAGAGTGTGTGTGTGAATTGAAATGAATTAGGGGGAGTATATCTTCCTCTTTGGCAATCAGACGGCTGAGCATAGGCTTGTCATTTTGATCTAATTGCCCTCATGCAATGGGCTATTTGATCTGTTAGAGGCTTGCACATGGTCAGTTTGGCTAGAGGAGTGGGAATATGAACTCCCCATGTGCTCAAAACAAGTGGAGGGAGGTTTTCCATGTGGCCAATTTGAACCATGTGCTTGGTTTTGGGCTTGGGTCAAGTTGGGCTGACCCAAACCCATTGGGTTGGGTGCACCACCCTCCATAGGGTTCACTTGACCTACTAGGAGAGTATCAAGTAGGTATGAAGGGGTTTGACCAAATTCAAGCAAAATTGACCAAAATTTGTTCTATGGCCTAGTGGTAAAATAGTCATTTAGCTGATTTTTGAATTTGGATATGTTGAGTATGTTGAGAAAATAGGTTTGGCCAAGTTTCATTGGATTTGGAGTTCATTTGGTATGCTTTGGCTCATGTTGACCCATTTAGGTCAAAATGGGTCAACTTGGGTCAAGTTGAGCAATTGGTCAAATTGGATCAAACTAAGGGTTGGGTCAAGTTCATATGACCATTTGAAATATTTTGGTGGCTTTGGTTTTATTCAATTTAGTTTAGGTTTGAATTTGGTTCATATGACTTCATTTAGGTCAAATGGGTCAAGTTGACCAGTTTGACCCATTTGACCTATTTGAGCTAGGTCATGGGTAGGTTTAGATTTGGTTAGTCATATGAAGTAGATTGGTATCTTTATTTCCAATCAATTTTGGTTAAGTTTGGATTTGGCTCAAAATGACCATTTAGGTCAAGTTGGGTTCAAAGTCAATTGGGCTAGGTTAGGTCTAGTTGGCCAATTGAGGTTTTGGTCAAGTTCAACAAGTGATTTGGAATGGACTTGACCCATTAGTTTCAATCAATTTGTCTTAGATCAGGTTTTAACATATTTTGACTTTTTAGGACAAGTTGGGTCAACTTGGGTCAAGTGGCCAATTGGGCTAGGTTAGGCTCAAATATTGACTTGGTCAAGTTCAAATATTGACCATGAATGAGTCTTGATCAATGGTTTCAAATAATTTGGGCTATGGTGGATTTTGGCTATGTTGGGTTTCATTTTGGCTAAGTGTTGACTTGGTCAACTCTTAGATTTGGCTTAGTTTGACCCAATTTGATTGATTGATCATCTCATGATGATTGTTGATCATGATGAGAGGCATAGATGGGCTTGATTCAATCCAATTTGGTTAAGTTAAGAATTTGGCTCATAAAGGGTACTTTAGGTCACTTTGGGTCAAGTGAGCCTAAGTGGGTCAAATGCCATGGTCAAAACTTGATTTGAGTTTGATTGAACTTGTATATGGACTTGTGATTGAAACATGAATCCATTTGTAAGTGATTTGAAGTCTAATGGGTTTTGGTTCATTTGATAATTTCATATTCAAAGGGAGAATATGAAATGAATTTTGGCTTGATTTTTGAATTGAGTTTTGGTTAAGTGATTGAAGTTTGTATTTATATTTGGATTATGATTGAAGGGTTGATTGAATCATGAAGAAAAATCAAGAGTTTGGCTTGATTTGAAGTTGATTTAGCAAAGTTCAAGAATTTGACTTGAAAGGCTTAGGTTGAAATTTGATTGAATTTGAGTTTGATTTTTGAAATTGGCTATGGTTGTTTGAATTTATATTTCATTTCTATATTAGAATATAAATGAGAATATAAATGGGTTATGAGAAAATTTTAAGGATTTGAAGTGATCTGATCATGATCTAAGCTAAGTCCTTAAGAGAGAAATTAAGGATTTAGGAAAGATTTTGGAATTTTGATTTTGATTTTTTGGATTTGATTTGATTGATTTGAATTTATATTCCATTTTATATGTGAATATAAATGAGTTATGAGAAAATTTCATGAATTTGAATTTATTTGACCTTAATCTAAGCTAAGTCCTTAAGAGGGAAATTAAGGATTTATGAAAGATTTTGGAATTTCAAAATTGAATTTTGGACTTGATTTGATTGATTTGAATTTATATTTCATTTATATATGTGAATATAAATGAGAATATAAATGAGTGGTGAGAAAATTTCATGAATTTGAATTGATTTCAAGATGATTTGGTAGAGGAATTAAAGACTTAGGAAATATTTCAAGTTTTGGATTTGATTGTTGGATTTAGTTTGATTGATTTGAATTTATATTTCATTTATATATGTGAATATAAATGAGAATATAAATGAGTTGTGAGCAAATGTCATGAATTTGAATTTATTTGAGGATAATTTTAGCTAAGTCCTTAAGAGGGAAATTAAGGACTTAGGAGATATTTGGAGGTTGGAATTTCAACTTGAAATTCAATCATGGATTTCAATCATATGAATTGATGTGAGTTTGGAGAAAATCAAATAAGATTGATTTGGAGTTTGAGAAAATCAATTAGGATTGAATTAGATTTTGACTTGAAGGAAGTAAGGTGGGGAATGGTTCAAGCTAAGGGTGAGCAAATTTTTCTAACACCCCTAGGGCATGACTTATTCCTCTGGCTAACCCTTCTATGTCTCTAGGACTAGGTCGAGTGTCCACCTAATCACTAGATGTATCTTAATACTAAAGAACTCTTAGTGTCTAAGAGAAAACCTTATGTCTAAGATGGAGGAGTTGAGAGCTCCTACTAAAAATGAGGTCAACAATATGTCATGTGATAGTAATTCAATCAAATTAATCTACAGATGTCTTTCATGTTGAATATGATTATTTAAAGTGAACCTAAATTTAGGACTAATTTAAAATTTATAATAAGCCATTCACTAAAGATAATTGGGTTAATTAATGTGCTTTAGAAATAACTTAAGGTAGAGATAAAAGAGAGTAATCCTCTCTTTTTCTTCTCTTTAGAACACTGAGTTGCTAAGTGTAAGTCAAATGAAACTAAAAAAATATTAAGTGAAATTCTCAAATTAATTAAATCACTTAAAGTGAAATCAACCTTTTATAATTAAACGCCCTCTCATACTTAGAAAATTATAACAAAGCTTAGCTAAGTACCACACAAGCCTTAATGCGGACATATTAGAATTAAATCATCATTTCTAGCTTTATGTTAGGATGGTGCATAGAATAATATATATTTAGTTTTATGATGTATTATTTTAGATTGGATGTTAGGGTGTATATTTTGTAGATTAGATGTTAGGCCGTGATTAGCCTAATCATACTTTCTACAGAGGATTGTGCTTAAGAGGTACTTAAAATAAATATAAATGCTCTCTTTTGCAGGTTGCTTAACCCCTAAGCATAATCCAAGTTAAGATAGGTGGGTATGGTTACCCGTATGCAGGGTGCTAAGTCTAAATTATTCATATAACTGCTTAGGTTGTATGGTGTGTTTAGCTAATACTTATTTTGCAAGTGTAGTTAGATTTACTTTTCTTATTTTTGATGTAATTTTATATTAGGAATTAGGATTAGTGTTATGAGGGATAAGGATGAACATCAGCCAGATGACTTAGCCTTGGGGTGCCATGTGATGCCTTGAAGCCTACCAAATCAAAGGAGGAAGCATGAAGGAATGAAGAAAATATGAAGACTTGAAGAAGCCTCATAGCATATTATTTGTAAAGTGTAATCATTCTTTCATATATCGGTTGTATAAGGGTAGAGATTTGCTACCCATCTCTCTTTTCCAGGTTGTATGGCGGTACCCGACCGCACCGGCCTCTTATTCTTTTGCGTTGGATTTATAAAATTGATTGATATTTTTTTTTTAAATTGCACAATAGAACTAGCATGTCTTTTCATAGTTTCTTCATGAATGGTGATTTACTGTGTGGCCTGAATCCGATTAGGCTCTTAAGAAAAAATAAATCTTTTACCCAACTATAACTCATAACTAAAATTTAAATAACTCATAACCTCACATAAATCTTAGGCATTAAATTGAGATAATTAAAAGATTTAGCAACCCCTTAGTTGAATGTTATATCACTTTCACAAAATGAGGGCAATGTAGAACATCATGAGGACCAAAAAATTAAAGCTCAAGGTCCAATCTCAAGCTAAAGCCCAAGAAAATTCAAGAAAGAAGAAGTCTTAGCCCATTAGCCTGCTAAAACCCATTTTATGATTTCATCTTTTTTATTTATGTAATTTTTAATTTTCTTTTAGAAACTCTATTTTTGAAATTTTGTATTTAAAAATTCAAAGCATGACATGTGAGGTGGTTGAATCCACATAAAATAATAACATGTGAAATGGGTGGATGGCATAAAATAATGAGGTAATTTAATACTTCACATTAATGTGGCCACCCATCTTTCCCTCCATATTTTGAATTCTTTTCTTTTGAAAGATGCTTTTAATGGCTATAAATAGTCCCTCTTACTAGAATGAAGGAGATCTTTTGACAATTATAAATTATTGAGTTATTCCTATGGTTTGAGAGCTTAATGGCCAAACCTTGGCAATCCTTGGTGGGAGCACTAGTTATCCAACATATCTTCTTCCCTCACCTCCAATACCCAAGTTCTCTCAATCTCATCAAAAGAAAGAACGCCCACCTCCATCAAATTTGTTATCAAAGCGAAGCCTGGAAGGAGCAAATTTGGTCAAAAGTTTGCTTCAACAAAGGGAGCATCTCAAGTGGTGGACTTGTCTTCAAACTTGTGAGTTTTTCTTAGACTTATGAGGTTAATTAATTTTCTTTTACATGATAGTTTAAATACATATTAGTAGCTTGGAAAGATATATATTACTTGCAAGTTTATGGTGATAGCATAAAATTTTAATTAATAAGCTTCATTATATATTTTAGTCATTTTCTAATTGTGAACTTAGCTCCCAAAAAAATATATATATATATTTAAGAGAGCTCCTTAGTGAGGTAGTGCTTCACCCTAAAAATAACCTAGCCATTAGTGCAAATCAAAATCTAATTACTTTCTTTATTATCTTTGTTATTATTTATGGTTAATTTTAGAAGTTTCTTTAATTAACTTATGATAACTTGCTTTCTTAAGAAAAAGAAAAGAGGCTTGATAAATTTGAGCTTTTTTCATTGCATTAAAAAAAAAATGCATGCATAATAATATAAGTGTATTAAACCTGGTGATTTTGGAAGCTAAATAGAACTTTGTCAAAAGACCTAAATTGTCAAATGAAAGCTTGGGATTTAAGTGGTCTTATACCCCCCTTCTCTTAGCCTAAAATTTCACTTTGATTGCATAATTATTTTATACTTGTTTATTTTATTTCATTTTTTTCATTGATCCCTTTTCATATATATTTTTTTTTTCTTAAAAAAAAATCTCATGACACCAAAATCTATATCTCAAGATCAAGTAAAAAATTTGACTAGATTAGTTGATGCCTTAGATCTTAGGATCCATAGCAATGAATTAATAATTCAACATATATTAGAAGAAAGTAAGAATCAAATGCAAGAACTTAAACAACAAATGCAAATTCTTATAGCTCATCTACAAAATAATAGAGTACCAACTCCTCCTCCAATACCTACTCAGACTATGCCAATAGGGATAGACAAAGAATATTCATATCCAAACTATAGAGAAAACCAATCACTTAGAAGACCATCAATTGCTAGGAATGGTGGAAGGGGAGAAAATTATTTGAAGACTACAAAAGACTCTAATGATCCATCTCGAAGAGTTAAAGTAGAAGCCTCAACTTATGATGGTATACATGACCCAAATAAATTTCTCGATTGGTTAGTTCAAATGGATGACTTCTTTGATTGGTATAAAATGGATGATTACCAAAGGGTTACTTTTGCTAAAATGAAATTGATAAGGCATGCTGAAATTTATTGGATAAATGCTTTAGCTAAAGAATAAAGATTGTGAAGGACAAACCTCACTTAGATATAAATGAAAGAAATGTTAAGAGCAAAGTACTATCCGAGGTATCATGATAAGAAGCTCAATAGTCAATTATTAACTTTGAAATAAGATAATTATCTTGTAATTGAATACTTGAATACTTTTGAAGATCTAGTTTCTAGAACAGATTGTGCTGATAATGATTGACAATTAGCCAATAAATTTATTATTGGACTTAGGACTGACATTAGAAATAAAGTTGAATTATTTGGCTCATAATCTTTAGAGGAAGCATTTCATTATGTATTATTGATTGAATAACAAAAGAAATCTGCCTCCCTCTCTAAAACTAAAAGTCAAGTACCTTCCATTTCATCCTATAGATCAATTGTTAGATCCGATCATCCAAATGGCCCAACCCCTTTGCCTAAAACTTCAATTGAAGGGAGCTCTAAGAATACTAGGGAAGTAATATATTTTAAATGTCATAAAAAGGGTTATATACAAAATCAATGTAAAGCTCAAATCTTATTTTTAGAAGAAGTTAAAAATCCAATATATGATAATCTATAAGAAGTTTATGATGACACCCCATATCTGATGAAGAATTAGAATTAACTGATGACCCTCATGTTAATGTGATGAGATGTATTACTATAATTAAAATGAGGGAAGATTGGAGAAAAGAATATTTTTTAGCATGTATGTTTTGTGTAATTAGAAGAGATGTAGGTTAGTTATAGATGGAGGGAGTGTTATGAATGTCATTTCAACACACACCTTAACTCGAGCCAACCTAGAATCTGAACCTCGCCCTGAACTATTTCATGTTAGCTGGGTAAATCATACATCTCTTCCCATCACTAATCGATATTTAGTTCTAATTAAAATAGAAAGCTATGAGGATCAAATTTTGTGTAATGTTCTCCCCATGGACATTGCTCATATTCTCTTAGGATGACCTTAGGTATATGATATGAATGTTATTCACTATAGTAGGGAAAATACTTATATTTTTAAACATAATAATAAGACTATTAAACTCCTACCAATAAAGTCAGTAGAAAAAACACCCTCCATAACACCATACAAAATATCTTCTGACTTGCAACCTAAGCCTCTATCGAAGAAAAATGCCAAACTTCAATTAATTATCATAGAAAATTATATTATTAGGCTTAATACTATCATTTCTGGTTCTTACTTTAAAACATCTATTCTTCCTTCTTTGACCCCAAAAATAGAAATAATAGGTTTGGAGCTTTACGAAAAGAAATATTTGATCCATTTCTTCTTCACATATTACATGTAAAAGAAGTCATATCAGACTCTAATGAGACTCCCATACCTGCTGTGGTCTTTTCTCTTCTTTTTAGTTTTAAAGATATTGCACCCAATGAGCTTCCTAATGAGCTACGTCTTACCCGGTTTTCAACTTCTTAATCTTCCACATTATAGGATGGATCCTACCGAGCATGTTAAGATTAAAAGAAAAGTTAAGGAATTATTTAAAAAGGGTTTTATTCATGAGAGTCTTAGCCCTTGTGCAATCCCAGCATTATTAACTCCAAAGAAAGATGGAATATGGCGAATGTGCGTTGATAGTCGAGCAATAAATAAAATTACTATCAAATATAGGTTTTATATTTCCCGATTAGATGATATGTTAGATTTAATCTCAGGAGCAAAATTTTTTTCAAAGATTGATCTGAAAAGTGGATATCACCAAATTCAGATTAGATAAGAAGATGAGTGGAAGACAGCTTTTAAGACCCCTGATGGACTTTATGAATGGCTTGTCATGCCCTTTGGACTTTCAAATACTCTTAGCACATTTATGAGATTAATGAATACTATTCTTAAACTATTTATGGGTAAATTTTTGGTGGTGTATTTTGATGATATTCTGATTTTTAGTCTAAGTGAAAATGAGCATCTACAACACCTACAAAAAGTTTTTGAAATGCTTAGACAAGAGAAATTATACATTAATTTAAAAAAAGTGTTTCTTTTTGTAAGCTGAGGTAATCTTTTTAGGCTTTATTATATCTACTATTGGACTTAAACATGATCCTTCTAAAATGAAAGCAATCCTAGATTGGACATCACCTAAAAGTTTTACTGCAGTTAGAAGCTTCCATAATTTAGCCACTTTTTATCAGAGATTTATCAAGAATTTTAGTACCTTTGTTGCTTCGATAACTGATATACTAAAATTAGATAAATTTTGTTGGACTCCTAATGCACAAAAGGCCTTAGAGCAAATTAAAGTTCTTATCACTTCTACACCAATCCTTAGGCTTCCTGATTTTTCTAAAGTCTTTGAAGTGACATGTGATGATTCAAGAATTGGGATAGGTGGAATTTTAAGTCAAGAGAATCACCCTATAGCATTCTTTAGTGAAAAGTTAAAAAAAGCCAAACAACAATATTCCACTTATGATAGAGAATTTTATGTTGTAATTCAATCTTTAAGGCATTGGCAATACTATCTCTTACATAGAGAATTTATACTTAATTATGATCATCATGCCTTAAAATTCATTAATACTCAACGAAAATTAAGTCATCGGCAGACAAAATGGGTTGAATTTTTACAAGACTACTCTTTTGTTCTAAAGCATAAGCCTGTAATTGAGAATAAACCTGTTGATGCTTTATCCAAGGTAAACCTAATGATTTCCTCTTTAGAATTGAGAATCCCTGAATTTGATAGAATTAAAGATGATTATATTGTGTGCCATGAATTTCACCTAATTTATCTTGAACAACTAGATAAACCAATAACTTTACAATGGGACATTCTTGATAACAAATGGATATTTATATAAAGAAAAATAATTATGCATTCATCGATCTTCTCTTAGAGAATTTCTTTTCACTAAGCTACACGCTGGGGGTGTAGCTGGTCATTTTGAAAAGAATAAGAACATATGTTTATTAGAAAATAGATTTTATTGGCCTTCATTAAAATGAGATGTTCAAAAATTAGTGGCTCAATGTTTAATTTGTAAACAGGCTAAAACTATCGACAAAGGTTTAGACAATACACTCTTACTGTTCCTATAGGCCTTGGGAAGACTATCAATGGATTTTATTCTAGGATTACCTAGGACGGTGAAGGACATGATAGTATTTTTGTTGTAGTGGATAGGTTCTCAAAAATAGCTCATTTCTTACCTTGTTCAAAAATAAATGATGTTTCTTATATAGCCAAATTATTTTTAAAAAAAATAGTGCGACTCCATGGTCTCCCTTTAACCATTATTTTTGACAGAGATGTTAATTTTGTCTCATATTTTTGGAAAATATTATAAAAATTATTATGTATCAAATTAAAATTTTTTTCTGCCTTTCACCCACAAACTAATGGACAAAGTGAAGTAGTTAATCATACCTTGGAAATTTTCTTAGATGCTTAGTAGATAAAAGTTTAGGAAATTAGGATTTACATTTACCAACCTCAGAATTTTCCTATAATAGTATTATTTCTAGAACTACAAAAAATCACCATTTTAGATAGTCTATGGTCAAATCCCACGAAGATCAATAGATGTAGCAAACCTACCATCTCATGTATTTTTTGATGCAGCATTCTCATTTGTGAAAGATTTTCAAAGCCTCCATGAAGATATAAGAAAGTAAATTACTATAAGTAATGAAAATTATGCTTCTAAGGCAAATCATAATCGTTCAACGAAAGAATATAAAGAAAGTGATTATGTATTGATTTGCATTCGACCTGATCATTATCAAACTACTAGATATAAGAAATTACTTGCACGAGCTTGTGGTCCGATGTATTGATTTTGCATTCGAGCATTATCAAACTACTAGATATAAGAAATTACTTGCACGAGCTTGTGGTCCGTTTAAAATTCATAAGAAAATTGGAACTAATGCTTATCACCTTGATTTGTCTGTTGATATGCTCATTCATCCAGTTATTAATATTGAAGATATTCTATCATATGAAGGAATTAGCAAACCTCTACTTGTTTAGTCTAACTCTTTAGCAAAGATATACGCGAAGCCCTCTTCCTTTGAAGTTGACTATATTATCAGAAAGCACCCATTAATCGACTTCGAACATCATTTTCTAGTTAGTTGGAAGAATAAGCCACCTGAAGACACATGATTATTGACCTTGCTTTGGAGACTTTAGCCCCATAATTAGTAGAAGACTTTTTAGATTTCAACTCTACAGAGCAAAGTTCAATTGAGCCTAGGAGAGTTGATGTAGAACATCATGAGAACCCAAAAATTAGAGCTCAATGTCCATTTACAAGATCTGAGGCTAAAGCCCAAGAAAATTCAAGAAAAAAGAAGTCTTAGCCCATTAGCTTACTAAGGCCCATTTTATGATTTCATCTTTTTTATTTATGTAATTTTTAATTTTCTTTTAGAAACTCCATGTTTAAAATTTTGCATTTAAAAATTTAAAGCATGATATGTGAGGTGGTTGAATCCACATAAAATAATAACATGTGAAATGGGTGGATGGCATAAAATAATGAAATAATTTAATATTTTACATTAATGTGGTCACCCACCTTTCCCTCCATGTTTTGAATTTTTTTCTTTTGAAAGATGCTTGTAATGGCTATAAATAGCCCCTCTTAATATAATGAAGAAGATATTTTGGCAATTACAAATTATTGAGTTATTCTTGTTGTTTGAGAGCTTGATGGCCAAATCTTGACAATCCTTGATATGAGCGCTAGTTATCCAACATATCTTCTTTCCTCACCTCCAATACCCAAGTTCTTTCAATATCATCAAAAGAAAGAATGCCCACCTCCATCAGAGGGTCTCCGTCCTTACACATTGGGAACCGCTTGACCTGTGAAAGCAACTCCTACCGACGAAGCTTCAGCCTCTTCTCTTTTTGATTTAGCCCGTAACTCATTTCAACATGCATTTAGACATATGAAAATCTTATGGCCTTTGTCAAAATGAAGTGTCCAAAATTAAATAAAAATTAAAAAGATTTATATTATATTAATTCATTATTTATACCACTTGTGCTATAATCTCTTAGAAAGTGGGTTTGTGGACTTTAGTCTCTTTCTAAATAATAACAACTCAACTATCTTGCAAAATTATATGACTTACCTATATGATTTTAAAGCGTATAAGGAGTTAGCTGGCTGCCACTCTAAGCGGTTATAAGTCCAGCAGTCGGGTAGTTCACTCTCTCTTATGGAGGTAAACCATATACCCACTTTCGCTTAGATTTAGGACGTGCCTAGGCTTATGCTAAAGCTCTCAAGATTTAGGATCTAAGATAGTTGTTTCCTTCGGGCTACAAGCATAAATCCTTACCTCTTAGATATTTCCACAATCTTATATTATTGGATTATAAACTCTAGTAATCCAATAAAATTTCAACTCAAACACATAATTTCCTTCAATTTTAAACAGATAAAGCACAACCATAGGATAGATTGGAATGCTCACTAGGCTTCATAATATTATGAGCATCCCCTACTCATCTCCTTTGACTTCCAAAATAAGTTTTCTCCATGATCTTTCCCATTTGATTTTCTAAACATAGTCAATTTATTGATAGTCTTACCCTTGAAATCTTTGGTAACAATAATTGCCTACTTTAATCGAGAGTATTCCTAAGAAACTCACCTTCCTTATGATGTAATTAACTATGGGGGATTTGCCCCATAGGAAACTTTAGAACCCGATTTAATATAAACCCTACTTTATTCATCCATTTAAAGTAGGAGAAAAATCTCTAGTATATTCGAAGACCCATCATGCCTTAAGAGTCCTTATTAGGTGATTAGGCCCATTGAATGGAGATGTCTCTATCTTTCGAGATAGTACATCATGTCTCGATGTCGTACTCAATCACTTCAATAAATATCACCTCAAATCTGCATGGTGTCCCCCATATATGTATCTAAAAATAAACACCGTAGGGAAGAGAATCAACTTGTTTTCCTCACTCATTGTGAGGAAAGGAACTCATCCTCATTTCCTGTGGAGACCTACCGAAGAATCAAAGAAGGCCGAGCCGAACTGGAAAGGTAAATCCATAAGCACAATGAGAAACATGTAAACCTTCTCTCCAAACCGTCTCGATTGAGGCATATTTGGACATCTTTAAGCATCAAGTACTCCTCGTCGCATTCTCTCACATGCTCATCAGAGCATTGACTGTAGTCGGATGGGCGAATGGAAGGATGGAGCCTTCGATGCATGCAGCTGGATCGGTTTACACGAACGAGACGATGGAAATCGAGAGTGTTGTTTGGCTTGCAACAGTGGACAGATAAAGACGGGAGCGGAACGGGATGCTCCTTCATTTCTGCGTGTGTTTGTTGCCGGACTGAGAAGCCGGCTTGGGCTTTTATAAGAGAGAGAGAGTTACGACTGCTTGAATCAAATGAATCGAGGGTCTCCCCTTGGTTGTCGTTTTGTCCGGAAGGGGCGAGGGGAGCAAGGGATTTGTTATGAATATATTTCCTCAAGGCCAGCATGACGACAAAATGAATATCGGTAAAAGACTCGATGGAAGGATTACCAAATACGGTTCATAAACTCAATATCTGAGCCCACGGATGATAGAGATATTACAACCAAGATAAACAAATACGGTTATTAGAACCCTTAAGTACACAATAATACATTTAAATACGGCCAAAGCATCAAACAAGATTTCTTAGATCCAGAGCTGCGGAATTATCAAAACAACTAAGAAGCAAGAGTTGAAAGAATCGGATAATGAGTTGACGGTAAAACAACCTAATCCGGTTGGCACTTAAGGAAATCGAACTCAAGAATCAAGAAGCGACATTTCAACCAGGATATTCCCCAAAGGCAACAAGCAAGCAAGTAAGCGATCCAATCTAGAAATCGGTTAGAATATAGCGAAAGTAGTTAGAGCATAGATAGATCCAAGCATAAGAAAAGCGAAACTATAAATAGGACTCCAAAGCCAAGCGAAGAGTAATCAAGATTTGAGAAAGTAAAACTTATCTTTCTTGATCTCCCTTTCATCTCTTCCCCTTATCTTCTTCTCGGTTTACCTCACAGGAAACCACCAGTCACCTAGGAGAACCAAGCCTTCCCGCTACCAGTATGACCCCTTTCTTCGGGAGCGGCGACGGCTCGAGCAGTCAAAACAAAGCGAGAAAGAAAATAGGTTAAAACAAATGCTTATCCCATAAGACTAATCAGACGGCCAAGACAGAGCTAGCGCAAGGCCACTACGGTGGATCTTCCCTGGATCGACCCTCACCGGTAAGGATCTCCTCCATCTCCCTCTGTTTCCCTCAGAAACCCTAGCAGAGACGAACTGACAAGCTGAAAGGAAAAACAAGAAATGAATTGGGTTTACTCGATTCAAATCTAAATAATTGAATAGCCATCGCCGATCATTTTCCACTCAAACCCATCCAACGCTCCTTAATCGAAAGCAGATCCACGTCGGATGCCACCATCGTAATCCACTCACCATAGAAGGAAAGGAAACCGCATGATCAAAACAAAGATCGAGATCAATTACGAATCCAACGGCTTTCCAAGAGTCTAAGAAGAACTCAAGTGATCCCATCCAAGCGGCGAGATAAAAGGCGATCCTACGGAAAGGCACCCAAAACTCGGTAGCCTTTAGACTTCGGGTTAGATCAACTCGGTTTAACTCGATAAGCGGCTCAAGTCAAGCCAATGAAGCTCCAATCCGGGGAAATTAAGCATAAGCAGATCCGAGTTCAACCCGAGCGAATTAAACATACAATCTCAGCTTTGGATGAATTACAGATATTAATACATATCATTGGTGCTCTCGTTGATTCCACAACTCATCTCAATCGACATGGCACAAGGTACACATCAAAACCCTAGATGAATGTGTTACCAGATTGAACAACAATGAACAGCAAATGACCTCAATCACTATGGCATTGAATGAAATATCAAAGAGATTGTCAACAATAGAAAACAGGTTAGAAAAACAGCCTCCAAGCCAGATATGTGATTCATCCCTTGATGAATCCTATTCTCCAAACATACCACATACACACACACCCATATCAATGCCTCTTAAAATAGATATGCCCAGATTTAAGGGAGAAGACCCTAGAGGATGGCTCTTGAAAGCGAGCGATTTTCAATATTATAACTCCTCGGATGATCGAAATTTTAATAGCCTCAATATACATGGATGGACTGCTTTGAGGTATCGATGGATCAAGTAAATAAACAATTGCATTCTTGGCCACAATTTAAAGAACAAGTTATTGAGATATTTGGCCCCTTTATTCGAGATTTAAGAGGTGAATCAAACTTACATTACACCCAAACGGACAATATGCGGTCGGTGATGATGTAACAATGCCAAGCTACAAGATCGACCAACCTCGATTAAAGCAACATCACATACAGCAAACACCCACAATGCCTAATCCACCAAATGCAAATCAACACAGCAAAAACCAGCCCTTAGCAATTCAGAGGCTAACACCAACACAATTAGATGAAAGAAGGCAGAATGGATTATGTTTCAATTGTGAGGAGAAGGACCATAAAGAGCATATATGTAAGTCCAAGTTATTGGCATTAGGTGTATCGATGATGAGAACATCAACTACCACATGATAATCACGACTGACCAATGGGTGCAAGAAGAAAACAAGCAACAGCTTCAAATATCGACCATTCAATCCAGTTGGGACGAGATAATTATCTAAGTATAGAATAGTCTAAATAGTTCTCAATAATTCTGACCCTTGAATTAGCCTAGAAATATAAGTCAGATATAGCCCAATCTATAGAGTACTATAGAGTATAACTGCAAATAGGATAGTCCACGTAATAATGTAGACATAATTGGCGACTCAAATATGAGGGACAAATAGAGCAATTATCATAGTTGACCACATACAAAAGCGAGCAATATTGGTGCATATCTGATGAGAAAAGCAAACAAGAGGATGAAATTATCTCAAGATATAGCCAATTCCATAAAGCTGAACCAGCAGTGGACTCAGAACAGATACAAATCTCACCCAACAGACCCAATTGGCATTGATCCAGACATAACTTCGGAACAAAACAAGCTCCAATATCAAATAAATGGCCACAAAAGAATACTACTTGACACACAAATTGCTACTTTCATAATCAGTGGGAGGAAAGTATCAATATAAGATTCTGAGAAATAGATTCAAGAAACAGAAAAAGCAAATTTTCAATTTTGACCTTGAGGACAAGGTCAGTGTGAGGAGGGGAGTAATGTTATGAATCTATTTCCTCAGTAAAAACGGCGACAAATGAATATCGGTAAAAGCGACTGATGCAGGAAGGATTACCAAATACGTTCATAAACTCAATATACAATACATGATAGCAGATATTACAACCTCGATAAACAAATACGGTTATTACAGAACCCTTAAGTACACAATAATAACAACATTTAAATACTAGCGTCAAAGCGGCATTTCTTAGATCCGTCCAAGGCCTGCAGCAATTATCAAAACAACTAAGAAGCAAGAGTTGAAAGAATCAGATAACAGAGTTCTGACAGTAGAAGTAAAACAACCTAATCCGGTTGGCACTTGGAAATCGAGAACTCAAGAATCAAGAAGCGACATTTCAACCAACGGATATTCCCTAAAGACAGAAACAAGCAACCGAAGTAAAACGATCCAATCTAACAGAAATCAGTTAGAATATAACAGAAAGTAGTTAGGAGCATAGATAGCTTAGATCCAAGCATAAGAAAGGAAAACAGAAACTATAAATAGGACTCCAAAGCCAAACAGAAAGAGTAATCAAGATTTCAGAAAGTAAAACTTATCTTTCTTCAGTCTCCCTTTCATCTCTTCCCCCTGCTTATCTTCTTCTCGGTTTACCTCACCGGAAACCACCACCAGTCACCGGAGAACCAAGCCTTCCCGCCTACCGGCCCACTTTCTTCTCGGGGAGCGACGGCCGGCTCGAGCAGTCAAAACAAAAGCGAGAAAATAGGTTAAAACAAATGCTTATCCCATAAGACTAATCGACGGCCAAGAAGAGCTAGCCAAGGCCACTACGGTGGATCTTCCACGGATCGACCCTCACCGGTGATCTCCTCCATCTCCCTCTGTTTCCCTCGAAACCCAGCGAGAGCAGAGGCAAAAGAAGGAAAAACAAGAAATGAATTAGGGTTTACTGATTCTCAAATGTGAATAGGCTGTAAAGATCTTGACATGTTTTCCACTCAAACCCATCCAACGCTCCTTAATCGAAAAGGATCATCGATGCCACCATCGTAATCCACTCACCATAGAAGGAAGGAAAGCATGATCAAAACAAAGATCCAAGGCGAGATCAATTACAGATCCAACGGCTTTCCAAGAGTCTAAGAAGAACTCAATCAGTGATCCCATCCAACAGAGATAAAAGGCGAGATCCGGACGAAGGCACCGCAAAACTCGGTAGCCTTTCAGGCTTCAGTAGGGTTAGATCAACTTCGGTTTAACTCGATAATGACTCAAGTCAAGCCAATGAAGCTCCAATCGGAAATTAAGCATAAAGCAGTCGAGTTCAACCTGCAGCAATTAAACATACAATCTCACTGTTTCAGATGAATTACAGATATTAATACATATCATGATTCGTTCGGCTGAGATGAGGAAGGAGGTTGCAGCTGCCGAATAGGAATTGTATGGTTGTGAATATGAGCCCTTAAGGTTAAGTATTAGCATATGCTTATATAGAGCTCCATTTTTTGAGTTTTAAATAATCAAATCAACCCTAATTGGACTTTTCATGACAACATTATTATATGATTAATATATATGTTAATTTTAGATTATTTCGATGTTTTGGATGCAACGATGTAGTCTGTTTTATAATTGAAGGTCATTTGGTTCAAGTCGACGTCAAATCGGATCAATTTAAAATGCGTTATTACTTCGACCGGCATTCAAGCGATTTGAATTGAGTACAGACAATCTCATTTGATAGGTTTCAATGTTTCGACACTAACAACGTGATTAATTTCGTGAACGAATATCGTTTGGGCATCGTGGCAGCCTCCTGACTTCGATATGCACATAAGCATGTAAACAGATTTCTTTCTTGATCGATTGATCGTGAATAAATTCTGATATGTATATTCGATTTCGACATTTTGAATCTGATGGCATTCATCGAAGGTCATTTATTTGATTTGTTGTGTAAATTGTACTCGAAGCCGTCGACTTCGTCTTACGAGACTCGGAGTGACATACATGAAGATCAACAATTTATATATTTTATGGTGGCGCATCAACACAATCATTGATGAATTATAAGCTTTTCTTATTGTTTGAATTAAAATCTTTAGTATAAAAATTAGGAAGATTTATATACATACCACACAATTCTTATGCATTTATATATCTAACACCTAAAGTTAGATGTTACTTATCTAATACTTTTCTATGCTTATATATCTAACTTTAGGTGTTAGATATATAAATACATAAGAATTGTGTGGTATGTATGTAAATCTTCCATATGTATGTATATATATATATATATATATATATATATATAGAGAGAGAGAGAGAGAGAGAGAGAGAGAGAGATTTAGAGAGAAAAATATTCAAGGATATGCATTTGAAGGAAGAGGATTAGAACTCATACAAGATTACAATAATATACACAGTCATCATCTTCAAACTTACTACTTGACATTCTTTTGCTTCCTCAAGACTTGGCATTCTCAGAAGCAGCCAAGCAGTTTTCAGAAGACTTGAACTTGAATTTGAAGCCGCTCTGACTCCATGAATTGATGCACATTGCCGCCTGCATGCTTCCATAAGACAAGCAGAACTGCTGCTTCCGAATTCGATCACCTTTGCTCGAAAACAACTCATCGGGATCGACCGAAGTTCCCTGCACGGCCAAATAGTCTCGAGCCATGGCGGAAAGCCGAGGGTATCTCGAACTATTCACCTTCCACCATTCCAAAACATCCGCCGCGATGGGAGCAGGAGGTTCTGATAAGTACTGAGACAGTTCATCAGCGGCCGTGTTCGTGCTCAACCGACGCCGTTTTCGAGCTATTTCCTCGGCAAATGAAACCACATTGTCCTCCTCTTGATCCTGAGAACCGAAGCCATTGGCCAGGGAAGGGAACTGACAGCTTGCATAATGTCTTGTGAAGTGGCTCTTAGCTTCCTCCAGGTTCTTCTCAGAGTTGAGTTTTTCAGGGATGAGCTCCTTCTTTATTCTTGGATCGAGTACAGCAGCCATGTATGTGAAGAGATTGTATCCCTGAGAACTGAAACCTCGAGCTCGCTTCGCCATATCATCGGCGATGCTCTTCAGCCAGTCATGGCGGCAAGCATCTCTGCAGGTAGTGATCAGTTCGAAGACATGGTCCATGAAGAAGAGAACCAGACCGACTGTGGCGACCTTACAGGTGCTTAGATTAGATGTGATTTTGTGAAATGGTTCCAAGTATGAGTGCAAGATGTTGACGACAGATTTCTCTGTAGCGTTCAGTAATAGATTTCTTCCTCCAAATATTTCTTCATGCTTCTTAATGGTACTGTCCATGGAATTTGATGCCTGCAAAGTACAGATTGCGGTCAATGATTAACCGGTGAGGATGAAAAACATTTGAGAATGAAATGAAGAAGTTACCTTTCGAACGAGGTCAAGCATTGTGTAGCTTCCGCTCCATGTTGCAGAAGTATCAAGAGGGAACTTCCATGAACCTTCTTGATATATTGTAGCCCATTGTTTGAAATCTTGAGCAATTCCAGATACTAAGTTCAGCTCGAGCGCAAACTCACGGATCTTCGACAGTATCGGCTTTGGGCTTCTGAGGCCATCCTCTATAATCTGGTTCAAGGCATGAGCAGCACATGGTACATGACAGAAAGGCCCCGCCTTCCGAGCTTCCAATTCCTCTTTAAGATCATGGCAGCCATTAAAAGCCTGTTGGGTACTATCAAGAGTGCAGGAAAGAACCTTGCTCTCAAGATTATACATTCTGAGGATCTCTATAATAGCTTGAAAGATCTCTGAGCCTGCGCATGGATAAGGTATGTGACGCAAATCGAGAAGAACTTTGTGTAAGGACCAGTTCTCATCAATCCAGTGGCAATAAATGAACATAAAATACAAATCTTCATGAGAAGTCCAGAAATTCAGAGTGATAGATACTTTGGAGCTGATATGCTCCAACAATGCCCTCACATCTTCTCTCATGGTTCTGAAAACTTCTAATGTAACGGCCTGGAACTTGTCTGAGGACCAGAGTGTGACTGATGAATTGAGAAATTTGAGGGAGTTTAAGAAGACAACGTCCTCAAACACCGAATGAGGGATTGATGCTCCAATGTGCCATTTGAACAATAACCAATTTAAACGATCAAAATCAAGAGTTGCAGGTTTCGGTTGATATGGAGGATTCTTAGGAGAGATGGGATCCTCCAGAGCTTGCTGGGAAGAATTGCCCAACTTATCATAGCCTGGATGTCGGTGATTGAGATGCCTTCCAAGGTTCCCTTTGTAAACAAAGGATCAGCAAATAATACCGTTATTTCAATGATCAGTCGTCGCAACATTTCTAAGTAGTCACGTGCACAACATGATAATATCAAGTGAAATGTTAGAAATTATAACAAATGTTGATGATGAACATGATCCCGCTACGTTGGGATTGGCTACATGAATCCTTTTTCTCCGTTGCATCATACTGAGTGTCATATTGTCATTTAAGTCTAATTAAATAAAATCATTTTTTACACTTCTAACCAAAAATTTTAGGTCTAATGCTAGGATTAAGTCAAGAGAAAATAGTTAGGAAAGGTTAATAATGATAATGATTTTTTAATGCTATAATTAATCTCAAAATAGGACTAAGATATAAATCATCATTAGAAATTAAGATTATTTACACACATACTATCGAAATCATTCTTATTTAAAAAACTAACATTCAGGTTAGTTTTTTAAACTACTGAATTAGTGTCTATGTGTGTGCCATGATTAAATATTGCAAATTTGAGAAATGTGAAAAATACAAGTTACAGTTATGTTTTGAAATTTGAATTTGGGGGTTTATTGAAAATTGGAGATAGAAAGGTATTAATTTGTAAATGGTAAAAGATTTAAATGTTAGGTATGACACTGCCACAAATTAGAGCAACCGTTATCAATGGCTTACAATGGAGCTACTCAACTAATTTTTGCTTCTTAAATTTCTTAAGGAAGATTAAATGTTCTCCTCAACAGGCAGTTTTTATCCTTAAGCCTATGATATATAACATCAACAAGAAAGAAGCCGCAGTTCTAAATTTTAAAAAGACTTGTGCAGAATAGATGACAATCACCTGTTGCTGTGGCTATAGAATAGCATTGTTTGCAAAATTTGCATCGTCTTGTCTTCCCATCAGGAGCAGTTTCAAAGAACTTGAGATACAACGAAGTCATCGACTTCTTCTTCGGCTTTGGCGCAGGCAAAGCGTTTCCTTTCTCTGGTGCAACATCCGGAGGTTCAATGAAGGGTATGAGTGGCACGTCGATCATAGTTTTGCTATCCATATCTGCCAAAAGAACAAGGAAAACCAGCAATTCAAATTCAAAAAGGTACAAAAAGAACACAGCAGAAGAAATTGAAGCTTTTACCAGAGATATACCCTCTAATAAACTACAATTTTTAATAACATGAATGAAACATTTGTAAAAGATCTTTGATACATTCAGTATGTTCAATGGATCCATTTTAACTGCTTCATTGGAAAAAATAGACCAAGTTTCTCAATCAAAAGAATGGTGAATTTGGGATATTAGCTCCACATATTCGACCACAAACAGAGATACAAATGAGAAATGGAAATCATACATGGGGGGCAACTCTATGCACTTGTCTATCTGGGAATAAGCTTAATTACCATCATAGTTCAGTATACTAATCAACAGAAATGTTTAAATCCTATAAATTTAACGTCAAAACACACAACACATTAAAACCAAACACCAAAATTTTCCGAAGGCAAATTATGGAACACTATCCAAGACCAAACTCATCATCAATTGGATATTGTAGGCATACATTCAGATTAAATGATTATGATTGAGCTACTAGAAGAGAAATAATATGTATTAGTTCAATGTTTGAGATACCCAAATTTAAATATTCTGGATGCTTGGTTATATGTTCAGGGCACATTTTATCTCTGTAACAAATTGTATAATTTTATCATATTTTAGGCCAGCTAACCTGACCTAAAAACAAATCCAATGTTTAGTTGAGTATTTTAGTTCTTTGAACATAATTATTTAAATCTGAACAAAGTGCAGAGCACAATGGCTGATAAGAAATAATGAAGGCATTTCACTTTCTAGTAAAAGGCTATAACCATCACCTAAACAATGGATATTTCTAAAAACATTGGTGAAAATAAAAAAGTAAATTGAAAAAGCTTGTTATCCTCATAAACGGCACACAATAAACTTCGAATTTGATAAAATAAATTGCATTGGTCAAAATATTGGCCAGAGTAAAATGTAAAATGCAAAATGAAAGGTTACATCCACAGCAAAGATATCCATCATGTTCGATTTATTAGATGATTAAAGAATGAAGAAAAAATAATACCTTTCATGCTTTTAAATGTATTACTCCACTCCATCGCTTGAACACTAATTTATCAATTGAACCTGCATGGAAATTCACTGAAAAATCTATTAAAACTAGAACAACTTGATGGAATCATGGATTGAATACACTATGAATAATAAGACATCGTCAACAGCTTGTGTTAAAAATTAGATACATTCAAACTTGCTTTCATAACTGCAAATTAAACAATAATACGATTTTTATCATAAAATAGAACTTATGAATAAGTCACTGTGAGGCTGTAACAAGACTTTGCATGCTTATAATGAACATAATGAAAGAAAGTTATCAACATACGACGAGTATGCGATATTATAATGTGATGTGCTGAATTCTACTAATAACTATAGATGTGAAAAATAACTGTTCAATTTTAATCCCAAGTGAGTAGTTCTCCAGTTTGCTTAAATCTTGTTAGTATACTGAAGCAGAATATGCCCTTCTTACACACATGGAGTTCTAAAAATATCTTTATTCTCGTTTAAAGTATCTAAGCAACATTAAGTTTCAACTTTTTCTACTGAAAACCACATCCTAAACCTATTTATTGAGAAGATTTAAGTCCATTTGAACATGTTCGTCCTTGAGTTCACTCTAATAAAACACAAGGTTAAAAATCAAACTCTAGTTAAAACTGGATCACGAGGGAAAGACAACAACAACAACAACAACAAACCTTAATCCCACTAGGTGGGGTCGTCTACATGAATCCTTCGTCTCCATTGGATCACGAGGGAAAGAGAAAAAAAAAAAAAAATTTAAGGTGAGTGTAAGATTCTTGAAATCACTCCAAAGAGAACAAAAGCTAATCTTTGTTGATCCCATGAACCTACTGAGTTGATGAGACAAACATGCATTGAAATTTCTAATGATTTTTTTCTGAATTGGTTCTGCTTTGTAAAGACCAATCATTGGAGGCCAGTTCATGCATATAAAGTGCTTAGACTAGGCTATAAATAGTCTTATATAAAAGGATATTTGTCTGAGTTTTGACTTCTCTAGCTCATAAAGCATTAACAATAGCTCTTCAAGAAAAAAAATATTTTTGTAAGCAAATATATATATAAGTAATTCTCTATAAATTATTTCTAAAAGACTGTTTTTCTAACATTTGGTATTGTACCTATATTAAACTAAATCTAATTGTTTTAAACAGGTTTGGAAGCAAAAAACACTAGAGATCCTTTCAATTTTTCGTTATGACATTATGGGTCCTTGCAAAGCACCTAGAAAGGGGTTACCTTGGTCGACGTTCATGGGTCAACATGAAGCAATTTGCGGGCTTCAACGAATTTTGTGGTTCTTCTCAAATCATTATGCAAACTTTGTTCATGATAAATAATGGCTAGAATTTTGAACAGTCTGAGGGTTGAGATTTTCTAGCCCTTTGAACTGTAGGCCAAATTTTGAACTCTAATGCACCGTTGTTTTGCTAAAAACCAACTTGAAACAACTCAGCAAAAAATCTTTTACCATTGTTCGTTATGATGATCTGTTGGAGAATACTTAAGCAACAAGTTCAAAGCGTGATCAAAGTTTTACGCTCTTCACATCATCATACAAGCATCATGTAAGACATGTTTATATAGTTTTCTCATGGTTTCTTTCTTCTAATCTAAATTTAGAATATTTACTAAATCCTACTTAAAGTCAACGAGCCCATCAAGATTTTTTTCCTCTCTTCTAAATCATAAATCCTAATACGAACAGCCAAACAATTTATCAAAATATAGCACAAATTAAAATATGAAGTATGAGCAATCGATGACGATCTGATGCCCCATAGGTCCCACCTTTTACCTCAGCATAAGATCTCCGCCGCGAAATCAATAGCCCGTCCACGCCACCACCGGAAACCTGGACAATCGAATACTAGTTAGAGTTGTACGGGAAGATCGGCCTAGTTCGCCGGTGTGTTTGTGCTCCGCTCCGGCTAGCCGCCACCGACCCTGATCCGGTCAAAGAAGAGAGCCGATCATCTGTTGAAGTAAGCCGGATAAGATAGCTGATCTTAGCCAGTAAGCGCCGATCTGAACTAGAGATCAGTCGATGAGTCAAAGCTCTGAACAGAGCCGCCTTGACAAGGAGAGAGCTTCGAGTGACGCTTCTCTCTCTTTCTCTCTCTCTCTCCCCCTCCCTCTCTCTCTCTCTCTCTCTCTCTCTCTCTCTCTCTCTCTCTCTGCGAGGGAAGTGGCTGCTGTAAATCGGCTCGGCTACGAGCGAGTCCGGTGTTTTTGGAGGGTACCAACTAGGGCGAAGCGCGGGCCGTTAGATCTCTTCATCCATTCCCCCTTAGATTCTCTCTCCTCAACCCTTCTACATGAATACAATAAGTTTGAAAATAATTTGATAATTTATTATGATATTTTAAATTAACTTAAATAATAAATTAATTAAAATTAAAATTAAATTAAATTTTAGTTAAACTTTATATTTGATAGATATAATTAGCTATTAAATAAAACAGTTTGCATGCATAATTTAATTAAAGTAAAATATTTATTTTATGAGTTAATTAAAATAATTATTCTATATATATATACACACACACACATACACACACTTAAATTTTAAATATTTTTGAATTCAAACTTAAAATTATCATGTTATGTATAATAATTTTTGTCATTGTTATTTGCTAGAAAATCGATCAAGCAGAGTAAAAGTTGCCTTAAATTGTTGTGAAATCCAAAGACACACACGATTAAAAGAAACAAGAAAACTCCAAAAATTTTTTACGTGAAAAACCTCGAAAAGAGGGAAAAAACCACGGGGCCTAGCCCAGTAAAAAGCTTCAACTATGTATTTGTTTCAGAGTACAAAATCTTCCCGATAACGAGATTACAGAATTGTATATGAGAGGAACAACTATGTAGTGCGGTGGTAACAATTGCTAGATAGCGGATGATGAACCACGAAAGCGGCGATGAAGGGTCGTCGTGATAGACCGCAGAGGTCGAGAACCGAGATCGGCTGGCGGCCCGAACCCATGGTTAACGACCGCCAGTGGTATTGTTCTTGGAGGATCTTCAAGCTTTAGTGCTCTCCTCTCTCTTGGTTTGACTCCTCCATATGAGAATGAGGGTATTTATAGATTAGAGCGTCTGTAAAATACATAAAACTGCACTACCACTTCATCGGACGGCTCAAAATGATCCCTTTGATCATTTGATGTATTTTAAATATTTGAATGCTCAAATGAAGTTGGAATTTTGAGATCTTGGGCTTGTTAGATCCGGCTCGTCAAGACACTCGATTTGACTATAAACATCCATGTTTGAGAGCTTTTTAGGGGTTTAACTGATATCCCAAAGTTTTCAATGATATTTTAAGTTCTTGATTTCTACCGCTTCAACTTGACCGGTTGCTTTTAACGCCAAGATTTGTGCTTGATTAGTAGAATTTTCGTCTATCATATATTTTGGATGACATTATCTCAATCATCCAAAAATAGATACGTCATATACTTGAAAATAAAAATTTCTTCAATGGAATTTGAGAGTCCTTTAACTACACAATTTGAGAGAACAGATCTTCATGGAAGCACAAAATTATGATTAAAGGATGCATGTGATGTGTGTATGCACGCACAGATTTCGAGGTTACTGAGTCATCCGGCCCCACTACAGGTGCCGCCCGCAAGTGGCAGCGGAGGCACTGGTGCGCCTTGGTCTGGTCGGTCATGGAGCTGGCCTCACGGGTCTCTGAATCGGTCGCGATGGGGTCGAAGCGACGCTACGGTCGCTGAAGGCGACGCGCGGTCGCGGCGGCAAGCTGTCGGGCACGCGACGGGCACGATAGCGGCTATGACGCGGCTGCGTACCAAGCCATTGATCTAAACGGCAGCTTTTGACAGCTGGCGTTTTAATGATTTTAATGATTTTTGCCTGGGGGTCTATAAAACCCCTGGCCAAAAGGAGAAGGCACACTTCTTCAACGCTTCTTTTCTTCTTGAGTGAGGGTCGGGAAAATCAAGGTCCGGTAGTTCAGCTCAATTTTCCCTCGAAAGAGGTGTCCGACCTTTGTCGGACCGGGCTCGGAGACCAAGATTCATACCATAGGCAAGACTCTTTTCCCTCGAAGAGGTGTCAATTGACCTCATCGACCGACCAGACATCGGGGACCCGTAGTTCATACTGCAAGGCTCCGAAAGAGGTGTCAAGACCTCGCCGACCGTTTGAGGCGATCAAGACGTAATGAGAAATTGATTTCTTCAAACCGATGAATGATTCAATGGTGATAATTGCCAAGATGGGGACGAAATGCCATTTAAGCGACTAAAGTTTGGCGTGTAATTTGAGCATCATTGGGAGGAATAGTTTCTCGTCTCTCCCCTTTTCTTTTGATCTCACATGTATGCATGTCCTTTTCGTCAAATCGTAGGAAAAAAATTCTAGCCCAAGCAGTCCATGAGCAGTCGAAAGGGTATGCCCAAGTATTGGGGTGTGAGTGCTTCACAAAATTTTGATTTTTGTTTTCTCCCTCTTTACTTATTCATTATGTATTTTCACGGTGATGGCGGGAGGAAAACCCATAGGTGTGAGTGATATACCATCCCTTGTCACATCAGATAGTTTAATGATGTTCCGTAGGAAATTTTGTTTCCCTAATGAGTTGGTGGCTATTGTTGCCAAGAGGTTTGATTGAGCTCGTTCACCTCTGTCGGGATATTTCACTATTTATGAGATGATTCTTGTCTGATTCCTTTTGGCTCCGAAAATTGAGATCTTCAAAACATGTGGTGTAGCTTTATCACAATTTTTATTTCGGCTTTAGTAGTCATCGGTTTGGATGTCTTCAGAGCGTGTTACTTTGAACATCAAATACTTGTGTCGAATGTGTAGATTTATATGTGATGCTCAAGGACGTGTTTCTTATCGGGCTATAAAGAATTGGATAGAATTTTTAGCACGGGATCCGTCTAAAAATTGGTTTAATGGATTCTTTTTTGTGAAAAATGAGTGGGGTCTTCCTAAGAGATGGGGAAGATTAAATGACCTTCTAGATCCATTACTGATTTAAGAGTGAGATCTTGGCAACTCTTAATGCTTCTGATGTAGAAAGCTTACAGCATGAGTTGCGTCACATTAGCAAATATATAGTTGAAGATAGAATATTTTAGGTTGGCATTTCCATCTAGACAGGGAGATCTCATTCTTTTCTACTAAAGAGGTCAAGTAAAGGTGATGAAAGGTCTCCTCATATTCATAGGATTCTTCAAGAAGCCTGCAACAAAATCAAGGTGGTGGCAATGTTTCTTCCCTAAAGAAAAAGAAGACATGTGTTGAAGTGACTACGTCAGATATCTACGAAGAAGATGTTCACCCCCAGTTCCCCTCTGAGAGTTTAGTTGTTTAGACTCATGATGGGGGAGTTTGTTTCTCGAAGCCGCATATTCTTGAAGAGGTGTTAAATCACATATGCATTGGCCAACGCGGATGAATTGCACGTTGTCTTCCCTTCTTTCTTCTTTTCTTCTTTCTTTTCCACCTTCTTTTTTTTGTGTAGTATTTGTGATTGTTTTTTTTTATAGGTAACTCAAATATTAAGGCTGATGGCTCATTTGGGTGTCTCTTTAGATGAGTGGAATACTAAATTTATGAGGGTAAAATATCTGCAAGGCGAGTATGAGCGAAAGATGAGTGCTAAGGTCAAAGAAGTGACGACATTAGAGGATCAGCTAATCGAGTGAACGAGCAAGAAACATGTCGACTTCTCTTCTCCTGTCGGAGGTGGAGCGACTCTCGTGATGAGTGATTGAGGACAGACTGAAAGAGAAAAGACTCAAGGCACTTTAAGAGAAGGGAGCTCTAACTGGAGAAGAAAAGCATTACAGATCGCTCTTTCTCGGTGAAGTTATAATGTCGGCGGAAGCAAAATAAAATCTCCTTGAAGGTAGTGGAAGACTTTAAGAGGTCTCTAGCTTATCGCGGTATAATTGAAGATCATGTTCAGGAAGTTCGTAATCATATTCTTGATGTTGAAGTAAGGGACTTGGAGCACCAATGTTTAGAGGAGGGCTTCATCTGAGGGTTCCTAAAAGGAATCCACTTAGTGCATCGCAAGACCGGCCGTGAGGATCTATCCCGCCCAAGTGTTTGAAGACTCTTCGTCAGATTCAGGAGATGAAGGAGTTGAGAGTGAGTCTAAGGGAGCATCTCCTAGTGGTGATGAGGATGTTGATATCACCAACTGATATAATGTAGCATCACTTGAAGATGAATTTTTTTATATATATTATTATTAGTGTGTATCATGATCTTGATTCTTTCTTATATCATCATGTTAATGTTGTCAATGAAATTTTTTTTTAGATGATACGCTCTTGTTTTATTTTTACCTATCCGGGGTAATTGGTCAGAATATTATTCGAACCTATACTGATGAGGTTGAATTGAATCCACTGAGAATTTTTGACCAATCTGAGGTTGTTTGTCAAAGTGTTACTTGATGACGTTAACCTGTATGGAAGAGGTCGCGGGATGTCCATCAAGGACCTTTTGACCTATCTTAGGTATCAGCCAAAGTGTTACTTGACTTCTTATATATATGGAAGAGGTCGTGGGATGTCCACCAAGGACCTTTTGACCTATCTTAGGTATCAGCCAAAGTGTTACTTGACTTCTTACCTGTATGGAAGAGGTCCGATCTTTGGGATTGATTCTCGACGAGATACAACGTGAGTTGTATATTTCTCAAGTGAGAGGATTAAATGAAGAAGAAATAAGCTTGTAAGAAAAAAAGCTATAAATTCATTACTCTGATAAATTCGGTGATACAATCATAAGATAATTTTAACACGGATATAAGTTTCAAGAGGAAATGACGACAACAACAATAAGTCTTTATCCCACTGGGTAGACAAAGAGGAAACAAAAACAGAGACAAAATAAAAGTTACAAATGTTAGAGAATTACCGATAATATTTTTTGAGATTTTGTTCCAAGTTCGAGGTAAATTTTTTCCTCCGATCCTTGAGCAATGTTCTCTTGGCTTTACCATAACTATACCACATATGGGACATCCCAAAGAGGTCAGAGTTTATTGCGTTGAGGGTCTTTGCTTGTAGCTTTGAGACTTCATAGGACCAAGTCACTGACAGATATGGGATGAGGTTTTACTCTTCTATTGAAGTGACGAGCTACCCTTTGGTGATAGTAGCATGTGTCAGTTTCGGGGAGTAGGTCCAAGTGGTGTCATAGTTTTTTTTCATTACCATCATGATCGAATAATTGATCCCTTGGACTTAGAACCACAATATCTACTGGTATAATAGCTTCTATGCCAAAACACAGGTTATATGGTGTCTCACCGGAGAAAAGGTAAGCCCAAAGAATATTAAAAAAGCTCATCAACCCATTACCTCGCCTTCTCAAGATGTGTTTTAGTCCTTTGAGTATAGTCTTGGTAGTAGCTTGCCCATTAGTTTGATGTGCTACCATATACAAAATGAATATAAGATCTTTGTAAAATGAAAAAGACTTTTCCAAGAAATTGGGTTCCGTTGTCTGATGATCTTTCTTTGGAAGACCAATCAACATACTATATTTTTTCAAACAAATTGTTTTGCATTTGCCTCCGTAATTTTAGCGAGTGGTTCGACTTCCACCTATTTAGTGAAGTAGTCGATGGATAAAATGATAAACTTTCATTGCCCTGATGCTATCGGAAAAGGTCCCATGATATCAATCCCCCACTGAGCAAAAGGTCACGGGCTTTGAAGGGATGAGAGCTCAGGCATGAGAGAGGTTAAAGTGCAACGACAACTTGCACATTTTTTTGTGAACCTAGGCATCTTGTTTCATGAGACCAATAGACCCTTTGTCTTATAATTTTAAGGGCTAGCCCTTCCTCCTAGGTGTTCTCCACATATCCCGAAACCTCTCTTAATGCATAATCCTCAAGGTGAGAGACATTTGATACGTCCAAAAAAGCTCATTTGTATAGTTCACCTCGATAATAGTAAAGTTTGAAGCTTGTCTGAGACAGTTACAAAGTTGAGTCGTGAAGGGTTCCTTCTTATAAAGAAGATAGGATTGGGTCCATCCACGAATGTTCCTTTATCTCATTAATTGCTTGAATTACCCATAACCCTTGAATACTAAGAAAATATATTTCTTCAACATGCCTTCTCTTAAATAGATCCAGTAGATGTAGCAAGCTTAGTTAGAGCATTCCAGTATTCTTCTCAGTATGTGAAATGATTTGATGTGTCTTGAAAAGGGCAAGAAGAGACTCACCGAGGTATCAGGTTAGCCAGGGGATTATGAGTATTAAAGTTTTCCTCAATTTGGGAGGCGACAAGTTGAGAGTCGTGTCACTAAGTCTTGAGCTTAGTCAATGGCAGTCTCAACCCTATGAGAGCCTCATATTCAGCCATATTATTAGTTGTGAAATTTTAGCCAAAGTCCATACTCTAAGGTATTCTCACTGGCAAATAAGTAAGATTCTCACAAAGACCAAGATTCTCAAGCTCCATCAACATAGAGGGTCCATTGAGGAGACGTGAGCGATAGCTCATCCTGAGGGTTGCGTGCATTTCACTATAAATTCTCATGAGTACTTGAGACTTTATACCGTGAGGTAGAAAATTTATATCAAACTCTCCACCTTCTGACCACTTGATTAACCTCTCGATGCTTTTGTAGATGGCCCTTAATGATAAATGAGTGCAAACGCTGATAGTATGAGCTTGAAAGTATGGACGTAATTTTTTCGCTGAGAAAACTAAAGTTAGAGCCACCTTATCTGCAAGTGGATAACGACTTTCTATATCAGAGAGAATTTTGCTGACATATTAAATTGGTTGTTGTATCTCATTCTCTTTTCACACTAAAACTGATCTTATCGCATGAGAAGAGACTGCGAGATATAAGTATAATATCTCTCCTTGAATAGGCTTGGATAGTAGGGGTGGAGATGTTAAATACTCTCTTAGTTGCTCAAAAGCAGACTGACATTCATTAGTCCACTGGAAATTATTATTTTTAGCTCCCTTTAATATTTTAAGGAATGACAGGTATTTAACCCCATAATGGGCTAGGAAGCGAGATAACGCAACAATTCGTTCATTCAAATGTTGAACTTCTTTGATATTCTTTGGAGGAGTCATATCTTTGAGAGCTTTGATTTTCTCGGAGTTGGCCTATTCCACGGTGGGTTACCATGAATCCAAGAAATTTTCCTGACGGAACCCCAAAAGTACGGTTGGTTGGGTTAAGTCACATGTTGTAACGTCGAAGAAGATTAAAGCATATTTCTAAGTCAGAAATATGTTGTGATTCTTTCAAGCTTTTCACTAATATGTCATCCACATATACCTACATTATGAGGCCTAATAGATCTTTAAAAACTTTATTCATAAGGCGTTGATAGGTAGTACCAGCATTTTTTAATCCAAATGGCATAACTTGGTAACAGTATAAATCTTTATATGTTTAAATGTTGTAGCTTCTTCATCTGTTGGGTTAATTTTTATTTGGTTATAACCAGAGTAAGCATCCAAAAAATTGAGCATTTGATGTCCAGACGTAGCATCTACCAATTGATCAATTCGAATAAGAGGAAAATTACCTTTCGGGCAAGCCTTGTTAAGGTCAGTGTAATCAATACACATTATCTATGTTCCATTTGCTTTCTTAACAATGACAACATTTGCTAGCCATGTCGGGTAATGTACCTCTCGCATGAATCCTGCTTCTATGAGCTTGTTAACTTCTTGTTCAATAGCCTGGAGACGATCGTGCAAAACTCCGTTGCTTTTGGATGATTGGTTTTAATGTTGGATCAATCTTGAGGGGTGCATGATTACATTGGGGTCAACCCCCGGCATATCTGTCAGACTCCAAGCAAAGATGTCTTGATTTCTGCGCAAGAAGTCTGTGTATTTTTTCTTAGTTCGTCGAGAGCAAAGATCTCACGCTGCTCATAGTGGTCATCTCGATAATGCAAGCAAGTCTTCTACGAAAGCTTTCTGGGGTACTTCTTCATCTCAAAAATTAAAATCTTTGATGTTGAAAGTCACAAAAGGGTGTGGTTGAGCTTGTCTGAGATAACATGATTGTGTTATCTGTTGATTTCCACAGACCACTCCAACTCCAACGGGGGTTGGAAATTTCATCGTAAGTTGAGATACTGAACTGACCGCACCGAAAATTGATTGGAGGGGTCTTCCAAAGATAACGTTGTATGTTGAATCTGACTTGACCACCATGAATTGGATTAAATGAGCTACTTGTCAAAAAAATTCACCAAGGATAACAGGAAGGGTGATTGTCCCCTCTATTCGCACAGGGCGATTATCAAACCTGATAATCGCAATGGTTGGAGCTTTTCCCAACCATGCCCATGTTAAGAAATGTGGAGTAAAATAAGACATCAATAGAACTCCCATTGTCAAATCAAAATTCTCTTAACATTATAGCATGGTCATCGATCCTCACCGATGACAAGTAAATCTTGATGATGAACATGTACTCCTTCTAAGTCTGAGTCATTAAAAGTGATGGAATGATCAGTACGAGACTTCTTTAACTCCGGCTCTTCAGAGATGGTAATGAGAACTTGATTAGATAGTATTGATCCTCCTGTGATTGTTTTAATTTCGCCAACTGTTTGATGATTATTTTATTATTTCTGTGATGATTGTCCTGATTACCCCCTAGTTGGAGGTATGTTTGTTTGAGTCGATTGATTCTTCATAAATCGAGATATCCTCAATGAATCTCTCAATTTTTCTTTGAGTTATTTGCATGCCTCGAGTATGTCCATGACTGGAAGTGACAATATTGCCGATTTCCGAATTTGGTTTCGGTGGATGCAGCCACTTGATATTTTCTTCATCTCGAATAGCCATTAGGAGGTTAACACGAGATGTGTTCAGCGGCGTGTATTCCTTTTCAGGTCGTGATTCACGTCGTTGATATAGGGGTCATGGAGGGAGATCACGATTGCCTCATTGCTTCTTTTGATAAGACTGTCGGTCCGCATTCTCTGGGGTGCTTTTATGTTTTCTTGTAGATTGCTCAAATTATTTGCGATGAGCAGTAATAGCCTCATCAGCAGAGATTTGTGCTTCTATGCGATGAACTAAGTCATCATATGAGTGGACCGAGTCTCACATTAGTGACGAGTAAAAAGGCCCTGGATGGAGTTCTCCAAGGAAAACTCCTCTTAATAGTTCAGGGTCTACTCCAGGTATTTGGCGATCTTCTAAGGAGAACCTCTAGAAGTATTCCTTAAATGATTCACCCTCATTCTGACGAATGCCGGAGAGATGGAAGGAATCTTTAATGATTCTCCTATTTGCAATGAACTGTTCCACAAAAATCTTGGCGAGTTCGTCAAAGGTACGAATGGATCCCCTTGGAAGGGAGTAGAACCAAGTGCGAGCTTGCCCCTTGAGGGTAACAGGAAATACCTGACAAAGAAGTGTGTCAGGAGCTCGTTGGATATGCATGATAATCCTGTAATGGTCGATGTGTTCATGTGGGTCAGTCGCCCCATAATAGGAATCAATATTCGGAAGCTTGAAACCCACGGGAATAGGATGTTGAAGAATAGCTTCAGCTAAATGTGAGGATTCTTCATAGCCGCGGTGAGGGGGAAGATGATTTTTATCTTGAAGGTGAAATTTATCTTGCATTAAGCATCGTAATTCTGCACGTATAACATGACAGGGGGGTCAACAGGACGAGAATGTGTCAAGCTACTAGCAATAATTGGTGGATTAGCAGTCGGTTGAGCTGCACGTGATGGATGAGTAGAACTAGCAGTGTCAAGGAGATCAGCATCACGGTCAGGAAGCGGAGGAACTTCATTGTTAAGGAGATTGGCATTTTGACCTCCCGCGGCTAACGATCGATCTTGGGGGAGGTGTGTTTACCGTGGTAATGGCCGTTGTGTTCCTCTCAAAGTCAGATCATCTCATTTTGAGACTCTTCCATTCGACGGACACGATCTTCTAAAGAGATCCATGTCGCGCCTTCACCAACAGGGTCACATCTATTATGGGGGAGTGAGGCAAAAGCATGGTGTCCTTGGTTCAAGGATTGATTTTGAGAGTGACGAGAGTTGAAGTGGGAGGCTCCATTGTGACGGGTATTGCGCCTATTGGCCATAATGCGGGTGTTCACAGAAATTATGATTGATGGGTTCTTTTCCCACAAACAGCGCCAAACTTGTTGCGTGCTAGAAAACTGGTTGCGGTAGAATAAAAGTTTACGCCTTAGCCTTGTTATGAATTCCAGCACACACACACAAGTATTTAAAGAGTGAATAAGAAAACTCCAAAAATTTTTACTTGGAAAACTTCAAAAAGAGGAAAAAATCACGGGGCCTAGTCCAGTAAAAAGCTTCCACTATGTATCTATTTCAGAGTACAAAATCCTCCCGATAACGGGATTACAGAATTGTATATGAGAAAGGAACAACACTATGTAGTCAATGCTCGTGGTAACAATGCTGGTAGCATGATGAAGAACCATGAGGAACAGGATCGATGAAGGTCAACATGATGGATGAATGGGCGGCGGATGTTCGACGCCGAGTGGTGGCACCATTGTGCTTGGAGGATCTTCAAGCTTTAGGGCTCTCTCCTCTCTCTTTCTTGGGCTCCTCTCATATGAGGAATGAGGGGCTATTTATAGATTGGAGGAGTGACGTCTCTGTAAATACATGCAAAACCCGTACCACTCCACTTTATCGGATGGCTCAAAATGATCCCTTTGATCATTTGATGTATTTTAAATATTTGAATGCACAAATGAAGTCAGAATTTTGAGATCTTGGGCTTGTTAGATCCGGCTAATCGAACGCTCGATTTGACTATAAATACTCCATGTTTTAAAGCTTTTTAGAGGTTTAACTCATATCCCAAAGTTTTCAATGATATTTTAAGTTCTTGATTTCGACCAGTTTCAACTTCGGATCAATTTGCTTTTAACGTCAAGATTCGTGCTTCGACTAGTAGAATTTTCAGTGTCATATCAGTCATCATGTTCAACATGTAAAGGATAAAGATAATCGCTTAGTTTAAGTGAGAATTAAGAAATAATTTTAAATTTAGCTCATTATGTGACTACTTATGAGCCATGTGAAAAAAAAGAGGATTTATAGAATAGATTTGCATCATTCATTGACTTAAATTACATAATATTGGCTTGATTAGTTTAGAAAATCGCTTGCGAAGAATAAAAATGACTTAGTTTTATTGTGAAATCCAGCACACACACAAATATTTGAAGAATGAACAAGAAACTCCAGGATTTTTACATGGAAAATCCCTGAAGAGAATGAAAAAATCATGAGGTCTAGCCCAGTAAAAATCTTATACTATGTATCTGTTTCGGAGTACAAAGTTTTTCCAATAACGTGATTACATAATTGTATATGAGAATGCTTGACAATAATCTAATCAAAGAACGCATTTGATTACGATGTATGCTTATGTTGACGATGAAAGAATCGGCACCAGCAACGGTTGGCTGCGTGATGATCGGCGGAGATGGCTAATGGCTACAGAAGACCGATAAGAATGGTCGATGGCGACGATGATCGATGGTGGTGGCTAATGGCGGCGATCGGCGATGGTCGACGGAGGCAATCGGCAGTGGTCGCAACGCGACCGGACGATGATGATCGATGGTGGTGGTAAGCCGGCAGCAGCCGGCAGCGCAATAGCGATGGTGGTTAATGGGACCGCGACGTATTCGGTGATGATAAGTGGTAATGAGCGGGACTGCGAGTGGTGCGGTCAAATGGTGATGGGCATTAACGGGTCGACAATCGTCGAGTGGTAACATTTTTGAAGGATTTTCGCCAGAGCTATCTCTACTTCCTTCTCATATAGTTATATTTATAGATTAGAGGGATAATGTTTATGTAAATACATGCAAAATCCAAACCACTTCATCGAACGGCTCAAAATGACTCCCTTGATCATCTGATGTATTTTAAGTATTTGAATGCTCAAATAAAGTCGGAATCAAGAGATCTTGGGCTTGTTAGATCCGGCTTGTCAAGACGCTCGATTTGATCATAAACATTCCATATTTAAGAATTATTTTGGAATTTAACTGATATCTCAAAATTTCTAATGATATTTTAAGTGTTTGATCAATTAGTTTCGACTGGGATCGATTGACATCAAGATTCACGCTGACTAAATAATTTTGTCATATCGTTATATCAGACGTCAAATTATGATATTATGAATATCATGAAATAATATTTTAAAGTATTTTGAGAAGAATTATAAGTTTGGATTATTTCATTAAACTTTTTTTATTCTTAATAGAGTTTATAGAGGATTAATGCTAATGTATTATGATAACCACTTCCTCAATAGATCTAATTTTTTAAATATCTCATCATTAAATATTTTTGTATGTTATTGGTCCACATATAGACCACATTTATGATGGAGATAAATTTTATGCTTTGATGAATTTTGGGGATTGCATTTTTCTCAAAAATACTACATATCTTAATATAATCTTATGAAGATCTACCTTACAAACAATGATATTGTCACAATTCTATTAATAATATTCTAATTTCACCTAAAGTCAAAATTAAATCAAATTCGGGTTTGTAGATAAAAATCTGATCAATTTTGAATTTGTGAGTCAAAATTGAGTCAATTTTAGGTTGGTGGATCAAGCCAAATCCAATCTAAAATATCAAACAAGGCAATTTCTTACTGATAAAATTATTCTCAACCCAAATCTAAATTTTCAAGTCAAATTCAGTATCGCTGAAGTTCTAATTTCACCTCTTCACTACAAAGTATTGTAATATTATCATAATAATAATACGAGTATTTGTGGCTCATAAATTAATTATCCTCATGAGAGAATCAAATTATATTTTATGATTTAATAGATTTAATCATCATTATATTTATCAATATGCTATCATGTTATATGAAATAAATGATAGAAAAAAATTTAAAGAATGCTTATTTCAAGAATATATTATTAGCTATACAATAATACTCATAATTTTATTTTTATTTTATCAAATAGATTATATATGAACCTTATTTATATATTCTTATTTATTAGCATTGTGATATAAATATAATTAATATATAAGAGGGATTAAAAATAATATAAATTATGAAATTAGTGCGCATCTTTCATTAATTATTTATCATTCAAAATTATTAAAAATACTAAACAAAACGAAAAATCACACAGTACCAAATCAACTCTCACCACAAACCACAATGAAAAACATTATCCCGTCTCTCTCCTCTCCACCCCACCCAATTCTCCCCTCCTCGTTGCCGCCGTCGCCCCTGCCGCCGATCATAACCCGCCGCCTCGCCCTCACTCTCTCCCTCTCTCTCTCCTCTCTCCCCTTCCCCTCGCTCTCCACTGCTCTTCCTTCGCTCTGCCCTTCCTCAGCCGCCGTAACCTCCAAAGCCTTCATCGACATCTCCATTGCGGGCATCCCTGCCGGCCGTATCACCATCGGCCTGTTCGGCGACGCCTTCCCCGCCGCCGCGGCCCGGTTCGCCGACCTCGCGTCCGGCTCCTTCGGCGTCAGCTTTCGCCGGAAGGAGTTCGTCAAAATCGCCCCTAGCTTCATCCAGCACGCCGGCGTGCGATCATTCGGGGTCGACGCTGATCTCTCCCGTCGGGTTTCGGGCCTGGATCTCGCAGCCGACGAGCTCGTTTCCGAGTGGGCGGCAGAGGCGGAACAGTGCGCGGGGTTGAGAAGCACGGCGGGGACGGTGGGAATTGTGGTGAGGAATCCATCCAGATCGGCGCCAGCAACGCGAATCGTGGCGAGGAATGGACGGATTGAGATGGACGAAGAGGGTGAGGTGGGGCCCAATGGGACGGAGTTTGTGATCGCGACGAGGGATTCCCCGGAGATGGATGAGATGGCGGTGGCGGTCGGGAGGGTGGTTGATGGGATGGAGTTGGTGGAGAAGATCGCCGGCGTTAGCGCTGTTAGAGATAATACTGGATCGCCCTACTTCAGGTTTTAAAGCTATTTTATGTTTGTTATGTTAACTTTTTTTCTGAAGTAAGATTTGCGTGCATATCATGCATTTACATATCATATACTCAAATTTAAATATTTAATTATTTAAGATTTTATTGTACTTAAAAATTTGAATAATGATTAAATATAATATGTTATATATATATATATATATATATATATATATATATATATATATATATATATATATATATATATGTGCTACAAAAATCAGTGAAAGTTTACGCCTTTTCATTACAAATCCAAAGACACACAAAGTATTTAAAGAAATAACGAAAACTTGAATTTTATAAAACCCAAAAGAAAAAAAAACTACCTGCCCAATAAAAAAACTTATATATTTGTTTTGAGAAGTTTTTCCATAACGATTACATAATTGTATAGAAGGTTGACAATGACCAAATCGACAACAACAACCATATATAATGCTCGTTCAGAATAGTTCTTGAAAATGATGATAGTGAGCAGGGAAAATCGACGATGAAGGTCGCCGCGATGGAGACCGACGAGATTGACGACGCCGAGGATCGGTGAAGATGGCGGAATGGCCCGGTTAGTAACTGCGGCCATCGCCAGGCACGACGATTATGCCTGGAGGATTTTCAAGCTTTAGAGCTCTCTCCTCTCTCGCTTCTCCCCTCATATGAAGAATGAGGTTATTTATAGATTGAGTGGCCTTTGTAAATATATGCAAAATCAACCACGCTCTCCATCTGACTCCAAAATGATTCCTTTGATATGTATTTTGTGTATTTGAATAAAATGAAGTCGAATTGAGATCTTGGGCTTGTAAGTTCCCGCCTGACGCCGATTTGACTATAAACACTCCATGTTTGAGAGATATTTAGGATTTAACCGATATCCCAAAATTTCTAATGATATTTGGCTTTGATCTCACCGCCAACTTTGATCGCTTTGTTTTTAACATCAAAATTCGGCTGAATTAAATTTTCATATCATTGCCTCCTATTTTTAGATGATATTATTTTAATCATCCAAAAATATACCGTCAAATACTTGAAATAGACATTCTTCAACGAAATCGCGATCCATCACCATATATTTTGAGAGTACGATTTTCAGAGACAAGATTATGATCACGGAAGCGCGCAGCCGCAGACGAGGGATATGCGCGCATAGATTTGAGTTATGGACCCATTCTGAGAGTTACGGGCGCATGAGCCTGCGTTCGCAGTGGCGTCATGCCTGGGTTGGCCGTATGAACGGGCTTGAATGGCTTGAGGCGCTGTCGAAGGGGTACGCGAGAGCGTGGATGGCTGGTCAGAAGGTACGAAAACCACGCAGTCGGTTAAGCCGAGTCAACGCGGTCAGGCAATGACCGGCGGTAGTGCAGGGTCGCTACGATGGAACCACGCTGTCATATGACGGAGCGAGGCCTACATGGCGGATGAACGCTGGTCTGAGCGGAGCGATCCATGCCAGCCTTGGTGGCGCCAGTCCGTCGTTCGGCCCGTTCCTCGTTTGAGGGGTTTTGGGCAGCTTTTAGTGATTTTTGACATTTTTGCCCCTATAGGGGGTCTATAAAAACCCCCATAGGGCCAAGAGAGAAGGCACCTTCTCCTCTTCATGAGAGAAGATCGTTTGGAGACAATCAAGGCTGTAGAATCGGTGAGCCATTTTCCCTCGAAAGAGTGAACCGTCGAACCAATCGAGTCGGAGGAGATCAAGACCAGTTCATCAGAATGCCGCTTTTCCCTCGAAGAGGTGAATGACCTCGTCTGACCGTTTGGGCATCCACTGTAGTTCATACGAAGACTCAATTTTCCCTCGAAGAGGTGTCAACTGACTCGTCGACCCACCGAAATGGAGGATCAAGACCGTAGTTCATACCAAAAGCTTTCGAAAGAGGTGTCAACCGACTGCCGAACCGACCGGCCGAGAAGGGCGGCCACGGCGATGGTTAATAACGACAATTAACAATGCAGAACTTACCGTGACGACGGCGATGGCCGGTAATGGGATGACGATGATGGTGGTGACCGTGGAGGTGGTCTAGCGGCGAGATGGTCGGCGATAATGACGAGTGGTCGGCTGAATAGTAGGTCCTGCGGATTCGGTAAGATGGCGGGATGACCGACGATATGGTGGTGACCGGAGGTGGCCGGTGACCTGGAGATGGTCGACGATGGTTGGCCACCGACGGGTCGCCAGCCGCAACTACGTGGTTAATCCGCGGGCGACAAGCGCCTGAATGCTGGGATGACCGGCGACGATGGTGGTACGCCGGAGATGACCACAATGGTCTGGCGATGACCGGGCGAAGCCTACCGTGGTGACTATGGCGAAGTCGATATGGACCGCATTTGATGATCGATAGGCAAGATGATCAGCGGATCAAGGAAGTTCTGGCGGTAATCGCCGACGTAATCACGGAATGCCGGCTGACCAGAATCACGGAGTTACCGGCAGAAGTTGTTGGACCGACGAGGTGGCCGGCGAGGCAACCGCAATCTGAATCGACGGCGGTTATGCCAGCGAGTGGCGAGATAACTAACGACGATATGGTGAGCCGGAGATGGCCGATGGTTGGCGGTACCGGGCGACATTATTGGCGGGTGACCGTATGCGGACCGACGATGATGATTTTGATCTATCGAGTTGTCGGGTGATCGACGCTAATGCATAAAAAAGGTTGAATTGAATTTTTGACCCATCAAGGTTGTTTCTGAGAAGTGGCGACGCTAACCTGTGGAAGAGGTTGAATCAATCCGGGATTTTGTCTATCTATTGTTTGTGTACGATGACGTTAACTGTATGGAGAGGTCAAACAATCCAGGATTTTGTCTATCCGAGGTTGTTGTCGGTGTTACGGCGACGTTAACTGTATGGAAGAGGTCGAATTGAACCGCAGATTTTGACTATCCGGTTGTTTGCCGAGTGTTACGATGCGTTAACTTATATGGAAGAGGTCGAATTGAATCCATGGAGATTTTGACTTATCCGGTTATTTGCGGGTGTTACAGACGTTAATCTGTATGGAAGATCGAATTGAATCCGCTAGGATTTTGACTATCGGTTTTCTCGAGTGTTAGAAGGTTAACTGTATGGAAGAGGTCGAATCAATCCGAGGATTTTGACCCATCCGAGTTGTTTGTCGAGTCTTACTGCGACGCAACTGCGGAAGAGATCGAATTGAATCGATTTTGACCTATCAAGATTTTTTAGCAGACGTTAACGTATGGAAAAGGTCGAATTAATCCGCTTGAGGATTTTGAACCATCCGAGATTGTTTGTCGAGTGTTATCCGCGACGTTAACTGGTGAAAGATTCAGAAGTCCACCAAGGACCTTTTGACCTATCCTGGTTGTTTGTCGAGTCTTTGTTCACGACGCAACTGTAAGAAGAGTTAAATCAATCCGAAAATTTTGACCTATTCGAGGTTGTTTGTCGGGTATTAGATGACGCGTATATGGAAGAGGTCGAATTGAATCTGGGATTTTGACCTATCAGATTGTTTGTCAGGTTACTCGACGTTATCTGTATAAAAGGTCAGAAGTCCACAGACCTTTTGACCTATCCTGGTTGTTTGTCGAGTCTGCTCGATGACGTTAACCCGTATGGAAAGAATCAAGCCGAGAATTTTGACCTATCTGAGGTTGTATGTCAGAGTCTTTGCTCGATGACATTAACCTCTATGGAAGAGGTCGAATCAAAACATCCATTTGTGGTTGTAGCCAAAGTTGCTCCTTAACCTTGGTCTTATTTTCCATGAGTATGATTGGAAAATCATAATTTGAAAGTTATATCTCTTCTCAATGTTAAAATATCCTCCAACTTTGACTTGTTTCTTGGGATGATAATCTATTAGATGCTTACCATATTAACATGGTGATCTTGATAAGAGTTGCCCCAGTTCGGCGAATCCGGGAACTAAGTTTGATGAATATTCATTCTTCGCTTGCGCTCCTTAAAAGCTTGAAATGCTCCACCTCGATGGTAGTTTTGATCTTGTTGGAAAACTTGGTCTCCATACAAGATGAAAAAATAGTAATCGCTTTCCATGACGGCCAAAGCTATGCGTCTAAAACTATAGAGTGAAAGTTTACGCCATACTATATGAAATCCAAAGACACACACAAGGTGTTTAAAGAGTGAACAAGAAAACTCCATAATTTTACGTGAAAAATCTCAAAAGAAAAACTACGTAGCCCAAAAAAGCTTCGATTATATATTTATTTTGGAGTTTTATAACGGATTACATAATCAGATATGAGAAAGCTAAATGAGAATCCCAAAATTAGACAACAACGATCATATACACGCTCGTTCAGTACCGCTAGTGGTAGGATGATGGTGAATGAGGAACGACCAATGATGAAGGTCGTGATGGGAGACCGTGAGATTGACGACGGCGAATCAGGCGGCCGACGGCGCTGGCGTGGTGGACCAAGGTGGTCGGTAATTGGTGGGCGATTATGCGAGGATTTTCAAGCTTTGTCTCTCATCTCTTGTTCGCCTCCCTCATAGAAAGAATGAGATTTATGATTGGTGAGCGTTTACGTAAATATATAAATCAACCACTCTTCTCCATCGAACGCTCCAAAATGATTCCTTTGATCATATGATGTATTTTGTGTATTTGAATGCTCAAATGAGTGGGATATTGGGCTTGTAAGTTAGGTCGAGATCGATTGACTATAAACACTCAATGTTTGAGAGCTATTTAGGGATTTAACTGATATTCCAAAATTTTCAATGATATTTTAAGTGCTCGATCTCGACCAATTTCAACTTTGGATTAGCTTGCTTTTAACATCAAAATTCGTGCTTCGACTAGTAGAATTTTTAGGATCATATCAATATATATATATAATTAAAATTAAAATTTAAGTAATAAACATATAAATACATAAAAAAGTGTGTGGTATGTATGTAAATCCTCTTTACAAATTATTATATGAAAATATATAAATTTATATTCAGACTTTAATAATACAGCGTCATGTATCGTTCAACTAATATATAGTTATTATCTATTAACTATAAAGATATAATGTATTATTATATATATAAATATTATGCACTATGGTACAGTTAATATTACATCAATATACATTAATACATAAGACTTCACAGTTAATATACATCATTAGAATGAAAGGCCACATAATACATATTATCAAGTCCTTATATAATTTTATACCTCTAGACTTCTCACGTAATAATCTTTCTAACTTATTTATATATATATTTATGTTATTAATTATAGAAAATAGGAGAAAATATCTGATGTGTTTCTTTTAAAGTTTTAAGACAGTTATTTGTTTAAAAAACAAAACAACTGATCAGATATAAATTTAATAAGTGCTTTTTTTTGTTTTCTTTTTATTACACGCATCTGTATTTTAAAATGAAAATAAGAAATCAAACCACAATTAAATATGGTTGAATGCATTTTTTATTTTTTTAAAAAAAATTTATGCAAATATTTTTAATACTTCTATCTTTTCCAGCATTTAAAAGCATAGATATATTTTTAATATAAGTGATTTATTTTAGGGAAAATTTTTAAAATAGGCACATTCTTAACCTTAATTAGTAATTTAGGCATCAAAATTTTTTTTTTATAGTCGTCCGACGACGGACACGACCACGGCTGACCTAGCCGACGCTCCGCGATCATCCGTCAAAAGTACGACTAGTGTGGATTTTTTTTTTTTTTGTTTTTTGCTTTGGGTAGGGAGAGAGAGAGAGAGAGCACAGAGAGAAGAGAGAGAGATTATATATATATATATATAAATAATTAATTAATTAATTAATTAAATAAGTATATATATGCATTAATAATTAAATAATTAAATAATTAAATAAATTTTTAATAAATAAAAAAATAAATAAATAATTTTTTTTTATTTGTGTATTTTTTATATGCATTAATAATTAAATAAATAAATAAATAAATAATTTTTAATAAATAAATAATTAACTATATATATATATAATTTTGAATATATATATATATATATATATATATATATATATATATATATATATATATATATATATATATATATAATAATTTTTAATGCATATATATTTCACGTGATTAAAATGAATTATTATTTACTTTTTATATATTTATATTTTTTATAATTTTTGTTATTATTATTATTTTAGATTTTTATAATTTTATATTTTATATTATTTTATATTTTTATATTTTATATATTATTTTATATTATTTATATTCTATTATTTTATATTTTTATATTTTTATATTTTATATTTTTGTTATTATTATTATTTATTTTATATTTTTATATATTTTATTTTATATTTTATATTTTTATATTTTATATTATTATTTTAATGCATAAATATAATATTTTTTTATATTTTATATTTTTAATGCATATATATTTCACGTGATTAAAGATGAATTATTATTTATTTTACTTTTTTTATTTCTTTTTTAATTTATAAATCTTCATAATTTTTAATAACTTTTATATATTATTTTCTTAATTTATAATATCAAAGTTATTAAAAATTATGAAGATTTATAAATTAAAAAAAATAAGTCTAAAATAATAATAATAATAATAATAAATATAAAAAATATAAATATATAAAAAATAAATAATAATTCATCTTTAGTCACATGAAATATATATGCATTAAAAATTATATATATATATATATATATATATATATATACTTAATTAATTATTTATTAAAAATTATTTATTTATTTATTTATTTATTTATTAATGCATATAAAAAACACGTAAATAAAAAAAATTATTTTTTTATTTTTTATTTATTAAAAATTTATATAATTATTTAATTATTAATGCATATATATTTGACGAACGACCGACATGTTTTGTACCATCCGTCATATGACTGGCCTATTTTCATAAAAAAAAAAAATTTTGATGGTTGAATTGCTAATTAAGATTAAGAATATACTTATTTTAAAAATTTTCTGATATGAACCTTTATTCCCTGGTAATATTAGAAGCAAAAGAGAAAGAAAAAGCCAAATATCATAACTTTCACTTACAATTGTTCCTTTACAATAACAGAGAGTAAAGGAAGAACAAACAGTAAGAGAAATTCCTCAGTAAACAAAAAGATTATAACCATCCATAATGAAAACAACTAGTAAGTTTAATAAAACCAAAGACAAAAAACAAGAATTAAGAGTCAAATGAATACATCAAGAATGAGACTAATGTAATGTAGATAACCAACAGATTCTGCCGGGACTAAAGTAATGAACTATTTCCGCCTCCAAAAGTAAATTCCGAAATAACTTTCAAAGAACAGATCTGATAACAAGAAAACAAGAAGATTGGTCACAAGATAACTCTCTCCTCATATCTCAATGCCAAAGAAGAAAGCAAGTTTGATATGTAAAATAAATAACGAATGTAGTAGTTGATGGCATAGATAGCTTAGATCCAAACCTAAGAAAGGAAAACATAAAGTATAAATAGAGATCAAAAGCCAAACAGAGGGAGTAATCAAGATTTCAGAAAGGAAACTTATCTTCTTCAGTCTCCCTTTTCATCTCTTCCCCCTGCTTATCTTCCTCTGGGTTTTCCTCACCGGAAACCGCCGTTCTTCATGGAGAACTTTTTCCACCGCTTCCAACGAATCCCCTTTCTTCAGAGGACGGCTCGAATAAATAAATCAAAACAGAACAAAGCAAAGTATAAGGTTAGGTTATTTCAAAGTTTCATCCAACGACCAAGAAGCAGCCGCGCAAATCTCAATCAAAGGCTCAGATGCCATTCATCAAGCCGCAGACATCAGACTCAGTAATCCATTAAATCGAAACAATCAAGAACCACCGATCAAAACCAAAACCAAGTGGCGATAAGAAACCCAGTAATCCGACGGTTCAAGAAACAACCCAAGAGAAACTCAATCCAAGTGATTAATCCAACTGGACGTAAGGCACCAAAACCCTCCCAACACTCTCCACTCACCGGTTCGATTCACTCGAGTCAACTCATTGAACCACTGCCGCGGATCGACCAAACCAGTGGAAATCGAACCCAAGGGTAACTGCAATTGACACGTAATGCATCCACTATCCTCAACCAGATCCATTCAAGAAATTAGGTTTGTATTATTGGTGCTCTCGTTGACTACAACACTCAGAAAATGGCAGAAGGAACAAGAAATACATCAAAAATATTAGAAGAATGTGTTACAATGATTAAACAAAACAAGAGAAATGACCTCGGCCACTATGGTATCGACCAAATATCAAGAAGATTGATCACATAGAAAAATGACTAAAAAAACAACCTCAAATCTGTATGTGATGCATCCCATTCGTAATCCTATTCTCCAAACACATACAAACACAACCATATCAATACCTCTTAAAATAGATATGCCTGATTTAATGGAGACAACCCTAAAGCCACGTTCAAAGCAGACAAGATTTCAATATCACAATTTATCAAGAACGAAGTTCATAATCGCCATAATGGATGGACCTCGCAATGGCGGTATCAATATATGCATCTTAATAAACAAATACACTCATGTAATTTAAAGAACAAGTTATTCGAGATTTGGCCCATCCGCAGAGATTTAAGGGTGAACTTGCTAAATTACAAATGTAAATCTACAGTAATTTTATAATGAGTTTAAGGAATTGGCAAATCGATATCGGTATTCCACGAATTCTTATAGAGGTTTTGAATCGGCGCAGATATAAAAAGGAAGTAAGAGCATTGCAGCCTAGTTCTACAAAGAAGCCTTCCAGTAGCTAATGGGAGGACAGAGGAGATGATTTAACAATGCCAAGAAACTACAAGATCACCAACCTCCAAAGACTAAAACAACCTCAATTATAAGAATACGCATCTTCCTCCCACAAACACCAATCAACAAAGCAACAATCCAAATAAATAACAATTCAGGCTAACACCTACTCAAAATGGAAGAAAGAAGAAAGAAAGGATTGTTTTTAATTGTGAAAAAATATCACAAAGGGTATATATGTCAAACCAAATTATTTGCCTTCATGATGGTGATAACCAAGAGTATCAACTACGAAGATACTCAACCGAAATGGATACAAGAAGATGCATTAGAAACAAGCTTACACGAGTCGACGCATGACCGGCGTCAGAATGACAATGCGATGATGGTGGTGACCAGTGGAGGTGGTCTGAGATGGCGAGATGGCGGCGATGGTTAGATCGACGGGTGGTCGGCAAGAAGAACAGTACTGAAGTCGACGGTACTATGGCTTCGCAACGGGGATGACCGACACGATGGTGGTGACCGGAGGTGGTGGTGGAGATGGCCGACGGCACGACGGGTGGTCGCGCAAGAATCAGCGGCGTAGTCAACGGTATGAGTGGCGCGCGTAGTGCCGGATGACCGGCGACGATGGTGGTGACCAGCGGAGATGACCGACAATGGTCGGCTGGCACCGGGGCAAGTAGCCGCGGCAAGTCGATAAGGTGACGCATGCGTGAGATGATGAATGAGATGGCCGCAAGATGACGCAGCGCGGATCGCTAAGAAGTTTGCGGCAGAATCGCGACGAATCGCATGCGGGCACGCCACGGAGTTGACCGGCATTGTTGGCCGCCGACGAGGGTGCTGAGGCAACCGCAACTGCATCGACGGCATGGCAGCCGTAGGTGCGATAATCGACGACGATGGTGGTGACCGCCGACCGGAGATGGCGGATGGCGGCATGGGCAAGTACGGTGACCGGCGGTGACCGACGACGGTGATGATTTTTGATCTATCCGAGGTTGTTTGTCAGAGTGTGACTCAATGACGCTAACCTGTATGAAAAGGTTGAATTGAATTCGCTGAGGATTTTTGACCCATCCGAGGTTGTTTCTGGGAAATTACCACGACGCAACTCGGAAGAGGAATTGAATCCGGAGATTTTGTCCTATCCGGTTGTTTGTCAGGTGTACACGACGTTAACCTGTATGGAGAGGTCAAATTAAACCGGCCGAGATTTTGTCTATCCGAGGTTGTTGTCGTGTTACCCGGCGACGTTAACTATGGAAGAGGTCGAATTGAATCCGGGATTTTGACCTATCCGGGTTGTTGCCGAGTGTTACACGACGCGTTAGTCGAATCAACTGCTGGGATTTTGACTTATCCGAGGTTATTTGCCGTGGTGTTACCCACGACGCACTGTATGGGCCGAATCAATCCAAGAATTTTGACCTATCCAAGGTTTTTTCTCAGAGTGTTACCCGATGAGGTTAACCTGTATGGAAGAGGTCGAATTGAATCCGCTGAGGATTTTGATCCATCCGAGGTTGTTTGTCAGAGTCTTACCCTATGACGTTAACCTGTGTGGAAGAGGTCGAATTGAATCTGATTTTTGACCTATCCAAGATTTTTTCTTAGAGTGTTACCCGATGACGTTAACCTGTATGGAAAAGGTCGAATTGAATCCGTTGAGGATTTTGACCCATCCGAGATTGTTTGTCAGAGTGTTATCCTATGACGTTAACCTGTGTGAAAGATTCCAAAGTCCACCGCGACCTTTGACCTATCCTGTGCTTGTCGAGTCTTTGCTCACGACGTTAACTCGCTGGAAGATTAAATTGAATCCGAAAATTTTGACCGATTGTTTGTGGTATTACCCACGACGTTAACCTGTATGGAAGAGTCGAATTGAATCTGCCATTTTGACCTATCGAGATTGTTTGTCGAGTACTTTACGGCACTGTATGGAAAAGGTCATGGGAAGTCCATGACCTTTTGACCTATCCTGTTGTTTGTCGAGTCTTTGCCGATGACGCTAACTGTATCAAGATGAATCAATCCGGAATTTTGACCTATCCGAGGTTGTATGTCGAGTCTGCTGATGACATTAACCTCTATGCAAGAGGTCGAATCAAAACATCCATTTGTGGTTGTAGCCAAAGTTGCTCCTTAACCTTGGTCTTATTTTCCATGAGTATGATTGGAAAATCATAATTTGAAAGTTATATCTCTTCTCAATGTTAAAATATCCTCCAACTTTGACTTGTTTCTTGGGATGATAATCTATTAGATGCTTACCATATTAACATGGGTGATCTTCTGAGATTAAGAGTTGCCCCCGGTCATCTAAGTTTGATGAATATTCATTCTTCGCCATGCTCAAAAGCTTGAAATGCTCCACCTCGATGGTAGTTTTGATCTTGTTGGAAAACTTGGTCTCCATACAAGATGAAAAAATAGTAATCAATTTTCCACAGACGGCGTCAAACTGTTGCGTGCTAGAAAACTAGTTGTGGTAGAGTGAAAGTTTACGTCATAGCCTCATATGAAATCCAAAGACACACAGTGTTTAAAGAAATGAAAAAACTCCATAATTTTACGTGAAAAATCTTGAAAAGAGGAAAACTACGCCCAATAAAAAAAGCTTCCACTATATTTATTTTGGAGTATAAGTTTTCCCGATAACGGATTACATAATCAGATATGAGCGACAATGGAATCCCAAAATTAGACAACAACGATCATATAGTCACGCTCGTTGTAACAAATGCTAGTGGTAGCAGAGATGATGGTGAACAATGAATGCACCCGATGAAGGTCAGCGATGGAGACCGATCGAGATTGACGACGAATCGGCGGTCCGACACGGCGACGGCACGGCGTGGTTGGTAACCGTGGTAATGGCGACCACGAGTGGCAACGATTATGCCTCGAGGATTTTCCTTTAGAGCTCTCATCTCTCTTCTGGCCTCCCTCATATGAAGAATGGCGCTATTTATGATTGAGACGTTTCAGAATATAATAAAATCCAACCACTCTTCTCCATCTGAGACCAAAATGATTCCTTTGATCATATGATGTATTTTGTGTATTTGAATGCTCAAATGAAGTCGAATTGTGGATATTGGGCTTGTAAGTTCCGAGATGCTCGATTAATTATATAAACACTCAACGCTGTGAGCTATTTAGGGATTTAACCGATATTCCAAAATTTTCAATGATATTTTAAGCCGCCGACCACCAATTTCAACTTTGGATTAGCTTGCTTTTAACATCAAAATTCGTGCTTCGATTAGTAGAATTTTTAGGATCATATCAATATATATATATAATTAAAATTAAAATTTAAGTAATAAACATATAAATACATAAAAAGTGTGTGGTATGTATGTAAATCCCTCTTTTACAAATTATTATATGAAAATATATAAATTTATATTCAGACTTTAATAATACAGCGTCATGTATCGTTCAACTAATATATAGTTATTATCTATTAACTATAAAGATATAATGTATTATTATATATATAAATATTATGCACTATGGTAAGTTAATATTACATCAATATACATTAATACATAAGACTTCACAGTTAATATACATCAATTATGTATTAATTGAGCGTCACATAATACCATATTATTGAAGTCCTTATATAATTTTATACCTCTAGACTTCTCACGTAATAATCTTTCTAACTTATTTATATATATATTTATGTTATTAATTATAGAAAATAGGAGAAAATATCTGATGTGTTTCTTTTAAAGTTTTTAAGACAGTTATTTGTTTAAAAAAACAAAAACAACTGATCAGATATAAATTTAATAAGTGCTTTTTTTTGTTTTCTTTTTATTACACGCATCTGTATTTTAAAATGAAAATAAGAAATCAAACCACAATTAAATATGGTTGAATGCATTTTTTATTTTTTTAAAAAAAATTTATGCAAATATTTTTAATACTTCTATCTTTTCCAGCATTTAAAAGCATAGATATATTTTTAATATAAGTGATTTATTTTAGGGAAAATTTTTAAAATAGACATTCTTAACCTTAAGTAATTTAGATCAAAATTTTTTTTATTTAAAATAAAATAGTCAATGACGACGACGGGCCGACGTATTGACGGGCCGACGCGGGCCTCCACGTCGGCGCCAGTCATCCGTCAAAAGTACGACTAGTGTGGATTTTTTTTTTTTGTTTTTTGCTTTGGGTAGGGGAGAGAGAGAGAGAGAGCACAGAGAGAAGAGAGAGAGATTATATATATATATATATATATATATATATATATATATATATATATATATATATATATATATATATATATATATATATATATATATATATATATATATATATAATAATTAATTAATTAATTAATTAAGTATATATATTAATAATTAAATAATTAAATAATTAAAAAAATTTAATAAATAAAAAATAAATAAATAATTTTTTTTTATTTGTGTATTTTTTATATGCATTAATAATTAAATAAATAGTTTTTAATAAATAAATAATTTTAATAAATAAATAATTAACTATATATATATATATATATAATTTTAATAAATATATATATATATATATATATATATATAATAATTTTTAATGCATATATATTTCACGTGATTAAAGATGAATTATTATTTACTTTTTTATATATTTATATTTTTTATAATTTTTGTTATTATTATTATTTTAGATTTTTTATAATTTTATATTTTATATTATTTTATATTTTTTATATTTTTATATTATTTTATATTATTTATATTTTATTATTTTATATTTTTATATTTTTATATTTTATATTTTTTGTTATTATTATTATTTATTTTATATTTTTATATTTTATTTTATATTTTATATTTTTTATATTTTATATTATTATTTTTAATACATAAATATAATATTTTTTTATATTCTATATTTTTAATGCATATATATTTCACATGATTAAAGATGAATTATTATTTATTTTACTTTTTTTTATTTCTTTTTTAATTTATAAATCTTCATAATTTTTAATAACTTTTATATATTATTTTCTTAATTTATAATATCAAAGTTATTAAAAATTATGAAGATTTATAAATTAAAAAAACAAGTCTAAAATAATAATAATAATAATAATAAATATAAAAATATAAATATATAAAAAATAAATAATAATTCATCTTTAGTCACATGAAATATATATGCATTAAAAATTATATATATATATATATATATATACTTAATTAATTATTTATTAAAAATTATTTATTTATTTATTTATTTATTTATTTATTAATGCATATAAAAAACACGTAAATAAAAAAAATTATTTTTTTATTTTTTTATTTATTAAAAATTTATATAATTATTTAATTATTAATGCATATATATTTGACGAACGACTGACGTTGACGTGGCCTGGCGCCTGTCATCCATCGTATGGACGACTAGGCCTATTTTCATAAAAAAAAAAATTTTGATGGCTGAATTGCTAATTAAAATTAAGAATATACTTATTTTAAAAATTTTCTGATATGAACCTTTATTCCCTGGTAATATCAGAAGCAAAAGAGAAAGAAAAATGCCAAATATCATAACTTTCACTTACAATTGTTCCTTTACACAGAGTAAAGGAAGAACAAAAGAAGAGAACTTCAAGAAACAATAAGATTACAACCATCCATATGTAAACAACTAAAGTTTAATAAAACCAAAGACAAAACAAGAATTAAGAAGACAAATGTATACACGATGAACAGAAGACAATGAATGTACATAACCAATGATTCAAGCCACAACTAAAGTAACAGAACTATTTCCACAGCCTTCCGAAAAGTAAATTCCCTCACAGAAATAACTTTCAAAGAACAGATGCTCGATAACAAGAAAACAAGAAGATTGGTCACAAGATAACTCTCTCCTCATACCTCAACTGCCAAAGAAGACTGAAGCAAGTTTGATAACAGAAAATAACAAATTGTAAAGAAGTAGTTAGATGATAGGATAGATCCAAACCTAAGAAAGGAAAACATAAAGTATAAATAGAGATCCAAACAGAGGGAGTAATCAAGATTTGAAAGGAAACTTATCTTCTTCGCCTCCTTTTCATCTCTTCCCCGCTTATCTCCTCGGTTTTCCTCACCTGAACCGCCGTTTCTTCACCGGAGAACCAAGCTTTTCCCACCGCCTAAATCCTCTTTCTCAGCGACGGCTCAACAAATAAATCAAAAGAAAAGCAAAGTATAAGGTTGGTTATTTCAAAGTTTCATCCAACGCATAAAGCAAGAATCTCAATCAAAGGCTCGATGCCATTCAAGACCGCAGATCATGCACTGTAATCCATTAAATCAGAAACAATCAAGAACCGCCTGATCAAAAACCAAAACCAAGGGCAGATAAGAAACCCAGGCAATCCGACGGTTCAAGAAACAACCCAAGAGAAACTCAATCCAAGTGATTAGATCCAACGGCTGAGCAAAAAGGCGCAAATCCAACGGATCAGAAGGCACCCGCAAAACCCTCCCAACACTCTCCACTCAGCCGGGTTCAGATTCACTCAGTGAGTCAACTCATTGAACCACTCCAAGCCGGATCGTGACCAAACCAGGGAAATCAACCAAGCGTAACTCACTGACACATATGATCCACTATCCTCAACCATCCATTCAAGAGATTAGGGTGCTCTCGCCTACAACACTAAAAATGGCGGGAACAAGAAATACATCAAAACACATTAGAAGAATGTGATTAAACAAAATGAAGAGAAATGACCTCGGCCAGGTGTCGACCAAATATCAAGAAGATTGACCGCCATAGAAAATGACTAAAAAACAACCTCACCGTGTATGTGATGCATCCCATTCGTAATCCTATTCTCCAAAGCACCACATACAAACACACAACCATATCAATACCTCTTAAAATAGATGCCTCGATTTAATGGAGACAACCCTAAAGGTCCGCTCAAAGCACAAGACTTTCAATATCACAATTTATCAAGAATGTAAGTTCATAATTTCTGCTTACATGGATGGACCCGCACTGGTATCAATATATGCATCTTAATAAACAAATACACTCATGGACGTAATTTAAAGAACAAGTTATTCGTAGATTTGGCCCATCCTCATGAGATTTAAGGGGTGAACTTGCTAAATTACAACAGAAATCTACTGTACAGTAATTTTATAATGAGTTTGAGGAATTGGCAAATCAGATATCAGGTATTCCACTTGAATTCTTATAGAGCTGTTTTGAATCTGGTTTAAGGCAGGATATAAAAAGGAAAGTAAGAGCATTGCGTAGTTCCCTACAAAGAAGCCTTCCATTTAAACATGGAGGCTAGCGATGATGATTTAACAATGCCAAGAAACTACAAGATCACCAACCTCCAAAGACTAAAACAACCTCAATTATAGAATGCCATACCGCCTCCCACACAAACACCAATCAACAAAGAACAATCCAAATAAAGCCAATAACAATTCGAGGCTAACACCTACAATAAATGGAAGAAAGAAGAAAGAAAGGATTGTGTTTTAATTGTGAAAAAAATATCACAAAGGGCATATATGTCAAGCCAAATTATTATTTCATGATGGTCAACGAGACCAAGAGTATCAACTACAAAGAGATCAACCGTAAATGCATGGATATAAGAAGATGCATTAGAAACAAGCTTCAAATATCACCATTCAATCCAAGATAGAGACATATAATTGTCTAATTATAAAATAAAAATAAGTTCAATAACGCCGACCTTTGACTTAAATTAATTATAATTCGATATACCAAATCCATAAATCCCATTTAGTGAAATAAGAAATGCCGAGTTATAAGTAAAGTTGACAGCTTCTTCCAATTTCATATAAATGGTCACAAAGAATTCCCACAGTACTAACCATCGCCACATTACAAGAGTAATAGAGTGGTAGGCGTAATTACAATGATAAACTACAAATACATCAGAACGTAAAACCATTACCGTAATACAGAAATTGGGAATGATCGCTATAAAGTGGGATCTTAAGATATGAGTTCGAGTCGGGCAGATCTTAACCTGAGGGCAAGGTCTGGAGGAGGGGAGTAATGATATGAACCTTTATTCCCGGTAATATCGTAAGAAAAGAGAAAGAAAAAGGCCAAATATTATAACTTTCACTTACAATTGTTCCTTTACAATAACAGAGAGTAAAGGAAGAACAAACAGTAAGAGAACTTCCTCAGTAAACAATAAGATTACAACCATCCATAATAAACAACTACGTAAGTTTAATAAAACCAAAGAAAAACAAGAATTAAGTACAACGTAATATTAATGACAAGAATAAGTAGCTAATGAACGTACATAACAAACGATTCAACTAAAGAATGTAACTATTTCCACAAAAAGTAAATTCTCACGTAAATAAGCCAAAGAACAGATGCTCGATAACAAGAAAACAAGAAGATTGGTCACAAGATAACTCTCTGCTCATACCTCAACTGCCAAAGAAGACTGAAGCAAGTTTGATAACAGAAAATAGCAGCTTGTAACAGAAAGTAATTAGGATGGCATAGATAGCTTAGATCCAAACCTAAGAAAGGAAAACATAAAGTATAAATAGAGATCAAAAGCCAAACAGAGGGAGTAATCAAGATTTCAGAAAGGAAACTTATCTTCTTCCTTTTCATCTCTTCCGCTTATCTTCCTGGTTTTCCTCACCGAACCGCCGTTCTTCACGGAGAACCAAGCTTTTCCACCGCCACCGAACCCCTTTCTTCTCGGGGATGCGACGGCCGAATAAACCAAAACAACAAAGCAAAGTATAAGGTTAGGTTATTTCAAAGTTTCATCCAACGACCAAGAAGCAGCCGCGCAAATCTCAATCAAAGGCTCAGATGCCATTCAGCAATCAAGCCGCGCAGATCACTGCACCTGTAATCCATTAAATCAGAAATAATCAAGAACCGCCTGATCAAAAACCAAAACCAAGGGCAGATAAGAAACCCAGGCAATCCGACGGTTCAAGAAACAACCCAAGAGAAACTCAATCCGTGATCCAACTACGAAAAAAGAAATCTAACGGATCAAGCCCGCAAAACCCTCCCAACACTCTCCACTCAGGGTTGATTCACTGAGTCAACTCATTGAACCACCTGCCAAGCGACGTAGACAAACTAGGGAAATCGAACCCAAGCAGAACCATTCAAGAAATTAGGTTCGTATTATTTTCCCTTTATTTTATTATTTTGGTTCACGGTAATGAGTATTATTTTAATGTCCCAATTTAATATAAAAATGGGATATTCTACTAAATTAATTGTTATGCGATTGGAACAGGGTGGCGAAGTTGATCGGAGATAAGCGGGCGGTGGTGGCGGAGAGAGGATTCAACCGGCCGTATGTAAAGGTGGTGGTGACTGGCTCCGGCTTGCTGATGGATTAATAGTTTTTTTTTTTTTTTTTTTTTTCTATTTTCCTCTCTCTATTACATATATTTAAAAAAAAGCTATTGATGATAACCAGTGATGACATGTTAAGAAGAGGATCATATTTATAAAATTATTATTATTATTATTATTATTATTATATTTTCATAATTTTAGCTAAAAATTTAAAACACTCTTAATTGAATCTTTTTATCATAGATATTTTATTTCAGTATTTAAGTATCTTAATAATTTTAATTTTAAGCTATTTTTAACTCAATGAATTTCTTTAATCAAACTGCTCAATTTAATTATAATCATATCATATTCAAAGATCATTAGGCTCTTTAATTAATATTTTAAAATTTTTAATTACACTTTAAATATTTGATTTGAGCTTATTTGGATTCAGATAGAGTCATTTCAGCTGTAGTTAGATTTATCTTATCAAGATGTTTAATTAGATTATAAATTTATAAAAAAAATAATGTTTAGATGATCCTACATTTAATTTTAAAAATTTTAACATATATATTATATCAACATTCATGCATGATTGATCATATTATAAGATGATATATCAAATATAATGATAATTAAAATTATAAAATGAATTTTTTTATGATAATATAATAAAAGCTTAATTGTTAAGTGCCCCCATAGATCCAAAACTCATCATTATAAAATATCAAAAATTACATAACATTTATGATTGAAATTTTGAAAAAAAAAAAAATAGTACAAAATTAGTATATTTTTATTATTAAAATTTAAAAATAATAAAAATAGGTTAAATTATAAAAAATGCACCATTTATATTATATTTGTGACAACTAAATTTAGTAAAAAAAATTGCAAGAAAAAACAAGCATTAAATAAATATCAACAATACTTTTAATACTCTCAACAATCAACCTCATTAATGTCCACATAAGGTTTGATTTCCTTAATTATCATTAATTAAGCCTTATCAACTTTTCGGGCCACAGGCCCGATCCGGCCCATAAATCAACCCAAAAAAGCAATTTCTAGTTGATGCTTATCTCACGCACCGTTAGCCGCGGTAACCCCACTAAACTGACAGCCTGTAACCCGCTGGCATCTTTTAACGGAATATTCCACTACTTAAATTTCTTTTCCAAACCTACCCTTTGTTTTTTGTCTTAATTTCTTTATCGACAAGTTTTAGTGGCCACGTAAAGACTGTAAAGTGGGCACTTTAGGTAATGACTGAGTCGGAGGCCAATCTGTTATGTAATGCTAAATGACGTAAATACCCTTTCGAAGGTACACGAGTACATCATCCCGAGCGGTAAGATGTGCCACAAATATTAAAATGGAGGGAAAATCTAGTACGTATATTTATTTAATAATAGCATAGTATTTAATTAAAATAAATAAAAATTCTTTGTTTGCCAATTTTGAAAAAAAAAATTAATTAATTAATGACAAATAATTAAAAAATTATGAAGTTTATGTCATGCTTAGATCACATTCTGACGTCACTGGATGTTTTTTTTTTAAAATTTTGGAGTGATTTATTTTATTTTAATTTTAATTTTTATTGAGATTTTCGATTTCACATAATAGAGTTGTGATAATCTTAGAGAGTGAGAAGATAATTATAGCAAAAAGAGGTAAAATAGTAAGGATAATGCAATTATACAACAACAATAATAACAACAATAAATTTTAATCCCACTTGTATTCATACATGAATCTTTCGCATCTCCTATTAGTGTGTTAAATTTTCATTTAATTTAAGTATACTAAGATCATTTTTATACATCTTAACCAAGTATTTTAACCTCTACCTTCTTAACATATAAATCTAATGCATCTACTCTCCTAATTGAAGTCATCGATCAACGCTGGCCAAAACCATCTAAGCGACTCCCCGATCCTATCTACCACCTGGAGTCGCTCCAACTTTTTCCCAAACATACTCATTTTGCATTCTATCTCTAAGAGTAAAGTCACTCATCCACTGAGCATCCTCATCTCGTAACACTTAACTTCTTTACGCTTCTTTTATTGGCCAACATTCTGCACTATGTCATAGTGCCTTACCACCATCTTATAAATTTTTCCCTTAAGTTTAATGCAATTATATTTGAGCTATAATAATTTATCAAAAACAAAAATAAAATAAAAATGCTCAGAGCCAATAATATTGATTTAAAGTAATTGGGTGCAATTGATCCTCCTATATACCTTAGGTTTAGGTCTATGTGTTGAATGCCCATAATCTACTATATTTATGTATGTGTGTGTGGGAGAGAGAGAGAGAGAGAGAGAGAGAGAGAGAACCATGCGAAAAAGTAGTCATCTTGTCATAGATGAGAAAATATTTATAAAGAATGGATTTTGACATCTATATTGATTATTATTCTATCATTTAAGATTAGTCTTAATTGTGATTGAATCTTGAGGCCTAGAAAATGGACTTTGGTCCCAAGTAAGTGTATGCCACATTAATTCTATTGGACATAACAGTGATGATATTAAATATATAGCTTGACAAAATGAATGTTAAGTTTTGTCATTAATATTTAGATATGCTAATATATATATTTTTTCATTAATATGCTCCTCGTGAATCTAAGAATGCGAGTTAAATGAGCATGATGAAAACATTATTTCAAGCAAGTAGTGCTCCCAATCAAACTTACAAAGACCTTATCAAAGATTTAAACAGAATTCTGAGATAGAATTATATGCTTGTAATTTTGTTGAGTTAAAATTAGGCATTCAGAAACTATAATTTTTTAAGGTTGTTGTGGCAAATTGAATTACTATATATATTTTTTAAATAGCATTTTCAAAAACTACAAAGAATTTAATCTACAAAAATTTATGAATAACTTTTTTTCTCACACATTTATTAGCAGAAAAATTTTTGGACTCAGATAATTCTATATATTTGACAATAGTTTGGAACCCCATTTGATAGGTACCAGATTCGATCTGAACCGTTGATCTAGTGAGATGACCAGCTTTTATCTGAACAGTTAGATCTGCGTGGTTTTAAGCTGGCCTTTCGATCTGTCTGGGAACTTGAATTGTGGATAATGGATCGTAACCGCCTAAAGTGCGCCTAGCTTTTCTTTGCAACCGTTTGATGTAGCTTATCGGGGAAGGAATGGATAACGGGTTATTTCCTTGTTTCGCTCTTGAGTAGAATCGACTCTAGAGGGAAAAGGTAGGCTGAGGGAGAGCAGAGGGGAAACCCTAGGGTTTCTGCCGGGGAAGATGGTGATTTCGGCTAATAAACCAAAAGAAATCGTAGGAGGAAGAAGGAGAAGAAGGAAGAGCAGAGGAAGAGAAGAATTCCTTTCAGAAATATATTGGTTGCCTTTGTTTGTTCCTCCTAACTCTATTTATACTCTTTATTTTCTTTATTATCCTAGATCTAAGACTTCTTTACATATTTCAAGAACCATCCTTCTGTTTGAACTATTATGTCTGTTACAGTTTATCGATCTCTTTCTGTTTTAGTCGGAAGTTGATTTCTTTCTTATTATTCAGTTATAACTGGTTTTCTTCTGCTCTGCACTTGTCAAGATTCCTTTTTGCTTCTTGTTTTTAGTTACGTTGTTTCGTGATCCGCTCAGGTAGAGTTATTATTGCTGTTTGAAGTTTGAATGGCTTCTGTCTCTCGATATTATTATAAGATTTATTCTGGAGAGCACATCCTTCTGCTATTCTAGCCATCTGTAGTGTTATGTGATTAACTTTATTGAATGTTGTTCTGTACTGTGATATTAGTCTCTGTATCTGTAATTTCTCATATGTTCATTGATCTGAGTATATTTATAGCTTTGTCCATTATTAGTCTGTCTTTATTTTATCTTATAGTGGCTTTGCTTCTTATAACTTCTTATTTTACTAAGTAAAATTCTTTAACCAATTTGGGGGTTTTCTATTCCTTTTACTTGATTGATCTCTGATTTGGGTTCATATCATTACTCCTCCTCCCTTACACCGACCTTGTCTTCAAGGTCAAAGTCGAAAAGTTCTGAATTCCTCAATTGCTACCCAAGAAGCCTCTGTGCTGAGATACCATCCCATTGTACCAAGACTTCGTGATCGTCTCCTTATATTCTTGTCTGATCTAAAATTTTGATGGCCGACCAAGGGATGCCCTTCTAAGAAGTGAGTAGGCTATTCTTGGGTGAATTTTAGAATCACAATTGCTAAGTCTAGAAACATGGAAGACATTGTGGATCCTTCGTTTGGAAGGTCCACTTTGTAAGCCACTGTCCCTACTTTCTGTAGAACTTTAAAAGGACCATAATACTATCTTTGTAGCTTTGTATAGGATTTTTTTTGAGACTGAGGTCTGTTTGTATCGCTGTAGTTTAACTAACACTAGATCATTTATATTGAACTGAAGCTCCCTTCTGTGTTTATTTACTATTTGTTGCATTCTATTCTGAGCTTCTTGTGAATTTTTCTTCAGTTGCTGTAAGACCTTATCCCTTTTGTTGCAGTAATATTTCTACCTCTGTGTTGGTAGCTGTATTATCATTATAGGGTATAACTTGTAGTTGTCATATATTTGAAATGAGTCATTTTGTGAAAGTGTTAATGGATGTATTATAGAAAAATCGCCTAAAGGAATTGTAACTAATCACTGGTGTCTCCAATACAAAACTTCTTAGGTATTGTTCTAGTGTTCTGTTTGTTACTTCTATTTAGCCATCAGATTGAGGATGATAAACACTGTTATGGCTTAATGTTGTTCCACTTAATTTGAATAGTTCTTACCAAAAATTGCTCATAAAGATAGGGTCTCTGTCTGAAACTATTACTTGTAGAATTCCATGTAGTTTAAATATATGAAATGAAAGTTTGGCTATATGTAAAACTAGTTGGAAGGTGAAATGAGCATACTTTGAAAGTATCTACCACTACTAGTATAGCTTGTATTGTGAGATTTGGGTAGACTATGATAAAATCTATGATACTTCCTCCCAAATGGCTATTGGAATAGGGGTAATAACCTGCAGGTTTCGATATATTTAATTTGACATACAGACATGTGGCTATGAAGTGTTGTATATCCTGTTTCATCTTTTTCCAGTAGAATTATTGAGTAATTTTGGCCAATGTCCTCTTAATTTCCCAATAGCCTCCTACTGGTGTTGAATGCAATTCTCTTATAAGCATATTTCTTATTTCAGAGTCTTTAGATATGACTATTCTGTTTTTGTAATATATCCATTAAGACATCCGTTGGGAAATAAATGGCTTGAAATTTGCTATGCAACCTGTAGTTCGATTAGTGTTTCTTCTTTAATTTATTATAGCAAGGCTGTGAACTGTTGAGTATAAGCATATAAAGTGTATTGTATTGAGCCTTCTCCTATTACTTGCTCATCTATATTGTATAAATTTCTAGATAGGACATCAACTGCCTTATTCGTGATCCCTGGTTTATATTCAATAGTATAATCAAAGCCAAGGAGTTTAATAAGAAACCTTTGTTGTTCTGGAGTTTGAATTGTCTGTTGCATTAACTCCCTTATGCTCTTTTCACCCCGATGGTAAACTTGTTACCCAAAGAAATAATGTTCCACAGCTTTCTACGTGATATCATAAAGTTCTCTTGTATATGTAGATGCTTTATGTAATGATGGGGCTAACTTCTTACTAAAATAGGCAATAGAGTGACTGTTTTGTATTAAAATAACTCAATTCGCATACTGATGCATCTATTTTATTATAAAGGTTGAGAAAAGTTAGGATAGCTAATCCGGCAAAGATGTCATTGCTTATTTCAATTGTAAAATGCTCTTGAGCTTCTTCATTCCACTGCTTGTTTAGCCAATAATGATGTTAATGGTGAATGCATATTATTTAACAAACTTTCACGTAGTCATGTCAAAAAAACCTCTGCTTATGAATGTTGGTATTGGCCATGATTGGACTGCTTTCTATCTTTCTTTGGTCCACTTCTATGCCACTGACTGATAGAATATGGCCTAGATATTCTTTTTTTTTAATGAAAGTGTATTTTGATGGTTTAATAAACAAATTGTGCTGTTTTAGTTTTTCTAATACTGTTTGTAGATGGATTTGATGTTGCTCCATTATATTGCTGCATATTAAGATGTCATCAAAAAAAACTAATACAAATTTTCTTAGGAGAGGTTTGAAAGTATTCATCATAGCTTGGAATATTGCATTTGTTAATCCAAATGGTGCGCAATAAATTCATACCCTCATGTGTTCTAAAAGTAGTTTTGTAAATATCTTCTTCACCATTCGATTTGATGATATCGATCTTAAGTCCTTTGAAAATATTGTGACTCCATATAATTCATCCATAAGCTCTTCGGGTGGGAATTTAATCTCGTGATTGTTATTTTATTTAGAGCTCTGTAATCCACACAGAATCTCCAAGTTCCATCCTTTTTCTTGATTAAAAGTGCTAGAGAAGAGAAATGATTGATGCTTTCTCTGATTATTCCATTGTCCAGCATTTCCTTTATAAGTTTCTCAATTTATATTTTCTGAAAATGTGGGTATCTGTAACTTTTGACCTTGATCAGAAGTTTAAGTGTGACATGGTGATCAATGCTTTGGGAGGTAAGTCAGAGCTTGAAATATATCTTGATATTGATGTAATATTGCTTGAATGTTTGCAGGTAGGCTTTAGAACTCACTTGTTGTAGCCTCTACAGAACTTTGAACCTCTATTATTTGCAGATATGAGGCTATTTCATGTTTATTCTGTAATTTGGTGAACTGGTGCAATGTAATGCCTTGAACCTTGAATGTTGTATCTCCTTATAGTTGTACCAATGTGTCCTTGTACTTAAATTTCATTGTGAATTTTTTGTAATCAGTTATACATTCTCCTAATTTTATCCATCAACACCCAATACCACACCGCTCCTCTGATTGCGTGAAATAACAATCAGTGATGAAGGTGTATCCTTGTAGTTGGATAGGAATATTAGAGCATATTCATGAACAATTTAAAGTTTCATCATTTCCTACTAACACTTTGAAAATTGATGCAGGTGTTACTGTGTGGTCTATAAACTTGGCTAATTTGGACTGAATAAAGTTGTGGGTTGAATCACTATCAATAAGTACTTGCACTTTTTTATTTTCAATCATCCCTTATAGTCTTAGGGTTCTAGGATTTGACCGTCATCAAAACTAATTTCTAGAATATCTTCTTGTACGTGTTTTCTTCTTGATTTATTGCCGCAGATTGTCATCCGCTCCTCATTGATCAATGAGGGCAAATAACTTTGATTTACATATGGCTATGGAATTTCTCATCACGCTTAAAACATAATTTTTTTCCTTCTTTCTTCTAACCGTGTTGGTGTGAGTCTTTGTATTGGAATAGCTTGTATTAATATTGTGAATTGACATTGTTGGAGTAGGATTGATATGATTGTGATATTTTAATATTTATTTGATTGAATCTTGATGTTCTTGCCATAAACACCTCATCTGCTAACCTATCTTTTATTAGTTTAGCTAACTGAAAGGCTTGTTGAAGAGAATTGTGCTGTAAAGCTCTTACTTCCCTCTTAATATCTTGTCTAAGTCCTGATTCAAAACAACTTTGTAGAAATTCACGTAGAATACCTGAAATTTGATTAGTTAACTCCTCAAATTCATTGTAATTTTTGAACTGTGATTTTATGTTGTAACTTAGCTAATTCTCCTCTCAAGTCTCTGTACAGAGAGGGTCCAAATCTTTGAATGACCTATTCTTTGAACTGTGTCCATGAATATAGTTGTTTGTTTAAATGCATCCATTGATAAATACTGTTCATCCATGTATCGAGTATTATGAATTTTGATCCTCGATAAACTATAGATCGAAAGAACAACTTTGAACAAACTCTTGGATTTTCTCCATTAAATCTTGGCATATCTACCTTAACGAGATTTTGTTGTGTGTGTTCTATTCGGGAAGGAAATATAAGAAGAATTACCCACGAGATTGCTATTTGAGAATTTGTTTCCAATTTGGCTTATACAGATAACCTTCAAAACTTCATTCAATATGATAAGAATGGGACATTTGTTCATCAATTTTATTTAGTCTTCCCACACACTCATCTAGTGTTTTTGCTGTATGCCCGGTATCCCGCCATTCCGCTTGCGAGTCAACAAGAGCATACGATAAATACCGATTCAATTCAACCATTGATCCAGTGAGATGACCGGCTTCTATCTGAACCGTTAGATCTGCGTGGTTTTCAGCTGGCCTTTCGATCTGTCTGGGAACTTAAATTGTGGATAATGGATCGTAATCGTCTAAAGTGTGCCTAGCTTTTCTTTGCAATCGTTTGATGTAGCTTATCGGGGAAGGAATGGATAACGGGTTATTTCCTTGTTTCGGCTCTTCGAGCGGTCGAATCGACTCCATAGGGAAAAGGCAGGCTGAGGGAGAGCAGAGGGGAAACCCTAGGGTTTCTGCTGGGGAAGATGGTGATTTCGGCGAATAAACCAGAAGAAATCATAGGAGGAAGAAGGAGAAGAAGGAAGAGTAGAGGAAGAGAATAATTCCTTTCAGAAAGAAGAGCAGAGGAAGAGAATAATTCCTTTCAGAAATATATTGACCTCTGTTGTCAACTCTATTTATACTCTATTTTCTTTATTATCCAGATCTAAGACTTCTTTACATATTTCAAGAGCCATCCTTCTGTTTGAGCCGTTATTTCTATTACTCTTTGTTTGATCTTTTCTATTTTAAAGTTGATTTCTCTCTATTATAGCATGGTTCTCTCGGACTTATCAAGATTCCTTTTGCTTCTGTTTTAGTTATTGTTATTTCTTATAGTCATGCTCGGTAGAGAGCCCAAAGTTTGAATGCTTCAGCTCTAGATATTATTGTAGGATTTATTCTGGAGAGCACATCCTTATATTGCCATCTCAGTTACGTTAACTTTGTTGAAGGTTGTTCATGCGTGATATTAGTCTCTGTATCTATAATTTCATATATTCTATTGATCCAGTATATTTATAACTTTGTCTATTATTAGTCTTTATTTTATCTTACGAAGCTTTTTTGTAATTTCTTATTTTCCTGAGTAAAATCCTTTAACCAATTTGGGAGTTTTCTGTTCTTTTGCTTCTGTTGTCTATCTGTTTATTTGGGTTCATATCACCATTCAATCTTTTTTAGGATTTCACTTATTATTTAGACTTCTTTTGTTGTCTATTTTCTAATCACCTAGTTCTAGTTCATCTAAAATCATAATCATATTGAACATTTTACAACAATTGAATTTTGATTTAGGATTTAATTACTCTCTCAATCAATATTGAAGTCATATATTGTATGTATCCTTTTGACTATTATTGATGACTATCACTATTTATTATATTTAAGTCAATACTTTTAATGATAATTGATAAATTTATATAAAAATATATATTATTGCCCACATTAATAATTATTGACAACATTTAATAAAATGGCGATCTAAATCATCTACTCTTATAGTTTAAAAACTTAAAATATTTTTCACTCTTAAATGCTCTAAATAAAGAATTAAAAAAAACAAAGATTTAATTCATTAAAATTGATATATTTTTTAATATTACAAAAATTTATATAAAATTATTCTCACAAAATATAATACATGCCAACATGCGGTTATATATTGTAAAATTAATATGTTTTTTTAAGAGTCTATTTGGAGAAATTTGTAACTTTTTGAAAAGCTGATTGTAATGAAGAAAATAATTTTTTGAGAAAGTTGTGTGGATTACAAGTATTTTTCTTTTTGAAAAATTTAAAAAATAAATTTTTGATAATCAACACATTCTAATAATTCTGATTCTCAAAATAAATTTTTTATCATAATTTTTTAAAAAATAGCTAAAAAACTGATAGGTTTAATTTACGAAAAAAATAAATCAGCTTCAAACTCATCCCAACGGTGTGCAACAAAACCTATTTATTTATTTCTTTATAATCCAAAAAAACCAAAATACCGTTAACATGAAAAGGTACTCGTTAGCTTTCCGTGGTCCTCGGAGCGCCACACCTTCAAAATTCACCAACCAGGGGCAATTTCGTCCTCTACATAAACCGAAGCGCCCACCACCGCTGGTTTGTTTAATCTATCCGACCGATAAAAATTATGAAATACCTGAAAAGAAAATACATTTCTTGAAAGAGGGACGTGTTCGAGTTCTCCACACATCAAATCCTCTCCTTTCTATCTGATTTCTTCATATATTTTTTCCCCAATCGATTCTGGTGAAGTTTACCCTTCCGATCCGCTGAATTTTTAGGGTTTTCGCGTTCTTACCTCGTCCAATTTACTTGAGTTTTGGGCCACCGTTAGGGTTTCTATGAAGGAGGAGGGTTTGTGATGTTTACACCGCATAGGAAGGGTTGGGGTGGGTTGGGCCTGCAGGAGAACGGCTCGGTGTTGCGGGCGAACCCCAGGAGTTCGTTGGGAGCGGTTCTTGGTCGGGGAAAGAGTGTGGTTGGGGCGGAGGAAACTCCAGTGCCGCCACCTAAGGGGTCGTTGGGGGAGAAAGATGATGAACGGACGGGAGTGGGTTTTGGTGGCAGTGGCTCCGAGGATTGGAAGAGGTTTAGGGAGTCGGGGCTTCTGGATGAGAAGGTGCAGATGAGGAAGGACAAAGAAGTGCTCGCAGAGAAGGTTTCTGTGCTGGAGATTGAGGTTAGTGATCAAAAGCGTTGTCTTTTTTATGTTTTTTGTCGTTCTTTTTGGATGGGGACTAGTGTGTTTTTGTCGTTCTTTTTTATTTACTGTTTTTTTTTCTTGCATTTATCTATTCTGCCAAAGTATAAGCAACAATCTGGAATTTATAAATATCTTAAAAAAACTGGAATTCATCTCTGATTTTTTGTTGGCACTAATTTAGAAGCATGCTAATTGATTAGAAGTAATAGTAGCTCTAAATATTAGCTTCATTTTCATTGATATGTAGTAGAACACTAAGAGCAAGGTTTGTGAATTCTAAGACTTGCCAATAAGATGCATTCATACACTGAGCATAATCATTCTAAAAACAGAGGAATGGCTATAAAGCTTGATGATTATATCATGTATTATAAGGGGTTCTTATTTATAGATTTGCCTACACAATTCTAAGAAGAGTAATTATTACAAAAATTCTAATCCCAAAAATCATTTCTAAAGTATTTTTTGCTAATTTTCTAACCTTCTTTCCCACTCTATTTGAATCCTTGGAGTATATGTTCCCATTTATACTCTAATTAATTCCCTACCAGAGCCACCACCATCCTTTTCATGTTTCCATTTCTGCGGGTGCCAATCATTCTGCACCTGCTCTTTTTTTTTTTTTTTTTTTTTGCAACAGTCCACCACAAGCTAGTTGGTAGAGGTCTACCATTTCCAATTTGTTCATAATATTTTTACTTGTAGTATTTCCAAGTCCTTCAGTGAATGTATCAATAAGTTGGCCATCTATTAGGATATAAGAGGTGCAAAAACTAGTCTTTTATTTTTGTAGTTGGTTTTCTATCTACTAGTGATTCAACATAATCAATATCAATATGGCCTTGTGGTTCTTGAGTTTCAATTTTTTTTTCAAGGATCTATCTTTTAGAATTTGATTTTAAATTTTGAGAATTATGTGAGTAGCATAAATGTAAGATTTCCTTGATTTATGCGTAGCTGACTTATGAGACTCATGACAAATTAGTAACTAGATGAGCGTGGGGTGATTTTTTTTTCAGGCAATCATTGATTTTGTCCTTGTCAAATTTTGTTCTTTATTAGTATTTAGTTTTTATTTTGGTTTTATTAGAGTTTCATATGGCTTGCAATTTGTCATATTTATTTCTCTTAGTAGATCCATGGCATATTTTTGTTGTAAGATAAATATCTTTTTCTTTATTAAGCTACTTCTGCTCTAAGAAGTATTGAGCTTATCAAGTTCCTGGATCTCAAATTTTACATAAAATTTTTTCTTGAATGATTTTTTTTAATTATCATCATCAGTAATAATTTATGTGATCTACACACAATAAGAATTGCCACTTCCCTTTTAGTTGAGTGCTTTATAAAAAGGGTATGGTCTCTTTAGCTTTGTCAATATCCCATTCAACATATGGCTTTTAAGGATTTCCCAAACCATGCATTCGCATCGTGTTTCTATCGACTTAAGGTGCATTTGGCTCAGCCACAGCTTTCTAAAAAAGCATTGGTGGAGCTATTGCAAAAGAAGTTGTCTAAAAAGTTGGAGCTACTACAGAAGAAACTGTTGTCTAAAAAGTTGCAGTGGTTATTTTAATTTTTTTTTTAATTTTAAAAAAGTCATAATATAGCTTTCTGACAGCACCGCACTTTGCAAAGTCATGTTGGAAAATGCAATTTTTCACAGCATAGCACCTCAAAACGCACTCACACCTCAATTTCCCAAATGGTAACTACGGTGCAGTGCATCGCCGCTGTCCCGAACGCATCTTTAGCTTTAGTTTGCATACATGGTTATTTGTTTTATTAAGAAGTTGTTGATTGTTGGTGGAGGATCTATTAAAAATTTTTTCATGCAAGAATGCAAAAATTGCATGCCTTGCATTGTATTGTTGCATAAGCCATCAAAAGTTAGCATCCGAGGAGATTAGGATGTGAATCGTTTTCCTTTTTGCGATTTGAGCAAATTTTTTTTGTTAGTTCATTTGATAGGATTGGGTATATTCTTGTGATACTTACATGATTTTATATCTTTCTAGTCTTCTTTCAACATTATATTTCAATTTAAAAACCCACTTACATCTTATAGCCTTATTAACTTTAGTAAATTCATTTATCGTCCAAGCATAATTCTTTTTTAGGGCATTCATGTCTTTTCTCTTGGCCTTTTTCCAATTCTTATTTTTTAGTGCTTCAAATATGCTTGTGAGATGAGCATGTTTCCTTGTTTTATGGTAAGTGTAAAGTTAATTACTTAATTTTGAAGCAGCTTGATGATATATTTAGCAACCTTCAAGATTTTCCTTTCAATTTTTGTAATTTAATGCTTACTTCTGTGTGTTTTCTCAATAATATTTTCACTTCCAATGCCTTCTTATTTTTTACCTAATTTTCCCTCTTCGCATCTGCACATCATTATTTGTATGTTAATTATTTGCTCAATTTCTGTGCAGCGTGATGAATGCTTATACAACATGGGCCTGCTTCTTATTGAAAAGAACGAGTGGTCCTCGCAAATTGAAGAACTGAGACGAACATTGGCAGAAGCACAGGAAATCTTAAAGAGAGAACAGACAGCACACATTATCGCTGTGTCAGAGTTGGAAAAGCGCGAAGACAATTTGAAAAAAGCTTTGGGGATCGAAAAGCAATGTGTGGCAGATGTATGGAAGAATTTCTTGTTGAATTCAAGCTGTTAAGATGTACAAATCTTCATGTTTATCATCCTTTTCATTGATAAATTTGGAATAATCTCTTTTATGATCCATGCAGCTAGAGAAAGCATTGCGTGAGATGCGTGCTGAAATTTCAGAGGCCAAGTTTTTATCTGAGAATAAATTAGCTGATGCACGTGCACTTGAGGCTAGCCTTGAAGAGAAACAATTGCAGATTGAATCAAAATTGCATGCTGCAGACGCCAGGCTTGCAGAAGCAAATAGGAAGAATTCTGAAATGGACCGAAAACTAGAGGATCTTGAGGCTCGTGAACACAAAGTGCAAAGGGAACTTTCTTCTTTACACACTGAGTATGCATTTTACTTCTTGACTTTTTGTATAAACTCTTTATGCAGTAATTTAAGTGGCAGGTTTATGGCATACGTCTCTTAAACATTGACTTTTCCCTTTAATTTATCAATGAATTTAGGCGGAAAGCACTTGAAAATGATCTCTCTAAGCAGCGAGAACATTTACGGGAGTGGGAAAAGGAGCTGCAGGAAAAACGAAGAAGGCTTCTTGACGAACAAAGACTTCTTAATGAGAGGGAGGAGAGAGCAAATGATGTCGACATGATTCTTAAGAAGAAGGAAGTAGAGGTTGATGAAGCAAGAAAAAAGATTGATGTCACTAGTAACGCTCTTAAAACTCAAGAGGATGATTATAAAATAAGATTAAGGGCTCTGACTGTTAGAGAGAAGGTTTGATTCTGTCAAATCATATTTTGCTGCAATTTCTTGTAATATGTTACGTCGTCCATATTAATGGATATATTCTTCCACCATCTTTTGATGCAGGGTGCTGAGATTAAGAGTTCAAATCTCGAGAAGAAAGAGAAAGATCTAATGGCAATTGAAGAAAAACTCAATGCTAGAGAAAGAGTGAGCCCCCTTCACTGCTTGAAGCAGAAGAAATGTTCTTAAATGCTCGTGTGCCTAGCTTGATTATTTTTTAATACTAATGATAAGATAAACATTTAGTTGTAATATAGGCCTGAAAAAATAGTTAGGTTGCCCCGGTGTGACCTGGAATGCCTTTGACTCCAGTTTATTAGCAATCACGAGAAGGCTTGTATCTGCTTACATATACATGACATTGACAAAAGCTTTTTACAGAACATACCTTTAGTTAGCTGCAATATTTATTGAAATAGGATTTATATTATGTTATATGGACACTATACTTTAATATTTTTCTTTTAGTCAGTTTTGGCAGGCAGCTAAGCATGCCTCAGCTGGATGGTTTTCTTTCAACACCTTGAATTAATTACTTTTCCGCTTGTTTATGCACTTAATTCTTTTTATGTTGTCTAGGTTGGTGTCATCTTCCTTTTTAATGTTTTAGTGCTCTTTCATTTTCATTTTCATGTGGAGCATGAATTTGACATCTTATTTTTGATTTTGTAACTTTAGCCCACTTTTTATGCTTGATAACATATTTTAGAAGTTTTTTACTTTTTTAATTCCAACCTAATTTTCTAATTAATGAACAGGAAGAGATTCAAAAGCTTTTGGATGAGCACAATGCAATCTTAGATGCCAAGAAACAAGACTTAGAGTTGGAGATGGCTATGAAAAGAAGATCCTTTAATGAAGAGGTAAAAAGCCATATGGATATGCTGGACAAGGATAAAAATATAGTCAGATGCAAAGAGGAACAGCTTTTCAAAAGAGAAAAGGCTTTAGAGATTGAAGCTGGTGAATTAAAACGTAAAGAAGAGGACCTAGACTCAAAATCAAAGGCTTGGAGGAAGTGGGAGGACTCCCTAAAAACCGAAGAGAAATTGTTGCAGGAACAAAGGAAACAGCTACTCAAGGATTCCAATGAGATAGAAATTTCTAGAGATAAACTTCATGATAAGAAGGTAGCTATTGAGGCCGAGCTTCAGAAAGTCTTCTTTGAGAAGGAAAATCTCAAACTAACGCAGGAAGAAAGGGAACATCATCTCAAATTGCAAACAGAGCTGAAGCTAGAGAAAGAGGAGTATCGGATGATGATGGAATCACTTGAAAAGCAGAAGGAGGCGTTGAGACAGGAGAGAGAGATGTTTGAGAGGGATTGGGAGGTGCTAGATGAGAAAAGGGTGGCATTAGAAGCTGACATAAAACAGCTACGTGATGAGAGAGAGAAGTTCGAGAAATGGAGGCATAATGAAGAAGAGAGACTAAAACGTGAAGGCCTGGAGGCCAGAACATCCATAGAGCGGGAGCTTGAAGATCTCAGATTGAAGAAAGAAACATTTGAGAAGATGATGGCTCAGGAGCGAGCTGGGGCACGTGCTGATATTGACAGCGAGCGAGCTGATATGTTTCATGAGTTTGAACTGTTTAAGCATGGGATTGAGATGAATGGGCAGAGAAAGCTGGATGACGATGAGAAGAAATTTCAAGAAAAGAAGAATGAGTTTGAAATGTGGAGGGAAGTGGAACTAAGTCATATCAAAACTTTGAGAGAGTCAAATGATTCAGAACTTAGAAGGTTGGAGATGCAACAAAATCAATTGCTGAGGGAAAAGGAAGAGTTCTTAGATCAGAGGCAAAAATTGGAGGCTGATCGACAAGAAATTCAGAAGGACATAGAGACTCTTCTTAGGTTAAGCAAGAGTCTGAAAGATCAGCGGGAAGAATTTGCAAAAGAGAGAGACGCATTCTCTCTGCAGCTGAGCAATGCAAGACTTGCCATAACTGTGGTGTTCCAATTAATAAATTTGATCTTGTTGATCTTCAGCCACTAGGAGCTCCTGAGGATTCTGAGGAAGTTCTATTGCCAAGTCTTACAGATGGCTTTTTAGAAGAGCATGTAAATGGTGGAAGTACGGATTTATCACATGGAGATCCAGTTGCAGGGTTGAACAATTCGGGTAGCCACATGAAACGCTGGATTCAAAGATGTGCTAGCCTGTTCAAGATCTCCCCAAGAAATAATATGCATCCACCTACTGTAGACCAGACTGAAACTTCATTTGGCATGCGCCTTGATAGAGCTGCTTTAGAAGATGCTGATTATGAACCTGCACCTTCTGCCTCTTTTGAAAATCAGATGGCTCATGTTGATATTGGAGATGTGACTGGAGAGCTCAACAGAGTTGATAATACAGAAGATGATGCAGAAGCTTCTTTTGATGGAACCAATAGTTCTGTGGATATTGTGGAGATTGACTCTGATAATGGCTCAAAAAAAGCTTTGGTAGTCACGGATGATGCAAATGAAGAAGTGGAAGGATCTTCTCTGCATGCTGAGAAGGATTTGCAGCTGGAACCCTCCAAGCAGGGGCGGCGACATGAGCCCAGCAGGAGAGCAAAATCTAAGGCCATTCGGAGAACCCGCTCTGTGAAGGCTGTTGTTGAAGATGCCAAAGCCATTCTCGGAGAAGTTTATGAAACTATGGTTGATGAAGAAGAAAATGGTGCTACTAAAGATTTACAAAACATTCCTAATGAGCATGCAGAGGCTTCTGTAAAAGCTGATGGAGCAGTAACCCGTAGAGGGAGAAAAAGACGTTCGAGAGAAGTGGAACCAGAGGACAGTGAACCTTTTTCTGAGAGTGTATCTATTGGGGGACGTCCTAAAGCAGCAGACTTCTTCGCGACCAACAACTCCCGGTGATAAGCGATATAATCTGAGACGCTCTACTGTGTGAGTATATATATATATACTTTTATGCTTTATTCCTTTGCATTTTTTATGTGCTCAATTTTTTGCAGGGAAAAGTTGTATCAATAGCATAGATGTCGTAAACAGTTTTGTTGATATTATATTGAACTCCTTTTTTTGGTGAATTTGGTACTTCATACTTGCATGCTTCTTTTTGTTTGGTTTTTGTGATATTTTGGTAGCACCTGCAATATCTTACACATCAACGCATCCATTTATGGTTAGATGGTTTTTGAAAATGTTTTTATGATGCGATGTAATGATCAATCTTGTTTGGTCTGCATTTTTGAATCTAATATCATAATAATGTAAATATCAAACTTTGTAAATTTTGTATGCATTTTTTAATCCGATATCATTTAAGATTACTTACACTCTATATGTGTCTCCACCCTAGTGCTTGCTGTGAGTTGCATAACTTGGCATTTAAGTGATGCCTTTTTATTTTTAGTTGCTCTGTAGTTGTTGGCCTCATATTGGCTTGCTTTTTTCCATTTATTTTCTATTCCCAAAGTAATTTTTTAGGTTCCATCAAACTATTGTTTACCTGCTCGTAAATGCAAATTTGTATTATGAGGGTATTTGAATACTTGCTAAATTTTTTATGGCACAGTTATTCTTGTTTAGGTTTTATGGCATAGTTTTCCTTTATACAAAGTAGAATAGAAGTATAAAGAGAAGCATAAAGAAGCATAAAATTAAGTTAAGTATTGTATGTATTGTCAAGATGAGAATACACATAATAGGACACAATGGAGACGAAGGATTCATATAGCCGACTCCACCTAGTGGGATTAAGGCTTGTTGTTATTGTTGTTGTTGTTGTATTGTCAAGATGAGAATGCTCAAGTGGATGAGCGGCTTTAAACTTAGAGATGAATTGCGAAACAAATATATACGTGAAATGGTTGGAGTAGCTCTAGTGACAAATTAGATTTGAGATAGTTGCTTAGATGATTTGGTCACATAAAATATCAACCATCTGACAACATAGTCAGGAGAGTAGTTGTACTAGATTTGGCCTATGTTAAGAAATATAGAGATAGACCAAACAAGATTGGTTAGGAAGTATTAAAAAAATGATATTTTATTAGAATTAAATGAAAATTTTATACTTAATAGGATATAATGGAGAAGAAGAATTCATGTAGCCAACCCTACGTAGTCGGATAAAAGCTTGTTGTTGTTGTTATTGTATAGTTTTTCTTGTTAGTATTTGTATTCTAGGAGCTAAACTATTAGTTTGAATTACCTTGTAGAATTCCACCCAATTATTTACCCACCCTATTTTCTAAGTAGAGAGGGTTAGAGATGGTTAGTCTAATTGGTGAGATCTCTATTGGCATAATGGAAAAATGAGTATACAATATGTAATTTTATTGATTGTGAATTTGTTAGATTAATCAATGTTTTTAGAAAATTTAATGATATTTATGTCTGAAAAGTTTTATGTATTTAGGTTTTATATTATACCACAAAATGTGGATTTACAGTAAAACCTGTCTAAAGTGATACTGTCTAAAGTGATAAACACGGCTCGGTCCCAACTGTATGATACTGTATGTTTAAAAATGATAACTGCATATCCTCTACCTCTATATCACTTTAGGGTTTTCTATAATGAGGTTATAAATTTTAGAGTTTAATTTAAGGTGAAATGGATGCATCTTAGGTGCACTATGCGAATATCATTAAGATTTTGAGGCAAATACTATAAAATAATAATTTGAATGAATGCATTATATGGATTCAACTATTTTCTCTTAAAATAGCTATTGATAGCCCAATTGAGAGGCTACTTAATTTGCTGAATTTGAAATGCTATATAAAAGAAATGCAGTGTAAAGTGGAAGTAATGTACTTGAGTTATTTTAGGTTGTTAGGTTTAAAATATTACAATAAGAGTTTACATTTTCTTATTTGGTAAAACAAAATAAAAAATCGGTGATGGCTGGTGGCGGCTGACGATGATGATGGCAATGAGCTACGAGCGGCAATAGGCAGTGACAAGTGATGTGTGGTCTTACTTTACACTAAACTGTGCATTTGAAATTTGTTCAAATTTGATGAATTTCAAATTTTCTGGATTTAAACTAAAGTATGTATTTCAATTGCACTATCAAAATGCACTACATTTCAAATGTAGCAAACCAAATAGTGAAAATTTTAAAATGGGATTTACATTACAAATACAAGCAACCAAGCAATCACTTAATGTAGCAAGAATGAGAATGTTAAAGATGGATGTGGCAAAATCATGAAGGATAGATTTACAAATCTTTATATGAAAGAGATCATAGGATTAACACGTTTGAAAGTAGATGCATGCATAAAATGGAATATCATGCACCACTACGACAAAATTTATATGAAATGATTAAGGCCCTGTTTGGTACAATTGTATGGGCGCATCGCGGTTTATACCGTGCCGCAATTGTGTTTGGATCTGCATTATTTGGCCCAGCTTTGGGATTTTGAGTCAGCTTGCCGCGTTATGACTGATGCTACCTGTGGTTCATGGTCAGAGTGCTTTTTTCCTAAATTACCCGCATTTTAGCGCTCACTGTTCTCCGTGCTCTCGATACATCCTTTGCCAAAGGAAACCGAGGGTTTCCCCTGCGAGATCTAATTCGGAACCCTCATCTCAGCCGAGCTCGCCACTGCCGTTCTCAGTCGATCTTGCCTTGTGGAATCTTCTTCGGTCTCCTCGTGATCTTTGTCGGCATAGAACTGTGGGCATCGACGGGATTTGAGCGTCCGAAACCCTCATCAATCTCTAGCTTCTGCTTCGCTCCTACTGAAGGCCTCGTCTTCATACTTCGTGAAGGTAACCCTCATCTTTCCTATCAGGTTCCTTTGCAAGCTTCAGTTTGTGTAGATCCCGTAAGGCAGCATGTTTGACTGTCCATATATATGAGTATATGTTACCATGGCTTCATATATTGATTGAGGTAGCATTTCATTTCGGTTTGTGTAGATCCAGTCTTGAGTTTGTGCATTTCAATTTAGACTTGGATCAATTTTTGATGGAATTCTTTTTTCTTTTGTGGAATTGACCCGTCTTCAATTTTTGCATTTCAATTGTGTAGATCCCGTTTTCAATTTAGGCCTTTATAAGGTAAGAATCAAACAAGTTGTGCCCTGATTGAGAAATGATATTAACAATTTGTTTGTACGCTATTTTGAACATTCTTAATAAAAATGTCTTCTTATGCACTAAACTCAACTGAAGAATTATGAGTTGTAGTTGATAAATATCTTAAATGAAATGTATGAATGAAATATCATTATGATGAATTGAAGGTATGATTGAAACAAAAATTTTATGATAATTTTATAGTAATGTGAGATGTTAATCTTTTGATGCATATTTTACATGGATGATTTCTGATATTTATTTAATATTCTTTGTTTATTACTTATCATTAATTATTTATTTAGTTTTCTCTTATGAAGAGATTTTGAGGTTCTTCTGTTTCATATTATTCAGCTCATATGATCATAGGAATATTTTAAATATTTTGCACAAAGTGGCGACAACAGATTCTAACGAAGTTTTTCAAACAAAATCACAGCAAAGAACAACAACTTCTCACTGCAGTTTTCATAGCTTCAAGCATGCAATTGTACCCAACAAGCCCTAAGACAGAAAATTGGTTGATCAAGGGTAATATGGATAATAGGGTTATTGTAAGATAATTGCACAAATTAAATTGAACACATTGAGCAATACTCTATAGGAGTTAACGAATAATGAGTATTCATTAAACCATCCTTGAATAATTGGCATAAGGCCAGGGATGTATCATGACATAAGGCAAATGATGTATTATAAACATACAATCATATTTGCTATTCTCTTTTGCAATGTTTGCGAGCCTACATAATCTTTTGACTCAAAATTTATGGAAGAATAAGATAATGGAGCAATGGTGATAGTGAAAGTAAGATATGAATTACATGTAGCCCATATGCCATGATATTGTTCTTATGTTGACACTCTAGGCTTTATTGCATTGTGTTTGTTAAACCTCTTCTGTAATTTTAGTTCACTTGGTTTATTTCAACTAGCATTTTATATGTTCTATTTGTGGAAAATCATTCCATCTAGAGTCCTTCCAGATACAGAAATGGTCATCGACACTTGAAATAAGTAAACCTGATTTTAAAGACGAGCTTTGATAAACTTCATATGGATTGTTTTTGGCTTTCAAGTTATTTTTGTTTGACGTCTATACACATAAAATGAAGGGACAGATTGATTATTATGTTTTTATATTGATCCCTTGTAACCATGGGCACAAAAGCCACTAACTGTTAACGGTCATTGTAATTTTTCAAACATGTTATGTTAAGACAGATCAAATTTGACATTTCTTTGTTTAATACCTCACATTATGTTAGGAAATTCTCCAACAACCTTTGTATTTTCATCAAAATAAACAGTAGTTTTTCCATGTAAAGGTTCAATCAACTAATGTTCTTCCACGTAATCCTGAATTTAAAGAGTTCAATAATTTGTAATTTCATACTAGTATATCCTTTGTGATATGTTGTTGACAGGTATTGAGTTGTAGGTGCATCGTCAAATGGGCTGATAATTTACCAACTCCCCATTTAAAGGCATCTTACAACCTTCTAGGATGCACGGAGCTTTCATTAATTTATGTTTTGGGGAGTTGTTGTATGCTGTCTTGTCTTGTCTCTATGTTTGCAAGGATGTTGTTTTGATGAATCGAACCTGGGATCCTGAAATGAGTAAATAAAAAATGAAATTGTTTTTAAAGTAGATTGATTAACTAGTTTATTTATGAAGTAGAATTATATTTAGAGGCAGTGGTGTTCAACTTTGGCAAAAATGTTAATGTTCATTTTAGTTCATTTAGAAAGTATATGTATTCTTTAGGCTCTACAACAATTGGTTGTTCTATAGATTTTGATATACGATTCTCTTAAGCAGAATTAGAAAGAATTTGTTAGAAGTTTATTAGTTTATTCTTGTATATTGCTCTGCAATTTTACTTTTTTAGAATCTCTTGTCAATAATATCTTTGTTATCAGCAAACCCTTTCATTTAAGCCCCTTCTCTTGTAGTTTTGGAATCACATAATCTTGTTTGATCTGACTTTTGTTCGGTGATATGGTTGAGATTCTGGAATCACATAATTGTGTCAACTCTACCGAATATATATATATATATATAGTAAAAAAAACCTTTGGCACAGGGAATTATTGCTTGATATTATTTTTAAAAAAAAATTGATGCTCTCTGCCAATACCAAACCATGCATTATTATTTGTGTTGTTGATTTTGACAAGATTAAGATAACATTACCATAGTTTAATTAAACTTAACTTTTTTTTTCCCCAGTGCAAGTACTGCTGCATCATCCCAGAGAGCATCACATCACATAGGAGTGACTGATCCTGGGAGCCTTAAACCGTTTCAAGAAAGCATTAGTGTGGAGGATGGTCAACCAGCAAGCAATAAGGTTGAGGTTGGTCAACGAGAAAGCAGTAGTGAGGGTGGTCAATCAGCATGCAATAAGGTGGAGGGTAGTCAACTGATAAGCAATGAGGCCGATGGTGGCCGACCGGTAAGGAATGACGTGGAGGGTGGTCTTGATGGTGAAAGAAACATCTTTTGTGATCCGCAACCATCTGGTTCTTTGGAAAACTCAGAAAATGTGCTGCGCAAAGCTGCTGTTGAGAGTGCCATGGAAGTTCAATCTGAAAAGGTCATTCAGGTATGATTGCGTAGGGATGATCTTTTAGCTCTTCTTTTTCTTTGAAATGCTCACCTATCTGCACTTTTCTCCTGGTTTATCAGTATAAAAGCCAGGAAGTCAATGACCACGGCATTGTCATCAAGTCGGTCAAGTTCATCGAGCAGATTCAAGACAGGAACGAAGTAGACGGCGATAACGGCATCATCTTCGAATCAACCGAGTTCATTGAGATTGCAGAAGGCGGCGATGAAGCAGATGGAGATAATGATATTCTCGCCAAGCCGGCCGTGTTCAGCGAGCAGGTTGCAGAAGATGAGGAAGCAGCAGCAGATGGAGATACAGAAGAAGCCGAAGCTACTCCCTCAGATTGGAGTTCTGGGAGCGAGGATGAAGATGATGAATGCTCTGAGAAGCACAATGCTTCAATAGGAAAGAAGCTATGGAATTTCTTCACCACATAATAAATAGATAATATAATACTTCCAAGTCTATTGGGAGCTTGTAATGAATGTTCTTAGCTTATGGCTTTGATTTGTTCTTAACCAATTCTCTCAGAAGGTCTTTTATCCTACCTCGAGTCAGGTGTATTATTAGTATTAACTACTGTGTTTCCCCCTCCTTTTGTTTTTCTAATTACTTGTTAAATAGTCAATGGGTCTGAATCAATTGACCTTCATGTGTTAAAAATGTACTGGATTGTTGTTCCTCAGCTGTAGCTTTTTTTTACATTTTTTTTCTTCTCTAGGAACATGATTTGTGATTATAATTTATTAGTATTCTGGAAGACAATGTATCCATTTACCCCTCATGAAATATTTAATTGATATGTTGTAACTTTGATGTGTTTTTTTTTTATTTTTTATAAAATTGATAGGCATTAGTGAGTGACTTCTGGATTTCTTCATTTGTTTCTGGTTTTAAACAATGGTTTTCAGTCTATAAAAAGTTTTCAATTAAACTCCAACCACATATTTTGTACTACTTCTAAGGCATCTATTTCCTCCTATTATTCCTTCTTCATCAACATCTAGTTATTTATTTATTTTCATTTTTGCATCTATATTTTTACATAAATTTTGAACTTGAGATTATAATATTTTTTATGAACTATAGTATAAAATTTACTTGCGCATTAACTTCAAATAATCATTTCTGAAATTACAAAAAAAGCTACTGTCATAAATTATTAGTTATGATAAACTTCTGGTAGTTTTCAGTATATGCATGTTAGTACATAATATAATAGTTCATTCTAAAGATTTAAACTTTAGCTTTATACAAAAAGATAAAAAAATGTTTGGTTGCTTTTTTTTTTTTTTACAAAAATTATTACGATCTGAATTAAAGGGCTGTTTTGTTTAGTTGGAATAAAAAGTAAAATAAAATAAATAAATGCAAGAGCTCAAATTTTTTTTTACATTTAGCATGATACAAAATAAAATTTTAAAATGATATAATACATTTTGAATTCATTAAAATATAAAATTTTCGTATATTTAAAATACATCTAAATCTAGGCAAATTTTAAATATAATAGTCAATGTAAAATGCTTCAGCTACCGATCTCACCGCCTGTCATCACTTGAAACTTTCAAAATATTTTACATTATATTTATTTTATCAAACAAAAAAAATTATATATTTATAAAATTTTCAACCAAACAACTAAAAATAATTTAAATATATTACATTCATTTTATATTATTTTTTTTACTTATATTCTTTTTTCAAGCAACCAAACAATTCCTTAATAATTAAAAATATATTATGTTGCATTAAATTGATTATTTTAATCACGCGTAAAACTAAAATAATATTCAACGCAAAACGCATAATTAAACAAACAAATACTAAAGTCACATTAAGCTAGTCTTTAAAAACCATACAAATGAGTGATAATCAATTAAAATAAAAATTGTGCCTAGATATAGTGATATAAATTATATCAAAATGGACTTAAAATTTATTGATTTTTTTAATTAGCACAATCCAAAATTTTAAATAAATCTAACAATTTTAAGCTCATCTTAGTAAGATATTATGATATAATTTTTTTCTCAGTTTATATATTAAACCAGAACAGCTACTTGATTAATGAATAGTAAAATCTCGAGATGCTGAAAATGGGTCGAAGCCTCCCTTAACAAGATCCTCAAGAGGCCCAAACATCGGTTCTGGCAGTTGGGCCCACTCATACCAGGCCCAGCCAGCGCACTTATCGGGCTCCATATTGACGGGGCTCTGGCCCAAGTTCGCCATTCAGCCCGAGCAATCAAGGTAACAAAATGGGTCGGATCCGGGCTGTCTAGGGCCACCATGTTCACCACCGTTAAGACCTCAACCCGGCCCACATCCATCCCCGTCTCCTCCTTCACCTCCCTCCTCGCGCACTCTTCGAAGCTCTCTCCTACGTTCAAAATTTGAAAACAAAAAATAGCTTTATAATAAAAAAATAAGTTCTCATTCTCTCTAAAAACATTCAGAATAATGGGATTATTATTCTTTTTTTTTTTTGTAATCATTTGATCATTATGCGAATGCATCACAAATTTCAGATTGCATGAAAAAAATATTTTGAATTAGAAAATATATACTGTATGACCTTCAAAAAGTTAAAAATTGAACAAATATATTACTGAGATTTTATAATTTTTATGATTGTTTAATCATCAATGGAACGCATCAAAATTCTCACCGGATGATTTTAATTACATGAAAAGATAATGGATTTCAAACTATAGAGTATAGAGACTTTCAAAATGCTTGAAATGAAATAAACATATTATCAATGATATCGGAGGAAGTAATAAATCCTACTGATAGCCTTTGAGCTCCAATCAAGAAGACATGAGATTAGAGGAAGTAAGAGAAGAGAAATACCGAATTCAAGCCGGCCACCGGGAAGGGCGAAGGTGCCATAGCCGACGGAGGAGAGGCGGCGACCGAGAAGAATAGAGGAGGAATTGAGGACGAAGACCGCAACGCCGACCTGAGGACGGCGATCGCCAGAGGTCCGGCTGCCGTTCTCCATTTTCTGGAATTTGGAGGCTAGGGCTTTGGTCGAATATGGCCGGGGGTTTTAAGCGGGGATGGTGTTCTGATTACCCGCGGAGATGAATAAGAGGGTATTGTAAGGGATCATTGTGAATATGAATAAGGCCATTTATATATAAAATATAATTCTTATATATTTATATATCCAATATTTAAATTTTTCTATTTATATAAATAATATTTAAATTTTTATATTGAACCTTTTCCCTAACATCTTAGCTCCGATATTATATTGCCCATCTAAAAACTAATTATTTTTTTATTTCATAAAATTAAATATTAAAGATCTTTTTTAGCCCACCCAAAAAATATGCAAAATAAAAATTTATTACTATGCAGATGATAATCAAACATATTATATTGCCGGCAACTTTTAATCGGACAAGTTGAAATTCTAAAATAATATATAATTATTTATTCTTTAACCTTCCAATCATGCATGTAATCAAATTAAATAATTAATAATAATAATTAAATCGAATCAAACTAATTTAAATTATAGTTATTTGTAACCAATATTACCTTTAATTTATAATTTCAATAAATTGGAATTTGCTATTATACTGACAATCAATTCTTCATAAAATAGAATTTTATGAAGAATTCATTCAAAGGGTCAAAGCAGACAATTTTAGTTGACTGGCTTTCTTTGATTCCTAAAACCGATTTAAAATATTTCCGAAAAGTTTATTTATCTTCTTTTGAAACCAAAACTAAAACTTTCAAATGAGCTAAAACGCAATTTCAAAGCATACTATTCAAACGATCAAAATTAAAAATTCAAGCTCAAAAAAAAAAACGACTAAAAAAAAAAACTTACCAAACGAAACTTTAATTTAGCTCAACCATTCAAAATAGATCTTTCTTTTCACAGAAGCATGAAATCATCAATTATGGTAAAAACAATTTACTTGGAAACTCATTTCACCAATCAGAGGCTTCCATACAGTGTAATAATCTGCATTGTAGGGTGTTTGTTGATGAAAATCTGTGTTGAAGTTGCACAAATATACTGGAAAAACTGAGCTTCTTCATGCAAAGTAAAAAAAAAAAAAATTACACTGAGCTTCATTATATACTCTATTAGACTTAAATCTGACCAAAAAAAATCCTAAAAACAACCAAAGTGGCAAGAATCCTGACACATATCAAACAAATAAGCACAAGGAGATGAACATACTTCAAGATCTAGTATGTTAAGTGTGTTCTTGCGCATGATTACCAACACTACCTAGTGTTGGGTTAATCATTGCACTTGATGATGTATTTACCACTATCTACATTAACAGTATAATATAGGCATAATCTTCTAGTTGCCTACTCAGTAGGTGATAGAAAGGTGTCCTTGAGAGTCATACATGATCGACATTCTGGCTGTCGAAGCTGCGATCGGGTTCGGGCTCCTTCTGGGGGGCGATGCCGTTATTCATTCGAGCTCGAGCCTCGGCAAACATTCTCTGCTGCTCTGCTGCTGCTTCCTCTTCTGTCATCTCCACTCCGCTGAATCTAGCACCCTTGGGAGAATCCTGAGATCTCAAACTGATGAGCGTGAGAACTTATAGATATGAATCATAGAAGTTTGAGAAGCATGAGATGCGCACCAGTGTCTCGAGTTTATGCTGTTCATATGCAGCATACACCTCTTCAATGTATTCCCCGAAGCCGAGAACCTGATGCATCACCTATTGTTAGATTGGACTCACAAAAAAAAAAAAAAAGGATCAATGTGACACCTTCTCATTAGTTTAATTATTTCATTTGATTAAAAATCAGATAGGTCCTCATCAATTTGGAGCTTAGACTCAAAACATTAGAAATGGTTCTTTTCTCTAATCTGCATATTTATAAAAACTAAACTAATCAACTTGAGAATACAACAACAACAAGCCTTAATCCCACTAGGTGCGGTCGGCTACATGAATCCTTCGTCTCCATTGTGTCCTATTATGTGTCAAATTCTCATTTAAATCAAGTATACTAAGATCATTTTTTATACATCTTAACCAAGTATTTTTAGGTCTGCCTCTACCTTTCTTAACATAAGGCAAATCTAATGCATCTACTCTCCTAATCGGGTCATCGAACAGCCGAAACTATAAACTAATCAACTTGAGAATCATCATCATAAATTAAAATAGTTTAAACTATATTATTGTCATCTACCAAAGCATGATCTTCTTTATCACCTTCATCGTTTTCATATCCATCTACTGAGGTCTAGATGAAGATTCATTCTCTTTTTCTTTAGATTTGAGGTCTCTTTCATCTTCACAATTCTTCTTGAAAAAGAACTAATTCATCCCCTCCATAAAACCCATCATCCAACCAAGAAAGTGAAGAAAAGCGAATAGCATTTAATGTGTGTGCCTCATACAAATAGTGCGTGGTATTTTTTTCATTTTATGCCTATAGAAATTGCACAAGAGGTAGACAACATTACGATATAAGTTATAGGATTGACTATTTTACTCTGCTGACAACTATGATTACAGCTTATGTCACCTTTAAGGCTCTTGAAAATTTTACTTAGAATATTTCTCTAGGCAATATTTGGAGCCCCAGGAATGTAAAAGCAGTTGAAAGAAGCACAAGTTTGTCCAGCACCAAATATCTGAGGCAATCACATTTCTTAACCATGAATCCATCCTGGTTGGCTTAAGTTCTCTCCTTTTTTTTTATTGGGGCAGGGGGCGAGCGGTTGGCTACATGAATCCTTCTTCTCCTCCATTGTGTCATACATAGGACACAATGCTTAAATATTTACATATCAAATGCCTAAACTTTAATATTTACATAAATAATATCCAAATTTTTAATATTTCATCTAACATAGCACCATTATTAAGTTTTTAAAATAAAATGCACATTTTCGTGTATAAGAAAAGTGTTATATATATGTAAATATCAAACTTTAGGTTGTTAGATATGTAAATGCATAAGAATTGTGTGATGTGCATGTAAATCTTCCCTTTTTTACCTTAAAACATAGGAATATTTATATTCATACCACACAATTCTAGCATTTAAAGTTTAGGTGCCCCCCTAAAATATAGGCAAGGATTTAGAACAAAAAATGAATCCATCATAGAAAAAGTTTAACACCTCATACAATAATATATCAAACACGAACGACTAAAAAATTAAAATTCATAAATCTGACCCAATTGAATAACACTATTGATGATGATTAATAGAGAGCTAAATATGCCAAACTTATCAACTTCTAAAATAATATAAACGATACAACGCCAAATATTAAATAACTTTGCCAACTTCTATCGCTAACATCTGTTAATAGGACTGAAAACTTGAACTAATAGCATTCAATACTTCAAGTTTCAGCCATATTCTTATTGGAATTTATGGGTGTGGAGAATCAGTCACTTTTTTTTTTAGTTTCAATTCTTCTTAAATTCATTTCTAAGCAGCGTTTTTTGACCAAAACTCTATAGATCATATACTAGTGAGAGTATAAAATTTAGAAGTTTAACAAGAAAGAAAGAAAAATACATCAGGGGAAAAGTGCGAGGAACTGATCAACCTCTAATGCCTTAAGAACATGCTCTGGAGCAATTGTCCTTTTGTCCTCTCGATTGCAGACATCATTAGCCTCAGATGATACCAGATTGATGAATTCTGACCAAAAAAAAAAAAAGATGAACAGAGTTATATTTAATCGGCATAAAAATTCATTGGACAACCATAATATTTAGGATAATTTTAATGATGAATATGATAAGAAATCATATGAGAAACTATTGATCATTCTTTTAATAGAGCGCCCAAAAGAAGCATTAAAATTTTCTGATATACACACAATTAGCACAGTTAAAGAATATAAATTTAAAATGAAACCACCAAAGCTGGACCAGTTTAACTATTGGAAGAACAGAGTATCATATGGCAGCAAAGAACATGAATGGTTAAATAACTGTCAAAATCTATAAAAAGTATATATACATTATACAGTTTAACAGTCTAAAGTTTCCCTAGCCGCTCTCAAAATAAACATTTTGCAGCTCTCTTCCCCCACCACAATGCTAAAACGGAACTTTAATTCTTTCACCGTTGGAAGGTTTTCTTGTGTTTTTTATTTTGTTTTTATGTTATTTTTAACAACATATTTATTTAGTGTATTTTAAATATTATATATATATTTTTAAACAAATCATATTATTTTAAAAAACACTCAAAACATTTTTTAGATGTTTTGAGTGTTTTTAAAAACAAATATCACCACCAAACATATTTTATTTTAAATCAAAATATAAACATAACAAATATAAAAAAGATTCCTACCAGCCACTACATGAAAGAAAATTTATTCATATGAAAGATTCCCAGCTCAAGTTACTACCTACTAGACCATCAGTGGAATCAGACATACTATATAAAGGCGATAAAACAATATAAAAGTTCATCCAAATCTATTGTTAGTTTGATGTTTGACTTAAACGCATGAACAAAGGAATAAATAGCTTCATATCACTGTTGTTCAAAAAGTCCGAACTTAAATAAGAAGTATGAGCCATAAAAGCATGATAAAACTTAAGAAAGCACATAAATAAATTAGTATCAACTAGTAAAAAAAAAAGAAAAAGAAAGCAGAGCTGGACTCTTACCAACACAGCATTCAACAAGAAGATCTTGAGTGTCCCTTGCCACACGGACATCAGGTGGAAGCATCTCTTTAATTATTTTGAACATAGTTGCTGAAAATAGTTCAAATTCTGAATCAGAAATCATATCCACTGACTAAATAATATTCAGATGCTAACATATTTCACTCCATTACATTACACAAATAGAACCATATAAATTTGGCATAACATATTTTTTTCTTCCTCACTTTCTTCCAAATAATGAGCAATAATTCATTTGTAAAGGATAGTTCGATCAAAACATGAATGCAATGGTAATTTGGCACTCATTTGTTAATTCACATGACCAGATCGCGAAGTTACTCTTTAAGAACTAATGAACAATCAGAAAACAAATCAAGACTAATATGTAAAATTAAAAACTAAAAAGCACATTCGAAGTTTGAAACCTATACAAGTAAAAAAAAATGCAGCCTAAAACTCATTTCTTTATTTTAAAAGGATAACTTATGGAAAGTATGAATACATGCATTGGGATCAAAACAAATTGTCTGTTTCATACTTTTTAGCTTGAAAAATCTAAAATTGTAAGTCCCTCTCTTTTATTAGAAAAATGATTATAAAAATTTCATGATAAATAAATACCTTTTAACCATCTATGCACTATTAATCAGACACTCATCCATCAAAGGAACAGCCTAACCAACTCTACCCCTTCTACACCAATATAAAATTTGCAATTTGAACAGCCAAGTTAGCACTAATAAATAGGTGCTCATCTGGAGAGTGAAAGAGAGATTGATATCATCCACATTGAAATTGCTATTTCAACTCTACCCCTTTTAGACACAACATTGAAATTGCTACTTTTGTTCAGTTCTTCCAGCCAGTGACTTGTTCCTGTAGCTGCTTCTCATGGCCACTCCCATGTGTAACAGCAAGAGGGTTTATAGTTAATCCTGTTATCATGTGGCATCTCCATGCAATTTCATCGCATTTGATTATGATTGAATGCGGGATTTCCTTTTGGCCAACTGTAACAGATGAGCTCATGGATTGATCGTGTATTCGTGTTTAATGTACCTGTGAGTTTATTTGCTTCACCTCTATCATGTTTAAGCGTTGGCCTATCCAGATTCAAGATCTCTTTACGGAAAAGTTTGTAATTGCATCAGGATCCTGGGGCGTGGAAAATCACAGATTTTGTTGAACACAATTTTCAGTTCTTCTCAAACTCATATGCTTCCTTATTGCACGGTGAATTGTTTGAGTGTAGCGCAAGCACTGATTATCAACTTTGAAGAGAGATTATTTTCTTATACTGACACGAGATCTAAATTTTTTCAATTGATTTCTTTCTTTATGATTTTTTTCTACATAATTTATGACTGTTTTGTTGACGTGATTGATTTAGTCAAATCTATTATATTTTGGATCTTTTGATTACGGTGTGAAATCCAATTAGAGTGTCATCTTTTTAAGGTTTCACTTTGTAACTAAAATTCTAATTAGGTGGTCAAAAAATCATCATTTGGAATAAATTGTTAGCATTTTTCTAACTTGCATTAAAAAAAAAAAATTGTTTAATTCGTGGTAAGTTAATTATGAAATTTAAATTTTAGAGTGCTTGAATTTCAATGATATCATCATTTAGTTATATTATAATACTAGACCTTAAGGAATTCTGCATCAAATTAGTATCGGAACCTAAGACCAAGATCAACTAAAAGATCATCAAAGGGATGAAATTAGACAACTTTGTAAAATTAATTAGTTGAATAAGAAAAATAAAATTAGTGAGCATATAAACAGAGTCAAGAAGCTAATTGAAAATTTCAAAATTTATCAATTTTACCCACAGCAACCTAAATGAATATAATCATAATGATGAACAAAATAACTTAACTGTTAAATAGTTATCACACAAGAAAATCTCACATGGCCGTAATGAGCATCAACGCGATGTTGTAGATGATGACATAACAAAAAATAAATAAATAAATTTGAATCATATAGTTTTAATGAGAAAAAGTAAGAAAGCTATCTTCTAATTGGATAAATAAATGAATAATTTCTTTAAATGAAAAATCATGTCAAGTGAGCATCACATGAGATTTGTAAAATAAAAACTAATTAGACAAGCTAAAATGTATGGGATGAATATGGAGAAATAAAAAAAAATAAAAAAATTTGGGCAGAGAATTTCTAATTACTTGGTCTAAAAGAAAAATATTTGCTATTCATATCATCACTGTCTACTTGATAAATGTAATTCATTAAAATAAAAAACAAAAGAATTGTAAATAAGTATATGAACAAATTTGAGAAATTAGTGTTAAGTTCTAAAATTATTAATTATCATTAAATAATACTCTTTAGGATTAGATTTGATTTTAGTTTTGATATCAAAACATGAATGAGATCACATCAAATTCCCTCACTTGAGCATGCTTTCCAACATGCATTAGACTTTAAACTAATGTTAAATTTTGAACACCTAGAAGAGTTAAATCATATGCTAGAAGTGCATCATTTAGTCAAAATTATTAAGAGGTTCTTCGGTTGGTTGAAAAAATGCAATGGAAAAAAATACAATGTAAAGTGAAAAAATAGATTTGAAATCAGTTTTGAGTTTTTTTGGTTGAAAACATAATAAATGCAAGATTTTTTTAGTAAAATAATACAAGATAAAAAAGAATTATTAGTGACGGTGGTGATGGCCAACGATAGTAGCCTGTAGCATCAGAGGGGGTGGTAGCAGCGGTGGTCAGTAGTGATTGATGGTGGCGGCTGGCGGCGGCAACAATGATGGTGGGTGATGAAACATCATTCAACAATGGTGACGGCCCGCAGTAGGTGACTAGTGGTGACAATGACAATGAGCGATGATTAGATCAACTAGTTTCACTTTGCACACAACGATCTATTTAGAATTCACCAAAATCTAACTAATTCATAATACACCAATTACACTAGATGGTAAGTTTAAAATTTACTAAAATTTTACTCTGCAATCTATTTGCTTCAACCCAAACACTAATATTCTTAAAATCCATAGATTCCAAATCCAAATCACTCATTTTGCATCCAACTAAAATTCCCCTAAATTAAATCTACAAAGTGTTAATAAAAACACTAACAAAAATTTGTTGCTATTGCATTTGAATCTAAAATTTCTATGAAAGTATATTTTAAATATCATCAAGCTAGTCATTATGATAATATATCCTAATAGAAATTTGCATATTAATGTGTAAGAAGATAAAACTAAATTATTGAGGATAATGATATACATAAATATGATGAACAGATTAGTACTTATGAAAATGCTTTGGTTGTGTATTCCTTTAAAGTTATGTGTTACTCAATTTGGCAAATCTAATACTTATGCATTTAAAAGCACTGAGCGAAGGGTAACTTGAAAACCTACAAATCCTAAGGTACTCATGTGCCATCCATAAAAGAATCTAATGTTTCCAATGAATTGATAAGATCTTTCCATGTTTAGGATCAACATGCTTTTGATTAAGAGAATCAAAAAAAGAGATTGACTTATGATTTAATGACTATAGAAATTAAAGATGTTTTGCCTAAAAATAGAAATATATTTGAGAATGTTAATCAAGTGTTATTTGATATAAAGATATATGACTTATTGATCATCTTGATGATAACACAATTAAGGACATACAAATGACATTGACATAATTCATGGATCATCATTACCTAAATTTTCATGTTATATGATGAATCCAACTGAACATATTAAGCTTAATAAAATGTTAACGACTTCATGAATGAATGATTTATTTGAGAGAGTACAAGCCCTAGTGTTGTTATTGCTTTACCTATACCTACAGAAGATAACAATTGCCAAAAGTGTGTAGATTATCAAGCAATTAATACAAATATCATAAAATATTAACTTTCTACACCCCAATTAGATGATATATTGAACATGATGATTGGTGTTATTATCATCTCTAAATTTGATTTGATATGTATATATCATCAACTAAGAATGAAAGCGAGCAATGAATGAAAAATTATTTTAAAATTCAAAGATGAATTTCATGAATAGTTGGTGAATTATAAATAACATTCCATGAGCTTTCATTGAAAAATTTATTAATAAGTACATCAACGATTTTACAATTTACAACAAGACAAAAGATGATCATTTGGTATATCTTAGAAAAATTTTGTACTTTTACAAACTAGAAAAGCTATACTATAATATGTAAAAAATGTTTTGTGATTGACTTGGAATTTGATGTGCCTAGTGAAGAATTATCTATTGATCTTGATAAAGTTGGGCATTTAATAATTAGTCTACACCTACTAACATTCAGGAGATTTTGAGTTTTCATGTTCAACTACTTAAATAGGCGATTTATTAAGAGATTTAATATTATGATCGCACTAATTACAAAATATCTCAAGAAAAGAGAATTTAAATAGATGAAATATATTTAGTGTGATTTTAATGAAATTAAGAGAATACAAATATACATCAAATTAAACTAGCTAATTTTAATAAAATGTTTGATATTTTTTGGAGTAGGAATCGGTGGGGTTTTAGGTCAAGAGGGTCATTTCATTGTTCACTTTAGTGAGAAATCAAATGAGACTAAAACAAATATATTAAATTATGAAAAGATAATTTATGTGATTGTAATCCCTATCCCTCCATTAGTATATGCATTATTTGTAGTCTAAAGATTTTATCCTTTATCATGATCATCAAGTTTTGAAATATTTAAATTACAAAGGAAATCAAAACACAAACATGCTAAGTAGATTAAATTTTCATATGAGTACACTTTTCTCCTTAAACACTATTATGGGTTGAAGATAAGGCAATTGATGCAATAAGATATGTTGTTGTTATTTAGTATGTAATGAAAGTTAAGGTGACTAATTTTGAATAAAATAGTTAAATTATATGGCTCACCTTAATCAATTATGCATGACAATAACATGTATGTAAACTTTATAAGTTATTTTTGTGAAAAAAATAGGTACTCAACTAAAATTTTCAAGTACTTATCACTCAAAACCTAATCGACAAATTGTTGTGATTAATACAAGTTTGGGAAATATGTTATAATGTCTAATTAGAAACATACATCGAATTAAGGATTTATATTAGTTATGGTTGAGCTTGCATACAATTCATCTCACATTAATTAAAATATTGATAATTTATGATATGATTATTGATTATATATATCATAAACCTTGAAAGGTTTTCTACATGAATCTTCAAGAAATCAAATACTAGAGAGGCAGAATCATTTAAAATCATGCAATGCATCAAGATAAATATAAATTGAATTTCCAAGAGATTCTAATATTCACAATAAAATCTTGCATAAATGTACTACCAAATTGTAGATTATTCTTTCTATCTCCTTGTGAATTCAAGTCCAATACTCTACCAAATAATCTTATTCCGAAAACTATCCTAGATGATAAAATCGATTCATTTTTAGGGTAGATTTATAAGATATCTCATGCAATGGCTTGATAAACACATATGTGATAATTCATGAATTATAATGCAAAAGAGCAACAACATGCCTAAACCTATTCGTTGAACATCATATGTTAAATTTGTTGAACCGAATGTTTCTAAGTCGAGAAGATTTAATGAAGATAAGAATATTGCTTTCATTTTAGTTAATTTATTCTATAATTTTCTATACAGTAACTTTTATTTTCAATTTTAAGTTATTCATGTAAATATGCCTATGATGATGATCCCTATAAAAATGAGTCATGTTGTCTAATCTTAGTATTGATTTCCTTGGGTGATTAAGAATTTAATCTTTGAATTAGGTTAACTCTTAATTATTCAACCACTAGTTTGCTAATTTGGGCATCATTAGGCTGTGCATTAATTCTCTATCATCGTTAATTTTAGCCCAAGTTAGGTTGTAAATATTATTCTCTATTTAGTTTCGTTTAAATTTACTCGTTCTAGTTGATTTGTTCTTATTGCTACTTCTCGCATGCTAATATATACCAACTCCTATGTTTAACTTCCCAAAACTTGTTAGTGAAGTATGGTATTAAGCACACAGCATCTTCACATAAACCCTTTACATTAAAATATTGATTGTGTGTGTATTTCCTACTAGCATGCAACTTTAATGCACAATCTCTTGGATTGATCATGCATAATCGAGTGTTTTATATCTAGATTAACAATTTCTTAAATAAAATTTTGAAATTAAAGTACACCTAGAACAAAAATAATAGTAGATTTTGTATAATAATATATACAATTATTCTCAAACTTAGTGCTAATTAGACGTTGAATTCTTCAAGTGCAGTGCAGTGATTATTAACAATGCTTAAAGAAAATTTATCTCCTTAAAGAGGTAAGGCTATTAGTTTATCTCCAAAATCAAAGATCACTCGAAAATCAAATTAAAATTTGAATCAAATCGAGATCGGATTGAATATATTGAGCTATGAGCCAAGATTTTAGATTGAATCTTTTTTCAAGTTGACTCGAGACAACCACGGATTGGATCGAACCAACTTGAAATCAGATCGAATTTATTATTGAAAAATTTTAAATTTATATATAACACTTGAAAGTTTGTAACAATAAAATTATTTCTAAAATTAAGTGTATTAAATTGTAACTTATAATATTTTAAAATAAATATAATATATTTATATGTATAAACATTATCTCTTTGAAAATATAGATTTTTTTTATTTCATGCATTTAATTAAAGTTTTAAAAAAAATTTAATAATCATGTTTTGTTAAATTCGAGCAAGCTCGATCAAAATGAGCCAACTTCATTCGATTTCTAATCAAAAAAGATGAAAAAGTTCAATTCGAGCTGGCACAAAGTTTAAAATAACGTAATCGGGTATTGAAGCATTTTTCGTCCATCAGGCGAGGTGTCAGCCTCAAGGCGTTAGCATCAGAATCAATAAATTGCGCAAAGAAGTTGTATACATGTCAAAGTACAAACAAAGTAGTCATATATTAATATCCTAATCTATTGATATATTAAATGCAACACATTATCATTTTAATATAATAAGAACTAATAAATTACACAAAGCACAAATAATATGTTAATATATTGACATCAAATCATGAAGTAAGAAGTATCATATAACTATCAAGGTAAGAACTAATAACATAAAATTCAAAATTAATTTAATATTAATAATTTTTTTCTTTTTCACTTTAATTATCTAATATCAAAGTAAGAATATCACAAGTAATGATGGTGGTAGCGGTAGCTAGCACAGTGTGTGAGGAGCAGAGAAAACACATGAGGAGAGGTGCTTGAGTAATGTTTATCTTAAAATTAGTTATGTTATGGCGCATATATTATTTACATAATTAAAACTTATATTTGATTTTTTTTAAAAGACTTAAATTTAAAAGCACAAGCCTCACAAAATTAAGGTGAGGTAGGCCTTGAGGCATAAGCCTCTCATAGCAGCAATGAAGCATAAGACTCATTACAATTTTTTTTAAAAAATGATAAGGCGGGTTTTGAGGCAAGCTTTTATTGAGCAATTTTAAACGAGGAGTTGTCATGAAATCAAAATGAGTCGACTCAAAATTGATCAAAAATGAGCCAAGCTAATTCAAAATCGAATGATTCGATCTTGAGTTGCCTCAAATAGGCTCAAAATCAGCTCGTTAACAACCCTATATATGGGCAAGACCTAGATTTGTTCTACAAATAAATGACCTTATTACTTCTGATTTTTCATAATTTGTGATTGATTTTAGTCAAGTTTACAACACTTAAACATTTTTTACTATAGTGTGATCAAAGTGATGTGTTGTATAGTTTCAAATTCAATGTTCATTAACTAATTTTTTAACTTAATGATCATTAAATTCTCATTTGGAATGCATTCTATGTATTTTTTTTGTATTTCATTACGAAAGTGAATAATTGTTAAAATAAAGGTCAATTAACTATGAATTCTAAATCTTGAAGTTCAATCACAGCATCAACTAGTTATTGTAGGAAACTAAACCCTAAGATGTCTTGCATCAAATCTACTAAGATAATCACAATTCATATTTTGTTGAAGCAGCTATCCCATTAAAAGAGAATTGTGGTGCATTATATTAATGTGAACATATAGTTCTCAAGACTAACATTATCAATGCCAAGCAACAACGATAGGAACCATTCAAGTAGTCACATAAAGGGAAGCTGCTTGCTCTAACATACTAGATACCGGATAGTAAAAAATAAGAGACCAAAGCATTGATTTAATGAAACCATGATTGAACACTCAGATGAAGTCTGAATTTTTCACAAGATCAACTCAATCAATTTTCTTTTGCACATGAAGTTCATTGAAATGTATTAAGCTCAATTGGTGAAGATAATACACAAGCCTAAACTAAGCATTTTGCCAATACTACACCTCTTCTCTATTACCTTTATAAAATTTTCTCCTCCACTCTGCCATCGACAAAGCAAAGAGCCACATGTGATAATCCCAAGAACAAACTAAAACAACCTAAAAAGATCTTTATTCCTCGCTTACTCTTACGCACAGAAGCAATGCTTTTTCTACCCCTTCTACAAGTAGAAGTTCAAACGCCAAGCTGGCAATCATCATTCTCATTTCACCCTCTGTTGCAATGTGCGGTTATTGAACCAATATTAAGCCATCGTCAAACAATCATTCAGGTTCCTATCACTTTCTTATCCAGGAAATAAGATACAACCTTGCTCGATATTGACTTTGTTTTCCAATATGAACAAACATTTCCAATTGGTTCCATAATTTTAATAATGGTGCGAGAACAAGAACCACAAGAGACCAAAGAAGTTCAACTTCTAAACATAGAACATACAATAACATCCTTCATTACTTCCACATCCCTAAGCCTGTCTTCAAAATTCAAACCTAAAATAACACATCTGACCTGGCGACAAATTTTGCATATGAAAATCATTAAAATAAGTGTAGTCACATTAAACAAGTAGAAAAAATTAGTGTCGAAGGACTATTAGGTTGAATAGATAAAATTAGTGCGGAAGGAGTACAAAAGTAGCGAGAATCCAAGCTATTCGAAAAGATTTGCAAAGCATCGATTTAACTTCTCCTGGAACACCCAATGGGAATGAATTAACAAATGAATATTCATAAAGAAGATCTCAAATACTCGGAATAAACCTAACAATAATGATGATAATCTATAATTAAAAAACCACTAAACCTAAAATCATATCCCAATAATGAAGAATTTTGCCAAATGAACAATCATAAAATACCAAATTCATGAAAGAAAAAAATCATAAAAAACACACCTTTCGGAAGCGAAACGTCCTCCTTCGACTTCCCGACAATATCCATTGGCTCCATCCCTCAAACAAAAGATCCAACAGAGATAACGAACCACAAACCCTAGTCGGCGATGGAGAATAAGGGACGTAGGTGAGGGCAAAGACGAATTGGGAAACCGACAATTGGAGAAAAGATGAAAATATCAAGAAGCCTTCCGATCAAAACTCCACTCGATTGGATCGATTGTTGAAAAGTTTGAGCTCTGCGTGCAATCGGAGATACAGAGCTTAGAAAGGGGAATTCATACTATGAAGAAGATCGAGAGACAGTGATCGCCGTCTACATTACATCGAGAGATGTGCAAATAATTAAATAAACGGTGATCATTTCTCCATACGATGTAACGTTTCCTCGACCGTTCTTTCGGATCCACTACACTTTTTAATCTGATTCTTTCCAGGCACAAATATATATATATATATATATTACATATTTAATGCATATATTATTTATGTATTTATTTAAATTTTTAATTAAAATAAAAAATTTAGTATTAAGTTATCTTAAATAAAACATCTATTTATTTATAATAATGATATAATTTACATATTAAATATTATATAAATAAATATACAATTTTAAATATCAAACATATAAAAAATATAAGAATTATGTATATACTTCTAAAATCTTTAAATTTTTTATTATAATAAATTCCAAAATTATTAATTTGTTAGATTGGAAAAATATAAAATTTAATTAAATTTTATATATTATATTCATTTTTAAGTAAATTTAATTATTTTAAAATACATTCCATTTAACTCTTATGAGAATATTATTACTCTTTTTTTTTTGCAATGGATACCTCCAATTATAAGATAATACTATTAAAATTAAAATGTTTAAAATCAATTATTAGTTATTATTAGTTAGTTTTTAGTTATTAGATTAGGTTATTAGTTAGTTAGTTTTTATTAGTTTATTAGTTTATTATTAGTTTTAGTTAGTTAGTTATTACTTAGTTAGTTTTATTAGATTATTATTATTACTTTATTAGTTTTTTAGGTTTTATATTTATTAGTTTATTATTATTTGTTATTAGTTATTATTTTATTAATTTATATTTAGTTAGTTTAATTAGTTTTATTATTTTATTAGTTATTATTATTATTATTATTATTTTTATAGCAAGTGTATATTAAATAATTAAATTTAATTAAACATATTTATTATCAAATTGGCTTATTATATATGTCATTAAAGCATCATTTTTTACATTATTATTAAATTACTAGATAACAAAAATAAGAATATATATATAAGCTAAGTAATAATAATAATCTGATAAAATTAACTAACTAATAACTAACTAACTAAAACTAATTCAGTTATTATTAGTTATTATTTTATTAATTTATATTTAGTTATTAGTTTAATTCAGTTAGTTTTATTATTTTATTAGTTATTATTATTATTACTTATTATTTTTATAGCAAGTGTATATTAAATAATTATATTTAGTTAAACATATTTATTATCAAATTGGCTTATTATATATGTCATTAAAGCATCATTTTTTACATTATTATTAAATTACTAGATAACAAAAATAAGAATATATATATATAAGGTATCTAATTCTTCATGCAATCAAACTGATGGCATTTGATTCCATGACAACATATTCCAACAATCAATATCTCCTTTGTTTTTATTTCCTTTGAATCTGATTCCTTTGATTAGGTTTAAAAAATAATAATAATTAGGATTAATAGCATAAATAGAATATACAAACTAAAATTATTAACCATTTTCTCATATGATTAAATAATACTAAGGTTAAATAACATTAAAATTAATTATTTTTATATAAAAAATAAATAAGCCTTCTAAAATTAAGATTATTTTAATTCATTATCGATAGAGGGCTCATTTTACAGAATAAAGAGAATACAATATAAAATTTTTAAAACCAAAATAGAATCAACTATGCTATACAAACATAAAAATATCTAAAATTAGATAAATTAAAAAATGAAGTATAAGATAACCCCATAAAATTAATATCAAAGAATTAAAAATAAAAAAATAATGAATATGAAATAATCATAATAAATATTATTTAAAATATATAAATATTTAACACGTCATACAACACTCGGTATGAAGAAAGAAAGTGGCGCGTAGCTCGGGATTGAGCTGCTTGATTAGTCATCAGAAGTTACGCCAGTGGGTGGGATCAACACCCTCATCAAAAAAAAAAAAAAAAAACGAACGAACGAACGAACGATGAGAACTCGACAAGCCGGCATGGAATATATCATAGATCATGATGAAGGCAAGATGAATATGATTCTCTTGGCCTTTGAAATATAAGATTTCATGCTATAAATAGCCCTAAATAGGGCACCAATGTTCTTCCAAGCTGCCCTCAAAGACCATTCTTATATCAGAGAGCTTTTAAGAGTGAAATTAAAGAATGGCTTCCATTAAGGCAGATAGGCCTGCAGGTTCCCAGCCTCCCTTAGGACTGGGAGCCAAGCCGAAGGCCTCTTCACCCAAGTCATCTGCTCCTAAGAAGACTGAACAGAAGCCTCGTGCACCAACAAAGAAGGTTCAGGTATATTTTCTCTCTCTCTCTCTCTCTCTCTCTCTCTCTGCATATATACATATATATATATACTGAGAGAAAGACTGATTAAACTTTGATGTTTTACCATGCAGGCTAAGGTGAGCAAAGCAGCAGCAAAGAATTAGGAAGAAGCATAAGAAGCATGGTATGTGAATGAGATGGAATGAAGCAAAAATATGATTATGTTTTTTTTAAAACTTATTTGCTCTATATAATGTTTCTACTTATTTGATGAGATGAAGTTTGTGTACTGAATCTCTTATCAGTTTGAATGTAACGACTATGTTGAGTTTGCTTGTCGCAATAAAATGAAAGCATTATTGTAATAAATATAAATGTTAACAGCATATTTTATGGAGAAAAGAACAGAAAGCAAAATATATGTATGAGAAATTTGTGTAAAGGCATCGTCATTAAAACTTCAGTTAAACCCATCTCAAAAGTAATCATAAAAACTATTACTTATGAATATCGGCTTCAACTTCACTGCTCGAAGTAAGAGGGTCGTGGAGCAGAAGAGGGAGTTCAGCTGGGTGGGAGATTGAGACATGTGAGGCAGAAGGCTGGGAAGACATGCTCGAGATGAGGACGAACGGCGAGCTCACATGAGAAGCGATGCCGAGAACGCTGGAGATGGGCTGGTGGGAGCGACATGCATGTGGGACTGCAAAAGGGGCACAGTGAGAATGGAAGACAGGCAACTACGTCTTGACTTGATCGAAGTCTTCATCTTCAACTCGACAATTGCTGCAGTTTTAAAATGGAACAAACCAGTTGTGAATCCATTATCTAACAACAAGGATTCGAACACTGCAGTTTTGAATTCAAATGCTGCAAGTCTGAATTTAGACAGACCTGCTACGAATTTGAACTCTGAACATGTTTGCAAATTGAATGAATAGACCTGCAACTTGAAACTTGGACACTGCAGTCTTTTAGGAACTATACTGAGTGCTCTCTTTCCTATCAAAGGAACAGCCAAAGTAACTGTACCCCTTCTACATCAACATAGAATTTGCTATTTGAACAGCCATGTTAGCACCAATAGATGGGTGATCAACCAGAGAGTGTAAGAGAATGATATAACCTACATTGAATGTGTATTTCTACTACCATCATAGCAACATTAGCTAGGTGCTCTAATCCATGACAAACAATCCAAACCTTTTTCCATGGAATTCACACTTTGAAGGAACTTGGGAAAAGAAAGTGAGAGACATTTACCATTGCATACAGATTACAATCATGGATAGTGCAAAATAATGACAGTCTGATTAAAGACTTTGGATTTAAGTGCAACTGTGAAACCTTTAATTAGCATTAAGTCTATGATAGCAAAATCATAAAATAAGGTGAATAATCATGGAGTTTTATGGGACTTAATATCATACTTAATATCATACTAAAATACTGTGAAACTTTAATTAGTAATTCTCATAAAAAATCATATACGATTATATAGATTTTATAAAAAAGTTTTTCGATCAACAAAAACTTTCAAAAATCAATAAAACACTAGCGCATTCGAAGATGACTTTACGACATAAATGATATTGTTATTGATATTTACACACATAGATATATGAAACTTTAACCGTTAGATATGTAAATACATAAGAATTATGTGGTATGTAAATAAATTTTCCAAAAAAAGAAATTGAATTAGAAATTGTTCCCAATAAGATTCAAGTGGATCAATGCCTTTCTCTCAAATTTTCTCACAAGGTATCAGTGCTCAAGACTTAATTTATCCATCATCATGAGCATCAAATATCCATTGGCCTTCATCTTGGTCACTTGTTGTGTCTTGATCTCACCAATTTATCACCATCTTTGATCTTCATCACCAACTTCTATCCTTCTTCTCGACAGCATCAATATCTGTAATCATCAACTCTTTGTTGGTTACCAATTGATATGTTGTTGGCCAGATTGCTTGGCATGAATACTTCATAGTTTGATGGAGATCTCATGGATATTTGGATCCAAGTACTCAAACTTCTTTTTTAGGAACCACCTTCTTTGATTTTCAACAAAAATAGGTAGAATCATATCATTCTCCTCGTTCTCTCACAACATCCTTTGATTTGAGCCAATTGAACTGCAAAAAAAATAAACCGCCAATAATTCAAAGAGTGATCACAACAATACTAGATCTTAACAAGCAAGAAGCATAAGGCCTATTTCAAATCAATTTTATTTTAAGTTTTTTCTTTTAATTTTTATTTTATGCTATTTTTTAAAATATGTTTGTTTATCGGTGTTTGAAATCAATTTTATTTTTTTATTTTTATTTTATTTATATTTTATTTCAAAATAAAATATATTTGGAGGTAATTGTTATTTTTAAATCAATCAAAACATTTAAAAGCTATTTTGAATATATTTAAAAATATTATTATTTATTTTTAAAAATAAATTATGTTTTTTTAAAAACACTTCAAATACTCAAACTTTTTTGAGTGTTTTTAAAAACAGCTATACAACAACAACAAGCCTTAAATCCCACTAGGTGGGGTCGGCTATATGAATCCTTCGTCTCCATTGTGTCCTATTATGTGTCAAATTCTCATTTAATTCAAGTATACTAAGATCATTTTTTATACATCTTAACTAAGACTTTTTAGATAAAAATAACTATCATTAGCAAAACTATTTTGTAAATAAAATAGAAACAAAAAACATAAAAAAAAAAAAATGTGATCCAAAATGGACCTTTAGTTTGTAAAGATCTTGGAAGTTGTTGCTAAGATCCTACGATCAAATCCCGCCATTCTACTTGCAATCAACATTCACAAGAAAGAAAAAAAATGACAGACATATACCTTTTGGACTCAGAAGCTCTTCATATCTCATTTCATGAATGAGTCACTTGTGATGGTTCTGGGCATAAATTTCAGACCAAATCTTATTAAAATCATGACGGCACTTAAGCCATTCCTCTTGCTTCTGCTTCAAACGGGACAATATGACAGGCAATGCAACATTAGGCTTTTTGCTCACAACATCCATTACATCAAGGCCATGATCACCATATAGCCGTTCAATGCACCTCAAATTTTGAGCTATCAAAAACGGCAGGATTTAATATAAGTAAAAAAGTAATAACATTGAAAATTTTAAATAAGTCCACAAGGAAAATGATAGAGATGAACCAAACCTGTTAAGTGATCCTCAATGGAAAAAGATGATTCTGAATCTATAATTTTATCCTTTATCTTCTCTAGCAATTCCTCAACTCTCTCAACAGTTGATTTCATTGACTCTATTAACATATCCAGCTCAAATCTAAACACAAGCAAAAAATTGAAGATTTCACAAACAAGCAGTGTGTATTCATAAAAGTATAAAATATCATTGAAGTTGTAATGATAAACAGAAGAAAGAAAAAGTTATCGTTAATGAAGATATTTCTCTTAAAGATCACTTGAAATGGAAAAAGCAGGTTCTCACAATAAGAATGTAGAACAAACAACACCTGCAAGAATACAACCACAACAATGTCAAGAATCCCACTCGGTGGGGCTACATGAATCCAAGTCTCCATTGTGTCTATTATGTGTCAAATTCTCATTTAATTCAAGTATATTAAGATCATTTTATACATCTTAACCAAGTCTTTTAGTCTACCTATTTAAGATAAGGCAAATCTAATAATCTTCTTTTTTTGACGACCGACGCTTTATGTGGCCAAAAAAATTGACTCTCCTAATCTTATCTATCCTTTGAGCTACTCCAACTTTTATTTCAAGAATATAAAAAACAAATGATTTTCATAGATGAAGGAAAAATTTTGTAACCTGTCATCTTCGCATTTAAATAATATCTCCTCATATTGAGTTTTCCTTGAGTGATTGAAAGAATACTCCTCACTTCCAGATGTCACTGAAACCCAATAATCATTTAGAACGGAAGCATCAAGTTCAGTTCTATGGCTAGAAGCAGGTGTATGGAACTGCAATTCAACAACAATTTGAGCAAAAATAAGTTAAATATAATTCATAGATCTGTTATGAATAATAGTGAGTGAAAAGAGTAAATTGACACATAAAACTTACATTTTTTGGCAATAATCGATAGCTAGGCGTGCATTTTTTCCAGTTTGAAAGATCCTGCTCTGAAATTGGTTTGTTTAACTTATATTCCTCTTTATTTGATGATAAAGAAACTCTGTGATTAGCAGCATCTTTGGAGACATCTGGAGATCCTCGATCGATTCGTTTATTTTCTCTTTCTTCATCCCTTTCAAGAATCCTGTGTGTGTGGTCTCTTTCACGTTTCCTATTCATATCTCTGTTCTCCATCTGAAATATGGTAAGCCATGCCAAGCAAAGATTTCATTAGGAAAATCAATTTAGATTGTAATTTAAATAATTATCATGCTCTTGAATCATAGGTCAATGGTGGGAGATAAAGCCAAGAATCTCAAAAAGTGGGATTCAAGGGAACATCCTATCTAAAAAAATAATTATTATAGTTAAAGGAATAAAAATACATAATATTAATATTTTTTGAGAAAATATAAATAACTGATAAAATAATATCATTAAATTTATAAGAGGAAAACATAAGTAGTGATATGACACTTAAAATACTACTAGGCGAAGCGCGAATCTTGATGCTAAAAGCTCCAGTTAAATATCGAGCACATCAAACTTTGGGATATCGTTAAATCTAAAAGCTCTTAAACATAGAGTGTTTATATAAATCAGCGTCTCGGCATCTAACAAGCCAAGATCTCAAATTCACTTTCGACTCAAATATTTAAAATACATCAAATAATCAAAGGGATCATTGTGAGCGTCAGATGAAGAGGTAGCGGGTTTTGTATGTATTCTGAAAGCGCCGCTCCCCTTATAAATAACCCTCATTTCTCATATGAGCAAAGAGGAGAGCTCAAGATCGCTGCCTTGTCGTCACTCACAACGCCATGCCGTCGCCGCCACCATATCCTCGCCCGCGTCGACCATTGCCGGTCATCATCGCCATCGTTCACAACATCGTCAACATCGTTAATTATCATTAAAATCGTAATTGTATTATTTATTCATACTCGTATCTGATTAATCTCAGATCGGGAAGATCTTGTATCAAACAGATACATAATGGAAGCATTTTCTTTTAGCAGTGGTTTTCTCACTTTTCGAGGTTTTTTGAAAATTGGTTTTATTGTTAACTCTTTAAATAATTAATCTGAATTTTACAACAAATAAAACTTTTTACGGTGGTTTCTAGCACGCAACAAGTAGAAAAGAACATAAATTTATAAATTTAATTAGTATCATTATCATTATTAATATGTAATTGTATATAAGTGCATATAAATTATAAATGTTAATATATGCATGTTAAATATTTTTTAAAATAAAAAATTTAATAAATATATAAATGCATTAGAATGGTATGCTATGTATGTAAATTTCCATTTTTCTTATTGAATACCTCTTCTGTGGAAGGTTGCCTCATCGTCCTCATCACAGTCCTATCATGCCTAACAGAAGGTCTACCAATTGATGCACTTTGAGCAGTTGAGGCAGAGCATTTGGGTAAAAATTGCAAAAATTCCGTAAATAAATCTTCATGATTTTCTAAGAGCAATGACATCTACAAAACAATAAAACTATGATTATTTGTACTTTAAATCACACGTACAAATTGCTACAAAATAATGATGATCACTACATGCCTCTTGAGAAACCTCACGGGTTGATTTCTTCTGATCCTTATACATGGTTAGAATATTTACGAATGACTTGTAGGTTTGATCATCATCCTTAAATCGATTCTGTGACCAGACAAATGATTAGATTTAAGCCTGCAAAAACATGTTGAGGTAAATAATCTGAATTAACAAACAACTTGGCCTGTAGATTAGCACCTTAATTTTGTTCACAAAGACGGAAGCTTTTTTGAACTTATCAGACATATTTTCCTCAGGAATCCTTATCTCATATCCATTAGGCAAAAAGTTGCTGAAACCAAGGATTAGCTCTCGATGATCCTTAAAGAGTTCTTCCACCCTCTCAATTACTCCGCATGTATCAATCCTGCAACCAAAACGAATCAGAGAAAACTTAACCAACAATGCTGATATGAATGCAGAATCAACCACGAACAAATTTATCAAGTAAACACAAGATAATACCTTTGGCTCTTGAATTCCTTCATAACTTCGAGAAACTCGTTGTACTTTTCATTGTTGTCTTTGAGCAGATCTTTAATGGCCTTCAAATAGGCTAACGCATCATCGGTCGTTACCACTGAAGCCATATGAGGTTGACCAATTCTTCGGCAAGATCATGAAAATAAATGAATCAGAGAAAACCGAAAGGCAATGCTCAATTTCCTTGCGGGAAACAACATTATTATAAGGTTCATCACAACAAGAACTTTTCTTTGCTGCCAGCACAAATCATCATCCAAATACTAATGAATTCACGCCAACAAACAGAAAATATCCCGAATATTAGCAACTAGCAAAAACTGGCTATATGACTTCAAAATCCCTACGTAAAAACTTGAATTATTTAAGAAATCCAGCCTCCCTAGATCAAAATCATCATTTTTTTCACAAATACCTCCATTACTCGGCCATTCTCTTTTTCTACACCAATGATTTCATCGATCAATAATAACAGCCATTAGGAAGATGGCCTCACAAAAAAAAAAAAAAGAATTGAAATGTCCATTAGTTCTTGACCCTTGAGATGCGAGATAGGCGTACAAAATTCTGATTTAAATCAATTGAAAAAAGTAAAGACATATAAATCTGAAAACTCACTGATCCATTCTCGCTAAATATGATTTGCCCGCTTCGACTGCGATCCACCGATCGTTCGATTCCACAAAAGCAGACAAATCACAGCAATACGCAGCGATTCTAAGCTGGAGACGAAGAAGATTCACCGTTCGGGTATCGCGTGCTCTATAGAGAGAGAAAATAAGACGCGAGAGAGAGAGAAACAGAAGAGAAGATGATGAAGAAGAAGATGCCTGGAGTTTATAAAGGAAAAAGCGGGCGAGGTGTGACCGAAAAAGCGGGCGAGGCGCGACCGAAAAACCCGTCTCGGCTCAAACATTTGTCCGGTTACAATGCTATCTCCTATAACTAAAATAACAATAGCATATATTTACATAAAGATCATAACATTTTTATATATTTATAAATCTATCACTAAACCTTTAATATTTAAAAAAATAATTTTAAAATATTTAATATTATATCAAAACTATCATGATCGTTAAGCTTTTAAAAATAAAATGCATATTTTTGTATAAATTTCAAATTTTGTGTACTAGATATATAAATGTATAAGAATTATGTGCTTGATAAAATATGAATTATTTTTAGAACCAAAAATATATATAATTAAATTAAATTATTTATTTTAGTTATAAATTATTTTTTACATATCAAAATATGACTAATAAATAAATATTTTTTGTATTATTTAATAGTATAATACATAAAATACATAAATTACATTTTTAAATATTATAATTTGCACATTTGTATACTAAGAAAATAAATAAATAAATGAAACTTTAGGATAACTATATCATATAATTTTAAAACTCAAATTTACTAATTTATTCGAACAAATAATTGAATATATATATATATATATATATATATATATATATATATATATATATATATATATATATATATATATATATATATATATATATATATTAAAGCCTATTAAAGAGGAGCCTTAGAGAGCTTGAATCGGTCTTCTTGAACCAAGTCTTAACCAATTGGGCCACTAATTTTGTCTCTTATAAGGAGCACCGCTTGTTTCTTGCTTAGGTATTATTTGCATTTCACCCCCAACAAAAATAAAAATTAATCTTGCTTTGAAATTCCACAAATCATTGTGTGCATTATCATCATCTCATTGTTATGTTCATAACATGGCATTTGAGGCATAAGAAAGAGCATCATATTTTTCTTTATAATACCAAAAGATTTCACTTATTAGATTTGGATGCAAAATCATTGCAATATTTTAATTATTATAGATGACATGTTGATAAATTGAAATTTACACTATTGGGCATTCGTCAAAACTTAGAGAAAGTTTTTACTGTCATTATCATATAATTAATCGAGCAACATTTAATTTTTACAAAACTCAAAGAAAAAATACTTTTCTCCGAAATGTAAACTAATATAAAACATTGGAAGCGATCAAGACCCTGAGTCATAAGGCTCGTCGAAAGTAAATAAAATTAATTGAAGCGATAATAATCGTAATGTTTCTAAGAAATGTAAAAATTTAGTCGACCGGCCAGATTCATCAATTTATAGCATATTTCTCCAAAGATTAAACCAATAGTCACCGGGATTAGATCAGATGTCATTAATGGTTCTAAATTAAATAACCTATGAGATTGATCAAGACCCATAGTATATAGGCTGATTTCTCGAAAGAATAAACAAACTAGTGACGATATTAAAATAAAAATTTTATTAACCGCGAACAAATTTAAAATAAAAATTATGGGTATATATATAAATGATGACGGCTAACAAAATGTATTCATGACAGTATATTGACATTGCGTGTCGAAGATAATTATTTTAATATTGTTAAGTGACTTTTCATGATATTTGCCGTAGGAGTCTCCAAAAATGCGAAAACTTTAGTGAGCATCCAAATAAATTCATAACCTCGAAATCTCATGCCAAAGATTTGCTTCCATAATCGTAATCTTGGATTTATATGAATATTTGAAATATATTGGTCATGGGTTGCATATATTTTGGATGATTAAGACAATCTCATCCAAAATAGGGGCAAGCGATATGAATCAAAATACCGCTAATCAAAGTCGAATCTTAATATCAAAGCGACGATTTGAGTCAGGCCGTCGAGATTAAGCACTTGAAATATCCTTGGAATCTTTGGGATATCAATTACATCCCAAAATAGCTCTTAAATATAGAGTGTTTATAGTCAAATCGGCGTCTCGGAGCGGATCTGAGCCTAAGATCTCATAATTGACTTCATTTGGGCATCAAATGCTCAAAATACATCAAATGATCGAAGGAACCATTCTCAGATCGAGAGGGTCGGACTTTGCATAAATTACAGAAGCCTCCTCCCTCTCCCATCTAGAACTCTATCCTCACATGAGGGAGGAGGGAAAAGGCTGAAGTGAAGAAGAGCTCAGAACCACCACCAAGGCACGACAAGAAAGCAAGGAAGAGAGGAAGAATCCAAACAAGGAAGAAGAGGAAAAGCCCATAAGAAGCTCACGAAGATCCCAAGCAGGTCACACCCCTCGGCTTCGCCGACCACCATCATCAGCTAATTGTCACATCTCCACATTCTATTCTGGATCATTTATTGGTCCTCTCTCATCTACATGTAATCCATGTCGGGAAGACTTTGTACTCAAACATACATAGTGGAAGATTTTCTTAGGCCGTGGTTTTTCCTCTTTTTTGAGGTTTTCCACGTTAAAATTGCAGGTGTCTCTTGTTCTAATTAAAATTATGTGTCTTTGGATTCGACAAAGGCGTAAACTTTCACTCTACAGCGACTGGTTTTCTAGCACGCAAGAGGACCATTCAATATTATAGGATATATAACTTAAGACATATTTATCTTATACATCATTTTAAGAGAATAATAAGAACGAATCACTAATTAGAAATTATATGTTAAATTATGATATTAATTATTCACTAATTATATGTTGAACGTGTAATAAACTACTTATATCAATCGTAAAATCATGGATGGATGAAATTTATTGGTAACCCTAACCTCAATTTAGTAGTACTCAATCAAATACCTGTATGGATAGGAATTAGTCAGTTATTATTCAGTTAATAAAAATGTTTGTCGTATTTGCAATCATTTATTAGTGGTTAAGATATCAAACGCTTTATATAAGTAAGATTTACATATATACCACACAATTCTTATGCATTTATATGTCTAATGCCTAAAATTAGATATACATAAAAAGGTGTATTTTAATTTTAAAAAGTGAGTGATGATGATATTTTTGATGCGGTATTGAAGACTGGGATGTTATATATGTAAAAATTAAATTTTAGGTATTAGATATGTAAATATATAAAAATTATGTGGTATGTATGTAAAACCCCTTTTATATAAAAATTATAAGATATGTATGTGTTAAATTGAACATTATATATATATAATATAAAGGAAGATTTACAAACATACCATACAAATCTAAAAAAGAAAAAAAAAAAAAAATACCATACAAATCTTATGTATTTACATATCTAACACCTAAAGTTATATATTTACTTATCTAATACTTTTTATCTTTAAAAGTATATTTTATTTTAAAAAATATATGATACTTTTGATGAAATTGAAGATTTGTTATATATAAAATTGAAGTTTTATGTATTGATATGTAAATATATAAATTGTGTGGTATTTAAATCCAATATATAAAATATGTGTATATATATGTATTTGTTAATTGTAATGTATTAATAATATGTGTGCACTATAAGCATGTATTGAAAATTTGAGCATACATACAATATAAGTGAGATAAAATCAAGATAAACATAATCACATAAGATAACCAAATGAGACCTTATTAATATTCGACTCATTAAATAAACAAGCTTTTAAAAACAAGTGAAACCCAAACAATTTTCAAGTTGCATATCAACACAAACTGCATTTAAAACTTTTTTTTTTCTTTGAACAAATTTATTCGTTCTCACAGCAACATCAAAAAGACTGAACCCTACCTCTTATATTAAATCAAATTATCAAAATTTATATATGATTCAATTTAATTAGCTTTTAAATAAGAGATTATTATGTGCATACTCCACGCCTACTCCAAAGATATAAGGTTTTTTGTTTTTTATTTTGTGTTTTATTTTGTTTTGTTTTATTTTACAAAATAAAACTTGTTTGAATTACATTTTAAAACACCAAAAACTTTTAGATGTTTGAGTGAAAATTATTTATTAAAAAATCACTTAAAAACATAAATAAACATATTAAAAAATCTAAAAAATAAGAAAATAAAATTGATCCGAACAGCTATTTTAGGTTATTATATATTCTATAAATGATTTATATTGATGTGTGGGAATATCAATCCTTATATACTTATTTATACTACAAAATATATTACACTTTTAATATATGCTCTATATGATGCGTCTATATCTTATATTATTGAAGTAATACATTTGTTGACTTTGGTAATAATTTTTCTTTAAATTATACCCAAATTAAAACAAAATTCCTTCATACTCACTCATATATATATCTTTTAAAAAATATGAAATTAGAACCAATCTTTTATGTTTTTTTTTTTTTTTTATGTTTTGTGTATAATAACAATAAAATACATTATTATTGTCATGATTCAATAATGAAACTCTTCATTACCATAAAATCCAAAATCCACCGTATCCTCTATTTATTACAAATCAATATAAATAATATAAAAATTGAACCCTTTCTTCATAGCAATAGAATCAAATATTCTTCAATATGAATGAAATTGAAAAATAATTTGCTGAAATACTCCACTTCAATTGAAAATTGCAGAGAGCACCACAATAGCTAGTATGGCCCTTGCCCATCTTCCTTGAATAGTTGTACTTCCATTCTGCAATAAAGAAATATATATAATAAAAAAAATGATAATATCAATTATAAAAAAATTTATATATATATTACATAATTCTTATATATTTATATATCTAATATCTAAATTTTCATATTTATATAAATAACATCTATATCTTTTGCATCTTATCAAAGATATCGTCATCTTACATTTTTTAAATAAAATACATATTTTTCATTTTATATATATATATATATATATATATATATATATATATATATATATATATATATTATATGAAAGCATATATATCTAAATATTAAATTTTAGATATATTATAAAATATAAATATATAAAAATTATATTTAAAAAATAGCTCAATTATGCTCTATTTTATAATAAAATTAATATAGAATTGATTAATTTATTATATATTACATTGATTTTAAAATAATATTCAAAGAGGGCAACTCTACTACTCTTTGTAATAGATTTTCCGTTCCATTAAGTAAAGAAATTAAAGAATAATAGTTATTAATTAAAGAACAGTTAATAATATTACGTCGTCTGGCTGCGGAGCGGGCGCCGTAACATCGTCGTCCGCCGAAGAGGCAAGAGGCGGCGCTGGTGGACTTGGAGCCACTGGAGCAGCTGCCGGTGCAATCTTCTTCTTATGTTTTTTCTTCTTATGCTTCTTTCTTTTCGTCGGCGCTGGTGCAGGTGCCACCACAGGTGGCGCCACATATTTAATTCTTTGTTATGGTGGCAATCTGGTACGTTGCTCTGGAATGGATTTTTTGCTATGTTCTTATTGCATATTTGTCGGCGGCGGCGATAATGAAATATGCTTGTCGCCGCAGCGGAAATGGCGGTTGTCAACAAAATTATTTTAGCATATTAAAATATAATTGTGACTTTTGTTTATTTAAACAAGGAGCAGCTTTTACGAGTATATCAAGAATTAAAAAAAGGAATTTAATCCATTTTTTAAATATTAATAAAGATATTAGCTTTTATAAGAGTAAGAATAATTAAAAAGAAGAAAAATGGTTATTTGGTTGTATGATAAAATTGATTTTGGAACCACCATATGATATAAACTTTTGCCTTTCTTGAATATTATAAATTTGATTGAGTTTTAAAATATTTCATAAATATATATTTTTAATATAAGAAATTTTTAAATTATATTTGATACATCCTCGAAAATTAATCGATCAATCTCGCATTTTTAAATCTTGATCTATCGATTTCAATGGCTTGATCAAGCGGCGTCCGATGAGGCGAACATAGCATCAACATAGTCGATCCGAATCGTTGAGATCAAGTATCGAACATGAAAATGGATCACGATCCAGAATGGTCACATATTTATAGTCGGTCGAGCTCGTCGAGGCCATCCAATGAATCCAAGATCACCCAATTAGACATCATTAAGGCAGGATCATCAAAATACACCGTCGTCGAATCATTGCCGGAATTTCTCACACCTTAGAAGGGCCAAATATGGAGACCGAGCTCGAGAACCACCGGTCGACCTTGAGCCGATCTATCACCAGGTGCACACCAAGTGCACGAAGATCGAGGCTAGCCGCCTTAGGAGGGCTAGAAAAAGACCGGTTCGCTCCTTTCTCACGAAGAGGTTGCTCCCGGAAGATCGGTTCTGCGCTTTTTTGGGAAACTTCTCCCTTGGGTTGGAGTTGAGATATTGTATTTTTTCGGAATATTGTTTCAGCCCAACACCTTCTTCTCAGTACGAAGCGAGGACACGTATCTTTGAACACATAGTGAAAGTTCTCTGAGGCAGGCAAGCCCGTGGTTTTCCACTTAACGGGTTTTCCATTATAACCCCGTGTTCATATCCCCTTGTGTGTTGGATAATTTTTTGGCTACGACGAAGATCTCACATCTGGAATAAAATTCTCTAGCGCATGATAGTTTGCCGTCTGTGGGAATAAATAGTTCCCTTGCTATATCTCCAATATGGTTGGTAAGCGGGGTTTCGCTCCAACGCTCCTCATTCGGGATCAAGGGCCAAGTCTCCAACACTTCTCTACATAGACTTACGTCCCGTGAGTCAGGCCCCTCTTTGGAAGATCGCGTTCAAAGGATGGAGGATTCCAACGAAATTCTTGACTCTGCGAGGGGGCAAAAGCGTTCCAACGCTGGAAGAGCCACACGTTCCGACCTCGGCATAATCCAGATTTTCTTCACGAGAATGATTGCAGGAATGCGGATCAACAATAGAACCCTTGGCACCACATCCAGATCTGAACTCGGATCCGATTCTACTCACCCCACGAATGGCTGCCTCGTATCGGTGAAACTCCACGTCACTCTGCGATGAACTTCTGACGGCAGTGCGGAAGAGTTCGACAATCGAATGATCCATTCTCCGCCTCTTCCAAAACTCGTCCAGCTTCGGCGAGATCATCTCGATACCCGATTCGAGATTCAAGCTTCCCGGCATGGACCACTACGATGGCTGTAGTCACGAGCATATCGATCACTCGATCATGCACATTCGTCAAATGACTCTGTCTTGTGTCGGTATTCCTGACTCTCAAAGGACGGGCTTCGTGGGTTCTATTCGCTAGGGTCCGTCAGATCATTTGGAGAGCTTCGCGATTTTTTGTAGAGCAGTTCACGGCGAACAAGAGAATCATCGAGGATTCATCACATCTCCGAATCCGAGCGATGGAGAGTCCCTCAAAGAATACTTCCGAGGTTCTCCTCGGCCGGCAGAGTAGATCCGGAACTTTTGAGGCGTGCTTCTGGAGGACTCCGGCGGATACTTATTCATCATTAATGCGGAGCGGTCCATTCTATGACTGGTCCACGAATAGAGGCACAAATCTCCGGCAAGCTATCGGTGCTCATGGTTTGAACCGCGACAAGCGGAAGAAGGTTCCCAAAGGTGATGTTCAAACATCTCGAGAAAAGAAGAAACCTCCCCAAAACCTCCTCCTCGGCGACCTCGGATGACTCAATCAGAGGAAATATCTGACTCTCAACCGCGTCATGCGAACATCCTGGCTATTCAGGAAGAGGATAGCGTCAAGTGGCCACGACCTTTAAAGCCCGGAATTGGAAATCAAGAGAAATTACGCCACTTTCACGCGTAGAGCACACCGAAGAGTGCCACCAGCGAAGGAGGAGATTGAAAGACTAATCGTCGAGTATCTAGGCCGTTTATACAAAACCAACCCTTCGTCAAGAAATCTTTGGGGCAACCACTTCAGGCATGGCGGTGGAGATAAAACAATTGCGGGAGGGCGGTGTTATCAGCCAAATATTCATTGCCGCCCGCAGAGCGAGCGAAGAAGTCTCGGGTTGACCATTCTATCACCTTTGATGATTTAGATCTAGAGGGCATCCCACATCAAGATCCCTTGTCATCGGTCGGGTGATCCATGCTTCAATATTAAAGGATATTGATCGACAATGGGAGTTGGTTGATGTTCTTTTTTACTCCACTTTCCTAGCATGGGTATAGAAGAGAAGCTTCAACCGGCCGGTCCTTGTATGGATTTGATAATCGGCCGTGTGGAAGGGACAATCGGTCTTCCGTAACTCTTGGAGAATTTCCCGACCGCCCACTTGATACAATTTTTTAGTCAAGTCTGTCGCGTACAATGTATTTGGGAGACCTCTCCGGTCATATTGGCGATCACATTTGCCTCACCTCAAGATGAAATTCCGACACCGGTGGCATGGTAAGTGGGAATCGAGATAGCCTGGCGTCTTTATATCAAACAAACCGACCATTTACGTCGGTAACCCTCAACATCGAGAACTTGACCTACGAGATGAGGATGCCTCACGAAAGGGCTTCTCCGGTTGAAGATGTAATTTGTCTTCTATCTCGAAGTTGATCCATCGAAAGGTGAAGGTGGGATCGTTCTTTGTCTAAATCGATCAGAATCGTTTTCTGCGTAAAATCAAGATATCTTTGCACGGCGCGCTCGATATGGCATTGACGGGAAGTCATTACGCACTCCCAAAGTTGACTCAACCTACAAGCGGTGATCTGAGAAGAAAAGAACCTTCGCACGAGCGATTGCAGGTCATAGAACAAGAAATCACCAAACTTACGGAAAGTTCATTCGAAGTCTACTACACGGTTGGCTAACGTGTTAGTCGAAGCCAAGTTCTGGAGAATGTGCATACCGACCTTGTCGTGCATGCCCAAAGATAGCTTCCCCCTTCTTCGTATCGACCAACTAGTTGATGCGACATCAGGACATCAGATGCCGAGCTTCATGGATGCCTATTCTGGCTACAATCAAATCAGGATGAACAAAGCGGATGAGGAAGCAACATCCTTCCAAGCAGATAAGGGACTATATCTTCGTCATGCCATTGGACTAAAAATGATGGAGCAACATATCAGCGCCTTATGAATAAGATCTTCAAGGATCTTATAGGGCCAATATGGAGGTGTATGTTGATGATATCTTGGTGAAAGAGCTTGGAAATATCACATCATATTTACGATGCAGTGCTTTGACATTCTTGACACTACTGATACTCAACCCAAGCAAGTGCATTTTTGGAGTTTCCTCAGGAAATTCTAGGCTTCATGGTCACTCGGCGGGATAGAGGCCAACCCAGAAGATAAAAGCACTCAAGGACATGTCACCTCAAACGATCAAGGAAGTCCAACGTTTTGGAAGGATTGCGACTTTATCACGATTCTTGGCGCTCGGAGATAAGTATCTACCATTCTTCAAAATCTTAAGGGTGCAGGAAATGGATTCCATTAGACGGATGAATGTCGCTTTTGAAAGAGTCTATTTAGCTTCCCCTCTATTATCAAAGCCTATCAAGGACATCATCTATCTTCTTGTTTCTTCTCATGCCGTAAGCCGTCGCGTCTGAGGAGAATTCATTACAACGACCCATTTACTATGTCGAAATCCTTTCGATCTGAAGGGCGCTATCCACTAGCGGATAAGGCGGTGGCCTAGTGCATTACGCACGAAAATTGCGACCGTACTTTGGGGCCCACACCATCCGTCTACACTCATCTTCCATTAAGAACTATTACGCAAAAGCGATGTATCGGAAGGTTGATGAAGTGGTTCGAGCTTGGAGAGTTTGACATCCATTTTCTTCCGCGTCGATATAAAGTCACAAGTGCTCGGACCGTTGTAGAATGTACCATCCATCACCACACGAGCAGGATCATTCATCACTCCATGACAAATCAATGGACATTATATGTTGATGGAGCTTTACCCGGTCGGGAGGCGAGAATTTTGCTTATCTCCCAGTAAAATAACTTTAGAGTAGACTTGACTAAAGTTCCGACCAATAATGTCTGATGCAGGCCCTAAAGTAGCGGGTAAGGCTCATTGGCTTGAGGTCGAACTTAGCCATCTACACTCAGTGGCCTCCGCGGTTGAAGGAGACTTGATACCAGTCATCCGCACTTGCTCGGTCGTCTTTTGGCAAAGTCACTTCTTGCCGAATCGAGACCCATCGGATAACTCATATTCTAAGGGAGGCGAGAACAGCGGCGGTGCCCTCTCCAAGTTAGCCACAACAACACGGAGATCTTTTCAAGAGAAAATACATAGAGGACATCCACTTTCCCGATATTCAAGGCCCGGGTGATACAATCTGGAGGACCCAAAAGAATCTTCATGGATTGACCGATCATGTCCTTTCTTCAAAGCGGGGCCTTGTGCCAGACCACCGATGCTATCAGGTCTCAGGCGTAGAGCGAACTTCACCATAATCGGTGGCGAACTCTACAAGCGGTCCTTCTTGGGGCCTACTTAAAGTGTCTACCACCTTGAGGCTAACTATGTGAGAGGTTCATTCAGAATTTGTGGTGAACATTTGGGAGGAAAAGCCCTCGCCCTCAAAATCATGAGGCAAGGTTTTCTTGGCCTACAATGAAGAAGGCGCATTAGTTTGTAAAGAAGTGTAACAAGTGTCGATTACATTCCAATCTCACTCACACCATCGTAGAACTCACCACAATCCAGGCAGTGGCCTTTGCTCAATGGGGATCGATATAATGGGACCCTTTCCCATTGCCACGGGCAGCAAAATTCATAATCTTGGCGTTGATTACTTCACGAAGTGGGTGGAAGCGAAGCCGTGGCCAAAATCACGAAACAAATGCCAAGCAATTTGTGCGGAAAAATATTATTTGTCGTTTGGCATTCCGGAAAAATCATCACCGATAATGGGGCCGGTTCGGAAAGACATTCACATCTTTTCGCGGTATCCAGTTAATCCACGTGTATCCCATCCACGGGCAAATGGGGCCAAAGTCACCAATAGGACAATACTAAAAGGCTAAAGACCGGGAACCAGCGGGATGGGCGAAGAACTATCCAATGTTCTTTGGGCTTACACTATCAAGGACCCTCGAGAAAGCGTACAATCGTGTTTTGGGCGAGTATTCCGGTCGACGCCGGGGTCGAGCCACAGAACCCATAACTTTGATCGGCAAACGGCGATAAGCGATTCCACGGATCTCCTGAGACCGCGACATGTCGACTCAATGGCTTCCTATCAGCAAAGGATTGCTCGAGGTTTCAACCGAAGGGTAAAGCCGCGACCAATATCTGTTGGGAACCTCGTCCTCAGAAGTCTCGACTTCGGCGGAAAGGCCCACAACAATAAACTCTCACCGTTTGGGAAGGCAGGTATGGTGGTGTCTAAAATCAAGCCGTTCAAGCTTAAGGATAGTATGGGAAGACTCTCGTGCACGGAATGCTACAAACCTCGAGTACTACCGGTGATGTATCACTTTTTTATTAGTGAATCGAAAACATTATCATCGTGTATGTTTGTATTGCAATTGTTATCGAATTAACATTGCTCGATACTCTTTTGTCGTCTTATCCAACCTTGGCATCAAGGTGTTTGGATTTATGTTTATCATGTTAAAGTTCTCATACTTATTGTGACTTTTTCTTGCTTATGCTTGCATTTTAAAACACCTCAAGAGATACATTGTTGTATCTCATTCGAGGTAAGATCGATCCCAATTGATTGATCTTCTATCTGAGTTAACATCATTAAGCTCGATAAACAACCTTGGATAAGTTGGCAATCCTCAGGCTACAACTTTCTCCATAACGTTACATCGCGGTAAGCGCTCAGATACACAACCTAGGATAGATCGAGAGGTTACGAGAACCTCATAAATATATCTGAGTTTATCATCAGTAGCATTTCGTAATGATCTTAGAATAGGAATTATCTAAAGGATTCGATGATCTCTTATCTTTATCATCGGTACACTTTGACACAACTCAGGAAATATTTTTTATGGATTGTTAATATTTCTCCTTGAGAACACAATCTGATGTGCAGAAATAATATCTGAGCAACTGCCGGTAAAGGGCTACTGAGCCTAGATCTTGATGGTCTCGGGTAGATGATGAAGAAGCTATCACGGTCCCAGGTCGTCTCATTTATTTGAAGGAATCGGGAAGCTAGAAGAAAGGACCTCAAACGACTCTACAACTGCGATCATGGCGTGTCCCGCATAAAACCTGGGATGAAGCAGCCCACATCAACACGCAGCTGCTCAGCCTTCACCTCCTCACATTCGTATCGTGGTCTCGGCCTCACAGGCGTGATCTGATACTCTTGAAGGCGTGTCGGGTTCAGTCCTCCACGGCTGTGATCCCAGGCTCCAAAAGCCGCGAGAGATAAAGAGCGACTCTTTTCAGAAAAGTGCGGCCGTAACTCTCGGTTCTTTCGCCAATGAAACCTTCTGAAAGATCTTGAGATCCTTTATGCAACCGACCTCCTGTTACAGCCTCCCACTGGTCATCCGTCCTTTGACTTCACGTGGCGAAAAGAAAGAGAAATTCAGCTTGAGCCAAACTTCAGTCACTCACTCGTCAGTTGAATCTCTTTACTTTCTCCACATACCACTTATATTCACATGGAGAAACTGACCTTCACGAACTCGAATTCTACCATTCAAAGACAATGTTCATTTTGAAGTCAAGTATTGCTTCTTCAAGATCCAAATAAGAAAAATTTAAGCGGAAATGGGAAATAAAGATGATGATGAACGAGAAGGATTGTTCGCATGCTGACGACCCACGTAGAATGATTCAACACGCCCTCGTGAATGAAGATCCTTGGGACTTCACTGGGCCCGGTCTCTTTTCGGTATTCCGATATCACCATCACCTCTTCGTCTTTTCCTCTTCTATCGGAGACGGGTCCTTCTTGGAAGAAGCCGAGGACGCTGGGAGACGGCTGAAATCTCTTTTCTCAACGAATCGCATAAGACCGCCGGATGAATAATAGAACAAAGATTCCTCCCGCGACAAATCTATTGATATATCGAATCTCAAATCAAGATCTTCAATATTCGAATTTCGCCACATATCATCAGAACTCCAGGGAATGGGTAAATCTCGCCTTTCCCCATTTCGAGAAGACCTCATTCTTCACAAAAAAGAATTGCTCCAACTCTTGGGAGGATCCTTCGTCCGAGGTCAAGTACCGACTCGCAGTGATAATGCACCATGTATCGCAGTAAACTTGTACATCCATGACGTATCAGTAGTCAATGCGTCGCGACCTCAAAAGACTATAAGTCCCATCACGATCGCTATCATCGCCAAAACTGGAAATGCAAACCTCGTGATGTCACAAAAATGGCGATCATCTCGGGATGGGGAAACCGAATCCACGCCTAAACTCATCTCGCAGTGATGAATACCCCATGGGAGATTAGGTTCATCGACTTCTCTTCTGACACTTAAGAATCCAAATCAATAATATTTTTCCGGCATCGACACGTTCTCTTGATCGACGACTCCACGATCAGAAATTTCACCACAGCTTCGCCGCTGATCGCTCAGCGATCAAGATTACGCTTCGCCGCGCTTCGCCAAGGCACGCTTCGCCGAACTGCCGCTCAATGTCGCCACGCTACCGGGACGCTGGTCGAAACTCCGGTCCACGGTCGAAATCGCCCATCTCCTTCCTCCGGCCCACGTCAAACCGCACCCACGGCCCGACCAGGTCCACGGTCCGAATCCTCCGCTGGCGAATCGCCGGCCCATAAGTCGCAACCGCCGTCGAACTATCGCCCACGTTTCAACCCCGACGCTAATCCCGACTCGTAAGGCGTATGAAGACGCGACGCCGCTGAAGCCCGCTAGCTGCCATGTTCGCTGGCCATACGCCAACCCCTGCTCACCGGATCGATCCATAACCTCAAAATATCGCGACTCACATACCTATGCGATTTGCTCGACGCCCAAGCGCTATAATATCAGGCGGTTATGAAGATCTGCTTCTCAAAATGCTAATAATGGACTCTCACCTCATCAAGAATTTGCTATTTTAGATATATATTTTGGATGATAATGTCACCCAAAAATAATCGATACATCATCGAAAATTAATGACGCGAATTCAGGCATTTTAAATCTTCGATCTAATCACCGATTTGAAACTTAAAATAAACTGACCGCTCGGCGAGACGAACATGTAACATCAGCATCCGAGCTCGAATCGACTCGTGATCAAGCTTATCGAGCATGAAATGGATCCATCCGCCAAATGGTCACCAAAACATATTTATAGTCGGGCCGACGAATTCGTCAAGACAAATCCAACGAATCCAAGATCACCCAATTCGACATCATTAAGGCATCCATCATCAAAATACACCGCTTGATCGGGGACGGCCACCCGATGGAGTGGTTGGAGTTTTCCACAATTTACAGGCCGCCACTCCCAAAATCTATACAGCTTCATTCTCACCTTGGGGACCAAATCATTTGAAGACTGAGCTCGAGAACCACCGGACACTTGACGCCGACGATCATCACTGCCACCACTGCAGTCAAAGATCGAGTCGCCTCTGTGAGATGCCTCTGAGGACTAGAGACCAGCTGGCCTTCCTTTCTCCTCAAGACAAGAGGTTGCTCCGCCGCTTGGGAAACTTCTCCTTGGTTTGAGTCAATCATATATTTTTCTACACTAATATTGTTTCCTAAAACACCTTCTTCTCCAACTAACGAAGGACTAGATCTTTGGAACACATAAATAAAGTTCTCAAGGCTGGTTTTTCCCCCTTAATGGGTTTTCCACGATAACCCGCTCTCATATCCCTGCCGATAATTTTGCCACTAAGATCTCGATCTGTAATAAAATTTCTAAGACGCAATAATATTTATGTAAAATATGTCCTATATTAAAATATTTTTTTTGGATCATATCTTTTTAAATATTTATAAAAGAAAAAATCGTAAATTTCATGATCACGCCCTCTAACTATCTTCTAAGAGCTCTATTTATCATAAAAGAAGCCTATGAATCAGACCTATTGAGTGTATAAATCCCCCATAAAATCAAAATATATGAAAAAAAAAAAAACCTACCGTCTCTAGTTGGTTGGTGCTCTGGGAAACCCCTAGACAGTTGAATCTTCTCCAGAAAGGCGCTATACGTAATGGGAAAATTAAACCACACGTGTGATGAATGTATGCTACATGGGATTAACATCACATCCTAAGATGAGTGAGGTGTTGGGTGGATAATCATTCCAAAAAAAATATATGAAAAATCATACCTTACATTATAAAATTATATTTTCACTAACTCAAACTCATAACCTCTAAACTACAATTAATCATTTTAATTATGATCTTAAGTTAGGTTATTAGTCACATTTCATGGAAACTACAAAATGCAGATCAGATGTCTCGATTTTGATGAGATTCTGACTATTGATATTAATTGCTACGGCGATGTATGAGCTAAATTTGTTAAATGAGTCGCACATTTATTTGACATCTTCTAGTTAATAGATAACTTGAATTTGAAGAGGTAGTAGTAATGAGATGAAGAAGAGTAAAGTGATATCCATATATATATATATATATATATATATATAGATAGAGAGAGAGAGAGAGAGAGAGAGAGAGAGAGAGAGAGAGAGAGAGAGAGAGAGAGAGAGAGAGAGAGTCAAATCTACACAAATTTCAACACAAGCCAAATAAACAGAGTAATCTTTCAAACGAAATGAATCAAATGCTCACTGTGCTTCTGCTATTTATACTCCTACACATTTACACGCATTATATAAGTCATAAAATATTGTACTTCACTTTTATTTTATTTTATTTCCTCATGTTTTTATCAACACTCTATGAAATGATTTTAAAAATTATTAATGCGTAAAATAACCTTATAAATTCATATTGAAACTTAAAATTTTATAATTTAAAGCGTAAATGTGGAAAACTTGTGCCATAAATTTGGTTTCAAAATCACATACGTATTATTAAATACATAATGGAAGAGTGAAAGGGTGGAAAGGTTGGAGGGTGAGGAGGTCGATTTATGAATGAGATTAGTTGGGAAAATAATTAACCTTTGTTAGCTAAGCTATTATTTTCCTATATCAATATTTTATGAATCTTATTCTGTAATTTTTTCTTAAATATTCTTTTAATGTCACGACATGAATTGAGGCTTTAGATTTTTAACATATTTTACTCTAAAAATTTAACTATTTTGTGGCTTTTATATTTGTACACATTATCATTGATCTTACCATGTATAGCATATATGAGCTGTCAAGTATAGAGAGACTATTATGCACATAATCTGGATATAATTTTAGTTCAAATTTCAATAATATATCATGTGATTTTCAACTAATATATAATTACTGTGTATTGATTGTGAAGTGTTGTATATTGATGTAATATTAACTCTACAATAATACACAACATATATACATACATCAATACACAATACTTCATAGTCAATACATAATAGTTGTGTATTGGCTAATCGCTACATGATATTATGTTATTGCAGGCACCTTACGCTCAATTTATACGCTACAACTATGCCACTAAATTAAATAAATAAGTAGAGAGAAACCCTAAACGCGATCGGATTCGATCAAACTCGCATTGATTTGAAAATCCGGTTTCATAATGCGCCTCAAATATTAAAATTAATTAAATGAAAACTATCAAATCAATTAATGATCAATCGAATAATTAAAATTTAATTTTTAATGAAATTATGCGCATAGTAAAGTTGGGAAGCCCCGACGACGTCCAACGCTAAATTGATCCGCCGTTGTCATTGAAACGCCGAAACCTATCAAACGGCGTCCGCGATCGACGACAAAAGTAAACGCCGACACGAGCGACGTTAACGCCAATCAATTGAAGCCGCAATTTGAATCTAATTTCACATCCCCGACGTTGTCCAAACGTACCTCGATCATTGATCACGTTTCGATACAACTGAAACACTTAAGATTGACACCCATATTGCTATGATTTATTAAATAAAATAAAATTATGCAAAAGTAATATTAAAATACAATTAAAATGATTAATGGCTCTTTAATCTCTCATTTCTCTTAACCCCTTAATCCTTACCTAACCTAAGTCTAGAAGGACTGAAAAAGCCAATAAGCGGGAAGTCAAAGGTCAAACTAGGGCTATCCTTCGGCATTCTCCCAATCTCAGACGGCTCTTGTTGACTCTCATTCACGCTCCCTACTCGGCTCTCCCTCGATTCTCCCTCTCTCTCTCTCTCTGGCTCACATGATTCCTCATGATTCCGCTTTTCCCTCGCTTTCCTCTTATGCGATCTCTCTGGTTCAAGAGGCGATCTCCTCTCTCACGCAACTCCTTCCTTCTGCTCAAGACTCCACGTGCGGTTCTTCCCCTCTGTCATTCATTCTGAGCCTAGGAACCCCTTCCTTCTTCCTTCTTTATGACCTGAAACTTGGTTGTTTCAATCCTAAGTTATATTTTGTTATTTTGGTTTGCCTTGGAGGAGATGATTTTGTTTATCCGCATATTAATTAAATTAAAATTAATTTAAATTATCATATATATTAATTTTTCATTAATAAATTTTGAATTAATTAAAATTAAAAATTTTGAATTCATAGCCTCTTAATTTAAAATCTAAGCTATAAATCGCAGAAAGTTAAGTATTTGAATTACCATTTAAGGAATTCCAAATACACTAAATTCTATTTGGTGTATTTCAAATGCCTCAAATAAATACAATGATGTTTTACTTGGGTACCAAACGTAAAATTAATAGAATGCATGTAAAGTGAATGCAATACACTCACTTTACTTGCATCCAAACAACCCCTAATAGTTGTGTATTGGCTAATCGCTACATGACATTATGTTATTGCAGTGCAGACGTAGAAGCTACGTTCGAATTCTATATTGTTGACCTATAACTATGTGCCACTTGAAATTAAAATAAATGAATTAGAGGAGAAACCTCCTAAACGCGATCGGATTCTATCAAACTCGCATTGATTTGAAAATCCGGCTTCATAATGCGCCTCAAATATTAAAATTAATTAAGTGGAAAATATCAAATCAATTAATGATCAATCAATTAAAATTAAATTTTAATGAAATTATCGAATATCAAGTCGGAAGCTCGACGACGCCCCGGACGACCTCGTGAACTTGATCACATCGTTGTCGTCGAAACGTCGAAACCTATCAAACGACATCTTCCGCGATCAATTCAACAAAGAGACAACTTCATCAATTTGAAGCCGCTGCCTTTGAATCTAATTCACCGACTCGCCGACGCGAACGAAGCCTCCATCACAAAATGATCGCGCGTCATTGCACAAACAACGAAATACTTAAGATTGACACCTATATTGTTAAAGTTTATTAAATAAAATAAAATCATGCAAAAGTAATATTAAAATATAATTAAAATAATTAATAGCTGTTTAATCTCTCATTTTTCTTAAGATCTTAATCTTTACTTAACCCAAGCCGCCTAAGCCTCAAATAGAAAAAGCCGACCGCTAATCAAGCTGCCGAAAAGGCAGGCGGTCGGCCCTAAAGGCCAAAACGAGGGCTACCCTGTCGGCATTCTCCCTAATCTCGCACGGCTCCTTCGTTGACTCTCATTCACGCTCCCTGCTCTCGGCTCTTCTCCCTCAGGCGATTCTCCCCTCTCTCTCGTTCCTGCGGCTCTCTCGCTGAAGCTCACACGATTCCCTCACGCGATTCTGCTCTCGGTTTTCCCCTCTTATGCGATTCAGCTCTCGGTTCCGAAGCTTTGGCGTATGCGATCTCCCCTCTCACGCAACTCCTCCCTCTCGTTTGCTCTCGGCTGAAGACTCCACGTGCGGTTCTTCCCCTTTCCTTCTTCCTTCTTTGCGACCGGAAACTTCAGGTTGTCGTTTCAATCCTAAGTTATATTTTGTTATTTCGGTTTGCCTTGGAGGAGATGATTTCTGTTTATCCGCATATGTTCTATGGTTGGGCTTCTTTTCTGGATTTGCAATAACGTGAAATTAAAATGTTGGATTTATGCTATAAGCTTTCGCTTTGCTGTCTTCTCCTTCTAAAGCTGAGCCGAGGAGCTCATTCTCTTTGTTTCGGTTCCTCCTTTCCTCTCGTCCGTCCATTCCGCCTTGTTGGACGTGCAAGCCTATGTGTTTTTGGTATCGTCAATGTCACTTAGTTATTTACCTTTCAGAATTGCTCCATATTTTTGTTATGTGTAGTTTTCTTTTTGTTGTTTGGTAAAATCTGAACCAGCAAATAAAAGGAAAATGCAGCAACGTGATTTTAGATTTCATAAGATTCGAAGCTTGGATTTTATCGATGGAAATCTTGCAATAGTTTAATATGATCCATTACAATATATATGAGCGTCGTTCTATATTGCAATGTGACGTATCCAAAATAAATAAATAAAAAATAGCTAGCATTGAATGCTGGATCGAGATTGATGATGATGATTCGATAAAAAAATAGCGATGATCACTAACATGCATATTTCTAATTGGCTATTATGACTTCGTTTGGTTAAGCTTTTTAGATTCCTGAAAAGTTGATTTAAAAGTGCCCTGAAAAGTTTATTTGTCTTTACTTTTAAAAGATAAAACAGTTTCATCAGATGAAGTTTAAAACTCGTTCAAAAAGCACTATTCAAACGATATCAAAATTAAAAATTCAGGCTCTCAAAAGCAAAACGCACTAAAAAAGCTCTCCCAAACGAAGCCTAAGTGTATCATTTCCAAGATCTCGATTGCACGCATCTAATTAAGTCGACAAAATGAATGATACGTTTAGGCCTATGCATCAGAGATTTGTTGATGCCTGATAAACCCTAGGAAGTCAAGTTCTAGATAGATAAATAGTGCAAAATTCAAATTTTGATCATATTGATCCAAACATATAAATGAATTACTACGAGAGTAAGTATTGATTGATTGACCAGCCGATTGGGCGCCCATCTAGATCTCATTTTTTATGTGATCTCAAGGCCAAGAAGAGGAAATTGTGAGAATTTGAATAATTTTTAAAAATTATTAATTGATCTTCTTGAGCCCTTTAAAATTCAAAATCTATATTAATCTTATAAACATCATAAATATTGATCAAATAAATGTATTAAATAATTCGATATTATTGATTTAAAACTTATTTAAATGCAGTGAAACTATTTAACTATTTATTTCATTCAAAGCTTCATATGACCCTACACATTTTATTATACTTGGCCTATATCAATTTTAATAAGACTAATTAAATTAAAATTAATTTAAATTATCATATATTTAAATTTTCATTAATAAATTTTGAATTAATTAAAATTAAAAATTTTGAATTCATAGCCTCTTAATTTAAAATCTAAGCTATAAATCAGTGCATTAAAAGTAGCTTTGAATAATATATCTTATTTAATTAATATGAACTGATATTAATAAATTTATAATCCATTAAAAATTATAGAAATAAAATAATAAATTGCCATTTGCGGTAGTATACCTCCGAAAGCTCCGGCATTCTCCCCCTAAATCCCCGAAACCCTCGACAAGGAAGCGAGGAAGCCGCGACGAAGGTTGGCTCGCTGGAGGAAGCAATCGACCCTCGACGCGACGAGCAGCGTGCGAAGAAGAAGAGGGGTTCTTGAGAAGTGCGGCTTTAAGGTAAATCTGCTCAATGCCCAGATCTACTAAACCCGGGATTCAATGTAAAACGGAAAGAAATAAGATTACGAAGTTATCATTTTTGCCGGTTGACAGGATTTAAGTTGATAGCCTATAAATTTTGTACTGGATGGGATGAGAAATTTATGATCGTAAAAATATAAGTAAATCTTGTCGTGTAAAATGTTAAAATAGATTCACCGTTCTTATCCACCCGCCTAATAATTTGGTATATCATAAATGTATATTAATGGCTTAAGCTACATCCATGCAATCGCAACGTGGCATGTTGGTGGTAGCCCAGCACGTGGCTTTTCGAGATTAGTTGCGCCTGAGGAATACACAATCAGGAATTGTGATTGAATCTTCTAATATAGGGGAAATATATAGCTACTGTTTATCTTTCTTTTTTTGTCTCTCTATAGGCTGGGACTAAGGGGATCTTGGAAGGTGGGAGCTTCTATCCTTTTTTTTTATTATATAAAAATAATAAAAAAAATCTATACAATTTAACAAAAAGATTTCATTGTTCCATTCGATTTATTTGGTTGTGATCCAACTTTGATTCATCGCTCTGCCCCATCTACACCATTCTGGTCCAATATAGAGTTTCGATGCTGTCTAGATACGTTCTTTGTAGCTCATGTAGTGATAATTTGACCTCCATAATCTTTTGTATTCGATAATTGATTCTGGAAGCTTCTGCGCTACTGAGTCCCAAGAATGGATTTTTCTTCGCTGAAGGCATGCCAATCATTGCTGTGTATGCACGAATTGTTTTGTTCTAATTTTGTTTTAAATTCAATCTTCTTTTCTTATTAGGTCTTAATTAACAGGTTGGCAACTTAACCTATAATCCATGGCTTCAGCAGCAGTTCATGATGAATTGAAACCAAGAGGTACGTTCTTCAACAAATTGTTGAGTTACTTGCTGCATTTTAGTGTTGCAATGATTTCTTTGGGCGCATTGATAAAGGAAAAATACAATTTTGTTACCCAAAGTTAGGGCTAATGATGATTGTGTTGTTACACAAATGGTAATTGGTATAGATGATTTTATGTGTGATTAACATTTAAGAGTCATTGTTGTACTTATATTATAACAAGAGTACTAATAGCTTAGTTGGTTGTCTCAGATGTTTGCATTGTTGGTGTTGCTCGCACACCCATTGGAGCCTTCCTTGGTTCATTGTCATCTCTATCAGCTACAAAACTTGGATCAATTGCCATCGAGAGTAAGATGAAATTTCAATGATTATGTCTTTTGTTTATGTTTTTATGCTTTAATGAGACCGATAAACTTGATGACCTTTTGTTTAAACTTTGTAGGCGCTTTAAGAAGGGCAAATGTTGATCCAACACTTGTACAAGGAAGTTTATTTTGGAAATGTTTTGAGTGCAAACTTGGGACAAGCTCCAGCCAGGCAAGCTGCACTGGGTGCTGGAATACCAAACAATGTTATCTGCACAACCATTAATAAAGTTTGTTCATCTGGAATGAAGGGTGGGACTCAATTCCTTATTGTTTATAACAATTATCTGATCTATTTGAAGCTTTTTAATCCATGCAAGTTCTCTATTTACAGCAACAATGATAGCAGCACAAAGCATTCAGTTGGGTATTAATGATATAGTTGTGACTGGTGGCATGGAGAGCATGTCAAATGCCCCAAAGTACTTAGTAGATGCAAGGTTTGTCTCATTCATTTTTAATTTGTTTGCCACTAGATGTTATCTTTCTGGAAGTTGCTATTGTTGAACTTTAAGTAGCTAGGACTTTAAAAATAGATATTGTGAGAAAAAAAAGTAGAAAAAAGGTAGTAAGAAATAGAAAATTGTATCAAAGAACTTCAAGAATTGGGAAATTGATAACCAATGGTGGCCAAGATTGCTCCCTTGCATTTCTTCCAAATTCATGATGTTGGTGAGACTTAACCATTGCATATTTAATTTTTTAGCTGAGAATTTTGGGCATTTATATAAAACCGGTTGCCCATTGCCGGGACCCAAATCATGATGTTCCTCTTTCTAGGAATTTCCAATTGTCGACAAAGAGTCTCATTGCCATCCGCCCATAAAAGATCCAACAACTATTGTCTACCTGTAACCGCCTCCATCTAGCCCACCCGAAAACAGGGAGTCAAGACAGTATTATTACCTATCTTCCCTCTCCACCTCTTCTAGAACCAGGGAATTCACCCCCTCCATGAATTAAATATTGAAAATTCCAATTTCGTTGTTGAATGAGCTTTAAATGGACCTTAAACCCTTAAAATAATAAAAACAAAAATACATATAATACAAAAAAAAGAAAAAATTGATAACACTCCTTACAATCTTGTTTATGCCATGCTCTCTAGGTTGATGAAGATTTACCTTAAGTCTTGAACAATTTCTTAATTGTATCAGAAGTTTTATTATTATTATTATATTGAATGTTGTGAAAATGTTGGTATCTTGTATGAAGTAAAATTATAGGCACTTTCTCCAATGAGTTTGATGATTTAGAAGGGACCTTCGATTTTGGCCTTAAGTATTGTAAAAGTACTTGGTTGAAATCTTTTTTTTTTCGCAAATGAATACATGATCTTCTTCTTTAAATAAAACTAAGTACCAGATTTCTTAGCCTATTGTTGATACTTTGTGTTCTTTATGATTATATCACATACTTGCTAATGGAGCTTTTTAATCTTGCCTACTCATCTATTTCACGTTAAATTTTGTAGTAGTGGCCATTGGAATAAACCTTATTGACTAAAATTCATTTGTCATCATTTTTTGGTTTGGTTTCTATTACTTGATTTTTTTATTAATAGCTACAGTGCTATACTAATGGTAAATAACATTTTTGCTATAATATTTAGAGCCTCGCATTTAAAAGGATAGAAATTGGGGCATTCAAATCATGAGATGTATTAAATATTGAAAAAGATATTCTAGCTCATTTTAACTCGATGAAGAGGACAAAGAGAGAGAGTGAGAGTAGTGTCTTGTCTTGGTTTTTAGATTTTAAATTATAATGTTTAAAAATATTATTTTTTTGGAACTAGGTTACATAACTACTCATATCTACTTTATTAGCATGATTGATTAAGGGCCCGTTTGGGGCCCACGTAACGGCTCCATTGCATCGCTAAATGCGACGTGATGGACGTTTAGTTTACTGTGGCAGTGCCGCTTTTGGTCGAAGCGAGGGTTTGAAAACCCCGTTTTCTAACCCGAGGGCGAAGACCGTGTTCCGCCGTTAATAAAGTTTTTATCCCGGGGATTTCCTTTGCCTCGAACCCATGACCTCGAAATTTTCGATCATCTCCTCGCTGCCTTCTCTTACGCCATCGAAAGTCCCTCTGTGTGTGTTCTAATTCATCACTACTTTACTGCTTTCACCTATAATCAGGACTTTCACTACTCTACATGGTTTCACTCCATAAAGCAGGTGTTCTATGTCGAGACTCTTCCGCTTTTGCCTCTTAAATTTTGGTTAGCATCAACAATATGTTTCTTCTCTTCTTTCCCCTCTATTACGGTAATTAGGAAGTAAGCATTGCCTATTTCATTTATGATTTTGATTTTCTGTATCAGCTGAGAAACATTGATTACAACATGCTTATTGTTACTCTCATTTCGATTTGACGAATGTTTTTTTTTAGGTTTGATTGAAACATTGTGTAAGTATGATTTCCTTATTTTGTTTATAATTTTGATTTTTTTGTATCGGGCTGAGCTATAAATGCCGGATTTGAGAGATCTGCATATTTCGATATCTTCTTTGTGGGTTTACACTGATTACAACATGTTTCATCTTAGGCCTGTTGGATTTATTGAATGTTTTTCTTTGGTTTGATTAAAACATTGTGTAAGCATGATTTTCCATTTTTGGTGGAAGCTTGGTTTCCGATTTGCTTTAGAATACTACTCGGGTCACTTCCTAATAGTATGCAATCCTCCTTGTGTTTAGCTTCTCCGTTTTATGGCAAGCCCGTTCTCTTTTCATAACTTTGGAATATTACCTATTTGTTAGGAGTATAGATTTCTTGTAGCTTGCAAATGATAACAATATATTTTTTTTTTGGCTAACATGGTAAATATTAAGCTAGTACATGTAGATTGATGAACTTGTTACATTTCTATGTTGTCGGGAGGAATTGGGCTTTGATTGATAATGTGGAAGCTTATGTTAGTATTTGTTAATAAGAAAGCCTATGAAAGAGATTAAGGGCTTGGTGTTTGGTTACAAGAACACTAAGCTTGAAGCAGCAACTGGTCTGAACCATATGAATTTGTTGTTGGGATGCCTACATTTTTATCTCATTATGTTGGGATGCCTGAATTTTTCTTGTTGTTGCTTACGTAATCCAAATGTTGTTGGTGTTTTTCAGGGTCATCAAAATTAATTACTTTATTAGTAATATTTTTCATGACCTCTTTTAACTGTTCTTTTGGATTTTTTGGTTTGTTGGTGTAGAAATTGAAGTGGCTTATGATAAAGCTATTAACGACAGTTTGTAATTTTTTTTTTCTTCATTTTTTCTCGGGATGAGAACATGTTGACCTTTTATGTGCGTACTTCTCACAGATCAAAGTTAATGAGATGGTTAACATAGTTTAAGATACTGCCATTGATGAAAATTTTATGCTTTATTTTACTTCTAGGTCAATATATAAGCTTCAAAACACAATCCTCTTTGAGCTTGAAAATACAATTATTACACTATGCTTCAATATGTTTTTTGAGGACTCTCATATTATTTAATGGGATTATGCTACTTTTTTTTCAGAATTTCTCTATTATTTGAAATCACAGTGGAGATTTATGTGCCTATAACTCATACTTCAAAGTTATTCTAGCATGTGAAAATTTATTCCACTTATTCGATTGTTTTGTAAGATGTGTTCTATCTTTTTCTCCCTTTGGGATTATTACTACATTTATACTTATAATATCGATTTATTTATTCTAACTTACACATATTATTGAGCACATGTGTTTGTGCATTCATGCTTTTAATATGTAGTCGGTTGTTTGATTTATCAATTCTCATGTTATTGTTTGTACAAAAAAGTGCATATCTACATACACAATCTTATTAGAAGTATATAAGGAGGGCTTTACATTTCATTTGATAATTTATCTTCTTCTTTTATTTTGTTTAGAAAATTGAGATGAGTCTCTAGAGATGGTGGTTTGAGTGCTATTTGGGAGCGAGATGTCAAAATGATATTTTGTGACCTATGCCTAGCGGAGGTTGAGTTAGGAAATCGATCAAACAACTCACTTTAATAGGGAGGTAGGATGAACATAACAAATAAATTTAAAGAGAGTACTAAAAGAGAGTATGATAGAACACAATTAAAAAATAAATGAGATCAGCTGAATAATGATTGAAAATTATTAAGAGTTAAAACAAGGAGCAACGGGTTTAGGTTGGGATTCTAGAAAGAAAATCATCGATGCCTTATGAGTGGTAGCGAGAGAGGCTACAAGTAAGCTATTTGTTGTAATTTGGCTCATTTACTGTGTACTTTGTAGTTATATGTAAGTGTAAATACATTGAAAGTTATATATGTTCAACTATAGGTGATATCCAATGTTAGAAAGTTTTGATATTGTGACATTGATCTAGAGTTGGAAGAGAAGTGAGATCAGATGTTTGGTGGTGTTGTTACAACTGGTGCTCATTCATGGACTCCAAACGAAGAAGTCCATGAAGAAATACCTAACAACTTTGACCATCTGGATACTTTAGATGATCGTGCTGATGAGTCTACACGATGTTCTGATGCACGTGCTGAATCAAGCCAGTCTAAGCATCAACAACTGTTGCGTCCTAAAAGTTTGTCAAAAAAGAAAACGGGTGCAAGATTTCTACGAAATCAAATTGCTCAATTAGTAATTGCATGAACTACTATGACATCCACATCTAGCATATCTCATACACCACCTTCTTTTTCAGATGCTATTATTGTGCTAGATCAAATTAAGGAAGCATTTAAAGATCTCCCTCTTTACTTGCACTCTACCAAATTACTTGAGGACGTTAATAAGAGAGAGATTTTCATGGCTATGGTGCTTGAATGAAGGATTCAATATTTTCGTCATTACTTCGAGAATCGTGTTATGTAACTTTGGTGTTTGAGATGGGTGGACTAGCTATGTTGAACTTTGATAGTGTGATTAGTGTGCATTACAATAGGTGAAATTAATATGTTTTTTTCATACATTGAGACATCAAATATATTGCATATGAATACCAAAGTTTTGATAGCTTTGGACGGAGTCACACATTTTTAATATAAAGAATAGATTTCCTGAGCTATTTTTCTACCTTTTTAAGGTCTATATTTTAGTGTTTAGACGATCAATATTTTTGAAATTTTGTTTCTATCTTTTATCACTATCATATTTTTTTTGTAATATTACTATTCACATTTTAACATATTTATTATTAGTATAAATTTGTCTCAGGAGATATGAGTTCAAAGATCTCAACTACCTCCAAAATGATCTATTGCAACTATGATTTGCAATGCTATATATTCACTTCACGTAAAGATGAGAATTATGGAAGAAGATTTTACATGTGTCCTAGAAATTGATCAAGGGATGATTGCAACTTCTTTAGATGGGTAGACGAATTTGAGGATGATACTTCAGACAATGAGCATATTTGGAGGGTAGCATTTGAGAAAAAAATTATTAAACGATTTGACAAACAGGATAACCAGATTATAATTATGATTGTATTAGTTGTTGCACTTATAGTTTTAATATTAGTATTTTTAAGTATGTGATGTGTAATGGCTTAATGTAATTCGCTGGACTTACGACTATACATGAATATTAGATAGATTATTTCCTCTCTTTCTGTTTCATATTATTCAGCACCTAAGGGTAATTCAGTTTTTTATGCACAAACAGTTGCAGCATAGTAGATTCTAAACTCAATTCTCCAAACAGAATTACAACTTCAGGCAACAACAATTTTTTGTCACCAGTTTCTTCTGTAGCAACTTCATAGCTGCTTTTGAAATAGTTGTAGCTGTCCAAACGGGCTCTAAGTTTTAAATCCATATATTGATTTTTGAATTCTATATCTGGTCATATAGTAGGTTTTGCTTGTATCCAAAGATATTGTTATTTGCAGCTGAAACTATAAAGCGAATATTGATGCAGCTAATTAGATAGAGTGAGTAGCATTTATCAAATTTATGGTAGTAGAGTTTACATTTATATGGCTTGTGTTTGTGTGATGGGAAAAAAATGGAGCATCAATGACATTGAGTTGCCACGATTGCTGTAAAAGCAAAACAGGAATTAGGAATGCTTTACTGCTAATTTGTTCATGAGTTATTTAAAAGGACACATCCAAAATAAGTGCTAAATTCATATCTTAGGGTAGTGAGTGGTGAATGATTTGAAGAATTATTTATTTATTTAATTATATAAAAAATATTTAATTATTCTTTTATGTGCTTGGCGTTACATTGAAATAATTGAATGAAAGTGTAGAGGAACTTCATAATAATTTGGATTTCTTATCCTTTTTCATCAATTTTAGTAGTCATAGCACTGTTCTGAAGTTATTGGTATTTTTTGAGGGGTTGAGATTTTATTAAACCAATTATTAGTTTCATAACCTACATGTCGTAAAATTTGTACTTTGTTCTTTGAGTATAATTTATATTATATGCAATATTTTGTTTCTAGAAGTTTATTATTAATTTGTTGCAAATATATTCATTGTAGAAAGGGATCTCGATTCGGAAATGATACCATTATTGATGGTATGCTTAAAGATGGTTTATGGGATGTGTACAACGATTTTGGCATGGGAGTTTGTGCTGAACTATGTGCAGATCAACATTCAATAACAAGGGATGAGCAGGTAAGTTATTTTCTTATTGTCAAAGGACTATTTTTTGCATAAAACTAGTGTAGCCTACTATGATATCATCAAATATAGTTGAACAACACCCTCAATCTAATTGAAATTCCTGTGAAACACTTTTCTTATTTTACCACTTGAGTTATATCATCATGATGCCGTGTTAAATCTAGGATCTATGACTGGTTTTAATTAGTTTTCTGGGTTAAATTATGACAAGTAGATGTTTTGCTCGGAGAGTTGATTACATGGATAAAAATAGAAATGAAGGATTTAGTTAGTTTTAAACTGGTTTAGCCTCTCATTATTGAAGGATTCTTCTTTATTATATATTTTTTATTGGTCTCCTATTTTGGCTGTATATAATATTAGCGGCATGGCTTGGAATCCTTCTTATTCTCTCTAAACACTTTCCTACCTCTTTCAGTGTCTGAGGAAGGGCCAACCAACATGAGCTGGAGTGCACTAAGCTTAGGCTTGCCCTTGGCAAACATTTTTAAATTGTTGGGACTTTTTGTCAATTTATTTTGGATTGAATTTTGATTTCCATTGGCTTGATTTCACCATTTCCTTTAACTACGACTTGTCCACACTGTAACTTTTCTCCATCCATGAGTTCCTTGAATTTATTGTCGACCGCTAATGCACACTTGGCCTCCTTTATTTCTTGTAAATATACTTCATTCCTGATTTGTAATGAAAGCTGCATTTTTGTCTTTTATTCTCTCTACGTTGGCATATCCATAGGTTCTTTTTGTCAATCTCTTTGTTAACTCTCCTATTGATGCCTTCATCAATGCACTCTTTCAATTTATTTATTCGGAGATTTTATCTATCTTCTCTAACACATATTTTATTTCCAACTTTGCTTTTGAATTTTTGATTCATAGTAATGTCTGTTTTGTATCTATTGTGCTCTTGTGACATTAAAATTTTCAAGCAGTAAAATCTTTGGTCCATTCTGTTTAGAAATCCAAGCTAGCATATTTTATGTCATTTTGAACTTCGTGGGAGAGTGTTACCTTTTCTAAATTATTACATGGCCTAAATTATTTGAATTAGGAATATATACTATTTATTATTATAATAATCTCTCATTGTTAATAAATAATAATATTCTCTTTAATTTTATTTTTCTTTATTGTGCTTTTATTTTACCTATATATTACACATATATGCTTATACTAGAGAATGATTCAACAAAATGCCAGAATTCTCTTTCTCTTCAAATGTTCTCTAATGGAAATCATTGAAGTTGTTGGAATAATGGGGATTTGTATGGTTACGTATTGAAGTGTCTTTGATTTTAGTACCTTTTAACTCTCAACTATGAAATGGACTTAATCTTAACAATTTTTAATATTTGGAATTGACTATTTAAAAATAAACATTCATGATCATAATCATTAGCTTTATCCCAACTCTTTAGGATTGGCTTTATGAATCTTTATTTTCATTTGTTTCTATTTAGTACTTTTTTAGGTGTTAAACAAATTCATAGCAAATTATTTTGAACTTCTATTCTTGTAATCTTAGATATGTCCTTCTTATCCTTACTAATCTTTTAACACTAATTTTATCAACTCATCTGACGTGCATATTATATTATTCATTTCACATGATCAAACCACTTAAGTTTTTTTAGTCTCTTATCTTCAATGCTGTAATATTTTATCTAATAAAATCATCATTAATTTAGTTTTTGCAACACATTCATTTCAATTTTTATATTTCCATCACCATTAACTTATATCTCAATGAATTTATAATAGTTATCTCAATGAATTTGATTGTAGACCCATGTTCATATCTATATAATATCGCCAACTTAATTATGATTTTGTAAATTTACCATTAAACATCCATGGTATTTTCTTATCACATAAAACTTTAGAGATACTTCTCCATTTTGGCCATTTTGCTTTAGCTTTAAAACTTTCATCTTCATTTATATCTCCATTCTTATTTATAATGGATCTAAGATATTTAAATCTATGATACTTGAATATCACCTTATGTTTAAATAATATTAAATTATAAGTGCTAACATATTACTACTAAATTTAAATCATATATTCAATCTTTGTTTTACTAATTATAAGGCTTCTATTTTCTAAATATTTTCTCTATTTTTAACATTTTACTTATTTTAGTGGTTGTCACTCCAATTAAAATTTTGCTATTTGCTTAGAAACATACATCAATGCACTCAACTTTTAATATCCTTTATAATTTTTGTAATTAATACAAAAGTGTATCTAATGTTGATCTTTGATGTAAATTTATAATAATTAAATACTCCTAGATTATCATAACATTTTAATACTAATCAATGCTCTATCATACATATCTTTAATAGATTAATTTACTTTTGACATCCTCCTTTTTTAAAAGCATACTAATTCAATTCCTATATTACTCGATCATATGTATTCTCAGTATAAAAAAAAAACTTATATAGTCCTTTTTTTGTTTTATGCTTCCACTAAGTGCCTTACTATGCAAAATTGGTAGATCTTCTTGATATACAACAACAACAACAAGCCTTTATCCCATAGTGGCCCATGAATCTTTCTCCAGGTCCTATTATGTGTCAAATTCTCATTTAATTCAAGTATTCTAAGGTCATTTTTTATACATCTTTAACCATGTCTTTTGGTCTATTCTATCTTTCTTAACATAAGACTAAGACATATACTCTCCTAACGAAGTCATGACGCCGACGCTTTATGTGGCCAAACCATCTAAGACGACTTTCTCTAATCTTATCATGAGTCTAACTTTTTTCAACATACTCAATTTGTATTTTATCTAAGAGTAAAGCCACTCATCCACCTCGAGCATCCTCATCTCTGCAACACTTAACTTAGTCGCATCTCTTTATTGGCCAACATTCTACACCATAAATCATCAGGTCTTACCACCATCTTATAAAATTTTTCTAAAGTTTAAGCGGTTTTTCTATCACACAACAAAGTAGATGCATTCCTCCACTTCAACCATCCAACTTGAATTCTACTAATAACATCTCCATCTATTTCACCATCATTTTGAACAATAGCCTAAATATCAATTGCTCACTCTTTTAAATGACTTGTCCACCTAATGTCACAACCTACTATATAATTTACAACTAAAATTACACTCCATATATTCGTTTAGATCTACTTAAATGAAAACCTTTAGACTCTAAAGTTGACCTCCATAATTCAAGTTTCTCTTGGACTCCTCTCTAGTCTTATCAACAAGAAGAATGTCATCAGTGAAAAGCATACACCAAAGTACATCTTCCTGTAAATGCCTAGTAAGAACATCCATAACTAATGCAAAAAGATAAGGGCTTAAAGCTGATCCTTGATGTAACCCAACTGTAATAGGAAAATATTTTGTCAAACCTCCTCATGTTTGAACACAAGTAACAACTCTAGTATACATATCCTTAATAGACTTGAATATAACCAATATTAACTCCTTTCTTTTCTAGAACACTCCAAAGAACATCTCTTGAAACTTTATCATAAACTTTCTAAATCAATAAATATCATATGTAGATCCTCCTTGCTTTCTATACTTCTCCATCAAACCTCTTAACAAATGTATAGCATCCATAGTAGATCTACCCGCATGAAACCAAATTGATTGTGAGAAATTTTGTATCACATCGTAACCTATGCTCATTACTCTCTCTCATAATTTTAATGTATGACACATTAACTTAATTCATCTATAATTTGCACACTTGTGCCACCTTTATCCTTAAATATAGGAACCAACAAACTCTTTCTCCACTCATCTGACATCTTTTTAGTCTTTAAAATAATATTAAAAAGATTTATAAATCAAGAAATTCCTTGATCTCCTAAACATTTCCACACTTCTATTGGAATATCATCAGGTCCTATTATTTTTTCATATTTCATTTTCTTTAAAGCTTCTCTAACTTCAAATTTACTAATACTACAATAAAAATAAAATTCTCTATTTTTGCTTAGGGTATTAAGATTGCTAAAATCAATCGTATTTTCAGATCTTTCATTGAAAAGTTTATCAAAATACCTCATCCACCTATTTTCAACATCCTTTTCTAAGAAAAATATTTTATGATTTTCATCCTTAATACACCTCACTTGAGCTAAATCTTTACTTCTCCTATCCCTTTGGTTAGTTAACTTATACATACATCTTTCATCTTCTTTGATATATAATCTATTGTATAAATTACTAAAAGTTAAATTTTTTGCATTATATATTGCTTTCTTAGAATCTCTACATGCCACTTTATATTTTTTTCAATTCTCTGAGTTTTTACATCTAAATCAAGTTTTATAATAACACTTTTTATTTTTTATCTTTTCTTGCACATTCTAACTCCACCACCAACTATTTTTATTAGAAGAAGCGTTTCCTTTTGATTCTCAAAGTATATTTTTAGTAACTTGTTTAATTTCACTTGCTATTTTTTTTCACATTTTACTTCCTTAACATCCCAAATTCTAAAGCTCTCTCATAGGCTTCTAAAAATATTTTATTAGTTCTTTAATGCTCCATCTAATCCTAGAACAATAATTTTATTTATTTTTCATCTTAAAAAATCTTTCTTCTTAAAATTTAAGACTAATATTCGATGTTGGGTATTTAAACTTTCACTTGGAATTACCTTATAATCTTTACAATCTTAACGATCTATTTTTCTTATCAGAAAATAATCAATCTATGTTTTACTAGATCCATTTTTATAGGTAATAATACGCTTCATCTCTTTTCTTAAATAAAGATAAGAACTATAAAATCATGTAAAACAAAATTTAATATATACCTTCTTTATTCACTCTAAATCCATAATCATCATGAATACTTTTAAAATCTTCTACCACTCTATTAACATGTTCATTTAAATCTCCTAAAATAATTATTTTTTCTTCAAGAGGTATCTTTTGTATTAATCCCTCCAATTCATTACAATTTTTTTTTTGAGCCTATATCCAAACCTACTTGAGGAGCATAAACACTTATAACATTGATAATCTTAGTATCAACAATAATCTTTAAAGTTATAATTCTATCTTTGCATCTATTAATATTTATAACATTATTTTTCAAACTTTTATCTATAATCACACAAATGTCATTTCTAATTCGACTTCTACCTGAATACCAAAGTTTAAAATCTAAACTATCAATTTTCTTGGCTTTCTCCCCAACACATTTAGTTTCTTGAACACATAAAATATTTATTTGCCTATGAACCATAATATATATTAATTTCATTAGTTTACCTGTAAGAGTACCTATATTCTAAGTTCCTAACTTAATTCTAGTTTCATGGACTAACTTTTTCACCCGCATCCGTCCATAATGTGGGAACCCTTGCTTATTTAACATCGCACCGCATCGGTCCTTGCACACTTTTCTTTATGATTTAGTCATACAACGCCACTTCAGGGGACGCTCTAGCGTTAACACAATGTTTTAAATGATTCATATCATAATTAGTTCGACAAGTTTTACGTTGGTTGTCGAATGCCTATTGCAACCCTCCATTTTTTACATCCGGACTTGGGACCGGCAATGGTAGATCTTCTTGATATAAATTAAATTAATTCTCTGAAATTGATGCACTTTTTTTAAGCATATATTTTTATTGTTCTCTCTCATAGCTTCTTTTATGACTCATAAGTTTAGTTTCTCTATAGTTGCATAGTTTTGAACATCACCTTTTTTCTTAAATATTACTACAAAAATATTTCTTTTTCAATAATTTGACATCCTCTTAGTTTTCAAAATATTGTTAAAAAAAATAGGTAACCAAATCATTTCAATATCCAACATAACTCTCTAAATGTCAATAAGTATCTTTTAAGCTTAAAAGCTTTATCTACATGCATCTTCTTCAAAGGCAACTCTACCTCACATTCTGTATCAATCTATAAGATATTTCACTATATTAGTATATTGTTCTTTTGGTTCTTCCCCACACCCACATATATATATATATATATATATATATTAAATTTCTCTTTTCATATTCTCAAATTAGCATTTTCATTTTTCGTTGATGTCTTCATTTCTAATTAAGATATTGTTGTCTTTACTTTCAATGCATATAACTTGATCAAAATATCTAGATATCTTATCTTTAGCTATTACACATATCTCATTATCCCTTTGTTTAGTATCAATGTTGTTATAAAAAATAGTCAAAACTTAATAGTTTTTAGTTTGCTCATTAATTTTCTTATTATCATTATAAGCTTTAATAGTATTTAATTTTTGCCTCTTTTTAAAAAGTGTATTTTTCCTTCAATAACTTTTTTACCTCTAAACAGAATTGCAAGTGGATATTTCAGAGAAATATACCTTAATAACCTTTTTAACAGCTGTTTTAAGATGATTTTATAGGGTTAAAAAGGTTGTGCGCTGAAGTCAAGCAATTCATTATGATATACCCACTGAGTAGTCTAACCCATAAATATAGAGTTAAGTTTTAAGATGGGATGGAAGATGCCTTGGATCCTAAGGTCTTCAAAAATCGAGTGCAACTGAAAGGAAAATGAACTAGCCAACGGAGATCAGATAGCTATTCAGATCTTTTTTAAAAATGTGGTCAACTGTGATATTTGATACAGCTGTTAGCAAGTTACAAAATAACTCTTACATTATTTCAATTCTAAAATGCACAAGCTAGTTGTGCAAATCATCTTCATCACTTGTAAGACAATAGAAATAACTTCCGACCACCCATGTTTACAAATCTTCATGTTTTGAATGTAATTCTACTTCAACCTAGTGTTGAGGAAATGCCAGGTTCCAAAGAATTTGGCCATGATAGAAGTCTTTTGTGTGAGGATTACATTGTTATCTCTTCTGCCTATCTTCAAGCCAAACTGAATTCAAAAGAGTGGTGGTTTGTGCAAGGGGGAGTTGGAAGGTGTTGCTTATATATATATATAGTGTGTATTCCTAATAGTACTAGGGCTGAAAAGAAGAATAAATCCCATCGGATAATCATGATTATTGGCATGGGTGATGCATGTTTCTGTACTCAGGTGATTGCTATTGACATGCTATTCAATATGTTGATCTGACAGAAAAATGTATATATAGGATGCTTATGCAATTCAGAGTAATGAGAGAGGAATAGCTGCTACTAAAGGAGGTGCTTTTTCCTGGGAAATAACTCCGGTAGGGCTTCTCTACCATGAAAGGGAAGTGTAAAGACATTTGAAGTTTAGATTATTTATTGTTTCATGTGATTGTGCAGGTTGAAGTTTCACAGGGTAGAGGGAAGCCTTCAGTTATTGTGGATAGAGATGAGAGCCTTGACAAAGTAATATTCTCTAAAAACCTTGAGTTGTTTGTTAAAATACTTTATTCATGTATTTTAGTTCATATCGTCATGATTTTTTGGTGATTTCAATGACATGATTTGTTGTTTGATACCAAAAAAAAAAAAAAAAAAAAAATCATATTTGATGTATCTCTTTTTTTTGTTTCAGTTTTGTCATCATCATCATTGTTAAACTTAATATGTTGAGGGGCCTGAAAAGCTTGAAAATTGTCTTTGCGATTGGCTTTTGAGAAATTAATTCTGTTTTGTCTGAATTGGCTAAATGGTTAGCCCTTTTTTTTATGGCATGGTCCTGTGTGCAATTTCAGTCTACTTATCCGATGCTTCACTTAATAGTCCTACTCCAACCTCTTTAGAGTGGTTCAAGCTTTGTACTTTGCAATAAAATTTAAACTGCATTCCTACTTTGTTATTGAAATTTCAGTCTAAAATTTGAAAAATGTAGTTTTAATTTAAAATAACTCTTTAGTACATAGATATTTAAACTATTTACTGCATATTTCTGTTAGTCAGTGTGCTTTTCCATTTGTATCTGAGTGTATCCATTTGTGCATGCATGTGTTTGTGTGTTCGTGCATGTGATGTTTAATTTGAGGATATTCTTAAAATATTCCCAACATATTGATATTTGGCAACTGCTCGATTCCTTGTGAAATTAATTGTGTTTTCCATGTTTACGCTTCCTTATTTCCCCTCAAAATTGTATTTTGATTTCTCAGCCTGTTTATTCTCTAAAAACCTTTAGAAAGGATTTTCTTTCTTTGCCTAGAACTCCTGCAGGTTGACTTCTTTTTTGAACTTTTTTAAAATAATTTTAAAAGATTGGATTAAATAATTTTAAAATATTGGATCGTATGCAATTAAAAAATAGTTATCTTTCCGTTGCTCAAACTGTTAAAAATGAATATTTGCATTTTTCATGTTGTTCTAGTTCTGCAAATTGGTAGAGTATGTGTCACTGATGCTGATATTTTCTGATTGCTAGTTTGATCCTATTAAACTAAGGAAGCTTCGGCCCAGCTTTAAGGAGAATAGTGGTACTGTAACAGCTGGAAATGCGTCTAGTATAAGGTTTGGCTATACCCATCATTCTTCTCCTTTGTTACTTTTCTTGATATTTAATTAATTAAAATGAGCTGGATTTTCATTTATCTCTGTACTTTTTCAACACAAGAGTTGTTAGGCTTGGTAGGCTTTAAAATAATCCTCCTACCATTGGCCTTAAATGCACAAGTATCGGACTTCCTAAAATGAGTCACGTTTAATTCATGCAACTAATGTTGGCCTAAGATGACGTGTGCAACATCCATTGATAAGACATTACATCAAATCTCATCAATTATCCAACATGTTGAGTGGGAAATAACCATCTTTGAGTTATAAAATTGTAATCATAACTATCAAAGCTACTTTGTAAGTTGTGAGTGTGATTTAACTTTTAATTTTCATTAACTGTTGATTTGGTAATTATATTTATGCAGCCTCCAGTGCCAATAATACTTGCAGAGTTTTTCATCATGCTTGAATTAGATGCCAAAAATTAAAGTTTGCTTCAATTAGGATTCGGTCTTAAGAGTGGCAATGATACATCTCATAATAATTAAAGAGCTTTTTTATTAAAACATACCTATAATCATTTATTTCCTGTTGAACTAATGCATATCTTCTCTATCATCTTCATTATCTTCTTATTTAACATTATTATGCAAGTTAGTACTAGGACATTCACTTGCAAAGCGATGTGTTTTGTGACTTCCAATGACTAAAAAATTTTTTTGCAGCATTTTGGATCATGTTGTAGTAGTTATCAGCTTTTTTTTAATTCTTTATTTTTTAATGTGTTACTCGTAGAAGTGGTTGTTTGGGTTTGGCTATTTAGCTGTTGAAATTTTTGTACTAAAAAAATCTAAAATTAGTTGGAATACTTAACTGAACTAACTTATGCGTAGTTCTCTTTTTAGTCAATGTTTTTATTTTATATGTCATTTTTGGATTCTCCTTAAATTCAAAACATAATAACAATCCTTTAAACTTTCCATATTCTCAACTACAATCTTGGTTAAAATCATTGAACAATTGATCATAATAATATATAGGTAAATGTTTTTTAATAGCATTTTCATTTCAACCCATGTGGACGTTGGTTCCAGTCTCAAGAGCTCCTTTTATCATTCTACATCTACCCAAGACATTTTGGCTTGGACCATAAATTTTGTTTTGTAAACCTTCCTACTTTCTTGTCATTATTTTCCGATCAAAAAAGTTATCTATATTCTTTACTCAATTAAAGAAGCTTTAAATATATCCTCCGATCATAAGTAGACATGTCCACTTTAATCTTCCAGTTATGAACTCTTGATATTGTAAGGTTGTTTTCATTGGTTTTCATAATTTTTATTGCTCGTATTTTCTATGACTTCTATCTTAATTATGTCTCTCATGGTGAGCTTCATGTATTTTAACAATGCTATGAATGGATTTTTCATTCAAGCTAGATTTGTTATTTGATTTTTATGGTTGTCATTAATTAATTTTCAATATCTTAAGTCAGTTTTTAATTTGATTTATGATTTATTTTACTGATCTTTTTTTAATTAATAACCCTTTTTATTGATTTTGTAAAATATTTAAGAACATTCTGGGGATCAACTGATAATTTATCTCACTTTTTTGTGATATGTTGACACTAACTTGGATTTTAATACCAATTTGTTATAAGTTGATCGAGGGTCTAGGATTTCTAATGCTACTTAGAATAATATGCAAGTTGAAAAATAAACAAAATCATAATTCATATGTTATCAATATATAATTTTAGTAGAAGTTTGATTTTATTTTATTTTATTTTTTATAATTTAAATAGTTATCCATATTGTAAATTTCCACAAGAAAACAATACTGATTAAATACTTATTGGAAAGATAATTTAAATAGTTATCCATATTGTAAATTTCCACAAGAAAACAATAATGAGTTAATAAAATCCAACAACTAATTAATTTCACACTTTAAGTAGAAAACATGGCATGTATATTACTTGACAAAATTTAATTGCAAACACAACAATAACAAAATAATTAAATGACAAAAATAATGATAGAAATTATCCCATAGTAAAGAAATAGGCCTCACGAAAGCGCGATGAGTTTTATCCCCAGTAGTAATTGTTCGCTCCTTTAAAGTGTTTGAAAAATACACATCTAATAAGCATAACACTAAATAGTAGAACATGAAATTTACTTTTAATATTTAATTAATTTTACATAGCTCCCTACACAGGACCCAAAACAAATCAACACAATGTGTAGAAATCTACTTAAAATCATCAAATTTCAACACATCCAACATAAATTCCATTAGTTCCATTAAATTAAAGCCTTAGTTCATTAATATGGCATATAATCACGCCTTACATGTTTTTTTTTTTTTTTTTTACTTCGTTCCCTTTGCATACTGTTTTGTTTTCATTAAGATTTCTTTCTAATTGTCCTTGCCTCTGTTATTTACTGCTCAGAACTATCCTTACAATTTAAGCTTAAGATCAATCCTGAAAGATTTTTCCTCAACAGTGATGGTGCTGCAGCGTTGGTATTAGTCAGTGGAGCCAAGGCCAGAGAACTCGGATTGCAAGTAATTGCAAAAATCAGAGGATATGCAGATGCTGCTCAGGTCAGCCATTGTCAAGAACTCTCATTTTTGAATAAATGCTTCTATAACTGATTAATTATACTTAGAATAACTTTAAAAATGATTAATTTCCATGGCATAATATCTGTCCATTAGGAAAGCTCTCCACATCATCTTTATATGTTTTTTATCTGTTGTATTTTATATAATGGCTTTGTAATTTTAGCATTATTTCTTCCGTTCATAAATGCTTGATTCTCTTTCAGGCACCAGAACTTTTTACAACAGCACCATCACTTGCAATACCAAAAGCTATTTCTAATGCTGGTTTGGAGGCTTCCCAAATTGATTTTTATGAAATTAAATGAAGCTTTTTCTGTATGTTGATAATTTCATTGTTATATGATAGTTAACATTTCATCTTATTGATAAATTCACAATTTTTTTTTTTTAATTCCTGTTTTCTCTGTGCAAGGTTGTTGCTGTGGCTAATCAGAAGCTTCTTCGGCTTTCTTCTGTAAGTTACCAGCTTGTGTTGTTCTGCAACTTATTCTTACTGAAACCTATAGTCTTTATTGATTTCTCTATTGCTCATCTGCACTTATCAGTTGAATATGTGGCACTTGCTTCTATGATTACGCCAACATTTCAGACTAATAGTTTAGGCTTAGCTATATTATGATAATATTGCAATTATTTCAGTGATGTTATGGATGCGATTATGGGGTGATAAAGCAGTAGTTGATAGGGAAGTTGAATTTGAGATACATAAGAATGTTAGGATAGATGTGTGACAAAATTATTAAGGATATATTATCTTATAGTTGTGTATTAGAGGGACATTGGGAGGACTATCTATTAAATATAAAGCTAGTGACAATTAAAAATGTAAGCCATCTTTGTTATATGGATGTGATTATGTTGATGGACCAGTTGAATGTGTCATTACATGAGATTGTTAGGATAGATTTGCGATGGAATCATGAAGGACATATTAACTTATGAATGTATTGAAGGGACATTGAGAGTAACATACATTGAATATAAATAAGATAGTGACATTGAAAAATAAATTTCAGTGATTTGAACATTATAAAATGGCAGAAAATGCTCAGATAAGACGTTAAATTAATGTTCTAATTTTATGATGCATGGAAACCAATATTAGTAAAGAAAGGGGGGAATATTCATAAAAGTAGGTCACAAAATGCCACAAACATGATTTTTTAATAAATTATTAATATAACATATATAATCAAAATAATTAATGTTTTTATTTTACATAAAAATATTATGAAATCAGATATAATATCATGTGTCATATAAATGTTTAAGGACCAATAAAAAAGTATTGATTTAATTGTGATTATATTTCAGTATTATATTTAGTGCCATTTGGTTTTATCCATTGTATTTAGTTGTCAACAACAAACAAACTTTAGCATTAATCATTAGGTATAACATTGTCAATATGAAAATTATATTGTCAAGATAAAATGTAAAAAAAAACTATATAATCTTCAAAATGTCCAAAAAAAGAACACATTGATGTACCCCTAGTTAACTTAACATAGATGTCAATAATAAACAAACATTGCAATTATCATTAGGCACAACATCATCAATATTATTATTTTGTTGTTCTCATGAAATTCCAAAATAAAAAATAATATATTTATAATCCTAAAATATATCATAAAAAGAATGCCTTGAAGCTCCACTAATTGATCTACTATACTAGGATCACGATCTTCATCACCATTAATATGAATATCCTCTTCAATAGAACCTTCTCAATAATCAGTAAAAAATAATTTGCTAAGTTAGCACATAAATAAAAAAATCTTAATATAGGCATGTTTGTGTTAGCCATGGACATAAAAGACTTTTCAAACTTGCTGTGTTTTATTAATGGAATAGTTATGAAGAAAAATGAGTAGGTTGAAGATAACTTACATAAAAGTAATGTAATGCAAAATAAGTTTAATTCTTAATGCACTCAATAGAAACATATTGGGAATGAAGATTCATAACGTTGACCCCATATTGGGTTAAAAGCTAATGATTTTGATGACTTTGTATTTTGATTGTTTCTTTGAACAGGCAAAGCTTAATGTTCATGGTGGAGCTGTATCAATTGGACACCCCCTTGGCTGTAGTGGAGCTCGCATTCTTGTTACATTATTAGGGGTATCATCCAAGCTTTGCTCTTATAACTTTTTCAATTCTTTCTAATTACCAACATTTTTTGATAATTCAAACATTGAATGCATTCCTAAACATTAAAATTTCGGGAAATTTGCATACTACCACACAATTTTATATATTTATGTATCTAATCCCTATATTTACATATATAACTCTTTCCGATGTATGAAAAACTGTATTTTACTTTTAAGAAATTAGTGATAGTAATATTTTTGATGTGATATTAAAGATTTAAGTGTTAGATTTATGAATATTAAAGTTTAAGTGTTCAATAGGTAAATATATAAGAAATGTGTGGTATGTATTTAAATCCCCTAAAAATTAACCTACTTCGTGTATCAATGATTTTATATGCCAACAAAAAAGTACATTGATTTCACTTTTCTCTTTTTTTTTCTTGAAAAAGTATATCATGAAATATATTTATGTTGTTTCTTTTGGAAGGTTCTCCGCCATAGAAATGGCAAATATGGAGCCGCTGGGGTTTGCAATGGTGGTGGGGGAGCATCTGCGCTTGTATTAGAGCTCATGTAAGAAATTTGATTTTTTTTGGTGAGGCTTTATTTCCTTCTTTTTTTTCCACCTCTTCTAAAATAAATGGTTTAATTAAACCACCACTTGTGAAATGTCTGTCAGTGTCAAGACCACCTCTTGGAATTGTTTTCTGAATAACATTAAATAAACTTCTCTTTCATAAAATGTTTGCATTTGAAGTCATTAGCATGTTAAATTGTTGGGGCTGCTCATTGGCTATGTCGGGTCCGTGGGGCCTACATATATAGATTAACTAATGGAATGCTTGCTTGGGTGAGACCCGTGTGCAACACATGATCCCACCCAACAAGGTAGTCCTGTTAGTCTGAGTGGGGTCTACATAAGGTGCACAAACCAATAGGAGCGGCCAACCATCCAGGCAGGCCTGTGCGCAATACACAGACCTGTCTGGCATAGTGGTCGTTCATTGGTTTGTGCTTCGTATCGGCTCGGGTGAAATACACGAGCAAATGCTCGGCCATCACGACCGCGTGTTTGGATCGAACATTTGCCATCTTTCTATTGGGTTGAAGTGGCCCTTTGTTTTAAGGGGGGTATATTATTGGTATTTGCAGGCCTCAAGCAGGAGTTAAGCGCTCATTGTTATGAAATGTGAGTTTCTCAAATGTTAAAAGTGCTATACTGGATGATACTTATCTTAGAAACTCTTCTCTGCTCAGATCTTCAAATCTGGTTTTGAGATTTTCTGATGTGTTATTCTGAAAACTGAGCCTAAACCTGAAGAGAGGCACTTATGATCTTTGTATCTGCTTTGTTTCAAAAAAAAAAATAAATAAATAAATCCCCTCTTTTCATCTTTATATCAAGAATTTGTTGCATGAAATCTTTTCTTGTGCAAAGTTTGTAAATGAATGAGTTGAGGTTTTGTTTGACTTGATTAGTCGACTATTGAGTTGAGTTGAATAGAGTGATCTGATGTTGATAATTTGTTATTGATGATTTTAATTGAGAATATGATATTTAATAAGACAATGGAGAAAAATGATTCATGTAATTTATCCTGCAGCAGTAGTCAGATCAAAGCTTATTATTGTTGTTATCATTATTGAGTTAGATGATTTTTTTTTTCTTTAGAAAGTGGAGTCTTGAGAATAAATTGATGTTAATAAATTTATAAGATTAGGGTTTAGGGTAGAAGAAGGGCCTTTATATAATTGAGCTGACAATTAGGAATCTCACAACATATCTAAGATTTTTATTTTGTTTTTAAGAAAATAATAATAATAATAATCTCTTTTTGTTGTTTACTGAGATGAAATTATGTTTAAAATGATGAACTAATAAATTCATGTATATAGATTTGAATAAAGTTATTATAAACATTTTATTTTAATAAAATTGTAAAAGCAGAAGGTTGCATGGATATTACTTCTTTTTATAGGTATATTTTACACATGATCCCCATAAGAGTTAATACTATTGATCTTAATTTATTTATTAAAATTAATTAATGATTCTAAGTCCTGGAATTTTTCAATTTGGATTTGCTAGACTAACTCAGGAAGGAATTAAAAATGTACCAGTCTTTGCACTTACATAATAAATGAAAAGTTTTGTAAATATAATGATTTTTTACTCAACTTAATTCATCTCTTGATTAAGCAAAAATATTTTTTTTTAAATAATATAAAAATAAATAAATAAAACAATAAAATTAATCCCAAACAGGTCAGATTTTGATCATAACAGATCAATTTTTTGATTGCAGGCATAGACTATACATCTATAGCCAGATTTGCTACAAGGAAGAAAAAAAAAAAAGACTATCATTCAAATATTCTGAATATCACAATAATTATGTTAATCTGCTAAAATATCAAATTATTTAAACAAAGGTAAACAATGCTTAGTGTTTCTTTACAACAGACATAAACAGCAGCTACAAAAATAATGAGGTCGACCTTAAAAAGTTCAAAATGCTCATAAAAATCTTGTCCAAAACAAAAAAAATGACAACTGATGATAAGATCAAAATTCAAAATTGATTTGTTTAGGGGCTAAAATGATGATATTTATGATCATTTTCTCTATTCTATAACAATAGAAGAAATAATAGATGAAAAAAATTTTATATGAAGTATTAAAATGATAGTTTTATACCATCTAAATTGTTGTGTACATATTATACATTGCTATGTACACGGGTATAAGGTTGTTATATACTCGTCTGTGTACACAACAATATATAATATGTACATAACAATCCAGACGATCCAGATACTGCACGTAATAATTTCTACAAATTTTCAGCGATCGACATGCTTTTCAAGAAATGCATTGGCCAGATTGCTGAAGCTAACACTAACAGACTCTGCTTCAGCATATTTCCTCATGACTTCAACTACTTCCGGCTTCAATATCTCTTCCTTGGTTTGTGAATTGCAGAGGTAATACAATGCTCCAATAGCATAATTCACCTGCAATCAAAACCTGATTTCTGTAAAAATTTTAATATTTATATAAATAATATTTAAAATTTTAATATTATAGTAAAAATATCAACATCATTAAATTTTTAAAATAAAATGCACTTTTTTATATAAAAAAATGCTATATTTATAAATATCAAAATTTAGATATTAGATATGTAAATGCATATGAATTGTGTGCTATGAATGTACACTCTTCCTTTAAAAAAAAACAAAAAAAGAACAGGAGCTGTTCTTGTCTATTAAATTCAAAAGTACTTCCATTTGAAAATTCAGATTTTATAAAGTATGAGATTGTTTTATCGAGATTTCAAGTCCAAAGCCTCTATGAATCTATCAATCCTTCTATGTAACAAAGTCATGTGGCTTACAGTGTTTCTTACTGGGCTAGTTAAGCACTGTACAACCAAAGGAATTCCACCACACTGAACTACAATGGCAGCATTTGAAGGATCTGCAAGAATTAGAAAGCACGGTGTTGAGCAAACTGCACAATTATTAACCTGAAAATAATCATTTTAAGGAAACATGCAAGCAGCAGCATTGGTTTCATCCTTAATGATGCAAAAATTAAATACTACTTTTTGTTGTTGAATAATAGAATTATAGCTGGATGTGAATGGATTTAAGATGATTTTTTTTGGAATGGGTATCCACCCAACACCCCACCATCATCTGTGACGTATCATGACTAATCCACTGCTAGCCACATTCATCACCCACACGCAGTCGTCCACTTATTTCCCACCTTAAAGCCTCCTTCTGGAGAGGATTCAACTCCCGGTCTGCCGCTTCACAATAACCGAGTAAGAGACGGTGGTTGGATTTAAGATGATTACCAGCACATGAGTTACATATCCCGCCGACACCAAATTCGATGAGCCTTTCATTTTCCTCTGTAATGCAATCCAGAAATAGCTCCAAAACATTTAGCTGCTCATGCATCAACGATCAGAGTTTTATTTTAATGATAATTAAGGGATGTTATTAATTTGTCAAAAATCGTACCTGTCGAAGAAAAGAATAGTTGTAGGGATCATATGCGAAGTTAGCCAAATGAGCTACCACCTTCTCTTTTGATTCTGCAACATAACTAAACAGTATGTCCTCCGTTAGAAGAAGCTGAAGAGCATGCCAAATGAATTTCCAATATATGAAAATGTAGATGAAGAAACAATATAATACATGAAAATAAATGAAGTTTTGACATAAATAGATTCTATTAAGCTCCCATGTGTTAGTGCTTTCACCTTATGTGCATGTAAATCGAAAACATCACAGGGAATACAGGTATAGCTTTACCATTTACACATCCTAGAATAGAAATCTACATTAAAATTATGCATTGCACAAAATTTACCGTTAGTATTTTTTTATTTAGATGTTATAAAGGGGTAGCAATACACAACAACAATTCAAAACAATGTCTTCTCTTCTGATTGAAAAATAAAAAGATGGGGGTTTTACATACATACCACACAATTCTTATGAATTTATACATCTAACACCCAAATCTTTATATTTTATAATACTTAAATTTTTAATATCACATCAAAAATATCACTATCACCTACTTTTTAAAAGTGAAATAACATTTCCAAGCATACAAAAGTGTCATATATGTAGATATTAATCTTTGGGTGTTAGATATATTAATACATAAGAATTGTGTGGTATGTAAATGTTCCTAAAAATATTATAGTTACTACATGGCCTTCTTTAAAATACTCTGTATGCAAGTATTGCACAGCACTGCTATATTCACATGAAAGAGCTTGTAAAATATAAACTGTGAAAAATTACAAAATATTTCCTTTTAAAATTTTAATAAATACTCTGATTTCAGGTAAATTTAACGAAATGTGGATATAGGCTGTCATTGACATTACCGCAAGTACAAAACAAAAATCTGTAAATATTTCTGAACAAGGCAAAATACCTCGATGCAAAAAAAAATGTTAAAATGTAAAGGTATGAGAGAACAAAAAAGCTTACTTGATGTGCAAAGTATGACAAACATAGCGAAGATAAACTATCACATAGCATGACATGGAGTGGCAAACTGGTAGGGCCATTGCTAAGAAAACCAAGAAAGAAATAACATAATGCAAAGCACAAAATGTATGCTAAATAAAAGACAATAAGCAAAAGTGTCAAAAAAATTCAAATAATGAAATCCATAAATTTTTCTGCAAAAGATTGTAGTAGTATATTAGAACCATGATCTTCTATGCCATGGAATGTATTAAAAAATATTCCTAGTACGCTAGAAAACAAAAGATGATAAAGGATAAGTGATGCAGGTAACCTTCATTTGTTGTAGTTTGAAACTGAGTAACAAGTTCCTGTAGAAAGAGTAAGAAACAGATAGTAAGATTTAATGATTAAATTTTGGAGCATCGTATGAAGAATCTGGAGTACATAAATCCATCAAAAACTCATGCGACAAAATAGCAAGGCTTAATAATTCTACATCTTCAGAAAACATCTTAATTTCCAACATATATATAAACATAACAATTAGTCAATTATTCAAAAACCTAAAATACATGAGAATCTTTGCTTATCTCATGCCAAATAGTCCATAAAGTTTGACAAGAAGCAAGAGTAATGGAAATAAAATAGCTTTAAAATACAGCTAATTAATTTAAGCGCATGGATCTAGCTATAATTCAAGAATTTCACTTCTGAAAAATATTAACACTTTAAAATTATACAACTTAAGACCAACATTTGAAGTCCAATGAAAAGACAAGTTCCATTTTCCCTTAACAGCTTTCTCTACCTCCTATTTCTACCCTTTTTTTCTTTCATGTCGTGCACATCTCTGCTCTAGACATCAAAACTTTATCAATTTGAGTGATCAGCAATGTTATCGCTATCGCATGCCACAATATTTGTGGCAATAGAGAGAGAGTTTATAGACTTAGTGTTGCATAAAAATCTCTCACACAAACAAAAAAGTAGTTTACAACACACAACATGGACAAGATTTCTCACGTGTCAAAGAGAACAAACACCACAGGGTAAAATACTTACAATATATTGATCAAGGTTTATAATGATCGTTGTTCTTAATCGTCAGAGGAGGTGAGATTATAAGGCCTACACTGTTAAGGGTTTTCTCCTAAGATGATAGTGGGTAATGCTGGAAAGTAATACTGTTAAGAAGTTAACAATATGCAATGTTAGGCATAAGTGTTGACCAATAACAGTGATGGTCATTTGTGTCAAATAATAATTGATGGCGGGTGTTAGTGTGGGTGTTACCGGTCAAGCACTAACGATTGATTTCATTAATTGCTAGTGGATGATGACAAACAAATAATGTCAATTGTCGATATTAGTTAGAATCGAGCAGCAATGAATGTAATCATCAGAAGTCAATTGTTGTTGGGAGCTGTCAACATGGTTGTCCTCCTAGTTAGTGAAAAGCTAGACGACCAGGAAAAGCAAGAGAGAAATTTGAACATGTGAAATTCCAAAACAACTTATTAGAGTTTCAAAAGATGACATAAGCTCTAAAATTTGCTAAATCCAAAAATTTCCCCTCACAAAAGTTCTCTTATGCAAGTCAAATCATGACCTATTTGTAATTTTTTGGAAGGGCATTTTAGTATCCCTTTTGGGCAACTTTTTTAGAATCTTATTTTCCAAACAAAAATATTTTTTTATAACTAGATGTGCTAAGGGGTGGTAGTTGTAAGAATACTGGAGTCCAACTTTTCAAAATGAAAAAAAAAATCCTATAATACCCACAACAGTTTAAGAAAATCTACTTCTCATAATAATTCTACACTTACTTTTACAATTACGTGTAGTTGCTCCAAACGATAGTCATTTCCTTCCAAGATTAGAAAATTCCACCGAATGATCTAAATCGAGCAACTTTAATCATGATATATATTTGGGTATCTTAAATCCTTAATAAACTCAAAATTAGGTGTTTTGAACTCATTAGATTTGTTTCATCGAAAAACACATCCAGATGAGAAACAAATAAAATTTGTAGGATGTTTAATTTAACCCATCAAATCTCATGAAATTTACAAATATATTTCTAAGAGCTAAAGTTAGGCTCAGTTAGACATAGCTTAAGGCTTTCTTGGATCACACCAAAAACTACACTATCTTGAATAAAAGTTTGTTAAGAATAGAATTCCTAGGACCTTAGAGCCTTTCTAGCCAAAATACTCACGTGCTTAGTGATTCAAAATTCGTCAAAATTTACGCTTAATCAAATGAATATTTTAATGATGTATCAATTGTCCCCTTTTTCAGGCATCAATATCTACAAGCATGAGAACACTTGAGTTATTGAAATATTTGGGATGTAAAATCACAACCTTTGAAGAATCTTCAAAGCATTATCACCATGTGGGCATCAATTTGGACCAATCGAGTCATGAAAGAAGTTATTCTCTCTCGAGTGCAACTCTCTCGGAAAGCTATATAATGTTCTCAACAAAGCATTTCAACCACCCAGTAGGACATTCCATTGACTCAATCAACCTTCAAACAAGGTAGTTGGTTGGATCGCTATCAACCTTGAGTATCACAATATACGCATCATCCCAACATATAAGTAACATAGGCTACAATGCTATAAAGGCCATCATATATCATAACATTATGAGGTACATTAAGTTTAGCCTCTTTTGCAAGGTATGCCTGCAGTAGTTGTGATGCCTCTGGACAGTCAACCCCAGGGCCTCTCAAGATACCTCTATCCCATTTCATTTCGAGGTTGTTAAATAGTTACCTCTATCATCACACTCTCATTCATATAATACTTTTTTCATTTCATGTCCTTTACAAACTCCCGAACAAATTGTGTCCACTAGCACTCTTTTTTGAGTAAGACGGGGAACTACATTTGGCCATTTACACGAGGGACTACAGGTCCACACCCAACACTACTAAATTCCTACTACTAACATTATCAGATGAATTGTCATTTATCCTGTAACAATGTCTATCAATCAAGCTAGTTTTTTTTTTTTTTGGTAACGAGGTGACCATCTCTAATCCCACCCACTACGCGCATGTGACTTCTGTAATAATCCCCTGCACAAACCCGAGCTCGTGCCGCCCCTTTTTTCTTTTCACTTGAGGTCCCCGCTCTGAAGGGAATCAACGCGAGTACCAAATACGCTCGCCTCACCAACGAGCTATGGGTAATCAAGCTAGTTCATTCCAACTACATTCTCAAGCTAGGGCTGATTAGACCTCCTCCATCACAAGCCTGCTTTCTCCACCATATTCATACCTACCTCTTGTTGAGTTTTTTTTTTTTTTTTCCTCCATAGATAATTTAATACCATAACAAAAGTGAACATCAACAAGAAAAGAAAAAAAAAACTGAATTACTACTGAAAGAGAAAGGCACCCATCCATAAATAAATAAATAAATACTACTGGCTTCATCATGGCAATTCAAGGAAATTTTATAACTTTATCGTCAAAAAATTATTACTTGAAGATATTGGGCCCTGGGAGTACCGTACTTCCCCGTCCGTTCCACCTGCCGCTGATCATTAGTGAACATTGCTCGCAAAAACCCTTAAAAAACCCTAAAAACTGATCAATGGATAGAAGACTAGAAAAAGCAGGAAGGCGTGCCGCAAAAACCCTAGAAACCCATAATAGGAAGGACGAAAAGGAACTCGAAGCAATTTACACACAATCTTACCTACATACCGATCGGAAGACCTGAGAAAGCAACCTCGCACCGATGCCGTTCACCTCTTCGACTATTTTTAGGCCGCATGGGTATATAGCATTTAAGCTCTGGTTTTTAGTTATTAAGTTTATTTTTCGATTATTATAATATAAAAGTTAATTATTGATATGGTGCTCAAAATACCGCTAATCAAAACCAATCTTAATATCAAAAGCGATTGATTTCGAAGCCACATCAGACAAGACTAAATATCTCAATCTTTGGGATATCAATTACATCCCAAAATAGTTTTAAATATAGAGTGTTTATAATAAATCGAAGGCTCTCGACGATCTAACGAGCCTAAGATCTCATAATTATGACTTCATTTGGGCATCCAAATGCTCAAAATACATCAAATGATCGGAACCATTCTAAGCATCCGAGAGTGAGTGACGGACTTTGCATAAAAAACGCCTCCTCCCATCTATATAGAACTCTATCCCTCACTGGGGAGCCGAAGAGGAGTCAAACAAGTGAAGAAGAGGAGCCACCGCCAACGGCCGCCAATCACCACCGCCGGCCACCGCTGCCGCCGATCCTCCGCTCACCGCTTCAAGGAAGAAGAGGAAGAATCCAAACAAGGAAGAAGAGGAAAAGCTCTGGAGGAAGAAGAAGCTCAAGATCCTCCAAGAAGGTCACACCTCTCGCCGACGGCCATCAACCACCATCATGCATCTCCCCCATCTCCACCTATTACCAACTATTACAACTATCATTGTTGTCCTTGTCCTCATACGTAATTATGTAATCTCAGAATCGAAGACTTTGTACTCAAACAGATACATAGTGGAAGCTTTTATCAAGCAGCCCCGTAGTTTTTCCCCTTTTGAGGTTTTCACATTAAAATTCTGAGTGTCTTTGTCGCTTCTTTAATTACCTGTGTGCTGACTTCGCAATGGCTGGCGTAAACTTTCACTCTACCATGACGGTTTTTAGCACGCAATACTGTCAAGGAAATCGATTCATTATTTCATTCAGATGACAACCAAGCCCCAACAAGATCAAAACCACCATCGGTGGATCATTTCTTTTAAAGAGCAAGGGAAGAATGAAGATTCATCAAACTTTGTTCCTTCGATCTCGAATCTGGGGCAACTCTTAATCTCAAAAGATAAGCAAGTCAGCAACACCAATGAAAAGGCAAAGATCAATACAACTCGATATAACTATTCGTCTTCCATAATGGGTTATTATCGAAACACTCGACTAACAACCTGATAGGTCAAACGCCCCTGGTGGACTTCCACACTTCTTCCATACGCAACGCCATCGAGTAAACACTCGACTCAACCCAGATAGTCAAAACGCCCTGGACTTCGCATCTTTCCAGACGTCATCGAGCAAAAGCTCATAACCTGTAGGTCAAACGCCCGTGGACTCTCATCTTCTTCCAGACGGTAATGTCATCGAGCAAAGCTCGACAAACAACCCAGAAAGGTCAAAACGCCCCTTGGACTCGCGATCTTCCATAGGGCATCATCCAGCAAAGTCGACAAACAACCAGAAAGGTCAAACTGACCCACTCCGTGTTAATGTCATCGATAACACTACAACCCTGATTAAAATCTCATCGCCGCGGCCACTAACATCACTACCGCTGGCCGGCCATCGCCACTTATCGCCGGCAATCTTCGCCGGATCACCATTCGCCGCATCCGCGCTGATTACGACGCTGGCCGCCACCGACTACTGCCGCAGCCGCCGCTGACCACCGGCTCGCCAACCACTACGCCGGTTCGCCACCAGCCGCCGACATCGCTGGACTATCGCCGGCTATCGCTATCGTGCCACATCCATCGCGCCGACGCTAGCCACCGCTGACTTTCCGAGCTACTGACTATACGCATCGCCATCAGTAAAACTCGACTAACAACAGATAGTCAAAACGCTCGGGATTCCCATCCATATACGCCATCGAGTAAAACTCGACACCCAGATAGTCAAACGCTGTGGATTTCGACACCATACGGTTAACGCCAGGTAAAACTCGACTAACAACCCAGATAGTCAAAACGCCCCATTCTTCCTCACCATACGGGTTAACGCCATCAGTAAAACTCGACTAACAACCCGTGATAGTCAAACGCCCTGTGGACTTCCCACGACTTTTTTTCCATACGTTAACGCCATCAAGTAAAACTCACTAACAACCCAGATAGGTCAAAACGCCCTGGTGGATCTCCCACCACCTCTTCCATACGTTAACGCCATCGAGTAAAACTCGACTAACAACCTGTGAAAGGTCAAAAGGTCCTTGTGGACTTCCCCGCCTCTTCCATACGTTAATGTCATCGAGCAAAACTCGACAACAACCTGTGAAAGGTCAAAAGGTCCTCGGACTTCCCACGCCTCTTCCATACGTTAGGAATAATACACCAATAACTAGAAAGGTCAAAACTTTGCCCACTCCACATGTGTTAATGTCCGGATAACACTACAAAACAACTTGATGGTAATAAAAAATCTAATTATATTCTAACATGTAAGTTAACATATCACTATCAATCGTTGAACTATCACCGACAAATGCCACACATTTTCGTTTGCTACCTCCGACTCGACACTGGCCGACACGCTGACTACCATCGCTGCATTGCCGACCACCCCATCGGCCGCTAACGCATCCATCATTGCCGATTGCCGCCGGTTACTACCCGCATCGCCGGCATCTTCATTGGTCACCACTCGCTGATCGCCACTACCTGGCCGCCGCTATCGCCACTACTGCGCCATTGCCAACCACTCGCTGCGCTAACTACTATAAATGTCATCACTGCTGACTTCGCCGGTTATCGTTTCGACTACTGCTGCCGCCATCGCCCCACTATCGCCGAATCTCACGGCACCACCATCGCCGCAGATTATCCTGCTGGCCACCATCATCGATCTTCCGCTGATCCTCCGCGGATCGCCTCAACCCGGACGGTCGACGAGGTGAAACCGGAACCACGACGATACCGTGAGCTGATCGCCTTCTAACCTGACGATCCGACGCCGCAGAACGGACGAGGAACCGAACCACGACGTATCGCGGCCTACCGCCAACCTGATCGACGGACGGGATGAACGGACGAGGTCGAAACCGGAACCACGACGATCCTGACGCTTCCTAACGACGATCCGACGGGGCCGAAATCAACGAGGTCGGAAACCGGAACCACGACGCTGGCCTTCGACCGCTTCTAACGTGACGATCCGACGACTGAACCGGACGAGGTCGGAACTCGACGTGCTGGGCCTGATCGCTAACCTCGACGATCCGACGAGCCAGAACCGGACGACGCCGGAACTGGAACCACGACGCATCGGCCTCGACCCAACCTGACGATCCGACGGGCGAACGGACGAGGTCGGAACTGAATGACGCGCGGGCTTCATCGCTTCCAACCTGGACGATCCGACGGATGAACGGAAGGTCGGAACTGGAATCCACGACGCTTGACGCCTCTAACCCGACGATCCGACGGACCGAAACCGGACGAGGTCGGAAACCGGAACCACGACGCATCGTGCCTTGATCACCTCCACCCGGTCCCACTAAAGTTAGTTTACACTTTCGGGAGAAATCGAGCGTCGGGTATCTACGCTTCCAATGGTCTCCAGTTAGTTTTACACCCCTTTCGTGGAGAAATGGAGCTCTGCCAGATGACTACGGGTCTTGATCGCTTCCAATCCCCCGGTCCGACTAAAGTTTACACCTTCTGGGAGAAACTGAGCTCCAGATACGGGTCTTGATCGCCTCCAATCCCGGTCCGACTAGGTTTACACCTTCTGGGAGAAACTGGAGCCTTGTCAGATGAACGCTGGTCTGATCGCTTCAACCTGGCCGGTCCACTTAGTTTACACCCCTTCGTGGAGAAACCTGAGCCTTGTCAGATGATCAGGTCTGACGCCTTCCTCGATCGCCACCAAAGGACTTTCACTCAAGAAGAAAGGAGAGGGAAAGGTATGCCTTTCTCCCTCATCTTGGGGTATTTATAGCCCTCACAAGGGTAAAAGGGTAAAACCCTCAAAAATGCATTAAATTTCTTAAAACTCCTGTCAGCGCGAAGGCCGAGTCTGGCGACGGCGCGGAGCTACATGACGCATGGCGCATACAGCGCTGGCGACAGATACTATGCTGACGGTGTTACATGCGCGGCTGACGCTCCATGCCTATCCGCGGGCTCATCCGCTATGCTGACGAACCGGACAACTGTCAGACCAACCTCAACTGAACTGTCGACTGACCGTCGATGACCCCGCGCTCCCGACCCGGCTGACAAGGCAGACGCGTTCGCCCGACCAGCAGAAGGCCGCATGACACGGGCTGCAGCCTTCACTCAGAGCGGCCAAGGCTGCTGCTGACCGGCCATGGCGGTTCGACCACCCGATGTTCCCATCGCTGGCGAACCCCTCTGCGCTATGCGGCGCGCGCGGTCGCGACGCCACGGGCGCCGCAGCGCTCTGCGCCGAGATTTACGGTGCCTACACCCCAAAATACCCGAAAACTTCCAGCATCCAAATAAATTCATAACCTCGTAATCTATGCCAAAGACCAGATTTGTTTCCATAATCGTAATCTTGATTTATATGAATATTTGAAATATATATTGGTTGATGATATATTTTGGATGATTACAGACAATCTCATCCAAAAATAAAACGATATGGTGCTCAAAATACCGCTAATCAAAGTCCCAATCTTAATATCAAAAGCGACCTGATTTCGAGTCAAGACCGACGAGATTAAGACTGAAAATATCTGAATCTTTGGGATATCAATTACATCCCAAAATAGCTCTAAATATAGAGTGTTTATAGTCAAATCGCTCGACGATGGATCTAACGAGCCTAAGATCTCATAATCTTCATTTGGGCATCCAAATGCTCAAAATACATCAAATGATCAAGGAACCATTCTAAGTCATCTCAAGAGGAGTACGGACTGCATAAATTACGTAAACGCCTCCTCCCATCTATAAATAGAACTCTATCCCTCACATGAGGGGGGAGCTGGGGAAGAGAGTCAAACAAGAAGAAGAGGAGCCACCGCCAACCGTTAACCACCACCGGCCACCGCCACTGATCCTTGCCGCCAATCTGCAAGGAAGAAGAGGAAGAATCCAAACAAGGAAGAGGAAAAGCCCAAGGAGGAGGAAGAAGAAGCTCAAAGATCCTCCAAGGTCACTCGCCGACGGCCATCAACCACCATCATCGCTAATTGTCCCCGTGATCTCCACCTATTACCGCAACTATTACAACTCATCATTGCATTGTTGGTCCTCTCATATGCACTGTAATTTCAGAATCGAAGACTTTGTACTCTTGTTAAATGCAATTCTAAATTTCAAGATAATTTGCTTAATCATCATTTTCTTCTTCTCTTCTCTTCTACTCTCTTGTGTACTTTCTTGCTTCTGCTGTTTTACATGCTTTCTGCAATCATGTAAGTTTTTAAGTTTTTATTAATAAAGAAGTGTTATTAATTACATCCTGGTATAAAAGTGGTATCAGATTATTCAAACATCTGATGGCGAAGTTGAAGTTAGATTTAATCATTAATCATCGAAGATCTATAACCCTTCTTAGAGTTTATTTTTCTTCTGAAATTTCAGAAAGAGCTAGATCTACTGGTTCTCCTATATCGGTAGATGAACCATCTATCGAGACACTTCGATTAAATCGAAATCATATTTATCACCAGTGAGAGAAAATAGATCTCTCACTCCTTCTGATATAAACTTTAGTCTTAATGAATTACAAAATAGGATCTAAGGCTAGAGAAGTTGTCTTGAGGGAATATTTTCATCCAAAATATGATAACTTCCAAACTTGGTATCGAAATATTACTTCGGATGAACAACGAATCGAAATATCTAATATATATTTTGAAAAAATGCTAGAAAGAAATGGGCAAAGTAAAGCAACAATTCTCCTTATTATCTGGTTTTGCCAACACTATACTCAATCCGTCCATATTGTTGTCTTATCAAATAAGAAATGGGTAACTGAGCATAGAAAAGTAATTGAAACTTCTTATTCACCACCAGTTGCTAAAATGATTGATGATAAATCATTAGATATAGCAGCTTTTAAAAGAATTTATTACTATAATTAAACATCTTAATTATGGTAATAGTATCCTCCAAATAATTTCAGTTCATCTTTTTAGCCTTGAATCTAAAATTGATCATTTGCTTAAACAAAAAACTCCTAGCCAAGATATTAGTAGAATTTCTGAAAAGGTCTCAACAAGTGTTACTCCCTTGATAAGATGGGTAACTGAGCATAGAAAAGTAATTGAAACTTCTTATTCACCACCAGTTGCTAAAATGATTGATGATAAATCATTAGATATAGCAGCTTTTAAAAGAATTTATTACTATAATTAAACATCTTAATTATGGTAATAGTATCCTCCAAATAATTTCAGTTCATCTTTTTAGCCTTGAATCTAAAATTGATCATTTGCTTAAACAAAAAACTCCTAGCCAAGATATTAGTAGAATTTCTAAAAAGGTCTCAACAAGTGTTACTCCCTTGATAAGACCTTCTTTTCAGCGTCCTCCTAAACTTACATTTAATTTAGGCCCTTCTTCTGATGATATTCAGAATTTGATCCTTAAATTAAAAGATCGAACTATAGGCACCCTAGAGGATATTATCCCTAGTACATTGGACGAAAATTCTAAAGAATTTTCTAAAACTGACTTTGACGATGATATTGAAAAGGTCCAAGGACTCTTTCAAGATCTTCATATCCAGCGTCCTCTTGAAATACAAAAGGTAAACTATCCAAAGAAGAACTTGGATAAGCACTACTATAAGCGACCTACGCCTCCTGATTTACTCTTTGAAGAAACCACAAATTTCACAGGTAACTCTTATGATGATGATTCTCTTTATGAATGAAATATTGATGGCCTTTCTGAACATCAAATATATCATATGCTCCATTGCATGCTCATATTTTCTTGTGCCATACAATCTCATCATCGCTCAATCCTTTGATTCAGAGCTATTGTTGGCTTTTCTAGAATCCTTAAATGTTAGTGGGATCATTATCTCACCTTACCTTAGCGTGAGGATCTTCTTAGTGAAATCGACCTTAGCACTAAGCATTTACCTCAAGAACAGCAAAAACCAAAAAATCCTAAACCCTCTAGGTCTAAACTTAAAGGAAAAAAGCGAAATCAAATGCTATAAGTGTGGTCGCATGGGCCATTATGCTAACAGATGTACTGTTAAGAAAAAAATAAATGAATTACAGATGGATGATGGGTTAAAATAAACCCGAATGAAAATTCTTCTTACTTCCTCTGATTCTGAAAAAGAATCCGTCAAAGAAGATACATTTTCTTCATCTTCTACCGATAATCAATTTGATTGTTATAATTCTTGCTACCAAATAGATTATTATAAAAATATAATCAATGGACTTTATACTCTCACTATTGAGCAAAAGGACTAGCTTATTCAAATCTTAGCTCAAGTTGAAGATACTTTAACTAAAAATAAGATTATAAGTCTTCTCAATGAGAAGAAGGCTAAAAAATTTTCATTTAAACCTCCTATATAATCTATGAAAGAAGTTTTTAACAGAAAAACTAAACCCAGTTCGCTATCTACAACAGTTTCTTTAACTGATTTAAAATTTGAGTTAAAGCAACTTCAACAAGAAGTTCAACATCTAAAAGTTAAACAAGATCATATGAATGGACGTCTTATGGAATTAGAATTAAACCAAAAGACGGTCTATTCTAACGATGATCCTGAAGCCTCTTTTAGCCAAGAGCCAGGATTCTAACAAAGTATATAAAAAGTGATATACCAAAAATAGTACATCTCTATTAAATTAATTATTAATAAAAAATTTATTTTATCTAATTTAACTACTTTTGTTGACTGCATAGCAGAGTTAAATTGCATGCAAGAAGGACTCGTTCCTTCAAAATATTTTGAAAAGACCACTCAACGACTTAAAGTTGTTGATGGAGAGTCTTTACAAATCAATTATAAACTATCATCTATGGCTATTTGCCAAGATGATATTTGTCTACAAATGTCATTTATTTTAATTAAAAATTTAACTTAGTACATTATTTTGGGAACTTCTTTTCTTCTCAAAATAACTTCTCAAAATAATGCCCATAATAAGGATTAATGATATCGAAATTCAATGTGTTCTCTGAAATAGAGAAATTACATTTCGTTTTATCACCAACCCCAAAGAAATTATTATAAATGAAATGAATAGACTTAATAATAAGTCTATGTATTTAAATTATCTTAAAGAAGAAATTATAGACTTAACTATTAAATAAAAAATTTCTTCTCCTCAACTAAAAAATAAAATTCATTTTTGTTTATAAGATTTTCAAAAAGACATTTGTGGTGAAAACTCAATTATTTTTTGGGATAGAAAAATTCATTCAGTGGAATTTTCGTACATTGATAATTTCAATGAATGTGATATTCCCACTAAAGCTCATCATTGTCAGATGAACGAGCATTGTCTTTCTTTATGTAAAAATGAGATTGCTGAATTATTGTCCAAACAGATAATCCGACAATCCTATTCTCCTTGGAGCTGCACCGCATTCTATGTCATGAACGCTGCAGAAAAAGAAAGAGGAAAACCTAGACTTGTAATTAATTACAAGTCACTTAATCAAGTTCTTAAGTGGATCCAATATCCTCTCCCAAACAAAAGAGATCTTCTCAATAGGCTTCATAATGCCAAATTTTTTTCTAAATTTGATTTAAAATCAGGCTATTGATAGATCCAGATTAAAGAATCTGATCGCTATAAAACTGCATTTATTGTACCTTTTAGGCATTATGAATGGAATATGATGCTCTTCGGTCTCAAAAATGCTTCATCTGAATTGTAGAGCATCACGAATAACATATTTAAAGATTATTTTAAATATATTATTATTTATATTGATGACGTCATTATTTTTTCTAACAATATTGATGAGCATTTTTCTCATTTAAAATCCTTAAATGACTCATTTAGAAAAATGATCTTGTTCTCTCCGCACCCAAAATCAAGTTATTTCAAAAAGAAATATCATTTTTGCGACATAATATTTTTAATGCATCTATTCCAATCAATAGAAGCAATAAATTTGCAGATAAATTTCATAATATCATCCTTGATAAAACTCAACTACAAAGGTTCTTAGGAGCTCTAAACGTGATTTTTATCGAAATTTAACAAGACGCTCTTTTGGTGATTAAAAAAATCACCACCCCCGTGGTTTGATTTGCATACCATGGTCGTTATCAAAATTAAGAAACGAGTTAAGAATCTTCCTTGTCTTAACTTAGATGATCCTGACAGCTTCAAAGTTGTTGAAACTGATACTTCTAATCTTGGTTATGGGGGCATATTAAAATAGCAAAAATATTCTAAAGAGGAATTAATTCACTTTACATCGGGTAAATGGACCCCCACTCAACAAAATTATTCAATTATTAAATGAGAAATATTTACATGTTAAATATATTTCTAAATTTGAAGATGATTTGCTTAATCAACATTTTCTTCTTCGTATTAATTATTATTCGATTAAATACATAATTGACCAAGATGTCAAAATTTTGGTTTCTAAACAAATTTTGCTACTTGGCAAGCCCAACTATCTATTTTTGATTTCACTATTGAATTAATTAAAGCTTCTGAAAATTCTCTTTCAGATTTCCTAACCCGTGAATTCTTGCAGGGACGACCAGGGGTGGATCACCCCTCCTAGGAGGATGACCCCTCTTAACCGAGGCGGTCCCTCCTTTCAAGGAGGTCGCGGCCGCAAAAGAGGCAATGTCAAAGATCCAGCCAACTCTTCTGTTGGCAATGTCGATTTAAAAATATATTTGTATGGCTCTTCTTCAACTACGGTTGAAAATGGTGAATCATCAAAAGCAGCAGCTCCATCCCTCAAAGATGTCGTTGCTAAAAAACCTGTTTATTTTTTTCAAGAAAATTAAATAGAATATTATTAAGATTAACCTCTCAGATTATTTTATCAATAATCCGTGGGCCCTTTTTGAAAGATATTTGAGAAATAGTCCTCTCATTTATGAGAGCAATCTCTCTCAAAAAACTTATGAGAAAATCTTAATACAGTTAAAATGTGTTGAGATTTTTCATGTTCATGATCAAACGAATCATATGATTTTGTATAATAAATGCGTTATACATAAAATTTTGTATCAAAGTGAATGAGGATTAACTCCATTCTAAGAAAAAATATTTTTTTATCAACTAATTTACAACACAAGATCGAGGTAAATTATTAGTGTTATATTCAGCTATGATGAAAGTATTTTTCCTTATCAATGATAAGAAAAGACATTCTTGGATGTTCATCATGAATAAAGATATTATTAATAAAGATCCTCCGGCTTGATTCTTCCGTTGGTTGAACTACTTTGGAGTTTAGCTTAATATATTGCCAAACCCAATCAAAGAGGTCTTTAATGAATGGATGGAAACTCCCAAATGAGGATTAATCCTCGAAAAATAATTCAAAGGCAAAATCTTGTCCACTTTTTTACCGATTGTCAAATCCCTTGGATCTGGACATAGAATATCACACTCGGAAAGGACTATTTTAATCAATTGGTCCTCCAAATATAATTTATGCTTAAATGGTGGAACCAAATCCGTATTGAGGATAAGCTCAAACAGATCAAGTTCATCATCAAGTCTCATTTGGAATTATCTATTCCTAAAAAAAATATAGATTTTGAACTATCAATTGAAGAAGTTCTTGATAGTATCAAAAGGAGATATATGTGAAGGCAATCCAAAGATAAGGATCTTAAAAATCTATGAATTCCAACTCGCAAAAGTATTCAAACATCCAATCTATATTTACGACAGTGGTGAATCTTGGACGGCGTCGACCATATCAGCTGGCGAAAATTAGTGAGTTTTACATTAGAGCGATATCAAGCATCTCGATACGATAATGGGTTGCATTTAATTTATTCTTTGATATTATTGGTGTCCTTCTATTTCAAAGTGTCCCTTACTGACATTATTGTTGTCAAGCATTATTGGTGTTACTTTACAATGCTAAAGTACCCACTACCCAGCATCATTGCCCACTATGTTAAAGGCTATTCTATTATTGTACTTTTACTCCATATTTAAGTAAAATTTTCTTATGCTTTGGTTGTCAGCCTCTTCTATATAAGGAGACTCTGTCATTTGTATCGGTGTGCTCAGTTTTTCTCCTTCTCTTCTCTTCTACTTTCTTCTGTACTTTCTTGCTTTTGCTATTCTGCATGCTTTCTGCAATCGTGTAAGTTTTAAAGTTTTTATTAATAAAGAAGTGTTATTAATTATATCCTGGTGTAAAAGTTTGTCTAAAAGTCATGATGGGATAAATGCCTAGGGGGAGAGGTATTAGTTGTTTAAATAAAAAACTTTTCCCGAACTCTTCTATATAAGAAGTGCTACTTTCTCCACAATGCAGATAACATAAAATCATATTGAATAGAGTTCGGGAGAGGACATATGAATGCTATTTAAGGATCTGTTTAAGCAGTTGTATTTTTTTGAAAAATTAGTTGTAAAGTTATTGTGGAGAAAGTAATTTTTTGAAAAAACTGTTATGCGTGTTATAAATATTTTTTTTTGAAAAATTCAAATGATAATTTTTTGATAGTCATCGCACTCTAATAGCTCCGATTCTTAAAATAATTTTTTTACTATAAAATTTTTTGAAAAATAGCCAAAAAATTTATAACTAAATGAAACTGAATTGATTTTTGGCTACTTTATGAAAAAATATAGCTAAAAAATTATGTGAAATGCATCATAAATTTTACATGAATAATAGATAAAAGCCATGTGCTCTATTTTGTCAATAAATGATGAGATTGCATTTAATATTTAAGCCGGATGTGATATCCTCCCACTCAACATGAAGACAAATAATAATAAAAATAATAATTTATTATTATTATTGGCATTATCATATTTAAAGAATGAACATGGAATAGGTAATTAATCAAGTATTAATATTTATTATGCAGGGCAAGGTAAGGATTTAAAAATAATTCTTGAAATTAAATATTGACTGGAATTATATATATATGAAACGATCTGTGTGATTTTTTTTGTTCAAATTAATTATTTTATCTTTTAAATTGTGGTGTAGTATTTATGTTTTAAATGTGACTATCAAAATAAAAATTTATAAGCACTAATATTTATATAATAACAATAATAATAATAATAATAATAATGTTTTATATAATTTTAAATCAATCAAATTTGAATTAATCAAATACAAATTTTGAATTTTTTTAAATATCACACAACATTATATTAAAACATTTTTTTTACTATAAAATCAATGCCATAGTTAGCCTATAATCATGCCTCAAGTCACAACTAGTTTAGCTACTTACAAAAAAAAAAAAATCATAAATATAAAATATTTTAATACTTATAATTGAAATGAAGTACTAAAACTTACATAATCTATTTTAATTAAGAAATCACTTACAAAGTTAAATTGGCAATCAAAGGTAAAATTAACTAAGTGTGATTTAATGAATACTAATAAAAACAATTCATTCACATGTGTTTACCTCACCTCTTCAAGAAAGGCATTGCTTATAAGGCCTTTCTCAAATCATGCAATTTTGATTTTTTTATTATTATTTTTATATAAATTTTATTGATAACTTAGGATTAATAATAGAGAAAGGAATATTCCTCTCCTTAAGTTATAAGAAAAATTCAAATTCTTACCTTTATGCATTCATGTGATGGCTTTTTTATTTGTCTTTCTAAGGCTTGTGGGGCTTTTTATATATGTGGATGATATGTACTCACAAGAAGATTGTTTCACATAAGAGGTTATGATTGCGAGAGAAAAAAAATATAAAAAAAATTCAATTTTTATATTGATCTCATATTTTTCTTCAATTTTAAGAAATTATAATTAAATCATTTAGATATTATTATTCTTCTACGAGTTTATTACTGGGGAGATCTTTCTATGAGAATATGAATTAATAATAAAATCAAGAAAGGTTGGCTCGATTGAACAATTATAATCTTATCGTTATGTTATTTTATTTGATCACTGATCGATTTTTATTTGGATGATTCATTGAACGAGTGGCAGATACATTTAATTACAAGTTTTTTTGAGATAGTTGAACACTTAGAATGATTAGAAGTCAAAATCTACTTTTAGTATAAGAAGTGCATTGTGGCCCAACTTTTATGGGTCATTTTCATAGTGCTTATTATCAACTAAGTGTTGATCTCTATTAGGAATGAATGATATTTAGATTTTTTTTTAGCTCAAATGGAGTCCTAAATAAACTAAAGAGATTGAAAGCTACTGAGATTTTGCATCACATAATATAAATTCTAGATGTTAATGAATTTAAAGACCACTTAATCACAAAGAGATATTATATTGGCATGAAAAGGATAAACAGTCCATAGTTCATGTTAACGTGTCAATTTTGGATCCAACTTCAACTTAGCATAAAAAAATCAAGTAAACTCTCTAAGATTTACAATAGATTCAAGTTAGTTTAAATGAATAAACAATGCTCAGCCTAGTCAAGCTCTTACTCGACTTGTTATATCCTATAATTTATATATATTCTCAAGAGTAGGTTAGGTGTAGCTCTCATATTATTATCTATCTCAAAATCCCCTCGGGCTTAACATGATTCTTATTTTTTAAAGCGCAGTTCAGTAGAATCGAGGGCAAATGAATTGCGTCTTTTGAGTTAACTAGATCATATACACTTATCATTCTTGCTCGCTTTTATTTGTTGAATTTTCATTTTGATTCTTTTAACTCATTTTAATTACAAAAGCGAAGAAGAAGATGAACAACAATAAGAGTGAATGTTCATTCCAAAGAAAAGAGGGATTGATAATACAGAAAGCATCTAAAGTGATATTCTTTGGGGCCAGGAGGTAGGATATGTAGCTTATCACTTTAGCGGTCTGATGCATACAGTATCTGATTAAGTTATTTATCACTTTAGACAGATTTTACTGTATTATTATCCTTAGATTTTTTAGGAATACAATCCTTCTTCCATAGTCAAACTTTCTTGTTCTGTAACCCTATTTTTGTTATTATAGCAAGTATGCAGTGGCTTTAAAACAGTAAGTATAATTGCTAGAAAGTTTTTTCATGATCACTTGTTGAGATTGACCGATAATAATTTATAGATATATATGAAAATTTTAACTGATCTACGTCCGAAAACATCATTATAAGAGTATTCCTTAAAATGAATTATTCTCATTTGTTCAAATTTCATCTCATCAAGACAAATCAAGATATAATTATTGCTTGTTTATTGGTGAGGAGGAATATTTTGTAGTTTGACATGATTGATGTTTTCCATTTAGGGGTGTAAGTGAGTCGAGCTGGCTTGCGAGCTAACTCGATAGAGCCACGAACTCGAGCTCGAGCTCATAAACAAGCTTGAAAATTTTTTTGAGCTTGGTTTTTCGACTTCTCTCAGCAGGTTGTTTTTTACATCGAATTAATTATCTATATCATTATCGGTTGATAATTTATTGAGCTTTTTAAATGAGCTCGAGCATTCGAGTCGAGCTCAAGCTTGACTTTCTTTAAATTGAGTCGAGCTCGAGCTTAACCGGGTTTAAACAAGCTTAGCTCAACTCGACTTCATATTTCATCAAGCCCAATTATATCTCTCTCTCTCTCTCTCTCTCTCTCTCTTCATACTTCAAAGTGTCTCAAAATATTAAGATATCTATAAGTGTTCTATTGTATAAAATAAATAGTATGAAATTTCATGACATAGATGATTGTATAATTTAAATTCATATGATTAAAAACAATTCCAAGAAATATTTAGGTTCATAATAAATCCCAAAAGTCATAAGATTAAATTTGAGATAAATATAATGTAAATTTTATATATATATATATATATATATATTTCCCTCATCTTCAAATAAATTTTATCAATTTTTAGGTTTATTCTAACAAAAAATTTGATTAGATAATTTAAGCTAAAATTTTCCCTATTTTTAACATCCCTAGAAGTTCTTTTTTTGTCAATTTATGTGTAGGAGCAAATTAATAGTTTAAGCTCATAATATATACTAAATTCTAATTAGGACTCATATGGGCATGTTTGCTTATGAATAAAAAAGTATTTTTAAAATAGCAATTTAATTTTTCACTCATTTAATCTAAAATACATAATTTATCATATTCAATAATATTTTGGAAGAGTTTTATGACATATAAAATAAATATTATTATTTTAATTCTACTAGAACAAATAATAAGATTAACAAATTTATTATTTTTTAAAACATCTCATAATTTACCAACCAAATAAACACTAATATCAAATAATAATAATAATAATCTCATATAAATTTATTTCTATATAAAATATGAAAAAAAAATAGGTGACCCCACAAATGGATAAGAGTAATCTCATAAAATAAAATAAAATAAAAATGAAAACTTGAAGAAGCCGACAAATTTAACATTTTCTTTTTGGGACTATAAATTTTTTAATTTTGCATTACAATTTAAATTACTGGTCTTTAGTAGGTGGAGGTGGGCTAACGTTAACTTGCTACGTGGCGACATATCATTGTATTCCTATAATACCCTCCAATTGAGCTGAATTAAATCGCTAATCTAGAAGATTTCTATGGGTAAATTTGTCTTTTAAGTCTACGCCTAGTTAGGACTTGAAGGTATGACACGGTGTGGAGCCTACGACTTGGACTTGTTAACTTGTTTGTTGGAAGAAAATGACTCATTTTAAAAATATTTTAAAATATAAAATTTATTTTTAATAAATTATGATAAAAATAATAATTTGATCTAATTTTTCTCTAAATAATATTTTTATGATACTAAAGTATTATTTTCATGATTCAAAATTTATGGCATTATATAATAATTGGGGAAACAAATCAAAATTAATAGCTAATTATTCATTTTATTTTATTTTTTTGCTTAATCTAAATTTAATCTTATTAGTTAGGGGTATATTTTGCATTGATTGACTAAGAACTATAGATGGAGATGATTATAGTGACATTAATATCACACATCATTAAAGTCTTATTATTTATTTCTCATTTTTTAATAGTATTTGGTTTAATTTGAGTGGCTCATTTTTAAAAATATATTTAAATAAAATATTGTCCAATCTACACATTTTTTAAAATAAATTACAATTTTATTAGATTACAAGTGATCTCATTATATTTTATAACATAATAATCAAGATAATTAAAGTTAATTAATTATTAAAATAAATATGTTATTATCTTACATATAAAAGAACTTAAATGTGCTTTAAAAATAAATATTTTATGCCCCGAGTTAGTAAAAATATGCTGAGAGAATTTCTATCGCTTAATTTTGATAAATTATTAATATGTACTAAAAATGCTATATAATAATATGAATACTTGCATATTTCATACATTTACATTTACTATATATATATATATATATATATATATATTTAATTAATAACCAATGTGTTTTTATTTTAATTCATTATTTCCATTTTCGGGAAATAATTATTTTTATTTACCCTTGCTTCAGGACTCAAAACAAACGACGAACCAGCTGCTCTCTTCTCTCTCCTCTCTCTGATTTATTCTTTGTTTCAAGGAGACTTTTGTTGCGAGAAGAACAGTGGATAAGGAGGGTAGATACAGAGATAGAGAGAGAGAGAGAGAATGAAAGAGATAGAGAGAGAAAGAGAATAAAAACCAGATTTTTCTCCGAAGCTGTCAATGGCTACGAGATGTAAAACGTTATATTTCCCGCCAATCTCTCCTATCTTCAATCTGACCTTCTAGAACCTATTTTTGATTCTCTGAAGCTCTCTTCTTCTTCTTTTTTTCTTTAGTACCAAAAATCTTTTTTTTTTTTCTAATTAATCGTAGTCGGCGTATTTCAAGGGTCTCCATATGAAACTTCGGGGGAATTATTGCATAAAAACCTCGCCTTTCCCAAGTCAATGGGATCGATCTCCATGTTTGAATGTTCAACGTGTAGCCGCCATCTCTTACGAGGGTTTCAAAGACGCCAGCTTTTTCTTTTCCTCTCTCAGCTTTTTATAGCTGGAGAGATGGGTAGATGCGAAGTTGTGGGATTTAGTTTGCTATATTATTTCTTCTTCTCTTCCTCTCTCTGCAAATCTTTCCAGATGTTTTAAGTCTCTTGATTTATTTATTTTTGTTTGGACGAAGACGACGATTTTCTGAAAAAAAAGATTGGAACTTTGAGGTTTTGAGCTTCAGATTACTGAAAAAGGATGAAACTTTGAGGGTTTCTTGATCTTGGATGCTTCGATTAGAGGTGGAAGAAGACTCGGGGTTGAATTTTTCCTGTATAGAGCTTCTGATTTGTTGATAAAGTTTGCACCTTGGAGGTTGAGATTTGCTGAAGAAGAGAGAGAGGGGAGTTGGAGTTAGTTAAAGGAGATTCCTTTTTTAGGGTTTCCTGGTCAAAGAAGGTTGTTGAGAGATTGGTGAGAGAGGAGAGAGGAGAGAGATGGCTGGGGGGAGGAGAAGGAAGATTCATGTCAGCAAGTTTCTCAGCTTTAATTGTGGAAAATCTTCTCTGCAAGATGAGCAATCTCAGATCGGAGGGCCGGGATTCTCGCGGGTGGTTTTTGCAAATGATCCAGATTGTTTGGAGGCTAATAATCTGAACTATGGATTGAATTATGTGTCAACTACAAAGTATAATCTGGCTACATTCTTGCCTAAATCTTTGTTTGAGCAATTCAGAAGAGTGGCCAATTTTTATTTTCTTGTCACTGGTTGTCTTGCTTTCACACCATTAGCACCTTATAGTGCTGTGAGTACAATTCTTCCTCTTATTATTGTGATTGGAGCAACTATGGCGAAGGAGGCTGTTGAAGATTGGAGGAGATTTCAACAGGTATGTTTTTTTTTATTAATTTATGGAAAAAAATTAGATATTTTGATTTGGTTTTATTAGTGAATTGAATATGACTACCTTTTTTGAGGCATAATTCATGAAATTGTTATGAAGTAAGCTTTGAACTTGGAACTCTTGGGGTTGCCATAGAAATTAAGAAAGTAAGAAAGGTCCTTCAAGTGGAGAAAATAGATTCAAAACTTAATCTTTTTTATTCTTATTTTAGCTGCAGGCATGTTTATCAATCATTAATGCAGATCTTTGATTTAGTTAGCTTTTCCTAATCATGTATTTAATTAAATGTTATTGTCTTCACAATGAGTGTTAATTGTAGTGTGGATTTTTCATGAAATCTGTTCTAGAATGTTGGCTTGGTTTGAAGCAGTTGATGTTTTTGCTGTTAAAAGTTTTTTTCCAGATCACAAAAGATAGTCAGAAAACTGTTCCAAATGAAACTGCCTCTCCTTCAAAGATATCAACAAATTAATTTTCTATTTCAATTCCTCACTAATGTGTAAATCTATCAGTATAAAGACTGTTTAAAATTCATCATCGAATCAGTTTATTTGTTGTTATCCTTCCAATATCTGATTTGTTATGCTTTCTGAAATCAAATTTCTCAGATTTATTCATTTCTCTATGCCTAAATTTTTTTTTTTTAGGATACTGAGATGAACAACCGAAAAGTTAAAGTTCATCGAGGAGATGGAACTTTTGAGCATACAGAATGGAAGAAGCTGAGGGTGGGAGACATAGTGAAGGTGGAGAAGGATGAATTCTTCCCTGCTGATCTGATCTTACTTTCCTCTAATTACGAAGAAGCTATTTGTTATGTGGAGACTATGAATCTTGATGGAGAAACAAATTTAAAAATGAAGCAGGCGTTAAAAGAAACTTCGAATTTGCATGATGATTCAAGCTTTCAAAATTTCAAAGCAAAAATAAAATGCGAAGATCCGAATGCAAACCTCTATGCTTTTGTTGGAAGCATGGAATACCAAGATCAGCAACAGCAAAACCAGCAATACTCCCTCTCACCTCAGCAGCTTCTTCTTCGTGACTCGAAACTTCGGAACACCGATTATGTTTATGGCGTGGTGATATTCACTGGTCATGACACGAAAGTGATGCAGAATGCCACTGATCCACCTTCTAAGAGGAGCAAAATTGAAAGGAAGATGGATAAACTTATATACCTCTTGTTGTCCTTCTTGGTCTTAATTGCGGGCATCGGATCAGTTTTCTTTGGCATCAATACTCATGAGGATTTGAGCAATGGGAGGATGAAGAGATGGTATCTCCGACCGGATGATACCGATGTTTTCTATGATCCCAAAAGGGCAGCTCTCGCAGCCATCTTACATTTTCTAACTGCACTGATGCTCTATAGTTACTTCATTCCAATATCTCTGTATGTATCAATAGAAATTGTTAAAGTCTTGCAGACTATTTTTATTAACCAAGACATCGAAATGTATCATGAAGAATCTGATAAACCTGCACATGCTCGTACTTCGAACCTGACTGAAGAATTAGGCCAAGTTGACACCATACTTTCAGATAAAACAGGAACATTAACTATGAACTCAATGGAGTTCATCAAATGCACTATTGCTGGTACTGCTTATGGCCGTGGAATCACAGAAGTTGAGAGAGCAATGGCTAAAAGAAGAGGCTTGCCTTTGATTCCTGAAGAAGAGAATGAAGAAAATAGACCTGCAATAAAAGGATTCAACTTTACAGATGGAAGAATTATGAATGGAAGCTGGGTCAATGAACCTTATTCGGATGTCATACAGAAATTTTTCGATTGTTGGCAATCTGTCATACTGCCATACCGAAGTTGATGAAGCCTCGGGACAGATAACATATGAAGCTGAATCACCTGATGAGGCTGCCTTTGTTATTGCAGCAAGAGAGCTAGGATTTCAGTTCTACCAGAGAACACAGACAGATATTTCTTTGTATGAGCTGGATCCTTTAACAGGCAACACCATCCAAAGGTTTGGAAATTTACTGTATCTGTTAGGATTTATCTGATTTCTGATCCTTTTAGATGTTGTTTACTAGTTATGATTTCATTTTATATTCTGATTCAGGTCATATAAGCTTTTGAACATCTTAGAATTCAATAGTGCAAGAAAAAGGATGTCTGTGATTGTTCAAAGCCCAGAAGGAAAGCTGCTACTTCTCAGTAAAGGTGCTGACAGGTGTGTGATTGAAAACTAGAGAGAAATTACACGCAACACATATGTTTCTTGTACTTTTTAATTTACGGAGTGTTCTAAGTTTATTTTCTGTTTAAACATATAACAGTGCGATGTTTGAACGACTTTCAAATGAGGGTAGGGAATTTGAAGAAAAAACAAAGGAGCATATTAACGAGTATGCAGATGCTGGTTTAAGAACTTTGGTTCTTGCTTATCGTGAGCTTGATGAAGCAGAATATGAAGAATTCAATAAGGAATTTAACGAGGCGAAGAATTCTGTCAGTGCTGACAGGGATGAAAAAATTGATGCAGCTACTGATAAGATCGAGAGAGATCTTATTCTTCTCGGCGCCACTGCTGTCGAAGACAAGTTGCAAAATGGGGTGAGTGATGGAAATTTGATTGAATTTGATTGAATCTTTCATGTGCTTTGTAAAATGATGTGAATGAATCATCTTTACCTTCCTTGTTTAGGTGCCCGAATGCATTGACAAATTAGCTCAGGCTGGAATCAAGATATGGGTTCTTACTGGTGACAAGATGGAGACTGCTATAAACATAGGGTATAACATGGGATTCAAACTCTTAAAATAAGCTGCGAGTGCTCATTGTTTACCATGCCTCTAATTTCATTTTGTTTTTGCAGTTTTGCCAGCAGCTTATTAAGACAAGGAATGAAGCAGATAATCATCACACTGGAGACACCAGATTTGATTCTATTGGAGAAAGAAGGGAACAACGATGCAGTTACCAAGGTAAATCAATTTTTTTTTCTGTTTCAAGATTGTCTATTTTTGTATTCATGAGCATCAAAATGGGAAGTTGTATGACTTGTGGAAATTTATGTTATCTAAAGAAATCTGATGAAATAATGTGGTTAGTACCTTAATATAACTAAGGAAGATTTACATGGATATCACATAATTCATATGCATTTACATAGCTAATACCTAAAGTTCGATGTCTACAAATATAGCACTTTTCTTATACAAGAAATTATGCATTTAATTTAAAAAGTAAATGATGGTAGTATTTTTTATGTAATATTAAAGATTTAAGTGTTATTTATGTAAATATTAAACTTTAGATGCTAGATATGTACATATGGAAGTGCTTTGTATGTAAATGCCCTTATAACTAATTTACTGTTGTTCAAGCCTTCAGTTTTTATATGTAGTTTGTTACCTGGATTATTATGACATCATCCTACTAGTTTTTATTGTTTTTCCTTTTTCTTGAAGGAATCCAAAAAATAGGATTGAATTGTTCTCCATTTGCAGTGGCCTTTTTCGCAAAATGTTTTGGCTGAAGCAGTATAGTCTCTGGTTTCTAGGATATTCATATCAGATTCGAGAACTAACTTGACATTGAGAAATTCTCTTATTCTTAGTGTAATTATAAAATTTATATTGGCCTTCTGCCCACTTTATCGTAAATAAAATATATGAAGATATGTTTTTATCATTGTTTTTTTTAAAGTGACATTTTCTCAAATACAAATCTACTCTCTGCAAAGATTAACCGGTAAGTTTAATAAATCTGATTATAAACTTTTAATTAGTTCCAGCAAATCTAACTACGAACATAATATTCTTTTACATTGTACTTGTTCTATTTGGAATTTTGTGTATTAGTACCAGATAATCTAAAAAAACGAGTTTCATGAAAAGAACATTTTATATCTACTGGCATGCCCATTCATTGTTCTGGTTTTCCTGTATTTTAAAGATTACCCAAACCCTCAACTATTTTCTGAACTGTGTATAAGCAAAATGTCTTACCCTTTATCAGCAATATAACAATTTTGTACCATTTTTGCTAACCTTCAGACATCAAAGGAAAGCATTACCCGCCAAATCAATGAAGGAAATAAGCTTATAAGTTCATCAAATTCTGAGTCGTTTGCTCTGATAATTGATGGAAAATCACTTACTTATGCTTTGGAAGATGATCTCAAGAACCTCTTCTTACAGTTAGCTATCGGGTGCGCATCAGTTATATGCTGCCGCTCCTCTCCCAAGCAAAAGGCCCTTGTAAGTACATTTTCTCTATTACTAATTGTTAATCCTTATGCTTCCAAATCCTGATGATCACAACAACAAAAAAACTATCCAGGTTACAAGACTAGTGAAAACAAACACGCAAAGAGTAACCTTAGGAATTGGTGATGGCGCCAATGATGTCGGCATGCTACAGGAAGCAGACATTGGAATTGGTATCAGTGGAGCTGAAGGAATGCAGGTTGATAGAACCTGTCATATCAATTACATTTTTTTTCACCGGTTTTTTTCTCTTTATCCTCTGGCTCAAGCTGCCTCTTATAAATCTATATGATTTCAGGCTGTCATGGCAAGTGATGTTGCTATCGCTCAATTTCGATATCTGGAGCGCTTGCTTCTTGTGCATGGGCATTGGTGTTATAGGAGGATTTCATCAATGGTATCTATCTGTTCTTATCGATTTGAATTGAGTTTCAGCTTTTCCTAGTCACATGATTTTGAAAATGTACTCACTTTGTTGTAGATCTGCTACTTTTTCTACAAGAACATCACGTTAGGACTTACTATTTTCTTGTATGAGGCATATACAACGTTCTCTGGGCAACCAGAGTATGAAGATTGGTCCCTATCACTGTATAATGTCGTCTTCACATCACTTCCTGTGGTGGCTTTGGGAGTATTTGACCAGGATGTTTCTGCTCGGTTTTGTCTTAAGGTAAATGCTTTATTTATTAGAAAAGGGGCAATCTTTTTCAATTTAATGTACACACACACACACACACACACACACACACACACACACACATAAAGCATATTTTATTTCATCAAAGCTATCTTCTAACATTACTCCTGCAGAGATTTGTACAAACCTCCCTATATTTTGATCCTTTTATAAAAAAGGATAATAATTTAAGACCTTGTAAAAATGAACAATATTTATCCTGTGGATATACAATCAAAGACAACTAAATATGGCATATATATGCTAAAGTTCCTTGAAATTTTAATATTACATATTACATATTCAACTTGTAATGAAACTCTGGCACTACTACTAAGAATAATAGTCAATATAATTGGATTTTATGACGAACTCTAGTAGTAATATTAGGATTTCATAACATTGTCGTTATTTATATAATAGAATAAAATGATATCCTTATTTTCAAAATTTAAAAAAAAAAATCATTAAGACACTGGAATATGAAGATTTATACAATTATTTTAGTGAAAATAGGGAAGTCACCACTACTAGAAATGCTTTTTATTTACATTTGCATGAACTCATTACTGTCCTCTTGAAATGCTAAAGCATTTCTTTGCTTTGCCTCTGTAAATTTTTTGCTACGATAACTTACAATACATCAAACCTTAGGATTTCCACTCTTCATATCTCTGACACAGTTCCAGCATCCTACTTTTGGTGTGTCATGTTAATGATTGGGTGTTAGCTTACTGTGATATACTAGGAGACAAACATCTCTGAATCCTAAAAACTCCAATGCAGTTCCCCATATTGTATCAAGAAGGTGTGCAGAACCTCCTATTCAGCTGGCGCCGCATCATTGCTTGGATGTTCAATGGCGTGATCAGTGCCATGATGATCTTCTTCTTCACCATAAGCATCTATGAGGATCAAGCATTCCGGAAGGGTGGTGAGGTTGTCGACCGAAGCATTCTTGGTGCCGCCATGTACACTTGTGTGGTATGGGTCGTCAATTGTCAAATGGCGATCTCTGTCAGCTATTTCACCCTCTTTCAACACATCTTCATTTGGGGTGGTATTGCCCTATGGTACATCTTCCTTCTCATTTACGGAGCAATAAACCCGATAATTTCAACAATAGCCTACCAGGTGTTTGTAGAGACATTGGCACCTACACCATCCTTTTGGATTACAACTCTCTTTGTCGTGATCTCAACACTTATTCCATACTTCATGTTCACTGCAATTCAAATGAGGTTCTTCCCAATGTACCATAATATGATCCAATGGATAAGATACGATGGGAAGGGGGATGATCCCGAGTATTGCCAGATCGTGCGACAGAGATCGGTGAGGCCGACGACGGTCGGTGTATCAGCAAGACTAGATGCTAAGGTTAGTCAGATTACAAGGAAAGTACACCATGCAGCTCAATAAGCATAGATTAGCACTCAGTCTGAGCTCATTGCTTGCATATTGTACAGTGCATACTTGGATCAAGGGAGAACCAGCTTTGAGGCACGACCGTTTCAAAAAGTGGCATTTGTTTGCAGTTGGAGGAACGCTGCTATGGTTTTGTGCCCTCAAAAGTTTTAGACTTAGATGAAGGCGTTGTTGTATTATTTGTAATTTTGTGTTAGGTGCACGGGATAGGAAGAAGGCCAATGTAAATTAGTATTCTTTGTTTTTTTTTGTGTTTTGGGGGTAGATTCTTTTGTTTTGGCCTTCTTAATTATATATCAAGGTAGAATGCAACCCAGAAATAAAAGAAGAGTTTACAAGGATTAATCCCCCACCCCCCCCTTTTCTCAATTGGCAATGTTCAGGTTTTGTTTTGTATTGCTGTTTTAACTGTGGTGAAAATCACCATTGTTTTAAGTTTGTTTAGACAACAATTTTCTTCTAAAACTGAGAGCACAGTGGAAGAGAAGCAGAATGTGTTGGAATGAAATTTTGATGCGGACCACTTAGATTCAAAGGTCTAAGTTTCACAATCTGCGTTTTAAGATAAATAATAACCAAACTAGTTCATAAGACGAAAGATAAAGGAACATCAACAACAGCACCCAAATCCACTGCACAAATTGCAAACAGGGACCTGATCATGAACTAAAACTAAAAAGAAAGAAAAATTAACCTGCATGCCCTTACAAGACCTTATGGCTGTGAGGATGGAGCTGACAACTGTGAGCCCTCTTTAACCGTTGAATCCAATCTTGCTTCTCTCATGATGCAATGAGTTAAACCACATATGTTGTGCCGGTAACTTCGTCGCACCCAACTCAAGCAATCATAAGATGAGTCTGGACCCTCTGCCATCTCAGAAGCGCAAATCCTTCCGAAGATGCAGGAGAGTGCGGTAAGTACTATTATCACAAACATCACTGCTAAAAACAGACCGATTGATCCAGAACTATGGTAGGAATTAACTGAGGCCTGATCTTGGTATCCTGGAAATGATGCAACAGGTGTAGCTGAGGCCATTGAAGCAAAGAAGAGGGGGGAAAGAGACTAAGTGGGAGGTGATTGGCTCATGAAAGGAAGACTTAAACAGATAATGATGCAAGTTATAGCTATAGTAATTCCAAGGATTACATGATTTGATTTTTATAAAGCTAAAAAAAGTGAGAGTCGGCCTTTATGGTTGAGTGGAGAGCCACATGGAATGATGGAAAGGAAAAAAGTATAGAAAGTGAGGATTAAGCAAGCAATTAGTGAAGTATGGATCTGTCAGAAGACTTGGCTTCTTTCTTCAAGAAAAGATACAAGATGCTCCAACCCCACCAAAAAGAAAGTCTGAACCAAATCTCTTGAAGCTGAGATTGGTGTGCTAAGGTCAGGTTTGCCAAACTGATAATCAGCAATTGCATGATTCTTCTTACTGAAGCTGAAACACAGAAGAAACAACAAATCCTGAATTTGTTGAAGGAGTTTGTTCGTGTTGCCTGACAGGGCCGTATATACAGGAGTTTGTTACAAGAGAATTCACAAGCATGATAGAACATTAATATATGAAAAATATTTTCATTTTCTCGATCACCAAAATAATTAGAATCGAGACTGTACCGGGTATAGTTTTTAATAATTAAAAGAAGGAAGAACACGACTGAGCAGTAGATTTAAAATTACTGACAAGAACAGATTGGTTTCTTTTAAGAAAATTATGTCAGTGTTAGAGAACCAATTTGCTTTCATAAGATAAAGTGACTTTTGTATCAAGAAAATTAATGGAAGAGTCTAGAGGATAAAGAGTGGCTCTTCATGTAATTTTGATTGATCTAGAAATGACATAAAATCAAGTACCACTATAATTAATTTTATTAGTCATTAAAATAATATATATATATATATATATATATATATATATATATATATATATATATATATATATATATATATATATATATATATATATATATGTGTGTATGTGTTGTACAAGCAGCACATGCCTAAAAATATGTTAAAATTATAAAAGATGTGTATCTTAAGCTCTAGCTAGTATTAGATTAGAGGCATTTGTGGGTGGCTAAAAGTTTTTTTACTAATAATAGGATTACATTAAGCCCATAAATATTTGTATTGGTTGTAGACTTGCTTACGAAGGATATTAAAAGTTCGATATATTGGTGCATGATTTTCATTAATGATGCAGTTTTAATTGGCTAGGCATCCACTTAAAAGTCATTTAATGATTTTAATTTCTTAAAACTAAACAATATACGAACTATATATATTATCACAAGTGGATTAATTATCATGTTAGGTTGTGGGATCCATAAGTAGTATTCGATTATGAAACTAATTTTTTTACCCACAAAAGATATATTTTTCAAATCTTTTCATGTAACGTATTAAATATTTGAGGTGCAATATACAAAAATATGGTGAATTAATATCTTATTTATTATTAGTTATTGAATAAAATATATTTATCCAAACTGATGAATCTAAATGAATATATTATTTTTTTCTTAATAATTACATAAAAATAAAAAAGGGCAAGCAAATACACATCCTTTTAAAATAACTATTATAAATATCAATTTAGGGTACATTTAGTACAACTTTCTAGCTGTTTTGCTTTTCAGAAAGTAGCTAGAAAATAATAACAGTTGTGCTTGATTACTAACTTTTTTAATTATTTTTATAAAATTTTATGGTGAAAGTTGATTTTGAGAATCAAAGCTGTTATAGTACAGAGACTATCGAAAAATGTTGTTTATTTTTTCAAAAAAAAATATTTATAATACAATAATAACTTTTTAAAAAATTATTTTCCTAACAATAATTTTACAACCAACTTTTTAAAATGCTATAATCACCTCAAACATACCCTTAATCTTTCATAAATCCTCATAATAGCAATTCTTATGTACACATGTGTACTCACCATGTTGTGTAATATTATTAAAGTCTAAACATAGAGTTACATCACTTGCACGTAATAATTTCTCCTATATTTGGTATGAATCACATAATGCCAATGTTATGAGCAAATACGAAACATAACCAGCTTAAATGGAAGATTGCTAGTATGCTTTAGGAGTTGTTTGATTAAATATCATCTACTATTAATATCATACAAACAGGAAAAAATTCTACTTGATCGAATGCTATCTTTAATAACAATTGAAGAAATAGGCTTTTAAGTTCTATTTTGATTAATTGAAATTACACTCTAATTTAAACTAATATCATGCTATCCAATAACAACAAAAATAAATAATATTAATGCATAATCATCATTGATCAATCATGAATAACATCACATTGATTAATAAAAAAGACATCAAATCAAAAACATCACATTGCATTAAGGTATAATAATTCAATCCAGACAAAAGTGGAGGAAAAGGCTCAATGCTGCCAAGATTCAATAACTTAAACAAAACAAAGGGGGAATCGCATATAAGAAGCTAGGGTTTACCGAAATGACCGAATCATAAGTTACTGCCATTGTTTTTCGTTGAAAAGGCGGGAGACTTACATGAATCGGTAGTAGAACCGGGGATTGTAGTGGTTAATGGATTTGGAACTGGAAGCCATGCAGGGTAGAATTAGAACATTCGACCACTGCTCCGCCCACCGGAAGCTGCCTCCATTTTCCGGTTGCCGCCGCCCTCTGCTCGGCTACTTATCTTCCCGCACTCGCTCTCTGCCGTATATATATATATATATATGCATTCTATTATCAAAAAGTGACTTGTATTTCTTACAATAATAATTTTTTTATTTTTATTTTATATTTAAATTAATTTGATAATTTTAATCCTAGTAATATAATATATAACAATCAATTCTAAAAATAAATTAATGAACTTATTTATACATAATTAATGACATTACATTAATTATTTTAAAATTCATCATTATTTTCAATTAATTTTAATTCAGTTTAACGTAACTTTATTAATCTAAATGTTTTCGTTATTTTTAATTAATTTTATAATCTAAACATTTTTTAACATAATTTTAATTTTGAACTGCTATTTATTATAAATATGGAGAAAGATTTAAAATCAGTTATTGAAATAGTATATTTATTCTACAATATAATTTCATCAAGTCATAATACTTGATTTTCATTATTATTTTCTTATTTATATAATATTTTGCTTTTAATGAATTTTTTAATTATCCTTTTAATCTTTTATTTTTATTTATGTCTTTATATTATGATTAGTTGTGTTGATATGTGCCATAATTAAATAACAGTTTTATCAATTGCAAAGTTTATCATTTATATATTATCATTATTTATTAATTCTTCATATATTTTGATAAACAATCTAATCTTCAACACAAAAATTATTAGATAAATATATGTTATTTATATTCAATTATATAATAATTTAAAATATATTAACTTTCACATGATTACATTTTAAATTAACATTCATATTGATCATTTAAAAATTTTATTATATTTATTTAGTAATATCTGTTCACTTATTAATTCTCATTTTATCTAATTAATTATTTATATTCAATAGAAAACAATAAATATTTTTATTTAAATATGATAAGTGATAACATATTTAAATTAAAATTTCATAATTTATTTCTTATGACTACCTACAATTTATCAAAAATCTTTATAAAAAATTATCTATTCATCTTCTAAATTTTAAAAAATCATATTCAATCATTAATAAGTGATATTTTTCAAAGTTTGAATAAATATTTAATTAACTCTATGGCTTACATATTAAGTGTTGGTAATAAATTTTAGTGTATATACGATTAAATCTCTATTTATTTTGATGACATTTTTTATTCTTATAATAAAAGCTAATTAAATTTTATTTAAAATTTTTATTGTGATTTATTTTTAATTATTATTATTTATAATGATAATATTTATGAAACTTTTAATTATAAAATAAAAAATATTAAATTTATATAATTTAATTTTTAATTTATAAAATTTATTCACATACATTTAGTACATATACAATATTACTAATATATATATATATATGTGTGTGTGAATAACAGGCTCTCAGGTGGCCTAATGCATAAAACAGAATCACTGTAATCCTCATTTATAAAATAAAGATAATTATAATGCATTAAAAAAATTAGTATACAAAATAATGTAAATTTGAGAAAATTATTATCATGGCACAATATTTTTTATGCAGGTATGTAAATCTTCCTATTTTTATGCATCATAATTATTAATATACCCCTGAAAACTCTCTTAGTTGAAGTAAGAATCTTGATGTATTTATTGAACATCACTTAGAATCAAAATCTTAGTTTTTCAAGTCTCTTTTGATCATAATAGAGCTTTGTTACGTCTAAAAAGCCATGAGTAAAAGTTTTGTCTTAGTTTTGTGACATCCAAAGACACAGGTATTTAAAGTGAACAATAAAACTCCGAATTTTACGTGAAAAACCTCGAAAAGAGGAAAAACCATGGGGCCAAGAAAAGCTTCAACTATGTATCTGTTTGAAAGATCATCTTCCGATATCGAGATTACATAATCAGATGTAGAGAGAAAGGAACATGTTATGTACAACGATCAGTTTAATGATAGTAGAAGAATGTGGAGCAATCACCAGAAAAATACGGAACAATCAGAAATGCAGGGAATAATTACTGGTAGAAGTCCTCATGATGGAGACCGACAGAGATTGATGGCGGCAAGGATCGACGGCAGCGGCCGACGGCGGTGGTTGACGCAGTGGCGCACGCTTAAAGATCTTTAGAGCTTTCTCCTCTCTTGTTGGGCTCCTCATATGAGAATATTTAGGGAGGAGTGCCTCAAATACATGAAACCAACCACTCTCCAATCGGACGGCATGATGATTCTGATCATATGATGTATTTTGTGTATTTGAATGCTCAAATGAAGTTGGAATTGTAACATCTTTGGTTTGTTGAACTTGTCGAGACGCCGATTTGATTATAAACACTCCATATTGGAGCTTTTAGAATTTGCTTAGCCGGAATGGGATGAGACGGTCAGATGCTAAAATTGTTTGATGGTCTGATCGGGCGACGAAGGACGTGGCCAGCGGGTTACCACGGGTATAAAGCGAATCGGGTGGTAGTGACGGCGGTGGTAGTCGCGGGATGATCGGCGATGATGGTGGTGACCGGAGATGCGGCGATGGTCGCCATGTGATGGCAAACGATGAGAACTTTGATTTCGATCACTGCTTTCATCAAGATTTGTCTTTACTTGAGAAATTTTAAATTAGTTGTCCACTATTTTGGATGATATTATCTCAATCATCAAAAAATATATGTGCCAAGTAATAAAATAGTAAATTCTTCAATGAAAATCTAGATCCATTAATCACATATTTTGAGAGAGATCTTCACGTAAGCACAAGATTATGATTACGAAGTAGATGCCTGAAATATGTGTGTATGTTCGGCGTGAAATTTGAGGACGGACCCATCTCTGGGTCTGGACCCTCATACGCGCGGAGACGCTGGCGAGACTGCACGCCAAGCGGCCGGGCGGCGCTGTGGTTAATGGCGGGTCAGGCAATAAAATCACGGGTCATGGTTCGCGGAGCGGGCTGGGTCGGCGCGAGCGGAGCGAGCGGTCATGGCCGATTGTCACGGAATGGTGGACGACATTCCAGGCGGGCATACACGGTGAATCCATTTGGCCCGTTTCGAGCGGTTTTGAGATTACGATTTGGGCGGTTTGGATGTTTTTACCCTTTTGCAAAAGGGTCTATAAAACCTCCAAAGGAGAAGTCACATTTTTATTCTTGAAAGAAGGTCGTGAGATCCACTGTAGTTCATACAAAGACTCTTTTCCTTTGAAAGAGGTGTTAACTAATCTCGTGACCGACCGGGATCGGGCGATCATCGTAGTTCATACGGCAAGACTCAGTTTTCCCTTGAAAGAGGTGTTAACCTCGCCAAGACGGGATTGGAGGCGATCAAGACGTAGTCATAATGACAAGGCTCCAATTTTTTCGTTGAAAGAGGTGTAACTAATCTCGCCGGACCACCGGGTTGAGGCGATCAAGACCGTAGTTCATACCAAGGCTCCGTTTTCCCTCGAAAGAGGTGTTAACTAACCTCGCCGAACCAACCGGGATCGAGGCGATCAAGACCCATACCATACGGGTAAGCTCCGCCTCGAAAGAGCCGACCTCGTCGGACCACCGGGTTGGCGATCACGTAGTTCATACTCCCGTTTTCCCTTGAAAGAGGTGTTATCGACCCTGACCGACCGGGTTTGAGGCGATCAAGGAGACGATAACGAGAGGCGAAGCAATGCTCGACGATGGCGGCCGACGACAAGGACCTAAACAATGGTCGGCAGGATAACCAACACATGGTGGTGAGCCGAGATTGCCGGCGATGGTCCATGGCAGCGACCACAGTAGCGGCGGTATTAGCGATGCTGGTCGGCAACCGAGATGGTAGTCACGTGGCTACCGGCATCAGTAGTGAAGATGCCGCGATGGTTGGCGGCAGCCATGATTCTGGGCCGACGGGGTCGTCAGAGTAACCGGCGCTGATAGTCAGCGGGATAGCCGGTGAAAATTGTCGGTGATAATGATGAGGTGGTGGCCAACGGAGTTATGGTAACAAGTAGCGGTCATGAGCAAACCGTCCAGAATCAGGGATTATGCGCGTGCGACCGCAAAATGCCGCGATGGTCGGCGGCGACCGTAGTGGACGGTGACCGCTGGTTGGCACCAGTGGGTTGAGAAGCTGGCGATGCTGATCTGGGAACCAGCGCAGAATGGGCGAGGATGGCGGCGATGGTGGTGACCACGAGATTGCAGATGGTCGCGCCGGTTGTGACAACGGCGAGAATTTTGACCTATCAAGGTTGTTTCAAAGCTATGGCGACGTTAACTTATGTGGAAGAGGTTGAATTGAATCCGGATTTTGACCATCTGTTTGTCGAGTGTTACGATATTAACTGTGGAAGATGAATTGAATCCCGAGATTTTGACCCATCCGAGTTGTTTGTCGAGTGTGACTCGACGCTAACCTTTAAAGAGGTCGAATTGAATCAGAATTTTGACTATCAGGTTGTTTGTCGAGTGTGACTTCGGCGACGCAATGTAAGAGGTCGAATTGAATCCGCCGAGGATTTTGACTATCGATTGTTTGTCGAGTGTGACTTTCGATAGCGTGCTTTGTATGGAAGAGGTCGAATTCGATCCTAAATTTTGGACTATCGAGGTTGTTTGTGAGTCTTTGCTCGATGGCAGTTAACACAGTGTGGAAGGATGTAGGAGTCCACAAGGGCGTTTTGACTATCACAGGTTGTTGTCGAGTGTTTACTTTCGATGGCGTTAACCGTATGGAAGGTCGGGGAAGTCCCTGGGGCGTTTTGACTATCTGGGTTGTTTGTCGAGTGTTTTCGATGGCGTTAACGTATGGAAGAGGTTGAATATTTGTATGAGCTTGTAGCCAGAGTTGACTATTGATCTTTGCCTTTTCATTGGTGTTGCTGACTTGCTTATCTTTTGAGATTAAGAGTTGCCCCCCAGTTCCTGACAGAATCTGAAGGAACAAAGTTTGATGAATCTTCATTCTTAAACTGCTCTTTAAAAGCTTGAAATGATCCACCTCGATGGTGGTTTTGATCTTGTTGGGAAACTTGGTTTGTCATACAAGATGAAATAATGAATCGACTTCAGGCAAAGCATTGCGTGCTAGAAAACCGTCATTGAGTGAAAGTTACCTTGTTGTGAAGTCACACACAGTAATTAAAAAAAGAAAGAATCAATTTTAACGTGGAAAACCTCGAAAGAGGAGAAAAACCACGAGCTTGATAAAAGCTTCCACTATGTCATTTGAGTACAAAGTCTTCGATAGCATTCTGATTGCATATGAGGGAGGAAAAATAGCTATGTAACAATGATCGAGTTGTAATAGTTCTTTGGTAGAAGGTGGAGATCACGGGGACAATTAGCGATGAAGGTGGTGGTGATGGTGGTTGATGGCCGTCGGCGGTGCGACTTGCTTGGAGGATCTTCAAGCTTGAGCTTCTTCTTCCTCCCTTGGGCTTTTCCTCTTCTTCCTTGCTTCGGGCTCTTCCTCTTCTTGCTTGGGTTCCTCCTCTTCTTCCTTGTTTGGACTCTTCCTCTTCTCTTGCTGGACTCTTCCTCTTCCTTCTTTTCGGGCACCTCCTCTTCTTCACTTGTTTGATCCTCTTCTTCTTCACTTCATTTGTTCTTCCCTCTTTGTGAAGAATGAAGGCCTATTTATATGGAGAGGAGGGCATTCTTGTAAATTCATGTAAAGGTACCACTCCCCTCGATCGACGGCTGATGATTCCTTTGATCATTTGATGTATTTTGAGCATTTGGATGCTCAAATGAAGTCGAATTATGAGATCTTAGGCTCATTAGATCCATTTCATTCGAGACACTTCGATTGACTATAAACACCCTATATTTGAGAGGTGTTTTGGGATTTAATTGATGTCCCAAAGATTCCAATGATATTTTAAGTCTTGATCGATGGTTTTGACTCAAAATCGTATCTTTTCATTAGATTTGTCTTTGTTAGTGGTATTTTGAGAGCCATATCACATATTGATCATTTAAATATTTTATTATATTTATTTAGTAATATATGTTCACTTATTAATTCTCATTTTAATTAATTATTTGTATTCAATAGGAAACAATAAATATTTTTATTTAAATATGATAAAATATTTAAATTAAAATTTCATAATTTATTTCTTATGACTACCTACAATTTATCAAAAATCTTTATAAAAGTTATCTATTCATCTTCTAAATTTTAAAAAATCATATTCAATCATTAATAAGTTATATTTTTCAAATTTTGAATAAATATTTAATTAACTCTATGGCTTACATATTAAGTGTTGGTAATAAATTTTAGTGTATATACGATTGATCTCTATTTATTTCGATGATATTTTTTATTCTTATAATAAATGCTAATTAAATTTTATTTAAATTTTTTTATTGTAATTTATTTTTAATTCTTATTATTTATAATGATAATATTTATGAAACTTTTAATTATAAAATAAAAATTATTAAATTTATATAATTTAATTTTAATTTGTAAAATTTATTAACATGCATTTAGTACACATACAATATTACTAATATATATATATATATATATATATATATATATATATATATATATATATATATATATATATATATATATATATATATATATATATTATTATTGTGTGTGTGTGTGTGTGTGTGCTTGCTATATAAGTGAATAACAAGAAAATAATATAAATTTGAGAATTATTATCATGGCACAATATTTTTTATGCATGTATGTAAATCTTCCTATTTTTTATGCATCATAATTATTAATATATCACTGAAAACTCTCCTAGTTGAAGGAAGAATCTTGATATGTGTTATTGAACATCACTTAGAATCAAAATCTTAGTTTTTCAAACTTTCTTTTGATAATAATAGAGCTTATATAAAATAATTTAATTAGATCGAAAGCAATTTGATTTTGAGTCAAGACTAACACAAATTAAACATTTTAAATATAATTGAAAATTTTGAGATATCAGTCAGATCCATTAATAATTTCTAATTATGAAATATTTATAGTCAAATCGAGCGTCTTGAAGAGCCGGATCTAATAAGTCTAATATCTCATAATTCTTTTAAGCATTAAAATACATCGTGATTGAAGGAATCGTTTTTTGATCGATGGAGTGGTTTTAAATTTTTCGTATTTCTAAAAATGTCACTCTATAATCTATAAATAAATATATATTCTTCACATGAGGGGACCTAAGCTAAAGAACAGAGAGAGCTTTGAGACTTGAAGAATCTCAAAGCATAATCAGAGCATCGGCCGATCATCGCTAAATCATCATCGACCACCGCGTACCACTGCGTGTCACCTTCACCGACCATCGATGGTTAGTCCCTCTACCAAAAGATCATATTAGTCCATGACATGAATAAGAATGAGCAATTTGTTGAAATTTGTGTAAAAATAAATCTCTAGTTTTGTTAGATTGACAGAAAAAAAAATTATTGAATTAGTGTATTTAAGCATGTTATTATAAAAGAAAAAATTATTTATTAAAATTTTTTCGAGATTTTTAATTTTTATGAGAAATTAAAAAATAAATAAAGATTAAAAGATATTACTTCTATAAATTTATATATTATGTACGAAATTATTTTAAAATAATTGAGCTGAATATCCTCTAATATAATTGTTACATGCAAAAAAATTTGAGTCTACAGAATTGAAGAATTATATATCTTAACATTGCACAAAAATTTCACACACAATAAAAAAATTTAAAAAAATATCAAAATTTTTATGTAAAGAAAAAAATTACAGGACCTAACACTTAAAAATAATTTAATATCTCATTATTAAACTACATTGTGGCATTTAATATCTCATGATATATATATATATAATTTTGTTAAATTACATTGTGGCATTTAGAAACTTATTTATATTTTGATTAAACAATTAATCAAATTTCTTTTTTTTTTCATGTCAACTCACAAAATACTCTATGCTAATTTAACAATGAGATATTAAAATATTCCTCTCTCTCTCTCTCTCTCTCTCTCTCTCTCTCTCTCTCTCTATATATATATATATATATATAGAACAAATCTCTATCAATAGAACAATACTTTCAACCCACTAACAAATATCATTCAATCGTTAAGACTTAAATCCTAAAAATGTTAAAAAAATATTACTTAAATAATTCCTTCATGATATTCATCTAATGGGCAACCAACACAAAAATAATATAAAAATAATAGTAATATAATCATTTTTTTAAATAAACCAATAAAAAAATGGGCTGCAACATAAGTAAATAGTTTATAATTGAAAAACACAAATAAGTATATTCTCACATTAAGGAACAATAATAAGACAAACTTCAGAAGAGCCAGAAATATTTGGAGTTTAAAAGCATCATAGGCAGATAGAAAAGAAAGAAAAAAGAAGCCTTGTTATGAAATTCTCTTCTTATTCTGAACAATTAAGAACAGCAAGCAAAAATAGCCAAAGCTTGACAAAGAGCTGAACAGAGAAGAGTTATTGGCTCTTGCAATTGATCAGCTCCAGATTGTTCTGAAATTTAGCCAAAATGGAGAGGCTGTCTCAAGAACTCTTCCATCTGCTTCGCCCTCGTCTTTATCGACATGTCGAAGAGCTTCTGATCGAACTCAATCACCAATCCTCCCAGGATTTTGGGATCAATCTGAGAGATAAGAGATGAACAACTCAAACAGGCAGTTCTCATGTGAAAAGTACAGCTGATTGAGTATTAACTCAGCAGAGAAATACATTAAGTACAGTCCCATGCTACACCGAGTTTCATCGATTTGATCGAAAAGATTGTCTGGAATTAACTATGGACCATAGACAATCATCTTCTGTTACTAATGTCATCTCTCTAATTTAAATATTTCTTATTTATCATTCCTTTATGGCGCATCTATATTGCAATTCACATTTTACTATGCCCAACTTGGTTGCAGTGACTTGTCATATACAAATCAAACAAACATTAGAAAAAAAAAAGTTAAAATGATTCAAATTTAAAAATTATGAGACATTCGATTATCATTAAAAGCAATTATGGCCAGAAGGGGAGCCTTCACCCGAATTCTAAACCGGCGTGGCACTGCCTTCTGATCAATAGAACAGGAAGAGGAGAAAAGAAAGACCACCAAAAGTCACGACCACCAAGATGCGCTTGACTTATGACTACTTTAGCCTAATTGAAGGCGTGTACGCATGAAAATACAAACATAGCATGGGGCAAAATGTTAGAACATACATATATGAATTCGTGCAAGCTTTTAAGAGCACGACCTCGCTAAATCCTATAATAACATGCAACAAATCATCGCTTAACTGAGAAAATAAGATCATTTTTTATACTTACTAGCCAAGTTTTTTTAGATCTAACCCTATCTTTCTTTAACGTAGATCGAATCTAATACATCAACTCTTCAAATCGGGTCATTGGAAACCAAAGAATATTTACAATTCTAGCTAAATATAGGAAAAAAAATCAGATCAGTTTTGATTAAAAAGAAAGAACACATTCACATCAACCAATTAATCAAATCAACCTTTTGCTGAAGTTTAACAGTCTTTCCCGCTCCCAGGATATTTTGCAGCGTTTGCTTCAGCTCTTTTTCCTCTTGCTCAGGAAGTGGCTGAAATAAAAAAGAAAAAAAACTGAAGCAAATAAAACTTTTGTTACAGAAAAAAAAAAAAAAAAAGTTAGAGGTTAACAAATAAAAGAAAGCTATAAAGATTATTGTGCATTGACAATTTATAATATCAGATGCCAACGAGCAACAAGAAACATCATTTAGCAGAGATCTGAAGGACCAATTGGGTTTGCTGTTATGAGCAGATGTTGCAATGGTGAAAGAAAACCAATATGTTCAAAGCAGCAGTGTGGTAGAACCATGTGTGTGCCAAAAGGGAATAGAATTAGTTCACTATTATCTATCAAGGCTTCAAGCATCGGAGAAATCTCAAGTATTTTAACTAAATCAAACCCTTTTATGAAGACCAGATCGGAAAGCTGCGCGCGTACATGAAAGTTCTCCAAAACTAAAACAGTGTAAAATGCATAAGGTGGGTGGGAAAACCCTCCTGTGAAGTATATCATGCAAACATACCGACAGTTTGCAACATAGAAGTGGTAATAGGAGAAAAAAATATTTTCATTTATATAATCAGTAAGAGATTAAAACTTTGAGCCTCAAGAGCAACATAGGATCATCATTAAGGGTTTAAATTAGTCAAGCCACGCTCAAGTCACCCTTGGCTTGAGCTTGACCTCAAACTTAATTAATTAATTGAATTTGAGCTCGAATTTTATTCTACAAATTCAAGTCGGCTCACAGGTTGACTCATTTAGTATAAAAGAGATAAAATAATTCTATTCAAATAATTTTTATAATAAAATATAAAAATTAAGAAATTAGAAGAAAATAATAATAAATTACTTAAAAGAAGAGAATGAGATGTGTTTTTAAATATTTTTAACAATTTTATACTTAGATTATTAAATTCTTATATATTTAAAGTATATTTTATATTAATATTTATTAAATCAATCGGGAGCCGAGCTAACATGCGAAATCAGGGACAGCTTGAGCTTGGCTTATTAACTCGACTCACAAGCCATTTATCAAGCCGAGCTCAAGACATCTCAAGAATCGACTTGACTCACTTACACCCCAAATCATCATTTCCAGAACCTCCATTTAAAAACCCTCCCTTGGAAGTGCTATTGTACTCTTTAAAAAGCTAATTTTCAACATCTCAATATCTTCAAGAGAATTTGAAGTCAGCATCATAACCATCTTTTCACCAATAATGACCGTCTAGGAAATGCTGATAGAAATCCACCTAACACTAATGCTTTAATTAGTAAGACCATTAAGATTGAATTGATAACTTATTGCATAGAGTGACATTTCAGCAACTGGGTTACCAAAACTATTGCTACTTCTTGGCCTCACAATCTAGGATTTTATAAAACTACACCTCTAATCATAAATTACACATCTCAAACAATTCAAGCACTCAAAAATAAAGTTAAAAATGAAAAGTAGCTTTTCGGATTTCTACTAGCTTTGTTTTGTCATGAACGGACTAGAATGAGAACCTCTTTATTAAAGTGCTTATCTACACTCAAAGCACTAGCAAGATCAAATGAAGAATAAGAATTTATAAAACCGACCTCAACTAGTTCGATTAGGACTGATGATGATATACACAAATGCAAATGTAAATATGTCCTTTCTCATACTTGCCCTAAAATATCATTAGCATAAAAATACTTGATAGAATTACAATTGAGTTCAACAACTATAAGGGGAAAAATGTCTTGTTGACTCAAAGAGATTAAAAATCACGGTAAGGCACATATCACCGATCACAAGCTTTCAATGGATTCTGGATGGAAAAGGAAAGGTTATTTTGCAAGGATACCAAATACTAATAGGTTTCTGCTAGGCGTAATAGACATACGACAGCCAAAATAGCCATCATATGTTGCAAGTAAAATGTTGATGTTAGGAATAATGTTTTAAAAGTCTCAACATACTTTGGAAAAAAAATATTTATGAAAGAAAGAATATTATTAAATTGAGGCTTATACTAAGATACGTGAAATGCGGTGGCGCTTCAGTAATAACATTCTAGTATACTTTTGATGACTGCCCAAAACTTTAAACAAAATTTCATTTATAACCAAGTATTTTGGGCTCCTTAGCTTCATCTGAAAATTCACAAACTCTCAAAACCAGTCAAAACCAAATATGGTAACATGTTTTGGATTGGTTTCAATCAATGTCAATCTGAAATCAGCAAAACCAGACAAAACCATCAAAACTAAAACCCATGGATAGGAAGGAAGGTTGCATTAAATGAATTGAATTTTAGGAAGACTAGTGAATTTGAGCCACATTCTTGCGTGAAATGGGTGTTCAGTAAGCAAAGTAGACTCTTAATCACAGACTTCGATATCCCTAGAGTGAACTAGAAAGGAGATGAGGAACTCTGTAACCCAAGAAGCCAGCTGTTTTCAAACAGAGGTCTGAAAACCAACAGACACCTTACTACCGTCCTTGAAGAGGAATTTTTTGGTTACATGAAATTGTTTGGTAATTGTGCATTTGTGTAGACTTCTTTAACCATCTATAGATGTGTAAGTATTTATTTGCTTGGTAGGGAACTTAATTTTGTATTGTATCCCTTGTCTAGAAACAGTGACACATTTTCAAGCATTTATGTAATGCCAACCACAAATACAGGAATCCATCATTATATTCAGCTCTTTTTAATGCTACGTTTACAGACTAAATAAACATGAAGCTATAAATCTAGTGCGTCTTCAACATAGAAAATCCAAGTTGAAAAAGTAAGGGCGTTGGGGTTAAGGTAAAATGAATGTACTGATAAAAAATAACAATAAATTACATATTACATGCTAGCTTAGAAATAAACTCCACAATAATCATTAGAAAGTAATATAGGAAGAACTTACAATCACTGAAGTTACAATGACTTTAACTTCTCCTCTGTGTGCCATTGTCAAATCAACAAATCTCTGAGCAATGCGCTCTAAATACTTAAGCCTCCCATTCTCGGCCAAAACAACTTCAACAAACAAACACAAAAATGTTGTTCAAGCACCTTTCCCAAATTTTGGATCCACTATCTCTTAAAAATCTAATCTCATTAATGAGGTTAGTCAACAGAAAACATTATAAAAATATAATCAATAAGCAGATCAACATAACCAAAAAAAACGCATTACTTCAACACTCGAAAGCAACTAATACAGACAAATAAAAATTGCAGATAAAAATCCAGAAAAAAAAGTATCAAATATCCTAGAAGGACCTCATTGTTGGCAAGGGTGATGGAAAGAAAAATCCGCACTTTCTATAACTGAATATCCAGCAAAACTTACTCCAGTGCTTGTAATTCTTGCCACTTCAGTTGGAATCACTTTATACAAGATTACTACTCCATCAACGGAGCCCTAAAAGATAGCAACTCTTGAAAAGTGAAGATGCGTGTAAGGAGAATGAATGGAAGAATCAAAATTTAGTATAATAAGTGTTCCACTTTCAATTCAGGTTTATCAATATCTTATACTAGTATGTTGATTTATAAATGTCTAAGTCAAAGGTGTATAGAAAAAAATGAAATCAATGTATACAATGCAAGATAAATAAAGAAATCAGTGATCTATTGATTTTGATATCCAAACTATAAAAATAGTTTATCACAACAGAGGAAGTGTCATGCAGATTGACCAAATTTATAAATTTGGGCAAGTGAAGGATCACTAAAAACCTTCCAAGGAATGCAAAATAAACGGAGACAAGCAATGCAGATGAACATCATATTACTTGGAACGTTTAACTATCTTTTGTAAACTGTTTAGCAAGCCCATGGCGCAATCTGTTTAAGTGCCATACTCAAGAAATTCTTGCTGACATCTGTAAAACCAGCCTCAGTAAAAATTTCTGACACAGCTTTTACTCTGGTCTCCCTAGGTATTGATAGATCCTTAATGAAGTTTGAGAACAAAGGGCTCCTCTTGGAAGCTTCAACAACATCAAGTATCTCAGATTCAACCTTTTCTAACAAGTTGGCTTTGGCGGCAGTAAGGAACAGAGCAGATGCGTAGTTTCCAGTACCCCCAAAGAGAGATAGAGGCAACTGCAAATGCATAACAACAATTTTTAAAAATCAAACTAAAAAATAGCACCAACATAAAGTCCAATGAATGAATTAAATTTGAATTAACATCGGCTCAACTCGTTAGCTCATAAGCTAGTTTATTTAAGAAAAATGTTAATAGCATAAATCACCAAAATAGCACCCCAACTATTCATCCGTGGCAACCACTAATATAAAATACACTCACAATATACTAGACTTCAAGAGCTAAGAATAAAGTTTGTTAAAAATATTTAAAATCATACATCTCTTACCTATCTAAAATGATTTCTTATTATTTGTCTTCTAATTTCTAATTCTATTTTATCATTTTATTAAAACAGCTGCTTGAACTAGGATAATCTTCTTTCATTCATAATAAATATGTTAGCTCATAAGTAGACTCAAATTCCTAGAATTGAGCTTGAGCTCAAGTTTGAAATCAATAAATAAGTCAAGCACGAGCTCAAGCTCAATCCCGGGTGGCTCAAGCTCAACTGAATTCATCTACACCCCTATATCATTAAACTAAGCACAAAGAATGATGTTCACAAGCTCTCTTGAAAAAAAAAACAAGAACAGTTCTTAAGCCATAATAAACATAAGTATTACTAAGCTCAGAACATTTGTTTGGAATTCATATTGCAAAAAATTTGGGGAATGGTTATGCAGCAACCAAGTGCTGATTAAAGAGTACATGATCTGCGTTACCCTGTCCAAGTTAAAAAATAAAGATGCTAAAGTATATCCATTTTCTAAAAAGTATTTCAGCATTTTAAATAAATGCAAATAATTTTCTTCAACAAAATAGTACAATGACCAATAGAAACACCAAAGGCCAACAGTAGAATGATAATAAGAAACAAGTGATGCAAAATGACTTAGGATTAAGATTTAATAATGCAATTCATATGATACATTGAGTGCAAGCAAAGAAAAATTAAAGATCCATAATTGACAACTTATCAATCAATCCAATAACTTAGAGCTGGTTTGGAATCAATTTTATGTTGTGTTATTTTATTTTATTTTTATGTTATTTTTAAAAACATGCTTGTTTACTGTACTTTTTAAAGTATTTTTATTTTTTTATTTTAAAAATAGTTTTAAAAATAGTCAAAAATAACTTTTAGATGTTTTGGGTGTTTTTTAAAAACAACTACCAACACCAAACGTATTTTATTTTGAATCAAAATATAAATAAAATAAAATATAAATATAAAAATACAAAATCAAAAACAAAATTGAGCCCAAATGCCTCTTAACTTTCTTTGGGTGATAATAGACAATAGTAGTATTTAAGCCCAATCAAAAATGAAATTATCATAAAAATAAATAAATTTTAGCAATTTTTTGAAAACAAATAAATCAATGAGCAAACAAATTAATTTTTACAAAAAAAAAAAAAACCTTCAAGGTACCACTTTTTGACCAAAATCAAAAATATTAAACTAGTCAATTACAATTTATGTAGAAAAACTAAGCAAAGAATGAAATTAAAAAAGAAAAAAAATCAAGCCTCATGTCGGTTCAAGGAGAAAACTTCCCATAAAATAAGTAGTCTCACTTGTGTAGCACATTAAGAAATGGCATATCCAACTTGCACTCATAGATTTTAACTGGAAAAATAATTTATATTCAATCAAAATTGTGAATTATGCCTCTGACTACTATTTATATACTCTTTATAGTTTAGATTTGTAAATAAATTGACCAAAAATCAATCTCAATCTAAATTTGAATTAATATATTAAATTTTAAATTCCTAAAAAAGGATCATTAATTTAATTTAATTGGAACCTCCAATCAATTGAAATGCAACCATCAATATCATGTAAATCCTATACCCAGAAGTGTTAAACCACAATATCAATCCCATCATACACTAAAACCTTCTAAAAGGTATCCAGGAAATGAACCCAAAAGGACCCTCAACAGTGCAGATGTCATATATCGTAGAGACATGATTATTTTAAATAATTCCAAAACCATTGTGCAAATAGTACCAATCTCATATCAATCAACTTGATAAAAAATAATTTAACACCAATGAACCACGTGGCTGTTGAAGAATGAGCTGGCGACTTGAACTTAATATTCCAAACAATATCAAAATATATTGCAGGCCACCGTAAGCACCTCACCTTTTTTGTGTGAATTAACCTAAACTAAATCAGGAAAAAACATACCAACAAATAAAATTAAAGATAAAAAATAAAATACATTTTTTCTTAATCAATATACTATTGTCAATCATCATCAATAACATTGAAAATCGTCAATCATCATCAAAAACATTGAAAATTGTCCATCATCATCAAAAACATTGAAAATAAACCAATTTAATGAAAATAAAATACATGAATTTCACCAAAATTAATATTTTATGTGATGCTTTCGATGAGAATAAACATAAAGATATCCATCAAATGTGCCCAACTCAGACAAATTTGGCTCTCATTTAATTTAATACTCATCAAACAAAATGAATTTTGAACCTCTTGTAGAGTAATAGAAAATAAACCAATTAATTAAATGAAAATACATATATCACACATAAATTTAATGTCAAATGTGATGTTTATGATGAAAATAAATGCAGAAATTCCATCAAACTTTGTCAACTCGCACAAATTTAGCTCTGATGAATTTTTTTATTAGATAGTCATCAAGCAAATCCATGAATCACCATGAACATGTTTATCTCACAGTGAAAAATGGATCTCTAGCATTCAACATTAGCATTTGACAAAATCTCATCATCTAAAATAATTTTAAAAAATAAATTTCATAAAAATATCTGGCAGAGGACTATAGGAGAAAAGAGAGTAGAGTCCAAAGAATTGATAATAGACTTATAAAATAAGGTCAACTAATATACAAAGAAAATTGGATTTAAAGCAAAAAAAAAATAATAATAATAATTTATAATTTGTAGGCATTAGTTTTAATGTGTTGGACAGTTTGGCCTTACCTTTAGTTCGAGATGAACACATTACTTGATTTAAAACCACAATAACCAGATTACCAAACTTGAATTCCACATACATCATATTGACATCAATAGAAAGCTTATAATTCGTATAATTAGTAGCCAATTTACTATGAATAACCCCATACAATGCATACCTATGTTGTGAAAATGCCCTAAATTTTATTAATAAATCAACAAGATATATAGGCTTTCTAGATTGATACCATGTAACAATCTCAAATGCACCAATGCCTATAAAACAATTAATAATGAATTATATGCACCTGATCAAATACATAACAGATCCCCTAAAATCTATCAACCACTTCAGAACCATCAATTTATGTGTGATAAGCTGTTAAAATTTCAATTAATGTTCAATTCTTTTATAAGTTTTTTTTTTTTCAAAATAACCCATGAAATTTACATCTAGAATAGAAACCATGTAATTTTAGATAACTATGTAATTTAATCACTTTATCAAAATATATTTACCAGTATGAGATGCATCAATAGTTCTATAACATAGTATCAAATGTGCCATTTTTAGAAAGTAATATATCACTCTCAAATTGGGATCACGATTCAAACCTAACAATATCCACGCTAACATCCACCCATAGGGAATTGGTAAAAGAACTTACAACCCTATGTCCTGTTTGTTATTTCCACCTTAGCAAACTAACAAATCTTACATTGTAAAACAATATATACTACATGTCTTCTCATATTTGGCAAAAATATATATATCCTTAATCATTACAATAGACATAACCAAAATATCCACTAGCATCTCCAACACATCATTCTACATTAAAAATTTACTTGACCATAAATCAAGAATAAAAAAGTGGGTACCCTTAAATAAATAATCATCTTTAATGACATAATCTTTGTCAAACAAAGATAAACCAGTATTTAAATCTTAACAAATACTTCCAAAATCAAGTGAAGTAACATACTCTTATTCAACATTATCAAATCCAAAACCATCTTAATATGCATATACGTAAATGGAAACTCTACTCAAAGCAACAACGTCTTTGCTATAAAATCCAAAATGGTATTTAGGACATAAGAATATTTTTATAGAAATTCAACCACTTAACATGTATATGCCCCAACTTCTTTTGATAATTCAGATATTTTAAACCTTGATAAATGGAATATAACACAAAATCTTTACATGATACATAATACCTCCAACATTAAAGACCATATACACTAACATATAATTCTTTATCATAGTTTGAATACTTCTACTTAGCCTCATTCAAGTTATCTCTGAAAAAAATGAATAGGATGCCCTCAGCTCAACACAACTCCAATATATACTCTAGACGCATCATAAAGAATCTCAAACACCTTATTAAAATCAGGCAACTTAAGTACAGGTGCAATTTTAATTCTCCCATTTTTGAAACAATTTGCAATCAGAGCTATAACAATATCAAACCCCCCAAAAAATATCCAAATCATAAAAATTCGAATATGATGTATATTAGTAGTTTTTGGGCAAACAATATTCATTTTAACATTATCAAAATCAACAACTAATCCACCTCCAAATACAGTAAAACCAAATACAATAAACACCTCACCTCTTATTCAGGAATTAACCTAAACTAAAGCAGTGTTGAAATTGTGCTGATCAAATAAACTAAAGACGAAAAAATTTGAGAATTTTCAACAAATAAAACCATTCTCAGCCATCAATAATGGCATGCCCTTACAACAAATAGCACAAAGATTACCCGCAAACATTTAAAAAAAAATGTAAACTGCACATAAGGAAATGGGGATTTACATGCATACCACACAATTCTCTTGTATTTATATATCTAATTCCTAAAGTTCAATTTTTACATTTATATCACATCAGAAATGCCTTCATCACTAACTTTTTAAAAGTGAAATGCATCTTTTCAAGCATAGCAAAGTGTTAAATTAGTAAATATCTAATGTTGGGTGTTAAATATGTAAATCAATAAGAATTGTGTGGAATGCATGTAAATCTTCCGAGTAAATAACAAATGCTTTTTGTGATGCTTTGGGAGAAAATAAATACCAACATTCATCGACAGATTAATAGACTACCAGCATTAATGGAGTTGTCTCCGTTACCTTGATACTTGCTTCACCCTCCTTCGCCTTGGTAGCAAAGCACCTCGAATGCTGCATCAAAGACAAACAAAGAATCTTAAATCCACAAAAGATCCAAAACACACGAACTGCCAATACAAATGAAACGCCATTCATGGCCTACAGATGGAATGATATTCATTGCAACTTTCCAGTTTTTTCAATTTAATTATCAGCTTACTGCAAAACGTAGTAAATCAACAGCTGATATGCCGTAATTGATCAGTGAAAATGAGCCAGGTTTAGGGCAGACCTCAGACGCGGCGATATTAGGGCTTGCGAAACGTCGATCAGCAATCGAACTCTGGGATAGGGCGGCTCCTGACGTCAGAAGGTTACGGAAAAAGGGAAGACCGGATCTCAAACGACCGGACAATGCCATCTGAAACCCTAATTTCAGAAACTTCGTAGGCAGCGATGGAGAGAAGCGTGCTAGCGAGAAGCCGAGAAATCGAGAAATGCTCAAACCCAAATTTGATTGTAAAAGAGACTTAATAAAATCAATTCAAGCTATTATTATAAAAAATAACAAATGTATTAAATATATAATAAATAATTATAAATTATTTTTAACATTTTTTTAATACTTTTTTTATTAAAATAACTTAAATTAACTATATTTAAAATATATTTTATACTATGATATTATTTAATGATAAAACTCTTTAATTGATCGTGCGTGTGATTATGATCATACATGCGATATCTATTTTTTTATTTTTTTTATTTTTTTATTTTTTATCATACATGCGATATCTATTGTATAAATAATGACGAATTAGATTAATAATTTGAGGTACAATTTCTTGAATTTTGATGTGATCGATAGCTTGTACCTCGATGATTGCGCTTTCATGGAACTTTAAATGTATATTTTAGAACAAATTTTTATCTTAAATTTGACATAGCATATTATGCACAAAACTTCGAACATTTTAAAGTATTATATTTATTAACAGACAGTTTAAGCTCAAAATTTTAAATGAGACGAACACAAACAGAAGCTTTGTTCCATCCTATTTGGGCTATATTGGCTTAAAAAAATTATTTAATAATCTTTTTCTATGAAGATTTTCTATGCCAATGTAGGTATTATTTATATTAAATAAAATTAATTTATTGTTACTAGAAGTTTATCTAGATTTGTTATACTATATATAAAATTTCAATAATAAAATTTTTTATTTCTCATATATTTTGTTAATAATATTATTTTTAATAATTAAAATTATTCAAATTTGATATTTTTTAATAAATTTTGAGTATAATACAAGTCAAACACGAGTTGAGAACATAAATATGCTATTTATGAATAATTTCGAATATGGGCCGAAGTCAAACAACCAAATTTTGGATCAAGCTAAACAATAATACATATTAAGCTCGTTCAAATTCGATTCATTAACACCCCTACTATGAGTTTTTATGATGTGATTTATGATATATTGTTATTTATAAACCCCACAAATGCATGTCCATATTTAGTAATATTTTCATAGCTATCATAATTGCTATAATATTTTCATAGTAAGATTGATTTGCATGAGCATTAATTTTTTGTTGCGTCAGAAAACCGATTCGCGGTAGAGTAAAATTTATGTCTTGTTGATTAGTTGTAGCCCAAAAATTATAAAGCGAACGAGACACCGGAATTTAACGTGGAAAATCTCGAAAAAGGGGAAAAAAACTGATAAAGATTCCACATTATGTATCCCACTACAAAATCTTCGATGGATTCTGATTATTTGAAAGGGACAAGTGTAACGATCGATTTATAATAGTTCTTGATGTTGAGATCTTTGGGTAACGGTGGAAATGGGTATAATTAACGATGGCGGCAGTATCTTGATCTTGCTCGGATCTTGAGCAAGCTTTCTCTTCCTCCTCACTTCACTTTTCCTCTTCTTCGATGGACTCTTCCTCTTCTTGTCCTTCTTTGCTTTGCTTCCTTCTTCTTCACTTGCTTGGACTCTTCTTCTTATTCCTTGCTGTTCTTTCTTCTTCACTTGCTTGACTTCTTCTTCTTCAGCTTCTTCTTCTTCCCAGCTTTGGCCCCAAGTGAGAGCTGTTATAGATGGGAGGAGGGTATTCTAGTAAACTCATGTAAGGCCGTACCACTCCCTCTCGGACGGCTCAATGACCTTCTTCATTTGATGTATTTTGAGCATTTGGATGCTTGAAGTCAATTATGAGATCTTAGGCTCATTTTCGTCGAGCGCTTCGATTTGGTATAAACACTCCACATTTGAGCTTTTGGGATTTAATTGATGTCAAGATTCTAATGATATTTTAAGTGCTTGATCTCGATTGTTCAAAATCATATCGCTTTCAACATCAAGATTTGTGCTTTAGGTGGTATTTTGAGAGCCATATCGGTTGCTTATTTTTGGTGACATTAGCTTAATCATCCAAAATATATGTATGTTCAAAATAGCAATTGGAAGTTTTAAGCGTTTAGGGACATTATATTATGGGCGTCATTGTAGGCTTATGGTATAGCCCTTCATAATATATGAGCCTTATGGCTTATAGCCGCGGCCTTGTGAATATGCGCCAGTGGCCGTCGGGTGAATGGTCATGTGCCGTGGCCTTGGCGATCCTTGAGCCTTGTGGTAGTTCTTGCATGGCTTGAATCATGATCAGTTGGTCAGCGAACCATTCCGGATAACAGTTATTCAGCAGCCATCTGGTGAAACGATCCGGGTCTGGCGGGAATGACGAGGCCAACCTTGGCCCTACTTAGCGTCTCTGTTGTATCGCCCTTGGCCAAGCGCATGAACTGTGCTAGCAGCGAGAAATTAGCGTTTTGCCGTTTGACCGTTTTGAGGGTTTTACCCTTTTTCTATAAGGTTATAAATACCCAGGATGAGAGGGAGCACACATTTTCCTTCTCCTTTCTTCTTAGTGAGGTTCTTTGGAGGTGATCAAGCGTCGAGGTGATCAAGAGCGCGGTTCGTGATTTGTTTCGCCTCGTCGATTTCGGCCCCGTCGGATTCAGGTTAGGTCAGGCCCTACGTCGTGGTGGTTCCGACCTCGTCAGTTCTTGGTCCGTCGGATCGTCAGGTTAGAGGCGGTCAAGGCCGCGATACGTCGTGGTTCCAGTTCCGACCTCGTCCGTTGCAGCCGTCGGATCGTCGGGTTAGGAAGCGTCACCCATGCGTGATTCCGGTTCCGACCTCGTCGGTTCTTGATCGTCGGATCGTCAGTTAGAGGCGGTCAAAGGCCACGATGCGTCGTGGTTCCGGTTTCCGACCTCGTCGGTTCTGGTCCGTCGGATCTCAGGTTAAGGCGGTCGCCCATGGTACGTCGTGGTTCCGGTTTCCGACTCGTCCTTCGGTCCGTCGGATCGTCCCGGATTAGGAGGTCGCCCAGTATCGTGGTTCCGGTTCCGACCTCGTCCGTTCGTCCGTCGGATCGTTGGGTTAGGAGCTATCGAGGCCTGATGCGTCGTGGTTCGGTTCCGACTCGTCGGTTCTGTCCGTCGGATCGTCGGGTTAGGAAGGCGGTCAATACGTCGTCGTGGTTCCGGTTCTGCGACCTCGTCCATCTTGGCCGTCGGATCGTCGGGTTAGAGGCGGTCGAGGCACTACTACTTTTCTTGTAGGAAACTTGATGGAAGGCTCATAGTTGAAAATTGCCAAGACCAGTAGCAGTTAAGAACCATTGTCCTCATAACTCAAGTTTGGTGCGTCATTAGGAGAAAAATTTTACTCAAGCTGGAGAGTCAAAAAAGAACGTCTGCGTCGCGAGGGTGATGGTCGAAGAAAACTCATAGTATGGCGACCGATATATCTCTTGTCACATCGATAGTTTAATGGTGTTTAGAAATTTTCTTCCCAATGAGTTGGTGGTTTGTGGCTCAAAAGTCGATCGAGCGTTCTCCGCGTACTTTTCTTATTTAGAGATGACTCTTCGTCTTTGCGATTCCTTTGGCTCAAGATTGAGATTTTCAAAAATGTGGCGTGGCTTTGATGCAATTTTAGTTTGAAATGGTCATTATTGGTTTTGACCTTCTTGAGGGGATGGGGTTACTTTGAACATTGAATACTTGTGTCGAATAATGTGGATTCACATGTGATGCTCAAGGGTGCGTTCTTATCCTATAAAGGCTGGATAGAATTTTGACGGATCCGGTCAACTTGGTCTCTGGATTTTTTATGTGAAGAATGAGTGGGGCCTTCACGAGATGGGGAAGATTGAATGATCTTCGATCCGTCGTGATATAGGATGATATTCTAGCAACTCTTAATATTCCGATGTGGGAAGCTTGCAACATGAGTTGCATTACATCGATAAATATATAGTTGAAGATAGGATGTTTAAGGTTGGTCTTTCCATCCGGGCGGAAGGTCTCATGCTCTTAGTTGAAGAAAAGTGACGAGTTTTCCTCATACTCATGGGGTTCTCTCGAGAAGCTATCAAGAATCATGGCGGTAGCAATGTTCCATCTTACGAAAAGAGGAGACTTCGTCTTTGAAATGGTTGTTCTCGGTGGAGATGGCGTTCACTTAACATCGAGAGTTTAGGCTTTCGACTCATGATGGGGAGTTAGATTACTCTAGGCAAATTCACGAGGAGGTATTAAATCACATATATGGGCGTCCAGGCGGAATTGATGCGTTATTTTCCTTCGCTTATTCTTCCTTATGTAACATTGGTCGATGATGATTTTTTTTTTTTTTAACTCGGTCGTTAGGGATGGCTCATTGGGTGTCGCCTTAGATGAATGGAATCGAATTTGTGAAGATAAAATATCTCTGGAGTATGAGCGAAGGATGAATGCTAAAGCTAAAGTGGTGACCTTGGAGTCAGGTGAGTGTAGAACGAAATGGCGAATATGTCGACTTCTCTTCTCTCGTCGAGGTGGAGCGCTTCGTGATGGTGATTGAGGCGAGAGCGACTTCGTCATAGAAGAGGATCGAGGCACTACGGATAAGAAAGCATTACAAGATCATCTTTCGAAAAGGAGCATAAAATGTCGGGAAGCAAGCGAGATCGCTTAAGCGAAGACTTCAAGAATTCGGCTTATCGTGCGCTATGAAGACTTTATCCGGAGGCTCATATCTTTGATGTTGAAGTGAAGGACTTGGAGAACAGTGTTTAGAGGAGGGCTTCATCCAGGGTTCACGAAGAATTAGTGCGGTACATCCGACGGGCCAAAATTGAGGATATATCTCCCGTGCATCAGAAGATCCTTCACATTGAAGATGAAGGAGTTTGTGAGTGGGCTCCGGGAGTGTCTCCCAGTGATGATGAGGATATCGATATTATGTAGCATCGATTGTGGATGTCATTCTTCATCGTTGGTTATGTAATGTCATTATCGTGTATCGGGATCTTAATTCTTTCTTATATCATCATATTAATAATGATACCCGGATATACCCTCTTTTTTACCTTCTTTTTTTTTTTTTTTTTCACCCTTCGGGATAATTGGTCAAAATATTATTTGGCGTTACAAATATGGGTGAGTTGGATCCCGAGGATTTTGACCCCTCAGGGTTGTTTGTCGAGTGATGCAGATGACATTAACATTGTAAAGGTACAAAGTTTTGACCTTTCCTAGGTTATTGGTGAATATTATTCGTGGATTAACGTCGGGAAGAGAGTGGGAAGTCCAAGGACCTTTTGACCTTTCGAGTTATTTGTCGAGTTTTGCTCGATGACATTAACATATGGAAGAGTGAAGTCACAAGACCTTTGACCTTTCACGGGTTGTTAGTCGAGTTTTTACCGATGGCGTTAACCATTGGAAGGTGTGAGTCCTGGGGCTTTGACTATCTGGGTTGTTAGTGAGTTTTTCGATGGCGTTAACGTATGGAAGAGGTGAACAAGGGCGTTTTGACCTATCACGGGTTGTTAGTCAAAGTTTTACTCAATGGCGTTAACCCGTATGGAAGAAGGTCGAATCGAATCTCTTGAGTAGTCGGCGGTGGCGGCCAGCGGATAGTCAGCGAATAATGCGGTGATATGATAGCCGCGAAGATTGCCGATAATTTGGCGATGGCCGGCGGCAGTAGTGGCTGATGACCACAGGTTGGCGGACGGTGGTTGCGGGTAGTCGACGAGGAGATCTTTGACCTATCAAGGTTGTTTTGAGTGTGACTCGATGGCGTTAAACATGGAAGGTCATCAAGTCCCTTGGATTGATCATGTCCCAATTGAGATGTAACATGAGTTGTATATTTCTCAAGTGGGAGGAAAAGTAAAGAAAAAACAAATCTTGTTAGAACAAAGCTGTGAATTCACTAGTTCAATGATATAATCATAAGACAGTGCAGGCTTTAAGAGAAAATGACAACAACAAGCAACAAGCTTTAATCCTAGTAGGTGGGTCGTTATACAAGGATGAAATGTGACGAGATAAAGTCATAATAATTATGCGAAGGAGATAATATTTTGAAGATTCTTAGTATTCCAAGTTCGAGGTAGAGTTTTTCCTTCGGATCCGAGCTTGAGCGTTCTGGCTTGACCACTATGACCACATACGGACCATCCGAGGTGAGAGTTTATTCGAGGGCTGCCCGCGACCTCGAACCGGGACCAAGTCAAACGGATATGGGGGAGGTTTCACTCTTGTTGAAGTGGTAGCGTTGGTGATAGAAGCGGTCAGTGGGGCCATATCCAGTTTGGGGAGTAGTCTAGGTCTTTGCGAGTTTTCTTCATTACTTCCATGATCGGCGGACTCTTGGACTTGGAACCCGATATCCATCGGTATGATATAGTACCAAAACACAAGTTATACGGTGTCTCACCGTTGGGTGCGTGGCGGTAGGCCCAAAGAACATTGGGGAGCTCATCAACCCATTGCCCCGACCTTCTCGAGGCGTGTTTTAGTCCTTTGAGTATGGTCCTATTGGTAACTTCGGTTTAATTAGTTTGAGGATGTTACTGAGTATGCGGCTGAATGTGAAGATCTTTGCAAAAGGGGCGTAAAGACTTTTCCGGTAAATTGAGTTCCATTGTCGGTGATGATCTTTGCGGGAAGATCGACATATTATATTTTTACAAATTGTTTGGTATTTGCCTGATTTTAGCGAGTGGTTCGGCCTCTACCCATTTGTGAAGTAGTCGGCTAGAATGATAAATTTTAGTTGCCCGATGCTATTGGAAAAGGTCCCATGATATCAATCCCCAGAGCAAAGTCATGGGCTTTGAATGGATGAGGTTCTGCATGCGCATGTGAGGGAGGTTAGAATGCAATTGACAACTTAGCATTTCTTTGTGAATTCCAAGGCGTCTTGTTTCATTGTAGGCCAATAAAACCCTTGCCTCATGATTTTAAGGGCCAATGCTCTTCCTCCAAGGTGTTCCCCACATATTCAGTGAACCTCTTTTAGCAGCGTGTCGCACAAGGTGGAAGGCATTTGAGATATGGACGAGAAAGCTTCGCTTGTATAGTTCACCTCCAATAATAACAAAGTTTGAAGCTTGTCTTGAGGAGATGAGTGGAAGTTGGATCTTGAAGGGTCCCTTCTTGTAGAAAAGATAGGATCGGGTTTATCCACGAGCGTTCCTTTTCCTCATCAATAGTTTGAATTATCCATGGCCCTTGGATACTAGGAAAATGTATTTCTTCAACATGCTTTCTCTTAAATAGATCTCCAGTGGTAGAGGTAGCAAGCTTAGCAAGCGTCGGCCAGTATTCTTCTCGTAGTATGTGGATGATTTGATGTGTCTTGAAATGAGTAAGAAGAGATTTTACCAAGTGGAGATATTGCACTGCAGTTGAGGATTATGAGTATTAAAATCTCCTCCAACTTGGGAGGCGCAATGGGTGAATTACTAAGTTTTGGCTCGATGGAGTCTCAACCTGCGATGAGAGCCTCATATTGTTATTATTGTTGCGGGGAATTTTAAGCGAGTCCATACTCTGGGTATTTTCTTTGGGGAAACAAGTAGGATTCCGCACCGACAGACTTCAGCTCCATCAACGTAGAGAGTCCATCGAGGAGATGAAAGACACATGCATAGCTCTTAGAGTTGGGTTGGTGCATTCCACTATAAATCGCAAGTATTTGAGACTTTATGGCGGTAGAGGTAGAAAATTTATATCAAATTCTCCCAGTTACAAACCATTTGATCAATCTTCCGGATGCTTGGTTTACGTAAGATGGCCCTTAATGGTAAATCGATTATGTAGATGGTGTGAGCTTGAAAGTATGGGCCTTAATTTTTTGAAAATTAACGCCGAACCACTTTATCACAAATGGATAACGACTTTATATCGAGAGAATTTTTCTTGGCGTAATAAATTGGTTGTTGTGCCCCATCTTCTTCTCGCACTAAAGCGAGCTTATTTGGAAGAAACCGCAAGATATAAGTATAACGTTTCTCCTTGAATAGGTTTGGATAGCGGGGAGGAGATGCTAGATATTCTTTTAGTTGCTCAAAAGCATCTTGACATTCATCGGTCCATTGAAAATTATTATTTTAGCTCCCTTCAATATTTTAAAGAATGGCAAGTATTTGTCCCCGAGCAGAGGAAGCGGGATAATGCGGCAATTCGACCATTGACGTTGAACATCTTTGATATTCTTGAGGAATCATATCTTGGAGCTTTGATTTTTTTTGAGGTTAGCCTCTATCCGGTGAGTTACCATAAATCAAGAAATTTTCGGGCGTAACCCCAAAAGCACACTTGGTTGGGTTAAGTCGTATGTTATAGCGTCGAAGGAGGTCAAAGCATGCTTCTAAGTATATGTTGTGACTTTTCTAAGCTTTTCACTAACATGTCATCCACATACACCTCCATTGTGGCTAGTAGGTCTTTAAAACCTTATTCATGAGGCGTTGATAGGTAGCATTTTTAATCAAATGGCATGACTTGGTAACAATATAAACCTTTATATGTTTGAAAGCAGTAGCCTCTTCATCTATTGGGTTCATCTTTATTTGATTGTACCGAATAAGCATCAAAAGCGAGCATTTGATGTCCGGATGTAGCGTCCATTTGATCGATTCGAGGAAGAGGAAAACTATCCTTTGGCCTTATTAAGATCGGTATAATCAACACATCCTCCATGTTCCATTTGTTTTTTTAACCATGACAACATTTGCTAGCCATGTGGGGTAATGCACCTATGAATCCGCTTATGAGCTTGTTAACTTCTTGTTCAATAGCAAGACGCATCGGTGCAAAACTCCGCTTCTTTTGATGATTGGTTTGAACGCTGGATTAATTTTGAGGGAGTGCGCGGATTACATCGACTCTAAGATCAAGCAAATATGTCTTGATTCTCAAAGAAATTTATATACTTTTCCCTTTGTTCTTCGAGAGTAAAGATCCCACTTGCTGCTCGTAATGGTCATCCGATAATGCTATCGAGAGTAAATCTTCTGTGGGAAGCTTTTGAGGTACTTTCATCTCAAAGTTAAGATCTTCGTGAAGGTGAAGGAAGGGCTGAGCTTGTCCGAGATAACATGATTGAGTGCTGATTTCCACAAACCACCCCAACTCCACCGGGTAGGAAATTTTATCTTCGATGAGGCAATCAAGTGATAAGACCAAAATTGATTGAGGGGCCTCCAAGATTGCATTATATGCGTAATGCACTTCACCACCATGAATTGTATTAAATGAGTCACTTGTCGAGGGAATTCTCTGAGGGTAACAGGAAGAGTGATTGTCCCTTCTGCCCGTACTGGGTGATTATCAAACCCATATAGTGGTCCAGCAGCTGGTTGGAGCTTTTGCCTAGCCAGGCCCATGTTAAGAAAAGTTGAGTAAAATAAGACATCACGTAACTCCCATTATCGATCAAAATTTTTAACGTTATAACAAGGATCACCGATCCGCTACCGATGACAAGTGGATCTTGATGAGGGATATGGACTCCTTCTAAGTCCCAAGTCATTGAAAGTGATGGAATGATCAATACGAGACTTCTTCAACTCGTTCTTTGGAGGGAACGAGAACTTGATTATGTAGTATCGATCCTCGCGATTGTTTCATTTCTCCAATTATTTATTTGGTTGTTTTGTGATGTCCGTTGCCCCCAAACGGAGGTGTGTGTTTGTTCGAGGTGGTCGATTCTTCACAAAACGACGTAGTATCCTTGTTGAATGAGTCTCTCGATTTCTTCCTTGAGTTGTATACATGCTTCAAGAAGATGTCCACGGATGAAAATGACAATATTGCCCCGATCAATTTTCAATGGATGCGCCACTTGATATGTTCTTCATCAATAGCCATCGTGAGGTTAACACAGATGATGTGTTCAGGTGTGTCTTTTCCTGGTTCACGCTGTTGATATGGGGTCGTGGAGGGAGATCATGACTACCTTGTCGCTTTTTGATGGGCCTCGGTCCACATTTCGGGTGTTTTTATGCTTCCGCGATATTGTTCAAATTGTTCATGATGAGCATTAATAGCTTCATCTGAGATTTGTGCTTCTACACGATGAACTAAGTCGAGGACCGTGGTCCCGCATTAATGACCTAATAGGTTCTCGGACTGAGTCCTCCAAGGAAAACTCCTCTTAATAGTTCGTGGTCTACAGTATTTGAAGCTTCTAAAGAGAACCTCGGAAGTATTCTTTGAGTGATTCACCCTCGCTCACGGAAAGATGGGAGGAATCTTTAATGATTCTCCGATTTGCAATGAACTGCTCCACAAAGAACCCGAAGTTCGTTAAAGGTATGGATGGATCCCCTTGGAAGAGAATAGAACCAAGTGCGAAGCCTAACAGAAAGCAAGCAAGGTCGTGAGCTCGGATATGCATGATACCCGTGAATGGTCGATGTGTCGCTTGCCCCATCATAGAATCAATGCTCTAAGCTTGAAACCTACGGAATTGGATGTCAAGAATGGCTTCAAATTAAAGGTGAGGACTCCTCATAACCTGTGGGGTGAAGATGATTTCTATTGAAGGTGAAATTCATCTTGTATTAAGCCACGAATGTCATGATTAATGAGATGAGCATGTGTGAAGCTATCAACAACGATCGGTGGATTAGTAACCGCTTGAGTCGCACGCATGGATGAGTGGAACTAGCAAGGTCAAGAGATCTACGGCTCCATGCGAGGAACCGGTCGAGGATTAGCTTTGACCTCCCGCAATGACCGATCTTGGGGAGATATGTTTGTCGTAGTATAAAAGTCGGATCATTTTATTTTGAGACTCTCCATTCGACCTGACACGATCTTCCAAAGAGATTCCCCTGCCTCAACTTGGCCCTCGTGGATGGGTTTTGAGAATGACGGAGTTGGAACGGAAGTCCGACGAAAGGTTGTGCCTATTGGCCATAACGGATGTTCACTGAATTGTGGTTGAAGAGTTTTACTTCCCACGACGGCCAAACCTGCATGCTCGGAAAACCAGCCAGAGTAAAATTTATGCCTTAGCCTTGTTGATTAGTCCGACACACAATTAAAGAACCAACATGAGACACCTGCACTTTAACGGAAAACCTCAAAAAGAGGGGAAAAACCACGGGGCCTAGCCCAGTAAAAAGATTCCACTATGTATCCTTTTCAGAGTACAAAATCTTCCGACAGGATTACGTAATTCTATTTGAGAAAGGGACAACACGGTAACAACGATCGCTTTATAATAGTTGTCGATGTTGAGATGTCAGCTTCGTGGAAATGTCGCATAATTACCATGATGCAAGGAAAGGATCTTCGGGATCTTCAAGCTTTAGAGCTTTCTCCTCCTCACTTCACTTTTCCTCTTCTTCCTCGACTGACTCTTCCTCTCCTCTTCTTCCTTCCTTGTTTTAGCTTCCTTCTTCTTCACTCTGACTCTCTTCCTTCCTTCTTCTTCTTCTTCCTCCTCCTTCTTCTTCTTCAGCCTTCCCCTTCTTCTTCACTTGTTTCACTTCACACTTTTAGCTTAGCCCCCATGTGAGGAGTGAGGCCTATTTATAGATGGGAGGAGGGTATTCTAGTAAACTCATGTAAGGCCCGACTCCGAATGACTCCTTCGATCATTTGATGTATTTTGAGCATTTGATGCCCAAATGAAGTCGGAATTATGAGATCTTAGGCTCATTAGATCCTGCCGAGACGCCGATTTGACTATAAACACTCCACATTTGAGAGCTTTTTGGGATTTAATTGATGTCCCAAGATTCTAATGATATTTTAAGCGCTTGATCTCGTTTGACTCAAAATCATATCGCTTTCAACATCAGGTGGTATTTTGAGAGCATATCAAATTTGATCATTAGCAAAATAAATAAATAATTATATTTTGAACATAAGACTTATGTGTGACATCATATTTGTTATAATATCAAGCAATCAAATTTAACTTGATATTAGGTTTATAAGTTAGTTCATCTAATGTTTAATTGCGCCTAATATCATTTTCATAAAAGTGTGTAATACTATTTTTTGTTTCTTTTGAAATAATTGCATTAGGTTTACCTTATTCATTTAAATTTATTTCCATAAAATTTTTATCATACTAATTTTTTGTTATCTTCTAACAAAATTCTTCTTATCATCATGAAAAGTGTACAAGCCATGCTACCTTCGATGTTGTTTGTTGTCTAAAAGAAAGAATACAACGTAAAAGAATGTAATTTATTTGAATTATTTGAAATTATTTGATTGAAAATCCTATAAATGCGATCTATATGTTCCAATTTGATAGAGTGAATATAGAGTAATATATTTGATTGATGAGAATCAGCAGATGATAGTAGGATGATTGATGATGGATTGTGGGTGCGTGATAATCCTCACTTTATATTGAGCAGTTTATTTAGAATGCACTATACATCACGATTTCAAAGCATTTGAAATAGGGTTAAAATTCTTAAAGTATTTACTATCTAAAAGCTACAATAAAAGCATATGATTTGACATGAATATATATATATATATATATATATATATATATATATATATATATATATATATATATATATATATATATATATATATATATATATACATATATACATATATATATATATATATTATAAATCATGGCATACAACAACTTAAAAAAAATATACAAATTTTAATTATTTTACATTTGATATAAGATAATAAAAAATTTAAGATATTAATTAAAAAAAACTTTGTCATTTAATTAGCATATTTATTAAACATTATCCAAATCCATCAAATATAAGTAAATACATAATAATTTTGAGTAAAATCAAATATCAAATTTTATTTTGATTCTATTAACAATAAAGAGCTGCATGCTGGACCGGATAATCTAAACTGATCTGGCGACACAACGTAAACTACAATCATCTTGGTCACCAACCCTATCCATATCGGTATCGTTCGGACACAACGGCTATTAATTTCGCCAGGCAACCATTCATCCTCTTGTCTATCTTTTCTCTATAATTCGGAGAAGCCCTAGTCACAATTCCCAGTTCTCAACTAAGCCCAGCTATTGCCGATGGCTTCACTCCTCTCAGTCCCAAGACACTTCTACCCGGCGCCTCTCATCCGCTTCTCGCTTCGGAGGTCACCGCGGAGATCTGCTTGGGTTCCGCGCCGAGGGTTTCGGTGCTCCTCGTCGCGGCCTTCGCGGAGGGGTACTGGCGGGGAAGAGGCAACTCTCGCTAGGTCGGCTATTTCTTGTCTACCTGTAAGTTGCGATGAGGTGGATTTGGTTTTAAATTTGAAATTTTCTCCATGCTGGCAAATCTGAGCGTTTAGGCAGTAATGGGCTGTGCAAGATGCAAGCTTTGGTTCATATGTTTTGTTTTATTGGAAATAAATGAGCTCAATGCAGGCAGAATGCTGACTTGGAATATATGTTAAGATCGAGAGAGCATGCTGCTGACGCTTGTAGATTATTATGCTTTATGTCCGGATTACTATAGCAGTCAAATTGGAATGTATCTTCCATTTTGAAGTTAATTTGGGCTAGATTTAGTTAAAAATAATTGACATTTTGTTCACTGCTTGAGAATTTGAGCATTTTGGTAGTAGGCGGTGCATGATTGCAAGAGGCAATATTTGGCTTATATGAATTGTTGATTTTCAGAACTTTGAAATAAAATTAGGACATTGACTAGGATGATGCGGTGAGATAGTTGTATTCTTCATGGGGTTCCTCAGGAGTATTACTATTGACATTTTATTCATCGGCTTGCAAATGTGAGCATTTAGGCAGTTATGGGCAATGCAAGATGCAACCTTTGGCTTAGATGTTGTGTTGTTTCTAGAATTTTGGAGCTGTTTGATTCGCTGACATATATAATGACATCACTTAGCAGTCATGTTATTAGCTTATGTGCATTATTTTATTTATTGGTAAATACATAAATGACATTTAAGTTATAGCTTAATTGCATCCAAAGGTTGTCCAAATTTGTCAACATTTAGATATCATGCTATATGATGCCAAAATAAATCCCAAAAGAAAGGAAGTTATCATTTATTTTTTAAATAACATTATATTGTTTAAATGAGATGACATTACCATTTTTATCTAAATAACATTATTATGGAGATAGCATTTCCCTACACATGACATTGAATCAAACAACCAATATGTAAATTCAGATGAGTTGAAGTCAAACTTAGCTTGTTTGAAATTAATTCCAAAACCAACTCAATTTATGGTTATAAATAAATTTAATTTGGTTTGCACATAGATATGTATGTACAATTAGACGCATTATATTCTTTAATCCAAATCTAATAAGGTTTCCAATTGGGCAGCCCGAGTAGAGAGATTTGGTAGAATCAAGTTGTGATGACACCATTTGCATTCCAAATCAAGTCAGGTGACATCAATCATGTATATAGTAGTCCTTGTTGGGATGTGACAGTAAGCTTAGAAAAATTCAAGCTGAAATCTTTTAATATTAGAGGAAGAATATAAAAGAGACCTAAGAAGAAAGTGAGGCTGTCAACAATCCTGTATTTAGATACTATAAATGGTCACAATTGACTAGATTAGAAGTTATATTTCATAAAATTTTAAAAATAAAAGGCTATTTGGCCGAAAGCCACTAATGCTCCTACAATATTCTCTCTCACTCTAAGTATTTTCCCGCCTCATCTATGTCTAACTTGATATTTGGAGGTAAGCCAACAACCTGAAATGAGATAATTTGTGAAAAATAACTTAACACTTCATAGTAATAATATAGAAAACTATTCAGTATAATCAAAGTCTATTTGCATATCTAACCCTAAAAAATTTGCCATGTGCTTAATTAGTTCATAAAAAACAAGTCAAAATGACTTGACATGTGGTCAAATCCCAGACCAAAGAGAAGCATGCATTCTTGCAAACAAAACAAAGTTTTTTAATATTCTCACATTCATTTACATCCCCTCACTAGCAACCCATTTAAATCATAGAACATGATAGGCTATAATTTGATTTTTATACCCAGGCATTGACATATATGTAGAGTTGTTGAGATGAAGAGTAGAATTTTTTGCATAAGCCACTGAATTCTTCCTTATACTAGCCAAACATTTGCCTTGTAATAGTACACATTCTCTTCTCATAATCAAGTGCTTTCTTAAAACTCTTATTAGCTACTCAACTCATCTCCCCTTTGACGTGCTCTTCTAACCAACAAATATTATCTCAAATTTAATAATCCATGAAGCATAATTGCAGCGCCACTGAGAGGGCAATGTCCTTAATCATTTATATAGCTAGACATCAAGGTTTTACCTTTGGAAGCATCACTGCCACTCATTTATAGTCTTCGACCCATTACATATATGTCACATGAACTCTTGTTATCGCCACATAAGAACTAACTTTTTTCTCTTCTAGTAATGGTTGATTGCTCCTTCTATGTTTACAAAAGTTCTCCATGAAGTTTGAATCTGGGGAGTCAAGTAAGCAAGGAGTAGAAATATGGATTCAACAATTGTGGAGGAGTGAATCACTGAGATTGAGAGAGAGTAGGGAATAAAATGAGGTGGAAGAATTAAGTAATCCCATGTCAATGGAAGAGAGTCATATTGGAGGGAGAATATACACCTACCAAGTAGAGATTTCTTTTTCCCAAGAAGTTCCCAATCAAATTCTCCTCCCATAAATCTACTCAATGTTGAGGATTTCTTTTTCCCCCAATATTCAAATCTAATGTATTTGCTCATGAACAACTCCCACACAATTGTTTATGGCCCTCGCTAACTCCACCTAGTGATCTTCGGAGTTTCTTTCATGTCAAATGAAGTCTCAAATTGGAATGAGATCATTTTCTTGATCATTGAATATATTTGCTTATGAGACCATTTGATCATGGTGCAATATATAGTCTTATGTAGAGTTTATGTTGGGGAAAATGACCAATTGGCCGGCACATTACCATGTGTGGCATGGGCATGATGGCAGTGGCCTTCCGACAGACCTTTACCACTATCAATTACTTTGATTATCTAAAATATTTTCATGGCATAACATAACTCTTTCTTTCTATGAAGATAGCTCATTAGGGGGATGGATGCAGTGCTCTTAATTCATGTGGAACTTCCTATTTTTTATCAACAATAAAGTGACTTATTCTTTTTAGTAACCTTTACACTACTTGAGCGCATCTAACTGGATCTCGAGTAGACACTCATAAACTTTTTACTTGAATTTCATGACAAATGACTAAGGCTTAGTTTTCTAGTCATAGCATTTATTTGGACTCCCAACAAACAACTATGATTCGGTGTTTGAAACTTCCATACATCAAAAGCTTAAGATATAATACTCAATGATAAAAAATTGCAATGATATATTACGAAGAGATTCTTGTGTATAACGTTGAAAACAAAGATAAAAATGTCAAGAAAAATGATACTACAAAATATGCTTAACTAATTGAACACTCGTCTTGTGTAAGTGGGGTTGATATATTGGTTATATAGATAGAGTGAGATGCATGTAAGAAGAGCCCCTCACATAAGGGAAAATGTAAAATTAAAAATTCCCATGCTATTCAAAAAGGCATTTTTTTTAACTATTATTAACAATATTTTCAAATATCATCCATTATTAGCATATGACATCTCTCAAAATATTTCATGGCAATCGTCACACTCTACAACCATTGTCAAAACTTATAGTAGATTACTCACAACATTTGAAAAGCCACACGATAAGTCAATTTTATTTTCAACTTCAAAAGTGATCTCTTTCAAGTAGAAATCAATAGTTGCTAGCCATCTGGCAACAAGAATCATATTAATAATAATTTAAAATCAATAATGCTATTTTAAAGCATTGAAACACTCAACATCCTTCAATTCATCTAAATTCCTATTGTTGAACTCGTATTTTAGGCCATTCGATTCAGAATCTTTGGAGAAATCTCTCAGACACATTCATGTTGCTTGTGAGTATTTAGTATAATATTCATTTCACTTTGCATCACACTCATTCCACTTGATTTGAAAGCTACTCAATCCTCTTAAATGTTTGGCACACTCATCTATCTTGATGTGGGGATGGGTTCTTTAATGATAAAGCCTTCTGGAAGAATTTCTAGTAATGATCTTGTCCAAAATTACCCACTGGAGGTCTATATATAAAGGAGTCTTTGGAGACTTTCTAATGATAATCCTTTCTAGCATTAGGTGTGCTCCAGGGATTCAAAATTGTTTTTCCCTTTGAAATTTCTTAGATAAATGATGACCTTATCATTTGAGGATCCTTTCTGCACTAAGTATCTTGATGTGCTTCCAAATTAGCATGCCTTAATTTATTTAATTATGGATTCAAGGGGTTATATGAGGAGATGCGATTTTCATTGATTTCTTGTTTTTTGGAATTGCGTCTATATGCATGAAACCTTATAGAATTAATAGTTTGATCAATATCTCTTTTAAATACAACCACTCTCTGTACATTAATGTGGACATCCCCTCTAGATTTCATTTTAAATAGGATCTTGAGCCAACTATCTCAGTACTTGTAACAACCATTTTGGGAGAAGTGGGGTTGTCTTAGTATGTCAATGATCAATAAAAGAAAGGAGCTCCTAATTATAATTATGTTAGAATGTTAACGTGGACATTTTTTCGAGGCTACAACCAAAATTACCTTCAATCCCTCATAGGTGATGCAAATTGTTGTGCGATGGAATTTTAACCACGATAGAGGAGAGTTTATTATTTTAGAATTAAAAAAATACAACACTAACACAAAAGTTGAGAGCTGAGGTGTGGGATTTCTTACATGCTAAACTCATGAAGGAGAAACATCAATAGACTTAGGTTAGTTGAAATAATTCATTAGTGTGAGTGAATGATTACGAAGGGTCTTTTTCTCCATAACTTGTGAAGGTGCTAATACCAATTATTAGAAGAACTATGAAAGATAATTTTTGTGATGATAGTGGAAGTGTCGAGATGTCTAAGTTGTTATAAGGTGATAAATGTGCACTCTACCTTGTCATCTTCTTGATATAGTGGAGACTGAGTAAAAGAAAAGATAAACATAAGATGTTGATGCCTAACAGACGTAGTACATCAATTGTTGGCAAGCATCGACTGATTATTTATGAGGAGTGTCAGAGATTGAGTAACATTCGATAGTCAGCCTTATCATTTTATTGATCGAAGAGATTAAGAGACTAACAAAACAGTTGCTTGATACTTATTATTAATATGCATCGGATAATAGTCGATGAAGGACATTAAAAGTTGGCGATGATTGATTGTTAGCTATGTCGTTCTACTATAAGAGAGATTAGGCTATCGAAGACGACCATCAAACATTGTCATTGGAAAGCTTCAAAAGATTATTAACAAAGAATATCAGGAAACCATCCAATTGAGAAGATGAATGTCATACATTGTTGGCTGGTTTGCATCAATCATTGGTGTATTTTGTTTGATGATTAATAATGAATGTTAGACCACGACAATGGTGGGCAACGACATTCTCCGATATTGGTTGATGGTTAACATTGAACAATGGTGGCTAGAGAGCACATGGTCGGTCATAGGTGTGCATCAAATGACAATTGATGATGAAATTAGACAATGGTGATGGTAGGTGTCGATGTTATTGTCAACATTGGACAATTATCACGAAAGTCTAAGAATTCTCTTCATCAAAGCAATCTCAATATATAAAGCATGACCTATTTATGGATTTTTGAAGTGGCATTTTGATTTTTTATTTTTTTTGCTAAAAATTCAGGCACTTCATTGGACAACATGCAATGTCTCCTGGACCATTTGATGAATTTTGGATGTCTTTATGCCTTGTATCAAAATTGAGCGATCTTGAATGTCAAATTCGTTTTGTTGAGTCATTTATTTAAACTATAATCATTAACATTTGAAGAATATTTGACCTCTCAACTGGAAATGAGAAATTGTGTTTGAGTTTTTGTTTTAGGCTCATTGGTCTTATATCCAGGCATTCTTGAACTAGTTGAATTGCTCTATCTAGTTGGGTTCATCTAGTTGAATTATTCTATCTTGATTATAAGTTTGCTAAAAACAAACTTGAAATGATGTTATAATCAATTTTTGAAGTTTTTCCCCAAGTAACCATGCGCTTTGAGATTTGAAACTGTATAAAAATTCTTGCTTGATCATTGTTTAAATACAAACTTAAAGGTAAACTTCAATTATGCTGGATTTGTGGATATTAGTGTTGGACAATAAAAAAATATTGATAAACCAAGTTAAGTGTGATATAAATGAGACGTTTAAGATAAATTTATGATAAAATTAGGGATGATAGATCAAAGAATAATTATATTAAAGAGACTATGGATAAAAACACAACAACAACGACATGCTTTTATCCCACTATCCGTGTCGGCTACATGAATTCTTTTCCTCCATTGTGTCCTATTTTTTTTCAAAAGACTTGAGTAACATCTATTCAAAAATAAGATTGTGGAAAATAGACATTGGTGACATAGACATGTATAACAAAGTGTAGATTATGCTTATATTAGACTTGTAGGTATAATTAATGTCGAGCGATCAGGAAAGAAAATGAATATAATTTGTTTGAAAATATTTGCACATGATATATTTATCATCTTATGTAATGTGAGAACAAATAAAAAATGGGAATTCGTAAAGCTGATTCAAATAGTTGGGAGTGGATGATGACAACACTTTTTACTTTCAAAAAGTCTTACTTCCATCAATACATTGTTATTAAGGTTTTGCATGTTGTGGGTTTATTTACACTTTATATTTGTGTTTTTGTACAGAGAAAGAGTTCATTTGATCTTAAGAAGTGTGCATTGTCCGTAGCACTGGCATTTGAATTGGTGGTAGGTGTTCCACAATTTGGTTTGCCTGCATATGCAACTCCTACAGGCCCTGTGCTGCCTGACCTTTCTGTGCTGATCTCTGGGCCACCTATTAAGGATCCTGGTGTATTGCTAAGAAATGCTTTGCCCATTGACAACAAAGCTATCAGGGAAGTTCAAAAGCCACTTGAAGACATAACCGACAGCCTCAAGATTGCTGGTGTCAAAGCATTGGATTCCGTGGAACGAGTAAGTGTTGCTTATCTCATTAATCTTAGGGGATAAACAGCTTTCTTTTGTTTCTTCTTTATGGGACCTTTTGCATAAAACACTAAGAATTGTCTTTATCTTTTTTTACTTGTTCTAATGTAAACTTATAGCTATCAGTTAACTACATCATAAAAAATTCATTTGCTTCTGCATAGTTTTGGGTAATAGACTGCTAAAACTGCTTTCTTTCCAAATCAAATGCATATATCTTTTGCTGCTCCTATTTTTTATTATTCTTATTCAGGAAGTTGCAAAAGCTTGACATATTGTGCTGTCTGCAGAAAACATCTAATCATTGTTTACCATTTTGACGGCAATGTATGTTTATTTGTCTTTTCAAGGATTTTTATGATATCTGAAACATGTTTCTCTTTCTCAAGAATAGAATGTGAGGCAAGCTTCTCGTGCGCTCAACCAGGGAAGAAAATTTATTATGGCTGGCGTGGCTGAGTCAAAGAAAGCTCATGGAGAGGAACTGCTGAACAAGTTGGCTGTTGGCATGGGGGAACTCCAACGTATTGTTGAGGAAAGGAATAGGGATGCAGTGGCACCAAAACAAAAGGAATTACTGAATTATGTTGGAGGGTCAGTATTTATCCTTTGCTGCTAAGAGTAGATGTAATTTTTTTAAAGCATGTTTTGACTCCAGCCGCTTGTATGTTAGCAACAATAGAATAATGGTTAGAATAAGTATCATTTTGTTCCTCAGATTAGGGGTAGTGCTTTACGTAGATCCAAGATTTAAAAATCATCTACTTTGATCCTTAGAATCATTTGAGGTTTTATTTTTAATTTTTTTTTTATTTTTAATTTTTATTTGTTATTGGTCAGCTCAGTTTTTGATTTTTAAAGTGGTTCAATTTTGCTAACAATATTAAATAATTTGAAATTTTAGTTGATGTGATATCTTTTAACTTAAATTTGAATAAAATTAAATTATTTATCACAAAAAAAACCATCATCATTAAGATTCTTCTCTTGTTCTAGGGTTAGTTCATTTTCTAATTAGGTCAAATGGCTCACTCCTCTAACATCAAAGATAAAGAATTTGAATTTTATAATTGATTCTCGTGGAATTAGATAATTTTTCAATGAGGTTTAGCTCCTCACTCCACTAGCATCATAGAAGTAGAGGAAGAAGAATAGGAGAGGTGATGATAGCATCAAAGGTCCTTTGTATGATGTTGTAAAGTTCATAAGCATTGATTGAATATAAAATATCACACAGGGAGGTGAAATCATCTGAGATTGTTGGAGGTAGTTACCCTTAGGAGCAAAAGAGGAAAAAGATTCATGCATTATGAAAAGCGAAGAGAGGAAATGGAGGGAGAAGTAGAGTGAAATATGTGTTTTTTTATGTTCTATTGATGGTTATATTAATAGATGGATGTAGGTGTTCTCACAAACATCAAGGATTCAAGTGGAGGATTTTAAAATTGTCACAAACGTCAAGGTGTTATTTTAGCACTTGATGTAATATTTATGTCATTTTTTATCATTTATCCCGTGACCAACACTTATATCCAGAGGGTAAGCTTAGAGTAGTGGTTAAACCCCTCCATTGGACTAATGGAAGCAATCTCTCTGCAATTAACTCCGCCTAAAATTATGTATTGTCAGGTGCTCCCAGCACTAGATTGCGTGGAGCACGCCGACAAATTTGATAAAACTTCTGGTTAGTTTTAAACCATCATAAGTTTCACTTGTGTTTCTAGGTTTCTTCCCTGAAGAAATCTTACTATGTGACACTAAGTTGACATAGAAGTAGCAAGGCACCTTCTCTATTGGCACAATTCTCATACACAACATTGGTCATTTGACTGCAGCTGAGATTCTCCTGCGCCATTGGGTTTCTGCAGTGTTGAAGAGGATATGGTGGATGGTTTCCCATATGAAGTGCCTGAGGAGTACAAGAACATGCCCCTTCTGAAAGGGAGGGCAACTGTGGACATGAAGGTTAAGGTTAAGGACAATCCCAACATACAAGATTGCATCTTTCGGATTGTTTTGGATGGCTACAATGCCCCTGTTACAGCAGGCAACTTTATTGATTTGGTCGAAAGGCATTTCTACGATGGAATGGAGATTCAGAGAGGTAAAGTTCAAGCTTAGAATTTTGTTTAATTTCTTTTGTTATTTTGAATGAAATAACAAAATATTCTGATAAATGAAATGTTTTTTTTCCCTCTAGCTGATGGTTTTGTAGTTCAGACTGGGGATCCTGAAGGCCCAGCAGAAGGTTTTATTGATCCAAGCACAGAAAAAGTTCGAACAATTCCTTTAGAAATTATGGTCGCTGGTGATAAAGCGCCTGTGTATGGTGCGACCTTGGAAGTAAGTTAATTTTCTTCTTTATTTAGTTCGTGCTGCTCCATGAGAGAAACTTTTTATCTACTTGTTAGAGTTCATCATCACATATTCCTCATTATTCTATATTCTTCACATATATTTTTTTTCATTGCTCATTTTTCATGTATAAGACCTACCTCAGTTTGTGTCTTTTGGCACTATTTTATTTTTACTTTTATGACAGTCTGTTTGGTGAATGTTCTATCCAAACCATTAGTTCATTTTCAACTTTCTTATATTCAATAGATGTTACAACGGTCCTTTTAATATAATCATTTTATAATTTATTTATTTTTATTTTGTCATGCATTTGTCATAATTTCTTCGTTTCAATAATGCTCAGATTTGCTATCAATGATTTTTTATTACAAAAAAACTTGGCTGATTGTAGCATTGAAAGTTTTTTTTTATAATTTTTTTATAGCTATCGCAAATAACTTTCCACAGCCATGTTCTAGATTTTATTTAGAACCAAATATTTGAAAGATTATTTTCTTATTTTCTGAATCCTAATTCTCACAAATGCACAGGAACTTGGCCTTTATAAAGCTCAGACAAGGCTTCCTTTCAATGCGTTTGGGACAATGGCAATGGCTAGAGAAGTGAGTTAATTTTTCTACAGAGTAAATCGCTCTCACTAGATATTAATATCAGCTATAGAATCAGTAAATGACCAAATTTATCCGTATATAGTTTTAGCCATATTTATATTAGCCCGAAAAATTTTCAATATTCAATTTAATTCCTCAACTCAACAATTTTAAACCATTTTGTTAATGGTTCTTCCCCAAGCTTCAGCTCATCTTCGAACTGAAATTGCTGAAGGATATCTCTTCATAATAGCATTTTTGACTTTACCTATTTACATATCTAACATCAAAATTTTAATTTATATATATATATATATATATAACACCTCAATATTCAATATTATATCAAAAATATCATCAACACTCACTCTTTTAAAGTAAAATGCACCTTTTAAAGTATAGAAATGTATCAGATAAGTAAATATCTAATGTAGGGTCTCAAATATATAAATGAATAAGACTTGTGTGGTATGCATAATGTTGGTAAGACCTGCAATGATTTATGGTGTAAAATGTTGATCAATAAAAGAGAAGCATAAGATTAAGTTAAGTGTTACAGAGATGAGGATATGCTTAGGTGGATGAGTGCTTTACTCTTAGAGATAAAATGCGAAATGAGTATGTTCAAGGAAAAGTTAGAGTAGCTATGGCGATAAGATTAGAGCGGCCTTAGATGGTTTACCACATAAAAGCGTTTGTCCAATGACGATTAAGAGAATAGATGCGTTAGATTTGTCATATGTTAAGTAAGGTAGGGTGGACCTAAAGACTTGATTAAGATATATAAAAAATGGCGTATACTTGAATTAAATGAGAATTTCACATAATAGGAGATGGAGATGATTATTGTGTAAAATAAAGAAAAAGGCTTGTTGTTGTTGTGGTATGCATGTAAATCTTCTAAAAAAAGTACCTCCTTCAAATTTTTATTCAAATAAACAACAAAATTGTCCCTAAGGCCATAGTTAAGAGATTAAAATAAACTCATCAAATAATTATAGTTACCATTAATGCTTATTTTCCTGTCATATCAGAAATCTGATTGATCCTTCTTCCTCCCTATATTTCTATCTATATATAGGAATTTGAGAACAGTTCAGCTTCCAGCCAAGTGTTTTGGCTTCTCAAAGAGAGTGAGCTGACTCCAAGCAATGCAAACATTCTTGATGGAAGGTATGCAGTCTTTGGCTATGTGACAGAGAATGAGGACTATCTCGCTGATCTTAAGGTCGGCGATATCGTCGAATCCATTCAGGTTGTTTCAGGTCTTGATAATCTTGTCAATCCAAGCTATAAGATTGCAGGCTAGTGAACCCCCCACCCAATCTTTTTGATCTTTTTTGTTTGTATTATGTTATAAAAACATTTTTTCTCTTCATTGAGAAGAAGCTGTTTTATGTGCTGTGATCCATTTATTTTTCAATGTAGAGTGGATTCTTTCTTCATTGCAGTTGAACTGAAGGGTACTGATTTGTTAATCATTGTTTGTTAGTTGTTTCTGTTGAATGTTGTTGGGAGTTAAATTTTTTTCTTCATAAATTTGAATATATATATATATATATATATATGAAGAAAATATTTAATTTAGTGGTTATAAATATTTATATTTAGGGGCATTTATATACATGACAGACAATTCTTATATATTTAGTTATATAATATTTGAACTTTTATATTTATTTAAATAGCATCCGCACTCAAAATTTTTTATTATATCAAAAATAAGATCATTATTATTTTTTAAAAATGAAATTTATCTTTTTATGTATATGAAAAGTATTATTTTTGTAAATATTATATTTTAGTTGTTAAATATGTAAATGCATAAGAATTGTATGTTATGTATATATATATATATTTTACCTTTAAATCATTTGTATATATATTTTTCTTATATTTAGTGGTATACATCTTATTTTATTTTGTAATGAAGTAACATGATTTATAGCTTTTTATGGTAATGCTTTTTATCCTCTTTTTTTCTTTGGGTCAATAAAAATTTGAAAATATTAGATTTTTTTTTTCAAATATTAATTTTTGTTTTTAATTTTTTATTTTTATCTAAATCTCATTTGTCAAAAGAAGGCTATCAAAGAGGGGTTTTGTTAAGAGATTATTTGGTTTGTGTAAAATGAAGTATTTAGTAAGGTTGTGAAAATTGGATCAGATATAGAATTAGAAAAGAGAGAGGTTCAAGTTTAAAAGTTTGATCGGGGTTAAATTGGATTATTTAATTAATATTAAAATTATTAAATATTAAATTAATTATTAGATAAAATAATATAAATATATAAGAAAAAAATATATAAATATTATTTTTAATAATTATTAATTTTAAGAATGATATAAAGTTTAATAAGATATAATTATATCTATATTATAAATCTAATTATATACATATTAAATATATTTAAAATTTTGAAAAATAAAAATGTGAATTTTAAATATAAATTAATTTATCATAAGAATATAATTTATTAAAATTATAGTTTATAATAAATATATAAAATTTAGAATAAAAAATATTTTAAAATCCTTGTTAAATTTAAATAATATAAATATATAATATATAAAATATTTAAGAATATTATTATAAATGATGATATATGTATATTAAAAAGATTTAAAATTTAAAATTTTTGATAATATAAGTTTATGAATATAAATATAATTTATAATATAAAAAATATAAGATTATAATATAAAAAAGTATATCAATAAGTTTAGAAAATATTAATAAAATAATATTATGAATTTATATTCTTTAAAAAAATATATATTATAAGTTGTAATAAAAATATAAAGTTAATAATTAAAATATTATCTTTTTATTCTTATATTTTAAAGCTCATTTTAAAGCTTATTTTTATTTATCAAAAATTTCTCCATATTCGATTATTTTAGTCACACATCATAATAGGAAGATGGTGTTGTACTATTTATATTGAAAAGTAGAGCTCTTAAGAATAAATTGATAATATAATTAGAATAATTTATTATACATATTATTTATTTAATTCAAGCTCATTTATAATTCAAAATTTTGTTTTAAAATTATGTAATTTTATATAAAAATATTTTAAAATATATTTCATTAAGTTTAATACTTAAATATAATATTTATATAATTTTATTAAATCGACTGGTAGGTATTTATAATACATTAAAATGATCGTTTTTGCTGTATTTAGAATTTGTTTGATTTAATTTTAAATACACAATAATAAAGTGTGATGTGACGAGAGATAATATGATATTTATTACGATAATTCTTAAGTCCTCATAAAAAAAATAATGATAAATATCTGCTATTGAATCATTCCATATTATGAATTTAGTGAAGTTGAAAAGATTTTGATTAAAGTTATGTTAATTCGATCTCTTATAAGTGTAAATAAATAACCGAAAAGTTATGAATGATCTATACATTAAAATAATAGAATAAGTTGAATTCTGAATCAGTCGTTGTAGATCCTTTCTTATAAGTCATTCTCATCTACACACTCTAGTCTCTAAAGCATAGAAGAATAGTAAAGAAATTTAAAATATAACTTTTATTTATCAAGTGTCATTACTAGCCTTCCATTTATAAGATTGAAAATATCTCTCTCAAAATAACACTAACTATTTGTCACATATCTAAAACTATCAATTATCAAATATCTCTAACTCTTAAATAAATGAAATGTCATATATGAATCAATACATATACTAATACATATAAGCTCAAGACATATACAAAATGTAAAAAATCCAATAATACATAATCTGAATTATAACAAAAGACTAAATACATTAATTTAAGTTTTATGATGATGACGTCGACGCCGGTGATAATGATGCCCTGCATTAAAGTGTTATTGCCAGGTGTTGTATTTTTGGTAGTGTTATTTTTAAAGTGTTTGACTTGTTAAGAAGATATATTTTATTTTAAAAATTAATGATTGTGTTATTTTTGATGTTGTATTAAAGTTTTTGTTATTTATATAAATATTAAATTTTAGATATTAGATATATAAATACATAAAAAATTTGTATTATATATGTAAATATTCTTTTATTATTATTATTATTATAAACATTTGAATATACTCTTATCAAAAATATATATTTGTATCCTTAATACTTCCAAATTGACATAATATAAAAAAATTTGAAATTTTTTTACATAAAATAAAACTCATTGATAAAAGATATTAATGTATTTAACAATCATTAATTTAAAGATTAATTGGCATCAAGTTTATTTTATTTTTTGTTTTTATATGATTTTCAAAAATATGTTTGGTTATTTTGTTTATTAAATTTTTTTATTTTTTATTTTAAAAAATATTCAAAATATTGTCAAATGTATTTTAATTTTAGAGAAAAAAAATAAATATAAATAATAAAACAAGAAATAAGAAACAAAAAATAAAAGTGATTTCAAACATGGATAAAATATTGTAGCTTTTTGACTTGATAGTTAATCAAACTTTCAATTGTTTGGGTTAAACTTCTTTGCACTCTACCTCATAAAATATTGCTATAATATATACCGTTTTGGTGGAGCATAATTAAACATATTAATTTATTCAATTGTGTTTTTAATTGATTATGATCTTATATTTTTTGAAGGAGGTATTTATATCTATAAAGTATTGGCTTTCAAGAGAATTTTAACTAATTTTATATAATTAAAATGATATAAAATCAATTAGTTTATCATACGTAAATAATCTTAGTCGAGTGATTAAGAGCTTATATTTTTAATTGAGAGATCTCGAGTTTAAAATTTATATATATATTATGTGTGAGAGTCCGCCATTATATTAGCTCAAATGTGCTAAAGAATTAGTTTATCATATTCAATTTTATTCATTATAAACTTTAAATGAGTAATTCATATTTTAAAAAAAATGTTATGCTTCCAAGTAATCTTTTTGACATATTTTTGCAGCCTAGTTTTAGTATTTTTTTTAATAGTTGAGTAAATTTAATTATAAATTCATATATAATATATGTATAAGAGTTTGAATATAAGAAGGGTTTATTTTTAATTTAAGTATACTTTAAAATGTAATTAATAATTTAAGTATTATTTTAAAAAATAGATATAGGTATAATATTATTATAGACGTCGTCAATACGTGACAAAGCTGGTTTGTGTGGTTCAGTTAGTCAATTAGCAATTTACTATAACGTTTATGCTAATTTTTAATGAGCAATTAGCTATAATTAAAGAAATTTATAATTAATAATATTATACAATTTATTTAATTTCAATTGGGTTACACCAACTCATTAAGCATATTCAAGTTATTAAGATGAATTGATATTAGATATTGAGGTCATTAAGGATATGTACACTAGAGCTATTACATCAATGATTGACTTTAAGCCCATATTTTTTTGCTTTAGATATGTATGTTCTTACTAGGCATTTATAGGAAGACTATTAAGGATCGGCAATTTTTTACCGATCGTTGATGTAAATGACTTGAATATTAGGCATATTCAAGTCATTTACATAAAGGATTGACAATTTTTTTACCTTGGTGTATGCTTTTTGCTAATGCCATTATTCTTGTTGATAAGATTATTGAGTGAGTCCAAATGAAGCTTGAATTATGGAGGTCAACCTTAGAGTCGAAAGATTTTCGTTTAAGTAGATCTAAAACTAAATATATGGAGCTTAATTTTAGTTGTAGAAGTTATAATGATAGTGTTGTGATATTAGGTGAACAAGTCATTAAAAAGAGTAAGTGATTCAGATATTTAGGCTCTATTATTCAAAATAATAGTGAAATAGTAGTAAAAGAGAAAAGAGAAAATTACTTGTATCCAAATATATATAAGATTACCAAAATAATGCAATACAATAAAGTTCCAAGATATATACAAAGAAATAGAACATCTACTATATCACAATCTAAAAAGAAAAATAAAACATACATGAACCAATGTAGTACACGCAGACTCCACACTATCCAGCGCGCTCCTTTGTCGTATCGCATCACTCAGTATCTTGATCAGTGCGTGGTGAATGATCACGCAGTTGATGGTGACCCTCCAATGCAAGATATTCAGAAGTCTGCGTAGGATAGTCCTGTGATGGAAGAAAGGCGTGATCGATAGGTAACATGTATGTAAGGACCGATGACATATGTAGTGCGATGCCCCAATTATGTTGTAGGACATCCTTTGTAGGCTCCAATCCATAACGCGGGTCGATATGTACTGACCTCAAGTCTGCATAACTACCTCATATCTACTCCCGTAACTCGTGCTTTCATCATGCGGCCGGTATGGCTAAAAGATGTCCTGAGTCGCCAAGATGTGAACTAACTGCATGAAAAAATAGTGTTTGAAATTAGCCTCAAGTAGGTATGTAACATATTGAACTTAACAGAATACTTATATTAATACTTACAAATATGCACTCTAGGTGCTCTAGGATAGTAAGTAGTAGGAGGACATGTCAGGGCGGCCATTAAAAATAGAGAAGCTCAAGATCTGAACCAGCTATATATATATATATTGATTGATAGCCATCAGCTGTCCTCATCTTCGTCCAAGCCCTCGACTATATAATCCCTCAACCTCTCTCAAGCGGCAATGTGTACCTCATGGTAATCAACACAGTCTACATTTGCTTTACCTCGACCATCGATCCAGGTGAACAATCATCATCACTGTTATCTTACTTAGAGTCACTACTTGAGCCACTGCTCATAGTCTCATACACATCATCGCCTGTAGCACTCAGAGGCACATATAGTTCATCTGATCGATAAATAACATCATCGCTACCACAACACTCATAAGCATCATGGCACACATTGCTATTAAATATTAACAACATAAGCAGGGAAAAATAAATAAGGTATTACCTGGGAATCAATTCGTCAAAACTATCTATGTCGCCAGGAGAGTAGTGCGATGAAATCGTATATCGTCGTTGGTATATTCGACCTTATGGATCGGTGATATGAATGCAACATTATCATCCTCGATTTCCACATACAATACTAATATCTGATGGGAAGCTTCGTCCAGTATAAATTCACAAATTTCTTCATCATAAATAGCTGATATTATAAATCATTTACCGGATAATGATATGTAAGGCGACGTGTGATGCTCAATCAATGATGCAAGGATCTCATAATTTTTTTATTTCAATTTTAATAAGGTGTTGTCAACCTGGATGATTTTCCCACATAACTTGGAATGAACTGCTCATCAATACTTAGTTCACCTCCATAGAATAGGATTAAACAAACAAACTCTCTACTCATTCCTCAAATAACTGAAAAATAATTAATCATATAGGTGTTCCCTAAGTTTAGAAAATGTCATGCTTCGAAATTTATTTGTAGTACAGACTACATAAAGCAAACGATATTTAACTCAATCGACACGTTATGCGAACAAATCATCTAAGGTGACTTGCTCTAAAGATCATTGGCTTTAATCTTATAGGCCAACTGCAACGACTCAAATCTTATTAATATCATCCCAAACTATTTCACAATCATTTTCAATAAATGACCCACATATATTAAATGTTCACACTTTATAGACTATTTATCACTCAAAATTATAAATCAAATCTCTTAACCACAACTCTAAGCCCTAAATTGAAATCTTAAACCAAATTCCCTAATACACACAATCTAATTAATTATAAAAGAGAAAAATTAGGGATTTATCGTGTGTTTACGAAGAATTACGACAATGTGCACTAAGAATTACAGAATTCGCTGTGAAACTTCCCTGAAAGTAACGGAGCTGCCGGAAGCCAATATTGGGTTCCAAGAGCTGTTAGATGGAGAGGAAAGGCCTCAAACACGGGATCGGGCAACAAATCTCATGAATTCCTGTATGAGCGCAATGCCGATTGAAGAGCGGCGGATGGAAGGTAGGGAAATGGTCAGAGAGGAGGGTGCTTGTGCGCGAAGGGAGAAGGGGTTGACTTCGTGGGGCAAGGGCGGATCACGGAAGGAAAGCGTCAGTCGCGGAAGGAATGTCCGAATGGGGATCGATCGATCAATCTATTTTCCCGAGGTGGTAGCTCAAAATGAAGCTAGTCACCACTTACTACCATAGTCTTTGCCTATCACATGGTAGCCTAAAGCTAGCCCTAAATGGCATTATCTTTATATTAATATTTTTTAAAGATATTTAAATTATTAATTATATTTTAAATAATATTTAAATTAAAAATTTTGCCATATAAGAACTATGAGAACTTATTATACGTGGAGTCTAGATATAATTCAATATTTATTTATATCACTCACTGAATATATAATTATATATTGATTATAAAATATTTATATAATATTAACTCCATGTTATACTAGACAAAGAAATACATGCCGACTACGCACGTGATGATTTCTGAAGAACTATTGGTAAAACCCTTCGACTCGAATCCCTGACTAAGGCCACACTGTCCTGTCTCATTCTCACCGTCACCATCTCTCTCCGATCATCCGATCGGAAGATGGCCGGTAAGCCTCTCAAGATAGACTGGAGCCAGATATTACCGGATAAGGAAGCTGCGGCGCCGTCGTTGGAGTTGGAGGTAGTTCCCACCCCGCCGATTCCCTCCTCCAACCCCGTGCTTGAGTCATCGTCATTGCCGATCGAACAACAACTCACCGATCGCGAGCTTGAGGATAAGATACATCGATTGGTCAAGCATCTTGAATCGGGTTTCGCGAATAGTCTGCCCGATAAAGGGCATAAGCTTCAGGCGAATCTTTGGGCGTGTCAGAGAGAGCTTGACCGGAGGAAACTCGCCCCAATTCATATGGTATGCTTTAGATTGATTGATAGATGTATTGGGATTGGGGTTTGGAAGTAGAGGTATTTTATTGCGCGGGGCTTTGTGTTCGATGCGAAATATAAATGTTTGGGTTCTTAGTTCTTGACGAAAGGTTCCAGAGCGTTTTCAGTTTTGTAGGGAAAAATAATCTTTTCTCGGAGATACAATCAGATGTCTGGGTTGTGAAATCGGTTGTCTCAAGGCATTGATGGGTGATGTCTCATCAATAGTGCATTTGTTTCATTGCTGATAATACCACGACTTTTTTTTTCTCATTAAAAGTTATGAGAAATTTTTTTTTTTAACTATCATCTCTGACAGTGTTGGTTTTAGTTCTGTCAGGCTGCTGAAAAATGTGAGACACCTACAGAGTCCAAAGCTACAGATCCTAGTGGCAAGTTTTGATCATTTTTTTTTCCTTTTTTACATTGTATTATATTAGTTTGGATTCTGTAATTATTTGTTTCAGTTATTTTTTCTGGGCGTAGAGCTTCTTCCTTCTTGACTTGAATTATTGTTCTTCTCCTTCTGAAGATTCACTGCATAGATCGTGGATTTGTTCTGAAGTTACGATTGTAATTACGCAGTTCCCTAACACTCATTGGAACCTTGCATTTCACCGCTAGACTGAGACAAATCCAGTTTTTCTAATTATGATTGATATTAGTAATTGGGTACTAACTAATTGTCATACTAGTTGTAGAGCATTCTACCCTGAGTTCTTTTATTATCATTTGAATGTTGACTCTACATGCCTTTTCTAATATCATCTAAAGGATTAGAGTGCAAGAAGGGTGGAGTCAACTTCCTCAGCTGAAAGTTGATGTGGTAGATTAGCTATATTTGAATTTTCATGAAAAATAAAATAAAATTGCTGCAACAAAAGATTCATATTTTTTACATAAAATAGCATCATCATCTCCACATAAGTTGAGTCTAATTAACACGCAAATTAATATAATGTTTTCCATATTATGTGAACATCTTCAAACAAGTTTTCTCTTGTATTCCATTTTAATGCAGATTGTTATGGGTGTTTCACATTTTAAATAAACATGCAGATAAGATGGAAAAATCATATGATTATACTTGTTTTTGTTGCTTTATGTTGCTTGGGCATTTTTTTAAGACTGTAGTTTCCCTTGTGACCTATATAATTTAATAGCGATCATGGCTCCAATGCTTGCAAGTAAATGAGGCTTCATTTGTAAATTTGTGCATTAGTTTGCTTTGTTGTAAATAAATAATTACTTTGGTATGCAAGTGCGTTTCCTTGGATTGCATAACTTAAAGAAACTGAGAAGCAAGATATAACTTTGGGAGTAAAGATAGAAGTGGAAATTCCTCAAAGATTTATGAAGAGAACAATTGAGATAAAATCTCATGTTAAGAAATAGATAGCCATATGTAATTTCAATTGCTTAATATTGAAGTGCTCATATTGACACTAGCCTTTGGAACTTCTATTCTTTAGATGCATCTGTAATCCAACGGAAAATAATGTTTTGTGACATGCATTACCACCCCCACTATATTGCATCATGCAATTTATGGCTATTTGTGCTCCACCTTTAGGAAAGATGAGTTAACCTATGCAAGATCAGGAGAGGAGAAAGGCTAGGGGTGGATGGTGACAATAGGTCGGGAAGGAGATGTATTAGTCTAGCATGGTGTTTATCCTTTAATTTATCATAGTTCAAATAAATGAGAAAACATCAGTAAAGAAGTCTACAATAGATATGCATAGGCTCACTTAGAATTAAGTTAATTATTCTAATTATTTTGAATTGACAAAGCAACTTAATATGTAAAAAATAACTTATTTGTGAGTGAATTTAATTATATTTTGTTTAATTACATTTGCATAAGTTATAAGGTATTTTAAGTCAAATATAAGATTGCACAATGAAGAGATCATACAAAAATAGCATGTGATATATGTTGCTACATTGGTAGTATGTGATATATTTGCATAAATTTAATTCATTTTGAAAGGAGGGAACCTAGTTATGCATTTCACCAATAACGAGTGTCCTATTTGCTACTTTGTGTTTATCCTTTTATTGTTTGCCACATTTGAAATTGTTGTTGAAGCTTTTCTTTTGTGGGGTTGATTGAAGGTGGCCACTCTTTTTCTCTCCTACTCTCTTTCCACACAAGATGTTTGTGGAGGGCATGAGGAATCCTGATGTTCATTTTTTTCCTTATCTATATTTCTCACATAGAGAGATTCTAAGATGTGCCATTACAAAGAGATTTTGAGTGTGGTGGTCCCATATCTGTTGAGAGAAATAGCTGTGAAGTTAGAAGAACGCGTCTCAAAGATCAATTGTTTCCTTATACAATTCTCTTTATTTTACTATTCACATAGAAGGGTACATTAACAAGTAATGGATATATTGATCAGGGGGAATATTATTATTTGAAATCTTTCCAAAATAAATGGTATCGCTCGCTACTTTGTCACTTGAGAGAAACTATTTGCAATTAATCTATTGCCAAGTTTGTTTTTCTTTCTTGTCATTTTTATCTAAAGTTGATGATGTACTTTCTTGCAGTCTCACCAAGTCCGTCCCTCCATGCCATTGTTACATCAGAATGCAATTCACAGTCTTCCGTTTTCTCCCTGTTTAATCAGACATTGGATAAAAGGGTAATTCATCAATAATCTCATTAAACTCTTTTAGTTTTAACCTCTCTGGAAAGACTTTCATTTTATTTCATCAGGCAGGCTCTGTGTTTAGAAGCAAGATTTCAACTGCCAATCCATGCCAGATTCATAAAGGAATGAATTTATGTCATGTGTCTTCTCAAGCTACTGGAGTATCTTTGAGACAAGCAATGTCCCCACCAACTAGCAAAGTATCATCTATGGGGGGAAAAAAATCTTCTAATGCAAATTGCAATAGCATTGAAACTTCTAGTTTTTATGCACCATGCACCGGAAGAAGATGTTCTAAGAGGTAACCATTTGCTTTATTATCATCATTAAGCAACTTGTTATTTTATTGTTGATAATCCAATGATCAAGTTCTTTAACTATGCAAGTTTGAATGTACACAATGTGTGTATGATTCTCAAGCTAATATTGATATAGTGATTGTATGCAATTGACCAAACTTATTGCCAACTAGATGAAAATGAAGTGAAATTAACTAATGCTTCGAAATCCTCCATATCAGGATGATTGACTTTTTATTAGTTTCTAAATAATATTTTAGATATTGTTGAACCTATGTAATTAGATGGATTTGCTCATAAAAATAAAACTTATGATTATAGAATTAAAATAGTATATATTTGATTTATTTTAGGCACTTTTTTCAACAAAAGAGATGTGGACATGTTCACGTGCATGTGTGCGTGCAATCTTATATTATTAATTGATTATGAATCAAAATAAATTAATAACTATGTTATATTCCTATGCCTAAGATATAGGGACAACAACAAGCGGTCCTCCTTTTGCCTTTATATGGCTATTGCTTTAGCATATTAAATTGCCAGTTTGAAGGATTCTTAGTTTTCGCATGGCCTATGACTGTCATTCTTAGGTTGGCCAGTGAGCCATTTTACATCAACATTTCGCCACTAACTATTATTCGTATGATTTTTTTAGTCTTTATGAAGTCTACATTAGTGGTATCACTTATGCCTATCTTTATGATGTGGATGGGCTGCCGCATATGCAAGGTAGCACCATATATGCTCATTCTTTTTGGTGTGGATGAGAGGCTTGGTATGCATTCTCTAAGTCCCTATGCTAGGGGTATAAATGAGTTGAGCCGGCTTGAGCTTGACTCATTTATAGGCTCGTGAGCTCAGCTTGTCGAGTCGTGTGCTCGAGCTTGAGCTCAGATTATAGCTCGTTAGATAATCAAAACTCGGTTTCGCTAGACTCGGCTCAAATACTCGTCAAGCTACTTGTCGCTGTCTTGAAAAGATTTAAACTCCCTTCACTTGGCTATATCTTTGCCTTTGTAGTTTGTAGCCCTCTCCATCCTTGGCTCATTCAATAGACAAGTAACCTCTCTCTCTCTCTCTCTCTCTCTGCACAAGATTTTAAGCATGATTTAACCTAAATCTTACCAAGTAGCAAAATGGTAACGGTTAATCCAATAGAATTTTTAAGTCAATTTCTCCTTCATTTTGCCCCAAATCTCGGATCCCATCTCTCCTCTATTTTGCCTATTCTCTTTGATTTTAGGTAGAAGTGGCGTGGAGAGGAGAGAAATAAACCTATTATTCCTCCGTTTTGGCTCAATTCCTGGATCGTGTCTCTCCTCTATTTTGCCTGTTCTTTTTGATTTTGTGTATAACCGGAGCGGAGAGGAGAGAAAGACGAGGGTTTCAAACACCAAATCCTGTGGATGCCTTAACGAGTTGAATTTGAGCTTAATGTTTGTCAGACGAGCTGAGCTCGAGCTTAGCAATGTGAGCTCCAGTCGAACTCAAGCTCGAGCTTGAGCAAAAAGTTTGGTGTTCGAGTCGAGCTCGAGTTCGGCATAACTCGAGCTCAACTTGACTTATTTACACCCCTACCCTATGCTATGGTCAATGTAAGAATTGTCGTTAGAATTTTTTTGGTAATTCCATCGCTTGGCTAAAATGTTATCTTATGTTGTAAGTGTCATGCACAAGCGTTACCAAATATTGCAATGGTTTTAAATTAAAAGCAATTGATCCCAATATAATGAATCGAATGAAACAGTGCTAAATGAACGCGAAATATACAATTTAGAAGTTAATTGTCATTTTCAAAATTTGCAAAAAGGTAAAGACGATCCCCAAAATTGAGCTAGAATCTCCCTAACTTTCCCCTTTAAAATTAAATATACAAAAAACTAAAACTTTCTTTTCATCGCTCTAAAAAATTTTGATCATTTGCTTAAATAGCAACCTCTCAACTCTCCCGTAAAAAGAAACATTATTAAAATCATAACCTTCTTTTCATCACTCTAAAAAATTTTGAGGAGTCACATGTCGAGCACTATAGGATTCTCTATGTAGAATTGAATTGAAATTGAACTAACATTTATTAAATATATCTTGATCAAATAAGGTCATTTGAATGTGCATTAATTTTATTTATGATCCCGTGATTACAAATATTTGATAAACAATTTTATTGCATTTCATTTAAGGAATTACATAAGCTTCGATTGAGCGGATATTAGAAGTTGGGAATTACAATTTCTCTTTATTGGCCTATGAAAGAATATAAATGCTTAGTGAGTCTTGCTTGTGGCACTCTAAATTGCTGTAGATGGGGTCATACATTTAAAATTGATGTTGGAAATAAATGTAGAATAATTCAAATAAGTCTTAATGCATGTTTTATATGGCATTAACTCCCTTAGGGTTGATAGAATTCTTCTTTTGAAGTGTCATACATGAGCACTTGTCTTATGAGGGTTTTTTTGGAATCATTAGCTTGTGTGGATTGTACATAGAGAATAGGGAATGAGTGTATCTTTGGAATCATTAGCATGTGTAGAGTGTACATAGAAATAAGATTTGGAGACTTTCGATTTGTATGTCATAAATCATAAAACTTTCTCAAATCAATACAATTGGTGAGGAATCCATCATTGAATGATGATGGTAGTAGTGATAACATGGCAAGAAAGCAGGCAATGAGTTTGAAACTTTAATGACAATCTGTATATCTTTTGAAGAATCTAACAAGTTAAGGGAGATATAGAGATGCTGACAATGTTTACTTCCACCTCATTGATCAGGTTCTGACATCATTGGTGAGATTCAATCTATTTTTTATGACTCGAGTATTCCCAAAGCATGCTGGCAATGTTAAAGTTTATGTTACAACTATGTTAGCCTCTTTTTAAAATAATGAAAGTCATTGTTGAGTTTTAATTTAATATAGTCATCGACAAGAAGAAAAGCTCTCTCTTGATCTAGATCAATGGAGACAAAGGCCCAAATAAGTTGAGCTCAAGCAAGTTTACATATTTTTCTCCTCAACTAATTAAGTGAACTAACAAAAAATTTATTTGTGGTTTACTCATTTACTTAGCTGAACATGAAATACAAAAAGCATTTCAAAGTCCAAAGTGTGCCTATATATATATGTATATATGTATATATGTATGTATGTATGTAGTATACATACAACTGAATATGAATATACACAATGTATATATCTATGCATATGTATAAATATAAGTACATGCAAGAATAAATGTACTCACACACACATATATATGGGATGAGTTTATTAGATTCATAAAGCATTATTTTTTATGAAATGATCTGGGATGGTTGTCTTGTATCTATGAGCTTGTGAACGGTCTTGATTTTTTTCTTACATCATCTCCAAAATTATCATTGGATTTATTACTACTACTTTGTTGGTTTGGCTTTTGAAAAATTCTGTAATGCATTTTGCTATTTTTTTAGGTTGAAGCTTTCTAAACGGAGGAATGCATTGATTTCAAGGACAAAGAAAGTAACGCTTTTTATCTTCTATGATCTAATTTCTATTATTTAAATTTTAGGTTATTTTTCACTCTTGATTAACTAAAAGCTCTCTTGCTTGTGCTTCTGAAATTGTTCAATGACACAAAAAAATGTGATTCATCCTTAGTGTCTTTGTAGAGTAATATGTTTGTTATATATTAATCATTTTTCAATTCTTTTTTATAAAATGCTTATTTTTCTTATATGATGACATGCTTTCAAAATGAACAATCTGATACTTGTCATCATATTCTTATTTGCAATAGGCCTTATTTTCTAGATTCATGTTGCATTTAGATCCTGTATGCTTAGCACTTTAGCCCACCCTTATGAATTTCTCTATTTTATCCAGTTGTTAGTTTTTTCTTTGAGGATTTTTCAATATAACATATAATTTGGTCAAAATGAAAGCTCAAACATCATTTTGGAAATAGTTTCAATGTGAAAGTCTTATATGCCTTAAAAAAATTAAAAATGAGTTTTGAGTAGTGAGATATATGATATTAGCCTTCTTATTGAAATAAAAAGTTAGATTTAAATTTCTCTAACATATGCTAAGAATGGCAAATCATGTCATGTTATGTCAAAAATAAATTTTATCTTTTAATATCTAAAATGCCTTCATATGCTGGTATTCTATACTAGTCATACCTATGCCTGACACATCTTGGACACTACATTCCTTCATAATTTGAAGTATTTGTACATTCTAGACAAATGATCTCTCATTTTCTCTACTATGAAAGATAAACACTAACACAAGACTTAAAGATGGCACGTCATAAATATTGCAGCCCAACATAATTATAAAAAGTATTACCTATGTTGTAGACAACTAAGTCTTTTATATTCATCAATAAAAAATAAAATTAAAACACTTGGTACTAGTATTTTTTTTATTAAAACTATCACTATCATTACTAAATATATTAGTAATTGATTCAAAAGTATTTTTCCCACCATACAATGAAAGAACTAAAGATTAGTAGATTATCAATGAATAAAATTCTTAATTCTTATCATTAAAAAGCAACATAATTTGTTTTAAGAAAATCTAAAATATTAGGCTAAATTTTTTTAAAAAATAATGTATATTTTGGTAAGCAAATTAAAACAAAGTTAAGAAAAAAATATGAAATTGAAATTGGAGATAGAATAAAAAATTAAGCTCGAGAGCATTTAATGATTATGTTGTAGTATAGTAGAGAGATAAATATTAGGATGCTTAACAAGGCTTGATCCGTATCGTGTTTCGCAAGAAGATCAATGTGTGAAGGTTTGATATTCAAGCAGTCGTGAGATAGATTGTTTTGAAAGTTAAACAAAAGTTGAGATAGGGCAAACAAAAATAAATGAGAGGGTGGATTGATGGTGAAAAATTGAGTGGAAGTGTACTAGGATTGCAAATGTCATTTTTTTTAACAAATGCCAAATTTCTTTGAATGAAAGCGAGGGGTTATGTTGACTTAAGGGAACGAGGTTATATCACTTGAATTGAGATTTGCAATTGCAAATAAAAATGAGCAAGAGGATTTAATAGGGAAGCAAATCCGACCACTGAACTTAAAAAGGCCTAAATATTGTTTCTCAATGCACTTTATGTTATCTCCCATATGTTGGTCTCTATTTGAACAATACTTGATTTTTATTTTTACCAAAAATATCTTTGACACAATTTAAGCGTGTCATACATATGTTAAGGCATCTTGTGGCATGTCCATGTCCTTCGCATGTTTGACACCAACACAAAAGGCATTTTGAAGTATCTTTGTGGCATAGTTTTTTTCTTTCGTTCCAACTTTTCATTTATCTTTTTCTTTTTATCATCACTTTTGTTTTGGTCATATGACCTATTAATCTTTTTCAAATTTTCTCTTAGGGATTTGGGATTTTTACCCTATTCTTGATCACCTACTCTTGAAAATCTCCCCCATTTTTCTCATAAAGGCGTGTGGAGATGAGAGAAATAGAAGTATAGCCGGGGACCACAATCACAACATTTGTTTTTTATTTTCTTAAAATAATTCACAACTTTTTTATGTAGTAAAACTAGAAAACTTTGCTGTTAGGTATCTATCCTATTGATAATTTAAAACTTTATGGAAAAGGCTTCATGGAAACATTGAACTGAAAATTTAATGATCTACATCCATTTTGATCGGGTACACCTTAAAAGTTTAAGTTGATCAATAACAGTGCACCCAATTTACGTGGCAGTCATGTTATTTTAGACAGGATAATACGTCAACATAATCATATCATTCTAATATACCTACTAAAAAGCCTATTTAGTGTTCTTTAACGAAAGAGAACAAAAATTGAATAGAATTTGTAACTTAGATATAAATAAATAAATAAATACATATATAAAATTAACTGTGCTAATTAGTAAGATTTTCTAAAACAGTATCCTGAAAACTGTTTGATTGCTTATATTAATGAAAACGTTCGATGATTTTGGTAAGGAGAACCAATAATTTTACACCTTTGTTAATTGTTAATATTTGTATTCCTTTATTTATACCTTTTATATTCAATGGAACTTTTTAATAACCAATGTCAAATAAAATGACATTTTAGGCGGTGCTTAGTGCTTAATCATTGCTAAATGTTCATACATGATTCTACAACGAGGCAGGTTCAGGATGTGGTTCTTCTGGATGAAGAAGATCTACAACCGAAGGACCCAATCGGATATGCTTCTGATGACTGGTATTCAATATTCCTATGAATAATAATAATGTGTTCTAAATGGAGCTTTCCAGTTTTTCATTTGCATCAGAATAGTCCTTTGTTATGGCCTCAATTATTATTATTATTATTATTATTTTGCCTTCTTTTTCAGGAAGGAAGCTAAGATATATTATCCATCAAGGTATATCTCATCAGCAACTACATTTATAAGCAAGACATAGCAAATAGCCTGGAAACTGATCTTTGTTTGCTGACTTTTTTCCTTGTACTCTGTTTTTAAAGGGATCATTCTGAGGCTGTTGAGCTTTCTTTCTCAGATTTGAAATGCCTGGAACCTGAACAGTACATATCATCACCTATAATGACCTTCTATATATGGTGAGCAATCATTAGTTTATGGCTTCTCCTTTTACCACCAGTCCATACACTTTGTAGAGTCACTTGTTTTATTTTGAAGTATAGAATTGCGCAAGCATCTAGAGTTGTTAGGATTGGTCACTGGTTTGACTAGCTTTTAGTTTCCCTTTTTTTGTTTCGTATTTCCTTTTCTCAAATATTGAACAAGCTCTTTAGCTTGTTGTTTTGGATTGAAAATGAGTTATTGCTGAACATCTTGTGCAGGTTTTTTTCGGTGAGATTCTTTAAACATGCTTTCTTGCTTTGGTAGGTACCTTCAGAGGCCACTCTCCAAGACCAAAGCTGAATATTATTTCTTTAACACATACTTTTTTGGAAAACTTGTGGAGGCATTATCAACAAAGGTAGGCTTCGTTGTTCCGTACTTCAAGAACATCAGAGATTCTGCATATTGTCTTCAAAAGTGTCGATGTCATTTTAAAAACTTGATATATTTAATCAGTATTTTTCAGTACTAATCTAAGAAATCTGTTACATAATTCCTAGGGTGATAGGTTTTACAATTCTCGAAACTGAGACGATGGTGGAAAGGGGTAAATATATTCGACAAGGCATATATCTTTTTGCCAATCCATAAAGAGTAAGCTGCCTTCGATGATCTATAAGTAAATCACATCTACTGAATTATTTATGGTATTGGGTTGATTGTTCTGTTGAAATATTTTCAAGCTATGTAAATGATAATCTTTCACTCATTGCTTTATTTTTTTAACTTGCTTTTCATATCACATTTTTAGATGGTGGTAAGATCTGCAATGACTTATGGTGCAGAATGTTGGCCAATAAAAGAGAAACATAAGACTAAGTTAAGTGTTACGAGATGAGGATGCTCAGTGGATGAGTGGCTACCCTTAGAGATAGAATGCAAAATGAGTATGTTGGAAAAAGTTGGAGTAGCTCTAGTGGTAGATAAGATTAGGGAGTCGCCTTAGATGGTTTGGCCACATAAAGCGTGAGTCCATGACTCGATTAGGAGAGTAGATGCATTAGATTTTTTATGTTAAGAAAGGTAGAGGTAGACCTAAAAGACTTGGTTAAGATGTATAAAAATGATCTTAGTATATGAATTAAATGAGAATTTGACATAATAGGACACAATGAGAAGAAGGATTCATGTAGCCGACCACCTAGTGGGATTAAGGCTTGTTGTTGTTGTTGTTGTTGTTGTTGTTGTTGTTGTTGCTTTTCATATCACATTACTTAAGCAGTATGGCTTATTGCGTTTCCACTGCAGTTATTATATCAGTTAATTTTTTGAACTTCTACCACCAATTAACTTTATATATCCTCGTAGTTTTAGTGAGCAACAATAGCTGCTGAGATTCTAATATGGATGTACTGTATGCTCTTCAGAACTGGAAAGATATGAATGCATTAGAAATTGTTGAAGTAGCATGAGATAGTAGGGATTAGTTTAAAATGCCTTGAATTGCATAATAGAAAGCAGAAGAAGCATTTGCAAGTGAGAATGGGAGATTTAATTCTAGGTAAGAGAAGTAGTAGGAAAAATTTGATATGGGACTTGGTTGAAGTAACATTAATTGATATCCTCTCATGATGAAGAGGGATGGATAATGTCTGTAGCAAATAATAGGGATGGGGATAATGATGATCAAGAAAGCTTATGCGCTGTTCCTCTCACCCCATAAGCTGTCACTTATTGAACTTTTTCTATACACACTAATTATTCTGAACCAACAACTATATTCATTAAGCTGGAATAGTGACACAGATAGTGTGGAAAAATTGTTTAAAGGAATTAAAAAAAAAAAACGTTGAAGACTTTTCTGCCAAGTGTTTCCTTCTGTTGGTAAAATTCCTGCACAGCTGCACTTGAAACCCATTGCAGGTCCACCTTTTATCCTTGTACGAATTGCTGTTGGTATTCCACACCTCCTCCTTTGGATCCACCATTGCCCTCTGATTTCCCACTCTAGGAGAACTTTGCAGAGGCTTTTCTTGGCACAAGTTGTCTAGATCATATGATATGTTCCTATCAATTCTTAGATTTCAGATTAACAACATCGTGATCCTGTAATATGTAAATTGTTGGTTCTTTAATAGGGGTACTAAAAATTTCATGCATTTAACCAAATATCTGGAATCAGGCTAGTGATAAATATGATGAGTCACATCTTCAAGGTTTTGGCACAAGTCGTACATTTCCTCAAACATCTTGAAGTGTTTTGTCTTTGTTACTAGTTAGTGGATATCAAATTTTTAGTCCTACTTGAAAGCATACAAAGTTTGTACTAGTGATAATTGTGCTAGTCGATGTTCTTGTTGCAAATGCATTGAAAATTTGAAACGTCAAAATTTTCATATTGATTTCTTTTCTAATCCTAATCACAATTATGTGCTAATATCAACTTATCAAGTTCTTATTGTCGGATGATCAATAAGGATGTAAATGAATCGAGCCGAGCTTGACTTGAGTATGTAAATTTGGCTCGAGCTAAACCTTTGTTTAAGCTCAAATATTAAGCTTCAGCTTGACTTGTTCAAAAACTCATGAGCTTAAGCTTGGCCTAGGAGCATCTCAATTCTTCGTCTCTACATGCTCTCACTATTAGCATCAAGGCTTGCAAATTCCATCAACAATGCCCTTTGGAACATTAAGATGAAGCCCTCTCTCCAGATGTTGCACCACGCCCCATTGTACCCCAATTCTCTATAGAAGAGGCTCATGTCACGCTATTAAAGGAGGTAGAGAATAAAGTTGCGATGCATGTTGAAATCGAAACTTAGGGTTTTAGTTATATCGAATTGGAAATTCAAGATTTTGTTTCTATAGGCCGCAAATGGAATGTGGGGATAAGCGCATTTTGGTTTTGAAAGTAATATCTGTTTGGGGAGTGAGGGCAAAATTTTAGAATATTAGATATTAGTGAGATACACATAACTGTGAGTTAGGAAATTTGATGAATAATCGAGTGAGCCACTCTAAGCTTAGGATGGAGCTTAGTTAACATATGACTCACCACCTTGTTAGCCAGTTGAGTTTGAGCTCGTGGCTCAACAAAATCAACTTGCGATTCAATTTGAGTTGGCTTGCATGGCAACTTGGCTTACTTACAACCCTAAGGGACAATCCCTAGAAGGAAAAGGTTTTCTTTTTGATGCTCTACAAATATCTTTATTGCATGGTTGAATTGTATTGTAATTCCATGGACTAATGGTTCTGCTTCTATGGTAAATTGTTTATTTTATCTCTTTTTCCTATTTCAACGTGTATTGCTATTTTTTTATTTGCTTAATCTTAACCTTCCACAACTTATGCATGAACTAGTTATCGTTTGATCCTTTGGTGATGTGCTGTCTTTTTCCCAATGGAAATTTTTTGGGTGATTAATTGGCATCATCTAATCAGTTTGCACTGGAGTTTGGTCATCATATCTATGCCGCCAAAGGAAGATGAACCACGCCCTATTATTCTTCACCTGGATTCATTGGGTCTGCATGATAGCTTGCTAATTTTTGAGGTTGTCCAGTGGTAAGAAACCCCAGATGCTTGATTATTCTTTCTAAGTTTACTATATTTCTATTGTTATTTTTGACATAGTTACATCTTGAACTGTTAATTCTTACATGTGAAAGTTACATTAGTGCTTTTTTCTTTGGAAATCCCATAAAACTAGATCCTGATGTAATGCTTAATATGATGTAAAACATGTAGCATTTTAATGGGCTAGAGATGTATTTGCCATAACTTTAGTATCCCACTTCGTTGAGGTCAACACTAGAATCTTCCTCCATTACTCTTATTAAATACTCAGGAGATGCTAACTCTTGTTATTAGGTTTATCTACTTTATTAGTGCATCTTTTTTACATGAGGTTTATCTATTTACTTTATTGTGCATCTTTTATTGGTATGTTGTAGTCTTGTAGATGTTCAATTTACTTGGTCATGTTAGCACTTTTTTCTATTGAATTGGGGCTACATCATGATCCTTTTAATATATCATTTCTCCCTCTTTACCTTCTAATCTGAGCAACTTCCATTTAAATATTATTGTTTTCATCATAATTGATTTTTTTTGTCTAAGGTTATTTTGTGCTAACAATTATATTTATATAACATTTATAATCTAATTGCAGTTTATAAGAATTATCATGAAATTCTAAAAGTAATGTACTCCCCTAAATCACTACTCTTTGATATAATTAAATCCAAGGTAACGAAACCTAAGACACATGATATCACTTGATCTTTCATTAATATTGATTGAAAATTTTTTATGTTGAGTAAGTACTATGAGAGCAGTTTATTAAAGACAACAACAACAACAACAAATTAATCCCACTAGGTGGGGTCAATTTTTGAATCCTTCGTCTCCATTGTGTCTATGTGTCAAATTCTCATTTAAATCAAATATACTAAGATCATTTTTATACATCTTAACCAAGTCTTTTAGGTCTACCTCTACCTTTCTTAACATAAGGCAAATCTAATGCATCTACTCTCCTAATCATTGGACGTGACGCTTTATGTAGTCAAACCATCTAAGACGACTCTCCCTAATCTTATCTACCAAAAGAGCTACTTCAATTTTTCCCCGAATATACTCATTTTGCATTCTATCTCTAAGAGTAAAGTCACTCATCCACCTAAGTATTCTCATCTCTGTAACACTTAATTTAGTCTTATGTTTTTCTTTTATTCTGCAGCATAAGTCATTGCAGGTCTTACCATCATCTTATAAAATTTTCCCTTAAGTTTAAGTGGAACTTTTCTATCACATAATAGGCCAGATGCATTCCTCTACTTCAACCATCCAACTTGAATTCTACTAATAACATCTCCCTTAAGTTTATTAAAGACAAGACAATAAAAAATATCTTTGGTTATTTGGGCATGTGCAAATAAGGGTATAGAAGGTAATTATAAGTTGAGTTAATATAATGAATTTGGAGGGATTAATGATGAAAATGGTTAGATTACTTGTTTAATGACTATAATTTCTGCAATGATTTACAAAAATATACTAGCATTCATAAAAGCGCAGTCATTTAACAGTGGTTTTGTTGCCTTCATCATAGCTAGGATTCATGCATCCAATATGTTATTTTATTTGTACTAACACATGCAATATTAAACTAGAATGAATGGTGAATGAGGATTCATGAAGTCAACTTAGTTGTGATAATTCTAATGATGATTATTATGATCAATGCTACAATGTTGAATTTTTCTTTATTCATTCATATTTACTACAACGGAAAAAGAGGGAAATCCCCTACACTGTTAGAAAATATCAACGAAAGAGTTATCTTTATCATAAGAATGAATATATCACTCTACACCTAAAGTTAATAAAGCATTTACTTTCCGATCGTAACAAAATTTTTGTTCTTATTAAAGTTATTTGTAGAAAATGGTCTTCCCACTCAGCTAAGACTATACTTTGTAGCTTCTTAACAGAAGAATGGAAGTACGTGCAGCAAAATAGGCCTTCTCCAAATATTCGCACCGGAGAAAAGATATTGATTGACGTCCCTTTAAAAATTGACAAGAAAGAAATCAAGGTATTTCTATACTTTGTTCCCTTTTTCTTCAATGCGTTAAATTCTTTTTAGCTTAATGTGATTTATTTTCTTCTGAGTTATCAAACTTCGCTTAAATTCTTTTTAGTTTTTTTCTGAGTAATTCTTCGTTCCACAACTCTTTGGAACTTCATATAGGATCATTAAATAAGAAGATCAATAATATAAGTGGGTGGTATGGTCACAAAACCAACGCCAAAGAACAAAATTAAGCTAAGTTCAAATTCAAAATATGATAAATTTCACAAATTGAATTTCAACATATATCATTTCTAAAACGTTAGTACATTAGAAATTCTATGAAGATAACATTTGAAGGTGATGGTTTCTTCAAGTCCAAGATGGATGAATCTTTTTGGCCAAAATCTTCATGTGCATGACATGAACTTTGATTAGGGGAATAAATCTTCACCAAGGAGGGATGAACCTTATGTCCATGCACACATCTTGAATATGAAAGGTCACCCAACTTAAGGAATGTACTAAATTGCATGAATCTTGGACGTTTCTCTCTTACATCAAACATATATTCCAATTGTTGCATGAATAGTAATTATTGCTTTGCAGGACCACCTTTGCATAATTTTTTTAATATGATAATTACACCACTATTTCTTTATCACTTTTTGACAAAAGAAAAATAGAATATTGCAAAATAATAATAATAATAATAATAATAATAATAATATAATATATTATAATAGATATTTATAATTTAGTAACCACATTATTGTGTTCCATTTTTATTCACTTTCACTAATATGACAATCATATACTGCATCGCAATCATTCATGTTTCTATGGTCTACTTTCTGCCTTCGCAAAAATATATGCTTAATTAATAAATAAAAAATCTATAACATCCTTATCTTTTATTGGAAGTGGCAAAAACTGTTAGGTAGTGTAATTATGGAACCCTAAACATTAAGTAGGATCAGCGTTAAATGAGATCAATAAGGATTAATATACTTTTGATATTCTCAATTCTCTAAACCCCAAGTTCCCCATAATTTAAAAACTGTTCATTGTTGAACAATGTCCATTGCAAGTCATAATTCTTAATCCCCACCATAATTATCATCCCTAATCACCACTTAATGATTCGATTAAGAACTCTTTATCTATCAGGTGCCACAGCAGAAAAATGAGTATGATTGTGGCATTTTCGTCCTCTACTTCATGGAACGATTCATCGACGAAGCTCCTCAAAGACTTAACAGAAAAGATCTCAACATGGTAATCCTAAATTCATTGTATTTTTTTTTTTTCGTCACATATATATATTCATTTCCCCTTAAATTTCAATAAGATTCTTGAAATTTAACAGTTTGGCAGCAAGTGGTTCCAGCCTGAAGACGCTTCGGGCTTAAGAAAACGTATACAGAATCTTCTATTAGAGGAGTTCGAGAGTTCCAGGCTCGAGTGTGGACAAGAAGACCGCCATGATCGATCTCTAAGCAGCTCATCCGAAGCTGATGAGGAGCTGAGTGTTAAATCTTCTTAATCGGTAAAACAATGAGATTGATCTCTTCTTATTAAATGCATGAAAAATAAATATTTTTGTGATTCAGAAACTAGCTAAGAAATCTAGAAATTAGAGCATGGCATATTAAAAAAAAATGATTTTTTTGAACATTTATTCGCGGATTTAGTAAAGTTTACAATAGCTTCATTTTTTGAGTTGCAGAGAAACTGTGTATAGTGTACTCTTGAGAAGGACATTTTGTGTGAATATTAGTGGAATTATGAGGATTTTTTTTTTTTAATAAATTTTTTATAAGTACTACTTGCTTGATTTTTCAAGCTTATAGAAGATCAGTATTTAAATTATTATTTTGTAGGGTGTGCAAATCTCATTAGAAATAATATAAATTTCTAAAAATTAAAGCAATGATGGATGGCAAAGTATTTATTTTGTGTTGCATTATAGTGATGGTATGTTAATTAAGATTTTTAGGTGTAAAAAACTGTAAGCTTTCTACTGACAAGAAGGATATGAGATTTAATTTTAAGCATCCTCGTTTCAGATATCAAATATATATATATATATATATATATATATATATATATATATATATATATATATATATATATATATATATATATATATATATATATATATTTTTATTTTTTTTTTTTTTTTATATATATATATATATTTATTATATTTATTTGAGATCAATTTTATTTTTATGTTTTATATATTATTTTAAAGCATATTTATTTAAAGTATTTTTATATGTTTTTATATATTATTTTTAAAAGTAAATATTATTTTTAAAAATATTTAAAATAGTTTTCAGATGTTTTGAATATTTTAATTAAATAAAAGTATAAAATATAAAACAAAAATAATTACAAACAATCCCTTAATTTTGATATTTAAAATTTTATTTTTTTAAATATTTATAAGATATTAAATTATTGAAGTTTTTTTTATACAGTATCATCCTATTCTTTTTTATTTATAAATTAATCATCTTTAAAATTTTAAATTAATTTAAAATATTAAAATTCATAATAAAAATTCAACTCATTTTTTATTTTTATAAAATTTATAAAAAGTTGATTTTGATACATATGAATTCAGAAATTTATAAAAATAAAGAGTGATTAAATTATAAATATATATGTATTTGATGATTGATTTATAACTTTTTTTTTTGATAATTATTTGGATTTGATATTTGAAAAATCATATTTTTCGTATTAGACTTTCGGATATGTGATAGTTTAGCTGCTTTTAATTTCTTCTAAATATACATAAATATTGTTTATTGTTTATATATACAATTTGTAAAATGTTTATTTGAATGTAATATAAAATAACCAAAAATTAAAACAATGATGATGACAACCTATTTATTTTGCTATACGTTAGTGGTATATTTTTTTTATAATTAAAACATTATTTGTATATCAGAAGAATTACATCTAAAGATTAATTATTTTTTTTTGTTACAGTAATATAATCGACTGAAAGGAATCTATATATTTACTTTTATTAATAATATAAATCAAAATATTTTCGATTATTCAACTTTGCTATTTCAATTATATATTGTCACAATTTTTTTTATTAATTAGACATACTAAAATATAATAACAAAATACAAAGTTATTATAATTTATCAAAAAAAATCTCTTTTCCCAATTTTCCAATTTTAAAGAAAACTAAAGCCACCCCAAAACAGACCCAAACTGTTATGCAAAAAATAAATTTTTTGAAATCATATACAGACATTATAAATTTTTTATTTTCCTTGAAAGTCAGATGATAGTTCAAAAAAATTAGAATAACTCTAATGACATATAAGATTAAAAAGAGTCAATCGTCTTAGATAATTTGGCCATTAAATCACATCATGGCCGATTAGAAGTAGATTAAAGAATAGATGTATTAAATTTAACTTTTAAGAAAGATAGAGATAAAAAAAAAAGAATTAAGATGTATAAAAATGATTAATATACTTGAATTAAATGATTGACATAATATGATACAATAGAAAGAAAAGATTTCATATTATGTGGGATAAAACTTCTTGTTGAAAGTCAGATGATAATATTATTATAATTTCCACTATAAAATATATATGTGATAATAAATATTACTCACCAAAAATGTTTGAAAAATTAAAAAAAAAATCATAATCAAACAAAATTCTGGAAATCAAAACAGCCTGAAATAATCCCTAAAACCAAACAGATCTATCAACCAGTAAAAAATATTTCTCATTAAACAGCCAAATCCTCAACACAATATCAGAAACAAAAAAATATTAAAAAAAAAAAGAGCAGATAAAAAATAATAAATACTTTATCTGAAAACAAAAAAATTGATTTGAAATCAGTAATAGACCGTTACCCAGACCTCTTACCTCGACTGCGTCTGGAGGGTACTACAGACCATCCTTCCTCTTCATCAGGCGCCACTTCAATTATTTCTTCTGTTTTTCTATCTGTCACAGTCTCAGATTCATCAACCATCATGTCTGACCCTTCATCATCAGAACTCTCTTCAACATTATCATCCTTGGCCTGTTAAAAAATAAAAAATAAAATAAATAAATAAAATTATAAATTTTACTATTTGAATGTCAATTTAAAAAATTGAGATGAAAGATAATTGATTTGTAAATATATTTAGAATTGGGTGATTGGGTAGATAAAAGCTCCTGAATATATATATATATATATATATCACACAATTTTAATATATTTATATATCTATACCTAAAATTTGATATTTAAATTTCTAGCATTTTAGGTATATATTAAAAGGTATAATCACTTTTAAAAATAATAATAGTAGTATTTTTAATGTGATGTTAGAGATTTAAGTTATGTAAATATCAAAGTTTAAGTGTTAGATATATAATATATATAATAATTATGTAATATGTATATAAATGCCTATAAATAAGTATCATTGTATGTTTAGGGATCTTAAAAGATATTTATAAAAAAAATTTTAAGAATAAGTTATAAGATCTTAAAATCTGAGATATTTATAAAGAAGTTAATATTATGTGATAAAAAAATAAAAAAAATTAAATTGCCAAAAAGATGCTTCGAGAATTAAAAGAAAAAACTTCTTTTAGTAAAAATAATTGGTGATGAAGTCGAAATGTGCAGAAAAAAAATAAAAAATTTTTTGTTATAAAGTTTGATTTAAATGTAAAAGTTCGGAGAATTGAGAATGATACAAAATGATCCGATTCTAATAAAACAATATGTGATGTGAAAAATTTAACTTTTAGTTATTTATATAATGATTAGACCAAAAAAGGTGAAAGATATAAATATAAATCAATTAAGCAAAACGATAGAAAATAAAGATATAGTTCAAGTGAGGTGTATTAAAGATGAAAATCATAAAATGCTTTTTTAAAAAAAGAATATTGAACATATATGGATGCGTTATTTTGACAAACTTTAAATAAAGGATATAAGAATATGATTAATTTTTAACAACCTTAGTATCCTAAACAAAAACAAAGAATTTTATTTTTATCATCATATTAATAAATTTGAAATTTTAGAGGCTTTAAAGAAAATAAAATGTGTAAAAACAATAAGACCTCATAATGTTCTAATAGAAGTGTGAAAATGCTTAAGAGATTAAGGACTTTCTTGGCTTATGAATCTTTTTAATGTTATTTTAAAGACTAAAAATATATCATATGAGTTGAGAAAGAATTTGTTGATTCTTATATTTAAGAATAAAAGTGATGAAAAAGTGTGCAAATTATAGAGGAATTAGTTAATGTGCCAACACATTAAAATTATAGAAGAGAGTAATTGTGCATAGTTACGATGTGATACAAATATTTCTAAAAATTAATTTGGTTTCAAGTTTAGTAGGATGTTTTACATTTATTGAGAGACTTGATGGAGAAGTATAGAGAAAGCAAGGAGGATCTACATATGATATTTGTTGATTTAAAGAAAGCATATGATAAAATTCCAAGAGAAATATTTGGAGAGTTCTAGAAAAGAAAGAATTAATAATGATTATATTCAGTCATTAAGGATACATATACTAGAGTTATTACTTGTGTCCAAACACAAAATGATTGACAAAATATTTTTCAATTTTAGTTGGATTACATCAAAGATTGGCTTTATGCCCATATCATTTTACTTTAGGTATGGATATTCTTCCTAGGCATTTACAGGAGGACATACCTTGGTGTATTCTTTTTGTTGATGACATTCTTCTTGTTGATAAGACTAGAGAGGGAGTCCAAGAGAAACTTAAATTATGGAGATCAACCTTAGAGTCTAAAAATTTTTGTTTGAGTAGATTTAAAACTGACATATATGGAGTGTAATTTTAGTTGTAAAAGTTATAGTAGTGATGTTGCGATATTGAGTGATCAAGTCATTAAAAAGAGTGAATATTTCAGATATCTCAGGTCTGTTGTTCAAAATGATGGTGAAATAGATGGGGATATTACTAATAGCATTCAAGTTGCATGGTTGAAGTGGAGAAATGCATCTAGCCTGTTGTGTGATAGAAAAATATTGCTTAGACTTAAGAGAAAATTTTATAAGATATTGGTAAGACCTATGATTTATGATGCAGAATATTGACCAATAAAAGAGAAGCATAAAACTAAATTAAATGTTGCAAAGATGATGATGCTCATGTGGATGAGTGACTTTACTCTGAGAGCTAAAATGCAAAATGAATATGTTCGTGAAAAACTTGGAGTAGCTCCAAAGGAAAATAAGATTATAGAGAGTCGCCTTAGATGATTTGGTCATATAAAGCATCGGCCGTTCGATGACCCAATTAGAGAGTATATGTATTAGATTTGTCTTATGTTAAGAAAGGTAGAGGTAGACCTAAAAGACTTGATTATGATGCATAAAAAATGACTTAGTTTATTATAATTAAATGAGAATTTGATATTTAATGGACACAATGGAGAAGAAGGATTCATATAGGCGACCCCACATAGTGGGATAAAAGTTTGTTGCTGTTATTGTTATTGCTGCAATGTTTAAGGATAATATTCAGAATAATAGAAAATTGTTGCCACTGGCACACACAAAGCAGTAACACAAATGTTTGTGAGTCTTTGTCATGGTTTCTTCAACATTTTCAGATTTGAAGGTGACAATTAAAGAAAATGGAAATAAGAATTTTTCTATCTCAATTGAAAAGGTAAGAATATGTCAAAAGTGTTGAAGGAAACCAGCAGATAAATATGTTGGGTAGTGCCCTACTTAATATTTTAATTGTCATGTGCATATGATTGTGAAAAATTAGATCGAACTGGACTATTGATCCAATTTTAAAAGGAGAGTTTTCATACATAGCACTCAAAATATTAAGATTTATATATTTAATATCAAACTTCACTGTTTACATATATAGCATCATAAATTTCATTTATAGAATAAATTTAGCACAAGGATTGAAGCACTTTTAAGCCCACCTATAATATAAAATACATCTCAAATGCACTCAGTATTTTATTCTAATAGTCTATAATCAAAACCAGCTCAAATATACTGAGTCAAGTGTTTGAAGTGAGAGAATTGAGATCAACAATCACTTTATTTTTTTAATTATAACATCTCAATGAATATGATCCAAACTAACTCAAACTTGATTTATAATATAAAAACATGCAATTTTTAGGCAATAATTTTTTTTATATAAATTGTTATTGATTCACACCATACCATTTTTTATGTTTAATTTCCAGTAGCTTTTTGCATTGAGCCTTTCTAATGACAAATTGATTTATAGGTCAGTCAACTCATTAGAGTTAGCCCATTAAAGTTCATATCCATTAGTGCCAACACATTATGTCTTTCAGAGGGCCAGGCTAACGAACTTATGATCAATCTAACCCATTTGATGTCCCTAACCATCTCATGTTACTAAGAAGGTAAATACTATATTCTCAAGCACCAACAGTACTAGTTCCAAGCCTCAAGCTTACCAAACCAAGAGAAATATGCCTGCATTCAGGAAAGGCAAACAGTATTTTGAGGTTCACCGGAAGCTAAGAGTTTGTTTGGGGGAGCTGCAACGGTATGAAACTATAGTGGTTAATATGTTATTAAAGAAATCGTCTAAAAAAACTACGGTGGGTATTACAAATTTTTTTATTTAAAAAAAATCAGATCACAACTTTCTGATAACAACCGCACTCTACCAAGTGAGAAATGAAAACGTAGGTTCTCGCCATAGCATTTCCAAAACGCGGCTAAAACATAGTTACCCAATTGACAACTAAGATGCGTTTTGGCTTGCACCGCACCGCCGCCCCAAAAAGAACCTAAATCAGCTCATATTTTGTTTTCCTTATAAGATAGAACCAGCCAAATATGGCTGATCATAGTCACACCTATCAAGCAAGATCGAGATGGTGATTAAAAAAAAAGGAAATTTTGGCTACAATTGGTAAACCCCCACACATGGCAAAGAGCTGGCACATTACACTTTTGGTATCATTTAGCTATCCTTTCACCACTTATTTCTACTACTTATTTAGTGAAAAGGCTACTTCAATTGAAAGATTGTCCTTCAAGGAAACTAATCTTAACATTACCTGTCTGCTTTGAGAAACAGCAATTGTCCCCGGAGCTGCTTTCCTTAAGTTCTCAATTGATGCAAGATTTCCTTGAAGAAGGTCTTCGTGAATAACCATTAATTGCTCAGCAACCTGCACAAAAATTGATATGAACTCAAGATGAGTATAAGCAACACTGTAGAACTTAATTATGGAACAAATACATGCACATCATGCAAAACTTGCAAAAGAACTCAAATTTAATTATACAACTTTTTTCCAAAGAAGCCATGGAGCATTGATACAATGCAAGTGGATTCTTAAGCAACTCTAGCAAGTATAAGACAAGTTTGATGACATGCTTTGGGAAGATGATCAATTATTAGAATTTGTTAACTTCAGCTAACAAACTGGGTAAAGAGTAAAACACAAAAAAAATATTATTAAAGAGTGACTTAAGGAACACACCTCTTCAACACTGCCGTCATCGATCTCTGTATTGAAGGAATGCTCCATATTTTCATCAAGTAAATTCTCTAAATCATCAATATAAAGAGGTTCTGGCAAATAAAAAAAAGGAAAGCTCTACACTGATCAGTCTGCTATATTGTTAAATATATACAAATATTACAAGTTGGAAAAGCAGTGCAAATTGAACCACAGCTAAAATTTTAATGTCATTAAAAATGTAACATTTATAGGTCAAAGTAGTTGCATGAGGTGTGAAACATATAAATACCAAATCATTTAAATAACTTTTGTCCATGTTACCATAGGTATACACATCATTCCTAACCCTACATATACTAGTTTTATCCACAAATCTAATTGGTTCATTTTTTTAATGTCCATTTTACATGTCCAAACCACCCAAGTCTATTTTCAATTATCTCGTCTTCAATTGATATCACTCTAACAAATCTTATAATATAATTATGCCTTATTCTTCAGCCCATCCAACTTAATGTTCTTATTTATGCCATGTTTAACTTACCTATCACTGAATTTTTATAGCTCAACACTCAGTTCATCCTAATTTATCTTTTAAGTCTTAATGATATCATTAAAATTATCCATCTTAACCACTAGCCTAACCTCAAGAAGTGCTATCATCCTCAATATTTTCATTCTTAAGTACTATAATAGATCCAAGATGCATTCACTTATTTTGATATGTCTTACTAATTATGATTATGTCATCTATAAAAAGTATACTCCAAGACGCATCACTTCAAATCTCATTTGTAAGCATCTCTATAATCAATATAAAAGTATTAAACTTAATGTTAATTCTTAAAGAAAATTTATTGCATTGAAAAATATAGGATAACTTTACAACTACTTTTAATACTAGTAAATACTTCATTATACATATTTTTAAAACATCAATATATCTTTAGCACACACTTTTTGCTTTAGTGTGCACCGAAGTATATGCAACAAAGTAATTTTTGTGATACTCAATAAAATGTGTTCTCAAGATCAATAAAAACATGCATATCATTTACTTATTTCTTAATGCTTTTCATTTATCTTAAGACACATCATGAAAGATCTCCCAAACATAAAACCAAATTGATTGACATTGTTTTAAATCTATCAGATAGATTCTATCTTATAATATGCTCTTCCATAGCTTCATTCTATGACTTATAAATTTCATTCCCCTATAGTTAACACAATCTTAAAAAAAACTCCTTTGTTACTAAATATTTGTAAAGAAATGGTTGTTTTTTAATTATTTGGCATCCTCTTAAGGTCCATTTATGGCAATTTTTCCGTAGCTTTATTTCCTTGATAATTTTCAAAATTTTTATAAGAAGTAATTTTTTTAACCATATATACTAGAGTAAAGTAGCAATCAGAAAGTCACAAAATAAGTTTTTAAAAAAAAAAAAAAGTATATAATACCACACTAGAAAAGCTTCCAAATAACTTATTTTTCACAACAATTCTACAATTAGCTATACAGGTAGCAGCAGCTGTCTAAAAGAATCTTTAGTTTTAAAATTTTTATTGAAAAATTTCTTAACTAAGCCCCTTTTCTCTGTATACCTCTCTAAATCTCAATGGATACCTCATTAAATCAAAATATTTAATTCAATTATTTTTTCAATTAATTTATAAAATATATTATCTTACTTATAATGCTCTTCAAAAATAATTTCTTTCTTAAAATCCATTTAATAATTTATCTAAATAGCATTTTCATTTTTTTTTGATATTTTTATTTTTAATTAATATCCTAAGCACATTTCCATCTAATGCGTCATAACTTTAGTATGCATATATATAAATTAAATTACATTGCATACAAGTGTTCATAAGAATTAATGCATAAAATGATTAATGCTTGCCACCCCCACTCTGTTCATTTACAATACGTATGAATTCAAAATAAAGAATTTGCCTTCAAAATACGCATTGGTTGGCCCCTCTTTGCGTGCAAAGTAACATTTACTAAATCAAGATTCCGCTCTCTTTCCTTGAATGCATGACATTTTCAAGACACATGATTAACCAACTTTCAAGACAAGTGAAGATTATAATCAAAAGTGGTTCCAAATGATTTCTATTTTACATGCTTAGTTTAGATGTATTTCTTTGCATTGATCATTTGTAGTTCTCCATCTACAGGCACCATATAACCTAGTATATTCAATGAAATATTCAAATTGGTGGTGATGAGAACCCAATTCCTCTTGAGAAGTTCTTTGATTAGTCGATAACAACTTCCCAACATATCTCACATTATTATCATAAACTCTAGTTCTCCCCTCTTCCTCTCTCTCTCTCTCTCTACACACCATCTTCTAGACCTTAATCCTAATTTACAAGCTCCTGAATTCCTTAATATCATACATCAACCTACTCACTCTCTCCTCTTTGTTACCTTCACTGCATGGGATAGGCTATAGTTATCATACTCATATTTTTTGTGACTTTGACTCTCATGTATTTTCTCAAATTTTATTAGTAAATATTTCATAAGATATATTGATGTTTTGTAAGTTTCACAATGCAATGTTTAATATTTTGCTATTATGATAACTCTAAACATTTTTATGTGATTATCTTTAAGTTTTATCAAATATTTTGCAATCATATTAAATCAGAATATGTTGAATAGAGATTGGCAAGTATATTATCCTAATCAGTGGTGAAAGTATATTTTGTGATCGTATTAATATTATATAAGTTGCATTCAATATTATATTTATAATCTATTGCACTATTCATGGTCCTAAAGTGCCTTTCACATTAGGAATGTCTAATACATTATACAATATTATCGTTATGATCCTATGTCTTTTGAAAGCAGTTACATCTAGCAATAACACCATTTATATGCATTGGATTAATTCTATTACTATAATCTTTTTAAGTTCTATTAATTTATGTTGCAAAGTGATTGATATAAACTTTTTAATCATGATGCGTTATTTAAATGTATGAATTATTGAATGTTAGTAACTTGGTTATAATATATGTGTTTGTTAATTGCAAAAATGCAAAGGTTATCTAGCACCTTAGGTTGATTGGATCAGTTCAAGCCCTGCATAGGAGGGTATGGCAGCAAGCTTTCATTTAAAATTTCAAAGATAGAGACCGGCCAGATGGTCCCATTTCTTGGTGGGAGGCATATGGCTAGTTTGATTTAGATATTGGTTAACAAGCGTGAAGTGGTAACCTTGATACATTTGCCACCTTAAGTATTTTAACAATTCATTTAGACACATCACTATTATTAGTTTACTAAGGTATTTGCTAAGGTAGTTCAAAGAAAAAAAAAGTGTATCATATGTGAACGTTTAAATCTTGCTCACCCTAAGAACGAAAGAGAAGATTGTTTGATTGAGATGTTCAAAATAGAGAATTTATGAGCATCTACACTTTATATGGAAAAAATATTAGAAAAATCACAGACAAAGCATACTAAAACTTATAGTGGTTCAGTTGAGTGATATGTGTCTATTATAGCGAAAGCTAATAGAAATATTCATTATATAGAAGTATCAGTAAAGCATGAATGCGTTATAGGCACCGTGAGAACCTCTCATAATAGTATAAGTGTTCAGCATCTCTAGAAACAAGTATGCTATGTAACTTGAATAATCTTGCTTGTGATGACATATCCACGTTCAACCAAATTCTCAAAAGCCTAATGAATGCAAAAAATCTCTCGGGGATGCAGTACAAGACCTAAATTCTGAATTAGAAAAAATACGACAGTATGGAGGAAAAAAAAGAAGCTGAAGCTGATAAAATTTGGGAATTAATTCCAGCATTCAATGAAAAACTGATCTGTTTCCCCTACCAAATACTCAAAAGCCTCGAGAATAAAACGAATCTCTCCAGGGTAGAGAAAAAGCCCTCACCTTTGGATTGTGTGAACCAAGACAATATGGCGGAAGCAAGTTCCTCAGCGTTCCGGCGGGATTCGCGGCCACCCCATTCGTTCTCCACCGCCATTTGCAGAGATGTCCACCTCGACAGAACGAGGCAAATCCCTTCTTCTAGGAAGGGCACCGCCTCTCTACTTAGAATCTGGGAGGAGTTTTCATTGATTTTTAGATTTCCATTCGAAGAATCCATGATTGATTCTCTGCTTATCTGCTTATTTGTTTGAAGTCTCCTGTGCTGTGTCAGGGGCTGTTTGGTAGAAGAATTTAAGCAGGTGCTAAACAGCAAAAATGACAACTTTAAGGGCTGTTTGGTAGCAGGATTTAACCTAACTCCTGCCAAACAGCAAAAATGACTACTGTAAATCCCACAGAATTTTAAATCCCGTTTCTCCACCGTTTTACCTTAAATCCAGGATTTAGTAATCCCGTTGACAGGCGAATTTACAGGATTTATACAAACTAAAGCGCTCGAAGAGAGGAATGACGAGGGTTACCTTCGCGACGTCTTGCTTTTCTTGCACGATGGTTTCAGGTAGCAGCGGAGCGGAAGGGTAAGAAAGACGAGGGCGGTATGCCTAATTGGCGTCCATGAGTTCGCTAGCGAGCTCAGCTCCCGTCGCCGCAGTTCCGCGGTCGAGGGTTTCGCGTGGAAGATAGAAGAAAAGGGGAGCAGGTGCTATTGTTAGTAATTACTAATTAGTGTCAAAGAAAAAAGAAAATTACATACCTAGGACAGACTTTTATATTTGCAAATATATCATTTTAAATATAAGAAAAATATCAATTTTATTTTAAAAATTAATGATGCTACAATTTTTAATCTAATAATAAAGATTATATTATTATTTATATAAATATGAAAATTTAGATATTATATATATATATATATATATGACTCAAAAAATATTAAGTTAATTAAATTAATATTATTTATAATTTACTTGGATTATATAATAATCTTTATATTTAATTAGATTTATATGTTTAAAATATTATATTATACTAATTATTATTTAATGATTAATGAAAACACTATATTAAATTAAATCTATTTTTAATTAATTTAATTGAGTTCTAATTTATGATTAATTAATCTATCACATAAGTTAATTATAATTATTATAAATTTAACATTAAACAAAATTATGATAAATCAATAAAAATTAAAGTTAATTTTAATATTTAATTTATATCATAAAATTCAATCAAAGATTAATTAACTTATAAATAGTTAATTAAAATTTTTAAACTTAATTAATGAAAAACAAATTATTCTTATTAGTTATATTATTAATATGTAATATTAATTTTATATTTAATATAAATCTATAATTTTCATGAAACCTCTTCTTCCTCACACATAGTTGACCCATCCATGACTTCTCCGACGAGCTTTTGTTGTAATTTTCTCACAATCTCACCTTCTTTGTCATTGAGAGTTTGGGGAAGAAGATTTTTTTAAAATAAATATTAAAAAATTATTAATTATAATTTTAAGTATACATAAAAAAAAATTTCAGTTTAGATACAGTCGCCCCATAAGTGGTAGACTGGCTAGCCACCTCAGGTGGCTTAAAGCCAGTCGACCGATTATCAAGCGACTAGCTACGGCCAAAGCCAATCACCTGATAATCTTGACCGATTATGTGACGACTGGCTATAACCTAAATATTTAGGGTGCGGCTGTGGTAAACCGCACGTGCGAGCGATTCATTTATTTTTCCTTCCCGACCCTGCGACAACCTCGCGACGACTACCTAATCCCACCCATTCACGGCGCTCCCGGCTCCACCATGAACTCCTGACTCCACCACACATTGAAGGCTTCACATATGACTCTCAGCTCCACTTCTTACACATACCTCACAGAGATGGAGTTCAGCAAACATTTACGAGCATATGTGCTATTCCTTTTGAGGAGTTTCTTACTGCCAGATACTTCAGGTTTAGAGGTGCACTTACAGTACCTATTTTATTAGAAGATCTAGATACATTTAGCACATTCTCAGTATGCGGAGTAGTGTTGGCACACATATACATGGAGCTCCATGAGTCAACCGGAGAGCTAACATGGGTTGTTTTTAAATTATCAGTCCCAGTCTTGGCGACTTCATGTTGGAAGACCAACATTACATGTCCCCTACTCTGAGGATCTTGATGGGATGAGCATTGATTTCATGTTAGAAAACTAAATTGATTTTCAATTGCTTTAATATACTGAGTTGCAAATAACTGATTTGTACATGAAAACTGGTTTAATCAGGTGGAACGAACGATATGTGCGGCATATGCCCTTTGGAAATATCAGGATTTTTTGGGATGAGCTTGGTGGACTACTACTGAGCTAGGTACCACTCCTAAATGTTAAAACTTATTTTTTGAAATTTACTGCAGTACTGTGTAACAACCACTCATACATGCAGGTTACTTGGGAGCCGTACGATATTCTGATAAGGGCTCGCTTGTCTGATATTTATCTTGCTGGTGAAACTATATGACTAGCACGTGTTTCCCTTATCAGCTATAAGAGGGTGAAGTGACACCTTCCTGACAGAGTTTTTCATCAGTTTGAAAACTTACCACACATTGATGTTACTCCGATGGATCCCAGCTTCAAAAGAGTTGATGGTCGAGGGAAAGCTGATACCGATTGGGTTCAGTACCATCAGCAACACATCGTTACCTAGGAGGCTCGGAGATATCACATTGCTATTGTAGATGACATTGATGGTGATGTACAACAAGCCCTTCAACAGTACATGTTATGGTTCAGGTCATGGGCTTAGTTGTGCTTGCTTAAGACGCCTATTAATCCACCGATGATATACCACCCCAGAGCACCTACCGAGTGAGCCTATGTAAGATAATATTACAATCTACATATTCTTTTAGGTACTTTGTCTACAGTTTTTCATAGTAATATTTTACACTTGCTTAATATAGGTGGAACATATCTTAATGACGGAGGACATTTTCCAGCCTTCCTTTGGATGTCCAGGTGACTCAGACTTTCAGTTGGCTATAAATAGGTATGAGATGATATGTCATGATTTGAGATTGCACACACATTAACTATAAGCTCCGACGCGCCGAGCATTTGTCACTAATGCGATTGACTCACTACATGCGGCAGACATGGGTGCGGGCCATCTACTTATGTTGATCCAGGGCCTTTCACTTATCAGGAGAGCTCTCAGTCTCAGCACCATATGAACATTGCACCTTCACAAGATTGGGTGCCTTTAGGAGACTCAGCCAGGACTAGGTTCTGATATTGTAGCTCAGGATCAGAGACACATGATGTCTCCCATCAGCCGCATAATCGTCCATTGCAGCCACCTACATACCACACTTCAGGTAGTGCTACGATAGCGTATAGACATCGTCGTAGGCAATAATATACATAGATGTATGTGTATTGTGTGTATTTGTGACTGGCTCTACTTCAAATATTGATGTATACTTTTTTTGTGTATTTTGTATAGTTCTGTATTTTCTGTATTTGTAACTGGGTTTACTTAAGATATGAATGAAAACTCTTTTGTGTAATTTGTTTAGTTGTACAACTAATTCATATAAAGTAGTTTTAATTTGATGTTAGTACTTCTGCTATTATTGATATTCGATTGAATTTATAGTTGCAAACTGCAGACAAATACAACTTGTGTAAAAAACACTTCTTTTTCAAAAAAAAAAAAAAATGAGAGAAAATCGCCTCTTATTATTAAACTCGCTTTAGCATCGCCTTCGATAATGTCGATTGCTTTGGTCAAGCCTCGATAATCGATATTTTTAAGCCACCTCAACGATGAGGTGGCTGACCAGTTGCCCACTTATGGGGCGACTGTACCTAAATTAAAATTTTTTTATATATACTTAAAATTATAATTAATAATTATTTAATTCTTATTTTAAAAAAAAATCTTCTTTGGGGAATTGGGCACAAGCTAAATTTTTTTAACCCATCTTATAATTCTCTATTTTTTAAGATTTACATACATATCACATATTTTTTTATATATATTTATAAATAATATCTAGATTTTAATATTTTTATTTCTAATATTAAATTTATAAATAAGAAGCTATATTAACTTTTTTAAAAAATAATAATATTAATATTTTTTAAATGATGTTACGGCGCCAAACTGTTGCGTGCTAGAAAACCAGTTACGGTAGAGTGAAAATTTATGCCTTAGCCTTGTTATGAGATCCAACACACAGCTATTCGTCTTTGAAACCGATTCTGATGAGAGTGAAAATTTATGCCTTAGCCTTGTTATGAGATCCAATACACACATAGTTATTTAAAGAGTGAACAAGAAAACTCGAGAAATTTTTACGTGAAAAAACCTCAAAAAGAGGGAAAAACTAATAATCTTCCACTATGTATTTGTTTCAGAGTACAAAATTTCCCGATAACGGGATTACAAAATTGTACATGAGAAGGGCTGGCAATGACAATCCCAGAATCTGATAGCAGCCATATAGTCACATTCAGGTTGTAACGGTTGCTAGTGGTAGCAGATGATGATGAACAACGAGGATCAACGACTGATGATGAAGGTCATCATGATGGTGATCGATGACACAATTGTGCTTGGAGAATTTTCAAGCTTTAGAGCTCTCTCCTCTCACTTGCTCATATATGAGGAATGATGGGCTATTTATAGATTGGAGGAGTGACGTCTCTGTAAATACATGCAAAATCTGAACCACTCCCCTCCATCGGGCGGCTCGAAATGATTCCTTTGATCATTTGATATATTTTAAGTATTTGAATGCTCGAATGAAGTCGGAATTATGAGATATTGGGCTTGTTAGATCCAATTCGTCAAAACACTCGATTTGACTATAAAGACTTCATGTTTAAGAGCTATTTAGGGATTTAACTGATATCCCAAAGTTTCCAATGATATTTTAAGTGCTTGATCTTGACTAATTTTAACTGAGGATCAACTTGCTTTTGACATCAAGATTCGTGCTTCGACTAGTAGAATTTTCAGTGTCATATCAATATTAATGTTATGCATTTAAATATTAATATTAAAATATTAGATATGTAAATATATAAAAATAATGTGGTTTGTATGTAAATGCCCTTTTTTTACTAACTTTTGATAATTTTATTAATATTAATTAACTAAAAAGTTATTAAAAATTAATCTAAATTAACTAAAAAATAACATTATTTTAAGTAAATAAATATTATTTATAAGCTAATTTTTTTAACTAAAAAATTTATTTATTTATTTTTAAAATTATCATTTAAAATTATTAATATGAAATTAAATATAACAGTTATATAAATAGTCATTAAAAATAAACCATGATTAATAATTCATATTAATTAATTAAATATATACATTTAAATAAATCAATATTTTATTTTATTTTATTTATTTAAATAAACAATAATATTTAATTAATTTATTAAAACTAACAAATTAGTAATTATTGATTAAATGGGATATTGCATTAGTTTAATTGAGGTAGGGGTGTAAAAGAGTCGAACATGAACAAGCTGAGGCTCTGTTCGTGTTCGGCTCGTTATTGAACGTTTGAGCTCAAATTTGTTTGTGTTTGTGTTCGGCTCGAATCAAGCTCATTTATTTGTTTGCTCGAACTTGCCTCGAATCAGCTTGAGTTTAGCTTGGGAATAAGCTCGAAATAGGTTCGAATTTATTATATGAAGTACTAAAACTAACTTATTATTATTATTATTATTATTATTATTATTATTATTATTATTATTATTATTTTTTTTTTTGAACTATTAAACTTAAAACATAAAATTTTAGATACAAATATTAGAAAAACACATAATAATATATATATTCTTAACAACAAATAATTCTTACAATTTACAATATACATTCCACATCAAAATTTTATAATAAAAAATTGCATACTAAATAACAAAATATTAGATAACTATGTGAACAAATTGGCATACAATTAAACTAGTCAAATTTAAATAAATCAAAATTTGAAAAATACATTTATTGAAAATACATAGTTTAACATATATGTGAAATCTCAAGAAAACGCATTGTGCAATATTCCTCTTGATTCAAAATTACTTTTTAGATAATAGTCACATCATTGTTAATGATAAATAAGCTAAAAATAATAATCAAATATTTTAGCGTACCTATTTCTATGTTGAATGAATATATCGACGCTTTAATTGAATGAAAATATAAGAGTTTTGAAACTTGAGAGGCTCAGATTTAATTACATATAACCTCTGCTCTATGTATTACTGTTTAACTTTAACATGTCATTCCAAATACAGAGAGATAACGATTGAAACATAAAAGTATTTTATGCTCATCATCTTAAAAGTTCCACATAAGGTTGACAAATTGCATGCATCCAAATCATAGAAGATCAATCAAAAATAAATTTGCTGAAATTTCACTATTTTATCATCATTTGAATCCTCTATAGGGTTACATGCATAAATGATAAACCAAAATGAAGGCAACAAGCAATGAAACAGTATTTATCTAATAGAGCATTTTTAATCATCATAGCCCCACTCTAATAATACTTCTGCAAAAAATAGTTAAAACAGAATAATGTTACACAATAAATTATAAATATAAATAAACTCAAAGTAAGCAAACAAATAATTATGCATAAGACTTGCTAAATGTTAGTGCACACAAATCACACAATCAATAATTAGTATAACCAAAACCTTAAAAAACATCTATGTAAAGCATTTACAATTAAATCTTTTCGATAACCCTAAATGATTAGTAGGCTAGTAGCACAATCAAAAGTATTGTTGCTCAAGAACCACCTAAATGAACACTCAAATTTTCCTCATCCAATATTTCTTACTGTGAAAAAATATAAAAAATTGTTAAAACACTTAAAAGATATAATGCAATAATAATATTAAGTTGTATGGTACTATGTGAGATGTACTCACCAAAGATGTCTTAGCAATTTTTTGGGATGATCTAATCCAATTAGATGCACAAATTAATGCGCTAACTATCTTGATAGATAAACAACTTCTATAATCATATAGAACTCTACCACCAACACTAAATGTTGATTCAGAAGCAACTATTATTATTGAAATTGATAAAATATCAGGAGCCATTCAAGGCAAATATGAATATTTTAATGTGTTCATCTTCCATCAATCAAACATGTCAAATTGCTTAGTATTGCAAACAAATAATCATTCTTTAAGATACACATGCATGTCAAACTTAACATATTGTATGGAACCAGATGACATAACAAAATCTTTAAAATACAATATGCAATCAAATTGAGATGTGCCAAGAGGATCTATAATAGAGTTGGAAGAAGAACACCCTACATTGATTGAATCATTCATTACAGTCATTGGAGAACTCTTAGTAGCATATATTACATTTATTTTCCAAAGAGCATCCTCAATAGCTGTAATGTGGGAATCAAGTTCATGTGATTCATAGATATTATGAAATGTAAATGAAATAAACTTCAACTTTAAACGAGATTCTATTAGTAGCATTCTAATCAAATTTTAAAAACTTCTCATCTTCATGTATCTAAATTCTTCTCAGAGAAGCTTCTTAACATGCATAATAGTTGGCAAAAAATATTTGAGGTTGGATATAAAGTGCCAGGAATTATCTGAGTGACATTATTAAAAATTGATAGGAACTTTCTGATTTTTTCATACTTCAACCAATCAGAATCTAGTGATAGTCATTTATAATTTAAATCTTTAGTTGCATAATAAGTCAAGATAGTATGATAAATAAAAGCAGACTCAAGCATCATATAAGTTGAATTCTAACGTGTTGATACATCAATACAAAGAGACCGTGAAGTAGGTACTCATAAATGTTTTACAATCTCAATAAATTTGTGTAGCATAGCAGAAGATTTTTTGAGATATTTAATTGACTCTCTGATATTATAAATTATATCATGCACTTCTTTCAAACCATACTACACCATTGTATTCAATATATGTGAACAACACGTAATATAAAAAAAATGCTGATGGAAATGCAGTTTTCCTTTTTATTCAAAATTATTTCTAAGTCAAGAAGCTGCAACATCATTGTTAATAGTATTATCAAGAGTAATTGTGAAGACTTTATCCTAAAGATTCCATTCTAATAGATAGTCACATATAACATCACAGATGAAAGTCCCAGTATAAGGAGGGTCAAGCTTAATAAAATTAATAATCATTTTCTGAATCTTCCATGACTCATCAACGAAATTGATAGTCAAACACATATACCCTATTATCTGATTAGATATCCAATAATCTAATGTTAATGAAACTCTTTGAACATCATTATGATAAGTCTTAAGTTTATCTTTCTCAACATCATAAACTCACATACAATAATTTTTAATGGTGTTTATGAAAGTCCCAGTATAAGGAGGGTAAAGCTCAATAAAATTAATAATCATTTTCTAAATCTTCCATGACTCATCAATGAAATTGATAGTCAAACACATATACTCTATTATCTGATTAGATGTCCAATAATCTAATGTTAATGAAACTCTTTGAACATCACTAAGATAAGTCTTAAGTTTATCTTTCTCAACATCATAAAAGCATACAATAATTTTTAATGGTGTTTCTAGACACACTTTCGTAGTCAGGATTCAAAAATTTCAACAATATGTTGAACTAAGTGTGGTCTACCATCATAAAAGAATATTCATGAATAATAATCATCATTGCAATTATTTCTCTAACCTATCTTTGATCATAGTTTTTAAGATCATGAAAAATAGAAATGTAAAAATCACTAGCAATATCAATTGGGGAGAAATTCAATCACTTATGTCTTTTATCTGCTAAATCAATAAGTTGTTGACCCTTTGATTTAATTTTATCACAATCCCTAACATATCAAAAAATTGTGATGTTGTGCCTGTTTTTTATTTATGGAACTTAACTCCACAGCATACACATTACAAGCAAGGAATCTCAACACCATTAGATATAGTTTTTATCTCTATAAAATACTCCCATACAGTAGACTTTCTCTTTCTAGCTTTCTTAACTTGCAACTCAAACATGGTGCTAGTTCTCTCAATAATTTGTTGAAATGTTTGATTATGACTCTCTTTCAAAATTTTTATATAAATTGGTGATATCTCATCAGTTGATGCAGACTAAAATTACTCAAATGATGATATATGATGTATATAAATGTGGTGTTTATTTTTGAGATGCGTATAGGGGACGCCACGCAGATCTGAGGGGTACTTATTGAAGTGATCGGGTATGACATCGAGGTATGATGTACTATCTCGAAAGATAGAGACATCACCCTTCAATGGACCTAATCACCTAATAAAGACTCCTAAGGCATGATGAGTATTCGAATATATGAGAGATTTTTCTCCTACTTTATATGGATGAATAAAGCAGGATTTATATTAAACCAGGTTCTAAAGTTTCCTATGGGGGTAATCCCCCATAGTTAATTACAACCTAAGGAATGTGAGTTCCTTAGGAATACTCTCGATTAAAGTAGACAATTATTGTATCCAAAGATTTCAATGATAAGACTATTAAAGGATTAGTTATATTTGAAAAATCAAGTGGGAAAGATCAAAAGGAGAAGACTTATTATTGAAGTCAAAGGAAGCGAGTAGGGAATGCCCATGATGCTAGGAAACCCAGTGGGCATTTCAATCTATCTTATGGTTGGGCTTTATAAGTTTGAAATTGAAGAGAATTATATTTTTTAGTTGAAATTTTATTAGATTACTAGGGCTTATAATCCAACAATACAAGATTGTGGAAATGCCTAAGAGGTGATAATTTATGCTTGTAGCCTAAAGGAGAAAGCTACTTCAGATCCTAAATCTAAGGAGCTTTAACATAAGATAAATTACGACCTATATCTAAATGAAGATGGGCATGAGGTTTACCTCCACAAGAGAGGATAACCACCCAACTATTGGACTTATAACAGTCTGGAGTGGCAACTAGCTAACTCCTCTTATGTTTTAAAATCATGTAAGCAAGTCATATGATTTTACAAGATAGTTTGGTTATTATTATTTAAAAAAAGACTAAAGTCCTTAAACCCACTCCCTAAGAGATTAGAGCATAAGTGGTATGAGTAATGACTTAATATAATGCAAATATTTTCAATTTTTATTTGATTTTGACACTTCATTTTGATAAAGGTCATAAGAGTTTATATGCATAAATGCATGTTGAAATGAGTTATGAGCTAAATCAAAAGAGAAGAGGGTGAAGCTCTATCAGTAAGGGTTGCTCTCACAGGTCAGACAATTCCCATATGTGTAAGGACGGAGACCCTCATTTTGTAAAAGTGATATAATGTGATATGCATGGTGTGAGACATACAACATTCAGCTAAAGGGTTGCTAAATCTTTTAATTATCTTGATTTAATGCCTAGGCTTTATATGAGGTTATGAGTTATTTAAAACTTTAGTTATGAGTTGTAGTTGGGGTAGAAAAATTAATTTTTTTCTAAGAGCCTAATCGTATCCAAACCATACAATAAACACTAATCATAAAGAAGTTATGAAGAGGCATGTCATTTATAATGCCCAAGTTAAACATAACATCAATAATTTGTTGACCTCACTTTTGGAGTGAGCTCTTAACCTCCTCTCCTTAGACTTAGGACTCTTCTAGACACTAAGAACTCCTTAGTCATAAGACACTTCTAGTATTTAGTGAACACTTAACCTAAGCCTAGAGACTTAGAAATGTAAATCATAAGATTAGGCTATGCCTTAGGGCTTAAGAAAATTACCCATCCCATAGCCTAAACCCAATCTAAATACACTTTCTAAAATCAAAACAAAATTCAATTCTCAAACCAAATCTAAAATTCAAATTCAAATTGCAAATCTAATTTCAAATTTGACTCCAAATGATTGAAACCCAAAAATCAAATTTAAATCCTAAAACCCTTCCTAAGCCATATGAACCACATTCATAAGCTTAGCCAAAACTCCCTTTAGATCAAATCAAACACAACTGATTTCTTTATAAATCAATTCTTCTTTTATTTATATTCACAAATATAAATGAAGTCCAAATTCAAATGACCAAAATTATATCAAAAATGAAATCCAAACTCAACTAAGCCCTTTAAGCCAATTCTTTGGACTTAACCAAATTCTATCTAAATCAGGTCAAAATCAATGGATTCTCTCTCGAATCAATCATTCAATCATTTATCCAAATATAAATAAAATCCATAATGATCAAACCAAATCAAAGCCAACCCAAGTCAAACCCAACCTAGCCCTTTTGACTTGAAAATTTTAAATGAGCCAAAATCCCTTAGACTCAAATTGATTGCCGTTGAATTTATATTTCAATTTAAGGCTCATATATAAGTTCAACTAAACTCAAATCAAACCAAAACCAAACCGATTGACCCACTTAGGTCTACTTGACCCAAACTGACCTAAAGGACCCATTTGAGCCAACTTCCAATCCAACCCAAATTGAATGAAACCAAGCTAACAAAAACCTTCCACCATGATTATTGATTAGCCTAGGATGATCAATTGAAATCAATTGGGCTAAACCAAACCCAATTGATCATTTGATCCAAGTTGACCCAAATTGGCCTAAAGGACCAGATTGGGTCAAATCATGATCTAACTCAAATTGATTGCAACCAATGGCCTAAGTTCTTTCCAAATTGATTATTAAACTTGACCAAATCCATAATTAAACCCAATTTGATCAATCGAGCCCAATTGAGCTATTAAGCCCAAATAGGAATTTGACCTACATCCAAATTAAATCCAAATTAATTCAAATAAAAGACCACATTCATCTTCAATTAGCTAATTGAACATGAAACAACCCATGACCTAGCTAATTTGGCCAATTTTGATCAAATTGGTCAATTTGACCCAATATGACCCATATGACTCAAATTGGGTCAAATTCTTTGAAACCAGGCCAAGACCCATTAGGGGCTGATCAAACCTGACCCAAACTCATTTGGGATCAGCCCAAAATCAACCAAACTAAATTAAAGCCCTCATGGATCCTCCCTCACAAGATTCCACCCAACCTCATTTAATTCTCCCCCATCACATGCACTTGACTCCTCTGACCTCTCCAACTTCTGCATTGAATAGATCTGATCATATGGTAGTAAGAGAGAACTTTGGAGCAAAAATTTAAAGTCCTCAATCAATTCATCATCCATCCCAACCACCCCAAGCAAGATGATAATCAACTTGGAGCCAAAAAATTCAAACAAGAATGGATTTTTGGCCATTATAAAAGGAGGGGGAAATGAGGCTTAACCTCTCTTCCTCCCACCACTATTTACCCCCCAAAAAGCAAAAAGGAACCCATCTCCCACCTCGTTGAGCCATTTTTGAGCTCAAAAATACAAATACTTTTTTACGACATAAAATCGGAGAAGACAGGGGGAGTAAAGGTTAAAATCATTCTAAAGCTTTCTCACATACCTGGGAGTTTGCTCGGATCTTCACCGCCATCGAAAACCATCCCTAGCGAGGTAAATTTTGCCAAACTTTAGCCGGCCTTAGAATTTCTCACATTTTGTGTTAATTTTCTTACAATTTTAGGAATTTCCCCTAGATGATCCTGCATTTTTACTTTAAATCATTCCAATTAGAAAAATATAATTTTTTCGGTGTAAATTGATGTGAAAATGAGTCTATTTGGATAAGTTTTTACTTAGAAATTCCATTTTTTCTTTTAAAAAAGCTTGAAAACACTGTTCATCTTCGGCGGGGCTACAATCGATGTCCGATCATGCGGTCGGCTCGATCACATGATCCATGCCATCCGCCTTTGATCAGCGATGATATGGACAGATCGCGTTCAGCGATGGTTCGACCGATCGTTATCTTAGCCATCGATCGATTTATCTAATATCTTCAATCGGATCGGATGATCAGAAGCGAAGTCGTTTGCTCTGCACCATTGATCTATCTTTCCCGCCCAATGGCTGACATCAGCACCGCAGAGTTTTTTTTTCTGATTTAAAAAATTAATTTAAATCACCTAAAGGTTCAAAAATTTATAGAAAATGAAATACTTAACCAAAATTATCAAACATGGCTCATTGGATTTGTCTTTTCGAGAGGAATCCAACAATCCCAAAATCCCTAAAATTTTACTAAGTATTTTAGGCTTAATTTGAGTTTTAGAGAAAATCAAATTTACTAATTAAACTAAAAATATATGTTAGATTAATTTGAAATTTTCAAGGATTAAAATTAAAGTTAAAACACACCTACCATAAAAATTTAAAGTGAAAAAGACTTATGGATTGGGATATATGTTAGATGGTAGACCGTGATTAGCCTAATCATATTTTTTGTAGGGGGGTTGTGCTTAAGGGGCCACTGTAATAAAATATAAATACTTTTGCTATGCAGGTTGCTTAGTCCCTAAGCATAACTCATGTTAGGACAGGTGAGCTTGGTTACCCATGTGTGGGGTGCTAAGTCTAAATTATTCATATAACTACTTGGGTTGTATGGTGTGTTTAGCTAATATTTATTTTGCAGGTATAACTAGATTTATTTTTTCTATTTTTAATGTAATTTTATATTTGGAATTAAGATTAGTGTTATGGGGGAACATGATGAGCAGTGGCAAGAAGGCTTAGTCCTTGGGATGCCCTGTGATGCCTTTGGAGCAAATCAAAATCAAAAAGAAGAGAAGGAAGAAATGAAGAAAAGAAGACCCCATAGCATATATTACTTTTGTAATCCAGTTATATAAGGGTAGAGCTCGACTACCTATCTTTTTCTTCTCTTTTCGAGGTGTATGGCGAAACCCAACTGCACTGACATTTTATTATTTTACGATAGTCTATAAAATTATTTGATGTTGTGTTTAGATTGCGCATTAGAACATCATGATTTTCATAATTTCTTTATGATTGATACTTGAATGTGTGGCCTGAATGCGGTAGGCTCTTAGTATAAAAAATAATTTTTTTTTACTCCAATTAACAACTCATAACTAAAATTTTAAAATAACTCATAACCTCACATAAAAGCTTAGGAATTAAATCAAGATAATAAAATTTTTAGCAATCCCTTAGCTGGATGAATGAATGTATAATATCATGCATATCATATTATTCCACTCTTATTAAAGGGGGCTTCCATCTGTGCCAGAGAATGAAGGCTTAACCTGTGAGAGCCTTTGATGAAAGAACACCCCTTTCTCTTTCAATTTGGCCCATAATCAAGTTCTCATGCATTTAGACATATAAAATCACATATCCTATGTCAAAATAAAGAGTCCAAAAGAATCAAATAAATTTGATAAAATTTACATTAGATTAAGTCATGGTTTCATACCACTCATGCTCTAGTCTCTTAGGGAGTGAGTTTAAGGATTTATTTTTCTCTCTAAATAAACAACATCTTAGCCATCTTGTAAAACATAAGACTTGCCTACATGGATATAAAGTGTAGGAGGAATGACCGCCACCTGTGATAATAAGTCCAAAGAGTTTGGTTTATTCTCTCTTATGGTTGTAAATCATATACCCATTTTTGCCTTAGATATATGTCGTGCTTCCGCCCTCGCCAAAGCTCCCTAACTTAGAATCTGAGGTGCTTCCTTAAGCATAAATCCTCACCTCTTAGGTATTTTCACAATCTTATATGGAAAGTTAAGCAATCTAATAAAATGTCAACTCAAATAATTAACTCTCTTCAATTTTAAAAATATAAAGTCTAAACATAGGATAGATTGGAATGCTCATTAAGCTTCCTAGTATCATGAGCATTTTCTACTTTCTCCCTTTGAATTCTAAAAATAAGTCTTCTCCTTGATCTATCCCATTTGATTTTTTAAAATAGCCAATTATTTGATAGTCTTAACCTTGAAATCTTTGGAGACCCTAATTGTCTGCTTTAATCGAGAGTATTTTTAAAGAATTCCCATTTCTTAGGATGTAATTAACTATGGGGGTTTGCCTTCATAGGGAACTTAATGAACTTAGCTCAAAATAAACCCTACTTTACTTCTCTATGTAAAGTAGGGGAAAGATCTCTGATATATTCGAAGACCCATCATGCCTTAGGACTCCTTATTAGGTGACCTTAATGTCGTACCCGATTACTTTAATAAGTACCTCCTAAGATCTACGTGGTGTCCCACATCTTCAAAAATAAACATCACAAATTTTCTGGCCACTCCACTGGGATGGTTCCTCTCTCCATATTTTGCAGACAATTATTATCTCCAAACATCAATAGTGAACTTATATTTTATGTAGGCCCAAGACTATCATTCTTTCCGTTGGCACTTAACTTATTTCATCCTTAAGCAAAGCTCATAAACATCTTTTAGGTTTTAGGACCTCACTACATGTAGGTCTTAAAATCCCTATTGGGTTCCCCCAATAAGTGAAAATTAAAATTAATCAAATAAAGGAGATGACCAAAATTAAGAACCTCTTCACCATCATAATGGTGAGGCAAGGTTCATCCCATGAACAATAAGAAAATAAAAACCCTTCTATAAAAGAACATGTCTTTCCAAAAGCACTTTTTCAAAATCCACATAATAAGATATCTTTACACAAAAATTTGTAAGAAATTTTCAAAAAAGGCACAAAACAGATATAATCAAACCTCGTTTAACAAATCCTATGATTGTTATAAGGAGGTTTTTTAAAAAAAAAATCAAAATCAACCATTTTTAATGTCTTTTTGAAAAGCATATTTTCTTTGGAAATAGCTATCTCCATCCAACACACTCAAATTTGTTGGATGAAGATTCTATTTTCGAATTAAATCATAATATAAAATTTAAACTTCATTCAACATACTTCACATGTGCTAAAGTTGAAGTTTTCCTCCTTTTTGAAAAGCAATAAATCATTCACACATAAAAGAGAAGTCAAGACATATTTGAACCTCCCACTTGACATACCCAAATTTGTCAAATGGGAGTTCCCCTTCCCTTAGAGAAGGTAGAGAAAATTGAATTATATTTGCATTTGTCTTGTAAAACTCCTCCTTGTCAAAGTCTTGGACTTCAAAATACATTGGGAGCTCATTTGACATGTCCAAGTATGTCAAATGAGAACCCCCTTCTTTGAAAATCATAAGGACAAATTGAACTCCATTTAACATACCTAAGTTTGTTAAATTAGTTCTTTTCTTTCAAAAAATCATAAACACATTTGACTTTCACTTAACATACCAAATTTGTTAAGTGAGAGTTTTATTTTCAAAAAATCATAAACACATTTGACTTTCACTTAACATACCAAATTTGTTAAGTGAGAGTTTCATTTTCAAAAAATCATAAACACATTTGACTTTCACTTAACATACCAAATTTGTTAAGTGAGAGTTTTATGTTCAAAATCATAAACACATTTGACTTTCACTTAACAAATCAAATTTGTTAAGTGAGAGTTTCATTTTCAAAATCATAAACACATTTGACTTTCACTTAACATACCAAATTTGTTAAGTGAGAGGTTCATTTTCAAAATCATAAACACATTTGACTTTCACTTAACATACCAAATTTGTTAAGTGAGAGTTTCATTTTCAAAAATCATAAATACATTTGACTTTCACTTAACATATCAAATTTGTTAAGTGAGAGTTTTATTTTCAAAATCATAAACACATTTGAATTTCACTTAACATACCAAATTTGTTAAGTGAGGGTCTCTTTTCAACACACATTTGACTTTCACTTAACATACCAAATTTGTTAAGTGAGAGTTTTATTTTCAAAATTATAAGCACATTTGACTTTCACTTAACATACCAAATTTGTTAAGTGAGGGTCTCTTTTCAACACACATTTGATCCCTATTTTAACATACCATATTTGTTAAATAAGGATCCAATTTTTCATGTCAAACCACACTTGAGAGCTTTCACTTAACATACCAAATTTGTTAAGTGAGAGTCTCATTCTTAAAGAAAAATAAATATATCTCAAACACATTTGGGGATTTCACTTAACATACCAAATTTGTTAAGTGGGACTCCCATCTTCAAAGAAAAGCAAATCTATCTCACAATCACATTTGACATTCACTTAACATACCAAATTTGTTAAGTGAAAGTATCATAATCAAGCACAAATTAAACACATGTGGCCTTTACTTAACATACCAAATTTGTTAAGTAAGTAGCCCCATTCTCAAATCAAAATATCACATGATCAAATCTTAACAAGCAAAAATATTTCAATCACAATCTGTTCTTAGCAAACCAAAATTTGCTAAGTAAAGGTCTTTCAAACCATCAATACTTTCAAGCAAGATGCACAAAATATAAATATCTCTAATAAAATCTCTCCTTAAATTTTAGAACCCTATCCAACCTACCTAATCGGTTGAGTATGGGTTCAAAATCAAAATCAAATGGCAAATACTCTCTTCAATATCCAAATCTCTCCAGTGAGCCCCACTTAACATATTTGAATTGTTGAGTGTGGGTCTAAAACTCCAAACTTCTGTTACTTACGTGAAACAAATATCAAGGCAGAAATATGGTACAAGTTATATTTTCATAAATGTAGACATACAGCTCAGATCAGCTAGTTCAGTCTTTGCAATTTTCACACATGGCAGCTCAGAAGTACGTGTTTACTTTTTCTTTTGGGATGGATTTGGTCATGGATCAGGCCAGCCTCCCGTAGACTGACTTTGCCCACTTCATTCATTTTGGTCGAGGTTTCAAGGGGACTTGATCACTTGTGAGGGGACCACCCTCACAACCGTCAGCAGAAGTATGGTGATTGGGCAAAAACTGGTCATCCAGGTTGAGATGCCGTCTGACTCAAAGTTTCCCTCACTAAAGAGGAAGGCTATGGCGTTCTCTAGTGTAGTTCGCTGCACTCGTGGTTCCCCTTCGCTCTGGTACTATCACCCACTTGTTGGCTCTTTCCAAGGGGATGGCTACCCTATCTTCGGGGATAGTCTCCCCACCCAAGGTTGGTCTAGTTCTCGTCGCCTCCTATGCATCACCACAACCAGTGTCGCAAGATCAAATGACATCATGATCGCATAACCAAGGAACTAGAGGCAGCTTTCCAGTCTGCAGTAGAGGAGTTACCTAAGATAGTGTCTCCTCTTATCATAGAGAACAAGTTTCACCCCCTCTCTAGTTTAGATGGAGAGGAAGACATTAGGAGGATCTCATTTTCACCTCTACCTGCAGTTCATTTTGAGGCTCCTATCAGTGATAAGAGAAGGCCGTATGCTGGCCATAGATTAGTTATGCCGAGTTGAGACTACGATTAAAGTCTTTGATTTACGCTCTATCATCCTCGTAGTAGACACATCACAAGAGAGGCTGGGAGGCTCAATACATATTACTAGCAGAGAGAGTGACGGGCTAGTACCTTCTTGTGAACTTTCTGATTAGCTGCTTGCGTCGATCATACTGATATCATTCTATTGATGGGTACTACCCACCATAGGAGAGAAGTTCTTGCTCAGAGAAAGCCGATGTTGCCTCCACCACACCGATCCACTCCTTGCCCACCATCACCTGTTCAGGTCCCGCCATCCACCGTGCCTACAAAGGCACAAAAGACAACATCCGAGGAGAAGAAAGCCCCATTGGTGATCCGGCTATGACCAAAGGATCCCACTTCATCTACTCCATAGACTGAGGTGAGGGCGAGTTCCCCTACTTGACCTCTACCGCCTCTTGGTGAAGATAGTGACGCACGCCGTGGGTCACCACACCATCATTATCAAAGCGGTGACAACAACAATCGGAAGGGGAAGGGGACCCCATGATAGTGGATCTCCCAGGGACACTACTCCACCCATGAGCATGAGCACATCTTTCTAGCCATGACCTCCCAGAGCTAGAACTCCGGATAGGTGTTAAGTGCATCTCCGTCAATGAGCAAAACCCCTACATCGATCAGCAATGTGTATTTGTACCAGCATAATTAGATCGTTCCATAGAAGAGATTTTAGAAAAGTACTTTACAGAGACAAAGAGCTTCTAGGGATTGACTGATCAGATTGTGAGGAGGGAAAGGTTAGCTTTCATCTGGATGAGGATGATCTCCTTGAGGATTCGACCGAGATCCACATGGTTGATACTAGGAGCTCCCTTCATAGAGATCAGCATAGTTAGAAATGTATTATGGTTGAGGAAGATGACACTGTCCATTTAATCTAACACCTCCGTCAACAGCTTAAACAGAAGGATGATCAAATCAGCCGGATGGAGAAAAGGATGGAAGACCTATTAGCAGCCCTCCACGCACTTCAAAACCAGGCTTCAGTACCATAACATATATCGCTAAAGATAGATTATCCTGAGTTAGCGTATGTCCTAGATCAACCCAAAAGCACTTCTATAGTAGATCAGGATAGTGGTAGTTTGCATAGGAAGGTGGTGGACATCACCTCCATGCAAGAAAAAGATATCAAGCAGTTGGTGGAGCAGCAAGTGAAGGATGCGTTGGAGTAAGCCCAAGGTGACTCATCTGTTCTAAAGAGTAGACCCTACATGGAGGAATTTGATGGTGCCCAATATCCTAAGGGTTTTGTGCCTCATTCCTTCAAAATTTTTGATGACAGTGGGAACCCTCGGCAGCACATAGCATATTTTAAGACTGGATGTTGCAGTGCCGGTGGCAGCGATGCACTTCTATTTCTTCTCTTCGTCAGTAGTTTGACAGGTATCACATTTGATTGGTACGCTGAACTACCCAATAGTTTAATAAAGATATTTGTTGAATTGGAGTAGCTTTTATTAAGAGATTTGCTAGAGCTCTGGAAAGGATAATTATGGGTGATCTCGTTGTAGCTCAACAACACCCCGGTGAGTCCTTTATTGATTACATTTTTAGATGATGCAATTTAAGTATGAAATATTAACCATAGCTGTCTGAACAATATGCCATTAAAATTCTACTTAAGAATATTCACGGCCCGATCGCCTTCATTCTTAAAGGGTTTACCATTAAAACATTTGAGAAATTGATCAACAAGGCAGCTAGTCTACAAGAGAGGTCAAATAGTTACTTTTACAAGACCAGTCAGCTAAGCCCCAACTGTAGAAGGCATTTGAGAAAAATCTTAGGGTAGTCACAATAGTTGACAAGGGGAAGTAGGCAGCCAAAGTTCAACCAGATAGACCTCGAACACAGTAGCCTCCTCTACCACCTCCTTTGTCACCACCCCAGCCATCATATCGACCACCTCAGTTTTCACAGCGGCCTCCACCATCGCTTGCTCAGTAGTATCCCCATCCATAGCATCAACAGTAGTATCCCAACCCACAGCCTCAACAACAACACTTCTATCCACCATAAAGTAGCTACCATTTACCTACTCTTGCCGACAAATTGAATAAGCCTTATTCATTCAAGAGGGAGGTAGTTAAAAAAATCTTTAAGAACCTTTTAAAGAAGCTGATTTTTAGCTACGAGCAAGAGGGGAGGATGTGGGCAAGAGTCATGATCCAAACTTTTGACCCCTACCACCGCATGCTAGGTCATGTCTTAGAAGATTGCTTTACCTTTAAGGACTGGCTTGAGCATAGCTATAAGTCAGGTGCCATTATCATCCCCAAGGAATATCTACTAGAACACCCATTCAATTTTGTTAGGGTAATCCTTGGAGATGTAAGCGATCTTCTCAAGATAAAGGAAAGTTGGGATATCTCCCTATCCCGAACCTCCAAGAAAATCATCTCTAAGATCAAAAAGTTACCCTTGCAGGTGCCTAAAGCAGCTCAAACCTCCAACTCTAAGGATGGTTTGCAAGTTGCTAAGGATAACTTGAAGGAGGTGGATGCCCAGCAGCAGCAGTCCACCTTACTTGCCCATGATAACATAGTAGCACAACCACCGTCCGAGTTCAGTACTCCATCCACCGTTGGAGCCACTACTTTCTCCACTAGCTCCTCTTTTGCCAGTAAGAACGTTGTATCAGCAGACAAAGGCACTAAACCCCTTACCCTATTTACTTTATTAGATTTCTATCATGTACCCCCATCTAAGAAGAAATCAATGAAGAAAGCTTTCACTTACATCTTATCCACTTTTGATGCTCTAGATTTTATTCCTCTCGAAAACTCTCCAAGTCTACAAAATAATACTAATAACTCTAGTTCTAATCATTCCTTTTTTTGATTTAGAAATGGATTTTCCATTCCTGAATCATTATGGTTCTCCCATTGAGATTGATTTAGAGTCATCCGACTTTGAAGATCTCATAGGAGAAGCCGTAGGTGAACCCGATGAGCAGGTATAGCTTTTCACTAAATCATCTCACCAGGTCATTGAAGTCAACCTCCGTAGTGGCAAAGTTCTACCTACTCGGGTGGCACCTCAGGATAAGAGTAAATAAGTCATTGGTTCTAGTGATCAAGAAACCTCTCCCCAAGATGCTCCACCCATGGATATGCTTGTGGAGGATCAACTTAGAGTTGACTACAATGTCCTCACTCACCTAAAAAAGTTGCCAGTTAAACTAAGCATATATGATGTCCTTATCTTATCCAAAGAGATGAGGGAGTCATTGATAAAAGCTCTTCTCATTCTATAAATATGCTTAGCTTAGTTGACCGCTATTAGAGAGGAGGCATGTTATTCAAGAGAAGCCCGTGGAGTTAGATTCACAGATGAAGACCTTCTTTTGGGGACAACCGAGCACAACCGTCCCCTCTACATCACAAAGGGACATGGGCGATTGACTCTCGGGTATTAGTTGATCAATGTGCATCAGTGAACATTATGAGTCTAAAAACCCTTGCCTACTTGAGGATCGATATATTCAAACTTTGAGGAGATTGAATGATGTTGAGAGGATTCAATGAACAAGGCAAGAGGCTTTAGTCTCCATAGTGTTACCATTATAGATAGATGATTGGAAGACATAAGCTAAGTTCTACATAATAAACTCAGATACATCTTTCACTGCTTTGCTCGATAGGTCTTGGATATATGCAAATAACATGGTTCCATCTTCTTTGCACCAGTGCATCAAATTCAGAAGAGGTGGAATCAAGTATTGTGTCAAAGGAGACTTGAAGCCATTCTCAGTTAGAGAGGTCAAGATTTATGAAGATGTAGCCTACTATCTTCCCCCAAATCAAAAAGTTTATTCTCGCGAGCTTTGTGAATATTTAAAAATAAAAGAAAAAGAAAAAAAAGAAAAAGAAGAAAAATAAAAAGAAAAAGAAAAAAAAGGAAGAGAAAATAAAAATACAAGTGAACGAGAATCAAACATTGAAGAAGAGGTAGAGCCAGATGTTACTTTTCGCCTACAATTTGTTCCTCCATATGAACACATGGGTAAGATGACTCGACCTCCACCAGGTAGAGGAAGAGGTAAATTCAGAGGCAGTTATAGAGGTAGAAGACCTCCTTGTTGGTGGCCAACCAAGAGAGCTATGTCCAACCCATGAGTACCACTTTCCACCACTTACCAGATCCGGAGGATGAGTCATCATGTATGCCAACCAACCCTCTCTGGTCCCTTTGAAGGTGACATTGAGCGAGTGATGAAGACTAGGCCTTCAAGCAAAGCATGAATGTATCTGAATCATTATTATGTAGAAAAATTAGGCACAGATGGAAATTTTAGTTCTAACCTCACTTTTTTTCCAGAAAGTTGAAGGTTTAGTAGTTAAGGAGGCCCTCAAGTCATCTACAGATGTCAAGCCAAAGAGATTTTTGTTGGGAGCATCATCCTCAAGTCAGGAAGCTGATGTAGAACTTGAGGATGATTCATATAGAGATTTAATATAATTATCTTTTGATTGGTACTCGCCTTGTGTTCTTAACTTAGCAAAGAAGAGATTAATCCCACATACTTGGTCTAAACACAAGTCATACTACTTTGAAAGGCTATGGGGCAACCAAAGGAGACATCCTCAATCAAGACCAGGACTAGGATTCGACACAGTGGGTCCAGTCGATGATGACAACCATTGCCTAGTCATCATAAATCATTTAGAGTCTGATAGGTTCTTCTTAAATCATGCTAACTCTTATGAGGAGGTATGTTTAGAAACTTCAAATGACCCAAGTGAGCCTGAAGTTAGAGATGCACTACTAGAGTCGAAGAAGAGATCATATTAACCATTGATGAGCTCAAAGACATTAACTTGGGAACTGAAGACAATCCACATTCGACATACATTAGTTCCTTGTTAAATGAAGAAGAAACTAATGACTTAGTTAGGTTATTAACTGAGTTTAAGGACTACTTGCATAGTTATGAAAGATGCTCGTATCTCTAACATAACATCCACAACCAGTAATAACCTAATGCTAACCTATCAAGTGCTCCTAGACGCATGACAAACATTGAACAAATCACTTCAAATAAAAAAATTGATGATGACTTTAGGAAGAAAATATCCTACCTAGTTGGCTAGTGTTATCCTAATTAAAAAAAATAATGGCCAAATTCGCCTATGCGTTGATTTTAAAGATCTAAATGAGGAATATCCTAAAGATGAATTCTCATTTCCTATACCAAAATTAATGATGGACATTGTCTCATCTCATGCAGTATTCTCTTTTATGGATGGGTCATGGCTACAACCAAATCAAGATGGCCCCCGAGGATGAAAGAAACACTACTTTTTGAACCCCAATTAGAATTTATTATTATAAGGTCATGCCTTTCAGCCTAAAAAATGTCGGTGCCACATACTAGCGAGCCATAACTCAAATCTTTGACGAACTCATTCATCATCAAGTTGAATGCTATGTCAATGATCTCGTTGTCAAAAGCAAAGAAAAGGAAGATCATCTCTTTGACTTAAGAGTAGTTTTTGAACGATTAAGATAATATAACCCCAAAATAAACCTCCTGAAGTGTGCATTCGGAGTAGCTTCAGGAAAATTCCTTGGGTTTGTTGTTTAACACCGAGAAATTAAAATCGATCTAGAAAAGATCAAAGCGATATTAAAAATTCCACCCCCTAAAAGCCTAACACATTCAAATCATTCCAAGGGCAATTGGCGTAACTAAGACGCTTCATATCCAACCTATCAGGAAGATGCCAACCATTCTCAACACTTGTCATAAAGGATGCCAAGTTCAAGTGGGACGATAAGTGCCAGCATGCTTTTGAAGACATCAAACACTACCTGATGATGTCGCCAATTCTAGCAGCCCCTATCCTGGGCAAGCTGTTGATCCTCTATACAGCTGCATTAGACGACTCCCTTAGAACTTTGTTGGCCCAAGCCAACGACGAAGGGAAAGAAAATGCTCTCTATTAGCTCAATCACCGTCTAATCCCTGCTGAGGTAAACTACCCACCTTTTAAAAAATATTGCTTAGCTTTAATCTTTGCATCTACATTACTATGCTTCTCATAAATAAATCTGATCTTTAGAGTCAATCCAATAATATCTCATGACACCCGAGCTTATACGGGGTTGGTCCATGATTTTATCTCTTTGACATAACATTTCATTCCTCCATGAAAGGAAAGGATAGACTTTAAGATTTCTTAGCACATCCACTCTACTGATTCTCTGCTTAGTGATGATCTCCCCGATGAACAAATCATAAATTTAGGGGATACTAGCATTCACCACTAGGAGATGTATTTTGATGGTATGATTTTCTCTCAAGAGGAGAAGAACCACAATCTATTATCCCAGGAAAGGCAGTGGGTAAGAATAGTTCTCCTAACTCTTGATTGCGATATGATGAGATTCTCACATCATCTATCTAATCCATGCACCAACAATGAAGCCGAATATGAGGCTCTGATTGTCAGTCTGGAGTTAGTCATTATACAATGTGTCCAGAGCATCAACATCTTCGGGGATTCTTAGCTCATCATCAACCAAATCACTAGGTCTTACAAGGTTCTAAAGCCTAAGCACCATCATTACCACAAGTATACCATGGAATTATTGGTCTAAATCCTAGGCTACCATTTATAAGATTCCTCAAAGAGAAAATGCAGTAGCAGATGCATTAGCCAAGCTTTCCAAAGAGTTGGCATGTCTGGAAGATGAGTCCATTCCAATAAGGGTCCAAAATATACAAGTCTTATCCCTTATTGATGCTGAACTCATCGAGAGATTCTCTCATAAAGGGGAGGTTGCCATTGCCAAAAAAGATAAGGAGTTAGATTGGAGGCAACCATTCATGGATTATTTAAATATAGGCAAACTACCTCAAGAGAAATCACTAGCACATCATGTGAAGCAGAGAGCCCTTTCCTACGCTCTCGTGTAGGGCACCTTGTATCGACGGTCCTTCGATCATATATGGTTACATTGTCTGGAAAAACATGAACCCCATAGGATTGTGATCGAGGTACACTCAGGTTTATGCGGAGCACACCAATTCGGCACGAAGTTGAAAGCCAAGATCAAGAGAATAGGATACTACTGGCCTTCAATGATCACATACTACATGGACGTAGTTAGGAGATGCCACCAATGTCAGGTACGTGGTGTGGTCCTACATCAACCACCCAACATTCTACATCATACATTGGCCTCATGGCCATTTGAGTGTTGGGGTACTGACATTGTGGGTCCGATTGATCCTCCTTCTTCTAAAGGTCATTGATTCATCCTAGCTGCTACTGACTACTTTTCCAAGTGGGCGGAGGCAATCCCACTTAGAGAGGTTACATCTCAGCATGTGCTCCAATTTTCCAGGAACCATATCATATATAGATTCGGGGTGCCTCGATGAATTAAATTTGATAATGGTATTGCATTCAAGAGCACTAAAATTAATAGTTTTGCTCTAAGATACAACATAGATTGGAGATATTCTACCATCTACTACCCAAGGGAAAATGGGTTAGCAGAAGCCTTCAACAAAATCCTCATTCAAATACTGAATAAGACATTCAATGACTATAAGCGATGATGACATGCATAGTTGGTTGAAGCCTTATGGGCTTACCGTACCATATATAGAACTCCAACTCAATCTACCCCTTTCTCCTTAGTGTATGGGTCTGAAGCCATTCTACCATTATAAGTCTAACTCCCATCACTAAGGATAGCCGTGGGTAATAAAATCACAATGGAATAGAAAGCCAAGTTGCGGTTGGAAGAGCTTGAAGGTTTGGAGGAGAGGCGCCTACGGGCATGCCAGAACCTTGAGTTATACAAAGCCAAGATGATTCAAGCTCATAATAAGTTGGTCCGTCATAGAGCTTTTCAAGTAGGAGAGCTTGTTTTAGTTCTAAGGAGGCCAATTGTTGTTTGTCGAAAGATAGGAGGCAAGTTTGAACCCACTTAAGAAGGCCCTTATGCCATAGAAAAGGCCTACCAAGGAGGATCTTATAAACTTGTAAATTATAAAGGAGAGCGCCCGATGCTTCCAATTCATGGGTTCTACTTAAAAAAATACTATCCATAAATATTATTTAAAAATAATTATCAATAAAACTTCTTTTCATCTCAAATTTCATCTCTTCTCTGTTAGAAATATCTTTTGCTTGCGAATCCACCATGATATATTTAGGGTAGGTATAAGAGAATCCAAGAGGCATCCTATCCCTCCACAACACAAATGCAAACTACAAAATGATTCTCCAGTGCTATTAGGATAGGTGTAAGAGAACCCAAGAGGCATCCTATTTCAACTAGTACAACTAAGTTAGTGTAAGAGAACCCAAGCGACATCCTTTCCTGGTGGAGTCATAATTGCCCCTACGACACCATTTCATCTATTCTTTGATGTGTTTAGGATATGTGTAAGAGAACCCAAGCAGCATCCTATTCGCTCTTTGACAACACAAATAAACATATATCTTTTATCTTGGGCTATTTTGACGTGAGAGCAAGCCCCCTATGGCACTCACTCATTAGCTCTCTAGGTCGGGTTGACATGCTACCTCACTCGCGTGTCACCCCTTGGTAAGCCTTACTGCGCAACCGGTAAGCTACCATATGTTGACTTTATTTAAGAGGATGTATGCCTACATGCTTTCTTCTTGGACTAGCCAATATGCACTGACTAGGTCAAGTATATTTGAGGTTTAGGATAAGTCCCCCAGTGGCTCCTTTCCTTCTGACTACTTCAAGCCTGGGTTTGGTCTTCAACTCACACAGTGGATACACCACTCTTGGCATATGCGAGTCCCCGTACTTTCTCCTTGAGTTGGCCATCAAATACCTATTTGATATATGACTAGCCATGTCATCTTCTCCAGGGTGTTGGATTAAGCCTTTAGTGGCCCCATCCCCTGCGGACACTCTATTTGGATCACATCCTTAGCGACCCCATATAGACACTACCCAAATTATTTTTGGATTGGACAGTCTCCCTTTCCTAGTAACCACCCCTGTGGTTGGAGAATTTGTTCAGATGCACAGATTCTCTCTTGGTCCAGCGAGTTTGAGATAGAACAAGGTTGATATGAGCTCCTTCTCAGTGTATCCCCTCACAAACCAATAGGGTCCATGCAAATATAAAATAAACAAAATATATCTTCGCTTGTGGATCAGGAATTCAAGCCCCCAGTGGTCCCTTTCCCAAGCAGGCATCCTATCTTTAGGCGTGTCGCAAAAACTCCCTATAGAATTGCGACTACTTTGAGTTGAGATAAGTCCCCTGACACTCTCTGATCGCCCCAGTCGTTCAACTTGTTGTTCCACTAACGAGTTACCTCGGCGATTGTCTTTGCTTTGAAAGCTATAAGTTTATTACACATTCTTTCTAGCACGATCATTGCAAACTGACAGAAAGTCCTAGGTCGAGCCTGATTTGTTACGCAAGTGATCGATCACCCCAGTGGTTCTTTGTTTAGGAAGATGTGAGTCCCCACGCTTTCTTTCTAACTTGACCATTGCAAACCAAAAGACACCCCTTAGGTTGGTTAGTTCTACCTAATAGCTGGTAGACTATCCCTTTAGATTTGTAAACCTAAGATAGTCTAAGCTAAAATTAGCTCATTCTTAGTAGATCCATCGTAGACCGACAGGGTCCATCTAAAATTAAATTAATTTTGACTATTCTCGAGTTGATATAAGTCCACAGCGGCATTCACTCAAATAGTCTCCTTAGGTTAGGATTGATCTGTTGTGCCATCAACAGATCACGCCAACGGCTGATCCCTGCTTTTGAAGATGTAAGTCTGTTATGCTTTCTTCCTAGTACAGTTGTTGCACACTGAAAGATAACCCTTAGGTCGGATAGTCCTACCTTATGGCTGGTAGACTACCCCTTTGGATTTGTAAATCTGAGACAGGTCAAGGTCGACATAGCCCCTTCTCAGTAGGTCCATCGCACACCGATAGGTCCATAACATAACACACCAAATTAAACTAAGTCAATTCAAATCAAATCAATATAAATCAAATTAATCATCAGGACTACTCTTGAGTTGAGGTAAGACCCCGACACTCACTCAAGAGTCCTTAGATAGGGTTCTGTTGCACCATAAAAATCACCCCAACTGATCCCTTTGGAAGATGTAAGTTTGCTATGCCTTCTTCCCAAGATGTCGCACACCCCTTAGGTGGATAGTCCCTATGACAAGTAGACTACCCCTTTGGACTTATAAATTTAAGACAGACCAGGGCCCCCGTGAATTCCTTCTTAGTGTAGTCCATCACTCACCAACAGGGTCCATAATAAAATAAATTCAAAACCAACCTCTCAGTGGAGTCAAATTAAACACATCGAACAAACCAAATTTCTTCCCAGTGAGGCGCAAATCAAATTAGCCTCCCTAGTGGAGCTTAGATCTAAATCAAACAAATTTAATCGAGTGTACATCCCTAACAGATATGCCCTCAATCTAGAACCCTTCTCCCTAGTGGAGCCATAACAAATTAAACCAACCTTCCTAGTTAAGTCTGATCAAATAAATCAAAGAAATTCAATCAAATTCTTATCCCCAGCAGATAACTTGAACCTGTTTCCCAAGCGGAAGGCTCACATACCCAATCCTTAGTGGACTCGAGCACATATCCCTAACAAATATGCCTCCACATCAATTTAAAAAAACAAATTAAAATCAATTCAATTTTGATCCCCATCGGATTATAGATTCTTATCCCCAATGGATACACACCCAAACTAATCATACTTATAATCAAACTCAGATCCATATCCTCAGCGGATAGCTTGAACCTATTTCCCTAGAGGAAGGTTCATGTACATCCCCAACAGATTCTTTCTTGCTCTCTTATGCTCTTGGCATAAAGAGAGCTACATTGCACTAAGATCGTGATTCTATCTATCTTTCTGGGTCTAGGTATAGATCACTTTTGTTGTTTGTTGCAATCTTCTGGATGTTGTTGATCATTTTTGTCAATGTCAGTACATGCGGTGTGCTTTGTCAATTACACCACACATATTAGGGGTCCTTTTGTTGACTTCACTTTTGGAGTGAGCTCTTAACCTCATCACCTTAGAATTAGGACTCTTCTAGACACTAAGAACTCCTTAGTCATAAGATACTTCTAGTGTTTAGGTGAACACTTAACCTAAGCCTAGAGACTTAGAAGTGCTAATCATAAGATTAGGATATGCTTTAGGGCTTAAGGAAATTACCCATCCTATAGCCTAAACCCAATATAAATACACTTTCTCAAATCAAACCAAGATTCAATTCTTTAACCAAATATCAAATTAAAATTCAAATTCTAAATCTAATTTCAAAATTGACTCCAAATGATTGAAACCCAAAAATCAAATCCAAATCCAAAAACCTTTTCTAAGCCATATGAACCACATTCATAAGCTTAGCCAAAGTCCCTTTAGATCAAATCAAACTCAATTGATTTCTTTATAAATCAGTTATTCTTTTATTTATATTCACAAATATAAATGAAGTCAAAATTCAAATGACCAAAACTATATCGAAAATGAAATCCAAACTCAATCTAAGCCCTTTAAGCTAATTCTTTGGACTTAACCAAATTCTATCCAAATCAAGTCATGGATTCTCAATCAATCATTCATTCGATCATTTATCCAATTATAAATAAAATCTATAATCATCAAACCAAATCTAAGCCAACCTAAGTCAAACCCAACCTAGCCCTTTTGACTTGAAAATTTCAAATGAGCCAAAATCTCTTAGACTCCAAATTTATTGACATTAAATTTATATTTCAATCTAGGGCTCATATATAAGTTCAACTAAACTCGAATCAAATCAAAACCAAATCAATTGACCCACTTAGGTCCACTTGACCCAAAGTGACCTAGAGGACCCATTTGAACCAACTTCCAATCTAACCCAAAATTAGATCAAACCAAGCTCACCAAAACCTTCCACCATGATTGTTGATCACCTTAGGATGATCAATGACCAAAATTGCCAATGGCCATTTGATCCATGTTGACCCAAATTGGCTTAAAGGATCAAATTGGGTCAAATCATGATCTAACCCAAATTGATTGTAATCAATGGCTCAAGTTTATTCCAAATTGATTATTGAACTTGACCAAAGCCATAATTACACCCAATTTGATCAATCGAGCCCAATTGAGCCATTAAGCCCAAATAGGCCTAAAGGGTCAATTTGGCCTAAATCCAAATTAAATCTAAATTAATTCAAACCAAAGACCACATTCATCTTCAATTAGCCAATTGAACATGAATCAACCCATGGCCCAAGCTAATTTGGCCAATTTTGGTTGGTCAATTTGACCCAATATGACCTATATGACTCAAATTGGGCCAAATTCCTTGAAACCAAGCCAAGACCTATTGGGGGCTGATCAAACCTGGCCAAACCCATTTGGGATCAGCCTAAAATCAATCCAACCAAATTAAATGCCTCATGGATCCTCCCTCATATAGGATTCCACCCAACCTCACTTAATTCTCCCCCATCACATGCACTTAACTCCTCCCCAACATTTTCATTGAATAGAGCTAATCAAATGACATCAAGAGAGGACTTTGGAGTAAAAATTCAAAGTCCTCAATCAATCCATCATTCATCCCAACCACCCCAAGTAAGATGACAATCAATTTGGAGCCAAAAAATTCAAAAAAGAATGAATTTTCGACCATTATAAAAGGAGGGGGAAATGAGGCTTAACCTCTCTTCCTCCGACCACCATTTAGCCCCTAAAAGCTTCCCAAAGCAAAAAGGAACCCATCTCCCACCTCTTTGAGTTATTTTTGAGCTCAAAAATACAAATAGTTACTTTTTCGATGAGGTGACGGTAAACATCAGAGAAGACGACATTCCGAAGGGAGAAAAGGGTTAAAAATCATTTCAAAGCTTCCTCACATACCTAGGAGTTCACTTGGATCTTCACCACTGCCGAAAACCATCCCCGATGAGGTAAATTTCGCCAAACTTTAGCCGACCTTAGGATTTCTTTCATTTTGTATTAAATTTTCTGCAATTTTAGGAATTTTCTAGATAATCCTGCATTTTTACTTTAAATCATCCCAATTAGAAAAATAGAATTTTTTCGGTGTGAATCGATGTGAAAATGGGTACATTTGGACAAGTTTTCACTCAGAAATCCCATTTTTTCCTTTTAAAAAAGGTTGAAAATACTATTCATCATCGCGGGTTCCGTCCGATCCGCGGTTCAAGGGATCGGACGCCTCGATCATGCGATCCGCGTGATTCGTGCCTTGAATGGCTCGCGATGCGCCATCCATCACGCGATTTGCGACGGATGACTCATCACAGATCACGCGATCGGTCTGACGCTCGACGATTTGGACCATCCGATCTGTGATCAGATGGTCCAAAGCGAGCCAAGGGTCACTCTCGAGACCGTTGACCAGTCTTTCTCGCCCAATGGCTAACGTCAGCCACACAAATTTTTTTCTGATTTAAAAAATTAATTTAAATCACCTAAAACTTCAAAAATTTAGAAAAAAATAAAATACTTAACCAAAAATTGCAAACAAGGGCTTGTTGGTTTTGTCTTTCTGAGAGGAATCGAATAAACCCAAAATCCCCAAATTTTATTGAGTATTTTGAGCTTAATTTGAGTTTTAGTGAAAAATTAAATTTCACTAATTAAATTAAAAATATATGTTGATTAAGTTAAAATTTTCAGGGATTAAAATTAAGTTAAAACACACCTACCTTAAAAATTTCAAGTGAAAAGGACTTATGGACTGAGAGAGATTAAATTTTGAAGTTTAGACTGCCCATTTTAATAAAATAAATCAAATAAAAATTCAGAAATTTACAAATATCTTCAAATTATCTTAAATCACTATAATTGACATCTAGGACTCTTAAGAAATAGTGTGATTTTCTGAATCCTAATGAACCCCAAACAACTACTTAAGATTAAAGTTTAATCAATTAAGGAGTTACTTAAAATATAATCTAAAAATAATTTAAATATCAAATCAAAATCAGAAATGAAATAACACATAATCAATCATTAATCAAACCTCAAATTAGAAAAATATCATCCTTAGAGGAAATTTAATTAAATATGATTTAAGTTAATAAAACTCAATTAAATGATTAATTCTTAAATCAAACTTAAAATTAAACAAATCTAGGAAATTTTAACATGGGTCAAAGCAGTATAAACATGGAATCTTAATCATATGATACCCCTTAATGAGTATAAATAAAGTGAAACTAATTAATCATTAAATAAACTAAAAAAAATCAAATTGATTAATAAACCAATTCAATATAATCATTTAATACTAATCGAATTAAAACAAATAAAGTTAAAGTAAACTTAATTAACATATGATTAAATCACATCCATTTGGAATAAGATAATTAATTAACCATTAAATATTTCAACCTAATAACTAAATCAAACATTTTAATGAAATCAAATAAACATAATAAATGAATCAAATCAAATAAAACTCTAATCATAAATAATCAAACTTAATTGAAATGAAATAAACAATTAATTCACTTAATAATAATGATGGTAAAAACAATAATCCTTTAATCAAATCAAACTAAAGGAAAACACTTAAGTGAATCAAATCACTCACATGTGAGAAATTAAATCATTAATCTCTAATTAAACAATCCTTAATTAATCTAATGATTTAAAAATTTAATTACCCTTAATCGAACTTAATTAATCAAACATCTAATTAATGCGAACTTAATGAATTAATCCATCATCTTAATTAATCAAATTAATTTAAATAAGTTCATTAAAGCTAACTCTAAAATTAAGCTTAAATCAAACCCTAATTAAATTTAATAATTAATCACACCCCTCAAGCTAATTAAGTTAATCAAAATTAAAACAAGCTTAATCAAACATAATCAAAATGCAATTAAATACTAATCAAAACCTAAATTAAACCTAAATCATTAAGTCATTAATTACATCATTAAAACTTAAATAAATCTTTATTTAATTTGATAATTAACTTAAACACACTCCTTAATTAAACTAATTACCCTTAAGCTATTCCAATTGAATAAACACCTAATTAATGCAAACTTAATAAATTAATCCACCATCTTAATAAACCAAATTAACTTTATAAATCAGATTAAAACTAATTCAAACCAAACACTTAATTAATATACTAATTAATTTGATCACACCTCTTAAGTAAACTAATTAAAGCCAATCAAATTAATCATATTAAACTTAAACTTAATCAAACAAAAATACAATTAAATATGAATCAATTATTAATTTAAACTTAAATCATTAAGTCATTAATTACATCATTAACCTAAACAAATATGAAATCAAATTTAAAAAAATTAAACAAATCTTTACTTAATTTAATAATTGATCACACCTCTTAAACAAGCTAATTAAGTTAATCAAATTAATCATATTAAACTTAAACATAATCAAAATGCAATTAAATATTAATCAAAATCTAAATTAAACCTAAATTATTAAGTCATTAATTACATCATTAACCTAAAAAAAATGAAATCAAATTGATAATTAAATAAATATTTATAATTAACATAAATATATTTCTTAATTAAACTAATTACATAATCATATTGAACCTGAGAAAACCCATAGACTAATAAAGCTAATCAAATCAAATTAAATCAAATCAAATCAAATTAAGAAAGACTCTCTTCAATTTAATATGCAATCAAATCAAATCTCATTCAACCTACTTAAATAAGATAAACTAATTAACTATCCAATGTATGAATTCAAAATGCAAACCAAACTTTAATAAACATGACAAATGGATGAGATTAAAAGATAAAATCCTAATTACAAGGAATCAAACTCAATTAAAATCAAAATAAAATCTTAATTAATCTAATCTCATCAAACTACAAATGAATGAACCATAATCAAATCAAATAAGCATAAAATCAAGTCACATAACCATAATCAATGAAAAGAATTAAATATTAATTTAAATGGATATTGAATTATCAAGATTTAATTAAACCAAAGCATCTAATCTTAAATTAATCAATCAAAACACATGAATTTAAATAAATTTAAACTTCATTAGATATCAAAGATATTGAATTATCAAGATGTAATTAAACCAAAACATCTAAATCAAAATCAATCAATCAAATACTTAAACAAACTCAAATTCTAAGCTCTAAGTCAAATCAAATAAATTACACAAATTCAAATGGGATAATTAAGATACTTAAGGACCTTAGTTAGATTCTTTAGGAGTTAGGATGTAGAATATGGTGAGTTCTGTCTACAAATGGAATTCATTCTACCCTTCATTCTTGAAAACCTAAACATCATTTTAACCAAATAAAAGTGATATAAAAATGAAAAATAAGTCATTAAATCATTTAAATTGAAATCACCCAAAGGTAAAATTTAAACAAATTAAAACTCCAAATTGAAACTTAAACTAGTAAAGTCTTGTCACACAAGCCTTAAGCACACACATTAGAATACTAAGTCACCACTTATAGTGCTAAGTTAGGGCGTTGTATGTTTGATGTTGTGTTTTATTTAGTGATGTTATATTTTAGACTGGACGCTATGGTGTATGTCTCAGATGGATGGTAGTGATTATTTAATCATATTTTTTGTAGGGTTGTGCTTAAGGTCATGTAATAAAAATATAAATATTTTTCATGGGTTGCTTAGCCTAAGCATAACTCATGTTAGACAGTGGCTTGGTTACTCATGTGTGGGTGCTAAGTCTAAATTATTCATATAACTGCTTGGGTTGTATGGTGTGTTTAGCTAACATTATTTTGCAGGTATAGCTAGATTTTCCTATTTTTAATGTAATTTTGTATTATGAATTATGATTAGTGTTATGGGAGATTAGGATGAGCAGTGGCCAAAAGGATTGGTCCCTGGGGTGCCCTGTGATGCATTTGGAGAAAATCAAAATCAAAAGAAGAGAAGGAAGAAATGAAAAAAAGAAGACCCCCATAGCATATATTATTTTTATAATCTGGGTTGTATAAGGGTAGAGCTACCCATCTTTTCTTCTTGTACAATGAACTGACCGACTAGCCTTTTATTCTTTTACGGTAGTCTATAAAATTATTTGATGTTGTGTTTAGATTGCGCATTAGAACATCATGCTTTTCATAATTTCTTTATGATTGATGCTTGAATGTGTGGCCTAGATACGATAGGCTCTTAGAATAAAAATTAATTTTTTCTAGCCCAATTAACAACTCATAACTCAAATTTTAAAATAACTCATAACCTCACATAAAAGCTTAGGAATTAAATCAAGATAATAAAATTTGTAGCAACCCCTTAGCTGGATGAATGAATATATAATATCATGCATGCCATATTATTCCACTCTTGTTAAGAGGAGACCTCCATCTGTGCTAGAGAATGAAGGCTTAACCTATGTGAGCCTTTGATGGAAGAACACCCCTCTCTCTTTTGATTTGGCCCATAATTAAGTTCTGATGTATTTAGTCATACAAAATCTCATAGCCTGTGTCAAAATAAAGAGTCCAAAAGAAGCAAATAAATTTGATAAAATTTGCATTAGATTAAGTCATGGTTTCATACCACTCATGCTTTAGTCTCTTAGGGAGTGAGTTTAAGGATTTAGTTTTCTCTAAATAAACAATGACTAGCAAAGCATAAGACTTGCTTATATGGATTTAAAGCAGAGAAGTTAGTCTTCACTCAAGTGTAATAAGTCATGGGTTTTATTCTCTCTTGAGGATATAAACCATATACCCATTTTCGCCTTAGATTTAGGTTGTGCTTTAGTCCTCACCAAAGCTCCCTAGCTTAGGATCCAAGGTATTATTTTCAAGCTGCATAAATTCTCACCTCTGGGCATTTCTACAATCTTATGTTGTGAAATTATAAGCCCTAACAATCTAATAAAATGTCAACTCAAATAATTAACTCTCTTCAATTTCAAAATATAAAGCTAACCATGGATTGAAATGCTCACTAGTTTCCTAGTATCATGAGAATTTCTATTTTCTCCTTTGGATTCCAAAAAAAAGTCTTCTCCTTGATTTATCCTATTTGATTTTCTAAAATAAATCCTTTGATAGTCTTAACCTGAAATCTTTGGAGACCCTAATTGTCTACTTTAATCGAGTATTCTTAAGGAATTCTCATCTTGATGTAATTAACTATGGCTCCATAAGAACTTAACGAACCCGACTCAAAATAAATCCTATTTTACTTCTCCATGTAAAGTGGGGAAAAGATCTTTGGTATATTCGAAGACCCATCATGCCTTAAGAGTCCTTATTAGGTGATTAGGTCTATTATAGGGTGGTGATTTCTATCTTTCGAGATAGTACATCATTCCTTAATGTCATACTCGATCACTTTAATAAGTACCCCCTAAGATCTACATGGTGTCCCACATCTTCAAAAATAAACACTACAACATTTTATAGCATCACAAAAGAATAACATGCCATTGTGTGTCTCAGCAACGAGAAAATGGGTATAAGCTCACCTTATACAATCCAGAATATGAAAGAATAATTACAATTTATAAATGAATAAATGTTATTGGGGTCTTCTAATCTTCATTCTTCATGCTTCATTTATCTTCCTCATTCTTTGATTTTATTTGCTTCACTTCAAAGGCATCATAGGTAGGGGTGTGCATTATTTGGTTTTAACCAAAATATCAAATCGAACCAAAGTTTTTGAGTAATTTGGTTCAGTTTTGAACTTAGTAATTTGGATTTTGGATTTAATTAATGAAAACTTTGATTTTGGTTTTGAATCATTTTGTTAAATAAAATTTTGAATGGAACCAAATAAACCAAAGTAATTATATGTAATTCAATATTATTAATTTATGTATAATAGGCTTATTTATTATAAACTTATTTTTATTTATTTTTGAATACTTAGTAGATGCTTTTTTGGAGGACTATTATCAAATTTTTCAAAATATTTTGGTCTCATAATATGGTAATATGGTTCAATCAACTTCTAAGTTCAAAACATCATTCAGGTAAGTAAAAATTAGTTTTAAATATTTTTTAGTGCATGAAGTAGTTAATTGCATTTTGATTACATTTATATTATTTTGCTTATAGCTTGTTCATTATACAATAAAAAATTATGCAAATAATTTTAAATGTATAACTCGGTTTATCCAAAACCAAACCAAAATAACCTAACCAAATTATTATCAGGTTTATTTTTTGGGGCTTGATTCAATATTTTAGGAATCCAAACTAATTGATTTTAAAATTTATCATCCAATCCATCCAAATCAAACAAACACCCTAATCATCTTCCCAAGATAAACCTTCTCTTATGCCATCCTATTCCCTCATAACATTAATCATAATTCTTAATATAAAATTACATTAAAAATATGAAAAATAAATCTAACTACACCTGCAAAATAAGTGTTAGCTAGACATACCATACAACCTAAGTAGTTATCTATATAATTTGGACTTAGTACCCTGCACATGGGTAACTAAGTCCACCTATCCTAATTTGGATTATGCTTAGGGGTTTGAAACTTGCAAAGAGAGATTATATTTATTTTAAGCACCCTTAAACATAATCCCTACAAAAAAATCGATTAGGCTAATATCGAACATCTCCTACAAAATATACACCATAACATTCAGTCTAAAATAATACATCACAAAACCAAACATACATCATACCATACACCACCCTAACATAGAGTTATAAGTGGTGACTTAGTTCTATTGTGCATGTTAAGACTTGTGCGGTATGTCTTAACTAAGCTTTAAGGTTATGATTTTCTAAATATGAAAGGGATTTAATCATAAGAGGTTGATTTCACTTTAAGAATTTTACTTAGTATTTTATTTTATTTTGACATTATACTTAGCAACTAAATATTATAAAGAGAAGAAAAAGAGTGGACTACTCTCTTTCATCCCTACCTTAAGTCACTCTAAAGTATATTAATTAACCCAATTCTTTTTAGTGAATGTCTTATTATACATTTTAAATTAATCCTAAGTTTAGGTTCACTTTAAATAATCATATTCAATATGAAATACATCTTAAGGTTAATTTGATTGAATTACTTTCACATGACACATGTTCAACTATTCATTTTCATCATATATAACATGCATATGATTAAATCCTAAGTATACCTACATATACAACATGTTTATTTTAGCACACTTTAAATGAAAGATGCATAAGTGTATTTTGTAGAAAATGAGATTCTCACTCACTAGCTAAATGCACATTCAAGTGTATAAATATTTTAAGTGGATACTTCACCATTATTAAACCAGGGGAGTGAGATAAAGACATCCTTGGGGCTGCTTAAAGCCTTGCATCCCCGGAATGTCCAGACTAGATATACCCACTATTCTTGAATATACATGAATGTACAAGTGACTATAATAACATAAAATTGTGCAAAAGTTATATTTCTTTCAATTTAATTATTTATACATGTGAGCTAAAGTTGACAAAGAAGAGATAAAAACCTCTTTGGGGCTACTTAAAGCCTTACATCCTCGAAATGTCCAAACTAGATATACATACTATTCTTGAATACACATGAATGTACAAGTTACTACAATAATGAAAAATTATGCAAAAGTTATATTTTTACTTGACTGAAACATTTATGCATATGGAGTAAAGTATTATTCGAATTCTAATGTAGAAATACATATAAATGAAATAAAATAAGTACTTGTCACTGTTAACTAGGGAAGTGAGGTAATCAAATGACCTCCTTGGGGCTAACTAAAGTCTCATATTACTGGGATGTCCAGACTATATACCTATTAACATTAAAATGCATGTAAAGCTACACATGAATCAAAGAAAAGAAAACTTCAATCTATACACTTGAGGTATAATCACATACATTTTCTATATATTTATAACTAGCATTCATAGCATATGTAATCATTCATTTATAAGCTTTGAAAAAATCTATTTGGATTTAATGTATATGGAGTAAAGTATTATTCGAATTCTAATGTAGAAATACATATAAATGAAATAAAATAAGTACTTGTCACTGTTAACTATGGAAGTGAGGTAATCAAATGACCTCCTTGGGGCTAACTAAAGCCTCATATTCCTGGGATGTCCAGACTATATATCTATTAACATTCAAATGCATGTAAAGCTACACATGAATCAAAGAAAAGAAAACTTCAATCTATACACTTAAGGTATAATCACATACATTTTCTATATATGTATAACTAGCATTCATAGCATATGTAATCATTCATTTATAAGCTTTGAAAAAATACATTTGGATTTAATAGTAATAATAGTCACACATATATCAAATTAAATCAACACATGTATGGGGGTCTTCTAATCTTCATTCTTTGTGCTTCATTTATCTTTCTCATTATCTGATTTGATTTCGTTCACTTCAAAGGCATCATAGGGCCTCAAGATAAAGCCTTCTAGCCACTACTCATCATATTCCCTCATAACACTAATCATAATTCCTAATATAAAATTATATTAAAAATAGGAAAAGTAAATCTAACTACACCTGCAAAATTAGTGTTAGCTAGACACACCATACAATCCAAGTAGTTATATATATAATTTAGACTTAGTACCCTACACATGGGTAACCAAGTCCACCTATCCTAATTTGGATTATGCTTAGAGGTTTGAGCAACTTGCAAAGAGAGCAATTATATTTATTTTAAACACCCCTTAAACATAATCCCCTACAAAAAATATGATTAGGCTAATATCAGCCTAACATCTAGTCTACGAAATATACACCATAACATTCAGTCTAAAATAATACATCACAAAATCAAACATACATCATACCATACACCATCCTAACATAAACTTATAAGTGGTGACTTAGTTCTAATGTGCCTGTTAAGACTTGTGCGGTATGTTTTAACTAAGCTTTAAGGTTATGATTTTCTAAATATGAAAGGGATTTAATCATAAGAGGTTGATTTCACTTTAAGAATTTTACTTAGTATTTTATTTTATTTCATTTGACTTATACTTAGCAACTAAGTATTATAAAGAGAAGAAAAAAAGTGGACTACTCTCTTTCATCCCTACCTCAAGTCACTCTAAAGTATATTAATTAACCCAATTCTCTTTAGCGAATGTCTTATTATACATTTTAAATTAATCCTAAGTTTAAGTTCACTTTAAATAATCATATTCAATATGAAATACATCTTAAGGTTAATTTTATTGAATTACTTTCACATGACACATGTTCAACTATTCATTTTCATCATATATAACATGCATATGATTAAATCCTAAGTATATACAAATACAACATGTTTATTTTAGCACACTTTAAATGAAAGATGCATAAGTGTATTTTGTAGAAAATGAGATTCTCACTCACTAGCTAAATGCACATTCAAGTGTATAAATATTTTAAGTGGATACTTCACCATTATTAAATCAGGGGAGTGAGATAAAGACATCCTTGGGGCTACTTAAAGCCTTGCATCCCCAGAATGTCCAGACTAGATATACCCACTATTCTTGAATACACATGAATGTACAAGTGACTACAAGAACAAAAAATCATGCAAAAGTTATATTTCTTTCAATTTAATTATTTATACATGTGAGCTAAAGTTGACAAAGAAGATTTTCATTCATTTCTAAAAGCACATACAAGCGTATAAAAGTTTTAGGTGGATAGTTCGCCATTATTAAACCAGGGGAGTGAGATAAAAATCTCCTTGGGGCTACTTAAAGCCTTACATCCTCGAAATGTCCAAACTAGATATACATACTATTCTTGAATACACATGAATGTACAAGTTACTACAATAATAAAAAATTATGCAAAAGTTATATTTTTACTTGACTGAAACATTTATGCATATGGAGTAAAGTATTATTCAAATTCTAATGTAGAAATACATATAAATGAAATAAAATAAGTACTTGTCACTGTTAATTAGGAAAGTGAGGTAATCAAATGACCTCCTTGGGGCTAACTAAAGCCTCATATTCCTGGGATGTGGACTATATATCTATTAACATTCAAATGCATGTACACATGAATCAAAGAAAAGAAAACTTCAATCTATACACTTAAGGTATAATCACATACATTTTCTATATATTTATAACTAGCATTCATAGCATATGTAATCATTCATTTATAAGCTTTGAAAAAATACATTTGGATTTACTAGTAACAATAGTCACACATATATCAAATTAAATCAACACATGCTAGCTTGATATAAAAGAAATGATTTGATTTAATTAATTTTGTAAAAGATGAATGCATGAATCAAATGACATGCAATATTTAATATGATTGGAGAGGAACAAATAAACATAAGTATGTTATTTCATTCAACCAAACTAATTCCTAAGGACAATCATAGCAACTACAATTATTTAGAGCAAACCAAAGCTTTTTAATATCATTTTTTAATTTGATGTTTAACTTGATTTAAGGAAAGAGAGAAAGAGGTTTGCTAATCCTAATCCCATCCCATGTTTGTAAGTTAATTTGATTTAATGAGATATAATTAGGTTGATTTTATGGATTAATTAAGTTAAGGTATGAATTAACATAATTAATTAACCCTTACATATGTTACCCTAAAGTAATTATCTAAATAATTATGAGCCAATGTAATATGCAAATGAATTGAAAAGTAAATTAGCAATGATCCTATGAAATGAAAGGGGCCTAATATAATTGGCTCATAATTAATGGTTAATTAAGCTTAATGAACTTAATTATTTTTATAATTTTCCCACACATATGGATAAATCATAATTTTATTAAATCTCTTTAGACTATTGAACACCTAAAGATCTACCCATGAATTAATCAGGTTCATATGTATTTTAAAACTTAATTAAATTAATCAAGTAATTAATTAATCCATTAATCCTTAATTAATTTCTCTTGAAAAAGTGAAGGAAACTTTGGAAAAAGATTAGGTGAGAAACCCCAATCCAATTCCCTAAGCCTCATCACTGTTAAACAGTGATAGATGACCCAATTAATTAAGTTACTATTCATATACTTAATTATTATTTAATTAAGTTAAGAATGTAATTAGGGCTTAATCAATCAATTTTCCCAATTAATTAACCAATAAATCTAAAAAATTAGGGGAGGCAGAGGTCATCCCCCTAAACAATCTCAAAAAGTTTGAGGTTAATTAGTTAATTAATTAAAGAGTAATTAGGGTAATTAACTTTTAATTAAACCTTAATTAAGTCCAAATTATTGTTCAAAACTGATTAGAGATAATTTTAATGGATTTCCCTCTGAAATATCTTTAAAATGAGCTTTTGTTTACATTTTTTAAATTTTTCTATAATTAGTTAGGATTTATGGAAGTTTCAGCCTTAAAAATTAATTTAATAACTTTGACTAAGCCTAATTCCATCGGCGCCACATGGCATATTGACGCGACATGCTTTCCACATGGTGCCACGGGATTGGCTATTTAAGTAGTCACATCTGCAACTAACACGAATTACGGTGGGACATGCTTTCCCGTGAGCCATCCGATCTATGATTGAACATCCATGATCAAACCTGCGATAAAGGAAGGATTAAACGGATGATCAAGCATGATTTGATCATAGTTGTTCATTCCGATCATGTAGAACGGATGACTCGCAATCTCTTTATTTACGAGCGATGAATAACGAAGCCTATCCACAATGGATCACTCGATTCGAGCTCACCCGAGCTCAAATTCACTCCAAAAGAACCACATACCTTCACACGAAGAATCCATGAAGATCCAACGATAAGGATCAGCTCACATGTAACTTTTCTTCAAAAAGCTCCAACCCATTTTAAGCTAAAGCTCAGTTTTAAGAAATTATCTCACCGGAGCTAAGACCGGTGGTTTGCATGCTTGATGAAGCTTCGTCTAGTTGAGACGAAGCCCTATTGAGCAATTGGATTGGTTCTAAGTAATTTGCTTGAAAGGCTAAGATTTTCTCTTTGGATGCTCGACTTTGATCGAAGTCCATCCTCCGGTTGGCTTGGAGCTTGAAGGAAGGTTTGCTTGGCTTCGACAACGTGTGTGAAAGGTGTGTGCAAGAGCAATTGAGTTTTGATTGAGAAATGGAGAAGTTGGAATCAGATGTGAGCTCTCATACTTCGGCTTTGCACAGGAAGAAAAAATCCAAAGTGGGGAAGGCTTTGAAATGCTCTAGGGAGTGTTAGAGAGTTTTGAAATTGTCTTGGGAGCTCTCATGAAGTGAATTGTATGAATTCCCATTTGAATTGAGGGGGTATACCCCTCAACTGGCTGAGATGGATGGACGGGATTGCTTCCCCAATTTTAGCCTGTCAGCCATCGTCTGAGCGTCAGAGGGGTCACAATCGAGTCCACGTGGCTTGGTGTGAGTGGAGGAATGCTTGGGAGGTGGCTCAAGGCTTGACATGGCTGATGGTTTCTCCCTTGATCCTTTGGTTTCTCGGGTTAAGAGGGAGGTGAGTTTGCTTACCTCACTTTGGTCTATGGTAAGCCTAGCCCACTTAAGGTGGGCTAGGTGGCTTAGGTGATACCCCATTTGGGTGCTTGATGGCTACAAAGGATGATAACAGGGTGAACTTTGCCAATTTTGGCAAAATATCACATGGGGAGGCATATCCAAGGGAGATTTGCCTTGGGTTTGGTTCCAAATGGATTTGTGCTAATTTTGGGCTGACCTAGGATGGGTTTGGGATGATTTAGGTCAGGTTGCAAGGTCCCATGGTTTGGTTTCATGAGTTTTTGCTTAATTTGGGTCATGTTGGGTTAGGTTGACCAATTGATCAAATTAGGTCAAACCAAGGCTTGAGTTAGGTTCAAATGATGATTTGAAGTGTTTTAGTTCAAGTGGTTTCAATCAATTTGGCATAGGTTTGATTTTGGCTCATTTGGATTCATATAGGTCAAATGGGTCAAGTTAGTCAATTTGACTAAATTGGCCAAATTAGTTTGGGTTAGGTATTGTTAAAAATTATTGTAGGCTTTGGTTTGAATCAATTTGGATTTAATTTAGATTTTGGCCAATTTGATCCTTTAGATCAATTTGGGCTATGTTCGGTTAGGTTGACCAATTGGTTAAATTGGGCTTAATTATGTCTTTGGTCAAGTTGAATAATCAATTTGGGATGAACTTGTTGGTTACAATCAATTTGGGTTGGATCATGATTTGACCAATTTTGATCTTTTAAGCCAATTTGGGTCAAATGGCCAATTGAATTTTATTTGGCTCAATTGAGGGCCAAGTCATGTTCAATCATTGATTATGAGTTGGTTTAAAGTAATGGTTTCAATTGATTTGGTGTATGGTGAGTTTTGACTAATTTGAGTTTCATATAGGCTAAGGGTTGACTTGGTCAAATGACCAAGTTGACTTGGTTTGACCTCATTTAAGGCAAATGATCATCCTAGGGTGATCAATAATCATGATATGAGATTTGGATGGAATTGGTTCAATCCAATTTGGGTTGGATTGGAACTTGGTTCATGTGAGTTCTTTAGGCCATTTTGGGTCAAATGGACTTAAATGGGTCAATTGGTTTGATTTTGGCTTGATTAAGGTTTATTTGAATTTATATACGAGCTTAGGATTGAAATATAAATCGAACTGTAATTAATTTGTGCTATGATGAGTTTTGGTTGATTTGGAATTTTTAAGTCAAAAGGGCTAAGTTGGGCTTGACTTGGGTTGATTTCAATTTGCTTGATGATGTAGGTTTCATTTATATTTAAATAGATGATTGAAGGAATGATTGATTCAAGAGAAAATCCATTGGTTTTGACTTGATTTAGATAGGTTTTGGCCAAGTTCAAGAATTATCTTAAAAGGTATAAATTGGGTTTTGATTTGATTTTGAATTTGGTTTTGGCTATTTGGGTTTATATTTTATTTATATTTATGAATATAAATGAATATATAAATGATTTATGAAAAAATCACTTGAGTTTGGAGTGATTTGTAAGTAAATTTGACTAAGCTCATGGAGGTAGGTCAAAGGGCTTAGAAGGAAATTGATTTAATTTGATTTGGTTCTGATAATTGGAATGTGAGTTTCATTTATATTTGTAAATATAAATGAATATATAATTGATTTATAATGAAATCAATTGATTTTGGGTTGATTTCAGTTGAGATTTGATTAAGCTTATGGAGGTATGGTTTAAGAGGTCTTGATTTGGTTTGATTGAGTTTTGATCATTTGAGTATGTATTTCATTTATACTTGTGAAGGAATAATTGATTTATAAAGAAATCAATTGATTTTTATTTGGATTAAAGGGGATTTTGGCTAAGCTTATAAGAGTGGATCATATAGCTTAGGATGTATTTTGGAGCTTTGATTTGATTTTGTGTTTCAATCATTTGGAATTGAGTTTGGACTTGATTTTAATAAATGATTGAGGGATTGAATTGATCTTGGAAAAAATCAATTGAATTTGGATTGATTTAAATTTGGCTAAGGTTAAGACTGCGGAATTCAATTATAAGGTTTAAGAAGGGTTTGGAGCTTAGATTTGATTATGAGATTGATTGTAAATTTTGCAAATTTGATTTAGAATTTGAAATTTGAATTTGGGGTTTGATTTGAGAAGAAAAGTATGGATTGAGTTTAGGCTATAGGGTAGGCAAGTCTTCCTAAGTCTCTATGGCATAACCCGCTCCTATAACTAAACCTTCTTAGTCTTTTTAGGTTAGGTTAATTTTTCACCTAATCACTAGAAGTATCTTAAGACTAAAAATCTCTTAGTGTCTATAAGAGTCCTAGATCTACGATGAGGAGATTGAGAACTCACTCCAAAGCGATCAATAGTAAACTATGAATAATACAAAATATCTTGTATTAAATGACAAATATGATAAAAACTATGCATGCATAAATACAACCAAACTTTTCATAATGAACTGACATATGATACATTTAGAAAAAAAATATGTAATCTGAAAATGAAGTGCAATTGAGATAACCCAATACCAATAACTCCATATGAAGTGCACTAGAGATAACCCTTACTTATTAAACTTATTATAATCATCTAAGTAGAAGGAAAGAAGGGGAACTATGATTACTAACAATCAGCATAACACAATGGTAGCATTTTGTCTTGATTCCCAAATTATATGCATAGAACAGAGCCTGTTCAACAGGCAATCTGAAAATGGAACATAGCTGATTTATATGAAACCTGAAACATATCTAAGGGTATGTAAAATATGAAAATCACAAAACAACATTGAAAGAAAATAATATTACAATCAACTGCAACAGAGATTTACTTAGAAATTCCTAAACCTTTCCAAAGCATATTTATGTGAAATTTTAACACATTTCAAAGCCCATATGTACGTGAGAGTTGAGACATGAAACCTTAAATAAACCAACAGAGCTGATTTCAATATAGAATTGATTGCACATTGAGAAAAAAAAACCTCCAGAGCCGAATTCAAATAGTAGAATTACTTCCAATAGAGGCTTGCATATATCAGAATAATTATGCTCTAAAAAAGATCACATAATCACAAGAATCACAGATTGGTGAAAGGCTAAAGAAGCTTGTGAAATACCTGAGCGGGTCGAATAGCTTAGAGTCTGAGATTAAGAGTTAAGAGAGTCGAGAGATAGAGGGAACCACAGAGACGAGTCAGACGACTCAAAGGAGCGAGAACGAGAGAGAGGGACAGAGGAATAGAGAAGCCCTACACCTTCACGACTCCACTTGCTCGAGATACCATGCGAGAATGAGAGAGATCCGAGAGGCAAGAGGGAGGGACTGCGGTCTGCGGCTCGAAGTCGAGGAGAAGTGGAGAACAAGAGAACCAAATGAGCGATTAGGGCTTTAGGGTTACGAACCGTTCGTAACCTACGATTTACGCCTTACGCGGTAATGCAGCTCAGTTGTCTCAGTTAGTCAATTTAGGTAATAAGATTATAAGAGTTAGGATTCCCATAATGTATAATATGCATAGCATATTAAGTTTAGTATTATAATATATATGTATTTTTTTAAGTATTTATAATATATATATATATATATATATATATATATATATATATATATATATATATATATATATATATATATATATAATACATTTTAAGTTTCGAGTAATCGAGAACACGACCAAGATCGCGGCCGCCCATTCATATTTCGAGCTGAAAAATTTTGTTCGTGTTGATCTCGTTAGTTTAACAAATGAATCAAACGAGCTTATTATCCAGTCGAATACGAACTGTTTTGACCGCCCTAAATTGAGGTTTATATAGGCTTAACAAACAAAATAAAATATCATAATCATATAAATCTTTGAATTCTTAAATAAATAGCCAAATAGTTTATCTAAATTTAACGCTTATCACATCAAACAATTTCTATAATCTAAACCGCATAAAATTTAATGAATTTGGATGCATAAGAGTTACTAAATCTTATAAATCCTAATTGCACTCGAAGAGTCTCATAAAATCAACAAAGTCAAATATTATGTTATTGAAGTTGAATTTATATACCCCACAATGCCTAAAATTATAGAAATACACCTGCTACTTCATTTCTTGAGAAAATATGCCTGAAAACTTATTTTGTACCAAATGAATAAGGCTACTTATTGTACTTTGATATATAGTTTTGCAGTTTATTTTCTTGATTCACCGCATAAAATAATATAACATATCAGAATTTTGAAAAGCAAAACAATTGAAAAAATATTAAGTATACACCCACACACATGCATAAATAAATAAATAAATAAGTGTATAGAGAGAGAGACACAGAGAGAGAGAGAGAGAGAGAGAGAGAGAGAGAGAGAGAGAGAGAGTTATACACACATGCATGTATGCCCATGAAGAAGGTGGAAGACAGATTTTTTGTAGTAATTGTTCTCTTAGGCTTATTTCAAAAAGTCATGAGTTTAATTATAATATAATATAATATATATATATATATATATATATATATATATATATATATATATATATATATATATATATATATATATATACATATACACACACACACACACACACTTCTCATTCAATTATTGATCTTTCAAATTTTCATTTCATTAAATTGTATAAAAACTTACATATAAAGTTATTATAAACTTCTTAATTACAAATACTTTCGCTTTGGGGAGACTAAATTTTAAGTATTTTTATAAGCAAAAATATTATATATATATATATATATATATATATATATATATATATATATATATATATATATATATATATATTGTTATATAATTTTCATATTATTAGTGATTTATAAATAAACTATTAAATAAAGTGAGTGAAATTAATTTCTATTTTACGTAACTGGAAAAAACTTGACAATAATAAGAGACATAAAACCTTTATTTGAATCAAAGGAAAGTAGAGAAAATGAAATTAAATTTTGATAATTTATAAAATGACTGAATTCACAATCATTAATTTAAGTTTATCTTTTTTTCTCTTTTAAAATTCCTAGCATCCAAAACAAATGAGTGCTTGAAAAAAGGGTTAATGCAACAATGGTTTTATAGGGCAATTAAATAAAAAAAAATAAAGATGTTCATCAACTTACTTCTTTTTGTATTAAGCGCATCTCTCTCTCTCTCTCTCTCTCAAATATTACATGCTGAGTTCTGATACATCCGGACTCCAATGAAAGTGGGACATGTGACTCTAAATAATTTTTTTATATTATTTTTGATATAAATTAAAGAAACTGAGCCACGTGACTGAATATGATTGAAGTCTTGATGAAAAGTTATATAAGAAGTCTCCATGTAATATTTTCTCCTCTCTCTCTCTCTCTCTTATAAGAGAGATGCACGTGAAGAATGTGGCTATCAAAGGTTTCTTGTATTTGTTCTCTTAGACTTATTTCAATAAGTCATATGTCCATTTCCAGTGTAGTTAAAGCTTTAGGAAAGATATATCGAAACTGAACCTTTTTTTTCCCTTTGCACTCCTTATTCAATAATTGATCTTTTAAATCTTCATTTCATTCATTAAAATGCACTTTTTTGCTTTTAATAAAGTCACTTACCCCTTTTATATAACTACCGAAACACACAAATCACATGGCAAATCATATTACACTGTCATATGGTCAAATGGAAATTAATGGAGTTACTATATTAAAGCCATGCAATGCAAAATATGAACATTAATTATAGGCCATTTTTTTTAATTAAGTATCATTAGAATATTAATTACATAATTAAGTATTCTAAAAAAATTTAAATATAGGTGTGTAATTAGTGGGCTAGCCTATTCAGGGCGTGGCATGACTTTCATGTTAAAGTCATTGCACTTAATTGGGTGGTGGCCTCAGTCTCAAAAGCCCGCTTAATGGGTGGCTCATAATTTGAAGCTGGTCGCCCCCAGCTTCGATGTTTTTTTTTTTTTACATTAATTTTAGAATTGTTCAAGTTCTATATAACAAAGCTTGGGTGGTAAGATCCTGTTACTATGGAATTAGTTGTTAGACATATTTAGAGAGTAAAACTAATTTGTTTTATTACAAGTTTGTGAGCTAAAACTTTAAAACTAATTTATTTTATTACAAGTTTGTGAGCTAAAACTTTTGAATGCCATACAACACAAAACAACATGCCAAATAGTTGAGTAAAACATTAGTTAAGTTTGATTCAAGTAGTTTAAAGAAAGTGCATATGAAATATAACAACATGATTTGAGGATTTGCATCTTCATTTGAATAAGTAGATTCAACTAAATGGGAGCCAATAAGCAAAAATGATCAATAAATGAAATAGATAAGAAGAAACGTAGTACAAACACACAAATAGATTATCCTAAACATCTAACACCTCCGGCGTCTGCATGGAATCGCACCACTCCGTGTGTCGTGGTGTGCGGATGGACGATCCGCGGTTGATGGTAACCCTCCAGGCAAGATCTTGACGGTCACGGATGATCTGATTTGGAAGATAGGTGGTTGTGACTCATATATAGGCTGATATGTAGAAGGACCTAGATCAGCATACATAGATGGACCTAGATCAGCATAAGTAGATGACTCGACGCTCCAGTCATGGTGTGCGACACCCTCTGTATGCACCGATCCGTAATATGTGTCCCAAAGAGACTACGTTATAGTAGATAGCAGTGATTAGAGCAATCGGTAAATCACGAGCCCGTTTTAGGACACCATTAAAACACTCATATGCATTAATTAGTCATTCGCCTCATAGCATACCACCACCGCAGTGACCACTTAATAAGGTCACGCTCTACAAATCTATGACTTCTTATTTCCACATTTTTAATATTTAGCATTAAATGGATTGAGAGCCGGATTATCGGCTGGTATTTCCTCATACATCTTTTAGCATAGAAATTCAGCATCGATCCTCGATCTCATTATTACGCTTTTTTACTGCTTGAGATGGCGTAAGCGATGTCGCGGTACGCTCAACCTACATCCGTAATAAACCAACATGTTTATGAGATATTATGCAAAGATAACATCTAGTAGAGAAAATGGGCAACATATCATGTAAGCATATCAAGAACCACAACCAGGAATCAATCGACTCGGACTCCATAACAATAAAGACTAGTGGAAACAAACCATTATTTCCATAAATTCCAACTGCGGTTAATAATGTACCACGATACTTGCAACAAAAGAATCTTGTCTAGCTTCGGGTTGGTATTACTCCATCCATGATTGAAGGACCAAATGCCCAAAAGTCTACGGAAGCTTTATCTTGCTAGATTGAATGTGCAGGGTAAATCGCAAGCGATTCCATATAAAGGCTTAGAGTTCTGTAAGACTCTTTCCATTTCTTGATATTGCTTTTTGTCTTACACGCATTGACCTTCATGTATGAAACTTTAACATTGAATTTCGACTCCATTCTACTATAATCTCCACTAGGTTTGGATCTATCGATGCGATCCAGTATAATAAAGTAAGCTATGAATTTAGAACTACATTCTTAGATGGTATTTAGCGCGTATTGATACATCATGGTTTTACTCTTAATATTCTCCACCCTTTGCGTCTTCTGATGCACCCACTTATATGATCTTGTAGAACTATCATCTGTCACAAGGTATAGTTCTTTTGGTTAGGTAACTATTTGGAATTGAACATTATTTACTATGCCACCCAACAACAAAATTACAGGACTCGTTTACTTGCGAAACATACCTTCGACAATGTCACACAGGATTTCAATATATATGCTAGGATAGTTTAGGTCGGATGGTAGTCCAAAGTAAACATCGTTGTCCCACTCTCTCATAGACTGACACATCCGGACATACTAGTTTGTGGACAACATATGACTCTCGCTGTCAATATTTCAGAGTGAGTGATTTTTTAGAAGATTATGGCTATCTAGATTCCCAAGCATAGTGGCTTCTACCCCGAGTGAATGGTCATCATCATTAATATCCTGCTTAGACTCACTACTTGAACCAATGCTTATTGTCTGATACTCATCTTCGCTTGCAACACTTGAGGCACATACGGTTTCTCATAACGATAAACAACATCATCACTGCCATAAAAATCATAAGTTGGAAGACAACCTATCATATTAATTATTACAAGTGTAAATAGAGAAAGGTTGACCATATATTACCTGGGAATCAACTCATCAAAGCTGCGTTGTGTCCCCAGGAGGTGCATCGCGAGATGAAATCACGTATATGTCCGTATATCTCGACCTTATTAGATCGGTTGATGTGGATCTGCAATATCCTCCTTGACATACAACACCAACATCGATTGGAAGCTTCATATAGTGTAACCCATTGTCATTGTCGGATATTACGGTCTTTGTAAATCGCCACCCACCCGGATAACGACACTAAGAGTGATTGTGTGACTCTGGATCAATGTGCAGGTTCTGTGGTGCGTTTGCTTCCAGGTAAGGTCTTTGTGATGGAATCTTAGCGAGCGTTTCGACCTCCACATAACTTGGATTGAATTGCTCATCGATGCGATTGGCCTCCATAGAAAGGATCAAATAAAATCGATTAATTCTTACAAAACAAACTATCGAATAATCAAAATTTATATCAATCGACACCTAAATAATCTACCCTTTTTCACACCGAGCGCAAACTACAAATCAAATCCCAAACAAAAGTCTAACCATATAACTCTAATCTCTAGTATACTTACTCTATTAATTTATAAATTGATAGAAATAGAGATTTACCATGTGTTTACGAAGAACGACGGAGATGTGCGCAAAAAAAGATAGAATCCGTCACAGGAAACTTCCCCGAACAAAATGGAACCGCCGGAATCGTCCTCGGAAGCTAATGTTGGCTTCAAGATGGGAGAAAAGAATGGTTAAATATGAGCATGACTAGGAAGAAAGGAAGTTTATTTGAATACCCGGTGAAGATGGCACAATCTGGCCGGTTGTAGGCTACGGAACTTCGAGATGGAAGGAGTGCTCGGACGGAGAAATCGGGTGGTAGACTCAGGCGGAATCGGTGGGGGCGAATCGTGCGGCAGAGTATAGACGTCGGTCGATCCCTAATAGAATCAGGTCGCCCACTTGGTGAGCATTGAACTTAGCGCATCAGAATCAGCGTGGTTGTTCACCCACTGGTTGAGCGTATATTAAAATTTTTTTTCAATACTTAATTACGTAATTATTATTCTAATCATACTTAATTTAAAAAAATGCCTTAATTATATACTTATAAGAATAGATTCCAAACAGTATTACTAACGAAAAGCATATATTTTTCATAAAACTACTATAGTTATCGTTAAAAAAATATTACATATGCACACTGCTGTTGCTGTTTGACTCTGCTCATTAAATAAATGAGTCAAGGTTTTTTGTTTGTGTTGACTCGTTTGTTTATAAATCAGAGAATGACATCATAAACAAATTAAAAAAAAAAATTCAAATTTTGTAAGGCCTCACAATAATTTATATGAGAGATAATAATTTTATCTAATAAAATTAAAATGAAAGATACAATATGAGGACAATTATATCAAGTCAAGTCTTAGTCAACTAAGCAATCAGTCAATACAAATTCATTTGACCAAGAAGAAATAGTATTTCTAAAAATCAAACTCTATCAAGCGAAAAACACAAGCAAAGGAAACACCTTTCAAACTCAAGAGAAATAAGAAGTAAACCTTTGATTTTCATCATTACAAAAAGCCACTTGAATGGCTTCAAAAACTTGCATGGACTACATTTTTGAAAAATAAATATTTCCCAAAATCATAATTTTGTGTGTGTGCGTCTCTCTCTCTCTTTTATATATATATATATAGAGAGAGAGAGAGAGAGAGAGAGAGAGAGAGAGAGAGAGAGAGAGAGAGTTGAAAAGTATTCAATCCTAACTAGTTTTCTAAGATAGAAAATATCTCTGGCTTCAAAGAAGAATACAAATTGCATTTTCTCATGCAATCAGCTGATGTAACCTCATATACACCATGGAAGCCTCCAATCCAATTCTAGATGAAATAGCCTACAAAAAACAACAAATCACATAACACTATATATGAAAAATAAAGGGAGATTTACAAAGATGTCTTTGAATTCTTATGTATTTATATATCAAACACCTAATTTTTTATAATCATTTATCCAACACTCTAATCTTTACATCACATTCAAAACATTACTAACATTAGATTAAGAATTTGATAAAATATAGAAATCCTTCAAAATATAAATTTATATTCAATGAACCTTACACACGTTGATATAAATATAATCATTAAAAATAAAGAAGCAATTAAATTATGTGTGGAATATATTTTTTATATATTAATAGTGAATTTTATTTTGCTGTGATTAAAAAGAATTCTTAATATAATAATGAGTTGACATTTAATTACCTGAGAATGAATTGTGTAGAAGATCATTTTTCCCACAATTGAGAAATTGGCATTCACAACCTCAGCACCTTCTTCCTCTAAGATACCAATGATTTCATGAAGGGCAATTCTCTTCTCCAATTTACTGATGAGGAGAATCTCAAGATTTTGATCTTGATCTCGGACTTCGATCACTGGCAATTTAAACCCTAATTTACTCATTTCGTCGATTCCTCGATCGCTTATGTTGTCGTTATTGTTGAATCCTTTCCTCTTTCGCAATATTTCAATTCTCTCCTTCAGCTTTAGAATGTACGTAACAGCTTGATCCAATAAGTTGTATTGTGACATAGTATCCTAAAATTAACAAAGCTTCTAATTATAAGATGATTAACTATTATAAAAAATGCTATTATTATGAAGATCACATAATTGGAAAAGAACCATTTTTACAAAAAAGATTTGAATATAACAATTTAATATTATAAAAATATTTTAACAATTCAAACTTATATCATTTGAGTTCTAATGCACAAAATGATCAAAACTTCTTTTATATATTTGCTGAACTGATAAATGCACTGACAGACTTTTAATTGTCAAATCTTTCAGATATTACAGTTGTCTTTGTCTCGTCGCAAAATGCTCGTATTCACGACGATAGTATCCTTTGGAAATTAACTATTTTCTTTCTTGACTTTCATTTTTTATCAGTTAATAATTTTCACTACAGTGGCGATAATGGAGTCTTACAGGAGAAATATATAGCCTTAAGTATTTTTTTTATTTTTTTAATCTTTCATAAACCCTGGCCTCTTCTCTTATAATGAAAATTTATGGCGTTTCTCTTCATATATCATTAATATTGTGGCTTAAAGTTTCTTCTTAGGGCATTAATATAATTTGATCCACGTAAAAATGATTTCTGATAGGAGATAGGACGTTAATTAAGCTATATATTTTAGGAATTATTCAGTTTAAATTCACACAGCTCAATGGTTAGAATAAGGCTATACGAAATTATCGAGATATCCTCTACACTTATGAGTATTTGTGCTAGTTTAACTTAAACTGAACATCTAAGAGTCTGATTGAGAACTTTCACAGAGAGAGAGAGAGAGAGAGAGAGAGAGAGAAGTTTAAGAACATACCTTAGAAAAATACTCAGGTTTAGGGATGAGAGCTGCAAGCTGTAAGCAAAGATTCTTCATATGCATTCTCCTGTTCTTCTCTACCGTATTCCTGACAATCTTTCTCTCCAAAACATTCATCTTTATCTCTCTTCCTGTGTTTCTCTCTCAGGAGCTACTACTGATGACTTGATTGAAGAATAGTCTTTCAGAGCGTGAGGAGAAAATTAATTATGTGTGGGCTCTCCAAGGAAGAATGACAAGAAGACCAGTTATTGTCTAAGTTAACTTCTGACTTTCAACATGGCATCTATCTCATTATAAAGAGCCAAATGAAGGCAATATTAAACGTGCAAGGAAGTAACTCTTCATTTTGTCGTGTGGACTCCATCTCTCTCTCTCTCTCTCTCTCTGTGTCTCTCTCAAATGTTCTCAAATGTCACATGGAGGACTTCGAAGAGACTGGTCTATGATCAATCAATTGACCCCAACTACGGTCACACCGACACCCGTCGTACGATCGTCACCATTTGCATAGTAATATTCTCCCATTTACACTTCTAAGACGATATTAATTATGCTATGAGACACTTCTTCTCAGTCAATATTAATGCTATGCGTTCAATGCTTTGACTACCAGATAATTTTATCACATTTTTTAATTTATGATGTGTTTATGTTGGTATAACGGCTAGCTTTTTAATCATGAAATTTTTTTTTCAGATTTTATGTAAATTTAAATGTAAACTTACGGGCATATTTGAATATATATGATATTAAACTGATTATGATCTCATTGCAAGAGCAAAAGCTCTCAATTATTAGGCCAGTTTGGTGAGCTGAATGTTTGTATGGATTAAGAGTTTCAAATTATATGCTTTGAGTTTTAAAATTATGCCCTTCAAGAGAGAGTCATGTGAATTTGGAGGTGGACTCAAAATCAAATAAGTATTTATCCTATTTATTTCATCTATAAACAGGCCATCCCCAACTCCATAATTATAACTCTCAACTCGTCCAATTTTCTTTTCCATTGCTTATGTCATCCCTAACCCTAAACCACAAAATTTTAACGGATCACATCTAAATGAGTGGGGTAGATAAGAAGAACATGATCAATAGAACACTCAACATGACAAATTAAATTTATACCTTCTATAATAATATTCCACTAAAAATCATGATGTTGAAGACAATGAATTAATTTAATAGACAACTAACAGTAATTTAAATGAGAAAATAGTTAATATGCATTTGTTATGAGCTGGGGCATCACTTTTTTTAAGTAACTTAGCTCTTACCACAAGTCTATTTTTTTTTAAAACTTTTCATGAGAGAGAGAGAGAGAGAGAGAGAGAGAGAGAGAGAGAGAGAGAGAGAGAGAGAGAGAGAGAGCAAAACAAATAAAATCAAGCCTTATACTGTGGGGGTAATGATAGCTCTTTCAATATTATGAAACAATTTTACATTTGAACTTAAGAGGAGAATAACATTATATTCATAGAAATGTCATTATGATGGACTAGTACAAACAAGACCACCAAAAATATGAAGATTGACAATGAGTCAAAAGTTGATCATAACATGTTTATATAAACATAAAAATAATATAATTAGAATATTAATTATTTAAATATATATGATTTTCACTAACATAAATCTCTTATAAATGGAATGCAAAGTCCATGGGGACATGTTGAGTAAGCTATCCCTATGAAAGGGACCTTCATATAAATTATCCAGCAATCTTATTGAATTGAGCTATATTTCTAGAGGAGAAGAAAAATAAATTTATAGGATGGGCTCTTAATGCATAACTTAGGATGCCTAGACCTCTCATACCTTGATCTCATTTTAACAATTCTAGAAATACAATTAAGAAGATGAGGAGATATATCAAGCAGCTATATTAACTCAAGATTGAATGCTCATGAGAATAATATAAGTTTAAATAGAAGTTGAGCAACCAATAAGAAGAAATAGAAGATGAGGATGATGAATCAGAAAAAGATTAGTGATTGAGTTAAGGAGAGTTTGTGTTTGTAATGTTATAATCATTAATGTTTATGTTTTTAAATGTAAGTGCATAATTATTCTCTTTGAGGTGTACTAACATATTTTTCAATATTTAATAGATAATATTTTTGGTTTTAAAAACAAGTATTTATATTTCAATCCATTTGATATTATATTGTTTGTTTGAAATATTAAAAAAATTGATGTGTAGTGATAATTTGGTAGTCAAGATGTTGCCAAATATTTTTTTGGAATTTTTTAGAATAGATTTTCAATGAATTCTTTTGTCAAAAGTGATAATGCACTCAAGCTATGCAAACTTCTATATGATAATACCTAATCTAGCCAAAAAGTCCATCATAATTTTTGGTAGACTATCTATCAAAATTTTTCTAAAAATTTAAAATAATTTTTAAAAAAGAGTTCACAAAAAATTTGGATAGGTTTTTTCAGCCAGTACTCATCACTTTGCCCATCATGTTTAGTAGTGATTTTCTTGTAGTATATCTGTTAGATATTTTTTCAAATGGATTTCTTAGTAACCATAAATTATTTTCAATAGAGTTTTTCTCGATGAAAAAAGTATCAAAAACTTAAATTTTTTGTTAATTTTGATGTTTTACCAACATTTTTTCTCTTTAAAATGCCTTTTCTATAGTGAAACTATGACTTAGTATCTTCATTAAGATTGGGAACATCCTAAGTGTTCATATTTTCTTTTTTTCTTAGCCTTCTTTTGCTCCTTATTTACTCATAGACAAGAAAGGGGTCCATTGTATGATAAGGAACCCATGAACTTGATAGAACATTAAGTCTTTTATGTTTATAAAGCAATCAATGACTATTCCAAAATTCTAGATAGGCATTTATAATATTTCAACATGTGAAAACTATATCCTCAAATTTTGTTCAAGTCTCAAAAGTATTATCTATCTTACGGATTGACAAAATCCTTCATATCAATATGTTTTAGGTCACATAACAAGCTCTCAAGAAATCTATTAGGTTGTCTCATATAAAAAATTTATCTTAGAAATTAATTATCCTCCTAGGTATTTATTTGCAATCACATTTTCTCTTAGACGAAGCTACCTAAACATTGGCCTTAAGAATAATTATAATACATGAGCTTTTAAAAGGCAATGAAAAGAAATATGCTAATATGATGCACATATTACAATAAAAAAGAATTAGATTTTATCATGTTGATATACTTGATTTGTGATTCAAAGCTGAACACTATTGTAAATACAATTTCAAGGATTCAATTAGGGAGAAAATGAACAAAACAACTACATTATACAACTCAACTCAACATGCAAAAGCTATTTATCATTATCTCTTATCCATTTGCCCTTACCTATTAGAATGATCGTTTGTATTCATTTAGACTCATCCATTGTATTAGGATCTCTTCAAATTATGAACATTTTCTTTTGAATCTTTTAATAATGCTATAGATCACTCAATATAATTATTATAATTTTTGTATTCATTTTTATTATTATGATTTTTTAGTCTCAACCTCCTCATAGGGTAACCTAGACATATCTTATTTTTCAAATCTTGAACTTTAAACAAGTATTTTCATATCATCTCAAGACTAAAATGAATTTATATCATGAACATATGAAGATCCTTGATGAGCAAGGTGTTTATATTTACTATTACCATAGAGGTATTGTTGACCTCACTTTTGGAGTGAGTTCTCAATCTCCTTATCATAGATCTAGGAATCTTATAAATGCTAAGCGATACTTAGTTTTAAGACACTTATAGTGATTAGGTGAACACTTAACCTAAGCCTAGAGACTTAGAAGGGTTAGTCATGGGAGTAGGTCATGCCTTAGGGATTTAGGGAGACTTGCCTTCCCATAGCCTAAACCCAACCTATGTTTACCTTCTCAAACCAAACCTTAAATTCAATTTAAATTCTAATTTCAAAATCAAGTTTCTAAAATTCACAATTAATCCCATGATCAAATCTAAGCTCAAAACCCTTCCTATGATTTTATCTCATGGACTTAGCCTTAGTCCTAACCAAATTCAAATAAATCCAAATTCAATTGATTTTCTCCAAGATCAATTCAATCCTTCAATCATTTATCAAACTCAAGTCCAAACTCAATTCCAAATGATTGAAACCCAAAATCTAACTTAAGCTCCAAAATCCTCCTTAAGCTTTATGATTGGATTCCATGGACTTAGCCAAATCTCCACCCAATTCAATCCAAACTTGATTGATATCTTCATTTATATTCACAAATATAAATAAAATATAAACTCAAATGATCAAAACTAAACCAAACTAAATTCAACCAAACTAAGACCCTTCTTAAGCCATATGGACCCACCTCCATGTGCTTAACCAAATATCAACCCAAATCAACCCAAAATTAATTGATTTATTTATAAATTAATCATATATTCATTTATATTTACAAGTATAAATGAAACCCATATTCCCATGAACAAAACTAAATCAAACTAAATTAATTTTCTTCTAAGCTCTTTTTAACCTACCTGCATGAGCTTGGCCAAATTTGCTTTCAAATCACTCCAAAATCAAGTGGGTTTTCATAAGTCACTTATATCTTCATTTATATTCATAAATATAAATGAAATATAAACTCAAATGACCAAAACTAAATCCAAAATCAAATCAAAACCCAATTCAAGCCCTTTAAGCCTTGAACTTGGCCAAAACCCATGCAAATCAAGTCAAAACCAATAGATTTTCTTGAATCAATCATTCCTTTAATCATCAATCTAAATATAAATGAAACATACAATCATCAAGCCAAATTAAAATCAACCAAAGTCAAGCCCAACTTAGCCCTTTTGGCTTGAAAGTTCCAAATTAACCAATACCCATCATAGCCCAAATTGATTGCAGTTGGATTTGTATTTCAATAAACTCATATATAACCCAAATTGATTGCAGTTGGATTTATATTTCAATCCTAAACTCATATATAAATTCAAATAAACCTTAATCAAGCCAAAGCCAAGCTAATCGACCCATTTAGGTCCATTTGACCCAAAGTGACCTAAAGAACTCATATGAATCAAGTTATATTCCAACCTAAATTGGATTGAACCAAGCCCATCCAAACCTCATACCATGATCATCAATCACTCTAGGATGATCAATTGCCATAAATTAGGTCAAACCAAGTCAACTTAGTCATTTAACCAAGTCAACTCTTAGCCCATCTAAAACCCAAATTAGCCAAAACTCACCATACACCAAATCAATTGAAACCATTGATGCACACCAACTCATAATCAATGATTGAACATGACTTGACCATCACTTGAGCCAAACTAAACCCAATTGGCCATTTGACCAAAGTTGATCCAAATTGACCTAAAAGATTAAAATGAGTCAAATCATGATCCAACCCAAATTGATTATAACCAATGGTTCAAGTTAGGCCAAAGTGACTATTGAACTTAACTAAAGCCATAATTGATCCCAATTTGAGTAATTGGTCAACCCAACCTAACCTAGCCCAAATTTATCTAAAGGGTCTAATTGGCCAAAATCTAAATTAAATCTAAATTGATTTAAACCAAAACCTACAATCATTTTCAATTAACCAATTGAACTTGAACCAACACCCAGCCTAAGCTAATTTGGCCAATTTGATCAAATTGATTAACTTGACCCATGTGGTGTTTTTTTGATATGTGTGTATGGGGGACACTGTAGATTTGAGGGTGTACTTTTTAAGGTGATCGGATATGACATTAAGGAATGTTGAATTATCTCGAAAGATAGAAATCACCACCTTATAATGGACCTAATCACCTAATAAGGACTCGTAAGGCATGATGGGTGTTTGAATGTACTGATTTTTCTCTACTTTATATGGATGAATAAAGTAGAATTTATATTAAACTGGATAATAAAGTTCCCTATAGAGGTAAGACCCCATAGTTAATTACATCATAAGAAAGATGAATCCCTTAGGAATACTCTCGACAATTATCTCTAAAGATTTCAAAGATAAGATTATCAATAAATTGGTTATTCAATTGGGATAGATAAAAAAAGAGAGACTTATTATCGAAGCCAAATGAGATGAGTAGGGAATGCTCATGATACTAGGAAACTTAGTGAGAATTTCAACTTAGAATCCAAGGGCATATCAATACGAATGATTGGTTTATGTCCAATCTAAGAGTAACCTGAGTAGTGTCTAAACGGGGTTGTAAATGATGATGTAACCCAATTAAAGTGCCTATATGGGGAGGGGCCATTAAAGGCTTTATATCTCCACGAAGAAGATAATGTCTATGGATATTGGTGGCCAATGCAAGGAGAAAGCATGTGGACTTATATCTGCCAAGAGTGGTGTACCCATAGGGTGAGTTACTATCGTATAGCATCAACTAACCAAGGTGACCGCCATTTTACAATCACTGAAGAAAGCATTGGGGACTCACATCCTTCTCTACAGACGATTGTGGATAGTCTATCTTGGTGGACGGGTTCTATCATTAGGGCGACTACTGAGTGAATGCACTAGGGGACTTATATCAACTCAAAAGTAGTCGAGAGAAAAGGAGCCGCTGGGGGGCTTACCTTAATCCTCAACTCAACCCAATTAGTTCACGATGGCTAGTTTAAGAAGAAATTATATAAATTTACATCCTCTCAAACACAGCTAATCATGACGGTAGCTTATCAACCACGCAGTAAGGCCAACCATGCTAACAAGGCCCTCGTCGGTTTGCAGCGGCCAAGTTAAGGAAGAAAGCATCACATCATCTTTTCGAACAAAGACCGGGGTGACACATTAGCTAGGTAACATGCTAGTCCGACCTAGAGGAGCTAATGAGTGTGTTCCACAGGGGGCTTGCTCCCACATCAAAATAGCCCTAGATAAAAGATATGTGTTTATTTTTGTGTTTGTGTTTGTGTTTGTGTTAAAGGAGGATATGATGCCACTTGAGTTCTCTTACACCTACTCTAAAACATGCTTAAGAGTTGATGAAATGGTGCCACAAATGACAGTTATGATCCCACCAAGAAAGGATGCCGCTTGGGTTCTCTTACACCTAACTTAGCCATGCTAGTCGAAAAAGGATGCCTCTTGGGTTCTCTAACACCTACACTAGTAGCGCTAGGGAATCATGTTTAATTTGTGTTTGTGTTGTTAAAGAAGGATATAATGCTTCTTGGGTTTTCTTACCTAAACGTTGTGGCGATTTGCAAACAAAACAAACAATACTTTGAATGAAGAGAATATTTTGATGAAATGAAATGAAATTTTGATAATTATTTTCAAACATGATTTTATGGATAATATTTCTTCAAATAAAGCCCATTGATTGGAAGCATCGGGTGTTTACCTTTACAATTAATAAGTTGATAAGATCCTCCTTGGTAGGTCTTCTCTATGATAAAAGGGCATTTCAAGTGGGTTCGAACTTGCCTCCCATCTTTCGACAAACAACAATCAGTCTCCTTAGAACTAAAACAAGCTTTCCTACTTGAAAAGTTCTAGGGTGGACCAGCTTGTTGTGAACTTGAATAATCTTGGCTTTGTACAACTCAAGGTTCTGGCATGCACGTAAGCATCACTCCTCTAAATCTTTGAGCTCTTCTAACTGTAACCTGACGTTCTACTCTGTAGTGATTTTACAACCCATTGCAATCCTTAGTGATGGGAGTTGAGCTTCTAATGGTATAACTTTGGACCCATACACTAGGGGTAGATTGGGTTGGGGTTCATGTGGTGTGGTATGCCCAGGCTTCAACTAGTTGCGCCATTGCTTGTTGTCATCAGTGTCTTCTTTAGTATATGGATGAAAGTTTTATTGAATGCTTATGTTAGTCATTCACCCTGATAGTATATAGTGAGTATCTCCAATCTATACCGCGGTTCCCCGGGTGAAGCCGCTGATCTTGGTGCTTTTGAATGCAATACCATTATTGGGATATAATTCATCGAGGCACCTCGAACCTATATACAATATAGTTCTATTATCTCATTTTTAGAATGAGCTCTCAACCCCTCCATCTTAGACATAGGACTTCTCTTAGGCTTTAAGAGTTCTTTAGTCTTAAGACATATCTAGTGATTAGGTGGACACTCAACCTAGCCCTAGAGACTTAGAAGAGTTAGCCATAGGAATAGATCACGCGTTAGGGGTGTTAGGAAAATTTGCCTACCCTTAGCTTGAATCACTCCTCACCTTTCTTCCTTCAAGTCAAACTCCAAATCAATCTTATTTGATTTTCTCCAAACTCAAATCAATGCCACATGACTGAAATCCATGATTGAAATCTATGATTAAAACCCATGAATGAAATTTCAAACTCCAAAATTTCTTAAATCCTTAATTTCTCTCTTAAGGACTTAGCCTAGATCATGATCAAACCAATTCAAACTCATGAGATTTTCTCATAACTCATTTATATTCTCTTTTATATTCACATATATAAATGGAATATAAATACAATTCAATCAAATCAAATCCAAAAATTAAACTCCAAATTTAAAATTCTTCTTAAAGTCCTTAAATTCCCTCTTAAAAGACTTAGCCTAAATCATGATCAATCACTTCAAATTCATCAAATTTTCTAAGGATCAATTTATATTTTCATTTATATTCACATATATAAATGAAACATAAGTTCAACAATCAAAATCAATCCTAAAAATAAAACTCAAATCCACTCAATATCGAACCTAAGTTTTTCTAGTCAAAATCTTGAACTTAGCTAAATCAATTTCAAATCAAGCCAAACTCTTGAATTTTATTCATGATTCAATCAACCCTACAATCATGAATCCAAATATAAATACAAACTTCAATCACTAAATCAAAACTCAATTCAAAAATCAAACCCCAAATCCATTCATATTCTTCCTTTGAATATGAAATTGTCAAATGAATCAAAACCCATTTGACTTCAAACCACTTGCAAAATAGGATTTATATTTCAATTGTAAGTCCATATACAAGTTCAATCAAACTCAAATCAAGCTTTGACCAAGCCATTTGACCCACTTAGGCTCACTTGACCCAAAGTGACCTAAAGTATCCTTATGAGCCAAATTCTAATCCTAACCAAATTGGATTGAATCAAACTCACCTATGCCTCTCATCATGATCAACAATCATCATGAGATGATCAATCAATCAAATTAGGTCAAACCAAGTCAAACCTAAGGGTTGACCAAGTCAACACTTAGCCAAAATGAAACCTAACATAGCCAAAATCCACCATAGGCCAAATTGATTGGAACCATTGATCTAAGTTCATTCATTAACTAGTTTGAACTTAACCAAGTCAACAATGAGCCTAACCTAGCCCAATTGGCCACTTGACCCAAGTTGACCCAACTTAACCTAAAGGGTCAAAATGTGTCAAAACTTGATCTAAGCCAAATTGATTGAAACCAATGGGTCAAGTTCATTCCAAATCACTTGTTGAACTTGACCAAAGCCTCAATTGGCCAACTAGACCTAACCTAGCCCAATTGACCTTGAACCCAACTTGACCTAAAGGGTCATGTTGAGCCAAATTCAAACTTAACCAAAATTGATTGGAAACAAAGATACCAATGCACTTCATATGACTAACCAAACCTAAACCTACCCATGACCAAGCTCAAATAGGTCAAATATGTCAAATTGGTCAACTTGACCCATTTGACCTAAATGAAGTTATATGAGCCAAACTAAAAACTAAATCAAATTGAATCAAACCAAAGCCACCAAAATATTTTAAATGGTCATATGAACTTGACCCAACTCTTAGTTTGACCCAATTTGACCAATTAACTTGACCCAAGTTGACCCATACCTAAATGGGTCAGCATGAGCCAAACCATACCAAATGAACTCCAAATCCAATGAAACTTGGTCAAACCTATTTTCTCAACATACCCAACATATCCAAATTCAAAATCTAGCCAAATGACCATTCTACCCTAGGCCATAGAATAAAATTTGGTCAAATCCATAGGGAATTTGGTCAAGTCCTCTTCATATCTGCTTGATACCTTCCTAATAGGCCAAGTAGATCCTATGGAGGGTGGTGCACCCAGCCCAATGGGTTTGGGTCAGCCCAAATTGACCCAAGGACAAACCTGAGCACATAGCTCAAATTGGCCAAATGGAAAACTTCCCTCCACTCAATTTAAAGCACATGGGAGGTTACCAATCCACTCCTTAGCCCAAACCAACCATGTTCCAACATCTAATACCTCAAACAACCCTTCCAATCTTGGAAATTGGATCAAAACGGTAATGAGAGCTTCTACCATCCGATTTCCATAGGGGGGAAATTCTCCCCCTAATTCACTTCAGTTTTAATATGCTCACTATCAATTGAGTGTTAGAGAGTCATAGGAAGTATTCTTGAGTGATCCTAAGCTCTGTAGAAGGGATTTGGAAATTTCCATTCTCAATTTTCTTTAAGAGAAAATAATGGTGCTCCATTGATTTGCAAATTTTCTCCACACACCAAATCAAGCCAATTGCCTTTGCACACACCACCAGAGGGCTAAGTTAAGCTTGCCTAAGCTCTCTCTCAAGTTCCAAAGGCAAAGAAAGGCTCACCTAGATCAAAACCACAAAGGAGCTAAGGAGGGGTTGGTCCATAGAGCAATCTATTTAACCTCAAGAGCTAATTTCCTTTTCACCCATCAGGATGAAAGCACCCTTGGTATGGCATTTTTTGATGATGGTGTGTGTCCTTTGTGATGTTTTAAGTTTGATCAATTGATTTGCTTTTTATCATGGATACTCATGGTTCATAAGCTTGGTAGAATCTTCCATCTGCATTTTGGATGAACGACATTTAAATGCACTTAAATATATCCTTTAAAACAATTTTGGCCATTTGATCCTTGATTGAATGGATATCAAAACGCATATCCACCACACGTGCGATGATATGGCTGCATGGATGCAAAGCTTGACTCCCATGTCATGCCATGGTTTAAGGGATTTAAATAGGTTTTAAATAATCTTAATTAACCCTTTAAACTTTAAAAATTCATATCACTTCAAAGAAACATTAGAAAAATATGAGTTAAATTACCACTGAAAGATAATTTAATCTTGGATATTCTAAAATTGGTTTTCATAGATTTTGAATTGTATCTTTCTCTAATTTTAGGTTTTAATAAAAATATTAATTTTCTAATTACTCCTTAATTAATCGAATCTCAAACTTTTGGGTATATTTTGGGATGACCGCCACCCTAATTTTATTGGAATTTATTGGTGGCTTAATTGGGGAAATTGCAAATTCATTTTTTAATTACCCCCTTTATGTAATTAGGGATAATTAAGGGTTTGATTAGTGTTTTAGTTCTTTATTAAAGTTGATTAAGATTTGATCTAGTGAATAGGAGGCTTAGGAAATAATTTTGGGGCATTTCCCCTAAGTTATTCCTTAACCCCCCTTTTTCTTCCTTAAACCTCTTTTAATTAAGGGTTAATTCATTAATTACCCTCTTAATTAATTTCTAAAATTCTAAAATCTTCTATAACTTAACTAATCTACTTTGGATAGATGCTTAGGTATTCAAGAGCCTAAGTTCAATTAAGAAAATCAAAACTTAACTCATATGTCTGAGGGGTGTTTTGAAATTACTTAAGTTAAACCCCTTAGCTTAATTAACCATTAATCATGAGCCTAATTGCATAAGACCCTTTTCTTCTTAGGTGCATTATAAATTTAAATTTCTTGTGAGGTTTTATGTATCTCATTAGCTCATAATTATTTGGTTAACTATGCTAAGGTGGTGTAGATAAGGGTTAATTAACATGTTTAATTCATACCTTAACCTAATCAAAGTATAAAATCAATCTAATCATCTAAAAATTAAACAAAAATGTTAAACACATATGGGAATGGGTTAGGAACAACAAACTCAATCCACATTTTCAAAATTAAATCAAATTCAAGATCAAACAAAAATCATATTAAATAAACTTTGATTTATTTTAAACTTTCTTATTTCATAGGATTGTCTTTAGGATTTAATTAAAGTGAATGTGTTTACATGCTTTCATTGCATTAATTCTTTCTCAACATACTAAATATGTGTGTCATGTGGTTTCATGCATCCATACTTTTCAAAATTCAAATTTAAAATGAAAATATATGGATGTTAGGATGTCTGAGCATAGAATGAATGGTTGGGGATCTTAGTTTAACCATTATCTCAGTAGAGATTGAGCTTAAGCACTATAATAAATAAAAATATAAATGCTTTTCATGTGCTTATACCCTAAGCATAATCCAAGGGTGACTTAGTCACCCATGTGTGGGGTAATAAGTCCAATATACATACTTGGGATTTGTATGATTTGTTTTAACTAATCTCTATTTTGTAGGTGTTAGCTAGATTTACTTTTTCTTTTCTTGTAAATTTTGCAATTAGGATTTTGGAATGATTGTTATGGGGATTATGATGATCATTGGTCATAAGATCCTATCTTATGCACCATTTGAAGTCTTTGGAGCATTTACCTTCCAACCATCCAAAAGAAGGAACCAAAGAAAGAAGAAAAAAAGAAGAAAGAAGAAAAGAAGAATGAAAAAATGAAGCTTGAAGACCCCCATAACAATCAATTCTTGCTTAATTGTATTTAATTCATTTGTAATCTGGGTTATATAAGGGTAGAGTTATACCCAATTTGTTTTGATTTGTGTGATGGTACACCACAATTGCCTCTTATTCTTTTACGATTTATAAATTGATTGATGATTTGTTTAGCTTGTGAATTAAGTGGCATCTTTTCCTAGTTTCTTCCTTGCTTTATGTATGGCTTGGATGTGGATTAGGCTCTTAGGAAAAATAAATCTTTTCCAAACTTAACAATTCAAAATTAAAAATAAAGAACTCATAACCTCACCTAAATTAAAATCAAGATAAAAGAAAAGTAATCCCTTATTGGATGAGTTTCTTTAACATCATGCACAAATGCATCTTGTTTCACTCTTGATTAGGGCTTCCATTTTGTGAGAAACTTGGCTTGACCTTTGAGAGCCATGGTGGAAACACATCTCCTCCCTTCTCGCTGATTTTGGCCAATAGTCTTATTTCTCATGCATTAGGCATATGAATCCTATTAGCCTGAGTCAAAATGATTGTCCAAAAAATGAAAATAAAATAAAATCTGAATTGCATTATATTTAGGTCATTTTAAGCATACCCTTACATGATCTAGTCTCTTTAGGAAGTGAGTTTAAGGACTTAGTCTCTTTCTAAATAAACAACAACATAGTATCTTGCATAAAGCATAGACTACTTGCCTACATGAATTTGAAACCCAGGAGAAGTTAGCGACCACCCAGCGTCAAGTAGTTGGGTGGTTTGTTCTCTTGGAGGAAAACCAAATACCCATCATTTTCTTAGATTTAGCTGCCCTCATGAAGCTCCCTAGATGTAAGTTTGAGATTTCTTCTCCCTTTCATGGGCCATAAGCATAAATCCTCACCTCTTAGGCATTTCCATAATCTTGTGTTGTGGATCATAAGCCTTAAATTTCTAATGAAAAATTCAACTCAAACAAACTAAATCAATTTCAAAAAGTAAAAGCCCAATCATAGGATAGTTTAAGATGCTTGATAGGTTTCCTAGCATGGGCATCTCCTACTTATCTCCCTTTTGGCTTCGATAATAACTCCTCTCTTTGATCAATCCCATTTTATCTTTCAAAAATAAGCTAAATCGATTGATAGTCCTACCTATTAAAATCTTTGGAGATAACGATCATTTACCTTAATTGAGAGTATTCTTAAAGTATTTCGTCCCTTAAGATGTAATTAACTATGGGGGCTTGCCCCTGTAGGGAACTTAACGAACCCAATTTAAAATAAACTTTACTTTACTTTTTCATGTAAAGTAGGGGATGAATCTTTGGTACATATGCAGACACATTGTTATTAAGGGTCCTTATTGAGGTGATTAGGTTCATTGTAGGGCGGTGACTTCTATCTTTCGAGATAGTATACCTCTCCTCAATGTCGTACCCGATCACCCTTAATAAGAACATTTTCAGATCTATGTGGCATCCCAACAAGGCTTAATATTTCTATTATCATTTATCTTTCTTCAAAAGAGGATGGATGAAGATAAATATTTTCACCAGATTCGACTAGGCTAGTTCCTCTCTCCATCTTTGGTAAATTTTCATTATCTTCGAGTATCGATAGTGGATTTATACTTTGGTATGAATACGAGACTATATTACTTTCCTTTGGCACTTAGCTTATTTCATTCTTAAGTTGAGTTAGCCAACATCTTTAGTTTTAGGACCTCTGTTGGTCTTAAAACCGTTGGTTCTCCATTGGGTAAAAAAAAAGATCTAAATAAAAGAAAACATTTAGAGACTTCCTCCTTATCATTTTTATGATAAGGAAAGGTTCATCCTAAAATAATAAAAAAAAAATAAATTTCTCATAAAAATCTTGCTTTTCAAAAAGCACTCTTTCAAAAATGCACATAATAAAATACTTTCCATAAAATTTTCTTAAATTACCCTCATTTAATAATTTTCATAATTGTTACATGTAGGAATTTCCAAAATAAAACTAACAATCTTTTCCAAAAGCACAAATGAACATCTTCTTTCAATTCATTTTTGATGAAGAATTCATTTTCAAAATAAAATGAACAATCATCATTCCAAAAATCAAAGTTAAAATCAGAAATAAAACTTTCAAAAGCACATTTGAAAAGTTCCACTTAAACTTAAGGGAAAATTTTATAAGATAAAGAAATGACTTATGGTGAATGTTTAAAAAGAGAAACATAAGACTAAGTTGTTCAGATGAGGATGCTCGTGGATGAGTTTACCCTTAGAGATAGAATGCAAAATGAGTATGTTCGAGAAAAGTTTATCTCAAATAAAGATTAGAGAGTCAAGATGGTTTGGCCACATAATCAATCATGACCTTAGAGAGATGCATTAGATTTGTCTTATGTTAAGAAAGGTGAGGTAGACTTAAAAGGCTTGGTTAAGATGTATAAAAAATGAGCTTAGTATACTTGAATTAAATGAGAATTTCATAATCACAATGAGACAAAGGATTCATTTCAAAAGTAAGGCTTGTTGTTATTGTTGTTGTTGTATACTCAAATTTATTGAATGAAGATTTCATTCCCAACTAAAAATGATATCATTTGGAAATCCTACTTAAATATATCCCACATATGATTAAGTTGGAATTCCCTCTTTCAAAAAGTAGTAATCACACACAGAACAAAAATTTCACATTTCAAAAATAATATTGATTTCCATTCCTACATACTAGAATTTGTTGAATGGAGGTCTTCTTTTCAAAAATCAATAATCATATTTTCAAAATTCTAACACATTTGGAATTTCATTTTAGCATACTCAAATTTTGCTAAGTGAAGTCTCCAAATTCAAAATAAAATTTTTATTTTCAAACAATTCGAAACTTCATTTAGCATACTCAAATTTGCTAAAGTGAAGTCTCCAACCAAAATCTTTTCAAACACATTTGGAACTTCATTTAGCATGCTAAAAAAAAATTTTGCTGAAGTCTCCAAATCTAAAATCAAAAAGTTTCTCAAACACATTTGAACTTCATTTTAGCATATTTTTTAAGTGAAGTCTCCAAATTCAAAATAAAAAATTTTCAAACACATTTGGAACTTCATTTAGTATACTCAAATTTGCTAAGTGAAGTCTCCAAATCCAAAATCAAATTTTTTTTTCAAACACATTTTGAACTTCATTTAGCATATTCAAATATGTTAAGTGAAGTCTCCAAATCCAAAATAAAAAATTTTCAAACAAATTTGGAATTTCATTTAGCATACTCAAATTTCCTAAGTGAAGTCTCCAAATCTAAAATCAAAAAAATTTTCAAACATATTTGGAACTTCATTTATCATAATCAAATTTGGAAAGTGAAGTCTCCAAATTCAATAAAAATTTTTTTTCAAGCACCTTTGGAACTTTATTCTTTAGTATACCAAATTTGCTAAAGAGAAGTTTCCATTTTCAAAACCAAATCAAAAAAATTCTTTTTTTGAACACATCTTTTGGAATTTCATTTAGCATACTCAAATGTGCTAAGTGAAATTTCCATTTCACAAAAATAAGTGGAACTTCATCTTTAACATACCATATTTGCTAAAATAAAGTCTCCACTTTCAATCAAAAAATACATTATGATTTCTATAGCATACCCAAATTTACTGAGAATCCTACTTTTTCAAAAATCAAATATCTAAAACAAATGAAACACCTTAGGATTTTCTTAGCATACCCGAATTTGCTAAGAATCCTATTTTCAAAAATCAAACAAAACACACTTGGGTTCTTCACTTAGCATACCTAAATTTGCTAAGTGGGAATTCCAATTTTCAAAATCAAACAACAATTCACCAAAAAGGAACAATCATTTTCAAACACTTTACTTAGCATACCCAAATTTTCTAAGTAAAATTTTAAAATCACCAAATCAAAAACAAAATCAATTGACCCTTACATTAACATACTCAAATTTGTTGAAGGAAAAGGTTCTCAAATAAAAAATCTAAATTCAAACAAACATGAACCTATGGAAGCATGCTTCTCAAAATATTTGAATCCACTTTTCAACATACCCAAATTTGTTGGAGTTGGATTCATATTCAAAATTCCTCTTTTCAATAAAATTTCTAAATCTTCTCAAATCCATTTGAATCCCACTTAACACTTCCAAGATGTTGGATGTGGGTTCAAATTTTCTATTAAAACTCAAAAATTAACAAAGATAGAAATATGATCCAAGCTCGTTTCCTATTGCAAATTCTTACCATCAGTTACAGTACATCCACAACTCAATTTTTCAATCTTTGCAGTTGATCTGAAATGGAGGCTCATAGAAATTTGTTTACACTTTCCCTCATGGCATGAATTTGGCCTTGAACAAAACACTGATTGGAACACCTTATCCATTTTTATATTTAAAGTGAAACATGTGAGGGCACTCATAACTATCAAACAAATTGGTAGAAGTCATCATTAATCATTTTATACATGTCCTCATTGAAGAAAAATTCTCAAAGATAGTGATTTGAGTGCCAACCCCATGTCTATGGTTTCTTTGCCCAAAAAAGCAAACTCTCATCAACACTCTAAGGGTAAGGCTCCCCTGATCTTAGGGATTGCCTCCCCTACTTTTGAGTACGGATCTAGCTCTCACTCCTATCATCCTACCAGAACACAGTGAAGGAATAATGCATGATCAAGTGGTATCACACTAGGATTTCAGATGGATGCTATAGGAGTTGTTTTAACTTCACCATTTACAACACCAATTTGATCCTCTCATGGGTCCAGGATGTTTAGAGGATTCACATCACCTCCAAATTCAAAAATCACAGTAAAGAGGTTGCACATGGCCTACTCTTAAGGAGCTTATAGATGTTCAAAGTTTAGAGCTTAATTTGATCTAAGATCCATTATTTCTATGTAAACATATTTTAAGTGAGAGGGCTAGAATCCATACATCTATTCACATTACCAAGAGGTGGAGGTTCAAGTTGGTAGCTTCACTTATTTTTCCATCTCTGCAACCATAGAATCATCTTGCTTATTACCCCATCTTAGGATAGCCTCTCATGAGAGTTGGTGGTGTCTCCACCACACCACTCTACCCCTCGTCAGCATCACCAATCTAGGTCAAAGCATCTCTAGTTCCATTAAAGGCCATGAAGGCCATATCTAGGGAGAAATGCACCCCGTTGGTGATCTAGTTATGACCAAGGGATCCTACTCTATCTACACCACATCGGCAGGAGCTCACTGACCTTCTAGTGGTGGTAGGGAGGATGACCGGCACAAGATTCACCATCTCCACCTCAAGGATGTGGAGATGGTACCGATTCAAGATGGAATAGATGATACACGATGATGATAGTACCTCCTAGAATGTCACCCCTTTCTTACCTAGTGATAGTCATGAGTGTGTATCTTCCAGTGAGTATAATCCTCATAGGATTGACTCTCCAGAGCTGAAGTTGGCCTTTAGTTTGTTCAAATTGATCTATCTCAGGAGATAGCATTATATTATAAGAAGAAGGATTTTGGGGTATGATTGGTGGATGAGAAGAAGGTTAGCTTTGACCCCAATGAAGATGATTTATGAGACTCTTGGAGCGAGCCATGGAAGGTGATGAGGTTGATCTGAAATGCCCAATAAGCCCAACATCTCAACATGGAGGTAGAAAGATGAGTGATAATAGATGGCACACAACTAGAGAGTGCAAGTTTCAATACTTTAGAATAAGCCCTAGTAGTTCATCATACTACCGACATTACCACTGAGTTAATGCGTCTTGGACCCGCCAATACCTTACCTCATTGAAAGGTAGCTAGCATGTATAGGAAGGTAGTGGAAAGTACCTCCATATAAGAAAAAAGACATCGATCCATGGTCGAGAAATGAAGGAAGCGTTGGCTCAAGTCGGGGATCATTGATCAAAGGGTACTACCCAGAGAAATTGATTTAATCTAATATCCCAAGGGTTTCATGTCACCTTACAAAAGCTTATGGCGTGGAAAGAGGCAACATATGCACACCAAATTATTGCAGGCGGGTGACGCTTTTTTGCCTCTTCGTTAGTAGTAGCGGATTGCTTTGAGAGGCCAATCGCCAATGGTTCGAAAAGATATTTCTGAGTTGGAGCAACTCTTTATCAAGATATTTGTGGAGAGGGTTACTATCAATGATCTCGTTGTAGCACAACAACACCTAGAGTCCCTTGTTGATTATATTCTTTAATGTAAGGTATGAAATATGAGCCACTCGAGAAGATGCCATTAAGATTTTTTTAAAGAATATCCATGGACCTACCATGCTTAAGGGCTTCACTATCAAAACATTCAAGAAGCTAAACAAGGTGGCTACTACAGAGGCCAAATAGCATCCTTTTCTAGACTGTCAAAGCAAAGCCATAAGGTTTATGAGAAGAAGCTGGAGTAGTGATAATAAGGCTAGAGATCAGTCTGAGAGACCATGACATCGGCAGCCTCCACCTCCTTTGCCATCACCGAGGTAGCCCTACTAGCCTCCACGATCCTCCATGGCGATGCGATACCACTCGTGAAGCACATACCCCACCTGGTCCACCTACTATTTTATATAAGCTTAACAAACCTTATTCATTTAAGAGGGAGGTAATCAAGAAGATCTTTAACAATCTCTTAAAGAAACTTGATTTTTAGCTATCCGAGCCTAGAAGACTAGAGGAAGTAGGCAAAAGTCATGATCCAAACTTTTTCCCCTACCACCGTATGCTAGGCCATGTTTTGGAGGATTGACTCTCCAGTAGCAGGCGAAGTTCGGTGCATCTCAGTGCATGACAGTGATCACACTGGTCAGCCTAAATCATTTGTTTTCGTTCAAATTGATTGTTATCTTGAGGAGATAGTAGCCCATTATATTGTATAGAAGAAGGAGATTTTGGGGTATGATTGGTCGGATGAGAAGAAGGTTAGCTTTGATCCCAATGAAGATGATTTATTGGGAGACTCAGTTGGAGCAGCAGGCCATGGAAGGTGATGAGGTTGATTAGGTAGACAACGCCCAATCAGCCCAACATCTCTGACATCAATTGAGGTAGAAAGATGAGCAGATAAATAAGATGGCACGACAACTAGAGGAGTTGTTAGCAATAGTTTCAATACTTTAGAAATAAGCCCTAGTAGTTCATCATACTACAACTGACATTAGTCAGCCTAAGTTAGTGCAAGTCTTGGACCCAGCCAATACCTTACCTCCCATTGAGCAAGGTAGGACTAGCATGTATAGGAAGGTAGTGAAAAGTACCTCCATACAAGAAAAAAGATTCATCCATGGTTGGCGACAAATGAAGGTTGGTTCAAGTCGAGGATCATTAGATCCAAAGGGTAGACCCTACCCGGAGAAATTCGATTTAATCTAATATCCCAAGGGTTTCATGTCACCTTCCTTCAAAAGCTTTGATGGCAGTGAAAACCCGAGGCAACATATTGCACACTTCAGGGCCAATTATTGCAACACCGGTGGCAGTGACGCTTTGTTTTTCTGCCTCTTCGTTAGTAGCATAGCAGGGATTGCTTTCGATTGGTATCTTTGAACTGATGATTGATAAAGATATTTTCTGAGTTGGAGCAACTCTTTATCAAGAGGTTTGTTGGAGCTCAGCAAAGGGTTACTGTCGATGATCTCGTTGTAGCACAACAACACCTAGGAGAGTCCCTTGTTAATTATATTCTTTAATGGTGTAACCTGAGTATGAAATATGAGCCACAATTATTAGAGAAGTATACCATTAAGATTTTTTTAAAGAATATCCATGGACCGGTCACCTTCATGCTTAAGGGCTTCACTATCAAAATATTCAAGAAGCTAATAAACAAGGCGGCTAGTCTACAAGGAGAGGCCAAACAGTTACCTTTTCCAGACTAGTTGCTTAAAGCAAAGCCATAGAAGCTTTATAAGAAGAAGCCAGGAGCAGGGATAGATAATGGAAAGCAGCTGGCTAGAGATCAGTCTGAGAGACCATGACCTCAGCAGCCTCCACCTCCTTTGCCACCACCGAGGTAGCCCTACTAGCCTCCACAGCATCCTCCATGGCCACCTTTTATATACCACTAGTAGTGGCACACATACTGTCACCGGGTAGCTATGGTCCTACTATTTTATATAACAACAAACCTTATTCTTTTAATAGGGAGGTAATCATGAAGATCTTTAAGAATCTCTTAAAGAAACTTGATTTTTTGCTACCCGAGCCTAGAAGACTAGAGGAAGTAGGCAAAAGTCATGATCCAAACTTTTTCCCCTACTACCGTATGCTAGGCCATGTTTTGGAGGATTGCTTCACATTCAAGGACTGGCTTGAACACAGCTTTAAGATCGGTGTTGTAGTTATCCTAAAGGAATACCTTGTGGAACAACCATCCAGTTCCATTAGGGTAATCCTTGGGGATATATGTGATCCTTCCAAAACTAAAGAATGTTGGGATATTTCTTTATCCAGAACCTCTAAGAGGATAGTCCAGAAGATCAAGAATCTTTCCTTGCAGGTGCCTGAGTTAGCTCAAACCTCTAACATCAAGGAAGGTTTGCAAGTTTCCAGTCCCAACTCGAGGAAAAGGGGAGTTTAGCAACAGCAGCATGTGTTAGCCCGGGATAGCCCATTAGCACAACCATCGACTGAGTCTAGCCTCCAGCCTATAGTTATAGCTTTCACACTGGTGACTTCTTCTACTTCAACTAGCTCTTCTTCTTCTTCTACTAGTAGAAATCTTGTATCGACGGATAAGGGCATGAAATCCCTTACCCACTAACTTTACTTGATTTTTTACTTTGTATCTCCAAAAAAATTCAAGAAATTGAAGAATAAAGCTAGTTTGAATTACATTTGTGTCACTTCTGATGGGTTATCTTCTTCTATTCCTAATAATAACTCTTTAAGTAAAAATAATTATAACAATTCTGATCTTCCTCTTTCTGATTCAGAGTTGGACTTTCCTACTTTGAATACTATGGGTTCGCCTCTTGAGATAGACTTGGAATCATCCGATTTTGAGGGTCCCATAGGAGAAGCTGTAGGTGAGCCTGATGTGTAAGTAGAACCTTCTATTACCCTGACACAAGAGATCACCAAAGTCAACCTCCGTAGTGACAAGGTTCTACCTCATAGGGCAGCACCTCAAGATTGAGGGAAACAAGTCATTGGTACAGAAGATCGAGAAGCCCCTCCATAGGATGCTCCACCGTTTGATATGCTTGTGGAGGATCAACCCAAGGTGGACTATAATGTCCTCTCTCATTTAAGAAAGTTACCATCTAAGCTAAGCATATACGATGTTCTTATTTTATCTAAAGAGATGAGGGAATCACTAATCAAGGTTCTCCTTGACCTTGAAATATGCTTAGCTCAGTTGATCACTATAGGTGAGGAGGTACATTATACAAAAGGAGCTCAGGAGATCACCTTCACAGATGAAGACCTTCTTTTGGGGGACTTGGAGAACAAGTCCCTCTCGATTGACATGGATATTAAGACTTGGACTTCTGGATCCATGCATGGGTGAATATTGAGTCTGAAGAGCCTTGCCTATTTGAGGATCAACATCTCCACACTCCGAGGAGATCGGATGATGTTGAGAGGATTCAATGAATAAGGTGAGCGGGCTTTAGGTTCTATAGTGTTACCTTTGGAGATAGGTGATTGGAAGACTGAAGCCAAGTTTTACATCATTGATTCAAATACTTCATTCAATGTTTTGCTCGGTAGGCCTTGGATACATCAGAATAAGATAATTCCATCCTCCTTCCATCAATGCATTAAGTTCAGAAAAGATGGGATTGAGTATCATCTTAATGGAGATGAAAAGACATTTTTAGTTAGAGAGGTTGAGATTTATGAGGATGTGACCTACTATCTTCCTCAAAACACCCTTTCTCGTGAACTTGGACAAAATTCAAACTCAAAATCAAAAGAAAAAGAAAATGAAAAAAAAAGCCAAAAGAAAAAGAAAAGAAAAATGAAAGTCCAAGCGAACAAGAAAGGGGAATTGAAGAAGAAATAGATTTGAATATTACATTCCACCCACAGTTCATTCCATCATATGGACATGTGAGTAGGATGGATCAACTTCCACCAGGTAGAGGTAGACGTAAAAATAGAGGCAGTTTTATAGGTGGAAGACCCCCCTAGTTGGCCATCAGCCAACAGAGGCCGTGTTCCAGTTCATAAGAGTACCCCTACTATTCACATAGACTTGGAATCTAGCTCGAAGGATGAGTCTAATGTGATTAGTATACCAACCAACCCTCTCAGCGGGTTCCATTGAAGGTGACTTTTAATCTAGACAGAGAAGAAGACCATGCCTCTAGACAAAGCAAAGTATTCGAATCAGGTTTATGTGAAACTATTAGGCAGCAGTTGGCAATCTTAGCTCTAACCTCACTTACATCTCAGAAAGTTTAAGGTTTGGTAGTTAAGAAAGCCCCTAAGTCTTCTAGTGACTTGAAGTAGAAAAGATTCTTTTTGGGATCATCATCCTCAAATCCTAAAGTTGATGTAAAACTTGATGAGGATTCATTTAAAGAATTAATGGAATTACTATTGACTTTTACTCACCTTATGTTCAAAATCTTATATAGAAAGGTTTAGTTTCTCATACATGGTCTAGACACAGGTCAGAGTACTTTGAAAAGCTATGAAATAATATAGGCAGGGAAGAACAATCAAGAGCAGGACTAGAATTCAGTATAGTGAGTCCAATCGATGATAACGATTACTACTTAGTTGTTACCAATCATTTGGAGTTTGATAGGTTCTTTTCAAACAACCCTAACTTTTATGAGAATGTGTGTTTATAAATCTCAGATGATCTAGATGATCTCCAAATCAAAGAGGCACTGCCAAAATTTGAATAGAAGATTCATTCAATAATTAACAAGATTTTAGAAATCAACCTCGGGACAGAAGAAAATCCATGCCCAACGTACATCATTTCATTGCTGAATGAAGAAGAAACCAATAACTTTGTTAGGCTATTGACTGAGTTTAACGACTGCTTTGCATGGAGTTATGAAGAGATGCCGATTATCTCAGTAGCGTCCATAAGCAATAGATCTAGCGCTACCCTATTAAGCAAGCTCCTAGACACATGCGATTAGAAATCAAATAATAGGTCATTTCTGAAGTCATGAAATTGATCGATGATGGTTTTATTAGGGAAAAAAAATATCCTACCTAGTTAGCTAGTTTCGTCCCAGTTAAGAAGAAGAATGGCCAAATTCACATATGCATCAATTTTAGGGACTTAACAAGGCATGTCCTAAGAATGCATTTCCTCTTCCTATACCAGAACTAATGGTGGACATCACCTCATTTCATGCAGTCTTCTCTTTCATGGATGGGTCATCTGGCTATAATTAAATCAAGATGTCTCTTGAAGATGAAATAAACACTACTTTCTGAACCCCGATCAGAATCTTTTGTTATAGGGTCATGCCTTTCGACCTTAAAATCTTTGCTACATACCAATGGCCATGACTTAGATCTTCAATGAACTCATCCATCATCGTTGAGTGCTACATTGATGATCTAGTAGTCAAAAAAGGAAGACCATCTCTTTGACTTGAGTAATTTTCAAGCATTAAGACAATATAACCTCAAAATGAATCCCCTGAAGTGTGCATTCAGAGTAGCTTCAAGGAAATTCCTTGGGTTTATTGTTTGACACCGAGGAATAGAAATAGATCCTAAAAATATTAAAGCTATCTTAGAAATTCAACCTCCTAAGAGTTTAACTCAACTCAGATCCTTCCAAGGATGGCTGACATATTTAAGGCGCTTTATCTCCAACCTATCAGGGAGATGCAAGCTATTTATAGCACTTATCAAAAAGGATGCCAAGTTCAAGTGGGATGACAAGTGCCAGCATGCCTTTGAAGATATCAAACAATATTTGGTGAAGCTACTAGTTCTAACAGCCCCTATCCCAGGCAAGCCACTCATTCTCTACACTGCTGCATTGGATGACTCTCTCGATGCTTTATTGGCCCAAGCAAACGATGAAGGGAAGGAGAATGCTCTCTACTACCTCATCCATCGTCTGATTCTTGCTGAAGTGAACTATCCACCTATTGAGAAACATTGCCTAGCTTTGATCTTTGCTTCTCAAAGGTTACGACACTATATGCTTTCTCATAAGGTGAACTTGATCTCTAAAATAAATCCACTATAGTATCTCATGACATGACCAATGCTATCCGGATGTTTGACATGTTGGTCCATGATTCTCTCACAGTTTGATATCACATTAATACCCCTCATGCGATAAAGGATGAAGCCATTTCTTTCTTAGCACACCCATTCCTTGATTTTGTGCTTAGTGAATATCTCCCTGATGAACAAATAATGAACTTAAGGGAGGCCGACAAGTGCTGATGGGTGATGTATTTTGATGGTGCAGCTTCTTTTCACAAGGGAAGTACCATCTATTCTCCGGGAAAGGTAGGGTAGAATAGTTCTCCTAACTTGAGATAGTCATGTGATGAGATTCTCATACTATCTTTTCAACCCCTACACCAACAACGAAGCCGAGTATGAGGCTTTGATTGCCGATATGTAGTTAGCCATCATTATCAGTGTCAAGAGCATCAACATCTTTGGGGATTCTCAGTTGGTCATCAATCGAATTGCTGGATCCTATAAGGTTCTCAAACCCAAGCTTCTTCATTACTTGAGTATATCATGAAATGTTGGCCCAAATTCACAAGTCACCATCTACGGTTCCCCAGCAAGAATGATCATATGCTTTGACCAAACTTGTCAAAGAGTTGGCATGCCCGAAAGATGAGTCCATTTCAAAAAGAATTCAAAATAGACAAGTCTTATCCCATATTGATGCGGAACTCATCGAGAGACTTTCTCTTGAAGGGGAGGTTGCCGTTTCCAAAATGGATAAGGAGCTGTATTAGAGGCAACCGTTCATAGATTATTTGAACACCAGTAAACTACCTCAAGAAAAGTCACAAGCCCATCAGGTGAAACAAAGAGCTCTCTCCTATGCTCTTGTGGATAACACACTGTACCTCCAGCCTTTTGACCAAATGTGGTTACGTTGTTTAGACAAACACGAAGCCTGTGACATCGTAACTGAGGTACATTCAAGTCTATTCGGAGCACATCAATCTAGTCTGAAGATGAAGGTAAAGATCAAGAGATTAGGATACTACTAGCCTTCGATAATTACAGACTATATGGATGTAGCTAGGAGATACCATCAGTGTCAGGTTCACGGTGTGGTCCTCCACCAGCCACCCAACATTCTACACCCTACATTGGCCTCATGGCCATTCGAGTGTTGGGATACCGACATTATGGGTCCGATCGATCCTCCTTCTTCCAAGGGGCATTGATTCATTCTAGTTGCTACCAACTACTTTTCCAAGTGGGCGGAAGCCATCCCACTCAGAGAGGTCACAACTTAGCATGTGCTTCAGTTCTTCAGGAACCATATCGTATATAGGTTTGGGGTGCCTTGATGAATTATATCCAATAATGGTACTGCATTCAAAAGCATGAAGATCAATAGGTTCAAAGACCGATATAGATTAGATAATCCACCATCTACTACTAGAGCAAATGGCTTAATGCATTCAACAAAACTCTCATCCAAATCTTGAAGAATACTCTTGATGATAACAATGGAATTTAGTTTGAAGCCTTGTGGGCTACCACACCACATCTTGAACTCCAACTCGGTCACCCCATTTTCCTTAGTGTATGGGTGCGAGCACTTGACCTCATTTTTAGAATGAGCTCACAACCCCTCTATCTTAGACATAAGACCTCTCTTAAACTTTAAGAGTTTCTTAGTCTTAAGACACATCAAGTGATTAGGTGGATACTCAACCTAGCCATAGAGACTTAGAAGAGTTAGCCATAGGAATAGGTCATGCCTTAAGGGTGTTAGAAAAATTTGTATACCCTTAATTTGAATCACTCTTCACCTCTCTTCCTTCAAGTCAAACTTCAAATCAATCTTATTTGATTTTCTCCAAACTCAAATAAACTCTATATGATTGAAATCCATAATTGAAATCCATGATTGAAACCCATGAATGAAATTCCTAAGTCCAAATCTTTCTTAAGTCCTTAATCTTCTTGTAAGGACTTAGCCTAAATCATGATCAAACCAATTCAAATTCATGAGATCTTCTTATGTGAATGAGATATGAATTCAAACCAATCAAACTAAACTTGAAATTCAAAACCTAAAGTACCCTTATGAGCCAAATTCTAATTCTAACTCAAATTAGATTGAATCAAACTCACCTATGCCTCTCATCATGATCAACAATCATCATGAGATGATTAATCATTCAAATTAGGTCATACTAAGTCAAACCTAAGGGTTGACCAAGTCAACACTTAGCGAAAAAGAAATCAAACATAGCCAAAATCCACCATAGGCCAAATTGATTGAAACCATCAATCTAAGTTCATTCATGACCTACGTTTGAACTTGACCAAGTCAACATTTGAGCCTAACCTAGCCCAATTAGCCACTTGACCCAAGTTGACCGAACTTGACCTAAAAGTCAAAATGTGTCAAAACTTGATCTAAGCCAAATTGATTGAAACTAATGGGTCAAGTTCATTCCAAATCACTTGTTGAACTTGACCAAAGCCTTAATTGGCCAACTAGACTAGTCAATTGACCTTGAACAACTTGACTAAAGGGATCATGTTGAACCAAATTCAAACTTAAACTAAATTGATTGGAAACAAAGATAAATCCACTTCATATGACTAACCAAACTTAAACCTACCATGACCTCTCAAAATTCAAATGGTCAAATTGGTTAACTTGACCATTTGACCTAAATGAAGTCATATGAGCTTCAAACCTAAACCAAATTGAATCAAACCAAAGCCACCAAACCATTTCAAATTATCATATGAACTTGACCCCTTGGTTTGACCCTTTGACCAATTGGTCAACTTGACCCAAGTTGACCCATTTTGACCTAAATGGGTCAACATGAGCCAAACCATATCAAATGAACTCCAAATCCAATGAAACTTGGCCAAACCTATTTTTCTTAACATACCCTATTCAAATTTAAAAAATCAAATGACCATTCTACTCTAGAATATAAAACAAATTTTGGTCAAATTCTTGGGAATTTAGTCAAGCCTCTTCATATCAACTTGATACCTTCCTAATAGGTCAAGTGAACCCTATGGAGGGTGGTGCACCCAACCCAATGGGTTTGGGTCAAACCAAATGGACCCAAGGCAAAAATTGAGCACATGGCTCAAATTGGCCAAATAGAAAACTTTCCTCCACTCAATTTGAAGCACATGGGAGGTTACCAATCCACTCCTTAGCTCAAACCAACCACGTTCTAACATCTAACAACTCAAACAAACCTTTCCATATTGGCAATTGGATCAAAATGATAAAGATAACTTTGACTATTCGATTGCCATAGGGGGAGATATACTCCCCCTAATTCACTTCAATTTTCACATGCTCACTATTGATTAAGGGAGAGTAATAAGATGCATCTTAGAGTGATCTTAAGCTCTCTAAGATGGATTTGAAATCAGCCATTCTCGATTTTATTTAAGAGAAAATAGGGGAGCTCCTTTGATTTTCGTACTTCCTCCACACTAAAATTCAACTCAATTGCCTTTGCACACTCCAGTGAGACCAAAACTTCAGCTCTCCCTCAACTTCCAAAGGCAAGGAGAAGTCCAATTTGATTAAAGCCATAAAGGATCTAAGGAGGGGTTGGTCCATAGACACAACCTCAGGAGCTAATTCTTTCACCACAACTTTGTCTCAACTAGACGAAGCTCCTCTAAGGGAATCGAGCGTTGGTGATCACCTCCGGCGAGGCATGGAATTTTTCGATCACTAGACTTAAGGTGTGTTGGTCCTTTGTGAAATAAAGTTTAATGGAATGAAGATTCAAATATTGGATGTGATCTACATTGCTTGATGATGGTGTGTGCAAGATTTTAGCCTCATTTGAGCTTAATCGAGCTCAGATCTTCTATAGAGATGGACCTCCATGATTCCCGGAATGGTAGGGGTGGATCTCTGGTCATCCATTTATGTGTTTTGGATGGACAGTCAAGATTAAATGCACGTTTTATATTTGATTTATTAATTTGGGTGATTCACCTCGATCCTTGATCGATGACATATATCAAAACGTCATCCATTGGCGGTGACGAGATGTTTAAGTGGCCTCTCCCCCACTTGATACGTGAAAAATGCACATGACCACCACGTGTAATGCTATGGATTAATGGTTTTAATTAGGTTTTAAATAATCTTAATTAATCCTCTAAGCTTTAAAAATTCATATCTCTTTAAAGACAACTTAGAAAAATATGAGGTAATTGGCCACATAAAGATAGTTCAATCTAAAATATTCTAAAATTGGTTTTAATAGATTTTGAGTTAAATTTTTCTCTGATTTTGGGTTTTATTGGAAATCTTAAATTGCTAATTACTCCTTAATTAATCCATTGATTAATCTCAGACTCCTTGAGTATGTTTTGGGCGATGATTTCTACCTCCCCTGATTTTCTTGGGATTTATTGGTGGCTTAATTGGGGGAATTGCAAATTCATTTCCTAATTACCCCTTTATATAATTAAGGATAATTAAGGGTTTGATTAGTATTTTAATTTCTTATTAAAATTGATTAAGGTTTGATTCGATGAATAGGAAGCTTAGGGAATAATTTTGGGGTATCTCCCCTATGCTATTCGCTAAACCTTTTTTTCTTTCCTTAATCCTCTGTTAATTAAGGGTTAATTTATTAATTACCCTCTTAATTAATTTCTAAAAATTCTAAACTCTTCTAGAACTTTGGGTAGATACTTAGATGTTCAAGAGCCTAAGTTCAATTAAGAAAAATCAAAACTCAACTCATATGTGTGAGGGGTGTTTTGAAATTACTTAATTAAACTCCTTAGCTTAATTAATCATTAATTATGAGCCAAATTGCATTAGGCCCTTTTATTCCTAGGTGCATTGCAAATTTAAATACCTTGTGAGGTTTTATGTCATCTCATTGGCTCATAATTATTTGGTTAACTATGCTAAGGTGGTGTAGGTAAGGGTTAATTAACATGTTTAATTCATACCTTAACCTAATCAAAATCTAAAAATGAATATAATCATCTAAAAATTAAATAAAAATGTCAAACACATGTGGAATGGGTTAGGAATAACAAAGTCAACTCACATTTTCAAAATTAAATCAAACTTAAATCAAACAAAATCATACTAAATAAACTTTGATTTACTTTAACTTTCTTATTTTATAAGATTGTCTTTAGGATTTGATTAAAGTGAATGTGTTTACATGCTTTCATTGCTTTAATTCTTTCCTAACATTATAAGTATGTGTGTCGTATGTTTTTATGCATCCATGCATTTCAAAAATCAAGTTTAAAATAAAAATGTTTACTTTATGTCAAAATTATATGCATTGGTTAAAGTAAGAATATGAGTGGCTATTATCACTATTAAATTCAAATTATTTTTAAAATATATGAATCAATTATCAAAAAACTGAAAGTGTGTTACTTATATCTTAATTATAAGCTTGCATGTGAGTAAGATATAAGGATGTGCTTAGTGTAGGTTTTTCCTTCTCTTATTTTAGTATAGTTTTGAATAGGATTTGGTAAGATGTATGGTTCATTTGAAAGAACCTAACACTTGCCTAATTCCATATCTATTCATTCCTATTACTATCACTTAAGAAGGATACCTATGCTTGCATATAAATTGCATAAACAAAATAAATCAATAACAATTTTTGCATTCTTTTTTTTCCATTCATTTCTTTTGTACACATATTTGTATTTAAGAAAAGTGGTATATTAGTCTGACAATCTCGAGGTTACGAGGCTTTAAGTAGCCCTAAGTAGGTCTTGTACCTTACACCTATGGTTAACAATGGCACTATACTCACTTATGTCTTTCTTACTTTCATGTGTGCATGTGAAAATTAGATAAGAAATCCCTTTTCTACTTAGTGAAAATCATGCATCATAAACTTTCAAATTTTCTTAAATGAATTACTTAGCATGCTTCATAAAGTGTGTTAAATATTCTCACTTGTATGTATAGATATGCTTAGGATATATTCATATGCATGTTATACATGTTGGGAAAGAAATGAAGTGACGTATGTTTTGTGAATTTGGTTCATTTTACTTAATCTTAAAATGCCTTTCATTTTTGAATGGATTTGTTTAGAGTTCATCTAAACTTAGGATTAATTAAAACACCTAATTAAAATATTCGCTAAATAAAACTAAAAATATGAATCCACTTTAGAAATTACTTAGGTTAGGGAAGGAGAGAGAAGTTCTCTTCTCTTTTCCTTTCTTTATAACTTAGTAATTAATTGTAGGATTCACTTGAACCTAATAAAAATATAAAATAAAATCAATTGAAAATAATTAAATCACTTAAATGAAACCCTCCTCTAAGTTGAACATGCTTCACACTTAGAAAATTCCAACTTAAAGCCATAGCTAAGCATACCACACAAACCTCCAAAGCACACACATTAGGCTAAGTCACCACTTCTAGCTTTAGGTTAGGGCGGTGCATGGTTTGATGTTTACTTTTATTTTGTGATATATATGTTTTAGAATAGATGTTAGGATGTATGTGCGTAGAATGAATGGTAGGGCGATCTTAGTCTAACCATTATTTTTTGCAAGGGATTGTGCTTAAGGGGCTATAATAAAAATATAAATGCTTTTGCTTGCAGGTGCTTATACCCTAAGCATAATCCAATAGGCAGTGGACTTAGTCACCCATGTGTGGGGTGATAAGTCCAATACATGCTTGGATTTGGTGGTTTGTTTAGCTAACCTTTATTTTGCGGTGTTAGTTAGATTTACTTTTTTTTCTTTCATGTAAATTTTATAATTAGGATTTTGGAATGATTGTTATGGGGATTAGGATGAGCATTGGTCATAAGATCCTATCTTATGCACCATGTGAAGCCTTAGCATCTACCTTCCAACCATCAAAAGAAAAGAACCAAAGAAGAAAGAAGAAAAGAAGAAGAAAGAAGAAGAAGAAAGAAATGAAGCTTGAAGACCCCATAACAATGAATTTCTTGCTTAATTGTAATTTAATTCATTTATAATCAGGTTGTATAAGGGTAGAATTTCTACCCACATTTATTTAGTTTGTGCGGTGGTGCGACCACAAGACCTTTTATTCTTTTTTAGCTTTATAAATTGATTGATGATTTGTTTAGCTTTTGCATTAAGTGGCATCTTTTCCTAGTTTTTTCTTGCTTTACTGGATGTGGATTAGGCTCTTAGGAAAAAATAAATCTTTTACCAAACTTAACAACTCAAATTAAAAATAAAGAACTCATAACCTCACCTAAAGCTTAGGTTTAAAATCAAGATAAAAGAATTAGCAATCCCTTAACTGGATGAGTATTTCTTTTATAATATCATGCACAAATGCATCTTATTTTCACTCTTGATTGGAGGGCTTCCACCTTTGCCAGAGAAACTTGGCTTGACCTTTGAGAGCCATGGTGGAAACACACCTCCTCCCTTCTCGCTAATTTTGGCCAATAACTTTATTTCTCATGCATTAGGCATATGAATCCTACTAACCCAAGTCAAAATAGTTTCCCAGATTTAAGTCAATTGAAGTATGTCCCTACATGATCTAGTCTCTTTAAGGAGTGAGTTTAAGGACTTAGTCTCTTTCTAAATAAATAATAGCCTAACTTATCTTGCATAAGCATAAGACTTGCCTACATGTATTTAAAATCATAGGAGGAGTTAGTTGGTAGCCACCCCTAGCAGTTGTAAGTCCAAACATTCAGGTGGTTTGTCCTCTCTTATGGAGGCAAACCAAATACCCATTTTGCCTTAGATTTAGGTTCTTTTGCCTCAGCTCCCTAGATTTAGGTTACGAGGTTGCTTCTCCCCGGGCCATAAGCATAATTCCTCACCTCTTAGGAATTTCCTTAACCTTGTGTTAAGGAATCATAAGTCCAAAATTTCTAATGAAAAATACAACTAAAATAAACCAAATCAATTTCAAAAATGTAAAGCCAAATCGTAGGATAGTTTGAGATGCTCAGTAGGTTTCCTAGCATCATGGGCATCTCCTACTTATCTTCCATTTTGGCTTCGATAATAACTCCACCTCTTTGATCAATTCTATTTGATCTTCAAAAATGAACTAATTGATTGATAGTCCTTTCCTATTGAAATCTTTGAAGACAATGATCATTTACCTTAATCGAGTTTTCCAGATCCATCCCAGATGATTAACTATGGCTTGCCCCTAGAGAACTTACGAACTCGATTTAAAATAAACCTTCTTTACTTTTCCATGTAAAGTAGGGAAGAATCTCAGTACATATCAGACCCATCATCTTAGGAGTCCTTATTTAGTGATTAGGTCCATTAAAGTAGTGACTTTCTTTTGAGATAGTACACTATTTCCTTGATGACATACCGATCACTGAATAAGCACACACATCTATGGCATCTAAAAGATGAATTTATATATGCCTCTTCTCCTCATTGATTTGAAAATTTTATAGAATCTCCATAGATTTTTTTTGGCTCCATTGGGATGGTTCCTCTCTCCATCTTTGGTAAACGATCGTTGTCTTTGAGTTTTGATAGTGGGTTTGTACTTTGGTATTAATTTGAGACTATCCTTCTTTCTGTTGGCACTTAGCTTATTTCATTCTTAAGTTGAGTTAGCTAACATCTTTAGGTTTCAGGACCTCACTCCGTGTTGGTCTTAAAACCCCTGTTGTGTTCTCCAATGGGTAAAAATGAAAAGATCTAAAATGAAAAAGAAAATAGTTTAAAGACTTCCTCCTTATCATTTTTATGATAAGGAAATGTTCATTCTAAAATAATGAAAACAAAATAAAATTTTCATAAAAAACTTTGCTTTTCAAAAGAACTCTTTCAAAAATGCACATAATAAAATATTTTCCACAAAATTTTATCACCCTCATTTAATAATTCCCATAATTGTTACATGTAGGGATTTTTAAAAATAAAACTAACAACATTTTTCAAAAGCACAAATGAACATCTTCTTTCAATTCACTTTGATGAAGATTTTTTTTTCAAAATAAAATGAATAATCATCTTTCCAAAAATCACAATCATAAAGTTTTCAAAAAGCACACATGAACCTTTCCATTCAATACACTCACACATATTGAATGGAAGTTTCATCTTCAAAAAAAAATTAAATTTTCCAGAAGCACATTTGAACATCTTAATTTCATATACTCAAATTTAGTAAATGAAGATTTCATTTCCAACAAAAAATAACATCATTTGTAAATTCCACTTAAACATATCCCACATATGATTAAGTTGGAATTCCTTCTTTCAAAAAGCAATAATCACACAAAAAACAAAAATCTTTATATTTCAAAAAATAAAATTGATCTCCATTCTCACATACCCAAATTTGTTGAATGGAAGTCCTCTTTTCAAAATTAAAACTTAACAATCATATTTTAAAATTCAAACACATTTGAACTTCATTTAGCATACTCAAATTTGTAAGTGAAGTCTCAAATTCAAAATCAAAATTTTCAAACATATATTTGGAACTTCATTTAACATAATCAAATTTGCTAAATGAAGTTTCCAAATCCATACTCAAAAAATCAACAATCATCTTTTAAAATTTTCAAGCACATTTTGGAGCTTCATTTAACACACTCAAACTTGCTAAGTAAAATTTCTAAATTCAAAATCCAAAAAATTTTTAAACATATTTGGAATTTCATTTAGCATACTCAAATTTGCTAAGTGAAGTCTCCAAACCCAAAATCAAAAAAACTTTTCAAATACCTTTGGAACCTCATTTAGCATACTCAAATTTAATAAATGAAGTCTCCAAAGTCAAAACCAAATATTTTCAAGCACCTTTGGAACTCCCTTCCTTAGCATACCAAATTTAGATTTTTCATTTTCAAAACCAAAAACAAATCAAAACATTTGGAATTTCATTTAGCATACTCAAATTTGCTAAGTGATTTCCATTCACAAAATTAAGTGGACTTCATTTAGCATACCATATTTGCTAAAGTAAAGTCTCCATTTTTAATCAAATCAAAACAAAAATGAACCACTTAGAATTTCCTTTGCACACCTAAATTTGCTAAGGATCCTACCCTTTCAAAAATTAAAACATCAAAACAAAAATGAAACACTTAGGACTTTCTTAGCATACCTAAATTTGCTAAGAATCATATTTTCAAAAATCATACAAAACACAGTTGGGTTTTTCACTTAGCATACCTAAATTTGCTAAGTAATTCCAAATTTTCAAAATCAAAACAAATTCACCAAAAGAAACAATCATTCTCAAACACTTCACTTAGCATACCTAAATTTTCTAAGCAAGTGAAATTTCAAAATCATTCAAACAGAAATGAAATCAATTGACCCTTACTTTAACATACCCAAATTTGTTAAAAGAAAGAGCCCTTAAATCAAAATTTCAAATTCAAACAATCATGAACCTATGGAAGCATCCTTATCAAAAATTTTGAATCCATATTTCAACATACCTAAATTTGTTGAAGTTGGATTCATATTCAAAATTCCTCTTTCAATCAAATTTCAAATCTATTTGAACCCCACTTAACACTTCAAGTTGTTGGATGTGGGTTCAAATTTTCAATTCAATTCAAAATCTATAAAGATAGAAATATGATACAAACTTATTTTCATTAGATTCTACAATCGATTCTGCTTAGGTTTAGTTTTTTCTTACTTGATGAAATGGCGTTCACAGTTCATTTTCACCTTCCCCATGGTATGGATTTGGCTTTGGACCAAGCCAACTTCCCCGGACCATACATCGATCCACTTTGGTAGGGGATTGAGAGGATTACTTGTGAGGGCACTCCCCTCACTATAGTTAGTAGGACCACGGTGGAGGCGGTCATCATAGATTGATCTACCCTCGATTGATGTCTCCTCATTGAAGAGAGGAAAGTGGCAGTCCCAGCTTGAGTTTTGATAGTGCCCGGTGGTCAATCAAGCCGGTTTCTCATGCCCCAGTGAGCTAGCATCATCACCCCTCAGGGTAAGGCTCCCGTCTCAGGCTTGCTCCCACCTTTTGAGTATGGGTCTAGCTCTCACTCCTCCCTTCCTACCTGAACATAGCATAAGAATAAGAATCACATGATCAAGCAGTACCATGCTAGAATCACTAGGGAGATAGAGGCAGCAGCCAGTTCAGCTATCGAAGAGTTCCCCGTTATTACTTTACCACTAGTTACAACAAACCAGTTCCATCTTCTCTCTGGATCAAATAGAGAGGATGTTAGGAGGATTAGCTCATCACCTCCATGGTGGTGTAGCATCGCCAACTTAGAGCGAGGAGGTCATATCGGCCTCCGTATCTTGCCGGTGGGAGCAGGATGCTTCAGTTCACTTAGTTTGATCTCTAATCCATCATCCCCCATAGCGTGGTAAAGCATATCTTCAGGAGAGGGCGAGAGGCCCATACACACATACTAGCGGGGAGGCGGAGGCCCTTCGGCTCACTCTTATTGATTTTCCATCTCGCGTGCAGCTACCATAGACAACATCCTTCTTACTAGGACTAGTCATCATGGGAGGATAGCTCATGCATAGAGAGTTGGTGGTGTCTCCACCCCACGCTCTACCTCATCGCCATCACCCGGTCAGTTACAATATCTCATTCCTAAGGCCATGAAGGCATATCAGGGAGAAGCACACCCTTGGTGATGGCTATGACCAAGGGATCCCACATCACACACCTCTATTGTGGCGAGCTCTCTGCTCGACCTTGCCCCGGTGGTGGTGTGGAAGGTGCGACCAAGCATGTGGTCATCCCTTCACCAACTGCCATATATAGCGGATGTGGAGATGGTGGCGGTATTTCAAATATTAGATGATAGCCAGTTGCATGGTGAGTGGAACATCCTAGGATTGTTACCCTCTTATAGCTAATAGTGAGTGTCATTCATCTAGTGAGTACAGTCCACATAGGATTGACTCTCAGTGACAGGTAAGGTGTCTCGGTGCGATAGTGATCACCTGCGAACAGATTATTTGTGCTCGATGGATCATTCTTTAGATGAGATAGTGGCACATTATTTCATGAGAAGAAGGAGATCTTGGGTATGATTGGTCGATGAGAGAAAGTCACTTTGATCCCGATGACTTGTTGGGAGACTCTGGTGGAGTCTATATGGTTGATACTAGAGGATCTCTTCTTAAGGAACAACGAGCCATGGAAGGTGATGAGGTTGATCGAAGACACCACATCAACAGTACACCTCGACATGATTGAAGATGAAGGGATTGATAGGATGGCACGATAATTAGAGGACTTGTTAGATTTAGGCTTCAAAATAAGCCCTTTAGTTTACTATCTATCGGCTGAGTTAGTGCATGTCTTGGACCCAGCAAGACTCTACCTCCATTGAGCAAGGTAGCACTAGCATGTATAGGAAGGTAGTGAAAGTACCTCCATACAAAAAAATAAAATCCATGGTTGAGCAACAAGTGAAGGAAGCTTTGGCTCGAGCAGAGGATCATCGGTTCAAGGGTAGACCCTACCGAGGAATTTGATGCTATCCAATATCCCAAGGGTTTGTGCCTCCTTCCTTCAAAAGCTTTGATGGCGGTGGAAACCCAAGGTAGCATAACATTTGAGGGCAGTTGTTGCAACATGTGGATGACGCTTTACTTTACTTTTCATTAATAGTATAGGATATGCTTTGATTGGTTTGCTGATGGTTAGTAAAGACATTTGATGAGTTAGAGCAACTCTTCATCAAGAGGTTCTTTGGAGCTCGACAAGGGTTCTTGTAGGTGATCTCATTGTAGCACAACATAGGTGAGTCCACTTGTTGATTATATTCTCGATGGCATAACACGAGTATGAAGTGTACCACTATCGAACAACTGCCATTGAGATTCTTCTTGAAGAATATCCATGGCCGTCACCTTCATGCTTAAGGGCTTCACTATCAAGACATTTGAGCTAATCAACAAGGTGCTAGTCTACAAGGAGAGGCCAAATAGTTGCCTTTTCAAGATCGGTTGCAAAAGCCACAAAGGTCTATGAAGAAGCCATGAGGTCGGTTGATAAGAAGCGACTAGAGATCGGTCAGAGACCATGACCTGTACCTCCTCCTTTGCCACCGTAGCTAGGCCTCCACCGCGACCTCCATCAGCACACCCACCTCCATACCACCACCACGACATGCATACCCGCCCGTAGCTATGGTCCACCTACTCTTTTAGATAAGTTAAACAAACCTTATTCTTTTAAGAAGGTAATCAGAAAATCTTTAAGAATCTCTTAAAGAAACCCAATTTTTAGCTACTAGAGCCTAGGAGACTGGAGGAAGTAGGCAAAAGTCATGATCCAAACTTTTTTCCTTACCACTGTATGCTAGGCCATGTTTTGGAGGATTGCTTCACATTCAAGGACTGGCTTGAACATATTTTCAAGATCAATTCTATAGTTATCCTAAAGGAATACCTTGTGGAACAACCTTCCAGTTTCATTAGGGTAATCCTTAGGGATATATGTGATCCTTAAAAAACTAAAGAAGGTTGAGATATTTCTCTATCTAAAACCTCTAAGAAGATAATTAAGATCAAGAAGCTTTCCTTGTAGGTGCACGGTCAAACCTCCAACATCAAGGAAGGTTTGCAAGTTGCCAACTCTAGGAAAGGGGAGCTCAACAGTAGCATGTGTCGGGGGATAGCCCTTTATACGACCATTGACCATGTCCTTTTCTGACTTCCACGCGGTGACTTCTTCCACTTTTAGCTCTTTGTTTCTTCTACTAGTAGAACTCTTGTATCAATGGATAAGGGCATCAAATCCCTTACCCACTCACTTGATTTCTACTACTCCAAATAATTCAAGAAATTGAAGAATAAAGCTAGTTTGAATTACATCGTGTCACTTCGATGGGTCTTCTTCTATTCCTAATGATAACTCTTCAAGTCAAAATAACTATAAAATTTTGATCTTCCTCTTTTCGATTGAGTTGGACTTTCCTCAATACTATAAGTTCACCTCTTGAGATAGACTTGGAATCATCGATTTGAGGGTCCCATAGGAGAAGCTAGGTGAGCGATGTGCGGGTAGAACCTTCACCACCTTGCCTCAAGAGATCCAACCTCCATAGTGGCAAGGTTCTACCTCCTAGGCACACCTCAAGATAGAGGAAAATAAGTCATTGGTGCGATGAAAGCCCTTCCACGGGATGCTCCACCCTTGGATATGCTTGTGGAAGACCTGAAGGTGGACTATAACATCCTTTCATCTAAAGTTTCATCTAAGCTAAGCATATATGATGCCCTTGTCTTATCCAAAGAGATGAGGGAATCACTAATCAAGGCTCTCCTTGATCCTAAGATATGCTTAGCTCAGCTGACCATTATAGGTGAGGCACATTATGCAAAAGAAGCCCATGGGATCACCTTCACAGATGAAGACCTTACGGGACTTGGAACCATCCCCTACATCACTGACATGGACGGTTGGACTTGCTGGGGTTCTCGTGGGTGCATCGGTGAACATTATGAGTCTAAAGACCCTAGCCTATTTGAGGATCAACATCTCCACACTCCTAGGAGATCATATGATGTTGAGAGGATTCAATTACCAAGGTGAGCAAGCTTTAGGTTCTATAGTGTTACCTTTGGAGATGTGTGATTGGAAGACTGAAGCCAAGTTCTACATCATTGATTCAAATATTTCGTTCACTATTTTGCTTGGTAGGCCTTGGATACATCAGAATGAGATCATTCCATCCTCTCTTCATTAGTGCATCAAGTTTAGAAAGATGGAATTGAATACCATGTTAACGAGATGAAAAGCCATTTTAGTTAGAGGTTGAGATTTATGAGGATGCGACCTACTATCTTCCTCAAAACACCCTTTCTCATGAACTTGGACAAAATTCAAATGCAAAACAAAAGAAAAGAAAATGAAAAGAAAAGATAAAAGAAAATAAAGAAAAATAAAAGTCCAAGTGAAAAGGGAAATTGAAATAGATCCATATCACATTCCACCCATAGTTCATTCCATCATATGGACATGTGGGTAGGATGGCTCAACCTCCACCAGGGTAGAGGCGTGAAATAGAGGTAGTTCAGAGGTGGAAGACCTAGTTGGCCTTGAATAGAGGTCATGTTCAGTTCATAGAGTACCCTACTATTCACATAGACTTGGAATCCGGTGGGAGGGCAATGTGATTAGTATACCAACCCTCTCGTGGGTTCCATTGGAGGTGACTTTGATCTAGAGATGAAGACCAGGCCTCCAAGCAAAGCAAAGTATTCAAATGTTTATGTGAAACTATTAGGCGCATTGGGAACCTTAGCTCTTACCTCACTTACATCTCAAAGTTGAAGGTTTAGTAGTTAAGAAGTCCCTAAGTCTTCCTGACATGAAATAGAAGAAGTTCTTTTGGGATCATCATCCTCAAGTCCCGAAGTTGATAGAACTTGAGGAGGATACTTTAAAGAATTAATGGAATTACCATTTGACTTTTACTCACCTTGTGTTTAAAATCTTATACAAAGGTTTAGTTCCTCATACATGGTCCAAGCATGGTTAGAATACTTTGAAAAGCTATGGAACAACACAGGGGGAAACAAAATCAGAGCGGGACTAGGATTGGTATAGTGGGTCGATGATGAAGATTAGTTGTTACAAATCATTTGGAATCTGATAGTTTCTTCTCACACATCCCCAACTCTTATGAGAATGTGTGTTTAAAAATCTCAGATGATCTTCAAGTCAAAGAGGCATTGCCAGAATTTAAAGAGGAGATTCATTCAATAATAGACAAAATCAAAGAAATCAACCTCGGGATAGAAGAAAATTCACACCCGACATACATCAGTTTGTTGCTGAATGAAGAAGAAACCAATGACTTAGTTAGGCTATTGATAGAGTTTAAAGACTGATTTGCATGGAGTTATGAAGAAATGCAGATTATCTCCGTAGCGGTCCACAAGCTAGCAATAGATCTAACCTACCCTATTAAGCAAGCTCCTAGATGCATGCGATTAGAAATTGAACAACGTCATTTCTGAAGTCAAAGCGTCGATGTTGTTTCATCGGGAAGAAAAATATCTACCTAGTTAGCTAGTGTCATCCCGGTTAAGAAGAAGAATGGCCAAATTTGCATATGTCAATTTTAGGGACTTAAAGGCATGTCTAAGGATGAGTTTCCTCTTCTTATACCAGAATTAATGGTGGACATCACCTCATCTCATGCGTTTCTCTTTCATGGATGGGTCATCTAGCTATAACAAATCAAGATGTCTCCTGAAGATGAAAGAAACACTTTTCAAACCATTCGAATCTTCTATTATAGGGTCATGCCTTTTAAAAATCTTTGGTGCTACATACCAGCCATGACTCAAATCTTCAATGAACTCATCCATCATTCGGGTTGAGTGCTATGTTGATGATCTAGTAGTCAAAAGAGAAAAGGAAGACCACTCTTTGACTTGAGAGTAGTTTTGAATGGTTAAGATAATATAACCTCAAAATGAATCCCACGAAGTGTGCATTTGAGTAGCTTCAGGAAATTCCTTGGGTTTGTTGTTGACACCGGGAATAGAAATAGATCTGAAAAGATTAAAGCTATCTTAGAAATCTCTAAGAGTTTAACTCAACTCGAGATCCTTCAAGGATGGCATGTCTAAGATGCTTTATCTCAACTATTAGAGATGCAAGCCATTTTTTGCACTTGTCAAAAGGATGCCAAGTTCAAGTGGGATGATAAGTGCTTGCATGCTTTCAAACATCAAGCGGTAGGTGAAGCCACCAATTCTAGCGACTATCCGGGCGGCCACTCATCCTTACCTTTGCATTGGATGACTCTCTTCGGCTCTGTTGGCCCAAGCCAGCGACGAACGGAAGGAAAAAAGCACTCTCTATTACCTCATATGTCATTTGATTCCTACTGAAGTGAACTATCCACATATTAAGAAACATTTCCTAGCTTTGATCTTTGCTTCCCAAAAGCTATGACATTATATGCTTTCTCATAAGGTGAACTTGATCTCGAGAATAAATCCACTGCAGTATCTCATGACACGACCAATGCTATCTGGACATTTGGCTCATTGGTCCATGATTCTCTCGCAGTTTGACATCACATTGTACCCCTCCGTGCGATAAAAGGACATGCACTAAGATTTCTTAGACACACCCCCACTTTGATTCTCCGCTTAGTGATGATCTCCCGATGAACAAATCATGAACTTAGGCCAACAACCAGATGGAGATGTATTTTGATGGTGCTGCTTCTTCTTTTCTTAAAGGGAAGCACCATGATCTATTCTCAGAAAGGTAGGGTAGGAATAGTTCTTCCAACTTAACCTCAATGTGATGAGATTCTACTATCTTTCCACACCAACAAGCTAAGTATGAGGCTTTGATTAGTCTAGAGTTAGCCATCACTTCGTGTCAAGAGCATCAACATCTTTGGGGATTCTCATTGGTCATCAACAGTGGGTCTAGGTTCTCAAACAAGCTTCATCATTACTATGAGTATACCATGAAGCTTGTTGGAAATTCCCAAGTCACCATCTAGGTTCCAGGCGTAGAGATGCTTTGGCCAAACTTGCAAAGAATTGGCATGTCCAGATGAGTCCATTTCAATAAGGGTCCAAAATAGACAAGTCTTATCCTTATTGATGTTGAACTCATCGAGACTTTCTCTTGAAGGGGAGGTTCATTGCCAAAATGGACAAGGAGGATTGGAGGCAACCATTCATAGATTACTTGAACACCACAAACTACCTCAAGAAAGTCATAAGCCATCGGGTGAAAGAGAGCTCTCTCCATGCTCGTTGATGGCACCACTTGGTCCTTTGACCAAATGTGGTTTACATTAGACAAACATGAAGCCATGGCATTATAACCAGGTACATTCGGGTCTATCAAATCGTCGATCGAAGATGAAGATGAAGATCGACTTGGATACTAGCCTTGATGATTCATGCATGGATGTAGCTAGGAGATGCCATCGGTATTAGGTAGCGTGTGGTCCTCCACCAACCACCCAACATTCTACACCCTATTGGCCTCATGGCCATTTGGGGTGACATTATAGGTCGATCGATCCTCCTTCTTCCAAGGGCATCGATTCATCTTAGCGCCACTACTTTTCCAAGTGAGCCATCCCACTTAGAGGTCACAACTCGGCATGTGCTTTAGTTTTGAACCATATCATATATAGGTTGGGTACCTCGATGAATTATATCGATAATGGTAATGCATTCAAAAGCACCAAGATCAATAGCAGCTAGAGACACGAATAGATTGGAGATACTCCATACTACCTAGAGAAAATGGCTTAGTAAGCATTCAACAAAACTCTCATCCAAATCTTGAAGAAGACTCTTGATGACAACAAATGATGAAGCGTTGGTTGAAGCCCAGGGCCTACCATACCACAAACCGAACTCTAACTTAGTCTACCCCATTTTTCTTAGTGTATGGGTTTGAAGCCATTCTTCCTTTAGAAGTTCAACTCCCTTCACTAAGGATACAATTGGGTAATAATATCACCACAGAGTAGAATGCCAAGTTACAGTTATCAGAGCTCGAAGGTTTGGAGAAAAGTCACCTGTGCGCTGTAATCTCGAGTTATAAGGACAAAATGATTCAAGCTCACAATGTCGGTTCCGCCTCTTTTTGAGTAGGAGAACTTGTGTTAGTCCTAAGGAGACCAATTTTTGCCCGTCAAAAGATGGGAGGCAAGTTTGAACCCACTTGGGAAGGCCCCTATGTCATAGAGAAGGCTTACTAAAGAGGATCTTATCAACTTATTGATTGTAAAGGGGAACACTCGATGCTTCTAATTAGTGGGCTCTATCAAAATAAATATTACCCATGAAATAAATCATGTTTGAAAATAATCATAAATAAAAGAACAAAAATCTGATTCCATTCATCAAACCTTCTCTTCTTCCGAAGCATTGTTTGCTTCTTTTGCGAATCTGCCGTGACATGTTTAGGATAGGTGTAAGAGTCCCCGGTGGCATCCTATCCCTCTTTCACAACACGAAGACAATCTCCCAATGCTTTTAGAATAGGTATAAGAGAACTCGAGAGGCATCCTATTTCGATTAGCGTAATTAAGCTAAGGTGTGAGAGAACTCAAGCGACATCCTTTCTTAGTGGGAATCCTGTTGCCATCCATGGCACCATTTCATCAAAACCCTTAGTGTGTTTAAGGTAGGTGTAAGTGTCCCCCAAAGGTGTCCTCTTCCTTTTAACACATGCACAAAATAAACACAAATCTTTTGTCTTGAGCTATTTTGATGTGGAAGTAATCCCTCTGTGGCACTCACTCATTAGTCGCTGGTTTACATGCCTGCTAGTATGTCACCCCAGGGTCCTTTGTTTAAGAAGATGTGAGTCCCCATTCTTCTTCCTCGACCACAAAACCAATGAGCACCTTATTAGTATCTCACCTGAGCCCTGTTTACTTTTCTTAAGAAGATGTGAGTCCCCATGCTTTTTTTTTTGAACTAGCCATCATGCACTAACTAGGTCGAGTATATTTGAGGTTTAGGATAAGTACCCCAGAGGCTCATTTCCTCTTGACCATTTTTATGTTGATATAAGTCCCCAGTGGCATTCACTGAGTCACCCTAGGTCGAATAACACTATCGAAGAGACTATCCTAGGCTTTTCTATAGGATGTGAGTCTCCGAGCTTTCTTCTTAGGCTAATTTATTGCAAACTGATGGGCACCTTAGGTCAATTGATGTTCACTATGTTGACAGTGATTCACCTAGTGAGTACACCACTCTTGGCAGATATGAGTCCCTGCACTTTCTCCTTGAGTTGGACACTGAATACCTATTGGATATATGATTAGCCATGTCATCTTCTCTAGGGTGTTGGATTAAGCCCTTAGTGACCCAATCACCTATGGGCACTCTATTTGGATCAAGTCTTTTGCAACTCCATTTAGACACTACTAGGGTTATTTTTGGATTGGACAGTTCCCCTTTCATAGTAGCCACCCCTGTGGTTGGAGAATTTGTTCAGTGGATGCACAAATTCTTCCTTGGTTCAGTAAATTTGAGATAAGCTTAGGCTTATATGAGCTCCTTCTCAGTTTGATCTCTCGCAAACTAACAGGGTCCACGATGAAAATAAACTAAAACAAACTAAATAAAATAAACAAAATTTAATTTACTTGTGGATTAGGAATTCAAGCCCCCAAAGGGCCACTTTTCCCAAGCAGGCATCCTATCTTTAGGCGTGTTAGCGAACTCCCTATAGAATTGCCGACTACGAGAGATAAATCTGGGTTGGTACTCACTCTGTAGTCACCCTTAGGTCAGGTTCAATCTATTTTTTCATAAGCATGTTACCCCGACAGTCATTTCACTTTGAAAGATGTAAGACTATGACACATTCTTTCTAGCATGATTGTCGCAAATCGATGGACAGCCCTAGGTTAGGTCCGATTTATTATCCAAAGTAATCGATCACCCCAATTGTCTTTTCTAGTGGAAGATGTGAGTCTCTGAGCTTTCTTCCCTTCAATTGACCATTACAAACTGAAAGGCACTCTTTTGGTCGGATAATTCTCCCATCGGCCGGGAAGCTACTCTCTTTATTTCAGTAAATCTGAGATGGGTATAGGCTAATAAGAGATCCTTCTCAGTTTGATCCATCGCAAATTGATAGAATCCATCAAAATAAACAAATCTAGAAATTAAATCTACCTTTGACTATCTTTGAGCTGATCTAAGTCCCCCAACAGCATTCACTCATTAGTCATCCCTAGGTTGGGTTCAATCTATTATCTTGCTAATAGATTACCCCAGCAGTTGGTCTCTACTTTGGAGGATGTAAGTCTACTGCACTTTCTTCATATTACAGCTACTGCATACCAAAAAACATCCCATTAGTTGGCTAGTCCTACTACGTGTTTAGTAGACTACCCCTTTGGATTGGTAAATCTGAGTTAGATTTTGGCCTCCATGACTCCTACTTAGTGCGATCTATCATAAACCAATAAGGTCCATCTCAAAATTCAAACTTAATAAAATTGAAATAAATTTAACCCTCTTCCCTAATGGAGATTTCTCCTCAATGAGATTCAAATCAAATCAACCCTCTCATCCCTTTGTGGATGACTTGAGCCTGCTTTCCTAGTGGAAGGTTCACACTCTATCCCTTAGTGGATTATTCCCTCTCTCTTATGACTTGGACATAAGTAGAGCCACATTGCATTAAGCTCAGGATTCTCTCTATGCCTTGGGTTAAGGATAGATTATTTTTGTTAATGCTTGTGATCTTTCGATGTTGTTGATCATTTCGGCCATAATATGTCGGTGTTCCTGTTAGTCACACCACACCTATTGGTGCCTTTGTTGACCTCATTTTTAGAATGAGCTCTCAACCCCTCCATCTTAGACATAATCCTCTTAGACTTTAAGAGTTCCTTAGTCTAAGACACATAAGACATTGATTAGGTGGACACCCAAATCAACTTTAGAGACTTAAAGAGTTATCCATAGGAATAGGTCATGACTTAGGGATGTTAGAAATATTTGCCTACCCTTAGCTTGAACCCTTCCTCACTTTACTTCCTTCAAGTCAAACTCCAAATCAATCTTATTTGATTTGCTCCAAACTCTAATTAACTCCATGTGATTGAAAGCCATATGATTGAAATCTATGATTGAAACCCATGAATAAAATTTATAATGCCAAATTTTCCTAAGTCCTTTAAGTGTTCCTTCATGGACTTAGCTAAAACCATGATCATAACCAAATCAAACTCCTTGAGATTTTCTCAGAATTCATTTATATTCTCATTTATATTCACATATATAAATGAAATATAAATTCAAACCAATTAAACTAAACTCAAAAATTCAAAATTAATTCATGAAAATTTTCTAAGTCCTTTAAGTTTTCCCTTAGGGACTTATCCTAAATCATGATCAAATCAATTCAAATTCATGGGATTTTCTCATAACTCATTTATATTCTCATTTATATTCTCATATATAAATGAAATATAAATATAAATATAAATCAATCAAACTAAATTAAATCCCTACTCCAAAATTTTCTAAGTCCTTAAGAAATTCCCTTTAATGGACTTAAGCCATGATCAAATCACTTCAAATCCTTGAAATTTTCTCATGATAAATTTATATTCTCATTTATATTCACATATATAAATGAAATATAAGTTCAAACAATCAAAACCTATTCCAAAAATAATACTTAAATCCACTCAAAATCCAGCGTAAGCCTTTGAAGTCAAAATCTTGAATTTTGCCAAATCAACTTCAAATAAAGCCAAACTCTTGATTCCTCTTCATGATTCAATCAACCCTACAATCATGAATACAAAAATAACTACAAACTTCAATCACCACATCAAAATCCAATTCAAAAATCAAACCCTGAATCCTTTCATATTCTTCCTTTGAATATGAAATTGTCAAATGAATCAAAACTCATTTGACTTCAAACCACTTGCAAATGGATTTATATTTCAATCATAAGTCCATATACAAGTTCAATAAAACTCAAATCAAGCTTTGAACAAGCCATTTGAGCCACTTAGGCCCACTTGACCCAAAGTGACCTAAAGTACCCTTATGAGCTAAATTTTAATCCAAACTAAATTGGATTGAACTAAACTTACCTATGCCTCTCATCATGATGAACGATCATCATGGGATGATCAATCATTCAAATTGGGTCAAACCAATTCAAACCTAAGGGTTGAGCAAGTCAACACTTAGCCCAAAATGAAACTTAACATAACCAAATTCTACTGTAGGCCAAATTGATTGAAACCATTGATCTAAGTTCATTCATGAACTATGTTAGAACATGACCAAGCCAACATTTGAGCCTAACCTAGCCCAATTTACTTGACCCAAGTTGACCAACTTGACCTAAAAGTTAAAATGTGTCAAAATTTGATGTAAGCCAAATTGATTGAACCAACCATGGGTCAAGTTCATTCCAAATCATTTGTTGAACTTGACCAAAGCCTCAATTAGCCAACTAGACCCAACCTACCCCAATTGACCTTAGACCCAACTTGACCTAAATGGGTCATGTTGAGCCAAATTTGAACATAGCCAAAATTGATTGGAAACAAAGATGTTAATCCACTCTATATGATTAACCTAACCTAAATCTACCCTTGACCTAGCTCAAATAGGTCAAATGGGTCAAATAGGTGAACTTGACCCATTTGACCTAAGTGAAGTCATATGAGCAAAATTCAAAACTAATCCAAATTGAACCAAACTAAAGCCACCAAAATATTTCAAATGGTCATATGAACTTGACCCAACCCTTGGTTTGACCCAATTTGATCAATTGGTCAAGTTGACCCATTTTGACCTAAATGGGTCAACATGAGCCAAACCTTATCAAATAAATTCCAAATCATGAAACTTGGCCAAACCTAGTTTCTCCACATACCCAACATATCCAAATTGAAAAATCAACAAAATCACCATCTACCCTCCATAGGGCTAATCCATGGTAATTCATACCCTTCATATCAACTTGATGCCTTCCTAATAGCTCAAGTGGACCTAATGAAGAGTGGTGCACCCAAACCAATGGGTTTGGATCAGCCCAAATGGACCCAAGGCCAAACCCGGCCCCATGAGTTAAATTGGCTCATTCTAAGTCCTTCCTCTACCCAATTTTATGCACATGGGAGGTTGGCAATCCACTCAAGGCCCAAAGCGACCATGTACAAAGAGCTAATATATCAAACAACCTCTCCAATGTGGTCAATTAGATCAAAATGGTAAGGGAGGTGTCGGTCATCCAATTTCCATAGGGGGAGATATACTCCCCCTAATTCAATTTGAAATTATCATTCCCTCATTCAATTAAAGCCTAGAGTATTGTTAAGAAAGATCAGAGAGCCATCCTAAGCTTTCTAAGAGGGATTTGAAATAGTTACTTCTCAATTTTCTCCTTTGAAAAATAAGGGAGCTCACTTGAACCTTCAACTTCCTCTATACTCAAACCCATCCCAATTCCTCTTGCACACTCCCTCAGAAGATAAAACTGAGTGCACTCAAGCATCCATTAGAGTTCCCAAAGCAAGGAGAGCCTCAATTGGATCAAAGCCGCAAAGGAGTGAAGTGGTGTTGGTCCATAGGAAGATCCACTCATCCCCTAGGCTTGAAAATTTCAACAGGGATTCATCTCTATTAGACGAAGCTACCTCATCGATCTTAAGCGTTGGTGATCACCTCCGGCGAGGTATAAAATTTTTTTACCACTTAGTTTAGGGGGTGTTGGTCTTTTGTGAAAGGAATTTTCAAGTCATGTAAAATCCACTGTTGGTTATGTTCCTTATTAGCTTTAGATGATGTTGGAATAATTTTTTTCCAATTCGAGCTCAATCGAGCTCGAATCTTCCCTAAGATCATGGATGACCTCTATTGATCCTAAGGGAAGAACTAGGGAGATCATGTCCATCCATCCATGCATTTTGGCGTGATTTTTTAGAATCAAATGAATCCACTATCAAGAAAATGGATGTGATGTTTAAGTATTCATGGCATGACTTGCAAAGCATGTCACCGCCGCTGTTGGAGTGAGGGATTAGTTAGGGAATTTAATTAATTTCCTAATCTTCTAAAATTTATATCTCCTTCAATAAAATTAAAAAAATATGAGGTAAAATCATATGGAAAGATAATTCAACCTAGAATATTTTAAAAGTAATTTCAATGGATTTTGAGTTATCCTTTTCTCTAATTTTGGGTTTTATTAGAAATATCATTTTGTTAATTATCTAATTAAATCTCATTAATCCCAAACTTTATGTTTTAGGGATGACCTCGCCTCCTAATTTTCTTGGGATTTATTTAAGGCTTAAGAATTACAATATGTTTCCTAATTACCCTCTATGTAATTAAGGATAATTAGGGTATGGATTACTATTTTAATCCGTTATTAAGGTTGATTAAGGTTAGATCTAGTGAATAAGAGGCTTAGGGAATATTTTGGGGTATTTCCCCTAAGCTATTCCCTAAACCCCCCTTTTTTTTCTCAATCCTCTCTTAATGAAGGGTTAATTCATTAATTATCCCCTTAATTCATTTCTAAAAATTCTAAAAACTTATAGAACTTAATTAGTCTACTTTGGGTAGATGCTTAGGTGCTTAATCGCCTAATTTAAATTGAGGAAATTAAAACCCAATTCATATGTATGAAGGGGTGTTTTGAAATTACTTAAGTTAAACCCCTTATCTTAATTAACCATTAATCATGAGTCAAATTACATTAGACCCTTTCATCTTAGGTGCATTGCAAGTTTAAATTTCTTGTGAGTTTTTATGTCATCTCATTGGCTCATAATTACTTGGTTAATTATGTTAAGGTGGTGTAGGTAAGGGTTAATTAACTTGCTTAATTCATACCTTAACTTAATTAATAAAAATTAATCTAATCATCTAAAAATTAAACAAAAATATCAAACACATGTGGGAATGGGTTAGGAATAGCAAATTCAACCTACTTTTTCAAAATTAAATTAAACTTAAAACTCAACAAAAATCACATTGAATACACTTTGATTCATTTTAAACTTTCTTATTCCATAAGACTGCCTTTAGGATTTAATTAAAGTGAATGTGTTTATATGCTTTCATTACTTTAATTCTTCCCCCAACATGTTAAATTTATATGTCATGTGGTTTCATGCATCCTTATTTTTTGAATTCAAATTTAAAAATGAAATTATTTACTTTATGTCAAATTTTCATGTGTTGGCTAAAGTAGAAGAGTGGCTATTATCATTACTAAATTCAAATTATTTTTAAAATATATAAATTGCTTATCAAATCTGAGAGTGTGCTACTTATATTTTAATTATAAGCTTGCATGTGAAGAAAATATAAGGATGTGCTTAACATAGATTTTCTTTCTCTTATGTTGGTATAATTTTGAATAAGAATTTGTAAGATGTATGGTTCATTTGAAAAGAACCTAACACTTGCCTAATTCCACATCCTATTCATTCCTATGCTATCACTTAAGAAGGGTTATCTATGCTTGCACACATAAATTGCATAAACAAAATGAATCAATTAATACAACTTTTACATTTTTTCTTTCTAATTTATTTCTTTTGTACACATGTTTTTATTTAAGGAAAGTGGTATATTAGTCTGGACAACCTGTGGTTGCGAGGCTTTAAGTAGCCCTAAGTAGGTCTTGTATCTTACACCTTTAGTTAACAATGGTGCTGTACTCACTTATACCTTTATTACTCTAATGTGTGTATGTGAAAAATTGAATAAAGAAATCCTTTTCTACTTAAGAACAATCATGCATATTAAACTTATGAATTTCCTTAAATGGATTACTTAGCATGCATCATAAAGTGTGTTAAATATTCTCATTTGTATGTTTAGATATGCTTAGGATTTATTCTTATGCATGTTATACATGTTGGGAAAGAAATGAAGTAATGTGTGTTATGTGAATTTGATTCATTTTATTTAATCTTAAAATGTCTTTCTTCTTGAATAGGTTTGTTTAGAGTTCATCTAAACTTAGAATTATTTAAATGGCTTAATCAAAATATTCACTAAACAAAACTAAAATATGAACCTACTTTAGAAATTGCTTAGGTTAGGGAGGGAAAGAGAAGCTCTCTTCTCTTTATAACGTAGTAATTAATTATAGGATTCATTTGAACCAAATCAAAACATGAAATAAAATCAATCTTAAAATAATTAAACAACTTAAATGAAAACCTCCTCTAAGTTAAACTTATTTTCACACTTAGAAAATTTGAACCTAAAGCCATAGCTAAGCATACCACACAAACTTTCAAAGCACACATATTAGCCCAATTATAGCTTTAAGTTAGGGCGGTGCATGATTTGATTTTTGTTTTGTTTTATGATATATGTTTTAGACTGGATGTTAGGGTGTATGCTCATAGAATAAATGGTATGACGATCTTAGTCTAACCATTATTTTTGGGATTATGCTTAAGGGCTATCATAAATAAAATATAAATACTTTTGCTTGTGTAATTTATACCCCAAGCATAATCCAATAGGATGGACTTAGTCACCCATGTGTGATAAGTCCAATATACATGCTTGGATTTGTGTGGTTTCTTTTTAGCTAATCTCTATTTTGTGTTAGTGTTAGATTTCCATTCTTTTCCTTTTCATATAAATTTATGCAATTAGGATTTTGGAATGATTGTTATGGGGATTAGGATGAGTATTGGTCATAAGATCCTATCTTATGCACCATGTGAAGCCTTGGAGCATCTACCTTCCAACCATTCAAAAGAAAGAACCAAAGAAGAAAGAAGAGAAGAAGAAGAAAGAAGAAAAGAAGAAAGAAGAAAGAAGAAATGAAGCTTAAAGACCCCCCATAACAATGAATTCCTTGCTTAATTATAATTTAATTCATATATAATCTATGTTGTATAAGGGTAGAGCTCGGCTACCCTTATTTATCTTTTTGGGTTTGTGCGGTGGTGCCCAACCACAATGACCTTTTATTTTTTTGCAACTAGATTTTTAAATTGATTGATGATTTGTTTAGCTTTTGCATTAAGTGGCATCTTTTCCTAGTTTCTTCTTTGCTTTATGTATGGCATGGATGTGGATTAGGCTCTTTAAGAAAAAATAAATCTTTTACCAAACTTAACAACTCAAATTAAAATAAAGAACTCATAACCTCACCTAAAGCTTAGGTTTAAAATCAAGATAAAAGAATTAGCAACCCCTTAGCTTGATGAGTATTTCTTTTACAATATCATGCACAAATGCATCTTATTTCACTATTGATTGGGGGCTTCCACCTTTGCTAGAGAAACTTGGCTTGATCTTTGAGAGCCATGGTGGAAACACACCTCCTCCCTTCTCGCTGATTTTGGCCAATAACTTTATTTCCTATGCATTAGGAATATGAATCCTATTAGCCTGAGTTAAAATAATTGTCCAAAAAAAATAAAAAAAAATGAAATTTTAATTGCATTATATTTAGGTCATTTGAAGCATGTTCCTACATGATCTAGTCTCTTTAGGGAATGAGTTTAAGGACTTGGTCTCATTCTAAATAAATAATAGCCTAACTTATCTTGCATAAGCATAAGACTTCCCTACATGTATTTAAAATCGTAGGAGGAGTTAGTTGGCAGCCACCCCCAGGCAGTTGAAAGTCCAAATAGTTGGGTAGTTCATCCTCTCATGTGGAGATAAATCAAATACCCATTTTTGCCTTAGATTTAGGTTGTGTTTTTGGCTCTCACGAAAGCTCCCTAGATTTAGGTTCTGAGATTACTTCTCCCCTTTGTATGTCATAAGCATAATTTCTCACCTCTTAGGTATTTCTTTAACCTTGTGTTAAGGAATCATAAGTCCTAAATTTCTAATGAAAATGCAACTCAAACAAAAACTAAATCAATTTCAAAATGTAAAGCCCAACCATAGATAGTTTGAGATGCTCTAGTTTCAAGATATGGGCATCTCTACTTATCTTCCATTTTGGCTTCGATAATAACCCCTCTTGATCAATCCCATTTGATCTTCAAAAATGAACTAATCGATTGATAGTCCTTTCCTATTGAAATATTTGAAGACAATGATCATTTACCTTAATCGAGAGTTTTTCTAAGGGATCCCATCCCTTAGGATGTAATTAACTATGGGGGGCTTGTCCCTGTAGGAAACTTAATGAACTTGATTTAAAATAAATCTCGCTTTACTTTTCTATATAAAGTAGGGGAAGAATCTCTGGTACATATGCAAACCCATCATCCTTAGGAGTCCTTATTGAGATGATTAAGTCCATTAAAGGGTAGTGACTTCTATCTTTTGAGATAGTACACCATCTCATTGATGATGTAACCGATCACCTGAATAAATACATCTGTGGATCTACATGGCATCCTAAAAAGATGAATTTTTATATGCTTCTCTTCTCCTCACCAACAGATTTGAAAGGCGACTCTATAGAAATTTTTCTCTGCACGCACTTGGCTCAGTCGTCGTGTGTCATGCTGTGGATTAAGGGATTTAATTAGGTTTTAAATAATCTTAATTAAACATCTAAACTTTAAAAATTCATATCTCTTCAAAGAAAATCATAAAAAATGAGGTAAATTGCCACTGAAAGATAATTCAATCTAGAATATTCTAAAATTGGTTTTAATGGATTTTGAATTGCATCTTTCTCTGATTGTAAGTTTTAATAAAAATCTTAATTTGCTAATTACTTGTTAATTAATCCACTAATTATTCTCAAACTTCTTGGGTATATTTTAGGGGATGACATCTACTTCTCCTAATTTTCTTGGGATTTATTGGTGGCTTAATTAGGGAAATTGCATAGTCATTTCCTAATTATCACCTTTATGTAATTAAGGATAATTAAAGGTTTGATTATATTTTAATCTCTTATTGAAGTTGATTAAGGTTTGATCCAGTGAATGGGAGGCTTAGAATAAGGGCATTTCTAAGCTATTTAACCCCTTTCTTCTTAATCCTCTTTTAATTATGGGTTAATTCATTAATTACTCTCTTAATTAAATTCTAAAATTCTAAAATCTTCCAGAACTTAATGAATCTGCTTTGGGTAGATGCTTAGGTGTTCAAGAGCCTAAGTTTAATTAAGAAAATTAAAACTCAACTCATATGTGTGAGGGGTGTTTTGAAATTACTTATGTTAAATCTCTTAGCTTAATTAACTATTAATCATGAACCAAATTGCATTAGGCCCTTTTATTCTTAGGTGCATTGCAAATTTAAATTCCTTGTGAGATTTTATGTCATCTCATTGGCTCATAATTATTTGGTTAACTATTCTAAGGTGGTGTATGTAAGGGTTAATTAACATGTTTAATTCATACCTTAAACTAATCAAAGTATAAAATCTTTCTAATCATCTAAAAATTTAAAAAAAAATACCAAACACATGTGAAAATGGGTTAGGAACAACAAACTCACTCCACATTTTCAAAAGTAAATCAAATTCAAGATCAAACAAAAATCATATTAAATAAACTTTAGGATTTAATTAAAGTGAATGTCTTTAGGATTTTATAAGATTGTCTTTAAGAAAAACAAAAATCAAATTTATTTTAAACTTTCTTATTTTATACGATTATCTTTAGGATTTAATTAAAGTGAATGTGTTTATATGCATTCATTGCTTTAATTCTTTCCTAATATGCTAAATATGTGTGTCATGTGGTTTCATGCATCCATATTTTTCAAAATACAAATTTAAAATAAAAATGTTTTCTTTATGCCAAAATTGCATGTGTGGACTAAGTTAAAAATATGAGTGGTTATTATCACTATTAAATTCAAATTATTTTCAAAATATATGAATCAATTATCAAAACTCAGAGTGTGTTACTTATATCTTACTTATAAGTTTGCATGTGAGTAAAATATAAGGATGTGCTTAGTGTAGGTTTTCCTTCTCTTCTCTTTAGTATAATTTTGAATAGGATTTGACAAGGTGCATGGTTCATTTGAAAAGAACCTAATAGTTGCCTAATTCCATATCTTATTCATTTCTATTCTATCACTTAAGTAGGATACCTATGCTTACACATATAAATTGCATAAACAAAATAAATCAACTAACATCAGCTTTTGCATTCTTTCTTTTCTGTTCATTTCTTTTGTACACATGTTTGCATTTAAGGAAAGTCATATATTAGTCTGGACATCCCCAAGGTTGCAAGGCTTTAAGTAGCCCTAAGTAGGTCTTGTACCTTACACCTCTGATTAACAATGGCGCTGTCCTCACTTATGCCTTTCTTACTTTCATGTGTGCATGTGAAAATTGGATAAGAAATCCCTTTTCTACTTAATGAAAATCATACATCATAAACTTTCAAATTTTCTTAAATGAATTACTTAGCATGCATCATAAAGTGTGTTAAACATTCTCATTTGTGTGTATAAGTATGCTTAGGACTCATTCATATGCATGTTATATATGTTAGGAAAGAAATAAAGTGATGTATGTTTCATTAATTTAGTTCATTTTATTTAATCTTAAAATGCTTTTCTTTTTGAATAGGTTTGTTTAGAGTTCATCTAAACATAGGATTAATTAAAACACTTAATCAAAATATTCACTAAACAAAACTAAAATATGAAACCACTTTAAAATTACTTAGTTAGAAGGAAAGAGAAGTTCTCTTCTTTTCTCTCTTTATAACTTAGTAATTAATAGCAGGATTCACTTGAACCTAATCAAAACATAGAAGAAAAATTAATCCTAAATAATTAAATCACTTAAATGAAACCCTCCTCTAAGTTGAACATGCTTCACACTTAAAAATTCTAACTTAAAACTGTAGCTAAGCATACCACACAAACCTCCAAAGCACACACATTAAGCCAAGTCAAATTCTAGCTTTAGGTTAAGTGCATGGTTTGATGTTTGATTTGTTTTTATGATATGTGTTTTAGTATGGATGTTAGGATCGAGCATGAATGAATGGTAGGAGATCTTCCTAACCATTATCTCTATGGGATTGTGCTTAAGGGCTAAGAATAAATAAAATTATAAATGCTTTTGTTGTAGCTTATACCCTAAGCATAATCCACTAGGCTAGGTGGACTTAGTCATCCATATGTGGGGTGATAAGTCCAATATACACTTAGGATCTCAAGGTTTGTTTAGTTAATCTTTGATTAGCTAGATTTACTTTTACTTTTCATTTTTGCAATTGGGTTTTGAATGACTGTATGGGATTAATGAACATAGTCATAAGATCCTATGTTATGCACCATGTGAAGCATTTGGAGCATTCACCTTCCAACCATCCAAAAGAAGGAACCAAAGAAAGAAGAAAAGAAGAAGAAAGAAGAAAAGAAGAATGAAGAAATGAAGCTTGAAGACTCCCATAATAATGAATTCCTTGCTCAATTGTATTTAATTAATTTATAATCCTTGTTGCATAAGGGTAGAGCTTAGCTACCCAATTTGTCAGGATGGTAGACCACAATGGCCTCTTATTCTTTATATTTTTATAAATTGATTGATCATTTATTTAGTGCATTAAGTGGCTTTTCCTAGTTTCTGCTATGTATGTTTATATATTAGGCTCTTAGGAAAAAATAAATCTTTTACCAAACTTAACAACTCAAAACTAAAAATAAATAACTCATAACCTCACCTAAAGCTTAGGCTAAAATCAAGATAAAAGAATTAGTAACCCCTTAGCTGGATGAGTACTTCTTTATAACATAATACATAAATGCATCTTGTTTTACCTTGATTGAGGGCTTGACCTTTCCTGTGAGAAACGGCTTGACCTTTGAGAGCCATGGTGGAAACACATTCCTTAGGCCAATAACCTTATTTATCATGCATTAGTATATGAATCTAACCCGAGTTAAAATGATTGTCCAAAAATGAAAATAAAGTGAAATCTGAATTGCATTAGAATTAGTCATTTGAAGCAAACCTTACATGATCTAGTGCTTAAGTGAGGGACTTAATCTCTTTCTAAATAAATAATAAATTTTAACTATCTTGCATAAAGAATATGACTTGCCTACATGAATTTAAAATTCAGGAGGAGTTAGACCATCCCTATTTTGTAGTAAGCAGTGGGTAGTTTTATTTTGTGTGTAGGAAAACCAAATATCCTTCACCTTAGATTTAGAAGCCCAAAGCTCCTTAGATGTAGGTTTTGAGGTTGCTTCATGGACCATAAGCATAAATCCTCACCTCATAGGCATTTTCATAATCTTGTGTTGTGGAATCATAAGACATAAATTTCTAATGAAAAATTTAACTCAAACATACTAAATCAATTTCAAAAATGTAAAATCCAATCATAAAATAGTTTGAGATGCTCACTAGGTTTCCTAGCATCGTGGACATCTCCTACTTATCTCCCTTTTGGCTTCTATAATAACCTCTTGATCAATCCCTAGAAGTAAGCTAAATCGATTGATAGTCCTACCTATTGAAATCTTTAGAGGCAATAATCATTTACCTTAATCAAGAGTATTCTTAAGGGATTTCGTCCCTTATGATGTAATTATCTATGGGGGCTTACCCTTGTAGAGAACTTAATGAACTTGATTTAAAATAAACCTTCCTTTACATTTTTTATGTAAATTAATAGAAGAACCTTTGGTATATATGCAAACCCATTGTCCTTAGGGGTCTTTGTTGAGATGATTAGGTCTATTGTAGAGTGGTGACTTCTATCTTTCGAGATAGTACACCTCTCCTCAATGTCATACCCGATCACCCTCAATAAGAACATCTACAGATCTATGTGGTGTCCCAACAAGGAGTAATATTTTTATTTTCATTTATCTTTCTTTAGAAGAGGATAGATGAAGGCGGGAATATTTTTCACCATAAGTTCCTAAAAAATTGGAGCACCTGCTGAGCTGTGACCTCTTTGAGTGGGATTGTCTCTGCCCACTTGGAAAAGTAATAGGTTGTAGCTAGGATGAACTGATGACCCTTAGAAGAAGGAGGATCAATTGGACCTACTATTTTAGTACCCCAACACTTGAATGGCCATGAGGGCAATGTAGGGTGTAGAATGTGAGTGGTTGGTGCAAGACTACATCGTGTTTCTGACATTGATGGCATCCCCTAGCTACATCCATGAAGTCTGTAATCATCGAAGGCAAGTAGTATCCTAGTCTCTTGATCTTCAAACTGGATTGATGCACTCCGCATAGACCTGAATGTACCTCGGTCATGATCTTACGGGCTTTGTGTTTGTCTAAACAACATAACCACATTCGATCAAAAGATCATCGGTACAAGGTTCCATCGACGAGAGCATAGGAGAGAACTCTCTGTTTCAACTGATGGGTTTGTGATTTCTCTTAAGATAGTTTACCTCAAGTCAAGTAATCTATGAATGATTGCCTCCAAACTAGCCCCTCATCTTTCTTAGCAACGATAACCTCCCATTCAAGAGAATAGCTCTTGATGAATTCATTATCAATAAGGGATAAGACTTGTCTATTTTAGACCATTATTGGAATAAACTCATCTTCTGGACATGCCAACACCTTGGTGAGTTTGGCCAAAGCATCTGCTACTGCATTCTCTCCTCAAGGAATCTTGTAGATTATGAGCTCAGGGATTTGGGCCAACAGCTTCATGGTGTACTCATGGTAGTGACTAAGCTTAGGTTTTAGAACCTTATAGGACCCAACAATCTGGTTGATGACCAGCTGAGAATCCCTATAGATGTTGATGCTTTTGACACAGACTGTAATAGCTAACTCCAAATTGGCAATCAAAGCCTCATACTCAGCTTTGTTGTTGGTGCATAGATTGGAGAGATAGTATGAGAATCTCATCACAATGCAGTATGGAGTTCAAAGGATGATTCCTACCCCTGCCTTTCCTGGAATAGTAGATCATGATTCTTCTCCTCTTTGAGAGGAAGCCGCACCATCAAAATACATCTCCCAATGATGAATGCTAGTGTCCCCTAAGTTCATGATTTGTTCATCTGGGAGGTCATCACTAAGTGGGAAATCAACAGGAAGTGGGTGTGCTACTAAGAAATTTACTAGTTCCTGTCCTTTCACAGTACGGAGGGGTACGAATGTAATATCAAACTGCAAAAGAATCATGGACCAACATGCCAACCGTCTGAATAACATCGACCGTGTCATGAGATACTGTAATGGATTGATTCTTGAAATCAAGTTTACCTTATGAGAGAGCATGTAATGTCGTAGCTTTTGGGATGTGAAGATGAAAGTTAGGCAATGTTTCTTGATAGGTGAGTAGTTTGCTTCAGCAGGGATCACTCGATGGCTGAGGTAGTAGAGAGCGTTCTCCTTCCCTTCATCATTAGTTTGAGCCAACAAAGTGCTAAGGGAGTCATCCAATATAGTAGTGTAAAGGATAAGTGGCTTGCCCAGGATAGGGGTTGTTAGAACTGGTGGCTTCACCAAATACTGTTTGATGTCTTCAAAAGTATGCTGACACTTATCATTCCACTTGAACTTAGCATTTTTTTTGACAAGTGACAAAAATAACTTGCATCTTCCTGATATATTAGAGATAAAGCGCCTTAGATGCGCCAACCGCCCTTGGAATGATCTGAGTTGAGTTAGACTTTTAGGGTGTGTCATTTCTAAGATAGCTTTAATCTTTTTTTGGGTCTATCTCCATTCCTTGGTATAGGACAACAAACCCAAGGAACTTCCTTGAAGCTACTCCGAATGCACACTTCACGGGGTTCATTTTGAGATTGAATTGTCTTAATCGTTCGAAAACTACTCTCAAGTCAAAGATATGGTCTCCCTTTTATTTACTTTTGATAACTAGATTGTCAATCTAGTATTCTACTTGATGATTAATGAGTTCATCAAAAATCTGAGTCATGGCTTGCTGGTAAGTAGCACTAGCATTTTTAAGGTCGAAGGGCATGACCTTATAACAATAGATTCCTATCGGGGTTCGAAAAGCAATATTCCTCTCATCACGAGGGGCCATCTTAATTTGGTTGTAGCTAGATGATCCATTCATGAAGGAGAATATTGCATGAGATGAGGCAATGTTCACCATTAAATCTAGTATAGGAAGAGGAAATTCATCCTTAAGATATTATTGACCTCATTTTTAGAATGAGCTCTCAACCATTCCATCTTAGGCTTAAGGCTTCTCTTAGATTTTAAGAGTTCCTTAGTCTTAAGACACATCTAGTGATTAGGTGGATACTCTCCTAGACCTAGAGGCTTAAAAGAGTTAGCCATAGGAATAGGTCATGCCTTAGGAGTGTTAAGAAAATTTCCTACCCTTAGCTTAAACCTTTCCTCACTTCCTTCCTTCAAGTTAAACTCGAAATAAATTTTGTTTGATTTTCTTAAACTCAAATCAATTCCATGATTTAAATCCATGATTGAACTATATGATTGGAATCCATGACCAAAATCCATCAAAAATTTCTTAAGTTCAGATCTTCTAAGTCCTTAACCCTTTCTTAAGGACTTAGCCAAAATTATGATATAAACCTATCCAAAACCTTTAAGATTTTCTCATGATCCATTTATATTCTCATTTATATTCACATATATGAATGGAATATAAATTTAAACCCATCAAATCAAAATCAAAACTCCAAATCAATTCATAAAATTTTCTTAAGTCCCTTTAATTTTTCATTAAAGGACTTAGCCAAAATCAACTCTAAACCTTGATCAAACCATCTCAAACTCATGGGATTTTCTCAAAATCAATTTATATTCTCATAAATAAATAAAATATAAATATACATCGATCCAATCCAAATCAAAAAATTAAATTTCAATTTAAAAATTCCCTTAAATCCTTTAAATTCCCTTTAATGGATTTATCCTAAATCATGATTAAACTCTTTCAAATTCTTCAAATTTTCATGATCAATTTATATCTTCATTTATATTCATATATATAAATGAAATATAAATTCAAACAATTAAAACCAATTCAAAAAATCAAACTCAAATCCACTCAAAATCAAATCTAAGCCTTTCAAGTCAAAATCTTGAACTTGGCCAAATCAATTCCAAATCAATCCAAATCCTTGATCTTCTCTCCTGGTTCAATCAATCCTACAATCATGAGCTCATATATAAATCCAACCTAAATCAAACAATCAAAACCAAAATCAAAAATCAAACCGAAGACCCCTTCATATTCTTCCTTTGAATATGAAATTTTCAAATGGTTCAAAATCCATTTGACTTCAAACCACTTGTAAATGGATTTATATTTCAATCATGAGTCCATATACAAGATTAATCAACTTCAAATCAACCTTTGACCAAGCCATTTGACCCACTTAGGCTCACTTGACTCAAAGTGACCTAAAGTACCCTTATGAGCCAACTTTGATCCTAACCAAATTGGATTGAACCAAACTCATACTTCCCTCTCATCATGATCAACAATCATCATGAGATGATCAATCAATCAAAATAGGTCAAACCAAGTCAAATCTAAGGGTTGACCAAGTCAACACTTAACCTAAAATGAAACCTAACATAGCTAAAATCCACCATAGGCCAAATTGATTGAAACCATTGATCTAAGTTCACTCATGACCTATGTTTGAACTTGACCAAGCCAACATTTGAGCCTAACCTAGCCCAATTGGCCCACTTGACCCAAGTAGACCCATTTTGACATAAAGGGTCAAAATGTGTTAAAACTTAACCAAATTGATTGAAACCAATGGGTCAAGTCCATTCCAAATCACTTGTGGAACTTGACCAAAGCCTCAATTGGCCAACTAGACCCAACCTAGCCCAATTGACCTTAGACCCAACATGACCTAAAGGGGTCATGTTGAGCCAAAATTGAACTTAACCAAAATTGATTGGAAATAAAGATACCAATCCACTCCACATGGCTAACCAAACCTAATCCTACCCTTGACTTACCTCAAATAGGTCAAATGGGTCAAATAGGTCAACTTAACCCATTTGACCTAAATGAGCCATATGAGCCAAAATCAAATATATACCAAATTAAACCAAACCAGCCACCAAAACATTTCAAATGGCCATATGAACTTGACCCAACCCTTGGTTTGACCCAATTTGACCAATTGGTCAACTTGACCCAAGTTGACCCATTTTGACCTAAATGGGTCAACATGAGCCAAACCCTATCAAATGGATTCCAAATCTAATGAAACTTGGCCAAACCTATTTTTGCAACATACCAAACATACCCAAAGTGAAAAATAGCAAAATGACCATTTTACCCCTTGGCCATAGAACAAATTTTGGCCTAGCCCATGGGTGTTTTGGTAATACGCTCTTCACAATTATTTGAGGTTTTCCTAAAAGCTCAAAGACACTTAGTGATGAGTGGTGCACCCAACTCAATGAGTTTGGGTCAGCCTATTTGGCCCATTGACAAAACCCGACCACATAGCTTGAAATTGGATTTTCAAATTCCCTCATAAGCTCAATTTCAACACATGGGAAGTTGGCAATCCAGTCAAGGGATCAAATCGACCATGTGCACACTCAAAACCATCAAATCTATCATCCATTTATAATAGGGGGAGATATACCCCCCCTAATTTAATGAAATTTCATTTCACTCTTGATCGATTGAAGCTTAGGAATCCAGAGCAACCACCTTAGAGCATTCCTAAGCTTCTTAGATAGGATTTGAATTCCCTGATTCTCAATTTTGCACAGTGCAAAATAAGGGAGCTCAATCCAATTGCCAACTTCCACTATACGTGATCTTAATCAAATTCCTCTTGCACACTCTATTAGAGGGTCAAGTCAAACTTTTCCAAGCTCTAGTTGAAGTTCCCACAGTAAGGAGGAGGTGAATTGGATCAAAGCCACAAAGGGGAGCAAGTGGTGTTGGTCCATAGGGAGATCCACTCAATCTCAAGGCCTAGGAATTTCAATAGGCTTCGCTCCACTGAAGTTACTCCTATCGGTCTCGAGCAATCATGAGGTATGTAATTTTGACCACTTAGCTTGATGGTGTTGGTCCTTTGAAAGAAATATTCATGGAATGAGAAATCACTGTTGGTAATCATGCAGATGGTGTGGGTTAAGTATTGTATGATTCCATGCTAGGTCGCGCTCAGATCTCCCCTTAGATCATGGGAGGTCTCCATTGATCCCCAGGGAATAACTTGGCTCATCTCAGTCATCCATCCACATATTTTAGATGGACGGTTGAGATTATTTTGCACATTTAGTAAATAAATTATCCTTTTAAAAGCACGGGTGAATCCTTAGCTGTTTGATCTTTGATCGGACGGTCGAGGATATTAGCGCGTGCGCCGTCACTGCCATTTGGGATATGACATTTAAGTCACACCCTCATGGCACAATGCATGTAAAGCGCGCTGACCGCTACCGTCACACGTCGCATCGTGAGCTGAGATTAAGTAGGGATTAATTATTTACCTAATTAATCTCTATAACAGCTAAAATTCATAACTCTTCATAGAAAAATAAAAAGAAGAAGAAAAAATGCTATGGAAAGATAATTTCATCTAGAATATTTTAAAAATGGTTTTAATGGATTTTGAATTCCCCTTTTCTCTGAATTGAGGTTTCTTTGGGAATCTTAATTAGCTAATTATTCTTTAATTAGGTCATAAATTGATCTCAAATTTCTAGGGTTTATTTTAGGGGATGACCTCTACCTTTCCTAATTTTCTTAAGATTTATTGAGGCCTAATTAGGGAAATTTCTACTTCATTCTCTAATTACCCCTTTCATGTAATTAAGGGTAATTAAGATGTAATTAGTGGATTTACCCTATGATTAGGATTGATTAAGGTCAGATCTAGTGAGTAGGGAGTTTATGGAATAATTTTGGGGCATTTCTCCTAAGCTATTCCCTAAACCCCCATTTTCTCTCCTTAATCACCTCTTAATTAATAATTAACTTATTAATTATCCCCTTAATCAATTTTCTAAAATTCTAAAAAGTTTCAGAACTTAATTAATCTATCTTGAGTAGATTCTTAGGTGTTTAATAGCCTAAGTTTAATTAAGAAAATTAAAACCCCTTTCATAAGTGTGAAGGGGTGTTTTAAAAGTACTTAAGCTAAACCCCTTAGCTTAATTAACCTTTAATTGTGAGCCAAATTGCATTAGGCCTTTTCATTATTAGGTGCATTGCAAATTTAAATACCTTGTGGGTTTTATGTCATCTCATTGGCTCATAATTACTTAGTTAATTTTTCTAAGATAGTGTAGGTAAGGGTTAATTAAGCCACTTAATTCATACCTTAACCTAATCAATGCTTAAAAATTAATTTAATTATCTGAAAATTAAACAAAAATACAAAACACATGTGGGAATAGGTTAGGAATAGCAAACTTATCTCACCTTTTCAAAATTAAATCAAACTTCAAACTAAATAAAAATTATTTTGAAATTCACTTTGATTTATTCTAGATTTTCTTATTTCTTAAGAATGTCTTTAGGATTTAAGTAAAGTGAGTTTGTTTACATGCTTTCATTTCTTTGAATATTTCCCCAACATGTTAAGTTGTATGTCATGTGATTCATGCATTCATAATTTTATGTTTTAAAAAATGAAAATTGTTCACTTTATGTCAAATGTGCATGTGTTGGCTAAAGTAAAATATGAATAGCTATTATCACTACTAAATCCAAAATATTTTCAAAACTTATAAATGAAATATCAAATTTGAAAGTGTGCTATTCATATCTTAATTATAAACTTTCATGTGATAGATTATAAAGTCATATTTAGTGTAGCCTTTCTTTGTTTCTTATGTTAGCATAGTTTTGAATAGGAGTTGGTAAGATGTAGGATTCATTTGAAAAGAACCCAACACTTACTTAATTATATACCCTATTCATCCCTATGCTATCATCTAAGAAGGATTGCTTACACTTGCATGAATAAATTGCATAAACAGAATAAATCCGTTAAGCAACTTTTGCATCTTCCTTTTCTACAAAATTTCTTTTATATGCATGTTTGTATTTAAGGAAAGTGGTATATTAGTCTGGACAACCCCTAGATTGCAAGGCTTTAAGTAGCCCTAAGTAGGTCTTATACCTTACACCTCTGGTTAACAATAGCACTATACTCACTTATGCCTTTCTTACTTCCATGCATGTATGTGAAATTTTGGATAAGGAAAACCTTTTCTACTTAAGAAAATCATACATGTTTAACTTCTAAATTTTCTTAAATGGATTACTTAGAATACATCATAAAGTATGTTAACTACTCTCATTTGCATGTAAAGATATGCTTAGGGTTCATCCATATGCATGTTATATATGTTGGAAAAGGAGTGAAGTAATGTGTGTTATGTGAATTTTGATTCATTTTATTTAATCTTCATCCCCTAAATGAAACTAAAATGTGAACCTACTTTAGAAAATTACTTAAGGTTAGGGAAGGAAAGAGAAGTTCTCTTCTCTTTCCCTCTCTTCATAATTTAGAAATTAATTGTTGGTTTCACTTAAACCAAATTAAAACATAAATAGAACAAACATAAAATACTTAAACAACTTAAATGAAACCCTCCTCTAAGTTGAACATGTCCTTCACACTTAGAAAATTTGAACCCAAAGTCCTATGCTAAGCATACCACACATACCTTCAAAGCGCACACATTAGCCTAAGTCACCACTTCTAAAATGTAAAGCCCAATTTTAGGATAATTTGAGATGCTCGCTAGGTTTCCTAGCATCGTGAGCATCTTATACTTATTTCCTATTTTGACCTCGATAATAACTTTCTCTTTTTGATCAATCTTATTTGATCTTCAAACATAAAACCAATCGATTGATAGTCCTTCCTATTGAAATCTTCAAAAATAATAATCATTTACCTTAATCGAGAGTTTTCTTAAGGGATCTCATCCCTTAGGATGTAATTAACTATAGGAGCTTACCCTTGTAAGGAAGTTAACAAACCCAATTTAAAATAAAATAAACCCTACTTTACTTTTCCATGTAAAGTAGGGGAAGAATCCCTGGTACATATGCAGACCCATAGTCCTTAGGAGTCCTTATTGAGGTGATTGGTTCCATTAAAAGGTAGTGACTTCTGTCCTTTGAGATAGTACATTATTTCCTTGATGACCTACCCCGATCACCTGAATAAGTACATCTGCGGATCTGTGTGGCATCTTACCAAGATGAATTTCTATAAGGTCTCCTCTTTCTTTTCTCCACAGATTTGAAAGGTGACTCCCTATTAGAGATTTGTTAACCAACAGACATGCCTTATTTAAGTCCTTGAAATCAACGATATGAAGTTCTTCTTAAGTGGACACACTTACAACCAAAGTAGTTTTTTCTTCCTTGATAAAGCCACCATCGATCAATTTTTTGACCTTAGAAATGACTTATTATTCGATTTCTAATCGTATACATCTAGAGCTTGATGTGGCTAGTTCTATTACTAGTTTATGGACTACCATCGTGAGGTAACGGCATCTCTTCATAGCTCAATGCAAAATAGTCATTAAACTCAATCAATAGTCTAACTAAGTCATTAGTTTTTTCTTCATTCAACAGAGAATTGATGTATGTGGGGCATGGATCTTCTTCTGTCCTGAGGTTGATTTCTATGACCTTGTCAATGGTTGAATTGATTTCTTCTTCAAATTCTGGAGGTGCATCTTTGATTTGAAGATCATCAAGATCCTCTGAAGTTTCTAAACACACCTCCTCATAAGAGTTAGTGTGGTTGGAGAAGATCCTATCTGACTCCATATGATTGGTGATAATTAAGTAGAAATCATCATCATCGATTGGACCCACTGTACCGAATCCTAGTCCTGGTCTTGATTGTGCATCTCTGCCTTTGTTGTCCCACAGGTTCTCAAAATACTCCTACTTATGCTTGGACCATGTGTAAGGAATCAAACCTTTCTTTGATAGATTTTGAACACATGGCAAGTACCAATCAAAAGGTAATTCCATTAAATCTTTATATGAATCATCCTCAAGTACTATATATGCTTCTTGACTTGAGGATGATGATCCAACAGGAATCTCTTTGGCTTGACATCCATGGAAGATCTAAGGGCTTTCTTAACTACCAAACTCTCAACTTTTAGAAAAGAAAGTGGGATAATGATTTTGGTCTAATCCTGATTCGAATAAATTTATGCTTTGCTTGCCTGGCCTTCATCATTGTCCTCGAGTGTCTAATCACCGAGAGGGGTTAGTTAGTGTGCTAATTACATGAGATTGAATATCTGAGCTAGATTCTAAGTCTATGAATAAAGTAGTCATGTGAATTAGAACATAGCCTCCATTTGTCAACCACGAGCCTTCCACCAATTGCCTCAGATTACCTACCCCACTGGAGGTCGAGTCATCCTACCCATATGTCGATATAGTGAAATGAATTATGGGTGGAATGTAACATGCGGCTCTACCTCTTCCTCGGTGTCCATTTCTCGCCAACTTGTACTTTCTTTTTCTTTTTTATTTTTCTTTTTCTTCTTTATCTTTTTCTTTTATATTCAAATTTTTGCGAAGTTCATGAGAATAGATGTTTTGATTTTGAGGAAGATAGTAGGTCGCATTCTCATATATCTTGACCTCTCTAACTAAGAATGGATTTTCATCTATTTTAACATAGTATTCGATTCCATCTCTTTAAAACTTGATGCACTGATGAAGAGAGGATGGAACCATTTTGTTCTGGTGTATCCAAGGCCCGAGCAAAGAATGAATGATATTCAATCAATAATATATAACTTGGTTTTAGTCTTCCGTCATTTTAAAGGTAACATAGAGAGCCTAAATCCCTCTGCTTCATTAAAATCCTTCAACATCATGATCTCCTCAAAGTTCGAGATGTCATCCTCAAAAGTAAGGGTTTTGCTCATAATCAATCATGCACCGATCAACCAACACTCTAGAAAGTCTCAATCTGCCCATATCCACTGTGATGTAGAGGGGACAATTATACTTCATATCCCCAGAAGAAGGTCTTTGTCAGTGAATGTGACTCCCTGGGCTTCTCTTGAATAATGTGCCTCCTCTCTAATAGCTATCAGCTGAGCTAAGCATATTTTTAGATCAAGAATGGCCTTAATTAATGATTCTCTCATCTCTTTTGATATGATAAGGGCATCATATATACTTAACTTAGGTTGCAACTTTCTTAGGTGACTAAGGACATTATAATCAACTTTGGGCTGATCCTCTATAAGCATATCCATGGGTGGAGCATCCTGTGGAGGGACTGTTTGGTCCCTAGTACCAATGACTTATTTTCCCTTATTTTGAGGTGCTACCATAGGAGGTAGAACCTTACCACACAGATTAACTCGATCTCTGTGTGGAAGATTCGCCATTGACATACTACAGCTTCTATAAGACCCTCAGAATCAGATGATTCGAAGTCTATCTCAAGAGGTGAGCCCATATTTCTCAGAAATGGAAAGTCTATCTCTAAATCAGAAAGAGGATGATCAGAGTTGTTATAATTATTAAGACTTAAAGAGTTTTCTAAAAGAGTTGAATCTGATAACCTATAAGAAGTGGCACAGATGTAATTCAAACTAGCTTTCTTCCTAGATTTCTTAGATTTAAAAGGAGGTACATGGTAGAAATCTAGTAAAGTAAGTGGCATGAGGGATTTGATGCCCTCATCCACTGATACAAGATGTTTACTAGAAAAAGAACTAGCTGAAGTAGGAATTTTGGCTGAAGTAGTAGTTGTAATGGTGGAATAGAGGCTAGACTCGGTCAATGGTTGTGTTACTTGGTTATCTTGGGCAGTATCTCCGCTATGTGAGCTCCTACTTCAAGTTATCTTTAAACTTACAACCTTCCTTATGAGGTTTGAGTCCCAACTGTAAGAAAAGTTTCTTGATTTTAGAAATGATCTTTTAGAGGTTCAATAAAGAGATATCCCACCATCTCTATTTTGAAAGGATCACATGTATCCTAAGGATTACCTAAACTGGATGGTTTTTCTACTAGATATTTCTTAGGATAACTATAGCGCCCGACTTGTAGCTATGCTCAAGCTGTCCTATAAAGAATCCTCCAAAACATGGCCTAGCATGTGGTGGCAAAAGTTAGATCAATACTACCCACTTCCTCCCCTTCCTAAGCTCATGTAAAAAAATGTTTCTTGAGGTTCTTAAAGATTTTTCCTGACCACCTCCTTAAATGAATAAGGTTTATTTAATTTATCTAAAAGAGTAGGTGGGTGATAGCTACCTAGGGGTGGGTATGTATGCCTCTACTGAGAGTATGGCTAAGAGGAGGTGTGAAGGCCATGGAGGCCAATGGAGATAAGATGGTCAGGGGTGGTAAAGGAGGTGGAAGTGAAGGCTATTGAGCTCGAGGTCTCACACACTGATCTCTAGCCAATTGCTTCCCCTTATCTAATGTTGTTACTTCCCCGGGCTTCTTTCATAGGCTTTCTGTGGGTTTAGCTTTAATGACTAATCTTGAAAAGGAAACTGTTTGGCCTCTCCTTGTAGACTAACCATCTTGTTGATTAATTTCTCAAATGTCCTAATGGTGAAACCTTAAAATATGAAGGCGACCATACCATGAATATTCTTTAATAGAATTTTAATAGTATGCTATTCAGACAGGTGTGGTTCACATTTCATGCTTAAATTGTGCCATCTAAGAATGCAATCAATAAGGGACTCACCGGGGTAGTGTCGAGTTACAATGAATTGCCCACAGTTACCCTTTGTAGAGTTCCAACAAACCTCTTAATAAAGAGTTGCTCCAACTCAGCAAAAGTCTTCACTGAATCATTGGAAAGTTCAACATACCAATCAAAAGCTATGTCTGTTAGAATACTGACAAAGAGAGGGAATAATAATGCATCGCTGTCACCAACATTGCAACAGCTGGCCCTAAAGTGTGCTATATGTTGGCGAGGGTTTCCACTGCCATCAAAACTTTTGAAAGAAGGATGCACAAAACCCTTAGGATATTGATAGCATGGAATTGGTAGTCTACCCTTTGAACTAGAAACACCTGGCAAAGCTTCCTTCACTTGTTGCTCCATCATGAGTTTGATGTGTTTTTCTTGTATGGAGGTATTGTCAACTACCTTCCCATGTTCTACCGCCTACCAAGAGGTAACTCTGGGTTGATCTAGACATGCAATAAGTCGCCGCCTCCTCCATGGTGGTCAGATAAGTTGATTCTGAAGTACTAGAACTACCACTAATAAATCTTTAACTCTCCTTCCCATCCTATCAATCTGCTCATCTTTCTGCTTGAGTTATTGAAGGAGGTGTTGAGTCTAATAGGCTGTATCATCCTTCTTGGTCGCAACACCTTCTGAACTATGATGATCCCGAAGGATGGAACCTCTAGTATCAACCATGTGTACCTCTATCGATTCTTCCAAGATATCATCCATGTGAACCTCTAGATTTCATCCTCATCAGGGTTGAAGCTAACCTTCTCCTCTTTAAGGTTAGACCAATCATACCCCATGATTTCTTTCTTTTTAGTAAAATACTGTGCCAAGATATCATCCATGGAGCATTCTAACTCTACCGGCATAAATACTCGTGGCTGATCGGTGGTGGGATTATGCTCGTTAACGGAGATACACAAAACCTTCACTGCTACTAGAGTGCTAACCTTGTGAGGGCTACGCTCATTGGATGACACATGCTCATGACTGTCAACTACTATGGGTGGAGTGCTGCCCCTAAGGGGATCTATCACCATGGGGACAATATAAATGTCCCCTTCCCCTTCTACCTTTGCTATATCCATAATCGGTTGAGGTGATGGTGGTAGTGGTATGACTACGATGGTGCATGATCGCCACTCTTTCTTCACTACAACTGAAGTAGGAGGTCAAGCAGGAGAACTTGCCCTCACCTCAATTAGTGGAGTAGATGAAGTTGGATCCCTTGGCTATAGCCAAATCACCAGTGGGGATTTCTTCTCCCTTGATGCGTGCTCTCATGGCTTTGGGTGGAACCGTAGAAGATGGAACTTGAATGCGTGACATGGAGTAAAGGTGGTGGAGATAACACCTGCCTCATGCTCTCCTCCCATGATGGTGGTACATGCCAACACAATACTAACGAGACCAACGTAGATGTTGATCGGAAATCTATGAGGAGGAGGCATATCTTCTCCTTTCTTTGTTAGTGATGTGAACTGATACTCGGGCCTCTTTGGCCTTCTCCTGATGGATCTACTCTCCTACACTACAAGGAATAATTGTTTGCAAATCAAACTGGGCACTAGACTCTGACATCCATAAGCCCTATCAACTTGACACAAAATTATCCCGTGGGGCAACTGACCTTTCCCCTCTTGTAGTGTCTCATAATCTCAAGGTGAGGTGAAAGAATCCTCCAACATCTTCCTCTCCCTAACCAAAAGGGGATGAAACTTGAATAAGCAAAGGAGAAACTCACCGTGTGACCCTCCTCTACAATGTGAGACCATCTATATCTCCCTAGCAATGTACAACATGACTCACCCCATGGGGAGACTATCCAATTAGATTGCCTCTAGGGAGGCCAATGAGTGGGTACTGCACTAAGGCGGATGGAAACAATGAGTCCTTTGGAACAGAAGCTAAGAATACCACCTTCCTCTTGAAGGGAAACTTAGAATAGGGCATCTCAATATGAATGATGCAACCACCACATCCCTATGGTGAGGGTTGCCCTCACAAGTAAAGTCCCTCAAATCCTCACCAAAATATAGTAAATGAGCAAAATCATCTGGGAGGCAATCCAAGGCCAAATCCATCCCAAGGGAAGGTGAACACATACTTGTGAATCCATCTATACTCAGCATAGAAAAAGTTGGCTAGAGGTTAAAGTTAACCGGAACTCGAATTGTTGAAAAAACTCAAATCAAATTTTCTTCTTGGTATCAACTTTTAAATTTGATTTAGATTTGAACCCACACTCAACATTTGAATATGTTAAGTGGGGCTTATTGAATTTAGGAGAGATTTTGAGTTCATTTGAGTTTAGAATCAACATTCAACAAAGTTATGTATGTTGAATGGGTTCAAATATTTTGGAGAGACTTTTGATGCTTCCATTTGTTCATTGATTTTATGTTTGGGGACCCTTTATTTAACAAATTTGAGTATTTTAAATAAAGGGTCAATTGATTTTGAGATTACTCATTTAGCAAATTTGGGTACGCTAAATGAGATGTTTGAAAATAATTTTTTTTGCTTGTTTGCCCATGATGTATATCATGTGTGAATTTAGAAATGGAATCTTTACTTAGCAAATTTGTGTATGCTAAATAAAGCCCAAATATATTTAATTTTTATTTTGATTTGAAAATAGAATCTTTACTTAACAAATTTGTGTATGCTAAATAAAGCCCAAATGTGTTTGAATTTTGTTTTGATTTTTTTTTTTAAATGAGATCTTTACTTAGCAAATTTGTGTATGTTAAATAAAGCCCAAATGTGTTTGATTTTTGTTTTTGTTTTGAAAATGGTATCTTTTCTTAGCAAATTTGTGTATGCTAAATAAAGCCCAAATGTGTTTGATTTTTATTTTGATTTTGAAAATGGGATCTTTACTTAGCAAATTTGTGTATGCTAAATAAAGCCCAAATGTGTTTTATTTTTATTTTGATTTATGTTATTTTTGAAAGGGGGATTTCTATTTAATAAATATGGTGTGTTAAATAGAATCCAATTTAATTTCAATTTTCTTTCTGAAAAATGAAACTCTCATTTGACAAATTTGGGTATGTCAAATGGAATTTCAATGTATTTTGATTTTCATGATTTTTGCAAAGGAGATTTCCATTGTTGACCTCATTTTTAGGATGAGCTCCCAACCCCTCCATCTTAGACATAAAACTCCTCTTACACACTAAGAGTTTTCTTAATCTTAAGACACTTCTAGTGATTAGGAGAACACTTAACCTAACCCTAGAGACTTAGAAGAGTTAGCCATAGAAATAGTTCATGCCTTAGGGGTGTTAGGAAAATTTGCCTACCTATAGCTGAAATTCACTTCCTCCTTTCAAGTCAAACTCCAAATCAAATCAACTCAAACTCAAATCAAATCCAACTTGATGGATTTTCTCAAATCATGAATCAATTCCAAATGATTGAATTCCAAATTCCAAAATTCTTTCCTAAGCCCTTTGATTTCATCTTATGGACTTTTCTTGCATCAAATCCAAATCAAAAAATCAAATCCAAAATCCAAAATTCAACCTAATCTTTCAAGTCATCAAACTTGACAATCAAATTCAAATCAAGCCAATTTTTCTTCATGATTCAATCATTCAATCATGAAACCAAATATAAACATAAACTTCAATCATCAAACCAAAACTAAATTCAAAAAATCAAATCCAAATTAAACCAAAATTCAACCTAAGCTTTCAAGTCAAATTGAACTTAGTTAAATTTCAAATCAAGCCAAACCCTTGATTTTTCTTCATGATTCAATCAATTCTTCAATCATGAAACTTCAATCATCAAACCAAAACTAAATTCAAAACTCAAACCTAAATCAAACTCATGTTCACCCTTTGAACTTGAAATTGTTAAATGAATCAAAACTCATTTGACTCCAAATCACTTGCAAATGAATTTATATTTCACTCATAAGTATATATGTGAATTCAATCAAACTTGATTCAAGTCTTGATCAAGTCAATTGACCCACTTAGGCTCACTTGACCCTAAGTGACCTAAAGCACCTCTTTTGAGCTAAATTCATATCCTACCTAAACTTGATTGAACTAAGCCCACCTAAGCCTCACATTGTGAGCAACAATCATCATGAGATGATCAATCACTCAAATTGGGTCAAACTAAGTCAAACCTAAGGGTTGACCAAGTCAACACTTAGCCAAAATGAAATATAAACTAGCCAAAATCCACCATAGGCCAAATTGATTGAAACCATTAATCCAATTCATGATCAATGTTTGAACTTGACCAAGTCATCATTTGAGTTCAACCCATTCCACTTGACCCAAGTTGACCCAACTTGACCTAAAAGTCAAAATGTGTCAAAACTTGATCTAAGCCAAATTGATTGAAACCAATGGGTCAAGTTCATTCCAACTTGTTGAACTTGACCAAAGCCTCACCCAAAATAACCCAACAATTGACCATGAAACCCAACTTGGTCAAAACCCAAAATCAATAAAACCAAAATTGATTGAAACCAAATACCAAACATTTCAAATGACCAATGAAACCTAAACCAACCCATGACCTAACCCAAATAGGTCAAATTGGTCAACTTGGCCCATTTGACCTAAATTAAATCAAATGAACCAAATACAAATAAAAACCAAATTGAAACAAACCAATGATGCCAAATTTTTTTCAAATAGTCAAATAAACTTGACCCAATGTTTGGTTTGACCCAATTTGACCAATTGGTCAACTTGACCCAAGTTGACCCATTTTGACCTAAATGGGTCAACTTGAGCCAAATGACATCAAATCAACTTTTTGAAATTTGGACAAAACCATAAAAACTATTCTAAATCTGCCATAGTAAAATCAAAGCCAAATGACCATTTTACCCCTCTAGTCAAGGGTAACCTATGGCCAATTCCACTTGGAATTTGGTCATATCCTTTCATGGACACTTGGCACCCTTAGTGGACCAAATGGACACTAGTGGGTGGTGCACATGACCTAATGGGGATCACTCCTCCACTCTCTTGAGCACATGGGAGCTTCACCACTCCACTCCTCTGGCCAAACTGAATCACATGCTACCTCAAACGACCTAACAAACTCAACCAGCTTGATCAATTTGATCACAATGGCATAAGCATGCTTGACCGTCCGATCCTCCTAGGGGGATATATACTCCCCCTAATTTAACTTGAATTACATTCTCTTACATTCGATCAAGATAGGAAGCAGGAAGCATTCTAAGTCTCCCCAAGCTCTGCCAATTATTTCTTTCTCCATTCTCATTTCTTCAAAATCAAAAATGGGAGATATAAGATTTTCCAACTCATCCAATACTTAAATTTAGCTCAATTCCTCCTTCAAGAACCTTGAGGGAACTCAATCGAGTTCACCCAAGTCTTCATCCAAGTTCTCAATGCACGGGAGAGGGGAGTTTGATCAACGTCGCAAGAATTTAAAGTAGACTTTGATGAATTGAAGAATCCACTCAACCTCAAGCCCTCAAACCTTCAACAGGGTGTCATCTCCACTAAATGAAGCTACCTCAATGGTTGGGAGCGCCGGTGATAGCCTCCGGCAAGGTACTATTCAAAAGTGAGCATAGTTTGAATTTTCTTTTGGTCCTTTTTGAAGGGAAGTTTCATCCCAAGTAAAATTGGTCATTAGATCTTCATCCCCTTGTATGTTGATGGTGTGGGCAAAATTTGAGCTCAATCTGAGCTTAATCGAGCTCGGATCATGCTTTAAAGAGTGAACGGATGCCCTCTCCTCAAGTGAAGCTGACGGATCATGGATCGCCCATCCGCATTTTGGATGGACAATAACATCATTCATCCATGGATTTATCTTAAGAATCATCTGATCATCCGATCTTTGATCGATGGAGAGAGAGAAAGCAATAGCAGCACATGCGAATTAGATGTGATGACTTAAATAATCAATTTCATCATGCCACATGGAAAGTGCGCACCGCATCAGCAGTCCACGTGGCATCGATGGGATTAGTTATATAATTAGTATTTTAATTAATCCTGAATGAAAAAAACTTCAAAATTACATAACTAAATGTAGAAAAATCAAAAAATACAAAATAAAATGCATTGTGAAGATAATTCAAAGGGGAATAATTTAAAATTAAGTTTGATGAGTTTTAAATAGTGAATTTTATGCAATTTGAGTTTTATTGAGAATATAATTATGTTAATTACTCCATAATTATTGCACTGATTAATTCCAAAAGTCCTAAGATTGATTAATGGGATGACCTCTGCCTCCCATGATTTTCTTGGAATTTATTAATGGTTTAATTAGAGGAATTGATTGATTCATTTTAATCACTCCCTTAATCAATTAAATGATTAATTAACCTATTAAATAGTGATAAATAAATTAATTAATTTTGCTAATTATCTTAGAACAATGAATGGACTTAGGGAATGAGATTATGAGTCCTCTCCCAAATCATTTCTCCTAAGTTCATCTCATTTGGATAAAAATCTAATTAAGGTGAAAATTAATTAAATAAGTTTAATCACTTAATTAATCAAAATTTTAAAATCAAATCATTCCAGAACTCAATCATTCCTTCTTGGGTAGATGCTTAGGTGTTCAATAACCTAAGTAAACTTAAGAAAATCATACCTAACCCATATGTGTGGGAAAGGTTATGAAAGTACTTAAATTAAACCCTTTAGCTTAATTAATCATTAATTGTGAGCCAAATGCATTCCTTTCTTTCTTAGGTGCAAATTTAAATTCTTGTGATTTTATGTCATACATTGGCTCATAATTATTTGGTTAAATATGTTAAAGTAGTGTAAGGGGTAATTAATGAACTTAATCTACACCTTAACCTAACCAAAGCATAAAATCAATCTAATCACCTAAAAATTAAATTAAAATAATACACATATGTGGGAATGGGTTAGGACCAACAAACCTTCTCACATTTCCTAAATTCAAATCAAACTCAAAACAAAAATCAAACTTTCCTTAAACCAATTTTGATTCACTTTAAATAATCTTATTCCATAAGTCTTTAGGAATTAATTAGGGTGAATGAATTTACATGCTTTCAACATTTTATTTCTTTCCTAGCTTGCTAAATGTGTATGCCATATGAAAATCATGCATCAAGCCTTTCAAAAATCAAATTAAAAAACATGAAATGTTTCCTTTATGTCAAATTGTATGTTTTAGTTAAAGTAAGAATATGAATGGATATTATGACTACTAAATCCAAAATTATTTTCAAAACTTATAAATCAAACATCACAACTGAAAAGTATACTTATAATTATTTATAGGCATGTGAATATATAAGGTATGCATTGTGTGACTTCCTTCTCTTTTCTTTAGCATAGTTTTGAATAGGATTTGCAAAGTGTATAGTTCATTTGAAAAGAACACAAAAACTTGCTTAAATCCATTCCTATGTTATCACTTAAGAAGGATATTCACTTGCATATGTAAATTGCATAAACAAATCAAACAAACAAACATAAACTTTTTATGATTCTCTTTCCATGCATTTCTTTTTTGTACATGCACATGTATTTAAGAAAAGTATATATTAGTTTGGACAACCTGAGGTTGTGAGGCTTTAAGTAGCCCTAAGTAGTCTTGTACCTTACACCCGGTGCTAATGGATCATTACTCACTTTTATACTTGTAAATGTGCATATGAAGAATGGATAAAAGAATCTCTCTTTTCTGCAACAAAACATCCCCAAACATTAGCATTTGCATGTAGATATGCTTAGGATTCATGCATGTTACACATGTTGGGAAAGAAATGAAGTGTTGTGTGTTTTGTGATAGTATTTCACTTTACTTAATCTTAAAATGCCTTTCTTTTTGAATAGGTTTGTTTAGGGAAAATTCAAACTTAGGATTAATCAAAACACATAATAAAACATTCACTAAATAAAAATCAAATATGAATTTACCTTAGAAATTACTTAAGGTAGGGAGGAAAGAGAAGTTCTCTTCTCTTTTCCTTTCTTTACAACTTAGTAATTAATTATAGGTCCATTCAAAACCAATTAAATCATAAAATAAAATCAACTAAATCAACTAAATCACTTAAATGAAATCACCCTCTAAGTTGAATATTTTCATACTTAGAAAACTTCAACCTTAAAGCCTAGCTAAGCATACCACACAAACCTTAAATAGCACACACATTAGGCTAAGTCACCTTCTAGCTTTAGGTTAGGGCGGATGGTTTGCTTTTATTTTATGATGTAATATTTTAGTCGGATGTTAGGGTGTATGTGCATAGAGAATTATGGATCTTAGTCTAACCATTATCTTCTAGGGATTGTGCTTAAGAGTAGTAAAAATATAAATGCTTTGTTACTTAAATAATAAAATATAGGTGACTTGGTTACCCATGTGTCTAATATATATATATATATATATATATATATATATATATATATATATATATATATATATATATATATATATATATATATATATATATATATATATATATATATATACATGCTATTGTATGGTTTGTTTAGCTAATCTTTGTTTTAGGTTTTAGTTAGATTTCTTTTCCCATTTTCATGTAATTTTATAATTAGGATTTTGGAATGATTGTTATGGGGGATTAGGATGAACATTGGTTATAATCTATGTCTTATGTACCATGTGAAGCCTTTGGAGCAACCACATTCCAACCAACCAAAGAAGAAATAAGAAAGAAGAAAGAAGAAGAAGAAGAAGAAAATAAGAATGAAAGAAGAATGAAGACCCCCATAACAATGAATTCCTTCTTAATTGTAATTTATTCATTTGTAATCTGGGTTGTATAAGGTAGAGCTCGACTACCCAATTTATTTTTGAGTTTGTGCGGTAAAAAGCCCATATCTTATTCTTTTGCTAGCTTTATAAATCAATTGATGTTTGTTTAGCTTGTGCACTAAGATGACATCTTTTCTTAGTTTATTCCTTGCTTTGATGTATGGCCTCAATGATGATTAGGCTCTTAGGAAAATAAATTTTCTATCCAACTAATCAATTCAAACTAAAAAAATAAATAACTCATAACCTCATCCAAAGCTTATATTATAAATCAAGATAAAAGAATTAGCAACCCCTTAGCTGGATGTTGTATTTTTCTTTCTCACATCATGCATAAAAGAGCATATTGTTTCACTCTTGATTGGAGGGATTCCACATTTTCCAGAGAACTTGGCTTAACCTTTGAGAGCCATGGTGGAAACACACCTCCTATCTTACTGATTTTGTCCCATAATCTAATTTCTCATGCATTAGGCATATGAATCCTAAAGCCTATGTCAAATTGATTGTCCAAAATGAAAATAAAATATAACAAAATTTTACATTAGATTTAAGTCATTAAATCATGCTACATGATCTAGTCTCTTAGGAGTGTGTTTAAGACTTAGTCTCTTTCTAAATAAATAACTTGCTAGCTATCTTGCAAAGCATATGACTTGCCTACATGTATTTAAAATTGTAGGAGGAGTTAGTTGGCGGCCACGAGTTGTAAGTCCATAGTTGGGTGGTTTATCTCTCTTGTGGAGGTAAACCAAATACCCATTTTCCTTAGATTTAGGTCATGCTTTTGGCCCTCGCCAAAGCTCTCTAGATTTAGGTTCAGAGGTTGTTACTTTCTTTTACGGGCTATAAGCATAAATCCTCACCTCTTAGGCATTTCCATGACTTTGTACCATGGAATTGTAATCCCTGGATTTATAATAAAAATTCAACTCAAACAAATAAATCAATTCAATTTTAAAAATATAAAGTCCAACCATAGGATAGTTTGGGGTGTTTACTAGGCTTCTAGTATCTAAGCATCCCTACTATCTTCATTTGGCTTGATAAGAACTCCTCCTCTTGATCGATCCCACTTGATTTTCTAAAATAAACCAATCGATTGATAGTCCCCCTTTTGAAATCTTTGGAGATCATTTACCTTGTCGAGTATTCCAGGAATCATTCCTTAGGATGTAATTAACTATGGGGGCTTGCCCCTGCTTAATGAACGGCAAAATAAAATCTTTTACTTTTCATGTAAAGTAGGGAAGAATCTCGGTATATTGAAGACCCATAGTCCTTAGAGTCCTTATTATGATTAGGTCCATTTGTAGGGTGGTGACTTTTATCTTTCAAGATAGTACACCATTCCTCAATGTCACCGATCACCCTAATAAGAATATCTGGATCTACATGGTGTCCCAACAAGGTGTTATATTTCTATTTTCATTTATCCTCTTTCCAAAAGGGATGGATGAAGGTAGAAATATATATAATAATTTTTACCGTAGATTTTTCTAATGACTCCGCTGGGAATGGTTCCTCTCTCCATCTTTGGTAAATGATCATTGTCTCCAAGTATCAATAGTGAGTTTGTACTTTTGTATGAATCTAAGCCTATCTTTCTCTTTCGTTGGCACTTAGCTTATTTCATCCTTAAGTTTAGCTAGCCAACATCTTTAGGTTTTAGGACCTCACTGTGTTGGTCTTAAAACCCCCGTTAGGCTCCCCAATAGGTGAAAATAAAAATTTAATAAAAAAGAAAATAATTAAAGACTTCCTTCTTACCATTTCTATGGTAAGAAAAGGTTGATTTCAAAAATAAAGAAAAAAATTCTTCAATTTCCAGAAGCACTTTTTTAAAATGCATATAATAAAATGTTTTGCATAAAAAAAAAATTTCATAAATCACCCTCATCTAACAATCTTCATGATTTTTATATGTTGGATCATTTCAAAATTTAAAAAAAAAAACATACTTTCCAAAAGTACAAATGAACATCTTCATTCAATTTATTAAATGAAGATTTCATTTTCAAACAAAATGAACAATCATCCTTTCCAAAAAGAAAATCAATAATCTCTTTTTAAAAATAAAATCTAACAATCATATTTTCAAAAAGCACAAATGAACATCTTCATCCAATTTATTGAATGAATATTTCATTTTCAAAACAAAATGAACAATCATCTTTTCCAAAAGAAAATCAACAATCTCTTTTCAAAATAAAATTCAACAATCATATTTTCAAAAGCACAAATGAACATCTTCATTCAATTTATTGAATGAAGATTTCCAACAAAATCAAAATGAAAAATCACATTTTCAAAATAAAATCAACAAACACCTTTTAAAAAAAAAAACAACATTGGATCTTTCATTTAGCATACCCAAATTTGCTAAATGAAGATCCCTTTTCAAAAAAATCAAAATCAAAATCAAAAATCAAAAATAACACTTGGGTCTTTCATTTAGCATACCCAAATTTGCTAAATGAAGATCCCCTTTTCCCAAAATCAAAATCAAAAACAAAAATTAAAAATAACATTTGGATTTCCTTAGCATACCTAAATTTGCTAAGGATCCTCTTTTTCAAAATCAAATCAAAAAACAAAAAATTTTGAATTTCTTAGCATACCTAAATTTGCTAAGGATCCTCTTTTCAAAATCAAATCAAAAATAAAACAAATTTGGATTCTTAGCATACCCAAATTTGCTAAGGATCTCTTTTCAAAATCAAATCAAAAATAAAAAAGAAACATTGGATTTCCTTATACCATAAATTTTCTAAGAATCCTCTTTTCAAAATCAAAAAAATAAAACACACTTGGATTCTTTATTTAGCATACCAAATTTCTAAATGAGATTCATTTTCAAATCACAAATGATTCACAAAACACGCAAACAAAGAAAAAGAAGAAATTGTTTTCAAACACCTCACCTAGCATACCCAAATTTACTAAGTGAGTAAATTCCAAAAATCACAAAATCAAAACAAAATCAATTGACCCTTTACATTAACATACTTAAAATTGTCAAATGAAGAGTCCTCAATCAAAATCAAAATTCAAATATGAACCTATGGAAGCATCTCTCAAAATATTTGAACCCATTTTCAACATACACAAATTTGTTGAAAATGGATTCTATTCAAAATCCCTTTTGCAATCAATCTCAAAATCTCTTCTAAATCCATTTGAGCCCCACTTAACACTTTCAAGTTGTTGAGTGTGGGTTCAAATTCTAAAATCAAAATTTCAAAAAATCAACAAAGCAGAAATCTAATTCAAGTTTGTTTTTGACACTACAAACTTTTCAGTCAACTTCAATCAATTTTAGTTTCATTTTCAGTCTAGTTCATTTGCAATGGTAGTGTAGAAGTATGTGTTCACATTTTCTCATGGGATGGATTTGGCCTTGGATCAGGCCAGCCTTCCATGATCTAACTATGCCCACCTCATCCACTTTGGTTGAGGCTTTGAGGGGCTAGATTACATGTGAGGGAACCCTCTACCACGAGTTAGTAGACATGGTGATGGGATGAAGGCGATCTAGGTCCTCATAGTGGTGATGGCAGGTCATGGGTTGTTCCTTGTTCTTTGTTAGGGCTAACACCACTCATTGGCTCCTCAGGTTGGTTTAGTTCCTCTTGGTCGACTGCACCCAGAACCACATGATCAAGTGGTCACTCACATTGCCGAGTTGGGAGATGGGCAGATGAGTTGCTTAGGATGGTTTCCCCGGTTATAGAAAATAGTTCCACCTCTCTCGATGGAGAGAGGATGTTAGGAGGATTTCACTTCACCTCCAGTAGTTCATTTAGGCACTTATTGAGTGGGAGGAGGTCATATCACCTTGATCAATTTTATCGAGTATGGAGCTTATGGATGATCGGTCAGGTCATTTGATTTGCATATTCCCTAGTGTTGGCATATTAGGAGAGGGCGGGGAGGCCCTTACATCGGTTCATGTTACTAGGGAGCGAGGTATAGGCGTCGTCTCACACTTATGGACTTTCCTTGGATTCATCGATCATCTGACAATATCTTACTCATGGGACTACATCATGAGGAGCTCTATCAGAGAGTCGGTGGTGCCTCCACCACACCTCTTCTACTCCCATCTCCTATATGTTCCCATCTACTATTCCAAAGGCCATGAAGGCCACATAGAGAAGAGAACCCCATTGGTGATCGGCTATGGCCAAGAGATCATTCCATCTACGCCTATGGTGAGCTCTCTGCCGACCTTACGCCTAGTTGTGGTGAGAAGGAATAGCGACCTCAGAGTATCATAGTCATCCCGTCACCACCACCACCCTGAGCTATGGAGATAGTCAAGTTGAGGGAGGAGAAAGTTGTCACCCATGGCCATAGATCCTCCTAGAGTACCACTCCACCCATCCAGTAGCTCAGAGTATCTTTCTCTAGTGGCGTAGTCCTCACAAGATAGCTCTAGCCGGAGGTTAGATGTCTATCTATTCATGATAGTGATCCACCTAGTCACTCAATCTTTCATGCCTTGGTTGGAGATCCTAGATGACATCGAAACATTTAGTGGAGAAGAGAAGAAATCTTAGGATATTAGTCGATTTAGAGGATGAAAATGTCTTTGATCTGAATGAAGATGATTTAGAGGATTGGGGGTACATGGTAAATACCAGGTTCCCTCCTCCATGATCGATGTGGAAGGTGTTGAGGCGGCGAAGACCACTACTCGACCCAACACCTCCAAAATTAAAAAGAAAGATGAACAAATAGATAGGATGGGAAGTAGCTTGAGGATTTGCTAGTAGTATTAGCACTTGAATAAAACAGATGGTTCATCCTACTGACTAGTCGACCATAGTTGGTGCATGTCTTGGATCAACCAAGACTTTACCTTCAATAGAGCAAGACAACATATAGGAAGGTAGTGGATAGTACCTCTTTACAAGAAAAAGATATCAAAATCATAGTTGAGCAGCATGTGAGAGAAGCATTGGCTCAAGCCTGAGGACGATCATCAATTCCAAAGGGTAGACACTACCTAGAGGAATTTGAAGCCATCCAATATCCTAAGGGTTTCATGCCACCTTCTTTCAAGAGCTTCGATGGCAATGTGAACCTGAGGCAACACATTACGCATTTTAGGGCCAGTTGTTATAATGTCGGTGGTAGTGATGCTTTACTCTTTTGTCTCTTTGTCAGTAGCTTAGCAGGCATGGCCTTTGATTGGTATGTTGAACTTTCAATTAGTGAAGACTTTTCTTGAGTTGGAGCAACTCTTCATTAAGAGGTTTTATCAGCTTCAAAAGGGTGATTGTAGGTGATCTCATTGTGGCTCAACAAAACCATGAGTCCTCATTGATTATATTCTCGATGGCATAATTTGAGTATGAAATGCACCTGACTATTTGAACAACATGCCATCAGATTCTTGCTTAAGAATATATCCATGGCTCAAAGGTTTCACCATCAAAACATTTGAGAAGCTAATCAACAAGGTGGCTAGCTTACAAGGAGAAGCCAAATAGTTGCCTTTTGGACCAATCAACAAAGCAAAGCCACATAAAAGAAAAAGCCAGGTGATAGCAATAGACAAGGGGAAGCATGGCCGAGGCTTTGAGACCTCATGCTCCATAGATGTCCACCTCCTCTACCACCAGGCGGTCTTACCAACCATCCAGCACACCTCTCCTCTACCATATCACGGTACACATACCACGCGTAGCTATGGTCCACCTACTCTTTGGATAAACTTAACAAGCCTTATTCATTTAAGAGGGAGGTAATCGAAGATCTTTAAGAATCTCTTAAAGAAGCCTAATTTTAGCTACAAACCTAGGGAGGAGGAAGTGGGCAAAAGCAATGATCCTAACTTTTCCCTACCACGCATGCTAGGTCATGTTTTGGAAGATTGCTTACATTCAAGGACTACCTTGCATCATAGCTTCAAGATGTGTTAGTTATCGAAGGAATACCTTGTGGAACAACCATCCGGTTCCATTAGGGTAATCCTTGGGGATACTTGATCCTTCCAAAACCAAAGAAGGTTGGGATATCTCCTTATCCAACCTCTAAGAAAATTATCTCCAAAATCAAGAAACTTTCTTAGGTGCATGAGGCACCTCCAACATCAAGGAAGGTTTGCAAGTTATTCAATTAGGAAAGGCTTAGGAAGAAACCATGCTAGGGCATGGAAGTAGTGCAACCAAGATAGAATAGCCTCAATCCACCTTGCATTACATTAGCGACTACCTCTACTTTAGCTAGCTCTTCTTCTAGTAGACATCTTGTATCAGTGGATGAGGGCATCAAATCCCTCACCCCTCTTACTTTACTTGATTTCTACTATGTACCTCCTTCAAAATCCAAGAAATTGAGGAATAAAGCTAGTTTGAATTATACTGCCGATGGGTTTGTCTAAATCTATTCTAATGAAAACTCTTCAAGTCTAAACAATAATTATAACAACTCCAATCTTCCTCTTTCTAATTTAGAGTTGGACTTTCCTTCTTTGAATACTACTGGTTCGCCTCTTGAGATAGACTTGGAATCATCCAATTTTGAGGGTCCCATAGGAAAAGCTGTAGGTGAGCTTGACGAGCAGGTAGAATCTTCCATTACCTTGCCATAAGAGAGCACCAAAGTCAACCTCCATAGTGGCAAAGTTCTACCTCCTAGGGCAGCACCTCAAGATAAGAAAATAAGTCATTAGTTTAGAGGATCGAGAAGTTCCTCCACAGGATGCCCCACCCTTGGATATGCTTGTGGAGGATTAGCCCAAGGTGGACTACAATGTCCTCTCTCACCTAGGAAAGTTGTCATCTAAGCTAAGCATATGATGCCCTTATCTTATCCAAAGAGATGAGGGAATCATTAATCAAGGCTCTCTTGATCTAGATATGCTTAGCTCACTAACTATTGAGAGAGGCACATTATTCAGAGAAGCTTGGGAATCACTTTTACAGATGAAGACCTTCTTCTGGGGGACATGGAGCACAATCGTCCCCTCTACATTACAGTGGACATGGGAAGATTCAGACAGGATTCTTGTTGATCCAGTGCATCGATGAACATTATGAATCTAAAGACCCTTGCCTATTTGAGATTGACATCTCCACACTCTAAGGAGATCGGATGATGTTGAGAGGATTCAATGAACAAGGCGAGAGGGCTTTAGGTTCCATAGTGTTACCTTTGGAGATAGGTGAATGGAAGCTAAGTTTTACACATTGATTTGAATACTTCATTCACTTTGCTCGGTAGGCCTTGGATACATTAGAATAAGATGATTCCATCCTCCTCCATGCATCAAGTTAGAAGGATGGGATTGAATATCTGTCAAAGGAGATGAAAAGCCATTTTAATCGAGAGGTTGAGATATATGAGGATGTGACCTATTATCTTCCTCAAAATACTTTCTCATGAACTTGGGTCAAAATTCAAAGTCAAAAGAAAAGAAGAAAAGAAAGAAAAAAAGAAAAGAAAAGAAAGAAAAAGGAAAGTCAAGACGAAAAGGACATTGAGGAAGAAGTAGAGCCGCATATCACATTCCACCCACAGTTCATTCCATCATATGGACATGTGGGTAGATGACTCACCTCCACCAGCGGTGAGGTAGAAATAGAGGAGTAGAGGTGGAAGACCCCAGTTGGCGGCCAATAGGTTATGTTCAATTCATAGAGTACCCTACTATTCACATAGACTTGGAATCCATCAGGAGGATGAGTCTCATGTGATTATATACCAAACTCTCGGGTTTCATTGGAGGTGACACTTCCAATGATGAAGACAGCCTCCAAGACAAAGCATGAATTTGATTTATGTGAAACTATCAAGCAGTGGTTAGAACTTAGCTCTAACCTCACTTTCATCTCAAAAGTTGAAGGTTTTAGTTAAGGAAGCCCTAAGTCTTCAATGATGAAGCGAAGAGATTCTTTTGGGATCATCATCCTCAAGTCTAAAGTTGATGTAGAACTTGAGGATAATTCATAAAGAATTGATTAATTTTCGCCTTGTGTTCTTAATCTTGTAAAGAAAGGTTTGATTCCTTATACATTGTCTAAGCACATATCAGAATACCTTGAAAAGCTATGGAACAACACAAGAAAGGATGCATAATCAAGATCAGGACTAGGATTCAATACAATGGCTCCAATTGATGATGATTGCTTAGTTATTACCAATCATGAATCGATAGGTTCTTTTCACACAACTCTTATGAGGATGTGTGTTTAGAAACTTAGATGATCGATGATCTCCAAATCAAAGATGCACCACTATAATTTGAAGGAGATCCATTCAATTAACAAGCTTAAAGAAATCAACCTCGAGATGAAGAAAATCTTGCGACATACATCGGTTCATTGTTGAATGAAGAAGAAACCAATGACTTAGTTAGGTTATGCGAGTTTAACTACTTTGCATGGAGTTATGAAGAAATGCCATTATCTCGACGTAGCACAAACTAGCAATAGATCCGCTAACCTATCAAGCAAGCTCCTAGATGCATGCGATTAGAAATCAACAACGTCATTTTTGAAGTCAAGAAATTGATCGATCTTTGGTTTCATCGGGGAAGAAAAATACCCTACACGGTTAGTGTCATCCTAAGAAAAAAGAATGGCCAAATTTGCATATGCATCAATTTAGGACTTAAATAAGGCATGTCTTAAGGATGAGTTTCTCTTCCTATACCATTAATGGTGGACATTGCCTCATCTCATGCAGTATTCTCCTTCATGGATTAGTCTTTTGGCTACAACCAAATCAAGATGCCCCCCCAGGATGACAGAAATATTGCTTTTCAAACTTTGATCAGAATCTATTGTTATAGGGTCATGCCTTTCGGTCTTAAAAATGTTGGTGCTACATACCAACGGGCCATGACTCAGATCTTCAATGAACTCATCCATCATCATATTGAGTGCTATGTTGATGATCTAGTAGTCAAAAGAGAAAAGGAAGACCATCTCTTTGACTTGAGTAGTTTTTAATGGTTAAGATAATATAACCTCAAAATGAATCCCAAGTGTGCATTTAGTAGCTCGGGAAAATTCCTTGGGTTTATTGTCTGACACCATGGAATAGAAATAGATCCAGAAAAGATCAAAGCTATCTTAGAAATGCACCATCTAAAAGTTTAATCAACTAAGATCTTTCCAAGGATGGTTGACATATCTAAGACATTTTATTTCCAACCTATTGAGGAGATGCAAACCATTTTCAACTTGTCAAAAGGATGCCAAGTTCAGTGGGATGATAAGTGCCGGCATGCCTTTGAAGATATCAAGCGGTATTTGGTGAAGCCTAGTTCTAGCGCTATCCGGGCGGCCACTCATCCTCTACACTACTGTATTGGATGACTCCCTCTGTGCTTTGTTGGCCCAAGCCAATGATGAAGGGAAGGAGAGTGTTCTCTACTACTTCAACCATTGTCTGATTCTTACTGAAGCAAATTACCCACCTATTGAGAAACATTGCCTTGCTTTGATCTTTGCATCCTAAAAGCTACGACACTATATGCTTTCTCATAAGGTGAACTTGATTTCTAGAACCAATCCACCATAGTATCTCATGACATGGCTAATGCTATTCAAACATTTGGCACATTGGTCCATGATTTTCTCACAGTTTGATATCACATTCATTACCTCCATGTAATAAAAGGATAAGCACTAGCAAATTTTTTAGCACACACTCCGCGATTCTTGCTTAGTGATGATCTCCGAACAAATCATGAACTTAGGGAGGTTGACAACCACCGATGGGAGATGTATTTTGATGGTGCGCTTCTTTCATAAAGAGAAGCACCATGATACTCTTCCAAAAATAAGGGTAGGAATAGTTCTCTTAACTCTAAACTGTGATGTGATGAGATTCTCATACTATCTTTCCAATCCATGCACCAACAACAAAGTTGAGTATGAGGCTTTGATTACTGGTCTGGAGTTAGCCATCACAGTGTATGTTAAAAGCATCAATATCTATGGGGATTCTTAGTTGATCTTCAATCAGATTGTCGGGTCCTACAAGGTTCTCAAACCTAAGCTTTGCCATTACCATGAGTATACCATGAAGCTGTTGGCCCAAATCTCAAGTCACCATCTACAAGGTTCCCTAGAGAATGATAGTAGATGCTTTGGCCAAACTTGCCAAAGAATTGGCATGTCCGGAAGATGAGTCCATTCTAATAAGGGTAAACAATAGAAAAGTCTTATCCCTTAATGATGTTGAACTCATCGAGAGATTCTCTCTTGAAGGGGAGATTATCATTACCAAAAAGGACGAGGAGCTAGATTAGAGGCAACCATTCATAGATTATTTGAACACCAGCAAACTACCTCAAGAGAAGTCACAAGCCCATCAGGTGAAATAGAGTGCTCTCTCAAATGCTCTTGTGGATGGCACTTTGTATCGACGGTCTTTTGATCAAATGTGGTTATGTTATTTAGATAAACATGAAGCCTAAGGCATTATAAGGTACATTTAGGTACATGTAGATCAATCCGTCCAAAATGAAGATGAAGATCAAGAGACTAGGATACTAGCCTTGATGATTACACGCATGGATGTAGCTAGAGATGCCATCGATTAGGTACATGGTGTGGTCTTACATCAACCACCCAACATTCTACACTACATTGGCCTCATGGCCATTCGAGTGTTGGGGTACCGACATTGTGGGTCTGATCGATCCTCCTACTTCTAAGGGGCATCGATTCATCTTAGCTGCCACCTACTTTTCCAAGTGGCCAGAGGCAATCCCACTCAGAGAGTCACGCTCATCATGTGCTTCAATTTTTAGAACCATATTATATATAGGTTGAGGTGCCTCGATGAATTATATCGATAATGGTGCGCATTCAAAAGCACCAAGATCAATAGCTTTTAGAAGACACGGTATAGATTGGAGATACTCCACCATCTACTACCGAGCAAATGGCTTAGCGAAGCATTCAACAAAACTCTCATCCATATACTAAAGAAAATACACTTTGACAATAATAGCGAGGGCATGAGCGGTTGGTTGAAGCCTTGTGGGCCTACCACCATATACGAACTCTAACTCAATCTACCATGTTTTCCTTAGTGTATGGGTCTGAAGCCGTCCTACCTTTAGAAGTTCAACTCCCATCACTAAAGATAGCATTAGGCTTCAAAATCACTACATAATAGAATAAAAAGTTACGGTTAGAAGAGCTTGAAGGTTTGGAGGAGAAATGCATGTGGGCGTGCTAGAACCTCGAGTTGTACAAGGACAAAATGATTCAAGCTCACAACAAGGGTCCTAGGTCTTTCAAGTAGAGAACTTGTGTTAGTCTAAGGAGACCAATTGTTGCCCATCAAAGATGGGAGGCAAGTTTGAACCCACTTGGGAAGGCCCTATGTCATAGAGAAGGCCTACAGGAGGATCTTATTTCATTGATTGTAAAGGGGAACACCCGATGCTTCTAATTAATGAGCTCTATTTGAAGAACTAATACCCATAAATCATGTTTGAAAATAATTATCAATAAAAATAATAAAAATATGATTCCATTTTATCAAAATCTTCTCTTCTTTTGAAGTGTTGTTTGCTTATCTTGTGAATCCATCATGATGTGTTTAGGATGGGTGTAAGAGAACCCAAGAGGAATCATATCCCTCTTTCATAACATAAACACAATCAAACGCAATATCCTAGCACTATTAGAATAGGTGTGAGAAAATCCAAGAGGCATCTTATTTTGATTAGCACAACTAAGTTAGGTGTAAGAGAATCCAAGTGACATCCTTTCTTAGTGGGAATTCTGGTTGCCATTCATGGCACCATTTCAATGAATTCCCCAAGTGTGTTTAGGGTGGGTGTGAGATAACCCAAGTGGCATCCTATTTCCTTTAACACAAGCATAAAAACAAACATAAATCTTGTCTCAGGTGATTTTGATGTGAGAGCAAGCCCCCTATGGCACTCACTCATTAGCTTCTAGGGTTTACATACTACTCTTGGTATGTCACCCATTAATTACTTATTTGAAGATGTGAGTCCACTTTCTTCTTACTTGATCATTGCAAACCAACGAGCACCTTGTTAGTTTAGTAGACTTCATTGCCAAGCTAATAAGCTATCTCACATTGATTTTATTTAAGAAGATGTGAGTCCTTACACTTTCTTCTTAAACTAATCATCATGATCTAACTAGGTCAGGTATATTTTGAGGTTTAGGGTAAGTCCACTAGAGGCTCCTTTCCTCTTGACTATATTTGAGTTGATATAAGTCTAGACATTCACTTTCATTAGTCACCCTAGGTGGATAACTATTGAGTTGAAGACTATCCAGCAATCATTTTCACAATAGAGGATGTGAGTCCCAAGCTTTCTTCTAGGTTATTTGCAAAGGCACCTTAGGTTGGTTGATGTTTGCTATGCTGATAGTGAATCACCCGGTGGATACCCCACTCTTGGTAGATGTGAGTCCCCATGCTTTCTTCTTGAGTTGACCACCAAATTCCTATTGATATTATCTTCTCCATGGTTTTGGATCAAGCCTTAGAGGCCCTCTCCCTGTGGGCACTCTATTTGGATCCATCATTTGTGACCCCATTTAGACACTAGGTTACTTTTTTGGATTGGACAGTCCCCTTTCCTAGTAGCCACCCCTGGTTGGAGAAATTCATGCAATTCTCCCTTGGTTCAAGTAAATTTGAGATAGGTATGATATAAGCTCCTTCAGTTTGATTCACAAACTAACAGGTCCATGATAAATAAACAAAAATAAAACAAATAAATATTCGTGGATTAGAATTCAATCCCCAAAGGGCCTCTTTTCCCAAGCGGCATCTATCTTTAGGCGGTGTCGGATAACTCCCATAGGAATTGCTTCTACAGTTGAGATAAGATAAATTGAGTTGGCACTCTCTCGTAGTCATCCTTAGGTTAGGTTCAATCTATTTTCCACGGTTACCCCGAGTCATTACTTTGGAAGATGTAAGCTACGATGCATTCTTTCTAGCATGATTGTCTGCCGACGGCGACCCACAGGTCGGGTTCAATTTGTTGCCCAAAGATCACCCGTGGTCTTTTATAGTGGAATATGTGAATCCTTGTGCGTTCTTCCTTTGAATTGACCATTGCAAACTAAAAGACACTCTTTTGGTTGGATAGTCCTCAGCTGGGAAGCTACTCCCTTTGGTTCAGTAAATCTAAGATAGGTCTAGGTTTGTATAAGCTCTTCGGTATGATCCATCAACCAATGGAATCCATCAAAATAATTAAAAAAATAAAATTAATCTTGACTATCTTTGTGATTTAAGTCCCCAACAGCATTCACTCAATAATTCTAGGGTTTGATTTATTGCCTTGACCATCACCCTGGTTCCTTTCTTTGGAAGATGTGAGTCCCCATGCTTTCTTCTTAAACTTAACCATTGCAAATTGAAAGGCACCCATTTGGTTGGATAGTCCTACTATGTGGTTGGTAGACTATTCCCTTTGGATTGGTAAATCTGAGCTAGCTCAAGGCCACCATGGCCCCTACTTAATGCAGTCCATCGCAAATCGATGGGATCCATCAAGATAATTAAAAAAGGAAATTAATCTTGACTATCTTTGAGTTGATCTAAGCCCCTATTGACCTCATTTTTAGGATGAGCCCTCAACCCCTCCATCTTAGATAGGATCTCTCTTAGACTTTAAGATTTTCCTTAGGTTAAGACACATCTATGATTATGGACACTAGCCCTCAGAGACTTAGAAGAGTTAGCCATAGGTCATGCCTGATGTTAGGAAAATTTCCTACCTTATAGCTTGAACCAAATTCCTCACTTCCTGCCTTCAAGTCAAACTTAAATCAATTCTAGCTTATTTGATTTTCTCCAAACTCAAATCAATTCCAAATGATTGAAGTCCATGATTAAAATCCATGACTGAAACAAATGATTGAAGCTTATGATTGAAATTCTAAGTTCAAAATATTTCCTAGGTCCTTTGATTCCCTCTCATGGACTTAGCCTAAATCAAATCTAATTCAAATTCAAGAAATTTTCTCACAACCCATTTTCATTATATATATATATGTGTGTGTGTGTGTGTGTGTGTGTGTGTGTGTGTGTGTGATATAAATTCAAATCAATCAAACTAAACCCAAAAAAAATCAAATCCAAATTTCAAAAAATCTCTTTTAAGTCCTTTGATTCCCTCTTATGGACTTAGCTCAAATCAAGTTCATGAAATTTTCTCATAACCCATTTATATTCTCATTTATATTCATATATATAAATGAAATATAAATTCAATATCAACTAAATCCAAAATAAAACTCAAATTCATTCAAAATTCAACCTAAGCCTTTCAAGTTAAAATCTTGAACTTAGCCAAATCAATTTCAAATCAACCAAACTATTGATTTTTCTTATTCAATCAATCCTTCAATCATGAATCCAAATATAACATCAATCACTTAACCAAAATCAATTCAAAATTAAACCTCAAACTCATGTCCACCCTTTGAACTTGAAATTGTCAAATGAATCAAACCTATTTGACTTCAAACCACTTACAAATGGATTCATATTTTAATCATAAGTCCATATGTGAGTTCAATTAAACTCAAATCAAGCTTTGACCAAGCCATTTAACCTACTTAAGCTCACTTGACCCAAAGTGACCTAAAGTGCCCCTTATGAACCAAATTCTAATCCTAACCAAATTGGATTGAACTAAGCCCATTTAAGCTTCTCATCATGATCAATAATCATCATGAGATGATTAATCACTCAAATTGGGTCAAACCAAGTCAAACTTGACCAAGTCAAGCTCCAAATGAAATCCCATCAAAATCATAGGCTATTGATTGAAACCATGATCAAAACTCATTCATGACCAATGTTTAAACTTCAAGTCAACATTTGAGCCTAACTAGACTTTTCCACTTGACCCAAGTTGACCCAACTTGACCTAAAAAAATTAAAATAAAAACTTGATCTAAGCCAAATTGATTAAAACTAATGGGTCAAGTTCATTCAAATGTTGAACTTGACCAAAGCCCCAATTGGCCAACTAGCCCCAATGGCCCATGGTTGAACCCAACTTGACTAAGGTCATGTGAGCCAAAATCAAATTAAAAAATTGATTGGAAATAAAGATACCAATCCATTTCAAATGACCAAGCAAACATAAACCAACCCATGACCTAACCCAAATCGGTCAAATTGGTCAAATTGGTCAAATTGGTCAACTTGACCCATTTGATCTAAATGAAATCAAAGGAACCAAATTCAAACCTAAACCAAATTGAATCAGCCCAAACCCACCAAAACATTTCAAATGGTCATATGAACTTAACCTAACCCTTGGTTTGACTAAATTTGACCAATTGGTCAACTTGACCCATTTTGACCTAAATGGATCAACATTAGCCAAATCACATCAAATGACTCAAATTCATGAAATTGGCCATTTTTTAATCATACAACATATTTTGAAAACCAAACCAAATGACCATTTTTCCCCTAGGCCATAGAGTAAATTTTGTCCAAGTTCACTTGAAATTTAGTCAAATCCTCTTCATGACCACTTGACACTCTCTTAGTGGACCAAGTGGACATTAATGAGTGTGGTGCACCTAACTTGATGGTTTAGGTTGTCAAACCTAGCAGGTTAAAACTGACTGCTTGAATATGGGCACATGGAATGATTCCTCCACCCATTTCAAACATGGCACTCTTCCACTACCTCCCTCTGCCAAACCAACCAATGACATCAAATGGCTAAACCCATAGGAATCAATTGATCAAAATGGCATCTCCTTGCTCGGTCGTCCGATTTCTCTAGGGTGAGATATACTCCCCCTAATTTGATTTCATTCCATCACTCTCACAGTCGATTGAACTTAAGAAAGCCAGAGCAAGCATTTGGAACCCTCCCCAAGCTCTCTCAAGCAACTTGAACTTCTCCATTTTTTGGTTTCCTTAGACTGAAAATAGGGGAGCACAAGTGAAAATCCAATTTACTCCACACTTCAAATCAAGCCACTTCCCCTTACAAGCTTCATCATAGGGTTCAATCAAACTTGCCTAAAGCTTAATCCAAGCTCCAAAGGCAAGAGCTACCTTGACCAAGGCGCAGTGAAGGTGGAGTTGGTTAGAAAGATCCATCAATTTAAGGCCTCAAAACTTCAACAAAGCTTTGTCTCCACTAACAAAGCTTCTCCAAGGAATGATGGTCACTGAGGTAAGCCATTAAATTGAGCTCAATTTTATTGTTTGGAGCTTTGTGAAAGAAAGTATCACCATGAAATTCAGCTAGATGTGATCGCTTGCATGTTGATGGTGTGGGTTGAGTTTGGATCAATTGAGCTTATGAGCTTGGATCTTTTAGAGATGATGGCCATATCCCGGGAAGATGAGACGATCAGGACCCATCCATCCACGCATTTTAGATGGATGGCCATGATCATCATTATCCATGGATTATCCTTTAGAACATGGATTTAATTTTGATCCTTGATCAACGGATCAAAAGCATTAGCGCCCAATGTGCATGATGTGATCAAATAGTGATCTCATCTTGTCGCGTGGAAAGCACACCTCATACCTTAGCATTCAAGATTAACTATATAATTATTTAAATTACCTAATTAAGTAGAAACTTCAAAATGCATATCTAATGTAGAAAAATAAAAAAAATGAAATAAATTGTATATGAAAGGTATTTAAATCATAATATTATAAAATTAATTTCAATGAATTTTGAATAGTGTTATTTTCTAGATTTGGGTTTTAATAGGAATTTAAATTTGTTAATTACTCTCTAATTACCCCCATTGATTAAGTCCAAACTTCTTGTGTATGATTAGTGGGATGACTTATATCTCCCTTAATTTTATTGGGATTTATTGATGGTTTAATTAGAGGAATTGTTAGATTAATTTCTAATTACTCTCTTAATGTAATTAAGTTTAATTAAGTATGTAATTAGTGGTTTAATCCCTTGATTGAGTTAATTAAGGTTTATTTAATTGAATAGAAGGTTTAGGGGATAATTTTGGAATATTTTTCTTAAGCTATCCCTTAAACCCTCTCTTTCTTTCTTAATCCAAACTTAATTAAGGATTAACCCTCTAATTACTTACCTAATTAATTTGATAAAATTTTAAAACCTTCTAGAACTTAACTAATCCATCTTGGGTAGATGCTTAGGTGTTCAATAACCTAAGTACATTAAAATCAAAATACAACTCACATGTGTGGAAGGTTATGAAATTACTTAATTTAAATCCCCAGCTTAATTAATCATTAATTATGAGTCAAATGCATTGTCATTTTCTTCTTAGGTGCATTGTTGATTTAAATTCTTTATGTGAGTTTATGTCATCTCATTGGCTCATAATTATTTGATTAAGTATGTGTGATGAATTTTAAAGGAGGGTTTATAAAGGATAAATATACTTCCATATTCACTTTATAAATAAAATGAAGATAAAATATACTTCTCATTTATACATTTGACACCATGTAGGGATGATTGGGTGATTGACATTGAAGAGGTGTATTATCTCAAAAAGATATTCATCACAATGGACCTAATTACCTCAACAAGGACAAAAACAATGGGTTTCATGTATCAGATTCTTCCTACTTTACATGGAAAAGTAAAGTAGGGTTTATTTTATCGTTATTAATTCCTAGCAAACATATTACATCCTAAAGAATGAGATCCCTTTTTACTCTCGATTAAGGTAAATGATCATTGTCTTCAAAGATTTATAGGTAAGATTATCAATCGATTAGTTTATTTTGGATTATCAAATGAGACTGATCAAAGAGAGGGAGTTTTTATTAAAGCCAAAGGAAGATAAGTAGGAGATGCTCACAATGCTATAAAACCTAGCGATATCTCAAATTATTTTATGGTTGGACTTTATATTTTTGAAATTGAATTATTCATTTTATTTGACTTTTTATTAGAAGTTTAGGGCTTATCATTCCATAACACAAGATTATGAAAATGCCTAAGAGGTGAGGATATATTCTTATGGCCCATAGAAGAGAGAAGAAATCTCAGAACCTAAATTTAGGGAACTTTGGTGAGGGCCGAAAGTATAACCTAAATCTAAGGCAACAAATGGGTATTTAGTTTGCCTCCACAAGAGATGACAAATCACCTGACTGCTTATACTTACAACTGCATGGGGGTGGCCTCAAACTAACTCCTATGATTTTATGTGGGCAAGTGTGGTGTTTATTTTTGAGTGTGTGGGACACCATGCAAATTTTTTGAGGTACTTATTGAAGTGATCGAGTACGATATTAAGGAATGATGTACTATCTCGAAAGATAGAAATCATCACCCTATAATGGACCTAATCACTATGGAGAAAATTTTCTATATGGTCACTTTCAATCTGTGGGTGAAAGGCAATAATATAAAAATTCATCTTTTTGGGACACCATGAGATCCTTGAATGTGCTTATTGGATGTCTATGAATCAAGGAAGTATTTATCTCGAGATGAAGTCACTACCCTTTAATGGACCTAATCGCCTCAATAAGAACTCCCATAGATAATGGGTTTACAAATGTACTAGAGATTCTTTCCCTACTTTACATGAAAAAAAGTAAAGTTTATTTTAAAGTTCATTAAGTTCTAGGGCAAGCCCCCATAATTAATTACATCCAAGGGCGATCCCTTAGGAATACTCTCATTAAATAATGAATTGTCTCAAAGATTTCAATAGGAAAGGGCTATTAATCGATTAGTTCATTTTTGAAGATCAAATGGGATTGATCAATAAGAGGGAGTAGGGGATGCCCATGATGCTAGAAAACCTAGCGAGCATCTCAAACTATCCTATGGTTGGGCTTTATATTTTTGAAATTGATTTAACTTATTTGAGTTGTATTGTTCATTAAAAATTTAGGACTTATGATTCCATAACACAAGATTATGGAAATGCTAAAAGAGGAATTATGCTTATGGCTGAAAGGGAGAAGCAACCTAATCTTAGGGAGCTTTGGGGGCACAATAAATAAGGTGGGTATTTGGTTTGTCTCCATGAGGACAAACCACCATTTTAGACTTACAACCAGGGGTGGACAACTAACTCTCATGAATTTTAAATACATGTAGGCAAGTCTTATGCTTATGCAAGATAGCTAGGCTATTATTTATTTAGAAAGAGACTAAGTCCTTAAACTCACTCCCTAAAGAGACTAGATCATGTAAGGATGTGCTTCAAATGACCTAAATCTAATGAAATTTAGATTTCATTTTATTTTCATTTTTGGATAAATATTTTAACTCAGGTTAATAGGATATATATCCCTAATGCATGAGAAATAAAGTTATGGGCAAAAATATGTGAGAAGGGAGGAGGTGTGTTTCCACCATGGCTCTCAAAGGTCAAGTCAAGTTTCTCTGGAAAAGGTGGAAGCCCTCTATTCAAGAGTGAATAATGCATTTGTGCATGATGTTATAAAAAATGCTCATCTATCAGGGTTGTTAATTCTTTTATCTTGATTTTAAACTTAAGCTTTAGGTGAGGTTATGAGTTCTTTATTTTTAGTTTTGAATTGGTTTGGTAAAAGATTTATTTTTAAGAGCCTAATCCACATCCAGCCATACATAAAGTGAAGAAACTAAAAAAAATGATGTCACTTAATGCAAAAGCTAAATAAATCATCAATCAATTTTAAAGCTAATCACAAAAGAATAAGAGGTCGTTGTGGTCTGGGACAAATTCAAAAATAAATTGGTCGAGCTCTACCCTTACAACCTGATTATAAATGAATTAAATATAAGCAAGAATTCATTGTTATAGGTCTTCAAGCTTCATTCTTCATTCTTCTTCTTCTTTCTTCTCCTTTTCTTCTTTCTTCTTTGGTTCCTGCTTTTGGATGGTTGAAAGGTGTATGCTCCAAGGCTTCACATGATGCATAAAATAGGATCTTATGACCAATGCTCATCCTAATCCCCATAAAAATCATTCCAAAATCCTAATTGTAAAATTTACATGAAAAGGAAAAGTAAATCTAGCTAACACCTATAAAAAAAAAAGGTTAGCTAAATAAACCACCAAATCCCAAGCATGTATATTAGACTTATCACCCCTCATATGGGTGACTAAGTCCACCTAGCCTATTGGATTATGCTTAATGGTATAAGCACCTACATAGCAAAAGCATTTATATTTTTATTTATTACAGCGCCCCTTAAGCACAATCCCTTGTAAAAAATGATGATTAGACTAAGATCATCCTACCATTCAGTATACATACATTCATCCTAGCATCCAGTCTAAAACATATATCATAAAATAAAAGTAAGCATCAAACCATGCATCGCCCCAACCTAAAGCTAGAAGTGGTGACTTAGGTTAATGTGTGTGCTTTGGAGGTTTGTGTGGTATGCTTAGCTATGGCTTTAAGTTAGAATTTTCTATGCGTGAAATATGTTCAACTTAGAGGAGGGTTTCATTTAAGTGATTTTAATTATTTTGGGTTGAATTTATTTCATGTTTTGATTAGGTTTAAGTGAATCCTACAATTAATTACTAAGTTATAAGAGGGAAGAGAGAACTTCTTCTTCCCCTAAGTAATTTCTAAAGTAGATTCATATTTTTAGTTTTGTTTAGTGAATGTTTTGATTAAATGTTTTAATTAATCTAAGTTTAGATGAACTCTAAACAAACCCATTCAAGAAGAAAGGCATTTTAAAATTAAATAAAATGAACCAAATTGATAAAACATACATCACTTCATTTCTTTCCCAACATGTATAACATGCATATGAATGAACTAATATATCTATACATACAAATGAGAATGTTTAATCACACTTTATGATGCATGCTAAGCAATTCATTTAAGGAAATTTGAAGTTTAAGATGCATGATTTTCATTAAGTAGAAAAGGGTTTCTTATCCAATTTTCAAATGCACATATGAAAGTAAGAAAGGCATAAGTGAGTACAACCATTGTTAACGGAGGTGTAAGGTACAAGATGTACTTAGGGCTACTTAAAGCCTCGCAACCTCATGGTTTTCTAGACTAATATACCACTTTCCTTAAATACAAACATGTGTACGAAAGAAATGAATGGAAAAAAAATAATGCATAAATTTGTATTTGTTGATTCATTTTTGTTTATGCAATTTATATATGTAAGTATAGGTAACCCTTCTTAAGTGATAGCATAGGAATGAATAGGATATGGAATTAAGCAAGTGTTAGGTTCTTTTCAAATGAACCATACATCTTACCAATTCCTATTCAAAACTATGCTAAAAGAAAAGAAAAAACTACTAAACATCCTTATTCTCTCACATGCAAGTATAATTAAAATATAAGTAGCACATTTTTTAATTTTGATATTTAATTCATATATTTTGAAAATAATTTGAATTTAATAGTGATAATAGCCACTCATATTTACTTTTAACACATGCAAATTTGACATAAAGTAAACATTTTCATTTTAAATTTAAATTTTGAAAAGTATGGATGTATTAAGCAACATGACATACAAATTTAGCATGTCGTGGAAAGAATTAAAGTAATGAAAGCATGTAAACACACTCACTTTAATTAAATCCTAAAGACAATCTTATGAAATAAGAAAGCTTAAAATAAATCAAAGTTTATTCAATGTGACTTTTGTTTGATCTTAAGTTTGATTTAATTTTGAAAATGTGAGCTTAGTTTACTATTCCTAACACATTCTCACATGTGTTTGACATTTTTTTTAATTTTTAGATGATTAGATTCATTTTAGATTTTTCATTAGGTTAAGGTATGAATTAAACAAGTTAATTAACCCTTACCTACACCACCTTACCATAGTAACCAAGTAATTATGAGCCAATGAGATTACACAAAAACTTGCAAGGAATTTAAATTTATAATGCATCAAGGAAGAAATGGCCTAATGCAATTTGGATCATGATTAATGGTTAATTAAGCTAAGGGGTTTAACTTAAGTAATTTCAAAACACCCCTCACACATATGAGTTGGGTTTTTCATTTCCAATTGAACTTAGGAACTTGAACACCTAAGCATCTACAAAGTAGATTAATTAAGTTCTAGAAGTTTTAGAAATTTTATAATTAAAAGGGTAATTAATGAATTAACCTTTAATTAAGAGAGGATTAAGGAAAGAAAATGGGATTTAGGGAATAGCTTAGGGGAAATACCCAAAAATTATTCCTTAAGCCTCCAATTCACTGGATCTAACCTTATTCAGCTCCAATAATGGATAAAATACTAATCAAGCCCTTAATTATCCTTAATTAAATTAAGGGAGTAATTAGAAAATGCATTTGTAATTCCCCCAATTAAGCCTTCAATAAATCCCAAAAAAATTAAAGGAGGTAGAAATCATCTCCCAAAACATACCCAAGAAGTTTGGGATTAATCAGATGATTAATTAAGGGGTAATTAGCAAAATAATATTTCCATTAAAACCCAAATTAGAGAAAAACATAATTCAAAATCCATTATAATCAATTTTAGAATATTTTAGATGGAATTATCTTTCAATAAAAATTTACCTCAAATTTTTCTGAAGCTTAGGGAGATATGAATTTTTGAAGCTTAGGGGATTAGTTAGAATTAATTAAAACATAATTAATCCCCTTAGACCCGCATGACACGCTGGCGGCATCGCTTTACGCATCGTCTGAGGGGTCACTTAAACGTCGCATCACCATGGCGACGTGATGCGGGACATGGTTTAGTCCTCACCGTTCGATCAAGGTCAAACGGCCAGGGATCAACTCGTGGATTTTAAAAGGATAATTAATTCTAAAATGTGCACTTAATCTTGACCGTCCATCCAAAGTGCACGGATGGACGGTCGGGATTACCCCTATCCTTTCCTGATTAACAATGGAGATTGTCTATGATCTAAGGGAAGATCTGAGCTCGATCAAGCTCGGATTAGGATAAAATCTTACCCACACCATCTTATGCTAGTGGCAAGATATCCAATGGTGGAATTCTCATGCAATGACACTTTCTTTCACAAAGGACCAACACCTCCTAAGTCTAATGATCGAAAAATTTCATTCCTCATCGGAGGTGATCACCGGCACTAGAGTTCGATGATGTAGCTTCGTCTAGTGGAGACGAGCCCTGTTGAAAGTTTCAAGCCTTGGGGTTGAATAGATCTCTCTATGGACCAAGCTCTCCTCTTCTCCTTTGCAGCTTTGATCGAATTCAACTCATCCTTATTTTGGGAACCTATGTGAATGCTTAGGTGCACTCTACTTGGTCCCCTGAGGGAGTGTGCAAAGGCAATTGAAGTGAATTGGAGTAGGGAAGAAGTTAGGAAATGAGAGGAGCTCCCCTATTTCCTAGGGAAGAAAATTGAGAATGCTTGATTTCAATTCCCTCCTAAGAAGCTTAGGAACTCTTTGATGGCTCCTAACACTCTCTAGCACTCAATCAATAATGAGAATGTTTAATTTAAATTGAACTAGAGGGAGTATATCTCCCCCTATGGCAATCGGACGACCAAAGCTTGGGTTATCATTTTGATCCAATTGACCATATGGAAAGGGTTGTTTGGGCTGTTTGAAGTTGGCACATGGTTAGTTTGATCTTAAGAGTGGATTAGTAACCTCCCATGTGCTTCAAATCAAGTGGAGGGAGGTTTTCAAATTGGCCAATTTGAGATAGGGGGTCAATTTTGGCCTTTGGTCCATTTGGGCTGACCTAAACCCATTGGGTTGGGTGCACCACCCTCCATACGGTTCACTTGACCTATTAGGAAGGTATCAAGTTGATATGAAGAGAGATTGACCAAATTACCCATGGATTAGACCAAATTGTTCTATGGCCTAGGGTAGAATGGTCATTGGCTAATTTTTAATTTGAATATGTTGGGTATGTTGAAAATAGGTTTGGCCAAGTTTCATTGGATTTGAGTTCATTTTATATGGTTTGGCTCATGTTAACCTATTTAGGTCAAAATGGGTCAACTTAGGTCAAGTTGACCAATTGGTCAAATTGGGTCAAACCAAGGGTTGGGCCAAGTTCATATGACCATTTGAAATATTTTGGTGTCTTTGGTTTGATTCAAATTGGTTTAGTTTTGAATTTGTATCAACATGACCCCTTTAGGTCAAGTTAGGTTCAAGGTAAATTGGACTAGCTTAAGTCTAGTTGGCCAATTGAGGCTTTGGTCAAGTTCAACAAGTGATTTGGAGTGAACTTGCCCATTGGTTTCAATCAATTGGGCTTAGATCAAGTTTTCACACATTTTGACTTTTTAGATCAAGTTAGGTCAACTTGGGTCAAGTGGCAAATTGGGCTAGGTTAGGCTCAATGTTGACTTGGTCAAGTTCAAACATAGTTCATGAATAAACTTAGATCATTGGTTTCAATCAATTTGGTCTATGGTGGATTTTGGCTATGTTGGGTTTCATTTTAGCTAACTATTAACTTGGTCAACCCTTAGGTTTGACTTGGTTTGACCCAATTTGGTTGATTGATCATCCCATGATGATTGTTGATCATGATGAGAGGCATAGGTGAGTTTGATTCAATCCAATTTGGTTAGGATTAGAATTTGGCTCATAAGGGTACTTTAGGTCACTTTGGGTCAAGTGTGCCTAAGTGGGTCAAACGTCTTGGTCAAAGCTTGATTTGAGTTTGATTGAACTTATATTTGGACTTATAATTGAAATATAAATCCATTTGCAAGTGATTTGAAGTCAAATGGTTTTTGATCCATTTAACAATTTCATATTCAAAGGAAGAATATGAATGGATTTGGGGTTTGATTTTTGAATTGGATTTTGATTTAGTGTTTGAAGTTTGTATTTATATTTGGATTCAAGATTGTAGGGTTGATTAAATCATGAAGAAAAATCAAGGGTTTGGCTTGATTTGAAGTTGATTTGGCTAAGTTCAAGATTTTGACTTGAAAGGCTTAGATTGGATTTTGAGTGGGAGTTTGATTTTGGAATTGGTTTTGAATGTTGAATTTATATTTCAATTATATATGTGAATATAAATGAAAATATTAATGGGTCATGAGAAAATTTCAAGAATTTGAAGTGATTTGATCATGATTTAGGCTAAGCCCATTAAAAGGAATTTAAAGGACTTAGGAAATTTTTGGAGTTTGGAGCTTGAGTTTTTGAATTTGTTTTGATTGATTTATATTTATATTTCATTTATATATGTGAATATAAAATAGAATACAAATGAGTTATGAGAAAATCCCATGAATTTGAAATGATTTAATCATGATTTTGGCTAAGTCCATGAAGGAAATTAAGAACTTAAGAAAGAAAATTGTAAATTTGGAATTTAATTTTTAGATTTGATTGATTGATTTATATTTATATTTCATTTATATATGTGAATATAAATGAGAATATAAATGAGTTATGAGAAAATCCCATAAATTTGAATTGGTTTGGACATGATTTAGGCTAAGTCCTTAAGAGGGAAATTAAGGGACTTATGAAAATTTATGATTTGATTTTGAATTTTGAGTTTAGTTTGGTTGGTTGGAATTTATATTTCATTTATATGTGTGAATATAAATGAGAATATAAATGAATTATGAGAAAATCTCATGAGTTTGAATTGGTTTAGATCATGATCTAGGCTAAGTCCATTAAAAGAAGATTAAAGACTTATGAAAGATTTGGACTTAGGAATTTTCATTCATGGGTTTCAATCATGGATTTCAATCACATGGAGTTGATTTGAGTTTGGAGAAAATCAAATAAGATTGATTTAGAGTTTGACTTGAATGAAGGAAGGTGAGGAATGGTTCAAGCTAAGGGTAGGCAAATTTTCCTAACACCCAAGGGCATGACCTATTCCTATGGCTAACTCTTCTAAGTCAGCTAGGTTGAGTGTCCACCTAATCACTAAATGTGTCTTAAGACTAAGGAACTCTTAAAGTCTAAGAGAAGCCCTATGTCTAAGATGGAGGGGTTGAGAGCTCATTATAATAATGAGGTCAACAATCACCTAATAAGGACTCCTAAAGCATGATGGGTCTTCGAATATACGAGAGATCTTTCTCCTACTTTAATGAAAAAATAAAATAGGGTTTATTTTAAGCTGGGTTCTATAAGTTCTCTATGCAGACAAGCCTTCATAGTTAATTACATCATATGAAATGGGAATTCCTTAAGAATACTCTCGATTAAAGTATACAATTAGGGTCTCCAAAGATTTCAAGGTTAAGACTATCAAAGGATTAGTTATTTTAGAAAATCAAATGGGATGGATCAAGGAGAAAACTTATTTTTGGAATCCAAAGGGAGAAAGTAGGAAATGCTCATGATACTAGGAAGCCTAGTGAGCATTCCAATATACCCTATAATTGGGCTTTATATTTTTGAAATTGAACAGAGTTAATTATTTGAGTTTACATTTTATTAGATTGCAAGGGCTTATAATTCCACAACATAGGATTGTGGAAATGCCTTATATATGAGGATTTATGCTTGTAGCCAGAAGGATGCAGTTACCTCGGATCCTAAGCTAGAGAGCTTTGGCGGCCAAAGCATGACCTAAATCTAAGGTAAAATGGGTATATGGTTTCTCCATAAGAGAATAAACCATGGACTTATTACACTTGGAGTGGCTAACTAACTCCTCATACGCTTTAAATCCATGTAGATAAGTCTTATGCTTTGGAAGATGGCTAGATTTTTATTTTTTTAGAAAGGAGACTAAGTCCTTAAACTCACTCCCTAAGAGACTAGAGCATGAGTGGTATGAATTCATGACTTAATCTAATGAAAATTTTATCATATTTATTTAATTCATTTGAACTCTTTATTTTGACATAAGCTACAAAATTTTTATGCCTAAATGCATGAGAACTTGAGTGTAAGCCAAATCAAGAGAGAAAGGGTTATTCTTCCATCAAAGGCTCTCATAGGTTAAGCCTTTATTCTCTGAGATGGAAGCCCCTCTTAAGAGTGGAAGAATATGACATGCATGATATATATACATTCATTCATCCACTAAGGGGTTGCTAAATTTTATTATCTTGATTTAATTCCTAGCTTTTATGTGAGGTTATGAGTTGTTTTAAAATTTTAGTTATGAGTTGATAATTGGGGTAGAAAATTAATTTCATCTAAGAACCTAGCATCCATAACACATTCAAGCATAATCATAAAGAAACTATGAAAAGCATACTATTCTAGTGCACAATCTAAACACAACATCAAACAATTTTATAAACTACTATAAAAGAATAAAGGCCACTACGTCGGGTTCCATCGTACACCAGAAGAAGAAAAGATGGGTAGAGCTCTACCTTTATACAACTGATTACAAAATAATACATGCTATGGGGTCTTCTTTTCTTCATTCATCCTTCTCTTCTTTTGATTTGATTTGCTCCAAAGGCATCGGCACCCAGGGACTAAGCCTTGGCCACTACTCATCCTAATCCCCATAACACTAATCCTAATTCCTAATGCAAAATTATTAAAAAAGAAAAGTAAATCTAGCTACACATGTACAAAACAAATGTTAAATACAACCCAAAGCAATTATATGAATAATTTAAACTTAGCACCCCACACATGTAACCAACCCACTATCTATGGATCATGCTTAGGGGCTAAGCAACCTGCACAACAAACACATTTATATTTTTATTACAGCAGCCCCTTAAGCACAACCTCCTACATAAAATATGATTAAGCACAATCATGGCCTACCATCCAGTCCGAGGAATACACCCTAACATCCAGTCTAGAACATTACATCACAAAAAGAAATACAACATCATACATACAATCAATAAATTGACCTAGCCTAATTCTAGTGTCGGTGACCTAGTATTTTAGTGTGTGAAAAGAAGGCTTGTGTAGCAATACTTTACTATGCTTCTTTAGTTTAAGTTTCAATTTGAAGTTCGAATTTGTTTAAATTTTACCTTTGGGTGATTTCAATTTAAATGATTTAATGATTTACTTTTCATTTTTATTTCACTTTTATTTGGTTCAAGTGATGTTTAATTTTTTAAGAATAAAGAGTACAATGAATTCCATTTATAGATAGAACTCACCCTATTCTCCATCATAACTTTTAAAGAGTCTAACTAAGGTCCTTAAGTATCTTAATTAGCCCATTTGAATTTGTGTAATTCATTTGATTTGATTTAAAATTTAGAATTTGAGTTTGTTTAAGTATTTGATTGATTGATTTTGATTAGATGTTTTTGGTTTAATTACATCTTGATCAATATCCTTGATATCTAATGAAGTTTAAGTTTTTTAAATTCATGTGTTTTTAATTTTAGATTAGATGTTTTGGCTTAATTAAATCTTGATAATTCAATATCCTTGATCTCTAATGAAGTTTAAGTTTGTTTAAATTCATGTATTTTTGATTGATTAATTTTAGATTAAATGTTTTGGTTTAATTAAATCTTGATAATTCAATATCCTTTTAAATGAATATTTAATTCTTTTCTTTGATTATGATTATGTGACTTAATTTTATGCTTATTTGATTTGATTGTGGTTCATTTTATAATTTGATCAGATGGGATTAACTGAGGTTTTATTTTGATTTTAATTGAGTTTGATTCTTTGCAATTAGGATTTTATGTTTAATCTCATCCATTTGTCATGTTTATCAAAGTTTGGCTTGTATTTTGATTTCAAACATTGGATAGTTAATTAGTTTAGCTTATTTAAGTAGGTTGAATGAGATTTGATTTGATTACATATTAAATTGATGAGAGATTTTCTTAATTTAATTTAATTTAATTTAATTTGATTTGATTAACTTTGTTAGTCTATGGGTTTGCTTAGGTTTAATGTGATTAAGTGATTAGTTTAATTAAGAAGTGTATTTATGTTAATTATAAAGATTTGTTTAATTTTCAATATGATTTCATATTTGTTTAGGTTAATGATGTAATTAATGACTTAATAATTTAGGTTTAATTTAGGTTTTGATTAGTATTTAATTACATTTATGTTAGATTAAGTTTAAGTTTAATATGATTAATTTGATTGACTTAATTAGCTTATTTAAAATGTGTGATCAAATTAATTAGTAGATTAATTAAGTGTTTGATTTGAATTTGATTTAAAAAATTAATTTGGTTCATTAAGATGATGGATTAATTCATTAGGTTTTCATTAATTAGGTGTTTATTCAATTGGATTAGCTTAAGGGTAATTAGTTTAATTAAGTGTGTTTAAGTTAATTATTAAATTAAATGAGATTTTTTAATTTTTTAATTTGGTTTTATATTTATTTAGATTAATGATGTATTAATGACTTAATGATTTATGTTTAATTTAGGATTTGATTGGTATTTGCATTTATGTTTAATTAAGCTTAGGTTAATATGATTAATTTAATTGACAATTAGTTTTATTTAAGAGGTGTGATTAAATTAATTAGTAGATTAATTAAGTGTTTGATTTGAATTAATTTTAATGTGATTTATAAATTAATTTGGTTCATTAAGATGATAGATTAATTCATTAAGTTTGCATTAATTAAATGTTTAATTAATTAAGTTTGATTAATGGTAATTAAACTTTTTTTAAAATCATTAGATTAATCAAAGATTTATTTAATTAATGACTTAACTTCTCACATATGGGTCATTTGATTTAGTTAAGTATTTTACTTAAGTTTTATTTGATTAAAGGATTATTGTTATTATCATTTAATTAGATTAAGTGATTTAATTACTTATTTTTATTTCAATTAAACTTGATTATTCATAATCATAATTAAGTTTGATTTTTTTATTTATTATGTTCATTAGATTTCATTATGTTGATTTAGTTATTGGTTTATGTATTAATGGCTAATTAATTATCTATTCCAAATGGATGTGATTTAATCATATGTTAATTAAGTTTAATTTAACTTTATTTGGTTTAATTTGATTAATATCAAATGATTATGTTGAATTGGTTTGTTAATCAATTTGATTTTTAGTTTATTTAATGATTAATTAGTTTAATTTATATTCATTAAGGAGTTTCATATGATTAAGACTCCATGCTTATAGTTTAGTTATACTAGTTTGACCCATGTTAAAGTTTCCAGATTTGTTGAATTTTAAGTTGATTTAAGATTTAATGGTTAATTGAATTTTATTGATTTAAATAGGTTTAATCATATTTAATTTAATTTCTTAGATGATATTTTTTTTTGATTTGAGGTTTTTATTAATTATTGCTTAAGTGTTATTTCATTTTTTGATTTTGATTTTGATATTTAAATTATTTTAGATTATATTTTAAGTCCTTAATTGATTAAACTTAAATCTTAAGTATTTGTTTGGGGTTCATTAGGATTCAGAAAATCATAATTTCTTAAGATTCTAGATGTCAATTGAAGTGATTTAAGCCATTTTGAAGATTTTGTAAATTTCTTTTTATTTGATTTATTTTATTAAAATGGACAATCTTCAAAATTTAATTCTCTCAATCCGGTTTTTACTTGAGATTTTTTATGGTAGGTGTGTCTTAACTTTTAATTTGAAAATTTCAACTTAATTTGAAATATTTTTGGTTTAATTAATAAAATTTTATTTTTACTAAAACTCAATTAAGCTCAAAATACTTATAAAATTTGGATTTTGATTTATTGATTCCTCTCAAAAGATGATCAAATGACATTTATAATTTTCATTAAGTATTTTTTTTTATGAATTTTAAAGTTTAGGATACTTAAATAATTTTAAAATCAAAAAAGTAAGCATTTTCCCACTTAATTCGTCGTGAGTCTTGGCATGACGATACCACATGGTATCGGCGGCGCGTTTCATGCACCATCGACCCGAGTGAGCTGGCAACGAAAAATCGGGATCTAGGAAAATGACGTGTGGTTCGATCCAAACCATGATCATGGATCGATCAGTCGATCCACAAGATCGATGGATCATATGTTATGGTGGTTGGAAGGATGCGAGGTCTAATGTGATCTGAGCTATCTGATCCATTGAACTTGGGATCGGCCGGCTACTACTCACTGATAGGCGAAATCAACGAAAAAAATGCAAAAAAATGCAAAATGAGGTCCAATTGTGCTCATTTTTGCGTTGATTTTCTCCAAAAGAATTCTATCAAATTGGGATCAAATCAAATAAAATATGTGGGGTTTATCTAAGAGAAATTCCTAAAATTATAAGAAAATTAATACAAAAGCGAGAAATCTAATCGGCTAAGTTTGGCAAAATTTATCCCTGGATGGTTTGGTGAAGATCAGTGAACTCCAGGTATGTGAGGAAGCTTTGGAATGATTTTGACCTTTGCCTCACTTTGGAACATCATCTTCTCCAATGTTCACCATTCCTCCACGAAAAGCTTTTTATTTATGTTTTGAGCTCAAAATGACTCAAGAGGTGGGGATGGGTTCCTTTTTACTTCGGGGAGCTCTTGGGGGTTGAATGGTGGTAAGAGGAAGAGGCATGAAACCTCATTTCCCCCTCCTTAATAATGGCTGAAAATTCACTTTTTTTAAAATTTTTTGGCTTTAAAGTGTTGTCATTTTTCTTGGGGTGGTTGGGATGGATGATGGATTGATTGAGGACTTTGGATTTTTTTCTCCAAATTCTCTCTTGCCATATGATCAGCTCCATTGAATCAAATGTTGGGGAGGTTAAATGCATGTGATGAGGAGAATTAAATAAGGTTGGGTGGAATCCTATGTGGGAGAGGATCCATGAGGGATTTAATTGGGTTGGATTAGTTTTTGTGCTAATCCCAAATGGCTTTGGGTTGGGTTTGATCAGCTGCAATGGGTCATGGCTTGCTTTCAAGGGATTTGGCTCAATTTGGGTCATATGGATCATATTGGGTGATATCAGGTTAGGTTGATCAATTGGTCAAATTGGGTCAAACCAATGCTTAGGTTAGGTTCAAATGATAATTTGAAAAATTTTGGTATGATTAATTTGATTTAATTTGGCTTAGAATTGATTTTAGCTCATTTGGAATCAAATGAGTCAAATGGGTCAAGTTGACCAATTTGATCAAAATTGGCCAAATTAGCTTGGGTTATGGGTTGATTCATGTTCAATTGGCTAATTGAAGATGAATGTGGTCTCTGGTTTGAATCAATTTATATTTAATTTGAATTTTGTCTAATTTGACCCTTTAGGTCAATTTGGGCTTACTTTAGGTCAAGTTGACCAATTGGTCAAATTAGGCTCAATTATGGCTTTGGTCAAGTTCAATAATCAATTTGGAATGAACCTGAGCCATTGGTTACAATCAATTTTGGTTAGATCATAATTTGACCCAATTTGGTCCTTTAGGCCAATTTGGGTCAACTTGGATCAAATTGTCAATGAGGCTTAGTTTGGCTCAATTGGTGGTCAAGCTATATTTAAATATTGGTTTTGGTTGATTCAAATCATTGGTTTCAATCAATTTGATGTAGGATGAGTTTTGGCTAGTTTTGGTTCATTTGGGGCAAGTTGACTTGTTCAAATGACTAAGTTGACTTGGTTTGACCCAATTGATTGCAATTGATCATCTAGGTGATAAACAATCATGATGAAGGTTTTGGGCTTGGTTTGATCTAATTTTGGTTTGAAGTTGGCTCAATGAGTCCTTTAGGTCACTTTGGGTCAAGTGGACCTAAGTGGGCCAATTGGTTTGGTTTTGATTTGATTCAAGTTTAATTGAACTTATATATGAACCCTCAATTGAAATATAAATTGAACGGCAATCAATTTGGAGTCTAAGAGATTTTGGCTCATTTGAAATTTTTAAGTCAAAAGGGCTACGTTGGGTTTAGCTTGGGTTGGCTTCGATTTGATTTGATGATTCTAGGTTTCATTTATATTTGGGTAGATAACTTAATGAATGATTGATTCGAGAGAAAATCTATTGATTTTGACTTTATTTGGATGAAATTTGGCTAAGTCTAAAGAATTGGCTCAAAGGGCTTAGATTGGGTTTGCATATGATTTTGGATATAGTTTTGGTCATTTGGATATGGATTTCATTTATATTTGTGAATATAAATGAAGAACAATTGATTTATAAGAAAATCAATTGAATTTAGATTTTTAAATTTTGCTAAGCTTATGAAGGTGGTTCATATGGCTTATGAAGGGTCTTAGGATTTGAATTTGATTTTAGGTTTCAATCATTTGGAGTCAAATTTGAAATTAGATTTAGAATTTGAATTTGAATTTAAGGTTCACTTTGAGATTTGAATCTGGGTTTGATTTGAGAAGGTGTATATGGAATGGATTTAGGCTATAAGATAGGTGATTTCCTTAAGTAAGGCATAGCCTAATCTTATGATTAACCTTCTAAGTCTAGACTTAGGTTAAGTGTTCACTAATCACTAGAGTGTCTTATGACTAAGAAAATCTTAGTGTCTAAAAGATTCCTAAGTCTAAGAGGATGGGGTTGAGAGCTCACTCTAAAAGTGAGGTCAATAGTAAGTCATATGTTTTATGCAAGATAGCTAGGTTGTTATTTATTGAGAAAGAGACTAAGTCCTTAAACTCACTCCCTAAAGAGAGTAGATCATGTAAGGGCATGCTTTGAATGACCTAAATCTAATGTAAATCATACTACAAGTTATTTTCATTTTTTTTTGGACAATCATTTAACTCAAGTTTATAGTATTCATATGCCTAATGCATGAGAAGTAAGATTATTGGCCAAATAAGGAGAAGGGGAGATGTTTCCACCATGGCTCTCAAAGGTCACGCCAAGTTTCTCAAAGGTGAAAACCCTCAATCGAGAAAATAATATGCATTTGTGCATGATGTTATAAAGAAATACTTATCCATAAGGGGTTGCTAATTCTTTTTTATCTTGATTTTTAGCCTAGCTTTAGGTGAGGTTATGAGTTCTTTATTTTAAATTTTTTAATTATTAAATTTGGTAGAAGATTTATGTTTTTCTAAAAGCCTAATCCACATCCAGGCCATACATCAAGCAAGGAATAAACTAGGAAAAAGGATGTCATCTTACTACACAAGTTAAATAAATCATCAATCAATTTATAAAGCTAATGTAAAATAAAAAAATGTCATTTGTGGTCGGGCACCATCGCACAAACCTAAAAAAATTAATTAGTGACTCTACCCTTATACAACTGGTTACAAATGAGTTAAGTACAATTAAATGAGGAATTCATTATTATGGGGTCTCAAGCTTCATTTCTTCATTCTTCTTTTCTTCTTTCTTCTTTGGTTTCTTCTTTTGGATGGTTGGAAGGTGGTTGCTCCAAAAGCTTAACATGGAGCATAAGATGAGAACTTATGACCAATGCTCATCCTAATCTCCCATAATAATCATTCCAAAATTTTAATTACAAAAATACATGAAAATGAAAAAGTAAATCTAGCTAACACCTACAAAATAGAGATTAGATAAATAAATACAAATCCCAAGCATATATATTAGACTTAGAATCTCACATATGGGTGCTAAGTCCACCCACCTATTAGATTATGTGGGGTATATACCGAATGAGCAGTATATTTTTATTACATCCTTAAGCACAATCCCTCGAAAATGATTAGACTAAATCATCCTACCATTCATTCTATGCACATTCACCCTAATATCCAAACTAAAATATATATCATAAAATAAAACAAACATCAAACCATGCAACACCTAAAAAGAAGTGGTGACTTAATCTAATGCGTGTGCTTTAGAGGGTTTGTGTGGTATGCTTAACTGTGGCTTTAGGGTTTCTATTTTCAAAATGTGAAATGTTTAACATAGAGGATGATTTCATTTAAGTTATTTTACCAATTTAGGTTGATTTTATTTTGTATTTTTATTTGGTTTGGATGAATCCTTCAATTAATTATTAAGTTTTAAAGAAAGGGAAAAGAGAAAAGAACTTCTCTTTCCTTCCCTACCTTAAGTAATTTCTAAAGTGGATTCATGTTTAGTTTTGTTTAGTGAATGTGTTATTTTATATTTTAATTAATCGTAAGTTTATATTAATTCTAAACAAACCTATTCAAAAAGAAAGGCATTTTAAGATTAAGTAAAGTGAACTAAATTCACAAAGCATACATCACTTTCATTCTTTCCCAACATATATACATGCATATGAATGAACCCTAAGCATATCTATACATACAAATGAGAATGTTTAGCACACTTTATAATGAATGCTAAGTAGTTCACTTAAGAAAATTTGAATGCTTATGATGCATGATTTTCATTAAGTAGAAAAAGGGGTTTCTTATCCAATTTTTATATGCACACATGAATGTATGAAAGGCATAAGTGATTATGATGCCATTGTTAACCAGGGGTGTAAGGTACAAGGCTACTTAGCTACTTAAATTCTTAACTCGGGTTGTCGGCTAATATACCACTTTCCTTAAATACTGATATGTACAAAAGAAATGAATGGAAAGAAAGGATGGAAAGTTTGTGTTGGTTGATTTATTTTTTGTTTATGCAATTTATATGTATAAGTGTAGATATCCTTCTAAATCAATAGCATAGGAATGAATAGGAAATAAAATTTGGCAAGTGTTAGGTTCTTTTCAAATGAACTAAATACTTTACCAAATCTATTCATATAAAAAGGGAAGAAGGAAAACAACACTAAGCACATCCTTATATTTACTCACATGCAAGCTTATAAATAAAATATAAGTAACACACTTTTAGTTTTGGTAATTGATTCATATATTTTGGAAATAATCTGGATTTAATAGTGAATATCCACTCATATTTCTATTTTAGCCAAAACATGCAATTTGAAATAAAAGAAACATTTCACTTTCATTTTCAATTTTGAAAAGAATGAATGCATGAAATTCATATGACATACACATTTAGCATGTTGGGAAGGAACTGAAATAATGAAATCATGTAAACACAATCACCCTAATTAATTACTAAAGACAATCTCATGAAATAAGAAAGCTTAAAGAAAATCAAATTATTCTTAAAGAAGGTTTGGTTTTATTTTGACTTTGATTTAGTTTGAGAAGTGTGAGGTAATTTTGTTGTTCTTAATCCATTCCCACATGTGTATGATGTTTAATTTTAATTTTTAGATGATTATATCTATTTTATAGTTTGATTAGGTTAAGGTATGAATTGATTGTATTAGTACCTTACCTATACCACCTTATAACCACAAAATCATGAGAGAGATGACATAAAACCTCACAAGGAATTTAAATTGCAATGCACTTAGAAATAAAAGGCCTAACCCAATTTGAGGCATGATTAGTGATTAATTAAACTAAGGGGTTTTAACTTAAGAAATTTCATAACCCCTCTCACACATATGAGTTGGATTTTGATTTCCTTAATGTACTTAGGCTCTTGAACACCTAACCATCTATCCAAGATAGATTAATTAAGTTCTGGAATGTTTTATAATTTAGGAAATTAATTAAGGGGGTAATTAGTGAATTAACCCTTAATTAAGGATGGATTAAGGAAGAAAAGAGGGTTTAGAGAATATCTCAAGGAAAGTACCCCAAAATTATTTCCAAAACCTCACATTCACTTAATTGACTTAATCAGAGGGTTAAACCATTTATGCCCATTAAATTACATTAGAGTAATTAAGAATGACCTAGCAATTCTCTTAAATCCAATAAATCCCAAGAAAATTAGGGGAGAGAGGAGTCATCCTACTAATTAGGCACAAAAAGTTTGGGATTAATTAGCAGAGTAATTAAAGGGTAATTCACAAATTAACATTCCCAATAAAACTTAAATTCAGATAAAAGAACTATTTAAAATCAATTAAAATCAATTTTAAAATATTTTATGTTCAATTATCTTTCATATGCTATTTATTTCATGTTTTGTTTTATTTTTCTACACTTAGATATGAATTTTAGAAAGTTTGGTAATTAATTAGTAATTATTTAATCACTAATTATATTATTAATCCCAAGTTGCCTCGAGCTGCGCTTTACGTGGCATGGCATTGGGTATTCAATGGATGGGGCTAGCGTACTTTCGCTTTCTCCTCGAGGATCAAGTTGAAAATAGGTTTGGCCAAGTTTCATTGAATTTGGAGTTGGTTTGATGTGATTTGGCTCATGTTGACCATTTAGGTCAAAATGCACGGTCAAACCGTTGATCATTCATATGACCATTTTAAAATGTTTTGATGGCTTTGGTTTGATTCAATTTGGTTTGGGTTTGAATTTGGTTCATATAATGTCATTTAGGTCAAATGGGTCAAGTTGACCAATTTGACCCATTTGACCTATTTGAGCTAGGTCATGGGTAGGTTTAGGTTTGGTTGGTCATACGAGGATTGGTATCTTTGCAATCAATTTTGGTTAATTTTTTTTTGGCTCAATGACCTTTAGGTCAAGTTGGGTTCATGATCAATTGGGCTAGGTTGGGTCTAGTTAGCCAATTGGGGCTTTGATAAAGTTCAACAATCATTTTGGAATGAACTTGACTCATTGGTTTCAATCAATTTGGCTTAGATCAAGTTTTGACATATTTTGACTTTTAAGTCAAGTTGGGTCAACTTGGGTCAAGTGGCCAATTGGGCTAAGTTAGGCTTAAGTGTTGACTTGGTCAAGTTCAAACATTGGTCATGAATGAACTTAGATCATTGGTTTCAATCAATTTGGCCTATGGTTGATTTTGGCTATGTTGAGTTTCATTTTGGCTAGTTTTGACAGCCCTTAGGTTGACTTAGTACCAATTTGAGTGATTGATCATCTCATGATGATAGTTTATCATGATAAGAGGTTTAGGTGAATTTTATTCAATTCAATTTGGTTAGGATTAGAATTTGGCTCATAAAGGTACTTTAGGTCACTTTGGGTCAAGTGAGCCTAAGTGGGTCAAAGGGCTTGGTCAAAGCTTCATTTGAGCTTAATTGAACTCACATATGGACTTATGGTTGAAATATAAATCCATTTACATGGTATGAAGTCAAATGGTTTTGATTCATTTGACAATTTTTTTTAGTTCAAAGTGAACATGAAATGGATTTTGATTTTGAATTGATATTTGGTTAAGTGATTGAAGTTTGTATTTATATTTGGATTCATGATTGAAGTATTGATTGAATCATGAAGAAAAATCAAGTGTTTGGCTTGATTTGAAGTTGATTTGGCTAAGTTCAAAATTTGACTTGAAAGGCTTAGGTTGGATTTTGATTGAATTTGAGCTTTATTTTTGGAGTTGGTTTTGGTTGTTTGAATTTATATTTAATTTATATATGTCAATATAAATGAGAATATAAATGGGACATGAGAAAATTTCACGAGTTTGAAATGATTTGAACATGATCTAGGCTAAGTCCTTAAGAGAAAAATCAAAGTGACTTACAAAAGATTTTGAACTTAGAATTGAATTTTAGATTTAGTTCGATTGATTTGAATTTATATTTCATTTATATATGTGAATATAAATGAGAATATAAATGAGTTATGAGAAAATTTCATGAATTTGAATTGATTTGAAGATGATTTAGGCTAGGTCCTTAAGAGGGAATTAAGGACTTAAGAAGGATTTTGAATTTTCGATTTAGTTTGATTGATTCAAAATTATATTTCATTTATATATGTGAGTATAAATGAGAATATAAATGATTTGTGAGAATTTAGACTATGTCCTTAAGAGGGAATTAAGTACTTAGGAAATATTTGGAATTTGGAATTTCAGTCATGGGTTTCAATCATGTGGCATTGATTTGAGTTTGGAGAAAATCAATTAGGCTAGAATTGATTTAGGTTTGATGTTGATTTAATTTGGAGTCTAACTTGAAGGAAGGAAGTGAGGAATTGGTTCAAGCTATGTAGGCATTTTCCTAACACCCCAGGCATGACCTATTCTTATACTCTTCTAAGTCTCTAAGGTTAGGTTGAGTGTCCACCAATCACTAGATGTGTCTTAAGACTAAGGATCTCTTAAAGTATAAGAGAAGTCATATGTCTAAGATGAAGGAGGGGGTTGTGAACTCATCCTAAAAGTGAGGTCAACAAAGGTCACCCAATATAGGTGTGGGATTGAACACCACACTATTGGTGTTGAGAAATGATCAACAACAGATGATCACAAGCACTAGAGGCAATCTACTCCTAACCCAAGGTGTAGAAGGAATCCAAAACTTAGTTTAATGTGGCTCTACTCATGTAAAATACATAAGAGAGGGAAGGAGGGATCCACTAGGGATAGAGTATGTGAACCTTCTATTAGGGAAACAGGTTCAAATCATCCACAAGGGGATGAGAGGTTTGATTTTATTTGAGTCTCGTTGGGGAGGAATTTGTTTTGTTTAATTACGTCCCATTGGGTGAGAGGGCTGAATTTATTTTAATTTTTAGATTTAAATTTTTAGGATGGACCCTCTTAGTTTGTGATGGACTGCACTGAGTAGGAGCCATGGAGGCCTAGACCTAACTCAGATTTACCAATCCAAAGGGGTAGTCTACTAAACACATAGTAGGACTAGCCAACCAAAGGGATGCCTTTCAATATATAGTAATTGTACCAACAAGAAAGTGTAGTATACTTACCTCCTCCAAAGTAGGGACCATCTGGGGTAATCCATTGGCAAGGCAACAGATTGAACCCAACCTAGGGCTGATTATTGAGTGAATGTCACAGGGGGACTTAGATCAACTCAAAAATGTCAAGATTAATTTCATTTTTAGATTTATTTTGATGGATTCCATTATTTTATGATGGATCATACTGAGAAGGAGCTTAAATCAGCCTAGAACTATCTCAGATTTATTGAACCAAAGGGAGTAGTTTTTCGGCCGATAGTAGAATTATCCGGCCAAAGGAGTGCCTTTCGATTTGCAATGATCAATTGAAGGTAAGAAAACTCAGGGACTCACATCTTCTACTACAAAAGACCACTGGGGTGATCGGTTGCTTTGAGCAACAAATCAAACCCGACCTAAGACTGCCCATCAGTTTGCGACAATCATGTTAGAAAGAATGCATCATAGTCTTACATTTTTCAAATCGGAATGACTGCCGAGATAACCTGCTTATAACAAAATAGATTGAACCCAACCTAAGGGAAACTATAGAGTGAGTACTGACCCGAGGATTTATCTCAACTTAGGTAGTCAGGCAATTCTCATAGGGAGTTCTGACACGCCCACTAAGGATGCACGCTTGGGAAAGGGGCCCTTTGGGAACTTGAATTCTTAATCCACAGGTGAATTAAATTTATCATGGACCCTATTAGTTTGTAATGGATCAAACTAATAAAAAGCTTATATCAGCCTAGACATATCTCAGATTTACTGAACCAAGGGAGAATTTGTGCATCCGCTGAACAAATTCTCCAACCACAGGGGTGGCTACTATAAAAAGGGGACTATCCAATCAAGAGTAACCAGTGGTGTCTAAATGGGTCAGATGTGATCCAAATAGAATATTTAGGGATGGGGCCACTAAAGGCTTAATCCAACACCACGGAAAGATGACATTAGTCATATATCAAAAGGTATTGTGGCTAACTCAAGGAGAAAGCACGGGACTCACATCAAAGTGGTGTATCCAGGTGAGTTGATGTCGACATAGCATCAACCAACCTAAGGTGCCCATCAGTTTGCAACAACAAGCCTAGGAAGAAAACTCAGGGACTCAAATCCTCCTATAGCGGAATTGATTGTTGGGATAGTCTATCTTTGGCACGACAGGTGTTATCCGACCTAGGGCAACTACTGAGTGAATTCCACTGGAGGAAGTATATCAACTCGAATGTAGTCAAGAGGAAAGTAGCCTCTGGGGGACTTATCATTAACCTAAAATATACTCAACCTAGTTAGATCATGATGACTAGTTCAAGAAGAAAGCTCAGGGACTCACATCTTCTTAAATAAAATCAACACGAGGTAGCTTATTGGCTAGACAGTGAAGTCTACTAAACTAATAAGGAACTCATTGGTTTACAATGGTCAAGTTAAGAAGAAAGAGTGGAGACTCACATCTTCTAAACAAGTGACCACTGGGGTGACATACTAGCGAGGTTGCATGTAAACCTGACCTAGAGTAGGTAATGAGTGAGTGCCACAGAGGGCTTGCTCCCATATCAAAATAGCTTGAGACAAAAGATTTGTGTTTATTTTTGTGCATGTGTTAAAAGAGAATAGGACACCTCTAGGGAATTCTTACACCTAACTTAAACACACTTGGGGATTTTTTATGAAATGGTGCCACGGATGGAAAATGGGAATTCCCATGAAGAAAGGATGTTGCTTGGGTTATCTCACACCTAACTTAATTGTGCCAATCGAAATAGGATGTCTCTCGGGTTCTCTTACACCTATTCTATAGCACCAGGAGATTGTGTTTGTGTTGTGAGAGAGGGATAAGATGCCATTCGGTGACTCTTACTCCTACCCTAAACACATCAGTGGATTACAAGATAAGCAAATAACGCTTTAAAAGAGAGAATGAAATGGAATCAAATTTTGTTGATTGATAGAATTATTTGCAAACATAATTTATTTTATGTAATATTTCTTTAGATAGAGCCCATTAATTGGAAGCATCGGTGTTCCCCTTTATCGATGGTGATAGATTCTCCTTGGTAGGCCTTCCTCACAAGCCTTCCCAAGAGGGTTCAAACTTGTCTCCCATCTTTGACGGGCAACAATTGGTCTCCATGGTAACACAAGTTCTCCTACTCGGAAAGACCTAGGGTGGACCAACTTGTTATGAGCTTGAATCATTTGGCCCTTGTACAACTCAAGGTTCTGCATGGTAGGTGACTCTCCAAACCTTTGAGCTCTTCTAACTGCAACTTTGCATTCTGCTCTATAGTGATTTTACTACCCAATGCTATCCTTAGTAATGAGAGTTGAACTTATAAAGGTAGAATAGCTTTGGACCCATACACTAAGGAAAATGGGGTAGGAGAGTTGGAGTTGTATGTATATGGTGTGACATAAGGCTTAATCGTTCAATGCCACTTGTTGTCATCAAGAGTCTTCTTTAGTATTTGGATAAGAGTTTTGTTGAATGCTTTCACTAAGCCATTCATACTGGGGTAGTAGATGGTGGAGTATCTCTAATCTATCTGTCTTACGGCTGAATCTTGGTGCTTTTGAATGATGTACCATTATGATATAATTCATTGAGGCACCGAACCTATATGATATGGTTCTAAAAATAAGCACATGTGAGATGACCTCTCGTGGGATTGCCTCACCCACATAGAAAAAAAGTGGTAGTGGCTAAGATGAACCAATGCCCCTTAGAAGAAGGAGGATCAATCGAACCCATAATGTCGGTACCCCAACACTCAATTGGCCATGAGGCCATTATAGGGTGTAGAATGTTGGGTGGTTGGTGGAGGAACACACCATGTACCTGACACTGATGGCATCTTGTAGCTACATCCATACAGTCTGTAATCATCGATGGCCAGTAGTATTCTAGTCTCTTGATCTTCATCTTCATCTTCAGACTAGATTGATGCACTCAGCATAGACCTGAATGTACCTCAGTTACAATGCCATGGGCTTCATGTTTGTCTAAATAATGTAACCACATCTTTTCAAAGAATCGACAGTACAAGGTGCCATCAATGAGAGCATAGAAGAGAGCTCTCTATTTCACCTGATGGGCTTGTGACTTTTCTTGAGGTAGTTTTTTGGTGTTCAAATAATCTATGAACAGTTGCCTCCAATCCAGCTCCTTGTCCATTTTGGCAATAGTAACCTCCCCTTCAAGGGAAAGTCTCTCGATGAGTTTAGCATCAATAAGGGATAGGACTTATCTATTTTGGACCCTTATTGAAATGAACTCATCCTCCATACATGCCAATTCTTTGACAAATTTGGACAAAGCATCTGCTACTATGTTCTCTACTCGAGAAACTTTGTAGATGGTGACTTCGAGAATTTGGGCCACAGCTTCATGGTATACTCGTGGTAATGACGAAGCTTGGGTTTGAGAACCTTGTAGGACTCGTCAATCTGGTTGATGACCAACTGAGAATCCCAAAGGATGTTGATGCTCTTGACACTAATTATGATGGCTAACTCTAGACCGACAATCAAAGCTTCATACTCGGCTTCATTGTTAGTGCAGGGATTGGAAAGATAGTATGAGAATCTCATCATCATGGTCAGTTAGAGAACTATTCTACCCTGTCTTTCACGGAAGAGTAGATCATGGTGCTTCCCTTTGAAAAGAAGCTCACCATCAAAATACATCTCCCATCGATGGTTGTCAACCTCCCTAAGTTCATGATTTGTTCATGAGATCATCACCTAAGAATGGAAGTGGGTGTGCTACCAAGAAATCTGCTAGTGCTTATCCTTTTACTGCATGGAGGGATACAAATGTGATATCAAACTATGAGAGAATCATGGACCATCGTGCCAAACATCTGGATAGTGTGGCCATGTCATGAGATATTATAATGGATTGGTTCTCAAAATCAAGTTCACCTTATGAGAAAGCATGTAGTGTTATAGATTTTGAGAGGCAAAGATCAAGGCTAGGCAATGTTTCTCAATAGATGGATAGTTTGCTTCAGCGGGAATAAGATGATGGTTAAGATAGTAGAGTCGCTATTTGGGCCAACAGCAAGAGAGTCATCCAATACAGTAGTGTAGAGGATGAGTGGCTTGGCCGAAATAGGGGCTACTAGAATAGGTGGCTTCACCAAATACTGCTTCATGTCTTCAAAGGCATGTTGGCACTTGTCATCCTACTTAAACTTGGCATCCTTTTTAACAAGTTCTAAGAATGGCTTGCATCTCCCTGATAAGTTGGAAATGAAGCATCTTAGATATGCTAGCCGTCCTTGGAAGGGTCTGAGTTGAGTTAAACTCTTAGGATGTGGCATTTCTAAGATAGCTTTGAGCTCTTTTGGATCTATTTCTATTCCTCGATGTTAGACAACAAACCTAAGGAATTTTCTCGAAGTTACTCCGAATGCACACTTCAGGGGATTCATTTTGAGGTTGTATTGTCTTAACCATTCGAAAACTACTCTCAAGTCAAAGAGGTGGTCTTCCTTTTCTCTGCTCTTGACTACTAGATCATCAACATAGCACTCAACGATGGATGAGTTCATTAAAGATGAGTCATGGCCCATTAGTATGTAGCTAGCATTTTAAAAAGGCATGACTCTATAGAATGATCGTTGTTTGAAAAGTGTTTCTTTCATCTTCAGGAGACATCTTGATTTGGTTATATCCAGATGACCCATCCATAAAAGAGAACACTGCATGAAATGAGGCGATGTCCACCATTAATTTTGGTATAGGAAGAGGAAACTCATCCTTAGGATATGCCTTTTTTAAGTCCCTGAAATTGACACATATACAAATTTGACCATTCTTCTTCTTAACTAGGATGACACTAGCTAACCAGGTAGGATATTTTTCTTCCCTAATGAAACTAGCATTGATCAATTTCTTAACTTCAAAAATGACATGTTGTTCAATTTCTAATCGCATGCATCTTGGAGCTTGCTTGATAGGCTTAGCGCTAAGATCTACTGCTAGCTTGTGGACTGCTACGTTAGGAGATAATCCGAGCATCTCTTCATAACTCTATGTGAAGTAGTCTTTAAACTCAGTCAATAGCCTAACTAAGTCATTAGTTTCTTCTTCATTCAATAATGAACTGATGTACATTAGGCATGGATTTTCTTCTATCCCAAGGTTGATTTCTTTAAGTTTGTCAATTATTGGATGGATCTCCTCTTCAAATTCTGGTGGTGCATCTTTGATTTGGAAATTATCTGAATCATCTGAGGTTTCTAAATACACATTTTCATAAGATTTGGTGTTGTGTGACAAGAACTAGCAGACTCTAAATGATTGGTAACAACTAAGCAGTAATCGTCATCATTGACTGGACTCACTATACCGAATCCTAGTCCTATTCTTGATTGTGCTTACCTGCTTGTATTGTTCCACAACCTTTCAAAATACTCTGACCTGTGCCTGGACCATGTGTGAGGAACCAAACCTTTTTGTATAATATTATGAACACAAGGTGAGTAAACGTCAAATGGTAATTCCATTAATTCTTTAAATGTATCCTCCTCAAGTTCTACATCAACTTCAGGACTTGAGGATGATGATCCCAATAAGAATCTCTTTGGCTTCATATCACCAAAAAACTTAGGGACTTTCTTAACTACTAAACCTTTAACTTTCTATGATGAAAGTGATGTTAGAGCTAAGGTTCCCAGCTGCTGCCTAATAGCTTCACATAAACCTGATTCGAATACTTTGCTTTGTCTGGAGGCCCAGTCTTCATCTCTGTCTAGATTGAAAGTCACCTCCAATGGAACTCGTTGAGAGGGGTTGGTTGGTATACTAATCATATTAGTCTCAATCTCTGAGCTGGATTCCAAGTCTATATGAATAGTAGGGGTACTCCTATGAACTAGAACATAACCCCTGTTGGTTAATGGCCAACCATGGGGTATTCTACCTCTGCAACTTCCTCTCTCTCTACCTCTGCCTCTGCCTCTTCCTGGTGGAGGTTGAGTCATCCAACCCACATGCCTATATGATGAAATGAACTATGGGTGGAATATGATATGCGGGTCTATTTCTTCTTTAATTCCCTTTTCTTGTTCACTTGGATTTTCATCTTTCTTTTCTTTCTTTCTTTTTTTTTTTTTGCTTTTTCTTTTTCTTCATTTTCTTTTTCTTTTGCTTCTGAATTTGAGTTTTGTCCAAGTTCATGAGAAAGGGTGTTTTGAGGAAGATAGTAGATCGCATCCTCATAAATCTCAACCTCTCTAACTAAAAATGGCTTTTCATCTCCATTGACATGTTATTCAATCCCATCCTTTCTAAACTTGATGCACTGAAGGAATGAGAATGGAATTATCTTATTCTGATGTATCCAAGGCCTACCGAGCAAAGCAGTGAATGAAGTATTTGAATCAATGATGTCAAACTTGGCTTCAATCATCCAATCACCTATCTACATAGGTAACTCTATGGAACTTAAAGCTCGCCCACCTTGTTCATTGAATCCTCTCAACATTATCTGATCTCCTCAGAGTGTGGAGATGTTGATCCTCAAATAGCCAAGGGTCTTTAGACTCATAATGTTCAGCGATGCACCTGGATCAACGAGAACTCTGGCAAGTTAGAATTTGCCCATATCAACTGTGATGTAGAGTGGACAGTTGTGCTCCAAGTCCCCCAAAAGAAGGTCTTCATCTGTGAAAGTGATCCCCTGAGATTCTTTTGTGTAATGTGCCTCCTCACCTATAGTGATCATTTGAGCTAAGCATATCTCAATATCAAGGAGAGTCTTGATTAATGATTCCCTCATCTCTTTGGATAATACAAGGGCATCATATATGCTTAGCTTAGATGGCAACTTTCTTAGATGAGAGAGGACATTGTAGTCCACCTTGGGCTGATCCTACACAAGCATATCCAATGGTGGAGCATCCTGTGGAGGGGCTTCTCGATCCTTTATGCCAATGACTTATTTACCTCTATCTTGAAGTGTTGCCCTAGGAGGTAGAACCTTGCCACTACGAAGGTTGACTTCGGTGATCTCTTGTGGCAGGGTAATGGGAGGTTCTACCTACACATCAGGCTCACCTTCAGCTTCTCCTATGGGATCCTCAGAATCAGATGACTCCAAGTCTATCTTAAGAGGAAAACTCATAGTATTCATAGTAGGAAAGTCTAACTCTGAATCAGAAAGAGAAAGATCAAAATTATTATAATTATTTTGACTTGAAGAGTTATCATTAAGAATAGAAGTAGACAACCCATCATAAGTGGCACAGATGTAATTCAAGCTAGCTTCATTCTTCAATTTCTTGGATTTGATAGGAGGTACAAAGTAGAAATCAAGTAAAGTAAGTGGGATAAAGGATTTTATGCCCTTATCCGCCAATATAAGAGTTCTACAACTAGAAGAAGAAGAACTAGCTGAAGTAGAGGAACTCATCGATGTTGTAGCTACAATGGTAGATTGGAGGCTAGACATGGTCAGTGGTTGTGCTACTGGGCTATCTTGGGCCAACACAAGTTGCTGTTGTTGCTGCTACTGAACTCCCCCTTTCCCTAAGTTGGCACTAGCAACTTGCAAACCTTCCTTGATGTTGGAGGTTTGAGCTGACTCAAGCACCTACAAGGAAAGTTTCTTGATCTTCTGAATGATCTTTTTAAAGGTTTTAAATAGAGAGATATCTCAACCTTCTTTAGTTTTGGGAGGATCACAAGTATCCCCAAGGATTACCCAAATGAAACTGGATGGTTCTTCCATAAGGTATTTCTTCGAGATAACTATAGCACTGGTCTTGAAGCTATGTTCAAGCCAGTCCTTAAATGTGAAGCAATCCTCCAAAACATGACCTAGCATACGGTGGTAGGAGAAAAGTTAGGATCATGGCTTTTGCCCACTTCCTCCATTCTCTTAGGCTCGGGCAGCTAAAAATCAGGCTTCTTTAAAAGATTCTTAAAGATCTTCCTGATTACCTCCCTCTTAAATGAATAAGGTTTGTTAGGCATTTCTATTTTTCATAATCCTAAAACTATGATCAAAGACAGGTTAGAGAAATTATTGCAAGGATGATTATTGTTCATGAATATCCTTTTATGATGGTAGAGCACACTTGGTTCAATATCTTATTGAAATTTTTTAATTCTAATTATGAAAGTGTGTCTAGAAATACCATAAAAAATGATTACATGCGGATTTATGATGTTGAGAAAGAAAAACTTAAGACTTATCTTAGTGGTGTTCAAAGAGTTTCATTAACATCAGATTGTTGGACATCTAATCAGACAATAGGGTATATGTGTTTGACTATTCATTTCATTGATTTATCATGGAAGATCTAGAAAAGGATTATTAATTTTACTGAACTTGACCCTCCTCATACTGGGACTTTCATCTGTGATGCTATATGCGATTGTTTATTAGAATAAAATTTTTAGGATAAAGTCTCCATAATTACTCTTGATAATGCCACTGACAATGATGTTGTAGCTTCTTGCCTTAGAAATAACTTTGATTCAAGAGAAAAATTGTATTTCCATGGTCATTTTTTTATATCAAGTGTTATGCACATATATTGAATATAATGGTGCAGGATTGTTTGAAAGAAGTGCATGGCATAATTTATAATATAAGGGATTCAATTAAATATCTCAAAAAATCTCCTGCAAGGCTACACAAATTTATTGAGATTGCAAAATAGTTAAGAGTACCTACGTCACAATCTCTTTGTATTGATGTGCCAACACATTAGAATTCAACTTATTGATGCTTGAACCTTCTTTTATTTTTTGTACTATCTTAACTCATTATGCATCTATAAATTCAAATTACAAGTAGGTATCACTATATTCTGATTGGTTGAGGTATGAAAAAATCAAAAAATTCTTATCAATTTTTAATAATCTCACTCAAATAATTTCTGGCACATCATATCCAACTTCAAATATTTTTTTTCCAACTCTAATGCATGTTAAGAAGCTTCTCTGGAAATAATTTAGATTTGAAGATGAGTATATTAGAAAAATATCCACAATTATGAAAATAAAATTTGATAAATATTGGGGGCAGTGTAACATACTAATGTCTATTACTACAGTTTTTGATCCTCATTTAAAGTTGAATTCATTTCATTTATATTTCCTAAGATCTATGAACCACATGAACTTGATTCTCAAATTATATCTGTTGAGAAGGCTCTTTGGGAAATACATGCAATATATGCTTCTAAGAGTTCTTCTATTATTGTAATGAATGATTCTATCAATGTGGGGTGTTCTTCTTTGAAGTCTGTTATAGATCCTCTTGGCACATCTTAATTTAATTGTATGTTGGTTTTAAAGATTTTGTTATGTCATTTGGCTCCATATAGCCTGCTAAGTCTGACTTACAGGTGTATCTTAAAGAAGGGTTATTTGTTTGAAATATTGAGCAATTTGATATTTTGGAATGGTGGAAGATGAACACATTGAAATATCCATGTTTATCTAGAATGGCTCATGATATTTTATCAATTCCAATAACGACTGTTGCATCTGAATCCGCATTCAATTTTGGTGGTAGGGTACTAGATAATTATATAAGTTATTTATCTGCTAAGATAGTTAATGCATTAGTTTGTGCATCTAATTGGATCATATCATCCCAAATAAATGTTAAAACACCATTAGTAAGTGCTTCATTGCTTCAATATAGTACCATGCTATTTAATATTGTTATTCCATTGTATCTATCATGCATTTTAATTTTTTAAATTTTTTCATAGCAAGAAATATTGGAGGAGGAAAATTTGGGTGTACCCTTGGGTGATTCGTGAGCAACAATGCCTTTATTTACACTATTAGGCTACTAATCATTTGAGGATATCATATACATTTAATTGCAAATATTTTACTTATTTTTGTTTTATGGATTTGGTTATATACTTATACTGATGATAGATTGTTTGCTTACTTTGGGTTGATTTAAATTTATGAATTATTTTGTAATATTTTTTTGTTCTAACTATTTTTTTTTTACAGAAGAATTATATGAGCGAGGCTATAATGATTTAAAAAGCTCAGATAGATAAATGTTGCTTCATTGCTTGTTGCCTTCATTTTTGTTTTTCATTATTTCATATAACCCAATAGAGGATTGAAATGATGGTAAAATATACAAATTTGAGCAGATATTTTTTTTATTGATCTTCTATGGTTTTGATGCATGCAATTTGTCAAACTTATGTGAAAATTTTTAAGATGATGATTGATGAGCATCTAATACTTTTATGTTTCAACCTTTGTCTCTCTATATTTGGAATGGCATTTTAAAGTTAAACATGCAACCATATAGAGTGTATGATGTTATGTCATATCACATATGTGTTATAATTAAATTTGAGTCTCTCTAGTTTCAAAACTCCTATATTTTCATTCAATTAGAGCATCATCATCGAATGTCGATACATTCATTCAATCCAAAATAGGTATGCTCATTATTTTCATTAGTATTTTCTACTTATTTATCATAAATGAGATTTTGGTAGTTATCTATAAAGTTATTTTATTGCTAAAGGAGAGGATTAGAGGAATAATGGACAATGCCTTTTCTTAAGCAAGATTTAGTGGTCTAGTTCTTATTTTCCATGTTGGTTGCATGCCTGCATTTGGTCTCTGCTGTGAGTTTGTAACTGATGTCCACTGTCTAGTTCTATCATTCTATGTTGTTTTGTTGTCTTGCTGGTTGTTCTTCTGCACTTTCAGCTGGTTGTTCTTCTGCATGCCTACATTATTTTTGCAGCCTCTTTGCTTCTAGTGGGTTGTTCTATATTTTGGTGAATGGTGATGTTGTATACTTGTACTGTTGTTATTTTTTTCTAGAATTGTTGGCTACTTGCCTACTTGGCTGTTGTTACTTTGACCACAAAGCCTAAGTTATTTTGAACTTTGAAGGTTACTTTTGTTGTTTTTATCTTTCTATGGGATTGGTTGGTTGTTCTGGGTGGACCTGTGGTGTGCACTATTGGCTGGTCTCTTAGCCTATACTTCTAGTAGGTTGGTCTCCTTTTGGTGGTTGGTTTTGTTGATTTGTTGGGCTTTGTTGGTTGTTCTGGGTGGACCTGTGGTGCCTTTTTTGCAACCTCTTTGCCTCTACTTCTAGTGGGTTGTTCTACATATTGATGTTGTTGTAGTGTTTTTATTTTTTCTAGATTGGTTGGCTACTTAGCTGTTGTTGCTTTGAATGTTAAGCATGTCACTTTGATGGTCAGTTTTGTTGATTCTTTTAAGCTTAGTTGGTTGTTCAGCCTGTTCTCACTTCTCAATAGACCTATGGTGCCTTTTTTTGTAGCATCTTTACTTTGATTAGAACTATTTTTTTTGGATTGGTTAATTAGAACTATTAAGTGCCTATTTTTGCATCCTCTTTGCTTCTAGTGGGTTATTCTACATTTTGGTGAATGATGTTGTTATATACTTATATTATTGCTGTTTTTTTATGGAATTGTTGGGTACTTGCCTACTTGGTTGTTATTGCTTTGATTGCAAAGCCTAAGTTACTTTGAACTTTGAAGGTTGCTTTTGTTATTTCTATCATTCAATGGGATTCATTAGCTGTTCTAGACTTCTGGGTGGACCTGTGGTGTGCACTTTTTGGCTAGTCTGAGTGGTCTCTTTTCCTTGCCTCTGCTTCTAACATGCTAGTCTCCTTTTGGTGGTTGGTTTTGTGGAATTGTTGGGCTTTGTTGGATATTTTGGGTGGACCCGTGGTGCCTTTTTTGCAGCCTATTTACCTCGGTGATGTTGTTTCTTTTGTTGCTTATGGTGGCTAATTGGTTATGATGACTATGATGATCATATAATTGTTTTCCTTGGTTGGTATCATCTTTTGTGATTGTAACCATTCTTGGAAGTTGGATGCTCACTAATTTATTGCCCTTTGTGTTGATAATTAGAATGGATATTTTTTTTACTCTGAGCTTGAGCCTTTTGTGCCTTTTATTATAGATCTTGGTCATATGTTTTTTTCTCTTCATTAACTATCTTCTCAATTATTTTTGGTAGATTATTTTCTCTTCTCCTTTCAAGGTGTTGGACCTTCAATTCTGCTGATCTTTTTAAAGTTCTCTTCGTCGGCTGCTGTCTTTTTCAATTTTTACCTTTTTTTAGCATTTTTTATTTTCTACTTTTTTTGTACTTAGATGGGGATTTAACTCTTTAATCTTCTTATAGCTCCTAGAGCATTAGATCTTTAAGTCTTATCCCCCATAAGGACTTTGTATCCCTTTCTTTAGTTTAAGAAAACATTATTTGGTTATTTTGTATCATTGTATGTCTTTTATTAGAAAAATTTTATGTGGAATGTATATTATAAATTGGAAGAATTATTTAATCTTAATAAAATTTGTATATTATTATGTGTTTTTTTCTTATTTATATCTAAAATTTTTTGTTCTAATAGTTCAAAATTTTTTTAAAAAGTTAGTTTTAGTACTTAATTTGATAAATTCAAGCCTATTTTGAGCTTCTTCATGAGCTGACATCTAGTTGATTTGAGCAAACAAATAAACGAGCCATATTCGAGCTGAACACGAACACATTCGAGCTCAAATGAGCAATAACGAGCTGAACACAAACATTCTCATAACGAGCTTAACTCAAACACGAGCCGAATACGAACACAAACAAATGTAAATGAGCCGAACATGAGTAGAGCCTCAGCTCATTCATGTTTGGCTTGTTTATACCCCCTATTCATTTCCCTCCGTGCGGAGAAAGGATAAGCACTAGCAGATTTCTTAGCAGCACACCCACTTCCTGCTGATTTTTGGCTTAGTGATGACCTCCCCGATGAACAAATCATAAACTTAGGAGACACTGGCATTCACCGTTGGGAGATATACTTTGATGGTGCGGCTTCCTCTCAAAGTGGAGAAGAACCACATTCTGCTATGCCAAGCAAGGCAAGGGTAGGAATAGTTCTCCTAACTTTGAACTACGATGTGAGGAGATTCTCAAATCATCTGTCCAATCTATGCACCAATAATGAAGTTGAATATAAGGCTCTGATTTTCAGTCTGGAGTTAGCCATTACTCTAAGCATCTAGAATATCAACATCTTTAAGGATTCTCAATTAGTCATCAACCAAATCGCTGGGTCTTATAAGGTTCTAAAGCCAAAGCTCCATAACTACCACAAGTACACTGTGGTGTTGTTGGCCCAAATCCCATAGGTTACCATTTAAAAGATCCCTCAAGAAGAAAATACTATAGCATATGCTTTAGCCAAGCTTGCCAAGGAGTTGGCATGTATGGAAGACGAGTCCATACCAATAAGAGCCCAAAATAGACAAGTCTTATCCCTTATTGATGTTAAACTCATCGAGAGACTCTCTCTTGAAGGGGAGGTTTTTGTTGCCAAAAAGGATGATGAGTCAGATTAGAGGCAACCATTCATGGATTTTCTAAATATAAGCAAACTATCTCAAGAGAAGCACAAGCCCATCTGATGAAGTAGAGAGCTATTTCTTACGCTCTTATGGATGGCACCTTATACTAGCGATCCTTCGATCATATGTGGTTATGTTAATTGAACAAACATGAAGCTCGTAAGATCGTGACCGAGGTAATCTGGCCTAAAGATGAAAGCCAAGATCAAGAGACTAGGATACTACTAGCCTTTGATGATAACAAACTGCATGGATTAGCTAGGTGATGCCACCAATGTCAGGTGCACGATGTGGTCCTACACCAGTACCCAACATTCTATACCCTACATTGGCCTCATAACTATTTGAGTGTTGGGGTACTGACATAGTGAGTTTGATTGACCCTCCTTCTTCTAAGGGTCATCAGTTCATTCTAGTTGCCATCGATTACTTTTCCAAGTGGGCAGAGTCAATCCCACTCAAAGAGGTCATAGCTCAGCATGTGCTCCAGTTTTTTAAGAACCATATTGTATATAAGTTTGGGGTGCCTTGATGAATTATATTTGATAATGGTGTTGCATTCAAGAGCACCAAAATCAACAGCTTTGCTCGGAGACACAGCATAGATTAGAGATACTCTACCATCTATTACTCGAGAAAAAATGGCTTGGCAGAATCTTTCAGTAAAACTCTCATCCACATATTAAAGAAGACACTCGATGATAACTAGTGATAGTGGAATGAGCAGTTGGTTGAAGCCTTGTGGGCTTACCGCACCACATATAGAACTCCAACTGAATCTACCCCTTTCTCCTTAATGTATGGGTCCGAAGCTGTTCTACCATTAGAAGACCAACTTCACTAAGGATAGCTGTGAGTAGCAAGATCACAACATAGTAGAAAGCCAAGTTGCAGTTAGAAGTGCTCGAAAGTTTGGAGGAGAGATGCCTACAGGCATGCCAGAATCTCAAGTTGTACAAAACCAAAATGATTAAAGCTCACAATAAGTTGATCCATCTTAGAGCTTTTTAAGTATGAGAGCTTATTTTAGTTTTAAGGAGACCAATTATTTCCCATTGCAAGATGGGAGGCAAGTTTGAACCCACTTGGGAAGGCCCCTTTGCCATAGAGAAGGCCTGCCAAGGAGGATTTTATCAGCTTATAAATCATAAGGGAGAGCGCTCGATGCTTCCAATCAACGGGCTCTACCTAAAAAAGTATTATCCATGAATCTCATTTGAAAACAATATCAATGAAAATTTTCATCTTAAATTCCATCTCTTTTAGGGTGTAAACGGTGAACCCTTGTTCATTTTTGGCTCGTGTTCAAAATGGTCAAAATTTCATTGTTCATTTTCAACTTGTTTGAAAATTACTTCATTTGTGTTTAGCTCATGTTCGGCTCATATTTGAAATGGCTCAAAATGTAATAATCCAAAAAATCTGTAAGAGAGAGGATTTGAACCCAATCTTTACATAATAAAAGCTTTAACCACTAAGTCTTGCTTCCAATTGTTTTGTTGTTGTTGTTGTTGTTATTGTTGTTATTGTTGTTGTTGTTGTTGTTGTTGTTGTTGTTGTTGTGTGTGTGTGTGTGTGTGTGTGTTTGTGTGTGTGTGTGTGTGTGTTTGTGTGTGTGTGTGTGTGTGTGTGTGTGTGTGTGTGTTTGTATGTATATATAATAATAATAATAATAATAATCATATATAATAATATAATATATATTTTTTTTATTTAGAGCTAAATCGAGCCGAACACGATCAAACAAAGGATTGTTCATGTTTGTCTCATTTATAAATCAAGCTTGAAATGTTTTTTTGAGTTTGGCTCGTTTAATTAACGAACAAGCTGAACATGAACTACTTAATGAGTTGAACACGAGCTATTCGTGAAGAATGAGCTTTTTTGACATCCCTAATCTCTTATATTTTAGAAAACATCTTTGCTTGTGAATCCACCTCGTGTTTAGAGTAGGTGTAAGGAACCTGAGTGGCATCCTATCCTTTGTCAACACAACACAAACACAAACTATACACAATCACATATACAAAATAAACACATATCTTTTGTCTCGTGCAACTTCAAGTTGGGATAAAGCCCGTGGCTCATTCACTCATTAGCTGCTCTAGGTAGGGATGACATACTATCATGCTAGTGTGTCACCCTAGTGGTTCCTTGTCAGGAGGATGTAAGTTTATACGCTTTCTTCCTGACTTGACCATTGTAAATCGATGAGAGGATTGTTAGTTTGGTAGACTTATTGCTCAATCGATAAGCTACCTCATGTTGACTTTATTTAATAATAAGATATAACTCTACACGCTTTCATCTTGAACTGCCATCATGCACAATAACTAGTATATTTGAGGCTTAAGATAAGTCCCCTAGTGACTCCTTTCCTCCTAACTACCTTAAGTCTAGGTCTAGTCCTCCTGTGGGACTCCCCGCTTGGTAGTCACCCTGTGGATAGCATCTATCCCGATGATGACTATCCGATGATCATTTCTATTTGAGAAGTTGTAAGTCTACAAGCCTTCTTCTTAGATTTATCGCCACACACTGACGGGCACATTAGGTTGGTTGGTCCTCGCTATGCTGACAGCAACCCACCCTGTGGATATGCCACTCATGGTAAATATAACTCTACACACTTTCTCCTTGAGTTGGCCATCGTACATCTATAGGCTTTCCTTTACATGGTCCAGGATAACGCCCCTAGAGGCACCTCTCCTGTGGGCACTCTATTTGGATCATATCCTTTGCGACCCCACTTAGACACTACCTAGGTTACTCTTGGATTGGACAGTCCCCCTTTCCTAGTAGCCACCCCTGTGATTGGAGAATTCATCTTGCGGATATGCAGATTCTCCCTTGGTGTAGTAAGCCTGAGATAGGACAAGGCCGATATATCCCCTTCTCAGTGTGGTCCCTCACACACCAACAGGGTTCACGCAAACATATAAATAAAATATATATTTGCTTGTGGATTAGGAAGACACCCACAGACCTTTTCCCAAGTAGCATACTCTTTTGGCGCAAAAACTCCTTATAGGAATCGTCTAACTACCCTTGAGTTGATATAAGTCCCAAGCGGCATTCACTCAATAGTTGCCCTAGGTTGGGTTCGATTTGTTGTGCTACCAACCGATCACCCTAGCGGTTGCTCCCCACTTTGAAAGATGTAAGTCTGCTATGCTTTCTTCCTAGCTTAACTACTACACACCAAAGGCAACCTTGGTTGGATGGTCTTTACCCCATTGGTAAACCATCCCCTTTATTTGTAAACTTAAGATAAGTCAAGGCTAATATAGCCCCTTCTCTGGATCTATTGCATAGGGTTCATGAATTAAAAATATCCCTAATCCAAGCTCATATCTCCAGATATGCCCTCAACCTCAAACAAATTATATCCTCTCCTGGAACCCTCAAATTATCAAGTCAAATTCTCATCCCCACAGATCCGAGCTCATATTTAGCATATATGCCTCAATTCATCATCCTCCCAATGGAGCCCCAAATCATAACAATCAAGTAAATCAAATCAAACTCTTATCCCCAGCGAATATATCCCCAAGAAAATCTGACCAAACTTCTATCCCCTAGTGGATACCTTCATGAAATCAAACTCATATAATATGAACCTGCTTCCCTAGTGGAAGGTTCATGCACCCATCCCTGGCAAATTATAAATTCCAATCCCCATCACATCTTCTTTCCCTAAATTATATGATCAAATTCAAACCCTTATCCCGGATTACAACTGCTTCCCTAGGAAGGTTCATATACCCAATCCCTCTGGATCCCTCCTTCCTCTCTTATGCCCTTGGCATAAGGTGAGTTGCATTGCACTAAGATCATGATTTTTTTCTATATCTCTAGTTTAGGTATATATGATTTCCATTAGTACTTGCAATCCTTGAACATTATTGATCATCTCGGTCAATGTCAATACGATGGTGTGCCTTGTCACATTACACCTATTGGGGGTCCTTTTGTTGCCCTCACTTTTGAAGTGAGTTCTCAATCTCCTCATCATAGATCTAAGACTCTTATAGACACTAAGAGCTCCTTAGTTTTAACTCACTTCTAGTGATTAGGTGAAGACTTAACTTAAGCCTAAAGACTTAGAAGGGTTAGTCATGGCTTAGGGATTTAGGGAGACTTGCCTACCCTATTGCCTAAACCCAACCTATATTTATCTTCTCAAACAAAACCTCAAATTTAATTCAAATTCCAAATTCAAAATCAAGTTTCTAAAATTTACAATCAATCTTATGATCAAATCCAAGCTCAAAACCCTTCCTAAGCCCTATGATTTTATCTTATGGACTTAGCCTTGCCCTAACAAATTCAAATCAATCAAAATTCAATTGATTTTCTCCAAGATCAATTTAATCATTCAATCATTTATCAAACTCAAGTCCAAAACTCAATTCCAAATGATTGAAACCCAAAATCAAACTTAAGCTCCAAAATCCTCCTTAAGCCTTATGATTGGATTCCATGGACATAGCCAAATATCCACCCAATTCAAAAAATTGATTGATCTCATGAATCATTTATATCTTCATTTATATTCACAAATATAAATAAAATATAAACTCAATAACAAACTAAATCCAAACCAAATCAAGACCCTTATTAGCCATATGGACCTACCTCCATGAGCTTAACCAAATATCAGCCCAAATCAATCAAAAATTAATTGATTTCTTTATAACAATCTTATATTCATTTATATTCATAAATATAAATGAAACCCACATTCCCATCATCAAAACTAAATCAATTTTCTTCTAAGCCCTTTTAACCTACGCATGAGCTTGCCAAATTTGCTTTCAAATCACTCCAAACTCAAGTGATTTTCTCATAAGTCACTTATATCTTCATTTATATTTATAAATATAAATAAAATATAAACTCAAATGACTAAAACTAAATACAAAATCAAATCAAAACCCAATTCAAACTTTTTAAGCCAATTCCTTAAACTTGTCCAAAACCCATCCAAATCAAGTCAGAACTAATGGATTTCTCTTGAATCAATCATTCATTTAATCATATATCCAAATATAAATAAAACCCAAAATCATCAAGCCAAATTTAAATCAATCAAAGTCAAGCCCAACTTAGCCCTTTTGGCTTGAAAGTTACAAATTAATCAAAACCTATCATAGCCCAATTGATTGTAGTTAGATTTATATTTCAATCCTAAACTCATATATAAATCCAACTAAACCTTAATCATGCCAAAGCTAATCGACCCATTTAAGTCCACTTGATCCAAAGTGGCCTAAAGAACTCGTATGAACCAAGTTATAATCCAACCCAAATTGGATTGAACCAAGCCCATCCAAACCTCATACCATGATCATCAATCACCATAGGATGATCAATTGCCTTAAATTTGATCAAACCAAGTCAACCCTCAGCCCATCTAAAATTCAAATTAGCCAAAACTCACCATTCACCAAATCAATTGAAACCATTGATGCGCACCAACTCATAATCAATGATTAAACATGACTTATCCATCACTTGAGTCAAACCAAGCCCAATTGGCCATTTGACCCAAGTTGACCCAAATTGGCCTAAAAGATCAAAATAGGTCAAATCATGATCCAACCCAAATTGATTGCAACCAATGGCTCAATTTCATTCCAAATTGACTATTGAACTTGACCAAAGTCATAATTGAGTCTAATTTGACCAATTGGTCAACCCAACCCAACCTAACCCAAATTGACCTAAAGGGTCTAATTGGTCAAAATCTAAATTAAATCCAAATTGATTCAAACCAAAGCCTACAATCAATATCAATTAACCAATTGAACTTTAATACACCCAACTCAAGCCACTTTGGCCAATTTAAATTGGTCAACTTGACCCATTTGACTTATATGAATCCAAATGAGCCAAAATCAAACCTAGGCCAAATTGATTGATACAACTTGAACTAAAACTCTTCAAATTATCATTTGAACCTAACCCAAGCATTAGTTTAGCCCAATTTGACCAATTGGTCAACCTAACCCAACAAGACCCAAATTGACTCATTTGATCAAATTAAGCCAAAACCCATAAAATCATGGGACCTTACAACCTGACCTAACCGGACCCAAACTCAACCTAGGTCAGCCCAAAATTAGTCCAAACCCAATTGGAGCCCAAGGAAAATCCCCCTTGGATATGCCTTCCCATGTGGGATTTTACCAAAATTGGCAAAATCCACTCTCCTATCATCCTTGGCAGCCATCAAGCACCCAAATGGGATATCACCTAAGCCACCTAACCCACCCTAAGTGGGCTAAGCTTTTCATGGACCAAATGGAGGTGAGTTAATTCACCTCCCTCCCAAACTGAGGATGGACAAAGGGAGAAGCCATGAGCCCACATCAAGCCTTGAGCCACCTCCCAAGCATTCCTCCACTCAAACCGAGCCAACTGATGGGAATGCAACTAACAAGTATGGTGGCCAAAAAATGGGAGGCAATCCCATCCATCCACCTCAACCAATTAAGGGGTATACCCCCTCAATTCTCACAAGAAATCACACGATTAACTTTGTGAGAGCTCCCAAGACATTTTCAAAATTCCCTAGCACTTCCCAGAGCATTTCCAAGCCTTCCCCACTTTAGATTTTCTCTTGTCATCCGAAGCTGAAATAGGGGAGCTCACATCCGATTCTAACTTTCCATTTCTCAAATAAAACTTAATTGCTCTTGCACACACCTTCCACTGTCATGAAGCCAAGTATTTCCAAGCTCCAAATTAATCAAGGATGATCAAAATCAAAGCTCTAAAGCACCGTTCTTGGCCAACTGACGATCCACTTGGAGTCCAATTACTACCCAACATGGCTTCATCTCAACTAGGTGAAGCTTCCTCAAGCATGCGAACTGTCGGTCTTAGCTCCGGTGAGGTTATTGCTTCAAACCGAGCTCTAGGAAGAAAATGGGTTGGAGCTTTTTGAAGAAAAGTTGCATATGAGCCGATCCTAGCCATTGGATCTTCGTGGATCGCGTGAAGTTATGGGGTTATTTTGGAGTGAATCTAAGCTTGAGTGAGCGGATTGAGTGATCCATGGTGGACGCTCCGGCCGCCGTGGGAAGAGAGATCACGAGCCCGCATTATTATTAGAATGGATGGTCATGATCAAATCATGCTAGATCCAATCGATTAATCTTCTTTTACCGCAGGTATGATGATGGCCATCCGATCTTAGATCGAATGGCTCACGAGAAAGCGCATCCCGCTGCCATCCAAGTCAGCTGCAAATGTGACTACTTAAATAGTCAATCCTACAGTGCCATGTGAAAAGCGACACGCCATGCCACATGATGGGATTAAGCTTAGTTGAATGGTTTGTAAGCCTGAAACTTCCATAATTCATAACTAATTATAGAAAAATCTAAAAAAATATAAACAATGGCTCATTTTAAAGGTATTTTAGAGGGAATCTTAAATTTATCCTTAATTGATTTTAAATAGTACTTTGGGCTTAATTAAGATTAAATTAAAAAAGTTAATTACCTTATACTACTCTAATTAATTAACCAATTAACTTCAAACTTTTTGAGATTGTTTAGGGGGATAACCTCTACCTCTTCTATTTTCTTGGGATTTATTGATTAATTAATTAGAGAAATTGATTGATTAAGCACTAATTACCTTCTTAACTTAATTAAGTGATAATTAACCATGTGAAAAGTGACTTGCTTAATTAATTAGGTCATATCACCGCTTTAATAATGAGGAGGCTTAGGGAACTAGATTGGAGCTTCTCTCCTAATCTTTTCCCAAGTTTTCTTTTTTAAAAGAAATTAATTAAGAATTAATGGATTAATTATTTACTTAATTAGTTTAATTAAATCTTAAAATACATCTGAACCTAATTAATTCATGAGTAGGTCTTTATGTGTTCAATAAAAGAGATTTAATGAAATTATGATTTGCCCATATGTGGGAAAATCATAAAAGTAATTAATTAAGTTCCTTAAACTTAACCATTAATTGTGAGCCAATTGCATTAGGCATTTTCATTTCATAAAACTATTGCTATTTACTTTTTCATTTCATTTGCATATATTGGCTCATAATTATTTGGATAATTACTTTAATGTAATATAGGTAAGGATTAATTAATTGAGTTAATTCATATCTTAACTTAATTAATCTATAAAATCAACCTAATTACCTTCACATTAAATCAAATTAACTTGCAAATATGGGATGGGATTAAGATTAGCAAACCACTTTCTCTCTTCCTTAAATCAAGTTAAACATCAAATTAAAATGATATTAAAAGCTTGGTTTTCTTTAAATAATTGTATTTGATATGATTTGTCCTTAGAATTGTTTTTGAAAGAAATCACATGCTTATGTTTATTTATTTCTCAATCTTATTAAATGATAGCATTTGATTCATGATTCATCTTTTACAAAAAAAATAATTAAATCAAATGGTTTCTTTATGTCAATTTGTAATGTGGATTTGAATTTGATATATGTGTATTTATCATATTAAATAACAAATCTTATAAATGAATGATTACATAATTTATGAATGCTAGTTATAAATATATTGAAATGTATGTATCATACTTTTGAATAAGACTTTTCCTCATATGTATAAATTTTCATGTATTGAATGAATAATATATATTTGTACATCCTTAAATACAATGCTTTAGTATGACATTCAAGGAGTCATTTATTACCTTCCTGGTTTAATAATGTAAGTACTAATTTTTTATTTTACACTGTATATGTGTACATTTAACTAATGAATGAAAATCTCCTTTTCAATTTTAGCACATATGTATAAATCATTCAATTGAAAAAAAATACAACTTTTACATGATTTTTCATTCTTATAGTCATTTATATATTCATGTGTATTCAAGAATAGTAAATATATCTAATATGGACATTCCGATGATGCAAGGCTTTAAGCAGCCCCAAGGATGTCTTTACCTCACTCCCTTGGTTTAATAATGGCAAAGTATCTGCTTAAAACCATTATACACTTGATTGTGCATTTAGCTAGTGAGTGAGAATCTCATTTTTTTATAAAATACACTTATGCATCTTTCATTCAAAGTAAAAGAAACATGTTGTATGTGTATGTATACTTGGATTTAATCATAATATATATGATGGTTGGGAATGTTGATGTCAAGTAATAATAATTCAATCAAATTAAATAATTATTTAATAAATTTTTTGTAAACTTAGGATTAATTTAAAATGTATAATAAGTCATTCACTAAAGAGAATTAGGTTAATTAACATGCTTTAGAAATGACTTAAGGTGGGATGAAATATAGTAATCATTTATTTCTCTTCTCTTTATAATACTTAGTTGCTAAGTGTAAGTCAAATGAAATAAAAAAATACTAAGTAAAATTTCCAAATCAATTAAATCACTTAAAGTGAAATCAGCCTCTTATGATTAAACCTCTTTCATACTTAGAAAATCATAACAAAGCTTAGTTAGGACATACCACACAAACCTTAATACACACACCTTATAATTAAGTCATTACTTCTGGCTTTATATTTGGGCAGTGCTTGGTTTGATGTATATTTTATTTTGTGATGTAATATTTTAGATTAGATATTAGGGTGTATGTTTCATAAACTGGATGGTAGGTCGTGATTAGTCTAATCATATTTTCTACAAGGGATTATGCTTAAGGGGTCGCTTAAAAATAAATATAAACGCTCTTTTTACAAGTTGTTTAAGCCCCTAAGTATAATCCAAGTTATGATAGGTGGGCTTGGTTACCCATGTGCAGGGTGCTAAGTCCAAATTATAAATATAATTGTTTTAGTTATATGTGTGTTTAGCTAACTCTTGTCTTATAGGTGTAAGTAGATTTATTTTTCTTATTTTTAATATAAATTTATATTAGGAATTATGATTAGTGTTATGGGGACAAAGATGAACATTGGCTAGAAGGCTTTATCCGGGGAGGTCATCTGATGCCTTTGAAGTGGTGTAACCCAAATAAAATGGAGATATAAAGATGAAGACATGAAACATGAAGAATGAAGACCCCCTATAACATTCATTCATTATAATTCTAATTTTTATTTTGTAATTCCGAGTTATATAAGGGTAAAGCTCGGCTACCCATTTTTTTCTTTTTGGGTTGTACGACGGTACCTGATCGCATCGGCCTCTTATTTTTTTATGTTAGCTTTATAAAAATGCTTGATGATATGTATAAATTGTGCATTATAATGGCATGTGTTTCTTAGTTCATTATATGTTTGATGTCTTAATGTGTGGCCTGGATCCGATTAGGCTTCTAAGAAAAAATAAATTTTCTACCCCAACTAATCACTCATAATTAAAAATTAAATAAGTCATAACCTTACAATAAGGCTTAGGCATTAAATTAAGATAAATAAATGATTTAGCAACCCCTTAGCAGAATGTTATATGTTTCACATCATGTATCATCTTAAATCACTCTTGCAAAATGAGGGTCTCCATCCTTACACGCATAGAGACCATTTGACCTCAGACCAACCCCCCAACAGAGCTTCACCCTCTTCTCTCTTGATTTTAGCCCATGACTCATTTTATCATGCATTTAGGCATACAAAATCCTATGGCCTTTGTCAAAATGAAGTGACAAAATCAAAAAAAAAAATGAAAAGATTTGCATTAGATTAAGTCATTATTCATATCACTCATGCTCTAGTCTCTTACGAAGTGAGTTTAAGGACTTTACCCTCTTTATAAATAATAATAATCCAACTATCTTGCAAAATTATATGACTTACCTACATATTTTTTTTAAGCGAGGAGTTAGTTAGATACCACTCTAAGAGGTTATAAGTCAAGGAATAGTTTATCCTCTCTGGAGGTAGACCATATACCACTTTCGCTTAGATTTGTGCTTTGGCTTATGTCAAAGTTCCCTAGATTTAGGATGAGGTAACTATTTGGGCTACAAGTATAATTCCTCACCTCTTAGGTATTTCCACAATCTTATATTGTTAGATTATAAGCCCTAGTAATTTAATAAAAAATTTCAACTCAAACATATAATTCTCTTCAATTTTAAATATATAAAGCCCAACCATAGATAGAGATTGAGTGCTCACTAAGTTTCCTAGTATCATGAGCATTCCCTACTCATATCCTTTGGATTTGATAATAAGTCTTCTCCTTGATCTTTACGACTTGATTTTCCAAACATAGATAATTTATTGATAGTCTTAACCTTGAAATTTTTGGAGATGATGATTGTCTTCTTTAATTGAGAGTATTCTTAGAATTCCTAAGATATAATTAACTATGGAGGCTTGCCTCTATATGGAACTTTAGAACCCAGTTTAATATAAAATATGCTTTATTCATCCATGTAAAATAGAAGAAAAATTTTTGGTATATTCAAAAACCCATCATGCCTTAAGAATCCTTAATAGGTGATTAGGTTCATTGAAGAGTGATGTCTCTATCTTTCGAGATAGTCCATTATATCTCAATGTCGTACCCGATCACTTCAATAAAGACACCCTTAGATTTATATGGTGTCCCCCGTACACATCTAAAAAGAAACACCACATGTGTTTAATAATATGGCATTGATATTCTTAAGATTATATACTATTACAACACATTAAAATTGAATGTCATAATCTATTAGAAAGAAGGCTTACATATTGTAAGCTCTTCCACCATGAAATAATAATTATTTGCACTTTTAACCCATAAAGACATGATTAAAAAAACTTTAACTTTAAAAGTATATCAATTCCCTCTAAAGTAGTTGGGCTTATTTCTTTGGAGGTGTTGTAATAGTAGATAATATTAAAAATATTGAGAAAGGAACACACCTTCAATGCAATAAACCCAATTTATAATACTTTCTTTGAAGTTCAAGGCTAATATGCCTAGTTTGAATAATTTCAATTATCACAAGCAATCTAATTATTGAATTAAAACAATCCTTTTAGGTAGAGTCACCTATTCTCTAAAATAAGATGGTGAATAAAGAAGATAAATGTCTTTGAATTAAACTCCAAAATCTTATATAGTAAGTTTAGGAGTGTAAGGCCAAAAGATAACTAAAGACACCCACCTAAAACTAGTTATAAAAAGAGGTCATCATAAACCACAATAAAGCGCATATGCTATGCACTTATCTAGCCAATTATCCATATCGGATGGACATCACGGCATGATGTTTAAAAAACATCCCGAGGGTCCATCATCGAGACTTCTCATTAGCTAAGAAATATAATAAGAAATATAAATCTCATGCTAAATCCTTATCCTTATATTGTGAGCATCATGCCATATTTGGGAGGTAGTTATAAAAATTTATTACTGAGAAATCTTAACAACATGAAAAGTATAAAAGTAAAAAGTTGATCTCAAATATCTATCATTGAGAAGTCGTACCAAATATAAATATAAATAAATAATCAAATAATCAAATGATTTTGCAATCATTTGACAAATTAGGGACATACCTCAAAAGCAAAAATAGTGTTCAACTTCTCTCAAGGGATTGCAACAAAATATAGTGCCTAAAAAAAGATAAATTACTCCTTAACTTATCTAATCTACTCACAACTAAGCCTAACCTAAAAGATCCATTAGAGATGTTAATATGAAACAACTAATCGAGAAGAAGATGTTGATGGAAGCCATGACAATAAAAACAATGTTTATATGACTTATCCACAAAAAGTAAAACTACTTGAGGGCATTTGACCCTCTAAGAAGAAGTTCCCTCTAAGCAGGTTGAAGGACAAGCTTACCCGATATTGCAATAAGTGAAAAAGAAGACACCAACATTATCAAGATCCCTATCGATCATCTACAACTAGAAAGTTCACAAACTTCTATAAGCATGATCACCTTGGTCAACACACATTAAATGATTTGCTCAATACAATAATGGTTATGATCGCACACTAAATGAAAATTAATATTTAAATTTTAAATTATAAGCTTGTAATTTATTTATTATTTAAAATAAATTCATTAATTAAGTTTTGTAAAAAAAATTGATAAAAAAATCACGAGAGGGGAGGGAGAGTGATAGAATAATATTTCTAATAAATCACTTTGAATTCATGATCATATAAAAATAAATATTTCTTAAAAAATTCATTCATTTCTCTGAGAAAAAGAAATTAATTTATTTTCTAATACATAATATATATTGATATTATCAAGTATAGTTTAAATTTATTTTTAAAATATAAATATATATGTAATCTAATCATATTATGTCTTTATGATGATTTGAAAATAAATAAAAAATTGAGCAATTATTAATTTTACATATATGTTATATCAATGTGTAGCCTTAAATAATAAAATCATGCTTTTATCATTAAAAATTATATTCAAATTGTTCTTTCACTAGTAAATGTTATAATACGACATCTTTTATTTTAAAGAAAAATCAGAAAAATAATTTATAAAGATATTAATTCAAAGGAATCCTAACACACATTACATAAATATCTCAATTTAATTTATATTAAAAAATAGCAATCACAATATTATTAAATAACAAAATAAATAGAGAGCCAATAATAGATTTCTAGTTTTACACTCAACTTGTCACTCTCTTTTCAAATCATATACTAATATCATAAATATTAAACTAATTTTTTAAATATATATGTAGCCTTTCATGGGGCATATAGCATCAATCATACATCAAATATAAATATATATTTTTTATTTTTTTTATTTTTTTCTTGAAAAAGCATGTACTTCAAATATAAAAATTAAAATCAATTAGCATAATTTTTATAAATTATATAAAATTATAAAGATTTTCTTTTGGTTAGGTTTATTTTAGATGTGACACAAATAATAGATTATTTTTTTAATTTTACATTGGAATTTTATTTTATCTGATAAATGTTTGAATTTAACAAAACAATTTGATAGAAATGTTATTGATAATTATAAGGGATGCTAACTAACTAGCATTCTGAATGATTCAATATTTGTTAAGAATTGTCTTGATTTTGAATAAATTTAAGGGTGCATTTGAGATAGTTTTTGGTTATTTTGTTTTTCAGAAAGTAACGTAATGTGTTTGCCACCACTTTTATGCTTTTATAAAGTTTAGAAAAAGTTCTCTTGAGAACCCCTTGTTGTAGATAAAGTTTATCAGAAATTTTGTTTGAATTTCTTAAAAAGAATATATTTGTAATATATACATCAACTTTTTAAAAAGTTGTTTTCTCCACAACAGCGTTACAATCAACTTTTTAAAAACTATAGCTGCTCCAAATATATCCTAAATTGATCTTCAAATATTTTTAAATTTGATTTGATTTGTTTGAATATAATTCCAATGGACTTTAAATGTGAATCAAAATTATAAATAAATAATTATTTAATTTTTAGTTGACTCAAAAGTTTTTTAGTCAATTGGACACAAATTTGACTTTTGAATATAATTCCAACAAAAGTTCAAGTGTAAATCAAGATTACGTAATTTTTTTTTTATCTATTTGATCAAGATTTGTCTTCATGAAATTGCTCAAGATCATATAAGATCTTATAAATCTTAAATCTTGTTTCTCATCCTCTTCAGATTTAAATCATAAATCTCCACTTTTCTTCAATTGTCATTGATCCCATTGATGTGTTCTCAAGTGGGATCTCAATGTAACTTTCGCTAACTTATTGTTGATACTTTCTCCAATGAGCTCTCATGGCAACTTTCTTATCATCCTACTGAATGCCTTCCCCAACAAGCTACTACCAAGGCTTCCTCACGTTGATGCCTTCCAGAGCTTCCTTTATCAATTTCTTCTATAGTGAGATCCTATTTCGACTGTCTCTCTTCTTTATTTTTGCCAAGAGTTTTGAGATTTTAAAGAATGAAATTTGAGCTGATGAGTAAAGCTAGCTTTTTTTAGTTATTGGATGAGTTGAGTTAGTCATGACTGAGCTCAACTTATCCTACATTCATTCATTAAATTACAACTCAATTAGATTTTCATCAAATTCTTAATGATTTGGTTACAAAAATAGCAAATAAATGTGCAAGGCTCAATAATTCATTTGTTGGAATTAATATTATATATATAATTAGACATAATTTTGATAGCATTGATTTAATTTTTATGTGTGTGCATAAAAAACATAAAATCATGCTCCAATAAATCTCGTTTCATGAATAGTCATTCGAATATATGAGAAATTATTGTAATGTATTTAGCTCCTATTTTTCTTAAATTTAATTTAATTATGAAATCAATTTTGAGTTGAGGAAAGAAATCATTTATATATTTTTTTTTAAATAAATTTTATTACTGATGTGAATAAACAAGTGGGTGTTTGGTCTAGTGGTATGATTCTCGCTTCGGTGCGAGAGGTCGCGAGTTCGATTCTCGCAACACCCCACCTTCCTTTTTTTCATTTTACACCCAATGGATTTTTATTTTGCATCTCGACATTCGCAGAATTACAAGAAACACCTCATAAATTTAGGTTTTGCAGGATTTTAAGTTTTACGAAATTTATATTTCATAACCTAAATTAAAGAACAATTATTGAGTGTATTACATTTCACTTAGCCATATTTATTGGTTAATCGGAAAATTTAAAAAAAATGTATTGTTTTGCATATTTAAGATTTTCTTAATTTAATAAATTTGTAGGATTTTAATGTGATTTACCGTTTATTAATTGATAACATTCTCTTTTTTAAACTAAAAAAAATAAATTAATTTGAATATCACTTAAAAAAATATTATAATTTAATGGTTTAAAGTTCTATTATTTTTTTAATCTCAATTAACTTTTATTATTTATCTAATAATTCTTTAATATTTTTATCATCATTAATATTTGCTTAAAATTTTAGTCACATTTTTTATTTTATAATACATAAGAAACATAATTGAATTTATAAAATTAAGTTTGAGCTAAATTTAAATTAAATTAATTAGTCAAAGCTTAAGCACGAAGTAGAGTTGACTTAAGCTCCGCTTGATTAACTCATCGCGAATGCTTAGACTCATAACCAAAGAATGAAACTAAATTGATATCAATTCCCTCACACTTCTCCAATGTGAATCAAAATTATTTAGAATGTAAATAGATGAAATTGTATTCATCATTGATCAATAAATTATAACCATTATTTACAAATAAAATAGGATTCAAAACAAATATAATCTAAAAGAAGATAAACAAAATTAATAAAATAAATAAAAAAAAGTCAATTCAAATAAGACATTGTACAAATATAGGTAACAACAAATATTTAAAATTATAAATATGCTCGAATCGAGCTAAAATATAATTTTCATAAACGATCTTAAGCTCAAATTGAGAGCTTGAGCTAAAGCTCAAATGAGCTCGAACACGAATAAATACTAGCTCGACTTTACTCGATTCATCTGCAATCTTATCGAGCGATGCATGCTTGCTTCAACTATTCATTGAAAAGAAGAAAAGTAATAGAAGGTTATATGTCCTACTCTTTGTTGGCCATGACAACCTTATTAGAGATCATAAGCATTATCCATGCATGGCTTCATTGATTTATTGAAGACAATAAAATTCTTTTAACAATTGATTATGTATTGATGTTTTAGTAGTTAAAAAACCTTACACTTTTTTTGGAAAAGGTTAAGAGCCGTAGCCCAATTGTATTCCAAAAGTAAAGTTACAAGACTAATCCCTTACAGATGAAGAAATAAGAAAAAACTAAACTAGGACAATGATTCTTGAAACGAAATCAACAAAGCTGGCTGAGAAAGAAAATCCTACAGTAGGAAAAAAAGCTCAATGGACTGGATACAAAATACATCAACAATGTCTAAGATAAGCACAACACAAAAACAATCATATTGGGAGATGTCCCCACTTGTCTAGCCCTCCAAACAATCCCCAAAGACATAAATAGAATCTGCCAACAAAAGGGATCGGTTGCAGAGACCCCAAATGAGAAGGAGCATTTCAATAGATCAATAAGTTGTGCTAGGAAATCCTCATCATCGCCCATTACAAAAGCGGCCTATCCACCAAAACCGCAAAGAAACCGTAGAAAGAAGGGAGAAGATCAAAGCAGATTGCTCTTATCAAGAAGTCCATTACAAGTAGAGAGTAAACAACAAGAAAATAATACCATAACCTCCATAGCCAAAAAAAAAACCATAGCCAATGTAATACCGTGAAATGCAGGAAAAGAAAGAAAAATCCTTCCACCGCTGATACCAACATAATGATAGGAGAACAGAGAAGAGAAGAAAACCGCCCACCATATATAAAGATAGAGAAGATAGCCATAAATCCCACCATCCAAAGGAGATCCGTAAGAAAACAAAAATGGAACGAAAGAAATCAAGAAGAGCCATAATACAAGAAGACCCATAACCAAAGAAATAACTTCCATAATTCTCCACGACAAAAAAACCGCATAAATAATCCATTAATGAAACAAGATGAAATGCGAACAAAAAAAATGAACTTCCAAAGACATAAGAAAAAGTCACAAGTAAGAGGATAGTTAAGGAGGGAAATAGTTTTTCCAAGTCCGAATTAAATCCTGCACCGAGCAAGGCCAAGCAACCTTTAATTTCCACTTTTGCATTTTAGATAATTTTCCTTAACTTGATGTGATAAAGCAAAGAAAGGGGAGATAGAAGAGAAAAGGCTATTCCTTTCTTTCCACAAGGTATACACAAGAATGTAAATAATCGAAATTGTAATCTTTAAAACACTTTATGCTCCCCATCATCAATAAAATTAAGAACCTCAAGGGAGAGTAGACTCAAAGAAAAGAGAAAAGTACCATTTGGAAGGAGAGCCCTCACTAATTTCATAGCCAATGGACATTCAAAAAACAAGTGGTTGTGAGATTCTAAAACAGTAATGACAAAAACAAAGAAAGGAGTTGGGTTCCAATCCCTTTATTTGCAAGTTTATATTTTAAGACCTCAATATAAGCCATCCAAAGAATATAGAGCATAGTTAATAGAAAAACCTTTAAACCAAATCCCTTTAGTCCAATCTAAAGAGGGTGAGACTCAAGATTCTAACTCCTTGGTCGAAGGAGATAACTTTTTAAGCCAACTAATAGAATCTGATCCATTCTCAATAGAAGTATCCAAAATCTTAATGGATAACCAAGGATGAGAGGACTCAAGAAGAGAGGGGAGATTCCATTGCCCATTGTGGATAAGAAAATGAACCTTAAGATCTTCCGAGAAGTTTAACTGTTTCAAGCCATTAACTCCCAACCAATAACAAAGAGAGTGTCCATTGCACCAAGGATCAAAGTATAAAGAAAAAGCATTACCCTCTCCAACTTGAAAATGCAATTTGTTTTTAAATTTTTCAAAGAACTTTGACAATGATTTCCAAAGAGGAGAAACTCTATAAATGCAAGGATTCCATAGAGATGTATATTTAGCTAAACACCATTTAGCAAAAGGAGTCTCTCTTGCAAATTTTCCACATTAATTTCAATTTGCTAATCACATTAAGAGAAGAAGCAGAGAGTAACCCAACCTCCTTTGTCTTTGGGTAAAGTAGTGCTCCCAAGAAATAGTATGCAACTTTTTGCCTCCGAATGATAGAAAAATTTAGAAAGCATTTTTGATGATACCATCTGGAATAGCCATAGAACGAAACCAGTATGATAAATAACTATTAATAGATGACCTGATAAGCTGCAACCTTCCCCCTAATGAGAGGAACTTACTTTTCCAACCAGCTAACCAAACATGTAGTCTGTCAAAGAGAGGTGTGAAATGAGCCATCTTGATTGTACCTTTAATAAGAGGGAGCCCCAAGTATTTGAAAGGGAAAGAACCCAATTGAATTCCCAAAACAGAATAAGCATTATCCAAGTTCCTTGAAGAGAGACACAAAGATGATTTGGAATAATTCACCTCAAGACCCAAATAATACTTTAGAGATTGAAGAGTAGAGTTTAGTGAGGTAAATGTAGAAGAGTCAGCATCTATCACAAGGAGATCGTCAGCATATAAGAGATGAGAAGAGCATTGTCCAGCCAGAGAAATAGGATTATATAATCCTTTGCTGATTTCATTTTCTAGCATGCATGAAAAAGTGTCCATGGCCAAGAGGAAAGGAGACAATGGGCACTGCTAGGCCATTGGAGGAAGAGAAGTAACCGTAAATATTCCCATTTAACACAATAGAAAAAGGCACATCGAGATACAAGCTTCCACCCAAGTAGTAAATCTCTTAGAAAACCTTTGTCCGTAATATGAATCAATGCTCTTCTATTAATTTTGTCGAATGCTTTTTTCAAATCAATTTTTGTTAAAAAGTAAGAACTATTAGAGGTGGAGAACTCATTGCAAATCTCAAAGGCCATTGCCAGATTATCAGATATGTCTCTTCCTTTAACAAATGCGGATTGAGAATTATTGATAATAGAAGGAAGATATCTCTTCATACGATTGGCAAGGATTTTAGCCACCACTTTATAGAAAGTGTTACATAATGAGATAGGACGATAGTCTTCAATTCTATTGGAGTGTTTCACCTTAGGTATGAATGTTAAAAGAGTATGCTTGAAACAATTGGGCAATCTAGAATTCTTGAAAAGAAAAGAACGCATGAACAAAAGATTTGCCAATAATACTCCAAGAATCAATGTAAAACTTTGAATTAAAACCATCCGCCAAAGCATTTGTTTACACCGATACTATTCAAGGTAGCAATGATTTCTGAACATCAAGATCAAGATCGGCAAAGATCTAATGAAAGACAACTCCCCAGAAAATTATGAACAGGTAAAATAAGAGAATCATCACGCTTGAAGAGATTCTCATAGTACAAAAAAATAGCTGAAATATCCTTATGATCAAAAGACCCCATGTCGCTTTGCACTTCTAATCAAATTGGAGCTTTTCCTTTCCTTAATAGAGGTAGAGGAATTTTAAATCATCATCGAGTGAGTAAGCCAATGAGCCTTAGTTGCTTAATCCAAAGCATTTCCTTTATAAGTAACCTGAGTATCTATATTTGATTTCCTTAGCATCATGAATGAGATGGATATTGAAAGGATCTTTTTCCAGAAGCCGAAAAACCTCACTTTGTTCTGCTTTAAGAATATTGATTTGCTGCTGTAAGGGAGAAGTGTCCCTATATCTATCTTTCATCATATTTCTAACAAGCTTTAGCTTGATAGAGAGAACATAAAAAGGGTCTCCTTGTATGTAATTGTTCCAAACCTCCTGAATGTCATCCTTAAAGCCAGGCTTTAAAGACCAATAATTCCTGAAAAGGAAACGATGAGATACCAAAGAGGGAGCTTGTAGAAGAGTTACCAAAGGAGAATGATCCATGATCTAAGAGAGGACTTTATAAAATGAAGATGGGAACATGTCAATCCAATTGGAGTTGCAAAAGCCCGATCAATCTTAGAGTAAATAGGATGTTCCAACTGCTGATTGAACCATGTAAAGTGTAAGCCAGTGCTAGGGAGTTCCATCCAGCCACAATCATTAACACAATCTTTAAATTCCAAGGAAGAGTTGAATGAAACCAGGTTACCCCCTTGTTTATCCTTAGCACTTAAAGGGCAGTTAAAGTCTCCTAAAATAACCCATGGGAGAGCATTAACATCTGGCAAAGCCTTTAAAGAAGACCACAAGGAGGAACGGCAAGAGAATCATTTTCAAAGATAAATACTAAGAGAAAGTCGCTCACCCCGGAGCAGAAACTCTACCATGGATAAATTGCTCAGACTTGCAAAGTAACTCAAAATTCAACCTACCAGAATTCCATTTGATCCAAATACGGCCACCACTTGCACAATCAAAATTATTTACACAAGATTCTGAAGTAAATAAATTGTAAGAAGAGACCTGATTGCTATACAAAGGATTGAAATGAACTTTGGTTTCCAAGAGACAGAGAAGATCTAAATGAAAGTCTTTAATAAGCTTTCTACAGTCAGAAAGTCTTCCAACAGCAGTAGATAAACCCCTAACATTCCAACTACCAAATGATATTTGATTCATTGGGAGGAGGAAGAAGCGGTTTTACCCTTTTCTTGTTCCCTTTAAGAGGAGCTATGGGATTAGAGAAGAAGAGATATTCCCTCCTAAATGAGTGCTACTACCTTCATGAATTCCTTTATCAATACTACAGGGAGGTCACTGTGGGTAAGCAGAGAGCGAGCAGTAACCACACCAAGAGAGAGTCGATCGGTAATTAGTGGGATCAATCAATCTGAGAAATGTAAGCATCAAAACACAAACAATCCTCCCGAGGTGAAGAATGAGAAGGTAACCATTAAGCCTATAGAGGAGGAGGAAGGACGATAAGTCTCCATAATCTTGTCATCTTGAGAGGTATTAGTAGAAGAAGGAGGGGCAGGCAAGATAGTAACTAGGGACTGAGACGGAGGGGGCCGTATGGGTATAAATTCCTTGGTAATCTGTTTAGTCACTTTGACAGGAACTTTAGAGGTCGACATCAGGAAGCCAGGCGAAGGTTAAGAGGACAAGTACGCAAATCGTGAGAGAAGGTATTACAGCATATGGCTTCCAATCGTAAACAACAGATCGCATGAATCTTTTCCCATTTAGATTAATCGAATCGATCGTGAAGAGGAGAGAAATTTGGACGCAGATTCGCGCAAATGTTATCCGGATCTACAAATAAATTATCCACCAAGGGGACGATTTTACTAGCAACCCTAGAGAAACCAACCTCATTCCAACAACAGAGGGGAAAATTGGGAGTTTAATCCAAATCTAATCTGAGATAGGATCGCTCAAGGTCGAAAGTCCCAAGTCCATTTTGGAAAATGAAAATACCATTGAGAAAACAAGGGCCGGATTCCACACCAAATCATAGTCTTCTTGACAATTGAACTTAAACAGAAGTAATCACCTTCAATGAAAGTAAATGCATCTTTAAAATTCCATTTCTTTTGATTGCTAACAAGGATCCATAATAAGGGCGCCACCGATCGAAAGTGACCAATAAGGAGAGATGCCATTCTTCCGCCAGACAAATCATCCTCTAAGAAGTCCACTTCATTGGAACCCACGACATACGCAAAGGGGACGGATTGCATTTCCGACAGAAAGAAATCTTTCCATACCGAGAGATCCAAAGGGTTTAGGTGAGATGGGGAATGCATGAGAAGGAGATGAAATTAAAGGGGAAAGGAACCACTGCAATCGAGGTAGCCATCCTTGTGAAAGACCCTCCTGAAGAGGTCGAGCTAGGGGAGAAGGGAGGAAGACCCAAAGAAGAAATGCAGTGATGAGAGAGGGAGAAGAGGAGGAATAGACGGAGGAGGTGGAGGAGGAGAAGAGCAAGCCAGGGGGGGCGGAGCCCTAACTGCGGCTTACCATCGCGAGCTTCTAATTCTTTCGTCCTAGTGTCGATTTTGAAAGTTTTAACGCTTTGTACACGAATGCACCTGAGTTAATAATTTAAATTCTCATGCCATTCAAGAAAAATATCCAATTTATCAAAACTTGAATTGTATGGAAAAGCTTAATAACTTTGTTTATACCCATCAAATATAATTAACAATAAGATCATATAGGTCTAGACAAAACCTGCATTTTTAACTCACGCTCAAACTTTGTGCTTCACTTACAAAATTATTGCCATGGAACATTAGAATTCAGTTAATGAAAACAGGTGTTATAGTTACTTTCCAGATTATAATATCAGTTTCTATGCATATTTAATTTATAGGAAACTTTGTAAGCAACAATAGCATGAAAAACAGACAATAACCTTTCTTTACTGCTTTCAGCATCAGCGTCATAATGCTAAAAGAAATAGTTAAAGTTTATATATAAGCACAAAATTTCAATGGAAGAAGAGTAATGGTGATATGTCTTAATTTTTGATTTGTGTCTGGAACAGGTCTGTTTGGTGAGATTTGAGTTTGATTCCGTTCGAAGTTGACTCACGAGTGTTGGAACCGAGTGGATTATTTGGGAATGGTCGGTGCTTTCGATCCATTGCGGCGCTTTTGCCGCCCGTTGGATGCTATGCACTTGGATTGAGTTTCACTTGGTCGATCTTGAACCGCCTGACGCCTTGTTGTCCGATCGCCTTGGATTTGTTTCTTGATCATGTGGTTCTCGCCTTTAAAGGAGTTAGGATTACGCGTCGCTCAGACGGCTTGATCCTTGATCGACCAACTGCTTGAGATTGCGCCGCTTCTTGTCGTTGGATGAAGCTTTGAATTAACCTAACTTGATTCTTTCCTTGTGTTGTTTCAGTCAGTAGGACTGTTCGAGCCGAATTGCTCCAGAGAGAAAGCAGGGGGAAAAGAGGAACCAGAGGGAGTTCGCCGGTGATTTCGCCAGAGGAGAGACCTTCCAGTGAGGATCAACCGTGGAAGTACTTTGTGGAAGAAGAAGAGATTGGAGGAGGAAAAGAGGATATTCTTGAGATAATTCTTCAACCCCTTGTTTGTTTTTTCTCATCCCTATTTATAGTTTTCTTCGCTCTCTCGATCTTGGTCGCTATATCATTTGTGACTGATTTCTGTTACAATCCGTTAAGTAGCTTGCTTTTGTCATTCTGGATTTCGTTCTGTATACAGTGGAGCTTGTAGTTGGTTCTATTTGCCGTTATTTCTGTTATGGCCTTGTATTTTATTGGCGATTGGAGGTCTTGATTCTCGCTGTTGTTGTAGTTTGTTTATCAAGTCCAGACTTTTGTTGATTTATCTTTGAATAGTTATCCGAGGGAACTTTCTATAATGCCTACTGCTCGGGTTTTCTTCTCTGTAAACTGGCATGCCTCAGTATACCTATTCTCTCGAACTTGGTGGCGTGTTTGCTTTTTTTCTATTGAGTTGTTGTTTATGGTAATTGTAATGTCAGTATCTGTATTTTGGCTTTGGAGGAATTGGAGTCATAACATTACTCCCTCCTTAATCGACCTCAAGGTCACCAATAATATGACTTGCTTTTTATGCTTGTGAATTCTACCTTAGAGCATCACTTGATAGTATTTCTCCTGATTTCTCTGTACAAATGGTTTACGTTCTCCAGTAGTAGTAGTTCTCTTATTGTAATTCGCTTCTATATTTCTTTACTTGATATCCCGTAAGCTTACGTGGCTAGAATTCCTCTGTTTGCCTTGATATTTCTTTAATTTGTGGATCTCCGTCGATTTTTACGTGATCTAAAACTTTTAATCAAGCTTGATTACTATCATCATCTTCAACTCGAATTGGTAATTTCTTGATTGTAGTGTAAAAGCTTGTCTGTATTGTAGTAGTCTTGGATTGAAGCTCTCTTCTATGTTATCGGCCATTTGTTTCATGTTGCTTTTGAGCTTCTTGATTTATATGGGTCTGTCCAACCTATCTGAAAATAAAAGCTCCTTTGTATGTGGCTGGATTATGTGACACTGCTCTGTTTGTCCCTCTTAATTGAGGTAAAGGATTTGTGCCGACTTATTACTATGGACTATCTTATTCTATATAATTGGGTTCTATCGACATAAAATCTAAGCTAAGTTAGAAGTATTTATAATGTGTATACTTATACCATCTCTATGTCATTTGCCTTAGCTGGATTGAATGGTTGATAAGCTTGTTTCTAATTTTTTTTTGAATCCACCTTTCTAGTTGAGTATCATGCTGTAATTGATACTCTTGGTCCTCATTGACTATTATGAAGGCAAATAATTTGGCTTGACATATATGCCCTTTGTGATATTTTTCCTCACAATTAAAACATAATCCTTCTTTCATCTAATTGTGTTGGTGTGAGCCTCGAATTGCTAAAGGTCGCTTTACTTTGAATGTTGCTGTGTTGATTGGCATTTGGTGGATTAGGCAATATGGGTGTTTATTGTATTTGATGTTGCTTTACTGCTGGAACTTGGTCTTGATCTTGGCCATGTGAATGTCATCGCTAGCCTATCCTCCATTAGGCCAATTGAAATGTTTGCAAGGAAGCGGTTGTAGGCTCTTACTTCCCTTTAATTTCATTTCTAAGCCGATTCAAAACAACTTTGAAGGAATTGTGGAATGTCAAATTTGGTTAGCTAGGTCTTCAAACTCATTATAAAAGTGTGTGGTTTCGAAGCTTAGCTAATTCTTCTCTTAAATCTCTATAGAGGGAAGAGCCAAATCTTTGCATAACTTGTTCTTTAAATTGTGGCCATGAATACAATTGTTTATTTAATTGCATCCATTGATACCAACTCAAAGTCCATCCATGTATATTGAGGATATTAAAATTTTTGCTCATCTGATGTGTTATAAAATTGAAAGAATTGCTCTGCTTTAAAGAGCCAACCTCTAGGGTTTTCTCCATTAAATGGGCATATCTATTTTGACGTATTGACATGTATGTGTGTATGTGATCTGTTTGGAGAATAGGATTAATGGGTCGCATCACATACCGATTTGAGGTTATTTTTCCAATGCTTTCTATGGCACCAATCTCTTTGATATTTCCAATACCATAGGACGAGGTCATTTGCTCTTCTTTTTGTTTAATCTTGTAACATATTCTTCAAGTGTTTTGATGTGTATGTTCAGCCGCGCCATTGTTGTAGGTTTGAATCAACAAGAGCACCAATGATATGTCTTATTTTCAGGTTCCGAATAAAGGCCAATTAGATTTGGTGAGATTTGAGTTTGATTCTGTTCTGAGTTGACTCAGTCCTGAGTGTTGGAACCCGGCTGAGTGGATTATTTGCTGTGGGAATGGCTGGTGCTTTCTGATCCGTTGGATTTTGCGCCTTTTGCTCAGCCGTTGGATGCTATGCACTTGGATTGAGTTTCACTTGGGTCGATCTTGAACCGCCTGACGCTTGTTGTCCGATCTGCCCTTGGATTTGTTTCTTGATCATGTGGTTCTCGCCTTTAAAGGAGTTAGTGGATTACGCTCGCCTTGTATCGCTTGATCCTTTGACCGATCGAACCGCTGTTTGAGATTGCGCCGCTTGGTCGCTGGATGAAGCTTTGAATTAACCTAACTTGATTCTTTCCTTGTGTTGTTTCGGCCGACTTGCTCCGAATTGCTCCAGAGAAAGTAGGGGAAAAGAGGAACGAGGGAGTTCACGTGATTTTGCGAGAGACATTCAGTGAGGATCAACCGTGGAACTACTTTGTGGAAGAAGAAGAGATTGGAGACAGGGAAAAGAGGATATTCTTGAGATAATTCTTCAACACCTTGTTTGCTTTTCTCATCTCTATTTATAGTTTTCCTCGCTCTTTCAATCTTGGTCTCGCTATATCATTTGTCTACAACTGCTTAAGTAGCTTGCTTTTGTCATTCGATTTCGCTCATAGGTGGAGCTTGTAGTTGGTTCTATTTGCGTTATTTCTATTATGGCCTTGTATTTTATTGCTTTCGGAGGTCTTGATTCTTGATTTTGGCTCCTGTTGTAGTTTGTTTATCAAGTCCTTTTGTTGACTTATCTTTGAATAGTTATCTTGAGGGAACTTTGTAATGCCCACTGCTCGTTTTTTCTCTCTGTAAACCCGCATGCCTCAGATACCTATTCTCTGAACTTGGTGTTTTGCTTTCTTTTTCTATGCAGAGTTGTTGTTTATGGTAATTGTTAATGGTGTATGCTGTATTTTGGCTTTGGAGGAATTGGAGTCATACCAAATGGATTACAGGCCAAATGGTTGAGCTAAATCATCTTAGAGTTGTTACAAATAAAAGCAGTAAAGTTTGTGATTTGCAGATATCGATGGGAAGTTACAGAACATTTTTTTCTTTCTTTCTTTCATGAATCTAGTTTATAAAATAAGACAACTTTGCAAATATTAGCATACCGCTCTTATGGTGTAATCTTTAATCGGCCGTTGATGGTGAACCTATCAAAACTTGTGGCTTGAAAGCATCCTATTCGCATTGAGTTTTGCCATCCACCTCACCGTGGCTTCTTTCCTTAGATGAGGATTATTGCCATGGCGCCAGTTTCATTTGATCAAGGTTAGAATAAAAAATATACATTACCGTCATAATGAAATAAACACTATGTTTCGATTTGTGATGGTTCTTCTAAGAAGACATCATGAGTACAATGTAGCATGAAATAAGCATTCAACCAAGGAAATATTGGGAGATCAAATTGCGTAAATCGATTTGAGTGATCTGAAGCAAAACTTTGAATAGAAGTAAATAAAACAAGAAAACATAAAAGACACCATATTTAACATGGAAAAACTTAAGAACGAGAAAAAAATCATGGAGTCACAATGCACTAAGAAATCCACTGTGAAGAAATGATGAGAATGGTATAATTTATACTTCACTCAAATCTCTCCACACTTTAGTCACTCTAGGACAAGCACTCTACACTTTTTCTCAAGAGAAAATCAAAAGAGCAACACAAACTTCCTAAAATTGCTTAAATATGAACTCTACTGTTTCTTAGTGCCACAACTCGGCACATAAATGATAGCACACCGTTGTTCCATTTTTTTGCCCGATTCTAGTGATGGTGTTGTTGTTACAGTGCTATGGCATTGGCCTCTCTATTTTGTGCCTTTGAATTCTCGAGTTCCAACACTGCATATGCTTACAACACTAAAGCATTGCATTTTTTTGTCTTTGTAGTGAAAATCTATGGATCTTGCATCCACTTAGTGTCAAAGCATTGTCTATCTATTTTTTGAGAAGACAACTATATCATAGCATCTCAACACGTGGATGTAGCATCGGGCTCCATACATATATATATATATATATATATATATATATATATATATATATATATATATATATATATATATATATATATATATATATATATATATATATATATATATATATATATATATATATTTCGCGTGTTGCCCTTGAACCCTCGAGCATGGGGTGCTACCCTTTGCATCCCCAAGCTTGACTGATGAAAGTAAGGGCAAAGTCGACAATACATCATGATTGATCAACAAAATTAAGCTCCACATAATAACAAAAAAGTAAAGAAAAACTCATATATAAAGATATAAAAGCATGTGAAAATAAACATTTAAAATAAAACCTAACAATGAGAATGAAATTTGAAAGTAAAAAAAATTCCTTGCATCTTCTTCATGGAATAAAAATAGATTATTAGGATTACTTCATTGAATCATATATGTTTTTGAGAAACTTTGCTTAAGTAGCTGTTAAAATATATCACTTTTGACCTGAAAGAACAAAGTCGAATTCCAATGACTATTAAAAATATATCAAAGAATTATATTGCATATAATATGTTGATGACACTAAAGGCACAAAACATTAACATTAGATGCTTCTATAAATGATTTCCTTCATACCAATCTTCTTCCATCCCTTCTTATCAATAATTTAGCTTGAAATCTAGCTTCACTACATATGCTCATAAAGAAGCCGATCCTTTGTTCTTCTTTAAGTATTGTTGCATGAGCTTGGTGAAGAGGAACTTTTCAAGTACTTTATGGAATTCTCAAAGACCATACCTACTACATTTGTAAACATTTCTTCTTTATGGACTATTGTTCTTTAAAAAAGTTTTTAAATCTATTCTAGATAACCTCAAAGTTTTTGGTATACCAATGCTGAATCCATCGTCCACTACTTCCCATTAGTCCTTCCTTAGAAGAATTGATATTACTCCATCATAAACCATTCTTTATTTTTAATAATTGAGAGTTTGTTTACATATTATCAACACATAATTAGAATTAACATGTATTAATATGTTAATGATAATCAATGTTAACATGCCATAGAGGCTCCTTATTTTTGGTGAAGGCATTTGACTGCATGCATAGTAGGATGGTCATTGATCATAATTTCCAAGTATACAAAATTTGGGCCGTATTGACATTTAAAGCAAAACATTAAATAACAATTTACAACAACACATATAAACTTCATAAAGGCTCAATTATAAGTTCACATAAATATAAAAGTAGTACAATGATATATTTATGGAACCACTTTGTGACTAACACAATTAATCATAGATAATAAGTGGTACAAAAGATAAAGTTATTATATGCTCATGATTTTGTTTAATTGCATCATTTGGAGAAATTTGAAAGAAAAATTCATGAAAGTTATAAAACTCTTATAAAGTTTACATGTTTAAGCTAGTAAATATATATGCTTTCTTGTACTTAAAATTTATAATTTTGCACATACATGCATATTAATTCATAATTTTTATTTGTACATGTATAATTAAACTTAAGGACAAGTAATATCAAAGCTTAAGTTTAAGTATAAAAACTTAAATTGATCAAAACAAATAGCAAGTTGCAGGTCATTATGACCACATATCAAACAGGTAAAGTCAGATACTCTCAAAAGTCATTATGACCTCAACAAATATATTATTTATATAACGCGCTTGGTCATAACGACCTGTATGGAAGTAGTTGCTTATATAAACAAAAAATTTCCCTTTACACACATATATATGTACACACACACACATCTTGTATGCAAGGATTAATATTATTTTTCAAAATAATATATTTATTGAGGTTATTGTTGACGACTTTTGGATGGAAAATTAGCCTTTCTCATCATAGATTTAGGAACCTTCTAGAAACTTGGATTTTCTTAGAGCTAAGACACTTCTAGTGATTAAGGAAACACTAAATCTAAGCTTAGAGACTTAGAGAACATAACCTAAGTTTAGAATGTGCATAGGATAGATAGGTTATACCTATCCTATGGCCTAAACTAAGATCCATGCCTATTCACTCATCCAATTCTAAACTCATGTAAATGAAGCACAACCAACATCAAACCTATTCCATAATCATAATTTAATTTGGTTTTTCAATCCAATCTCCAAACTTGGACCTTAACCTATTAGCCCATTTGACCTAAATAGTTCAAATGATCCAAAACCTAGTTGAGCCCAAATCAATTGTGATCAAAGTCCCTAATCAACTCTAAATCCATCATTGAACCCCTCTCAATTGACACCAACTCAACCCAATTCAACCCAATCAACCCCATTAGTTCACTTGACCCAATGAGACCAAATGACCATTTGATTCAAACTCCAATCCAACCCAAATTGGAATAAATCATCCAATCCCTTTCATAATGATTGTTTATCATCTTTGATTACCCAATTGCAATTAATCAAGTCGCCAATTTGACCATTTAATCTAAGTTGACATAATTGAGCTAAAGGGCCAAATTGGGCCAAATCTTATTTTAATCCAAAATGATTGCAACAAGGCTTCTAATCAATCACAAATTGATTATTGAACACCTACAATCATCAATTGCACTTAGCCCAAATTAACCTAAAGAGTCTAATTGAACCAAATCATTCTCTAATCCAAATCAATTCAAACCAACACCTACAATCATTCTAAATGATTACATGGACATAAATCTAATCCATGAAGTCAACTTGGTCAAATTGGTCAATATGACCCATTTGACCCAAATTAAATCATATGAGCAAAATTTAAATCCAACCCAAATTAAATCAAACCATTGACACTCACTCAGTCCAAATGATCAAGTGGACTTACCCAAGCCATCACTTTGAACCAATTTAGTCAATGTGGTCAACTTAACCCAATTGAACCAATTTGACCCATTGAGTCAAACCCAACTAAACTTGGCATGACTTATCTTTGGGTCACTATGGGCCTGCCCAACTGGGCCCAACCCATGGTGAACTGATTTGGGTCAAACTCATTTAACCAAGCCCTGCAAATGGGACAAAACACCCATTTGGGTGGGTTCTTTAACTCCTCACCCCATAGTAGCCACCTTTGGCTCTTCTTGGATAAGAGGACCATTAACTCAACCTAACCCAAGGCTATTGGGTTCAACCTTTGGCCATGAGAGGGTGAGTTCACACATGACAACCCATTGGTCCACCTAAAGGAGGCTTGACACCTCATTCCAACCCATTCCACTCTCTCTCTCACCCTCATAACTTAGTAGTCCTCTAACACCTCTAGCCACTTACCCCGCAGACGCCAAAGGCTGAACCAATCTCGCCTAGTTCAACTAGAAAAAAAATCCATTGTCAGGGGAGAGTGTACTCCTCCCAAGGATTCAAACATCAGACCTTCCTAGCATTCCACACGCCCCATACCCTTAGCTCTTTGTGTGCTCCACCACCGGCAAGACCAACCCCCGATCGAATCGAGAGCTCCATCCGTCCAAGCTTCCAAAATCTCTACCAAACCTAAATTAACTCTTCCCAGACCTTCACCTCACTCTAGCGAACCAAAATGAATCATTTCTTGAGTGATTCAAACACTGGAAGATGTCCCTAGACCAACTCTTGCGAGCTTCATGATGGCGTTTGGTCCACAGAGCAATCGGTGGGGAGGTAGCTTGTGATCTTCTCAATATGGAATCATTTATTCAAGGTGAAGCTACCTATCGATGGACCACTATGCATGAGGTAAAAATCATGCAACCGTAGTTTTCCCTCCTAGGTGTTGGTCTTTTTTGAAGTGAAATGTGATTTCATGAGATTTTTCGCATAGGATCCTCTTAGATCTCTCACTGATCTTTTTGGAGTCGATTTTGCCATCAAACGAGCTTCGGTGAGCTCAAATTGAGTGAGTGGCAGATGGCACATCATCTTCCTCGACACTCATGGGATGATGAATCATACGCCCATTCCATGATTATAAATGTCATGATTAATCATGCTAGAAATTCTAATTTAATCTCTTTGAAATCATGGGATTAATCTCTACATCCGACGAGATTGGATGAATAGGATGAACTCATATTTGCGCTTCTGAGTGAGTTACCGCTGGACATTTAAATAACTAATATCATGGCCACATGGGAAGTATCACGTCGTCTGCAAGATGAGGATGATAATTAGGTTTAAAAATATAATTAAATGGTTAGAACTTCAAAAAAATATAATTAATTATAGAAAATCCAAAAAATACAAATAAACCTATTTTGGATAGGTTAGACATAGGAAAATTTAATAAAATAAAATCTCTTATTTATGTCTAGTGAACAATGCTTAATTAAGGTTTGAAGCTTAGGTTAATTACCTTAATTAAGGCTTAATTAGTTGGCCAATTAATTCTAATTTTGGCGAGATGATTCCATGGGATGTCTTCTGCCTCCCATAATTTTCTTGGAATTATTGGCCATGTAGTTTAAAGAATGTAGAATTGTTAATCCTAATTACCTTCATTAATTAATTTAATATTTTTTAAAATGGTTAAATAGTAAAAATTGAATAATTTATGATAGTTAATCGCTATGAATAGTGGGAATAATGAGAAGAAATAATTAAGGTCTCTTTCATAATTATTTTCAAATATATTTCCTTAGGAGGGTTAATTAACACATGTAATAATTAGGGATTGATTAGAAAAGTTAATGATGAGATAAGAAATCAAGCTAAATTAGTGATTTGTTAAGATAATTCAAATATAATTCATTAGTTTCCCTTTATGTGTTTAATAATATAAAATTATTAAGGAAATTATGGTTGACCCATTGGTGTGGAGAAATCATAAGAATATTTAACTTAAATTCTTTCCTTCTTTAATCTAATTAACTTAAGCATGAGCCTATTTACATTAGATTCCTTTAGGTGCATTGCCAATTTTAATTTTCTAAAAGCATATCATTGAGGCTTATGATTAAGTAGTTAATTAAATTAAAGAAGCTGAGGGAAAGGTAATCAAATCAATGTGCTTAATGGTTTAAAAATAATCAAGTCATAGAAATATATTTAATTACTTTCCTTAAATAGATCAAATCACCAACATGGGATGGGGTAAATACTAAGTATCATTTCTCCTCTTTAGGTCTTAATAATTCAAACACCAAAAATCAAATTTCATAAGAATTTTGGTTAATCAAATTTCATAAGAATCTTTCTTTTCTACCAAAAAATACATGCATTAACGATCATTCAAGTTGCCAAAATACAAATATATACATTGCATGTATAAAATGTGTATTAAATCAAATACCATGAATGATAAAAATGAAGAAATGTGCATGTTATTGATGATGGAAAGAAGTGGTTGAACATTATCCATATGGTGATTCATTAATCCTAAGATGCCTTTCTATTTGAATAAGATCCCTTAAGACTAACCCAAACTTTAATAAAAAAAAATTTATAATACAATGGTTCACTAAAGAAATTAAAGTTATAATAATATACCTTTAGAAAATAACTTATGATAGGGATGAAGGGGGTTAAACCTTTTTCCTCTCTTTATAATAACTAGATGTTAAGTAGGCATCAAATAAAATGAAAGAAATATAAATTAAAACTAATCAATTCATTTAAAGATTTGAAGTGGAACCTCCCATAATATTTAACTTAAACAATTCTAAACCTTAGATAATTATACTTATAAGGCCTAACTAAGACATACCACACTAAACCTTAGCACACACATTAAAATACTATGTCACCAATTCTAGCCTTTAGGTTAGGGTGTATGGTGTGGTGTTATGTTTTATTTTATATTGTAATATTTTAGACTAGATGTTAAGATTGTTTATGCGTAGACCGGATGTTAGGTCCCTAATGATATTTTCTACATCATTATGCTAAAGGGTCGTTGTAATAATAAGCAAATATAAATGTTCTTGCAGGTTTATGCCCCTAAGCATAATCCAGTTAGAGTGGGATAGGTTACCCATGTATAGGGTGCTAGGTCCAAACATATGAATTATAATTGCTTAGTTTGTATATTTGTTTCGCTAATGTCTATTTTGCGTGTAGTTAGATTTTATTTTCAAAAATATATAATTTTGCAATAGGATTAGGATTAGTGCTATAGGTTATAGGATGAGTAGTAGTTAGAAGGAAAAGAATTGGGATATCCCGTGAAGTCCGGAACAACACTAATATAAAAAAAGGGAAAGAAAGAATGACTAGAACTTGAAGACCCCAATAACATTCATTGTAATTGTAATATTTTATTGTAATCTAAGTTTTATAAGGGTAGAGCTACCCAATCTCTTTCCTTTTGAGGTGTATGGTTATACCAGGCTACACCGATCTTTTATTCTTTTATGAAATTCATATGATTGATTATTATGTTTAGGTTGTGCAATAGAAATGATATACTTCTAATAAGTTTTTTAGAATGTGATGATTTGATGTGTGGCCCGGATGGGGTAGGCTCTGGATAAAATTAAATTTTCTATCCTCATTAAATAACTCATAATTAAAGTTTAATATAACTCACAACCTCATCTTAAAGTTTAGGTTCATAATCAAGATGAATAAAAAGATTTAACAACCCCTTAGCTAAATGTTATATGTTATCGCACCATATATCATCTTGTGTCACTCTTGAATAGGAGGGTCTCCATTCTTGCAAGATAAGGGATATGCTTGACCTTTGAGGGGATTATCATCTCAGAGTGGAGAATACCTCCTATTGATTTAGCCCACAATTTTATTTCATGCATATAAGCATAATTGTCCAAGCCTTAGTCCAAAATAAATGTGTCAAAATGGTATAATAGATTATAAATTTTTTGCATTAGTCTAAGTCATATTTTCATACCAATCATGATCTAGTCTCTTAGGAGTGAATTTAGGACTCTAGCTTCCTTTCTAATTAAACAACAACCTAGTTATCTTGCATCTTCATAAGACCATTACATGATTTTAAAGTATATGAGGTGTTAATCGGCCACTAAGCTTGAAAGCCTAGAAGAGTTGGGATGGGTCTATCCTCTCTTAGATTTTTTGTGCTAAAGCATCTTAGATTTGGGTTTCAAGACTACTTATTTCTTTGAGCTATGAGTATAAGTCCTTACCTCTAGGCATTTCCATAATCTTGTGTTAGTGGACTATAAACCAAGCATTCTAATAATATTCCAACTTAAACAAAGAAGTAAATTCTTGATTTGAAATATGTAAAGCCTCAATATAGGGTAGATTGGAGCACTCACTAGGCTTCATAGTGTCATTGGTACTCCCTACTTATCTTTGGGAATCCATAAATAAGTCTTCCCATTTGAACTCTCCCTTTAATTTCCATAAATACCTAATTCTTTGATAGTCTAACTTTAAAATATTTGGAGATACTTATTGACTACTTTAATCAAGAGTGTTCTTAAAAAATTCAGATTTTCTAAGATGTTATTAACTATGGAGGCTTACTTCTATAGGGAACTAAAGAACCCAACATAAAATAAACCTTGCTTTATTTCTCCATGTAAAGGAAAGATCTTTGGTATATATGTAGACTCATCTACCTTAGGAGTCTTTATTAGGTGATTAGGTCTATTATCGGGAGATGTCTCTATCTCGAGATGATACATCATACTTTAATGTCGCACTGATCACTTCAATAAGTACCCCTAAGATTTTATGTGGTATCCCTATGGACCCAAATTAAAACACCATAATTATAAAGTTGAGACATAAAAGTATTATTATTATTATATTATTTTTATTATTGTTTATATGATGAATAATACTTTAAATAAGTTTTTAATTTTATAAATTACTTATACTCAAAAAATAAATTTTAATAAATTTTAATTTAATTTATAGATTACTTGTAGTCTCAAAATAAACTTTAATAGTTTTAAGTAATTTGTAAATTACTTATTTTCTTACATAAAATTTAATAAGATTTTATTTAATGTATAGGTTATCCATACACTAAAATAAAATATTTTAAATAAGTTTTATTTCTTGAATATAATAAGCTATTTAAAAAAAATAATTGATAAAATCAAATTAATATTTTTTATAGTCTTCATTATTCATATTATTTTCTTGAAATTTAATGAAAATGTAAACTTATCATATTTATTTAAAAATTGTGTATGCATAGAAAAAAAATTAAAATAATGTTTTTAATTTAATCTTATCATTAAAATATCTATTAATAATATAATATTTGAATAAATCACAACTACATTTATTTGAAGAAGAGAATTATGCATAATAAGATGAACATAATAAATAAAAAATTGAAAGCACATAAATTAAGCTAACATATGAAAATTCAAATGAATAAGCTTAATGACATTTTACCTACCAAATTATGATGATTGTAGAAGAAATCTTTAATTAAAACTAGATTATGAGAACTTCTTTTAAAACTTCCTCTCTTAGCTATTTTTTTTTTTCCTTTTCACTAAACAATGTTAATTTCTCTTCTTTCATTACTTCACCTCTAAAGCTTATCTCACAAAATATTTCTTACATGAAAAATTAATGTTTCCTCTCATATTTGTAGTGAAGATAACTATGTGCAAGATAAACACTTGGTTTGGATGATGAAGAAGTCAATAAAATAAATAAGTGTATAATCATTTCATGATTCAAAATTTAAAAAATATTTGCATACAGGATTTTTTTATTTTCATTCTACATCTATCTTTTAGAAAAAAATAAATGAAGAACAAAATAACATTTCTTATGTTGGACACCGTAGATCCGAGATGTTCTCATTAGTGATCGTACAACATCAAGGAATGAATGATGTACTATTTTGAGAGACAAAAGTCACCATCTAATAATGAACCTAATCACCTAATGAGGACTCAAAGACTATGGCTCTTTGGATGTACCAGAGATTCTTCCCCTACTTTACATGAAAAAGTAAAGCAGAGTTTATTTTAAACTGGGTTCATTAAGTTTCCTATGGAGGCAAGCCCCCATAGTTAATTACATCCTAAGAAATGAGATTCCTTAAGAATACTCTCGATTAAGATAAATGATCGCTGTCTCCAAAGATTTCAAAGATAGGACTATCAATCAATTGATTTATTTTAGAAGATCAAATGAGATTGATTAAGAGGAGGGAATTGTTATCAAAACCAAAGAAAGATAAGTAGGGGATGCTTATGATACTAGGAAGTCTAGTAAGCATCCCAAAATATCCTATGGTTGGGTTTTATATTTTTGAATTTGAAGTGATTTATTTGTTTGAGTTAAATTTTTATTAGAAATCTAGGGCTTACAATTAGATAGCACAAGATCATGAAAATGCCTAAGAGGTGAGGATTTATGCTTGTAGCCCGTAAAGGGAAGTAGCAACCTCTGAACCTAAATCTAAGAAGCTTTGGCAAGGGCCCAAGCATGACCTAAATCTAAGGCAAAAAGTGTGTATATGATTTACCTCCACAAGAGAGGATAAATCACCGACTGTTGAACTTAAAATCACCTGGGGGTGGCCGCCAACTAACTCCTCCTAAGATTTTAAATATAGGCAAGTCATATGCTTTTGCAAGATAGCTAAGTTATTCTTTATTTAGAAAGAGACTAAGTCATTAAACACACTCCCTGAGAGACTAGATCATGTAGGATATGATTAATGACTTAAATCTAATGCAAAATTTTGTGTTGTTTTATTTTCATTTTTGGACAATGATTTGACACAAGCTATGGGATTCATATGCCTAATGCATGAAAAATTGGGCCAAAATTTACAAGAAGGAGGTGTGTTTACCATGGCTCTCAAAGGTCAAGCCAAATTCTGAGTGGAAGTCCTCCATAGGCAAGAGTGAAGCAACATGCTTTTTATGGATGATATGAAATATATAACATCCAACTAAGGGGTTGCTAAATCTTTTATCTTGATTTATAACCTAGGCTTTAGATGAGGTTATGAGTTGTTAATTTTAATTTTGAGTTGATTAATTGGATAGAAAATTTATTTTTCCTAAGAGCCTAATCGCATCCAGGTCATTCATCAAAATAAGGAATAAACTAAGAGAAATATGCCATCTTAATGCACAAGCTAACAAACATCAAATAATTTATAAAGCTAACATAAAAGAATAAAAGGCCTTTGTGGTCACTCCGCACAAACCCAAAAGAAATTAGGTAGTTGAGCTCTACCCTTATACAACCCTGACAAATTAATTACAATCACAAAGGAATTCATGTTATGTGGGTCTTCATTCTTTATTTTTTTCTTTTCTTTCTTCTTTCTTCTTTCTTCTTTCTTCTTTTAGTTGGTTGGAATGTGGTTGCTCCAAAGGCTTCACATGGTAAATAAGACATAGTCTTATGACCACTGTTCATCCTAATCCCCCATAACATTCATTACAAATCCTAATTGCAAAATTACATGAAAATGGAAAAAGTAAATCTAACTAAAATCTATAAAATAGAGATTAGCTAAATAAACTACAAAATCCCAAGCATGTATATAAATAAATTGTACTTAGCACCCCACACATGGGTAACCAAGTCCACCTAACCTATTTTTGGATTATTCTTAGGGTATAAGCAAACTGCACAGCAAAAATATTTATATTTTAATTACAGTGCCCCTTAAGAATAATCTCCTGCAGAAGATAATGATTAGACTAAGAATGCCCTACCATTCAATTTATGCACATACACCCAACATCCAGACTAAAACATTACATCACAAAATAAAATCAAGCATCAAACCATGCATCTCCCTAACATAGGACTAAAATGGTGACTTAGCCTAATTTAAAAGGCTTGTGGTGTGTCTTGGCTAGGCTTTAAGGTTTGAGTTTTCTAACTATGAAGAGGCCAACTTAGAGGGTGGTTTCATTTAAGTGATTCAGTTGATTTGTTAATTTTATTTGATGATTTGATTTTGTTTAAATGAACCTACACTTAATTACTAAGTATTATAAAGAGAGAAAAAGAGAAGAGAACTTCTCTTTCTTCCTTACATTGAGTATTTTCTAAGGTAGATTCATTAGGGATTTTCTTTAGTGAATGTTTTATAATATGTTTTAATTAATCCTAAGTTTAGATTTACTCTAAATATACCTATTCAATAAGAAAGACATTTTAAGATTAATTAAAGTGAATTACTATTACAAAACACACAACCATTTATTTCTTTCTAACATGTGTATTATGCATATGAATGTATCGTAAGCATAGCTATACATACAAATGCAAAGTCTTAACACACCTTAATGATGAATGCAAAGAGATATTGTTTAAGAAAATTTGGATGCTTCATGATGCATGATTTTGTTTAAATAGAAAAGAGGGGGATTCTTTTATCCATTATTCAAATGCACATTTACATGTATGAAAGACATAAGTGAGTACGATACCATTGTTTTCTACACCAAGGGTATAAGGCACAAGACCTTCTTAGGGCTACTTAAAGCCTCACAACCCTGGGATGTCCAGACTAATATACGACTTTTCTTAAATACATGTGCATGTATAAAAAGAAATGAATGGAAAAAGAATCATGCAAAAAGTTTATGTTTATTTATTTTATTTATTGGTTGTTTAATTTATATATGAAATATTAAGATCATTCTTAATTCATGATATGGGAATGCATAGGAATAAATTTAAGCAAGTGTTATGTTCTTTTCAAAGGAACTATACACTTTGCAAATCCTATGCAAACCATGTTAAGTAAAGAGAAGAAAACCACATAACACAATTTAAGTTATATTCACATGCAAGCTTATAAATACTTATAAGTAGCATACATTAATTTATAGTTTTTGATTTATAAGTTTTGAAAATAATTTTTATTTAGTAGTAGTGATAATATTCATATTCTTACTTTAGCCAAAAATATGCAATTTGACATAAAGGAAATATTTCATTTATTTGATTTTTCAAAAAGATGTAAATGCATGATTTCATATGGCATACACCATTTATTATGCTTGAAAAGAAATAAAGTGATGTAAGCATGTAACTTCATCCACTCTAATTAATTCTTAACGACAACCCTATGGAATAAGTTCATTTAAAGAGAATCAACATTTCTTAAAGAGATTTTTATTTTTGTTTTGAGTTTGAATTGATTTCGGAAATATGAAAAGAGTGTTTGCTGATCCTAACTCATTTTCCTCATGTGTGTGTTATTTTAGTTTAATTTTAGAACCATTAAATTGATTTTATGTTATATTTAGGTTAAGGTGTAAAATTAATTTCATTAATTATCCCTTTCCTACACCACTTTAACATAATTAACCTAACTGAGCCAACATACAATCACATGGAATTTAAATTAGCAATGCACCTAAGAAAGAAAGGGGCCCAATGCAATTGGCTCACAATTGATCAATTAAGCTAATGGGTTTAATTAAGTACTTTCATAATCTTCCCACATGTGGGTTGGAAATGATTTCCTTAAATTTACCTTAGGCTTTTGAACACCCAAGGATCTACCTAGTAAAGGATTAATTAAGTTGATTGATTTTGAAAATTTGATTAAGCTAATTAAGAAGATTATTAGTGAATTAACCCTTAATTATGTTTGGATTAAGGAAAGAAGGGGGTTTAGGGAATAACTTAGGGAAAATACCCCAAACCCATTTTATAAACCTCCTCTTCACTTAAATAATATTTAAATATCTTAATTAAATGATTAAACCACTGCTCAAATGCTTAATTACCATTAATTACATTAAGAGAGTGATTAGGGATTCATTAATTGATTTCCCAAATTAACTCATTAATAAATTCCAAGAAAATTAGGGATACAGAGGTCATCCCACTAAATATGCCCGAGAAGTTTGAAATTAATTATTGAAATGATTAGAGAGTAATTAGGATTATTAAGATTTCAAATAAACCTTAAATAATGAAAATTCACTGTTCAAAATCAATTAGAAATAATCTTATATTATTCCTCACTGAATTATCTTTAAAATGAGCCCTCATTTATATTTTTAAATTTTTTTACATTTAATTATGTTTTTTGAAGTTTGTGATTAAGGGATAAATTAAATATAATTATAAAAAATAATGGTCATCACCACATGGATCATGGCTCTCACTTTCCATGTAGATGGCGTAATTGATTATTTAAGTTGTCAAATTAAATAATCGATCGACGCTTATGTGTTTTCTCTGACCGTCGATCAAGGATCATTTAGGATAAAACCCATGGATCTAAAAAGATTTAATCAATGGATCTATGCGGATTAATCAGGATCATCCATCTAAAACATGCAGGATGGACGGTCCATGATTCATCCTTGCCCTCGCCACGGGAGACAGAGGCCATCCATCCTCCATGGCTTGATTCGAGCTCACTTGAGCTCAGATTGGGCTAGGATTCAACCCATACCATCACGAGGTGTGGGGAAGAACATCCAATGGTCAAATTTGATTGGGATGACAATTCCCTTAACAAAGGACCAAAGAAATTTCTCCCTAAGCTCAGTTTTGAAGCATACCTTGTCGGAGGCTATTACCGTGCTTCCAAATGTTGAGATAGCTTTGTCTAGTGGAGATGAAGGTTTGAAGGCTTGAGATGAAGTGAATCTTTCTATTAACCAAAGCTTTCTTCAATGGCTTATGGCTTTGGTCTAGCTCCTCCTTCTCATGGCTTGGTTTCTTGGAAAACACCTTTGGTGAGCTCGACTTGCCTCCCTGATGGTGCTTGCAAGAGCAATTGGACTTTTATGGAGAATTGTGAGTTGGCACTCACTCACCTCCCTATTTTAGCTAAAGGAAAATCCATAATGGAAATTTCAATTGAGCTTAGGAATGCAGAGAGCTTGGGGAGCTTCCTTTGGGTTCCTAGGGTTCAATCGTAAGTAATGTGAATTGGAATGGAATGAGGGGAGTATATCTTCCCTACTTGGATCAGATGGTTGAGAGCTTACTGCCATTTTAATCAAAATGATCTCATGGAATGGGTTTGTTAGTTAAGAGCTTAACATGGTTCAGCGGGAGTGTAGTTGAGGAGTTGCCCATGTGTTAAATGAGAGTATGGAGTGATTCTGTGTGCTCATTTCAATTAGGTGATCAGTTTTGGCTTTAGGTTGTGTTTGGTTGACCCAAACCCATTGGGTCATGTGCACCACATCCCTTAGTGTCCAAATGGACAACTAAGAGTATGCTAAGTGGCCATGAAAAAGATTTGACCAAATTACAAGTGAAATTGGCCATAGGTTACCCTTTGACCCAAGGGTAAAATGGTCATTTAGCTTTGATTTTGGTTTAGGCAAATTTGATATGATTGAAAATTGGGTTGTGCCAATTTTCAATGAATTTGGAGTTTATTAGATATGATTTGGCTCATGTTGACCCATTTAGGTCAAAATGGGTCAACTTGGGTCAAGTTGACCAATTGGTCAAATTGGGTTAAACCATGGGTTCGGTCAAGTTCATATGACCATATGGAGTGATTTGGTATCATTGATTTATATTTTGTTTGGGTTCATTTGAGTTCAATTAGGTCAAATGGGTCAAGTTGACCAATTTGACATATTTGACCCAATTAGGTTAAGTCATGGGTTGGTTTAGGTTTGGTTGGTCATTTGAAATATTTTGCAATCTTTGGTTTCAATCAATTTTAGTGTGATTTAATTTTTGGCTTGATTTGATCTTTTAGGTCAAGTTGGGTTCATTGTTAATTAGGCTAGGTTGGGTCTAGTTGGCCAATTGAGGCTTTGGTCAAGTTCAACAAGTGATTTAGAATGAATTTGACCCATTGGTTAATCAATTTGGCTTAGATCAAGATTTGACATATTTTGAATTTTTTAGGTCAACATGGGTCAACTTGGGCCAATTGGGCTAGGTTTGGCTCAAATGATAACTTGGTCAAGTCCAATCATTGATCATGAATTGGTTTTGATCAATGGTTTCAATCAATTTGGTCTATGGTGGATTTTGGCTAGTTTAGGTTTCATTTGGGTCAAATGTTGACTTGATCAAAGGCTAGGTTTGATGTGGTTTGACCAATTTGAGTGATTGATCATCTTATGATGATTGTTGCTCACAATGTGAGGCTTAGATGGGATTAGTTCAATCCAATTTGGGTAGGATTAGAGTTTGGCTCAAAAAGGTACTTTTAGGTCACTTTGGGTCAAGTGATCCTAAGTGGGTCAATTTGACATGATCATGGCTTGATTCAAGTTTGGTTAAACTCACATATAGACTTATGATTTAAATATAAATCCATTTACAAGTGATTTGGAGTCAAATGTGTTTTGATTCATTTGACAATTTCAAGTTCAAAGGATGAACATGAGTTTGATTTGGGTTTGATTATTGAAGTTTATGATTGAATTTGGAAGGATTGATTGTTTGGAGAGAAAAATCCAAAGGTTTGAATTGATTTGAGGTTGATTTGGCTAAGTTCAAGAATTTGACTTGAAAGGGTAGTTGGATTTTGATTAGATTTGGATTTGAGTTTTGAATTGGTTTTGTATTTTTGATTTATATTTCATTTATATTTGTGAATATAAATGAGAATATAAATGGGTTATGAGAAAATCTCTTGAATTTGAAGTGATTTGGATTTGATTTGAGTTAAGTCCGTAAGATGAAATCAAAGTGACTTAGGAAAGATTTTGGATTTAGAATTAATCATGGATGTCAATCATTTGGAATTGATTCATGAATTGAGAAAATCCATTGGAATTGATTTATGGTTTGAGAAAATTAATTAAGTTGGAATTGATTTGAGATTTGATTTGGAATCAATGTTGATTTGAGTTTGAAGTTGATTTGGATTTGAAGTTTGATTATGGTTTGAAGTTGATTATGATTTGAGGTTGAATTGAATTTGAAGTTTTATTTGGATTTGAGGTTGATTTGAATTTGAGGTTGATTTGAATTTGAAGTTTGACTTGAAGGAAGGAAGTAAGGATTTGGTTGAAGCTATGTGGTAGGAAAATTTTCCTAACACCCCAAGGCATGACCTATTCTATGGCTAACTCTTCGAAGTCTCTAGGGTTATGTTAAGTGTTCACCTAATATCTTAAGACTAAGGAACTCTTAGCCTATGTCTAAGATGGAGAGGTTGAGAGCTCATTCTAAAATGAGGTCAGCATGCACAATTTATTTGATTATGAAGACTTGCATGCTTGAATATAATAATTTAGAAATATTGCCATGAATTACATGCATGAAGATACCCTTTTTGCATGAAGACACATATTTTAGAATTTGTATGGGTTTGAAGTGTCATTGCATCGAGACATATATATTTTACATATTTAGGAATATTTGCATGAATTATAAAAGTTTACATGCATGGAGACACATTTTTGATAATATTTTCTTTATTCATGATAACTATATTAAATTTTTTAAATTTTTGTATTATAGATTTATGGCATTTTATACTACAAAATAAAGATAAATTAAAATTTCAATTTTCACAAATTATATTAATTTTAAAATTTTAAAATTATTTCATATTCAAATAAATTTTAATCATGAAATTTTAATTTATATGTTTTATTATATTAACTAATAGTTATAACTTAATTGTAATATTTCATATATAAATTTATTTGATTCTAATAATATATGTTAAATCTATACTCTTTAATACTTAATAAAAGTATAAAGTTTGTATTTTAATTTTATAAATAAACTTTTCAAATAAGATTTATATTTTAATTTATTTATTCAAGAGAAAAAAAACAAATTTAATCTATTACATTCTCAATTGAAAATGTACTTCTACACCACTTCATGGACAAGCTAAGTATGAATGAATTTCGAGATTGATATTAAAAATTTTAGCCAATTTTGTTTTAAATTCAAGCTTTGTGTAGATATTAGTAGCAACCATGCTAGGCTTCGTAGTTTATGATTGTCGAGCATTGAAAAAAATTCTTTAAAATCTTCTATAGATGACATATACATGCCTTATGCTCGCATTAAGAAACACTTATCTAATTACTTCACCTAGTCCTTTCTCCATATTTGTTATGAAGGTTAACATATATAACTCAAAGTCAATTAAAATAAATTTTATAGAAACCATTGCCACATCTTCTTGAGCTCAATCTCTACAACTTCAAATGCCAAGTTGAACAACCCATATTACCATCAAGTGAGTTTGCATATAACAATCCCCCCTTAAGTACTTTGATTTCAAGTGGCAAGCATCAACTCCTACTAGATGTCTACATCTGGCTAGAAAATCATCAATGCAAATCTTAAAGCTCACATCAAATTGCTAAAATAAATTGCTAGAAGTATCATAAGTGTATTTTATGTGAGAACATGGATTCCATTTAAGAAGCTTTACTCTCCACTCACTTGTAATTATCATCAATTGCTCTAAATTTCATGCTTTGAGCTTGTTCTAAAGTTTTCATAATTTCTTATATAATTGTGATAATCCATAAGTGATCTTTATGTTATTCTTGATATATTTTAGAGGTATGGATAACAACTTCACAATATGTTATATCTCCTAAGCTATCTAAATAGATGTTGCCAATTTGTTTTCAACTTTATTAATAGTTAAGCATATTTGTGTTGCATTTAACTTTCTAATCTCAAAGGTGTGGCCATCTGCACAAAGTGATGCTCATATTCTTCATAAATAACCTTGATATGAATAAGTGGTGTAACAGTCCAATCACTTATTTTGATCTTAACTATAAAATTATTTTTAATGCCTATGGTTTGAAGGGGTTGCTTGAAATTTAAAGAATCATGGAAGTATGCACCAATTGCTAAACTTTAACCTGACCGAATAAAAACATATATTATTGTAAAGAATGACAATCATTACATATAATAATGTTAAGGACTACCATGCTTTTCATTATGTGCCACTTTATTTCAACCTTGATAGCACCCACCCAACATCCTTAATTTAGGTCTAAAACCCCTAATTTATCATAGTTAAATGAGTGGGTCCTAGAACTTTTTTCTTAATTTCAATGATATTTAAATATTTTAAAATTCAAAAAATTGAGTAAAGTCATTTTGTTATACTCAACTTTGGTTATAATAGATCGAAAAGAAAAATTAAATAAAATAATCTTTAAAAAAATTATGAAAAATCTAATTCCTAATTCCTTCTTATCTTTGAATTTCATTAACTTTGGGAAAATCTAAAGAAAGTCAAGACTAGGACCTCAAAATAAAATCCCTATTTCATCCTTCATAGTGAAAAGAAAGCTACTCTAAAATTCTTGAAAGAGTATCTATATACTATAATCATAACTAAAATAAAATTTACTTTATTTTATAATAGAAAATGACGAGATAGTTAATTTTCGATGTTGGATCCAACATCAACTTCGTTGTAGACTATGGAAAGTTGATTGTTGGCTCCATGATCAAATTCAGAATTGATTTCAATAATTTGTACATTAAGCAAGATCACCTAGCTCCCGAGCATCACTATCATTAAGGGAAAAAGCAACACTTAGTGTTTTTGGGGTTTCCACTTCCTTTAGTAGTAAGGTAAGATGAGGCAATTAGAAGGGTTGAGATGGAGACTTCCAACAAAAGATGAAGCTACCCACTAGGGTCCATTTTTTTTAGCACTTTCTAACTAGGATCTACTTTTGATCCTCCTATAATGATGAAAAGATAAAAGAAAAATATAAATAGAAGACTTAGGAGAATGATCTTTAAGGAAAAGAAATAGATTGAGCTTCTAATATTAGAGTAAGCTAGGACTAAGGAGGGGTTTACCGTTTCTGATATTTCTCCACTCTTGGGAGGGAGAAAGTTCCACCCTCTATTTATTATCTAGGAGGAGGAGAATGTACTTAGGATTACGAGTTCCCCACCTTGTCCTTCTAGCTAAAGTTAAGTAGGTTAATGGGAGAACATGTGACAAATAAAGTTTGTTCTTTTAGAGTGGATAAAGCACTCAATTAAAAAAGGCTTAGTGTCATGAAGGGGAAAGAGAAGTAAATCCAATGGAAAGTTAGTGTTGCCCAAGACAAGGTCAAAGGAAAAGTAGTCTCTAGGGATAAGAGACATCTTGATAGAGTAGTTTCCGTAGTCATTAACGAATACTATCCACAGAGGTATAAGAATAAGACTAAGAATAGTGATGGGATAATTTTGGTAGGTTTAAGGAAAGCTAAGAACACTCCTAAGATAGAAACTAAGAAACTATATCTACTTATTAAGAGAACTTGACTGATTGTAGAGTCAGTTCCATTCTACACACCACATAGTGCACCTACAGTTAGTTCATTAGATAATAGGCCTCAAATAGAGGGCCCATCATCACTACCTTCTACTACAGAGAGGAGATTGGCTTCTCTAAAGCGATCTATTTATGCTAAAGAAGGATGATGAGATGACCTCTTTGGAGCCACTCTTGAAAAGGAGGGCCAACTAATGGAAGAAGAAACTAAAAGGTAGAAGTAGTCCGAGAGGAGCCACTCTTGAAAAGGATTGGCTTCTCTTGATACTATGGCCGCCTAGAAGAAAATCATAGAACTTTAGAGGAAAGTTCTCAAATTAGGGAGGAAGAAGAAGCAAATGCTAGAAAGAGGCTTATGGAGGCTTTGACTTATATCAAGAAGACCTTATAGATAATGATTTAGTTTTATCCAAAGCACAAATCTATATGTTATAGACTTGGTCACCTAAAGGAATTTGAAGAAGTCCATGATGTCATCCGGGCTCTTCTTCAAATACAAAAGAAATATGATCAAATACTGAGGATGGAGAAGATAATGGAAGAAATTATGATTGCTATGCTATTCTTGTAAGGATAAATCCCCACTTCTTTTCAATTGCATCAAGCGGAGGAGCTGGAGACCAGTCAACTGACTGAAGTTAAGGAAACTAACTTAGGCAAGTAGAGCTATGAGATGATGATAGAAAATGCTCTACCTAAGAAAATTTTGAAGCATATGTGTATGCCCAAATATAAAGACTAGATAAAATAGCCTTCATAGTAAGCCATCAAAAGAACAAGATCAAATTTCTAAAGTGAGATATTTGAAAAAGGACTCCATGGATAGAAAGAAAGATCAAGAATGAAGCATGGAAATCAACTATAAGCAAACTTGACTGAGCTAGAAAGTGACTAAGGAAGACCAAACAACATAAATGTCTAAAGTCCAGGAGCCTTACAATGAAATACTGATTCACCACATAAAAAAAAATCAACAGGTCACTCGCACCAATGGCTATAGAGCTTACTGCTTGCCGTAGAACACTCACCTCATGTTAGGATGAGTCCTCACTTGTACTTGACTTACCTTACATATAGTTACTATATGTAATTTCCCCACGTGGGTGGGGGGTGAGGGGATCTTTTTTTTTTCTTCTCTCTTCTTTGCTAGGGGGTGCATAGTTTTCTCTGCTAATACTAAATCTTAGTGGAATAATAAAATTAGAGATATTTTTTTATTTCTTATTACTATTTTTACTATTCATCTTTCCTAGTTATGTCGAGAGTTTTTCCTCACTCTATAGATTGTGATTTAACATCCTTTAGGTGTGAGCATGGATGAGGCCAAGAACTAAGAGTTAGATATAAAGCAAAGTGGGACCCTCAAAATATGGAATCATTCAATGGGTATGGAGTAGAATGCCCAATAATTGACCATGTAATTAGATTGAGAAATGGAAGATAGAATCACTCACCTAGTGCAAGTGACTATGGAGAATACCAAAGAAGAACCAAAGGCCAAAGATAATTAGATATCCTTAAGATCAACAACTCATCGAGCACCAAGAGAGGAGAAAATTATTTAAAACAGCCTAGATGACTAGTCATATCATGTTGGTGAAAAAGAATACATGTAGTTCGCAGAGGCTCACCTCTAGCATAGGTTCAAAATCTTGCACTTAGAATCATAGAAAAGGACCCTCATTAATTAAATATAGCCTACTTTTAGTCAAGAATGTCACTTTTGGATTTGGATGACATAATGAAGTTCACCTTTTCTCTACCACCTTTAAAGAGTCAGCCCTCAGATGATTCTCGCATCTCTTATACAATTTGCCAGCACTCAGGAACCTTTGAAGAATTCCTAGGCTCTTCTATAAACGAGACAAACACAATGAATCCTTAATAAAATTAATCACTCACTTTCAATTAGAAATACTGATGATTAATAACTTGGAATCTTTAGTATCCCAAGCCACACTTGGTCAACGCTTGAGATAGGGGCACTTCAGATACACCCTTAAGTCAATAAAAAAACACTCATCAAGTAGGGTGAATAACCATAAGAATGTCAAAGAGTATAAGGTCATCTTGTTGATTCCAATAACTCGAGGATTCAGTGAAGAGGTCATTATTAACCTCATTTTGGATGAGGTTGATATTATTCTAATCTTAATAAAGGGATATCTAATCTTAAATTAAGATCATCTTAATTAGACACTTAAGACACTACATTTGGTGGCTAGTATCTCCAAAAGCAAACAATAAATTAATTAAAGCTAAAATTTGAAATCAAACTAAATTTGAAATCAAAATCAAATCAAACTTAATATCCTATGGTACAAGCTTAAATCATCATAATGAACCCAATTGAGGTAGGTGAATCCAATTAAGTACAAATTTATTAAAATTCAATAAAATCAAATATACTTGAATTCAATTGATCTTATATTGAGGTAGTTGAGATGGTTGACCCAATTGACCTATTTAAGCTCAAAATTACCTAAGTTCAAGAAAAAAATAAATAAAATTAAAATAAATTGAAATATAATCAAATAAAGAAATGCATTGAATCAATGCATAAATATAAATGAACTTAATCTAGATGAGGTTCAAAGTGGTCAACCAGATCATTTGACATAGAGTAGACCTATATAGGCCCCACCAACTCGAAAGTAAACCAATAAAAATTTGGCCAAATTGAATTATTCTAAAGACTTAAACTCATCAAATGAACATTTTCAAGTATAAAACTAAATAAATTTAAATTCAATTAAGATTTAAATGGGTTGATTTGACCACTTAACCCAAACTAACCTAAATGGACTTAATTAACACAAATAAAAATAAATTAAAGCTAATTAAAAATTAAACACTCTATACTCACTTCAAAATCATAATTAAGCACAATTCAACCCTTCTTAGGTTTAATTTGATCACTTAGACCAAGTGAACCCAAAGAAACCCATTAAGCCCAATTTGGCTCAAAGTGGGTCTAAATTCATATAACTTCAAATCGAATGAAATCAATCACTCTAAATTATCTTAAACACTTAATCAACTTTGATCAAAATCAAAACACACCTTGATTGAGTTAAATTATAATTTGACTCAATTAACCCAACTTAGCCAATTTGGATCAAAATGGGTTAGTTTGGGTAAAATAAAAAATCTAATTCAAATCAATTGAATTGATTGATCATAATCATTACAAATACTCAAAATATAATTGAACACAAATATAAATCCTAAAATATCCAAAGAGGCTAGGAGACCCAACTTAAACCATTTGAATCAAATGAATCAAACTTGCTTAAAGCCACATCCAACCTAAACTTAAAGTGGATCAATTAATCCATAAATGTTCAATGCATAATTAATTACAATTGAAATCTAAATCTAGTCCAATCAATCAAATGGAATGAATTAACTTAAGCTAAAAGAAAAAGAAATTTAAATGAAGCAAACCTAAATACTTAACCTAAATCCAAATCAAATGAGCTTAGCTAACCTTGCTCACCAATCTCAATTTCATCGACCAACCGAAGCAAGGGAATGCTAAAATAATCCGAAAGCCATAAGTTGATGAGGTGGTCATGGAAGAGGTAAGGTGGAGCCTTAGAAGAGAGCAAAGCCAAATCACATGCACATTAAGTCAAACCCATCTTTCTCTCTTCCATATCTTCTCCTCTCTTTATTCAATTGATTATATTTAATCCAATCAAATTACCATTGTTTCTAACAACTGTTCATGCTTAGCAATCACCCATGGCCAATCACTTTTGACCACCCATGGAGATGGCTCTCAGCCATGTATGAAAAGAAGTGAGGAAAGCTCCTCTCTCAATTCTAAGCACTCCAAGATATTCTAAAGGAAAAAAAGGGTGGATAATTGAGCTCTTCCCTAGGTTACCAATCATTATCAAGTCAAAATTCAGCCATAGTTGGCAGTAAACCTCATGAACAAACTTGAAAATGGGGGAGGGGTAATTCTCCCTTACGATTGACTCTTTCTATTTGTACTAGGGGTAAATAAAAATGCAATCAAGCCCTCACTCAAGGGCCACACCATTGGTGAGCTGAAAAATGACTAATGCCGATGGAGGATGAGCGGAGCTTGGCCTCCATAGTTGTGGTGTTTTAGATGTTAGGTGGACACCATACAGATCTTAGGGGGTACTTATTGAAGTGATTGAATATGACATTGAGGTATGATATACTATCATGAAAGATAGAAACAACACCCTACAATGGATATAATCACCTAATAAGGACTCCTAAGACATGATGGGTCTTCTTATATACCAGAGATTCTTTTTGTACTTTACTTGAAAAAGTAAAGTAAGGTTTATTTTATGCCAGATTCTTTAGTTTCCTATGGAGGAAAGCCTCCATAGTTAATTACATCCAAGGAAATGGGGATTTCCTAAGATTACTCATGATTAAAGTAGTCGATCAATTAGCTCCAAATATTTCGTAGTTGTGTTATCAATGAATTGGTTATTTTTTTTGAATATGGAATATTTAATTTGAAAGACTTGTTTTTGGATCCAAAGGAGAAGAAGTGGGGAATGCTCATGATACTAGGAAGCCTAGTGAGAACTCCAATCTATCCTATGGTGAGGTTTTACATATTTGAAAGATAGAGTTTATTTTAATTTGAGTTGAAATTTTTATTAGAATGCTAGGGCTTATAATCCATCAACACAAGATTATGAAAATGCCTGAGAGGTGAGGATTTATACAGGTAGTCTGAAGGAAAAAAGCAACCTCAGATCCTAGATGAGTTGTTAATAAGTTTGAAAAATTAATTTTTTCTTAAGAGCCTACTGCATCTAGGCTACACATTCAAACATCAAGTTTAAGAAACTATGAAGAAAATGCAGTTCTATTGTGCAATCTAAACATAACAACAATCAAACAAGTGTTGATTTCATATAAAAAAGAAAGTACCACCAACCCGAGAAAATTGGGTAAAGAGTCACTCTTAAATAACCTGGATTACAAAATGATAATTACAATTAAAATTAAATTATATGCTATGAGGGTCTTCATTATTTGCTTCTCTTTTCCTTCTTCTTTTTTTTATTTACTTTGATTCAAGGCATCATAAGGCTCTAGGACTATGCCTTCTAGCCATTACTCATCTTAAACCCCATAGCACTAATCCTAATTCATATTGCAAAGTTACATTTTTATGAAAAGTAAATCTAACTACACCTGAAAAATAGATATTAGCTAAACATACATGAATCCCAAGTAATTATATTTTATAATTTATACTTAGCACCCAGTATATGGGTAACCAAGCCCACCTGTCCTAATGTGAATTATACTTAGTGGCATAAGCAACCTGCAAGAAAAAGCATTCATATTTACTTTAACGGCCCCTTAAGCACAATCTTCTTTATAACATTAGGCTATCAATGACCTAACATTTAGTCTACGAACCACATTTCAACATTTAGTCTAAAATATTACATCACGTAAAACACAACATCATTACATGATCCTAACTTAGAGCAAGTGGTGACTTAGTATTCTAATGTGTGTGTTGTTTCTGTGTGGTATGTCTTAGGGACTTTTGAATTATGATTGTCTAAACTTTTGAATTAATTGATTTAACATGATAGATGGTTTCACTTTAAGTTGCTTAGATGATTTGCAAATTTTAATTTGTATTTTTATTTGTTTCATTTGATATTCACATAGAATCTAAGTGTTGTAAAGAAAAGAAGAAGGCATAATCTCCTTATTGACCTCACTTTTGGAGTGAGCTTTCAACCTCCATCTTAGACATAGGACTCTTCTTAAACACTAAGAGTTTTTTAGTATTAAGACACTTCTAGTGATTAGGTGAACACTCAACCTAACCCTAGAGGCTTAGAAGGTTTAGCCATAGGAATAGGTTATGCCTTAGGGGTGTTAGGAAAATTTGCCTACCTTAACCTAAACCAACTCCTCACTTCCTTCCATCAAGTCAAATTCAAATAAACTCCAAATCAAACCTTGAATCAATTTTAATGGATTTTCTCAAATCATGAATCAATTCCAAATAATCAAAACCCATGATTGAAATCCATAACCAAATTCAAATTCCAAAAATATTTCCTAAGCCCTTTGATTATATCTTATGGACTCAACTCAAATCAAATTCAAATCAATTCAAATTCAAGAAACTTTCTCGTAACCCATTATATTCTCATTTATATTCACAAATATAAATGAATTATAAATTCAAATACCCAAACCGAATTCAAAACTCAAACTCAAATTCAACCAAAATCCAACTTAAGCCTTTCAAGTCAAAATCTTGAACTTAGCCAAATCACTAAAATCAAGCCAAACCCTTAATTTTTGCTCATGATTTAGTCAATCCTTCAATCATGAATCCAAATATAAACATAAACTTTAATCCTCAAACCAAAACTAAATTCAAAAAAATCAAACCCAAGTCAAACTCATGTTCATCCTTTGACTTAAAATTATCAAATGAATCAAAACCCATTTGACTTCTTCTTTAAAATGGATTTATATTTCAATCATAAATCCATATGTGTTCAACCAAACTTGAATCAAGCCTTGATTTAGCCAACTAAACCCAATTGGCTCACTTGACCCAAAGTGCCCAATTTGACCTACATGAATCAAAATCAATTCAAATCAAATCAATTACAATTTATGTCATGTTTGTTGATCATCATAAGTTAATTAATTTTCATGAATTGGGTCAAACCAAGTCAACCTAGCCTGTTGACTAAGTTAACCCTTTAACCTACATGAACCCATACTAGCCTAATTGTAACATAAACCAAATTGATTGCAACCAATGGCTCAAGTTCACTCCAAATGGATTATTGAACTTGACCAAAGTCTCAATTAAACCCAATTTGACCGATTGGCCAAGTAGACCCAACTTAGCCCAATTGATGATAAACCCAACTTGACCTAAAAGGTTAAATCAGCCCAAAATCAAAATAAACCAAAATTGATTGAAACCAAAGCTTACAATATATTCCAAATGATTAACCAAACCCAAACCAAGCCATGATTCAAGCTAATCTAGTTAATTGGGTTAAATTGGTCAACTTAGCCCAAATTGACCTAAAAGATCAAATTGACCAAAATCTAAATTAAATCTAAATTAAACTAAATTGATTGAAACTAATTGAACCAATCCAATAAAAATGATCTTTCGAACTTGACCCAACTCTTGGTATGACCCAATTTGACCAATTGGTCAACCTAACCTATTTTGACCCGATTTGACCCAAATTGGTCAAATTAACCCAAATTAAACTAAATGAACTTTAAATAATATTAAATTTGGTCCAACTTACTTTTGACTCATTTTAAATCTGCCCAAATCATATTCAAATGCCAAATGACCACTTTGCCCTTGGGTCAAAGGCATCCCATGAGAAAAGATACTTTCCAAGTGGTCATTTCTCTTCCTTGATCACTTGACACTCATCCATTGGTCCACATAGACACCAAGGACACTGATTTTCTGACCCAAGGAGTGGTTGGGGCAGCCATGACTCATGGGGAGATGAATCACCTTACCTCTCACATTAAAATATTTGGCATGAAGGACTCTCACCTCCCCTTGGCTAGGACACCCATTTGTCCTTCATGGCAGCCACTTTCCATGCCTTAGCCAACCATAGGGAGCCACCTAGGATGGTTCTCTTCCATTCCCAACCACCCCAAGACAAAAGACATGAGTTTGGAGCCAAAATTTTAAACAAAAGGTTCATTTTCATTAACTTTTGATTCGAAGGTTTTATATGTTGAAGAAAATCCTCATTTCCATCATTCTCCCTCTCCTAGAGCTCCCAAAGCCATTGGCAATCACCCCCAGTTCATTTTGGAGAGAAATACTTCAAAACTAAGTAGATTTCATCAAGAAAATGATGATCACTAGAGGAAACTTCATTTTGACATGAAGGTGAGGATCGAAGCTCATTCCAAGACTTTTCCCTTTCTTAACTATGTGCTCGGGTCATCACCATCACCGAAAATCATCCTCGGTGAGGTAACTTTCAAAAACTATAGCTGGCCTTAGGATCCTTTATTTTATGATAGTTTTTTCACACAATTTTGAGGTATTTACCCTAGATAATCCGGAATTTTTACTTTATATCATCCCAATTAGAAAATATAATTTTTTCAGTGCGAATCGACATGAAAATGAGTCCATTTGGACAAGTTTTCACTAAGAATTCCTTTTTTTTAAAAAAAATAGCCCTCATTTTACAGTTCATTGCCGGCAGCGAAGCAACAACAGTCCGATCACATGGTTCACGGGATCGGACGGCTCGGATCACGCGTGGATCGCACGATCCTTTGATCACTTGATGTTATTTGGACCATCAGATCATGTAGATCATGTGATTGATGGCTTAGTTCGCATGATGATCGCTCTATCCTAGCCTCTATATCACGCGATCCAATTTAGATAGTCCGATCGATGATCGGATGGTCCGGATCAACGATCGATGGTCCAATCACCGCGCAGTCGTGGTCAAATGCACTCATTTTCCCACCATCCACGACACCATGGCGCCGCTTACCGCGGAACGTGGCGCATGCGTACCGACTGCCAAGTAAGAAAATTTGATTTTGATTTAAAAAATTACTTTAAATCACTTAAAATTTCAAAAATTCATAGAAACTAAAATGATTAATCAAAAATTACAAACAAGAGCTCGTTGGATTCATCTTTTCGAGAGAAATCCAATAAACCCAAAATCCCCAAATTTTACAAAGTATTTGGAGCTTAATTTGAGTTTTAAAAAAAATAAAATTTTATTAATTAAACCAAAAATACATGTCAGATTAAGTTGAAATTTTCAAAGATTAAAATTGATTTTAAAATACACATACCATACAAATTTCAAGTCAAAATGACTTTTGGATTAAAATATTTCAATTTTGAGTGTCAAATGATTTATTTTAATAAAATAAATTAACATAATTCATAAAAAGCACTTAAATTAATTGAGACTTCCTAAATTCATAACTAATTATATAAAAATCCAAAACATAAAAACTCGGCATTTTAAAGATAATTAAAAGGAGATTCTAATAAAATTGTTTTAACTTGAATTTAAGTAGTAGATTTTTCTTAATTAGGGTTTATTTAAAACATAATAACCCTAATTACTCCCTAATGACTACATTAATTAATTCCAAACTTCTCAGGCATGTTTTGTGGGATGACTTTGAGATATTAATTAATGAACCCCTAATCACTCTCATAATATAATTAAGGTTAATTACACATGTGAACAATAGTTTAATTCCTTGATTAAGATAATTAAATATTTTTTAAGTGATTAGGAGGTTTATGGAATGATTTTGGGAAATTTTCCATAAGCTATTGCCTAAACCCCCTTTCTTTCTTAAATCTAAATCTAATTAAGGGTTAATCCACTAATAATCTACTTAATTAATCAAATCAAATTCTCAAAACCAAATTAATCTAGAAACTTAATCAATCCTTCTTGGGTAGATGCTTAGGTGTTCAATAGCCTAAGTAACTTAAGGAAATCATACCTAACCCATATGTGTGGGAATGGTTATGAAAGTACTTAAATTAAACCCTTTAGCTTAATTAATCATCAATTGTGAGCCAATTGCATTAGGCAACTTTCTTTCCTAGGATGCATTGCTGATTTAAATTCCTTGTTGTTTTATGTCATACATCAGCTCATAATTATTTGATTAAATATGTTAAACTGGTATAGATAAGGGGTAATTAATGAACTTAATCTACACCTTACCCTAACTAAAGTATAAAATTAATCTAATCACCTAAAAATTAAACTAAAACAATACACACATGTGGGAATGGATAAGTACCAGCAAACCTCTTCACACTTTCCTAATTCAAATCAAACTCAAAACAAAATGAAAGTCTCTTTAAACAACTTTTGATTCTCTTTAAATGATCTTACTTCATAAGATTGTCTTTAAGAATTAATTAGAGTGAATGAAATTACATTCTTACATCACTTTATTTCTTTCTCAGCATGCTAAATGTGTATGTCATATGAGTTTCATACATTCATGTTTTCTAAAATCAAATTCAAAATGTTTTCTTTATGTCAAATTGTTTTGGCTAAAGTAAAAATATGAGTGGCTATTATCACTATTAAATTCAAAACTATTTTCAAAGATCTATAAATCAAATACCTAAAACGAAAGTGTGCTACTTATAATTATTTATAAGCTTGCATGTGGATATAAATATGAAGACGCATAGTGTATTTTTTCCTTCTATTTCTTTTAGCATAGTTTTGAATAGATTTGGCAAAAGTATATAGTTCATTTGAAAAGAGAATAACACTTGCCTAACTCCATTCCTATTCATTCCTATGCTATTACTTAAAGAAGGACATCCACACCTACACAATAAATTGCATAAACAAATCAAACAAATAAATACAAACTATTGAATCTTTCTTTACCATTCATTTATTTTGTTCATATGCTTGTATTTAAGAAAAGTGGTATATTAGTCTGGACCATCCCAAGATTGTGAGGCTTTAAGTAATCCTAAGTAGGTCATGTACCTTACACCCCTAGTTAACAATGGCGTCATACTCACTTATGCCTTTCATACATACATGTGTGCATGTGAGAAACGGATAAGAAAACCTCTTTTCTACTTAACAAAATCATGCATACATGAAACATTCCAAATTTCTTTAAGCAACCTCTCTTAGCATTCATTATTAAGGTGTGCTAAATACTTTCACATACATGTATATATGCTTAGGATTCATTCATGTGCATGATACACATGTGGGAAAGAAATAAAAATATTGTGTGTTTGTGATAGTAATTCACTTTACTTAATCTTAAAATTCTTTTCTTTTTTAAAATATTAGGATTAATTAAAATACATAATAAAATATTCACTAAAAAATTATTAATGAATCTACCTTAGAAATCACTTAAGGAAGGGAGGAAAGAGAAGTTCTCTTCCCTTTTCCTCTCTTTATAACCTTTAGTAATTAAGTAAGTTCATTCAAACCAAATAAATCATCAAAATAAAATTAACCCATATCAACTAAACAACTTAAATGAGACCACCCTTCTAAGTTGAACCTTTTCACACTTAAAAAATCCTAACCTTAAAGCCTAGCTAAGCATACCACACAAACTTTCATGGCACACATAATAGGCTAAGTCACCACTTTTAGTCCTATGTTGGGGCGGTGCCTGGTGTGATGTTCACTTTTATTTTATGATGTGATATTTTAGTCTGGATGTTAGGGTGTATGTGTGTAGAATGAATGGTAGGATGATTTAGTCTAATCATTATCTTCTATAGGGGATTGTGCATAAGGGGCACTGTAATAAAAATATAACTATTTTTGTTGTGCAGGTTGCTTATACCCCTAAGCATAATCCAAAATACGCTAGGTGGACTTGGTTACCCATGTGTGGGGTGCTAAGTCCAATTTATTTATATACATACTTGAGAATGTGTGGTTTATTTAGCTAATCTCTATTTTATAGGTTTTAGTTAGATTTACTTTTTCCCTTTTCATGTATTTTTGTAATTAGGATTTTGGAATGATTGTTATGGGGGATTAGGATGATCATTGGTTATAAGATCACATCTTATGTACCATGTGAAGCCTTTGGAGCATCCACATTCCAACCATTCAAAAGAAGGAACCAAAAGAAGAATGAAGAAAGAAGAAATAAAGAAATGAAGACCTCTATAACATGAATTCCTTGCTTAATTATAATTAATTCA